>CM062523.1:46268762-47713262 GCA_031439595.1 Pterocarpus santalinus
TTATAAGCAAATCATGTCTTAGAACACTGATGAAGTAAATGCTAAAAAAGAATATATGCTATGCAACATATAATGCGGCAAGTTTTAATATGAATATAATCTCTTTACTTTAATAAAGAATATATGCTATGCAACATATAATGCGGCAAGTTTTAATATGAATATAATCTCTTTACTTTAATTTTAACTTTTCTTTATCTCACACATATTCAAAGGCCTTTTCTTAGGGAATTCTCATTATCTGATGTTACTTTTAACATCATGATGACAAAGCAAGAATTTTATGCCACACAAACCAAGGTAGGTAATATAAAGGATCTTATATCTTATCCCTCTGTCTTCTTATCAGTTAGCGGCAAAATATTAAATATTTTCTTTAAAACTCCTTACTTGCCATTATAAATTTGCAATAAATATAAATATGCATAATCTTAAGAAATGCATAGAACTTAAAAGAATTCAAATAACATAAGCCATAATATAATTAAATTTATCATAATAAATTAAATAATAAGGCATAAAATAAAACGAATAAAAATGCACAAAATATAATTAAATTTATAAATTGAAAATAAATAAAGTGCACAAGAATTAAAACAATAACTATTATTGTATAAACAATATCTTAATAACAATAATAATAATAAGCAATAGTATAAAAGAATATCAATTAAATTAACTTGAAAGGATAAATAAAATCAATAGGAATAATAATCAGTAATAATATAAATTAATATTAGTGGAAATAACTTGAAACAATAAATAGAATATATGGTAATAATAATAATATAGAGCGGTAATATAATCGAACAGTAAATAAAATAATTTAGAATGATAAATAAAATAAATTACAACAAGAATAATGTTGAGCAACTTTAATAAATAAAAGAACTTGGAACATAAAATAAATTATGATAATAAATATAAAATAACATAACATGCAATGAGTAAATAAAGCCATAATTTTACTTCGCAAATAATTTTATTATCTATCTCAAAATTATTATAGGGGTAGAAAAATATGCATGCACTCAATTCTTCTATCCTTCATTTCTCCATCGAATCGATATAATTTTCGCCTTCTCTCCGTAAAACTCTTCTCACACCCTTAGTTCTATATGATTTATTTCAATGAGTAGTTTTACTTGTGCTGCACTCCTTTTATAGTCGTAGGAAATTACTCTTTACTGTAAAACATTTTAATTTTTGCTGACTTTTAAGGTGTCGTGCTTGCACCACAAGGCCAAACTTTCTTCTCCTTCATTTATTACCACATTGCAAGTCTTGCATGTCTGTTGACGTGAACTTCCCTTTTTTTTTTTTTTTTGGTATTGTTATTATTACTATTATATTGATATTAGTATATTAATTGTTATTAGTTAGCTTAACACATACTCACACACTTGACACGTCTATATATATATATATATATATATATATATATATATATATATATATATATATATATATATATATATATATATATCAATATATTTTGAAGTTATCACTACTAATTTTTGGTCTTACTTTAGGAAGTTAACGTCTAAAATTATTTCAAATATATCAACGAAAATATTTAAATAAAGCAATTAAACCAAAGTAATCCTAAATAAAGTATTTTATGAAACGAGGATGTTACAATTCTTCTCTCCTTTTAGGAATTTTATCCTCAAAATTCACTGACCTGTTTGGTATAACTCTGAATATGATTTCTCAATTCAATTCCCATGTTGCTTATTCATGTGACAATCCCTTCCAAACCACTTTGACTCAAGGAATTTCTTTCCCTCTTAAGTGTTTGACAGATCGATCTATGATTTGTACTAGTTTAGTTTCATAGGTCAAATCATCTCTTACTTGTATCATTTCATATTCTATGATATGTGAAGGGTCAAAATAGTATTTTCTGAGCTGAGAAACATGGAAAACGTTATGGAGATTTGAAAGATTAGGGGAAAGTGCAATTTGGTATGCAACATGGCCTACTCTTTTGAGGATTTGGAATGGACCAATAAATTTCGGGTTTAGCTTTTTGAATTTGAGGGCTCTGCCAATCTCAGCAGTAGGAGTGGCTCTAAGAAAAACATGGTCACCTTCTTTAAATTCTAGAGGTCTCCTTCTGTGATCAACATAACTTTTCTACCTACTTTGAGCAGTGAGTAATCTTTTCCTGATGAATTTGATCTTTTTTGTGGTCTATTGCACTAAATCGGGTCCTAGCAGACTTTTCTCTCCTATTTTAGACCAAAACAAGGGAGATCTATATTTTCTATCATACAGAGCTTCAAATGGTGATATTCCTATCCTAGAATGATAACTATTGTTATTGTCAAACTCTATTAATGGTAGATGAGTATCGCAACTTCCTTGAAGTTTTAACACACAAGCCCTAAGCATATCCTCTAAGGTCTGAATAGTCCTCTCTGTTTGAGCATCTATCTAAGGGTGGTAAGCTATACTAAAATGAAGTCTAGTACCTAAAGCTTCTTGTAGAGCTACCCAAAACTTAGAGGTAAATCTAAGATTCTTGTTTGAAACTATGTTTGTTGGTATCCCATGCAATCTTATAATTTCTTGGATGTAAACCTGAGCCAACTTATACAATGGGCAACTAATTCTTATTGGCAGACTTGATCAATCTATTAACTATCACCCATATTGCATCATACCCTGAGAGAGTCCTAGATAATCCTATCACAAAATTTCTTGATATATTATCCTATTTCTATTCAGGAATATCTAAAGATTGTAGGAGTCCTACAGGTTTCTGGTGCTGTGATAGGTAAGATATTTAACTACAAAATTAGCTATGTCTCGCTTCATCCCATTCCACCAAAAGAACTTTCTAAGGTCTTGATATATCTTGGTTGTACCAAGATGCATAGTGAACTTACTGCAATATACCTCAAATAAAATCTTATTTCTTAGTTCTTCATTATTAGGCACACATAGTCTTCCCTCATAGGTCACAGCTCCTTTATCATAAATTTGAAAATGCTCAGACTGTTCTGTTTGAATCCTATTCATTAGAGATTTCAAGAATTCATCCCTTTCTTGGGCTTGTTTTATCTAATCTCTCAAATCACACTCCATTCTACGCTCACTACCATAAAGACAATGAGGTTTCAAGGACATTGAAATTTTTAAATCCCTAAATTTCTCCAATAACGTATGCTCCTCTATCATCATTAAAGACATATGTAGGGATTTTCTACTTAGTGCATCAGCAACCACATTATTCTTACCAGCATGATACTTCAACTTAAAATCATAGTCTTTCAAAAACTCTATCCACCTTCTTTGCCTCATATTCAATTCTTTTTTATCAAAAAGATATTTGAATCTCTTATGGCCACTATATGCCTCAAACTTCACCCCATACAAATAGTGTCTCCAGATTTTTAAGATAAATACTATGGCAGCTAGCTCTAGATCATGGATTGGATAATTTTCTTCATGAGACCTAAGTTGCCTAGAGGCATAAGCCACAACTCTTCCTTCTTGCATCAACACACAACCTAATCCTTTCTTTGATGCATCCCAATAGACTACAAAATCTTTCCTAGGATTACGAATTATTAAGACTGGGATAGAGGTAAGCTTATTGTTTAACTCTTGAAAACTGGCTTCACATATTAAGTTTCACTTAAAAGATTGATTTTTCCTAGTTAACCTAGTCAAAGATAAAACTAGCTGAGAGAATCCTTTGATGAACCTCCTATAATAACCTGCTAATCCTAGAAAACTCCTAATTTCAGTGACTGTCTTTGGTCTCTCCCAATGAATTACAGCTTCAACTTTGCTTGCATCTACTGTAACCCCTTCTTGAGTGATCACATGACCTAAAAATTTTATTTCATTCAATAAGAACTCATATTTAGCTAACTTGGCATATAATTGCCTCTCTTTCAAGATTTGCAACACTGTTCTAAGATGGTGTTCATGCTCCTCCTTAGTCTTAGAATAGATGAGGATATCATCTATGAAGACTACCACAAATTAGTCAAGGTAAGGTCTAAAGACTTTATTCATGTAATCCATAAATATTGTAGGAACATTGGTAAGTCCAAAAGGCATCATATGATATTTATAATGCCTATACCTAGTCCTGAAGGTTGTCTTAAGTAAATCTTCCTATTTCACTCTTATTTGATGGTATCCTGACCTCAAATCTATTTTGGAGAAAACTGTGGCTGCTAGCAACTAATCCAATAGGTCATCTATCCTATAGAGTGGATATTTATTCTTGATTGTGACTTTGTTCAACTGCCTATAGTCAATACACAACCTCATGCTTCCATCTTTCTTCTTAACTAAAAGAACATGTGCACCCTAAGGAGACACACTTGGCCTAATGAATTCTTTAGCCAATAGTTCCTTAATTTATTTCTTAAGTTCAGTCAACTCTAAAAGAGACATTTGATAAGGTGCAAAGGATAAGGGTCCTGTTCCTGGTATGAGATTAATAAAAAATTCAACCTCTCTTTTAGGCGGTAGGTTCACTATATCATTGGGAAACACATATGGGAATTCCCTTACTATAGGTATGCTATCTATTTCTTGCTCGACCTCTGAATTTCAAGAATAAAGTAGAAACCCTTGAGCTCCTTCTGAGAGGCACTTCTCTACTTGGGTTGTATTAAGGAATAAGGAATCAGAAGACTTTTGTTTATTGAGTAAGTCATTGGGAAAATAGACAAATCTTCTAGTACAATCTAGGAAGATGTCATCACTAGATAACCAATCCATTCCAATTATGATATCAATATCAGTCAAAGGCAAATAAACAAGGCCAATGACAAAAGGTTTTCCTTCAGCTAAAATAGGATAGTTCAAACAGGCTTGAGAAGTAGAAACTTCTTCCCTTCTGAGCGTAGAAACTAACAAATCAAAGGGTAAGGGAGACAAAGATAAATTTAACTTCTTCAAACAATCAATAGATATGAAGGAGTGTGTAGCTCTTAAGTCAAACAATGCAATTAAGAGAGTGCTTTTAAGAAAACATGTATGTTTAATCATGTCAAGAGACTGAGTTGCCACTTCTCCACTCAGAGTGAATACTCTTCCTTTAGTTTGCGGTTTGGGCACAGGATTGTTCAGCAGCTTTCCAGTGTTGCAATCTATGGCATAGTGTCTTGGCTTACCACATCGATAGCAAACATTTTGGCCAAAAAGACAAGATCTAGAGCTATAAGATTTTCCACACTTATTGCACAGAAGTAGGGGTTCCCTAATTGACATCTGCCTACCCTTCCCTAAATTCACCTTACTCTTAAAATTATTTTTCTTTTGCATTTTTGCTACCCTTTTTTATTTTGACAAAATTTTGTCTTTCACTTTTAATCTTTATCTCTAGGAAACTCTTTTCAGCTATCCTACACTTACTCACTAGAGTGGCGAAGTCCTTAATCTCTAGGGTGGATACCTTCTCTCTTATCTCGGGCCTTAACCCCGACTCAAATTTGCTAGCTTTCCAATAACCATTAGAGTTATTTTTCAGATAAGAAGAGAATTTGGACAATTCATCAAACTTAGTTACATACTGGCCTATGGCCATACTTCCCTGCTTCAGTTGTATGAATTCAGCTTCTTTTTCATTATTAACACTATCAGGAAAATATTTATCAAAGAAAGCGTTAAGAATACTTTCCATGTAATTTCAGTTCCATTAAATTCTAACAAGCTTTTGACACCTTTCCACCAGTGTTCCGCCTCTCCTTCTAACATATAGGTGCAAAAACCACCTTTTGTGAATCCGCACATCCCATGACTATAAAAATTTTCTCTAATTATATAACCCATTTTTCAACTAAGATCAAATTGTAATCTCCATCGAATGAGGGTGGCGTAGCCTTCCTAAATTTAGAGAGTTCTTGGTAACAAGGATTGACTATAACTTTATAATGGCTTCTTCCACTGAGTTTCCACTTTCTTCACCATGATTATTGTTGTTCCTGTCTTGACTCTCCTGCATGTGTTGTAGAACCATTCTATTAGATTCTATCGGGCCATAACAGCTTCAGCCAGATCCTTAATAGCTCCCATGATCCTTGACAGAGTATTATTTGGTGTACTCTACACTTTTGGGATTCCTTGTCCTTCTGATGCCATATAGTCTTACAAGTGTAGAAACAACCCATTATTGAGTTGATCAGACTTAATATTGTATAATTAGTGCATTAAGAATGCCATAAGACATGCAGAAAGAAAAATTGAAGCCATCATGCAAATAACAAAGACTCGACTTACATTTAATGCCTAATTATGTCTAAAACGGAGCTCTAATACCAAAAATGTAACTCTCGTTCATAGTAAGACTAATCGCACAATTTTACATAAAAGGTTCAAAGTTGAATTTTAATATACATAGATACAACACAGAGCTCAGGAGCACGAGTAAAGTTTTGCTCCCCATAATCTAAACATTTTTAAGCCAAATGATAAAACTACAATTTATTTAATTACAACTCCTTAAGTTCCTAGTAGCTGGGAAAGTCCACCTTCCTTTAAAGCGTTACTTGACTAATCTGAAACCACCAGAAATATAGTGAGAATTGACAATTCATAGTAGATAATGAAAAATTCTAAAATATTTGAACTATGATAGTTCCAACCGTGTCTTAATACGGAAATTCACATGGCTACAATATCATAGTCTTATCATAATTTACTTATGAGCAAATCTTGTCTTAGAACACTGGTGTAGTAAATGCTAAAAAAGAATATATGCTATGCAACATATAATGCGACAAGTATTAATATGAATATAATCTCTTTACTCTAATTTTTACTTTCCTTTGTTTGCTTATCTCACACATATTTAAAGGCTTTCTCTTAGGGAATTCCTATTCTCTGGTGTTACTTTTAACATTGTGATGACAAAGCGAGACTTTTATGCCATACTAACTAAGGCAAGTAACATAAAGGATCTTACATCTTATCCCTCTGCCTTCCTGGCGGTTAACTGCAAAATCTTAAATATTTTCTTTAAAATTCCATACTTGCCATTATAAATTTGCAATAAATATAAAGATGTATAATCTTAAGAAATAGATAGAACTTAAAAGAACTCAAATAACATAAACCATAATATAATTAAATTTATCATAATAAATTAAATAACAACGCATAAAATAAAATGAATAAAAGTGCACAAAATATAATTAAATTTATAAATTGAAAGTAAATAAAGTATGCAAGAATTAAAATAATAGCTATTATTATATAAACAATATGTTAATAATAATAATAATAATAATAAGAAATAGTATAAAAAAATATTAATTAAATTAACTTGAAAGGATAAATAAAATCAATAGGAATGATATTCAGTAATAATATAAATTACTATTAGTGTAAATAACTTGGAACAATAAATAGAATATATGGTAATGATAATAATATAGAGCGGTAATATAATCGAACAATAAATAAAATAATTTAGAATGATAAATAAAAAAACTTGGAATATAAAATAACTTAGAATAATAACTAGAATAAATTGCAACAATAATAATGCTGAGCAATTTTAATAAATAAAAGAACTTGGAATATAAAATAAATTGTGATAGTAAATATAAAATAACATAACATGCAATGAGTAAATAAAGTCATGATTTTATTTCACAAATAATTTCATTATCTACTTTAAAACTCTTATAGGGATAGAAAGATGTGCATGCACTTAATTCTTCTATCCTTTGATTCTCTACTTAATCGATATAATTATCGCCTTCTCTCCATAAAACTCCTCTTACACCCTCACTTCTACTTGATATATTTCAATGTGTAGTTTTGCTTGTATTGCATTCCTTATATAGTCGTAGGAAATTACTCTTTATTGTGAAACATTTTAATTTTTGCTGACCTTTAAGATGCCGTGCTTGCGCCACAAGGCCAAACTTTCTTCTCGTTCATTTATTACCACGTTAGTCTTGCACATCTGTTGATGTGAACTTCCTTTTGTTTTTTCCTTTTTTTTTTGGTATTGTTATTATTACTATTATTATTATATTATATTAATATTAGTATATTAATTGTTATTAGTTAGCATGACACATGCTCACACACTTGACACGTATGTATATATATCAATGTATTTTGAAGTTACCACTATTAATTTATGGTCTTACTTTAGGAAGTTAACGTTTAAAATTATTTCAAATCTATCAACTAAAATATTTAAATAAAACAATTGAATCAAAATAACCCTAAACAAAATATTTTATGAAACGGGGATGTTACAGTTTACTATATTTAAAGTTGTTCAGTTCTTCGTTAAAAATTATTAGTACATCTATACAAATAAATACATACTTTTAATAATGACTTGTCATATGAAAATATTGAATACAATTTTTTGAAATACTTTATTAGAAGACTGAAAAAATGAAGGGAGAGGAAAATTGAATGATTTTTTTTAAATTGTTCAACCTTCACTTAGAAATTAGAAATAAATATCATTATAAAATAAATTACATTTTTAATAATGAGTTTATCCAATTGTTCCATTCTAACTTAAAAAAATGAAAAAAAAATGTCTTATTAAATGAATAACACTTTTAATAATAAGTTGTTATATAGAATTTATATAATTTTTCTTTAAAATAATTTATTTTCTCAAATTATACTTTTCATTTCTAAAATACTTTCATTCTGCATTTTTTTAAGTTATTCTATACAATCAATTTTAATATAAATTTTGTAATTCTTTATTATACTTTTATAGTATAATAAATTCTTAACAATTAATTACTATATAAAATTATAATATTACACATGCTCTACACAATGTATATCCATGTATCGCACAGGTTCACATACTAGTTTATACAAAAGATGCTGGTCATTGACAGTGCAACAATTGAGCAGTAAAAGAAAATAGGGAAAAAAGAAGAAGAAATAATTAATAAGAGATCAACATCAAATTTTCTTCTTTTTTCGACTAAAAGGAAAATAGAAAAAAAATGATACACTAGAAAAGATACAATAGAAAACTAATCTAGTTAAAGAAAAACAAGGTTCTAAAAATTGGACAATTTTGCTAATCAATGCCACAATGTAAAGTTTTTGCATTTTTCAATGCATTTAATATATTGGAAACTTAAAAATCTTATTTTCAATTAAAAAAACGATTTATTATTGGTTTCTTAGTCGGTGTCCCTAGGGCACTAACTAGCAAGGCCCTATTTATATATAAATATATATGTATATGATTAATTATAAGTTATGAAATAAATAAAAAATATTAAACAATACAAATAAAAAGTTTAAAATTGGAATATAGATCACTGAAATTTCTCATTGCTTAGATTAGAAACTTTTTACTTTTATTACTGCTATAAAACACTAAAGTTCTAAATTGCTTAAATTAGAACCTTTTTACTCTTAAAACAATCATAATTATCCATGTGTCACATTATTTTATACTTAACTTTTTTTGTTGCTTTCTATCTTCTATGTTTTTGCTATGGGAAATATTTGGGGGACTTATTTTTCATGAGACACCGTATTGACTCACATCTCATCTACCATTGGATGGGATGTGGATCCCATTTAAATAGGACGCACACCCCATCCAATGGATTGACACGGTATCCCATGATAAATAAGTCCCTTTATCATTTCTCTTCGGCTTTGTATTGCTTTGGTCCCTCTATGAGAGTCTAGAGCGCCTGACTACTTTTCGAAAAAACCTAACTAGTTTATGAGCATTCTTTGCATTTTGGTTTTTGAATTTTTTTTAAATTCATTAAATTGCTAAACTGTGTGAATTGTCACTGGTTCAGGCTGTTCACCAATTTGTTCAATTTTTGATCGATTTTTGAATTTTTATTTTTTAACAACCAATTAGAATGGACCGGGTCTGATATCTGATATCCAATTCAATCAGTCGGATTGGTTAGAGGTCTGTAATTCAAAATTACTGTGCATGACATATGCTGCATAAGCGTTGTGTGTTGTCAAAAATACATATTTGTTGAACGGTAGAGAATTATTCTATCCAAAAGATAAAACAAAAAGAAACAACTAATAAGAGATGAACATCAATTTTTTTTTCTCTTTTTTACAAAAAAGTAAATAGTGAGAAAAAAACAAAAGAATTTGTGTTTCTATTTCTTTCACCATTACATGTATCCATATGACTAATTTACCCACATTATTGATTTGTTTTCGTTTTGCCAAGTAGGCCATAAACTTTCAACTGACGTGCTGACCCATGATCATTATGACACTTTGGATCACTTTTCGGCTTCGACATTTTTCATAACGTTCCACCAAATTGGGCTAATTTGCCAGGTTATATGCTACCGAGATTCAAATGTTTTGTTTTATCCCCTCATTTTGTAATCAATCATTGTCGATTGAACAACCAAAAATGTATACTCCTTTTTTTAAAGTTATTCGTCAGCATGATACTCCTCTCAGGTGTAAGTACCCGTGTCGGGTATGGGTACATGTAGAATATATTTAGATATGAATTGAAGGCTCATTCTAACATGGGAAGGGTTAATGTAACGACTAAATTGGTTCCTAACTCTTAGCCATAGAAAAATTAATTAATGGCTGAGATTGATATATTTTATTATATAAAAAGTAATAGATAAAAATCTTATTTTGGTCCTTAACAAAAATTGCGAGGGACAAATTATCTCTCCAGGAATTAAAAGTCCAATAATAGTCTTTTATTATTGAAAAAAGAGGGACAAGTTAATCCCTTTCGTGAGCTGTACATAAATTCTAAGGACTTTATTGCCTTATTTTTGTTTTTATTTAGGGTCAAATTAGGACACATATGATTTCTTTAGGGACTAATTTGTTTTCAAATTTGCTTATTAATTAACGACGAGTTCGCGAAAAAACTAATGTACCCCCATTTTTTTTTAATAATGAGGAATCATTGTTGGACTTTTAAATCCTAAGTGACCAATTTGTCTCCCATTATTTTTGTCAAGGGCGAAAATGGAGTTTTTCTCAAAATAATATTATAATAATTCATATTTATATTTAATACTTTTTTAAAATAATACCACATGAATTATTTATTTTACCATCCCACTGTTCTAAAATTTTCACCTCTACCACTCTATCCCATTGTCGCTCACTATTGTCGCTTGCCTCCAAAGCCACCACTCACTGCCATGTAAGTGTAGGGGTCTGCGGATCTCTGTCTTGCTTCTTCTGGTTCTCATTCCCCTTCAAGTTGTCCTTCCCTTTATCTCCTCCGGATGGCATATGCCAAGATAATGAAACATAACACATATGATGCACAAAACATATGAACATAATTTATAACTCACAACGCTCATCAAGCATCATCTTCATTACTATTTGTTTTATATTCATGATTGGAAACATCATCATCGTCATTGCCATATTGTTTAGACATATTTTCTTCTTCGCTTTCATCTTCATGTTGCTTACTATTACCAACATCCCAGCTGTAACAACCTCTATCATATAAGCCATGCTCGAGTTATGAAGTTATATTAAAAGGTTGTTACTGTGCTAAGAAATCTTTAAAATGTGAAAAATATAATACATAACCCTTTAATTACACACTTTATTACTAACTAATAGTTCATAAACTTTGTTGTCTCTAATATATAGAGAATAAAATAATTACAATTTAAAAGAAATTGTGACTAACCTAATACACAGAATTTGCTTCCGACTAGTCGTTAGCTAACTTCAATAGTCTCTTGGTCTGGTTTGCACCCAAGTCTTGCTCAGTGAATGTCTTAGTACTCCGCCCGCACTTGATTTCCAACTTAGGTGCTGGAATGTTTACGAAAAAGAAAAACATACAAGCAGACAATGAGAATCTAAGGTTCTCAGTAGGTAAACTTGAACCATCATTCTTACAGTGTCATCATAAACATTCTAACCGTTTCGGTTTCTTATGAAAATATGAGCACATATACGCAAACAGTGGTTCAATTTTAAGTTGAAATATATTGCTCAAAGTGGGTTATATTTTAACAACCACTTGGCATATTATATGATAGACATAGAAACACGAATAGTGTAGTATACTTCAATAAGAATCATAATAACATTATGATATAATGAGATAATTAGATATGCATATGTAGGTGCGTGTACTTGACTATATGCAAGTATACTTGACTTAATTCATTTCTTTCTTTAACTTGTAACTTGATCTTGCTCTTTTATACTTAGTCTCCTGGAGGTGAATGGCCTTTCTCACCTCTAGGTAATAGCCTGCTTTTTAGGATTGAGCTCGTTCTTATACATGATTGTCGGGTTTACTCTCCTCGACGCTCCTACTGACTTATTCCCCTTAAATCTATTCAAGGGTTAGCTCAAGTCTTAAACAGTATTGCTCTGGCACATGCTAGCTGGGTCTATGCCATGCCTCATGTGGTAGCTTGGTACGTCTTTCTTGCAAGTTCTCATACTTTTATCCTTCTTTGGATATGATTATACATGCATATGCTATATATTTATTCATATACTTCATATCAAACTTAAATCATTCTTGCATACATGAATCTTATGAGTATAACATATAAATGTTTATAACATTCATATAATTCACATATTTTTGCCGGAATTTCGGTAGCATAACGGATCAGGTCCGCTTCAACGTGAATAGTGCCAGCTTCTCATGGACAAATCAGTCACAACAACATAATCAATATAACATATCAATCCCTTAGTATCAATGTAAAATTTGCAACTTTCAACCCAAACCTTATATGTACACTAATACTTGTGAAACCATCAATTTGGTCATTTCTGCCAATTCTATTCAATTCTACCTGAATTTATAATTCATGCCATAATTTCTGCTTAATTTATTTATGTCTGAATTTTTTAACGTGCTTTTTGTCTAATTTCTAACCTCTTTGGTCCCATTAAGTTTTGATATATATAACTCAAGTTATTGAAGATTTACCTAGGCTTGTCCAGTACTAGATAGATTTGAGTTCTAAAAAGTAAAAATTCATTAAAAATAGAAAGCTAGTTGAAACTATACGAAACATATATGATTTTAAAGCTAACTGATATAATTTTCATTTGCAACAAGTTCCATCTTATTTGAGTAAGTAGAACTCTAATTATGAGCTCTTGAATTTGGGTATCCTGCACTACCCTATTTGTAACACCCTACTAATTTTATGTTATACTTAAGTCATAGCATGAAACTAGTCAGGTCGTGTTACCGTGTTGATACTTTACTTACCTTTCTTGTCTTTAAATTGTCTCTATTGACGAAACGGCATACTGTTATATTAAAAACGAAAACGAACCGAATAAAATTTCATCGAGATAAGTATGGTATAATAATGTTACTGCATACGTGTAAACACACATATATATATATATATATATATATATATATATATATATATATATATATATATATATATCAGAAGTCACTATCTCAGTTTATATACAAAGTCCTAAAGTAGAACACATACGGAGCTGGTGTAATCAAGAAGATCATAATACCCTCATATGCCAAAACACCCTATGGTCCTCAAAGGACATTTCGTAAACTACTGCTAACCCTACAGTCAAACCCATGACCCAAAGCTACATGCTATCCAAAAGAGGGTCATACTATACAACATCCCCTGCCGCTACACTACTCCGTCAGGTAGCCGTTAGCCATGCTAGGCTCGGCCGGGGTGTAATCTGCGCTAGGTCCCGAGGAGGAAGAGGGCGACGAGCTGGTGGCCTCGGAGGGGTCACTCTCGGAACTCAGCGGGATGTCGTGGACTGCCTGCGGTGGTGACTCAGGGGCAGGGTTAGCGGGTGCTGCGGGTGCAGGAGGTGCAGGATGTGGGTGCGCCATATGTAGAGGGATGACAATATAAGGGGTAGCAGGGTCGAAGAGGGGATGGTGTAAAGGAACATCAAAGTTCTGTCATTTGAATAAATGCAGACGAAAGTTGCACGAACTAGCTATGTACAACGAGTCCAACTCCAGGTCATGGTGGAACTGTAATGCAGGGATCTCAATAAAAAGGGTGGCTGTGGAGTCCATCGCCAATGTCTGAGAATGATGCAGGAGACACAAAACGGGGTGAGAATTTCAAGAAAATTCTCAGTAGGGTTCGGTTATACTAGTACTGACGTCACATACATTCCCAGTTGCCTCGGGTTTTATTTAATTATAAAACATGTGTTCAAGCTGAAAAGTCCATTTTCATGAGTTTAAGAAAATGTCTGGTCCGAGGCAAGGTTCAGTTTTACTTTACATTGACATAAGAAACCACATAGATTCCTAATACGGATACATAGAATGTAATCGAAATAAATAAATGCATAGCAGTGAGCAATTATAACATATAATTGTAAACATTTTGATGTAACTATTTCAAGTATTCATGCATTCATGCAATCATGTAGACTTATTCTTGAACTTTCCTTCATAAACTTTTTCATTTCTTTTCATCATTTTTCCATCTCTTGGTCCCCTGGGAGTTCTTGGCCATTTAGACTCCTGGGTAATAGTCTGCTTATCAGGATCGAGCTCGTTCCTATACAGAAATGCCGGGTTTACTTTCCTCGACCTTCCCACTGATCTATTCCCATTAACTTTCTATCCGGGGCTGGCCCAAGTAGTATGGAACTTGCATAATAACACAATTCTTTTCATAACTTTCATGGCTTTCTTAAGAATGTATATGCATTCGCATGAAATTCATAATTTGTACATGGGTTCTACCGAAGTTTCGGCAGCATAACAGAACGTGTCCGCTTCCCCATGAATAGTGTCAGCCAATCAATACATCAATTTATAACCAGAAACACAAATTCACAGTTATATTCCAATATAGAATTCAACTCCATATGAATTTCATTAAGACTGAAATCCTGCCTCAGCTCATTCAACCAACCCGATTTTTGTAATTCATACCACAATTTCATTTCAACTCATTTGGACCTCAAATTTAAGTATGTTACAGGGTTGTGTGTCTACTTTCTAACCTCTTTGGTCCCATCAAATTTCGGTATCTATAACTCGAGATATCTAAACTTTATCTCGGCCTGCCCATTGGCTGGCTAGAATCAGGCAACTAAAAGTAGAAATTCACTAAAAATCGAAAACTCACTCAAATCAGACGAAATTAGCCTCATATTAAAGCTAACAGGTCAACCTTTCATATACAAAAAGTTTCATTTCATTTGCCTTAGTAGGGCTCGAGTTACAAGCCCCGAAACTTAGCCTTCCTGAACTGCCCTGTGTTGGCCTGGTTTGGACATAGGGTGATTTCTTCAATTCACTGGGAACAACTGAGTTGATAACAAACTCGGAATTTCTTTGGATATTGTTCTCCTATGTGTAAGCTTTCCAACAAAATTAGTTTCACTCGATTTGGAGTTGTATAGGGTGAGTTACACCCTTGAGAACCTAATCTGCCCAAAACCAGAGTTAAAACCCTAGGTCGAGATTCAAAAATTCATATCTCCCTCATTCCTGATCCAAAATCCTTATATGATATGTCTATGGAAAGCCCTAGATGTCTAGTTTCATCTAAAAATAGTTTCATCGGATTTGACCGATTGTAGGCGGCGCCGTACGCTCCGCCATACGGACTGCCGTGGACTCTCCACCAAGACAGCACCTTCATCCATTTACTTCTCTTAGTTTTCTTCTTCTAACTCTACTTCTAACTCAAAATCTTCTATTAATCCAAGCATAATTATTCATTTCACACATCAATTAAGGTGAAAATGATTCAGCCCAGCCAGCCAAGTGCATGGATTTGATGCAAGAAATTAAAAACCCATACCTTTGATTTAAGTGTTTTGTGCTGAGTTCTTGGAGTTTGGATGAACAAGGCTGGAACTTTGCTTGAGTTTTGGATATGTGAGCAAGAGAGAAAGAGAGCTGAAGGAGAAGAGAAAAACAACGTGAATAATGGTCTGAATCAAAGGAGTAGGGTGTGTTATATAGGCATGAATAGGAGTTAACTTGGAAGGTTTTGATTGGCCTCTAAACATAAGGTCAAGTTTCAGCCAATCTTGCTCTTCACGTTGCCCTCTTTGTGTGGTAGGATCACTCTCCACGTTGCCTAAAGTGGGAGTAGTTTCCAGCATATTCTGGAAACTAAATCGGAACTCGTAGGCTCCATAAAGTCGAAACTCGTGAACCTCCTGTATATGAAGTCGGAACTCAGAAAACATCCAGTCTAGTTGCAACTTGAAAGCAGAGCCTGGTGTGAAGCCAAACACTTAAAGTCGGAACTTGGAAATTATAAAATTTCTATTCCGGAACTCGAAAAGATATAGAAATGAGAGTTACTAATATTGGACGCAAGATCGGATCTCGTACATTGGTGAATCATAAGGTCGGAAGTCGTAAATTATGCTGAGGTCGAAGACGAGCTCGTAAGATTGGAAGCATTACTCACTTCATTTCAGCTCACGAAATCGGAAATCGGAATTCATACTGAGGTCAAAATTTATACACGCTTACAAGGTCAGAAATCGTAAGCTTCATGCATTAAATCGGAGACCGTAAGCTGCATGCATGAGGTCGAAAATCGGAAGAAATCCGTGTGAGCCTTGGAACGAAGTCGGAAGTCAAGTCTAATATTGAGGTTGGAAGCAGAATATAAGGCAAACTCGGAAATCTGAAATTTCAACAATAGAGGGGATTGGAAGTCGGAAATCGGACGTTACACTATTTCCCCTGAATAGGACCTTAGGTCAAATTTGTGGATTTACTAGTAGTAGCTCAGTTGAAATCTAAATCTAAAATGATATTTTTCTATGTGTTAGCTTCTTATCAAAATTGATTTCACTAAATTTTGTGTTGTATAGGGTGACTTATACCCTTTACAACCAGTACTGTTAAGAACAGAATGCAAGATTCCTAGGTAAACTTCAAAAATTCATATCTCTCTTAATATTAATTCAATGACCTTATAATTTATATGGTTGGAAAGCACTAGATGTTTAGTTTCACATAAAATTAGTTTCATTCATTGCTAATACGGATGCCATAGAGTTTTCTCACAAAAATAGATTCTGCTTAGCTCTTTTTTGAGTATTGGATAAATTCCTCAACTTAAACTAAATTTCTTCATTTCAATTCACAAGAAAAACATCATAACACAAGCATACAAACATGGACCAGCATAGCATAAGGAGCACACAATAGCCATATAGTTACACAACACAACAAATAACTAAGGATTTGAGCTACCTACCTTGAAATCCTTGAAACTATGGAAGCAAGGAGGCCAAGAACCAACTCCTAGCCTTCTTCCTCCGCCATGACAGTAGCTCACATGGGTGTGAGGAGCCTCCACTTAATGTTTAATCATGAAATTATTAGAGGGGTTTTGTAGAGAAAAAGGTGAGGACCAATTTTCATAAAAGGAACAAGAGAATTTAAGGCCAATAAGGCTATGAACTATAAGCTTGAAGCTCAAAGCCATGGAGGCAAGGAAAGAAAGGAAGGAGAAGAAGAAGAAATAGAGAGGACATGGCAACTGGTGGGGGTGAAATATGAGGAGGACCTAGGAGGAAATCTTTTGATTTTTATAACACAAAGGCTTGTAATTAGTGGAGGCTTTGGTGGTGGCAGTTAAGTCAAGTTTTTCCTCCTTCCTTGGTTGCAAGTGGCGCCACTCATATGAGGTAGAAGTGGCTAAATTTGAGCCACTCAAATTGGGGTCTTCAGTATGAAATTCTACTGGTTCGGTTTTGAAAGTTTAAAACACCGAATCTTTACCGATTTCCTCCAAATCGGCAAAACGTTATTAAATAACTTCGTAAGATTTTCTATATCTCTATTCTAATTATTTTTAAGCCTAATTAACATCTAATCAACTCCTAATCATTCTTTAATTAATTTCTAATTAACCCTACATAATAAAAAAATCAAATAAATCGATTATTAGCGTAAATTAAATGTTTTGCAAATTCAGAGCATTTCTATTTTCTATTTTCTATAGCTAATGGCATTTCCGTAATTTTGAGTAAGTCTAGGGGCACCCCATGTCATTTCACAGTCGACGACCTCCATGGCCCTATCGGAAGAGATTTAAATTTCTACAGTTTTGCCACATAATTCTGTTCCATTTAAAACCCCATTCTACTAATTCTACAGATGCAGGGATATAATTATCATTTTATGAAAAGTTCTAAGGTTATTATGGAAATAATCCTTTAGGGTCAAAATATAATTTTTAAAAGTTCTAGGCAACACTGCAGATAACAAAAGTTTACAGGGACATTTTTATTATTTCTTAATTTTTAATGTATAGCAGTGTCATGCAGTATTACACTACCCTATAGTTTCGAGTGTGAGAATCGTTATGGCATAACGCTGCCTGAGAAATTCTCACACTGCCTAAGGAAAATAATTCAAAGTTTCTATTATGCTTTGTTTAAGAAAGTAGGGATGTTACACCAACTTCTTTGAAAACTCCATTTGCGTCGCATAAAGTGGCAATAAAGTCTGCGTCGTTAATATGGTCAACAAGACAAAAGTTATCATATTGGAAAGCAGATTCCAAAGTCCCATCTTTTTCAACACAGCTTCTTGCCTTAAATTTTATCACAACCCACCATTGGACCTTATCTTTCATCTTTCCAAGATAAGAAACATAACAAACTTATCTCGCAAAGGAGGCAATAATGAAACGGTGGAACCTCTCATATCTTCTAGTATGACGAACTTCGCCAATTTTGTAATTTTGGTGAACTCTTGTACCTCTGTTGATACCAGGGTCAAACTATTCACATTAAAAAGAAAAAAACAACTTTATTTCCGAGCGGGCCAAGATAAACTAATTCAATCACATCTTTAGAATTCCAAAATAATCATTTTCACCTTCTCCATTGGTTGAGCCTTTGACACAAACAACATTATTGATTGTTTTCTTCCTATGTGACCAGGTGTCTATATGGAACATATACTCATTGAAAAACTACATTGGCCAAGAAGTCACACATCTGCTAGGCCTCCATGCTAAATTATGTAAGTGAGGATTGTTGACCATATTCTTTGGATTGTGAACCTATAAAATAACCAAGAAAAAAGAATAATCAAAATTGTATTTAACATGTAAACTAGATTACCAATATTTGGAATGCTTATAAAACTTCTAAACCATATTGCAAATTCCAGTTCAATATTAGCAATGTTGAAATATCGTTAAAAAAAGAAAAAAACATTGGAAGATTGAAAAGGGATTTTGTATTGGTTTAGTTCTTGAATCAGTTCAGAACTGAACCAAAGCCTACACTAGATAATACCATACTTACCCTTATAATTCTTTGTTTATCCCATAACGCCCCCATGCTAACCCACCTAACACAGAAGACACCCTAACTCAACCATCTTTTCTCATTCCTCATGCATACCAAACCTAGTCACAGCCCTATCCACTCCAGTCCTCCACTTCTTATGTCACTTGTCACCCATCGCTGCACAACCAGTTTGGCCACCACCCTCCACCACTGTGCGCAACCATTCTCGTAGCACCTATCTCGCAAGTCACGACGCAACCTTCTCTCTAGCAGGTCGTAGCAGTTTTTGGTGTGCTTCAACCAGCTTGTGATGGCACTGCAATCTTCTTTCCCACAGTGATGTCCTCAGCCCCAATCAAGAAGGAGGTAGCTTTTGCTCTTTGGTTTCTCTAATTTGGGGTTTAGGGGTTCCTTCAATTTTTGAGTTCTTATTCTTTGTAATTTTTTGAGGGATCCATTTGATTCGAAACTGGGTTGTCCCTAAACAAACCAGACAAGTTTTAATCTTTATGTGGTTACTTGTACGTGACCAAATGTTGCTAACTCGGTATTAGTATGTAAATGGAATTGATTGTGTGGATTTGTGGTTTGAACTCATGCAGTTCCTTATATGTGTTAACATTGCTATAGGCTTATATTGTTGATTTGCTTATTTTTCTGTTCTTATTCACTCTTTTAATTGTGGTATGAGTTAATAATTTTCTGATGGTTCAAGTTCCCATTTCAGTGAATGAGTCTATTACTTTAATAATTTGTTTGTTGTTATTTTTGTGATGCTTTAATTTATTTTTTCAGGTGTGTCTTTACTAAATTTGTTAGTGAATGTGTTTCTCTTACAAAATCGAAAATCGAACCGAACCAAACTAATAAATTTCGATTTGGTTCGGTTCAATTGGCCAGCCTAGAAAAAACCAAATGAATGATGATTTGAAGAAATTGATTGGTTTGGTTCGGTAGGGATTTTTCCAAAATCAAACCAAACCTGACTGCAAACATCCCTATTATCTTCCATATATAATGATAGTCTTTTTTATAACTTGTGATTTTTCCTTTCTTATTGAAGGATTTTTCACATTAAATATTTTGTATAAGTTAACTTTCTCAATTCTAATCTAGTTGCATGATATTCTTTCAAAAAAATTTGTCCCTAACACACATTATATACTTGTGTTTCAACTAGAAGCAGTCTTTCATCGTTTCTCTATTGTCGCAAATTAAGCTATTATTGAAGATATTTTAGAGAAGGAATATTGTTGTCATCAAGCAGTTGCAGCTTGTAGGACTAGCAAAACCACAAAGTTAATTGAGGTGGGGTTTTTTTTTTTTTTTTTTCTTTTTTCACTTTCAGCCATACAAAGGCTAATAGCGTGTTTGGTTCTATTTTTGTCATCAATTCTAGAGACCAGAATTTATTCTAAAAGTGGATAACCAAACATGATCAAAAACCTCCAGAATTGATTTTGAGAGTCTATAATTGATTTTGGGGAGCCCAAATGGGCTCCCAAACATGCTATAAGACTTGTGAACTAGCATACATTATTGCAAGACTACGATTTGTGTTTATGTATTCCTCAATGTTCTTCAAAACATAGCAAAAATGGGTCTTCTTTTCAAGTTTGTCTTGTTTCTTTAACCAAAGGCCAAGAAACACGAACCCTTCTTATGATCAAATACGTATCTCTAACAAAACAGCTCTCTTCTAATGGGACACTAGTCTCATCAAAACAAGTCTTTTATGATGGAACACTCATCTTAACAAAAAACCATCTTCTAATCAAACACCTCTTCTGATCTTGCACTCATCTCAACAAAACATCCTTCATCCATCATAAAAAAACTTTACCATCAATTTTCACTTGCTTAGATAAAATCAGCAATGAGCTACTTCCAGCCATATTTGATAATTGGAAAAGGTGGGTTTAACACTATTTACAAAGGTTATCCGAAGTTTACCCCAGATGCCATCAAGCAGTGTAGGAAGGAACCACTTTTTGGTCGCTCGGAGTTAAAGAATGAGATTGTCTTGCTTTCTGAACTGCACCACCCCAATCTTATTCCTTTAGTTGGATTTTGCATTGAAAGAGAAGAATTGGTTCTTGTGTTAGTTCGTATGAGTACATGTCTAATGGTTTCCATGATTATCTTCATCACAAAAACCCTAATCCATTTACATGGAAAAGTAGGCTTCAAATTTGCATTGGTGTGGCACGTGGACTGCACTACCTTCACATAAGGGTCAATGCTATCAAACACAATCACATTAAAACACATATTATTTTGGATAATAATTGGGAGCCTAAATTTTTAGGCTTATTCTTGTCCGAAAAGGGACCTCTTAATACCTCAAAGTCATTGATTAGGGTGAATTCCCAGATAATGTCATCAAGTGGATATTGTGATCCAAAATATATTGCAACTAGTTTGTTGACTAAAAAATCAGACGTGTATTTATTTGGCATAATTCTATTATAAGTTATGAGTGCAAAGCCAGCAATTGAACTTGTCGCGAAACATGATGAACACAAGCACTCAATAAACTCATATGCAAAGAAAATTGTTGACCCATTTCTAAGGTCAAAAATTGCTCCAAGTTGTTGGAATGCATTCATTGACATCACTGGGCGATGTCTGCTCGTAGATGGAAGTGAGAGGCCAAACATAGGTGAAGTGGAGGTGGAACTTAAACATGCACTGCAATTGCAAGAGGGAGCTGATGCTAAGCAAGAGGAAGTTGATGCCAAGCCCAAGATTGGCTATGATGATTTCCTAAGGAATATGATTTTCTAAGTTTGTTTTAATATTTGTATACCATTTCAGTTTCTCCTTTTTTTGGGTTTTAAATGTAATACTAGTTTCATTTCTCAACAAATCGATTTAACAACCCAACACATGCTTAAGAAGCAAGTCCTCCTATTGACAAACTTCGTAATCCATTTTTCAAAAATTCTTTAGAACATTCACTTAAATCTTGCTAGTGGTTTTTCCTTTAAAACTAAACAAATATACACAATTGATTGAGCGCACCTAATTATATGAAAATTTATACAAATTAAACAAGATATTCATTTTAATCTTAAAAATCAAACCAAATACAATTTGCGCATAAATAGTTCACTCACAAAATAACAGAGGACATTAGATTTACGTCCTAAACTTGAAGGTCAATTTTTGTGGGAATCTGAAAACAGTATATGACTAATTATTCCCAATTCAAATACAAAGCCTATGATTTAGGATCCAACCTCAATCGTCTTTCATCAATCTCACAAATAAGTCATCTTTTATAACAAGTTACCATTTGAGTGAACTTGTACTATAGAATGAATACTTTTCTACTATCTTATAATACTTAATTCACAATTTCCCATGTTTTATTATTTTCGGGTGGTTGTAGTGATTGAATCTTGAGGAATAGGCCAAAGACATGAAGTTACAAAAACAAATGATACCGAATTACTTAAGGAAAATTAACCGCACAAAGTCATCTTTATTTACTATAATATCAATTAATTTCTAGTTGGACCGCATCGGAGCTACACCATTTGATTGTTTAGAGACTAAAGAAGCATGTGCCACATAATTGAGCTAAATTTTGTGTGTTAGTCAATTTGGTATTTCAAGTTGAGAACTTGTCGTGTATCATGTTAGTGTACAAAATTGTCATCCATACCTTCTCATACTGGGAAGTATACAGAAAGTGAGAGAGATAATAGACATAGCTTCTCATAAAAATTTCTGAGTAAAATTCTCAGATACATAAGCATCAAGAGTCATTTATTATTGGGCAAATGGATGTGGTTAATCTGATGATGCCATGTTATGAAATTCACCACTCATAAACTGTATTTTATAATAGATAATAGATAAATAAATAGATAGTAGAATAGATAGACAATAGATAATAAATAATAGATACAACAACTACGCCGCAGAAATATTACAAAGCTAATGAGTGTCCCAGATACTACTAAATATCTTTGAGAGCAACAAACTCCCAAATTGAAAAGAAACAAAAAAAAAAAAAAAGAAGGAGAAATAGCTCTGAATAAATAGGAGCCACGAGGCAAGGTGGAAATAAAGAAAATAAATAAAAAAGAAAGAAAGAAAGAAAACCAAAACAAAACAAAAGGGAAAGGTCAAAGCAAGGTAACACTTCATTTTCTTCTTCTGCCCTATTTTCCCCCAACTCTTGAGTCTTCACTTTCTCACTCTCTCCCTCTCAACTCCCAAAAAAGGAAAGGAGAAAAAAAAAATGGTTAGCATTCAAAAATGCAGGTAACATTTTGATATTCAAACAACACTCTCTGTTCATGATCACGCTAATTTTGTTTTTCGTTTTTTATTTTAGGCGTCGTTTCGGTTTCAAACTCATTACGTCGTTTTTCTCTGATTTCGTCACCTCTTTTTCCCAGTGTTGGTGTCACTCCCGAAACGTCGTTTTGCTTTCATATACGACACACGAGGTTCTGCTGCTGAAGCTTGCACAGTACATTGCTATTTTCTCTCTGAGGTACTCTTACTTTTGTTCTTCTAGGTCCCATGTTCTTTGCTTTTTATTTTTTTTATCTTTATTTTTTTTCATTATGAAATGTGTAGTATCTGTGTTTTTCTTTTTGGGTTTATTTTTTATTTTTTGTTTTCTGTGGTATTGGTTCACTTCTAGGTTTTGATGGTTGTGCTCAAGTTTTTGGTTTCAGCTGGTAACATTAGTGTGTAATGCGTGCAAATTTTGCATTGCATGGTGATGTTCTGTGTGAAATTTTCACTTTCCTTGCTTAATTGTAGGTTGTGGATATGGCTGTGAACGCATTTGTAAACTACAGAGTCTGTGGAGCCGCTTTTTTCATTTTTTTTTTTGTTAAGTTTCAAAGCTTCAGTTGGGATATGTTAGGGAATGAGGTTTGGAGGGTAAATTTTTCACTTGAAGTAAATGTTTCTTTAATTTAAGATTTTTTTTGGTTTGGGGGGGGGGGGGGGGAGTTGATAAAAGAAGAATATTATTAAGGAGAGAAGAATGATACAAGGAGATGGGATGACAATAGATCCTCCTTATAAGAGCTAAAACAAACAAAAGAAAAGGCTATCAATGGAGCACAGCTATCAATTAAGATTTTTTTTAAAAAAAAAGAAATTAAAGGAATAAAATTATAAATGATCTTTTGACCAAAATAAAAATTATAAATTATCGTGAAACTTTTCTAACGTCTGAATTTGGCATTATAAACGCATTATAACTCTCTGAATTCAGAAAAAAAAAAGTTTACCTTCAAAACCCTCCATCCTGACATATCCAAAGGGATTTCAGTGCATTTGTGGGTTCTTTCACTCACTTCATTCAGCAATTTTGCGTGACTTATTTCAGTAAGTTTCTGAGTTTTGATTGATGGAGTAAGATCTTGTATCTATTAGTCAAAATACAAAGTTTTCTTGTTATTTGATTTCTTTTTCTTTTATTATTGTCTGGATTTTGGTTTATGTACTTAGCTTTCCAGTTATTGAAAAGCTGGGTAATTGATACGTATGTGTTCTTCCATGCTTTTGCTGAGGATCTTCTGGCTTAATTACTCATAAATCATATGTTGTATTTCCCATCTCAGAAATCTTTGAAATTTAGGGGTGTTTTGCATTTGGGGGCCTGGAGTAAAAGTGATTGTTGGCTGATCATAAATGGCGCCCAATGCAAAGGTGTCAGCGGCCTATCGTGCGATGGCAGCTATTGGGATTGCTGAATCACAAGTGAAACCAGTATTAAAGAAGCTACTTAAATTGTATGATAAAAATTGGGAACTTATCGAAGAAGAGAATTATAGAGCTCTGGCAGATGCTATATTTGAGGACGATGAAAATATGGTGAATTTGAATTTTGCACTTTTTTTTTTACACGCTGTGGTCTCTTCTAAATACCTACTTCCATTGTTGGATATTATTTAACAGGTACCAGAAATGAAAAAGGGTCCAGAACGGAAAAAGAAAAGCAAGAAAGTTCATGTACATGACACTCATCATTCTATATTGGCTGAGTTAGTCTGCATTACTTTTTTGATTTTATGCCTATAGCTGCTGAAATGTTTTCTGAATTTTCAAACAACCAGGAAGAAGAAGAGATGGAGAACATAGAAGAAGCTCAGATGCATGTTGAACCGGCCCGACCTTTGAAGAGGTTGCGTTTAAGAGGCCAAGAGAGTCAGTCTTCCCATCCTTTGACTAGCTGTGCCCCCAGCTCAGCTGCCTCTCCATTAAAAGAGCCTAAATTAGAAGATGACACATTAACTAAGAGTTGTTCCAGACAGCAACCTCAAAACACAGAACTGTCATCTGGTGGAAATGCTAGGATTGAAGCATGCCCAGTTCCAGCACGAGATGTTATTGTTGACAAGGGAAAACAACCTGTATCACCCCAGGTTGCTTCCACAGGAAGAAGATTGATATCCGAATCTGGCAGAGCATCTCCATCAGTCCCATCTAAAGAACCAACTGTTAAACCAGGAATGCTTTTGTTGCCAAGCAACAAAATGCCTCATAATCATGCACTGATCATACCCAAGGATGAGCCTATTGATGAATTGCCTGATTATCAGGTTCCCATTGCAGTTGTTCCTCCTGGTATTCATTGGACTTTTCCTTGATGACAAGTTTCCTCCTTTTTGTTTGCTTTCTTTTTAGTGGCATGATATGACATCTTTGTGGCGACATATACTTTGTAGTCAACTTTTGTTGAAGTTATTAACAAGTACTTTATTTGCTTGTTAATACTGTGGATTAGATTGGAATATTTGTTTAGGAAAATACGGGGAAAAACTTCAATGCCCTTGGTTCTTGAAAGGAAGAAAGAAGTCATTACACAAATTTTGGTTTGGTTGTAAACATATTTTAGTTGAACTGAGCCTGAATATTTCTTTACCCTGAAATGGCAGCATTTTAGTTGTGGCATTTGCATTATTGGATCATGTCAGATGTAAACTGATGGAATTGAGGCACTGGGGCCCCAGCATATGCTTTCATTGGCATGTGCCATACGCAAATCTTTACTGATCTATGTGCTTCTGGAAACTTTTCATAACATGATCTTGGTTGGCTGTTGCTTGTATATGTGGAAGGGCATCTGAAGTGGTCTTATCTCTCAACGTAAAACCAAAGAAACTAATACTTTATGTCATTTATTTTTTTTCTTTTAACTATTGTGTTGCTAATTTTTTAAGCTATTGTCTTGCCAGCTCACATTCATTTCTGTAGAGAGATTGTTTGATGTTTTTTTTTTTTTTTTTTTTTTCTATTTTTGAAGAGCCATCAAGTGTAAGGGACTCATCAATGAAGTTTTATCAAAAAAGAAGGGACTCATCAATGAAGAAAAATGCAGCTGGAAAGCGAAATGGCCATGTCACTATGGGATCATCACAATGCAGAGATGGGGTTAGAGATGAAGGTATTTTTCCTTCCTCAAATGAAGGAGCTACTTCTAGTATAGAGATAGCCTCATCAACTAAGGGAGAGGTAAAAGTTTCTCTGAGCTGCAGTTCAGCTGTTGGGGAACCAGATTTTGTTATGCCTAGTCGAGATCAAATTCTAAAAATGATGGAGGAGAAATGTCTGCAGTCCTATAAAATCACTGACCCAAATTTTTCTGTTCCGAACCTGTTGAAAGATATATGTGACTGCATGTTAGAATTCAGAACTGATTCAAATAATGACTTCCAGGAAGGACCTATTGTAACATCAAGGGTTGATGTGTTAAAGGAATCTAAGGCACATAATGGCACGCTGAGTGTCACAGGAGATAAGGATTTGGACATGCTTTCTCTCCCTTCAAATGGATCAATCCTTGTTGAGTCTTCTGCTGCCCTGCTTTCACCCCAAAGTCCCTTTTCCCTAACCCAGCCAAGTATTCAGGTTGATGCTGTACTGGTTTCCATGGATGGAATAAATAATTTGTTAGGAAGTGATGATAGAAGGGAGTTGGAGGATCCTATGTCCCCAAATTCACACAGTTTAGTGGTCGTTCCACAGCATCAACTTACAGCTGATGATATAAGGTCTTTTCATGATGTAAATGACCTTACGAAAGGAGAAGAAAGTGTTCAAATCTCATGGCTGAATAAAATTACTAATGATTTCCCAGCATCTTTTCACTACATACCCCAAAACCTTGTATTCCAAGATGCTTGTGTTAACATTTCTCTGTCTTGTATTGTGGATGAGGACTGTTGCTCATCATGTATAGGCAATTGTGTCTTGTTGTCTACGCCCTGTGCTTGTGCAAATAAAACTGGAGGGAAATTTGCATACACTGCTCAAGGCCTACTGAAGGAAGAGTTCTTGGAGGAGTGCATTGCCATCAGCCGCAACCCTCAACAACATTACTTCTATTGCCAAGACTGCCCTCTTGAAAGATCTAAGAATGATGGTTGTTTAGAACCTTGTAAGGGACACTTGAAGAGGAAGTTTATTAAAGAATGTTGGAGCAAGTGTGGCTGTGGGAAACAGTGTGGCAATCGGGTTGTCCAGCGTGGAATAACTTGCAACCTGCAGGTTGGTGTTTAAGTAACTTTGCCACTAGTGAACAAATATATTTTCTTCATTGTTGAGGTGATGCTAATGCATGATTTATACATTTTTCAAATTTCTCTATCATAATTATCTGCAACTTAGGTTTTTTTCACTTCGGAAGGAAAAGGATGGGGTCTTCGTACCTTAGAGGACCTGCCAAAAGGGGCATTTGTGTGTGAGTTTGTTGGAGAGATTTTAACTGTTAAGGAGTTGCATGAGAGGAACATGAAATGTGCTGAAAATGGGAAATACACGTACCCAGTTCTACTGGATGCAGATTGGTATTCGGGAGTTGTTAAGGATGAAGAAGCTCTGTGCTTGGATGCAGCATCCTTTGGTAACACTGCTAGGTTTATCAATCACAGGTATTAAATTTATCTCATCTTTTTTCAAATTTGGCATCCCAAGGTTCAAGTATAGGAGAAGCAAGCAAGCAATTCATTGGGTCAACCTTGGGCATCTAAACTCAGTACAAATTCTAAAACTCAAAGTTTGGTTGCAACACTTGAAGCAAAAAAGCTTCCCTTTGCCATTATCCAGTATAAATGTTGGTTGTCTCTTTACAAATTTTAACAACTATCTTTCAATTGGCTTGCATTGCCTATTTGCATTTTTGAAGGGGGGAAAAATAGGGAAAATGTAATAAAATTTGATATTTATTTAATATGAACAGCTTAGACAAGTCGAGCTTACATTGGAAGTAATTCATTTAACACGTGCACTTCTTATTATCCTAAGAGAAAAGGAAACTTTTTCTGTGTAATTTTTATAAGTTCTGTTCTGTTTGAACAATGATACGAAATACAACAGCTTGAAACAGAACCAGGATAGTAGTGACCCAATTTAATTAAGTAGAGATCAAGAAACTGATGACTTCATATTTGCAAACCAAGCTCTTTTCCATCTGCATGCTGTAGATGGTTTGATTGTGTTCTGTTAACTGTAAACTTCCGTGAAAGAGTGGCTATGCAGACATTTGACTCAATATTTGGAAATAGGAAATTTAGAAGATTCTGTAGTAATTTTATTTGGTTGTTCCAGATGCTTTGATGCAAACTTGGTTGAGATCCCAGTTGAAGTTGAGGGCCCAGATCATCACTACTATCATGTGAGAAGTCACAAATCCCTGAAGTTCCAGCTGCTGTTTTTAATTACCTTTTGTTGGCATGACAGACTCTGTAGCACATATTACTTATTGATGTTTTTAATTTGTCGAAATGTGCAGTTTGCCTTTTTCACGTGCAGAAAAGTAGCAGCACGGGAAGAGCTCACTTGGGTGAGTAAAATTGGTTCTGTAATATGGTGTTTGGTGAATGGTCCTAACTCCTATATCACATAAAATATCTTCAAACACTCCCTAATTTCTCTCTTCTATTAAGTGGGGAACAAATTATCTAAGAATTACAAGTTTGACATAATTTTATTTATACATTGTAGAATTTTTTTTAAATTATTTGTTTATGGCTATTTAAATTGAAAAATACCATGCAAATTTTTTAGTTGGCAGACCATATAGCATGTTTGGATCAGCATTTGGGGGGTTTAGAATTGATTTTGATCCCCTAAAATTGATTTTGTCAATTTTTGAGGTGGTTTGGTTTTAAGAGATGAAAATCAATTCTTCCTCTAGAATTGATTTCGGGAGAAGTGAAAATTTTTTACTTTATGTCAGAATCACTTTTAGAGGAACTACCAAATATAAATCACTTTACCTCAAAATCAATTCTAACCAAATCAATTTCAATAAAATCAATTCTATTTAAAATCAATTCTACGAAAGTAGAACTATTAGCATGTTTGGATCAGTATTTGGGGGGTTTAGAATTGATTTTGAACCCCCCCCCCCCCAAAAAAAAAAATGATTTTGTCAATTTTTGAGGTGGTTTGGTTTTTAAGAGATAAAAATCAATTCTTATATTTGGAATTGATTTTGAGAGAAGTGAAAATTTTACTTTCTAATCATTTTTAAAGAGACTACCAAATATAATAAACTTTACCTCAAAATCAATTTTAACCAAATCAATTCCAATAAAATCAATTTTATAAAAATAGAACCAAAAACACGCTATTAGTATGGTTAGCTGCTTATTCTATGTAGCTCACTTTCCTCTCAGAATCTTTTTTTTTTTTTTTTTTTTTTTCCTCTAGGAAAGCTTATGTTCATGGTGTTTTTGCAGGATTACGGCATTGACTTTGATGACCATGATCATCCTGTCAAGCTATTCCAGTGCAAATGTGGTAGTAAATTTTGCAGGAATATGAAGCGATCAAATAGTAAGTTCAATACACGACTCAAAGGCAATGTGCACAAATTTGTTTTCATGTTTGGCCCTTTACCTTTTCTCTGGATATTGTCAGTTCTAATGCTATGGCCTCCTCTACTTTGTTACAATATTTGTTTACATTTCTAGTTTTGGCCACAATGATAACTATGAAATATACTGCACCCACTTCTTTATTGGTCTGGGGTTATATTTTATAGATGCTATTCCTCCGGTACATCTATATCTGATTGGTGCTGTCATTTAATATGAAATCATAACAAATAGTTTGTAAAATACAGGAACTGCTTTATAAACGTCATATGAACCAGGATTATTGATTTAAGCTGATCCCTACTCTCATAGCATTATGCTTTATGTTGCCTGTTCTGCTCATTCTTTTGCTAGGTTTGACTGTTGGAAAAGCTCATGTCATCTACTGAGATGGGAATTTAGATTTAGTTTTTTTGCTTTCTTGTAGAAATCCTGGGGTTAGTAATTGGCTTTATTGAGTTTCTACATTGTTTAATGCTTATGCTCTGCTTGGTCTTATTGGATTGTTTAACAAATTTAGCCTATTTCAAAGCATGAGTGCTTGATGTTCAAGCAAGAATTGAAGACCAGTGATCATGTTCATGTCATGTTTAGTTTGTTGGGCTCAGCCCTCTTGTTAGCTGTTGCCAAGTTCCATAATCCATATATGCTTTGATATTGTCATTTTCTTTTTCTTTGCTTAACGACCAGACCAGTGTTGGACTGGTGTGTCCAGGACTCTAGGCATATACTTGAGTTTGATTTTAGAAATTATTGGTGACACTTCCGATTATGGTAATTTATTGTTCCACTGAATGAATCAGTTTTTCTGTTTCCTTTTCTGAAAGTTTTGGAACAAGAACTTGAGAAATATTGGCCAAACTGAGCAAAATTGAGGATACAGATGTTGAGTTTGGAGCTTTGGAAACACCTGAACTGTTAGCTCAGTTTAGTGTGATTGCAATAGTAGTTAGTTAATATTTTGGGCTCCTAGTCTACTAACTTTAAAGGAGTACAATAGTTCATCTGTGGCCGCTCCAAATGCTTTCGAAATGTGAAGGAAGACTATGAATTTGCCTTGTATGTTGGTCTATTTTTGAAAACAACTATCTTCAAACCAAAATTACTTTTGGGCTTTTCGTAAAGACTCTTATCCTAAAAAGGCTATCAACTAGTCGTGGTGTAAGACAATGTCAATGAAGTTGATGAATTGCTTAGGTGCAAGTTATTGGTAAAAATTATCTAGTGATATTAGTGGAACTCTTTTAATGACTACATCTTTTCATCGTTATCTTATATTTGATGTATTTGTTACGTATATCTTCTTTTTAACATTTCCAGATACTGTGAATCGTAACTTCAGTAATTATTTTTTACTTTCATGATGCAGGATCCATTAGATCTTTATCAAATGCAAGATGATAGCAATTCTCTGTTAAACCAATTTTTGTTGTCACACCCACACCCTGGATGAGTTGTACTGAGACCTAACCTACTGTAGCGGTGCTTTGTGCTTTAGGTGGGCTTCTTAGTTTTGGGTGGTTTTTAGGGACTAGTTGCTTTGTACAGGTTTCGGAAGACTGTTAGGCAGTCATGGCCAAAAAAAATGGTTAAAAAAAAAAAAAAAAAGCAAACATCTTTTCTGGCCTTCCTAAAATATTAGTGTCATTAGTTTGGTCCTCCAGTAATAGATACATGAAAATGGTTCTTCAATGTTACATTTTGACATCAAATTGGTCATTTTGGAGAATCAACTTCAAGAAAAGGCAGTTAATGACCAGTTTGATTAAGTTGTCATTGGACGATTGTTGCGATGTATATGGTTCAAACTTTATGGCACATGTTTGGAAGGCCAAATGAATGTTTATTAAACAAAAGTACGGCAGTTAGCAAGGCTGAAGATTTGGGCGTTTAACTGAAGCATCGGTAGGGCTTTGTAACCTATGTTGAATGTCAATATATTATTATATACTTGGAGTGTTATTTTGCGATTTTCTGTTTTTTCTAGGGTGAGTTGGTGCTGATACGTAGCCGTAGGAGAAATCTTGCTAAATGGTTCGAATTTTCTGTAATTGAACCGTATACTTCTAAAAAATATAACATAAGCATCAAGTATTCAAGTATGCTATACATTTTGAAAATTGCGCTACACATTATAGTATTACAAACATAACAACCACTCTGCTTGGGAGATGGTTAACTATTAACAAACACTGGTTTAGCTGATGATAGGGATTCCCTGCCATGAGGCCTGCAAAGGATTTCATGCTCAGAAGTTGAAGGCTTGATTGGTCTAATGCTCCCTGGATTGAGAGGGAAAAGGATTTTGTAGTAACCATCCATGATTTCTATGAAATTGCAAGTTTCTGCAACCTTGGGAATCTGTCCATAGCAGGAACATTCAACTTAGTATTCAACCAAAAATTACAATCAACTACACCATTGATTAAAAAATCTAAACCTTTTTGAGCATGTACCTGATAAATGTCACGCATGTAGGCATGTAGATTGGGATACTCGTATAACTTCTTCTTGGTGCACTTGAAAAGAACGTTATATGCAACATCAAACCGAATTAGAGTAGTGAATAGACATATATCTACAAGGGTCAGTGTGTCGCCGCACAAGTAGCGGGAACTGGTCAAGTGATCCTCCAACTTGTCTAGTGTACCAAACAATTCATTTACTGCTCTATCATAAGCTTCTTGGGTCTGGGCAAAACCACACCTGCGATTGCAAAAGTCACCCAAATCACAGGCCAAACAAATTATCATGTCCTGTGAAGAAACAGATAAATATAAATAGAGTTTTATTATAATTTATGGAGCTCAATTTAAATGCTTATTCTCTTCCTTTTTACATGAGATGATCCTGTAGTTAATAAACACAAATTTATTTTCTTGTATAATTGAGCAATATATCAGAAAAAAAAAAACTACTACTTTTATTTTTTACCACATAAAACAGAAATTATTGTTGGACAAAATAAAGTGGTATACCCCATTTACTTGTTTCAACATCAATAAGAATTAAGAAAGCCACATGCAAATAAAATTTGACAAAAACTGTCTCTCTAACTTAATTTTTATTAATTGTGTAAACATTTAATTGAATATAGAATATTGAAAAGTTCAATCTAAATGATTAAAAATAACCTAGAACAATACTCACGTAAAAATTTATAATTTCTTGAACCTTAGTACCTTACCGATAAACCCCATTGTTTACATTTGGGTATATCACTTGATACCATTCCTCAATCTTCCCCTTCAACTCAGGAGGCGAGAGATCCAACTCCGGGTTCCTGGCCAACCCGTTCAACCCGGAATTGAACAACTCGATTATATCGTAGCTCTCATTGCACACAACATCCTTCGAATCCTTGTCCCACAACATAGGCACCGTGGCCCTCCCATCATACCCACCCTTTCTCAGCCGATACACTTCCTTCAAGGTCCCGCACCCATTCGCCTTATCCAAGCCCGGGCTTAACTCACCCGGGCCCAATCCCGGCCCACCGGCCCGTTTGAACTCCCACGACCCGTCCAGGCCCGGAGATGCAACCGAGACGGGGATGGCCTCTTCGAGGCCTTTCAGCGCCCGCACTATGAGTGTCCGGTGGGCCCACGGGCACGGCAGGCCCACGTAGAGGTGCATGTTGCGGCCCGACGGGCCCCAAAACTGCGGCAAGCGGAACTTGGAGGCGGGCCTGGTGTAATCCCCGGAGGAGTCGGAGGGAGCGAGCTGCGACATCATGAGGCGCCACGTGGCGTTCCACGTGGCACGTGCGGTGGAGATTAGGAGGCCCGGCGGGAGGGACTTTCCCCAAAGGAGGTTGGTGAGTGATGTGAGAATGGAAGAGGGGTTAGGGTTTGGGTTGTTGTTGTTGTTGTTGTTGTTGTTGTTGAGGGACATCTTTGGGGATAGAGTGATGACGTGGCGTCTGGTGGGTCTCCAGTGGCGGGAACCGCCGTGGACGGCGGCGGACGGAGGAGGGACTAGGTGATGAGAGAGGGACAAGGTGCAGGAGGGCATGGTTTGGCTTCTGAGCGAGTGGGAGCGAGAAAAGGAGGTGAGAAGTGGAAGGTGGAAACTGGAAACTCACTTTGCCCAGCAAAAGGGCATATGCGTCATTTCAACATGGATGTCCAGCAACGAGACCCCAGCTGGAAAAGAGCTGAAACAGTTCGCACTGGGAGTTGTGTAAAGACGGATAGAGAGGGCGTGGCACTACGAATCTGAAATTTGATCTGATTTTAGCCCCCAAAAAAAAAATAAAAATAAAAAACACCATTTGATCTGATTGTTTGATTGAGTCATTCTTTAATTCAGACCAATATGATAATCGCTCAATCAATAATTGAGACCATAAGTTTTTCAAATAACATGTTCAAATTACATATCATGCATAATTTTCTTTTAACGTTATATTGTCCATAGTTAAGTTATAATTATGAGTTTAATTTTAAGAATTTAATTTTGATATACTGATATTATAAAATTTGTTTATATTATAATCCAATCAAAATTTTTCATAAACTAATATGCATGATTTTTGAAGTTGTGAATATGTATTAAATATTTTTGTTAATATGATAATATATAATTAAATGAAGATGTAAAAAAAATTATATATTGCTAGTATATTAAAATTAAATTTTAATTTTAATATGTGTTTAATTGCTATATATTGGCACAAAAATATGAGATTAATTTATATATATTGATAGTATAAAATTTGTTTATACTGTCATCCAATCAAAATTTGCCATAAACTAATATGCATAGCTTTTGAAGTTGTGAATATCAATTAAATATTTTTGTTAATATGACAATATATAATTAAATGATGATGTAAAAAAAATTTATATTATTAGTGCGTTAAAATTAAACTTTAATTTTAATATAAATTTAATTGTTATGCCCTGATATAAAAGAGTTTTATATTTTTATTCAATTAAATACTTGTATTTGTAAGACTTTTACGGTAGTGAATAATTGAGTTAAATACTTTTGTTAATATGACAATACATGATTAGACGTCTATATATTACGCTTTTATACTAACATTGCATATAAATTAAATTATTTTAATATATTATTATTAGTTTAATTTACACTACTTCTTCCATTTTAATTTTTTTGTTAATTTGGATAACTTAGTACATTTTTAAATTAATGCATCTTTGTCAATTGTATCCAGATAAATTGAAATAAAAGAGTATTATTTAATTAAATATTGTTATTATATGTCTTTTGAAATAACATTACATCATAAGAATTAATGTTTTTACTCACATGATAATATATAATTAGATATTAATATAAAAAACTTTTATATTGAGGCTCTATGAAAAATTAAATTCTATAAAATTTTAAAATAAATTATATCAATTAAAAATAATATTATATTACACAAAATATATTAATGAGCATCTAAAAATTTTATAATATTTCTTAAGACTATTTTAAAATTTATTTGGCTTTATGTCTAATCAAATCAATTTAAAAAATAACTTGAACTTGATTCACAAATATACTGAAGCTAATTCTCAAAATTCAAATTCATCCTAATACAATATACCAACAAATTTCATCCTAGTAAACTGGTGTTGTATAAGTTGGTCCCACACATGTATGTGAGCTTGTGATGGTCCACTCTTTTTAACCATTAGATGTATTTCATTAGAATCGGATGATTGGGATAGAACCCACACTATATCTATTTTACGGATTAGTCCTCATGAGTGTGAAGCCTGAAAGGTGTTTTTGTCACTGTTGGGAGCCATGTGAGAGAAACCCTAGTCATTGTATTCGTTCTGAACAGGTTTCATGTGTAGAGGAGACGAATTGGCGGAACATGGCAACTACACCTTCACTGCCTTAGAAGAATTGATTTTGATTATGGTTATGGGGTGTTGCTTCATTTAATTTTTTATGATTTTTTTAAATATCTTCCCACCCCCACCCCTAATTCGCCACCGGAACCCCCAATTTGTTGTACATATCGCCCTGATTGTTGGATCGTGAACTGCATAATGTTGTAGGTGGCAAGGATCCGCATTTGTCATCTTCTGTAAAAATAAATTGTATAGATGACCTTGCTTAATTTAAAGAATACATGTACAGGTCATAAATGTTCTTTTTTTGTGAGGTATATTCATAATTTGGTTGGGGTTTAGGGTTGATGTTTATCATATTGAGGTTTTTTAAAGTATAAATGTAAAAGCTCCAATTTATTTCGAACTATTTTCGTTAATGTTGTTTGAACAAGTTTGGATTCCTCTATGTTTGTAAATCTATGGGTTTGGGTTTATGGGTTAATTAACTTCCAGGTTGTGCAGATAGTAACCAAAATTTAAAATCACATGTTGTGGTTGCCGTGCTTCTCTATTTCCAATTGGTAGATCTTGAGCAATGTCAGGTGAATAAGTAGAATACATGACATTGTGAGGATTTTACTCAAGGTTTCAAAAGCCTTGTTATGTAATAGAACTTGTTTGATGCCTCTGTAATTGACCTGGCCAATGTTGTCTTGTGAATTATAGGCCATAGATTCTAGTTAGAGTCCTGTTTAATTCCTATGCAATTAGGCTGTGATGGAGATCTAGTTAAACTAGTGGTATGTAGAAAACGAATTAGATGCAGTTTGTTAGCACCTATGCAGCCTGCAAGCAAGGTCAATATCCATAATCAATACAGCTAAGTTAAAGCAAGAAACATGAATGTATTTGCACCTGGGTGATCAATGCAAACAAGTATGATGTTGGTGCGGCATATTTCCTACAAAAGAATACATTGGCTATGTTTGTTTCTGCATTTGAGCATGTCAAACATTGGTTCAGTTTTCTTGAACGTTGCAATTATGATATTAAGATATTTTCTGGTTGAACAATTTTTGACAGAATTTGTATAGCAAACCTTGGTTCAAGTGGAAGTGATATTTTCTTGCTTATCGGTTGGACTAAATTCATGTTAGTAATTTCTTGACATTTTTATCCCCTCATTTTTAGATTATTCAACAGCTTTAGCTCGCTATTTTCACTAGTTTTTTTTTCTCCCTTTCTGTTGTTGTTATGATTTCTATTTTGCATCGTTTCAATTTTATGTTATTTTGCAGATGCTTATTTTTTGGTTAATATATTATATTATCTTTATTTTCTTTACCAATTTTTAAACATTTAATTTGAAATATTTTTGCAACTTATTATTTTTATATTTTGTTTCATAATTTATTTTGACCTTATAGAATAATATTTATAAAAAAAATATAGAATAATATTGATATTATTTATTTACAAAAATTGAATGAAAAAAGGAACACCATGAATATTGCAATATACCTTTTTTAGTAATTTCACAGGTAAAAGTGAGTTTGATTAATATCATTTGAACAACATTCATTCTATCAAACTCACTTTTAAGATAGAAATTTTTAAACATAAATCATATTATACTAGACTCATTTTTTTAATCAAAACTAAGTGTACAAAATCACATTGATTTAAAATCAATTTTGCAAATTCTAATCCAAACACACACTTAATTGTGCTCCCCTATTGTCAGGGTAGACTCATATGTGGTTCTGTTTTAAATTTGTGGGCACTTATCATGAATACCTGCATTATTTTTGTTATTGGACCAGCTGGCACACACTTTCGTGATCAAAATTGATGAAACATTGTATTTTGAGATAATGGAGCATATAATTTCTAGCTATATTCGTATGGTTATTTTATTGGTTAAATTAAAGCCTATATGGGAATATTCATTTTTCAAATGGATAAATTATGTTGATGAAATTTTGATGAACGTGATATCAAATGTCATGCTTACTAGGATGAAATTAGTTTTAATGTAATAGATATTTTGAAATATTAAACATATCCGTTTTTGAAAGTTGAGGAAAATTATAATGGGATTCTCACTAATATAAAAATAGTAGGATGTAGATATAAGTTAACCAAGTAATAAGTGGTCCTATCAATGGAGCTATGGAAGACTATGTTGAAAATGTAATGTAAAATAGGGGAAACATGGACCAAAAACCCCAATAGTTGTCGGTAATGTATTTGCTAATGTTATAAAACACCAAAAGTCAGGTTGATTTGAGAAGCTCTGGCTAAATGATATGCCCATTTTCGAAAACAAAAAGCCAACTACCTCTTTCCACACTAGCTATAATATAGGGCAAATGCAAAAGCCCAATTGCTACATTTAGTTGGGTTGCTATCCAAGTCTTATCATGTTCAAAAAAACCAAAAAGCAATGGTCAAAATGAGCAAAACGACTTTTATCATGTTCTCACTGAGTAGCAGTCTCCAGTCCTTCATTAAGCAACGACGCACATTTGCCATATGGAGGCCTTTCCTTCAATTTTTTGTAGAGTTGGTTGAATGGGCTCATTATCAGTGATTCTGCAATTCTTGTACGAAGAGTGGTTTCCTGCAACTGGAATTATGATGAAAAAGTAAGCATGGAACTATAGCTAGAAATAGTGAAATAAAAGAAAAAAGTGAACAAGTTGCGTTTTCCAATTTATTTACCACTCCAATTATTTTGGGTTGAATTGTCCTTCCATTTTAAGCCATGATATAAGCCATGCACCAAAATTGTCATTGTGAAAATTTGGACCAAATGTTTAGGCCATCACCTGTGACTGTGGTGTAAAGGTAGTGTGTGAAAATATGAAGAATGCATTAATTAACAATTATAGTTTTACCTTTTACCGTAGTTTGGAATGCCGCTCGCCTCAAGAATTGGCCATGTTTGCATATCATGTAGGGTGTGGATACCCTCATCCTCGAAGGTAGCAGATGTCATAATTTCATACAACATCACACACTAAATAAAAAGGACCATTTAGTGAATCAAGTTTTGGGGTTAAGGTGCGTGTTATTTATACAAAATAGTTCGAGGTTTAGGTGGTTACTATTGAGTGCATTTGCACTTGCCTATCTACAATGACCCAAACAAGAGGAAAATAGTCTAGATGATAGATGGCTCATTCGACCATGTCAAAAACCATGAGGTACCAACGAGACCCAAGGTGTTCAATGGCCAAATAAATCTGTAGGCATTTGTGCATAGTTACTATTAAAGCATTTATCGAATGTTATTTTCATAAGACATAAGTAAAGACTGACAAATTGAAGGCTAGATATTAGCTTGATCCAACAATGCACATATGTCATCACTAATTCGTCCACAGATTTGGCTTGGAGAACATCATCCTAATGAAATTGGAAGCATTAGTCACTATTTTAGTGTTTATGGTTTTGTATATGGTAAATGAAAGGCAAAACCTACTATGAATGAAGGGGCCAAACAATAAACAAATGGCATGGGATGATAGTGGTTAGCCAATGTGTTTTTAGTGAAACCAGCTTAATGATCTAGATAAGCCAATTAAACTCATGTTGGGGTACGATATGTTTCTGTTCAGGCAGTTACAAAAAGTGAATATTATGAGGTTCCAGTTGGGCAGTCGGATCAGCTTATCATCTATCACATTTCCTATTGTCAAGATCTGAAGTTCTCGTCTTATAGCAACCGTTTCTACCATTCTGATAAGATCCTTGCTATCACGGAGCTTTATTAAAGTAGTTATAATCCAACATAAATACAACGAAGTGAATACATGATAGTAGGTAGAATGTTATTAAAGGTTGGAAAATAAGAATACTTACTGTTGATCCAAGCCATCTACAAATATATGTGCAAACAAAGTAGCCTCCCTCTTGTTAAAGTCCATATATGTTGTTATATGGAATTGATTTTTGGTGCACTGCATGTACAGAAAGAATATTGCTATAAAAATGGCAAAATTGTATTCTTAGGGTATTGATTGAAAAAATTAAAATATTAACCTCACTACAATGTGTTTGCATGCGAACTTTCAGCTTTTGACTGCTTATTTGTAACTGTTTGAGAGCGAAAGGTGTCAAAAAGTCTCTTCCGCATATAAGATGTTCCACTACCGAGGGACTTGTCATTGCTGAATGTTTCCATTGGAAGTAGAGTACATTATGAACACCAGAGGGAATACAAGTTTTGGAAGTGCAAATTTCATTTGGTACATAGATGTTGCCGTTGTCAAAATCTACCAAAATCACGGCTGCATCAGAGGTGTGCTAGTTGCCACACACCTTTTTAGTAGAAGTTATGGCATCAGCGGAGTGTTGGTTCTCAACAATCTTCTCTAAGGACTTAACGAAACTCTCTAGTGTATTGATCCGCTTCTGCTGGCCTTGTAAAAGAAAGTAAAGGAGTTGGTCCTTCTTTAGCGCATAGATTGGTTGCAATAAAACATAGGTTTCGTTAACATACAGTGGTGATGTTGAGATGTGTAAGAGTTAATGCAAACCTCGACGAGGTGAAATAGGCTGTCAATGACCTCCTGTGGTCCCAAGGGCATACGCGATGGTGTTAGCTTGTCAGAGTTGGCTCCCTACAATAGTAAAATATGTCAAAATGCAGGTCGAAGGCCATCGATTTGGATGAAGTGAAAAATGAGTAAAAGAGAAAAGGAAAAAAAAATATATTAGACTTATGACAGCAACATGATTCATGGGCACAACATTAACTCTTTCGGCCAGAATCGTTACATCTCCATCAACCACCTCCACATTGATGTCCATGTTATGCTCAATGGACTCCATTCAAATGTTGGCAATGTTGATAGTTTAAAAAGCTTTAATAGAGCAGTAAAAAGTTTGTTGTATGTAGAGTCAAAATATTACAATGCTAAATACTACTATAATGCAAGAAGTAAGCAATTGCTTACTGGTAGGGTTTAAGGAACATTTAATGGATGAAAGATGTTCCTCATCTTAATAAATTCATATGTGGACAGAAAGATAAAAGAACAAAAAAGTAATGGCTAAACTACATGCATTTGCAAGTAATTCTATTTTGCTGTAACCGTCGAGTGGCGAGAGCTGTCATATTGTGCCGCGTGAGGTTCACGGCTCAATGCTGGTGAATATCTGGTGGATAAAGTACTTATTTGGTTAGGATCGAGAATGCATTGCAGGTCACAGATTAATGAATTAGGGAATAGCAGGTTTGTGAATTCAATAAAACCCTTTCCATGTTAGGGAGACGTACAAGGTTGAACAAAGCAAGATAGTGATTCAATATAATTATATCCTTGTTAGCAATGGTTGGTTTCAGTGTGTTTGTTTATTCTAGTGAGTAATCAAACTAGTTTAGGATTTTATTAATATGTTGTTTTGGTGATAATAGAGCAACCTTTTCTTAATATTATTTCCGTATTAAAAGAAATAAATTTTACCTAGTTAAAGAAATTTTTTGTCTCAGCAAGTAATGCTTATTTGTACAGTTTAGATTCAAATGTCAAATAGTGTTTAATTTGAATAATCATATGGGTATTTTTTTAATGATACTAATAATATAGAATCAAGCAAGCGTGTTTTTACCCGAATTTGACCCAGTAATTTGTCTTAGCTTGGAAATCATTGGATGTAGTTTAAGTCATGAAATTTGATTAGGTTTTATAAAATACAGTAATAAACTATAAGATTCACGAATTCTTATATTTTACATTATACGATGTTATTGTTGTAATGATATAAATTGTTTTAAAATATCTACTATAAAATATCTCATGAATATTATTTATGATTTCTAAACTTTTATGATTTTACTATATGTTATGTCAAAATCTTTATGTTTAAAAGTTGGTTGACCCACTTAATCATGGAGTTATTATTGTGTCATGAATGAGCTAAAATTTAGGGTTCATTATTGATGGTCTACAGTCATTGGACAACCCGAATACTATTTCTTACACCCCAAATCTGAAACCCCAATGTTATTCCTGACTAACCATACCCTAAATCATAATACTATTCTTTAATGCCCAAATCATAAATCCTAATAATATTCCCTATTAAACATACCTTACACCCTAATATTATTCCTTAGTCGCCAAGCCCATGGCCTTAGTAATATTCATCACTATCTATACCCTAAATCTCGATATTATTCGATACCACCCAGACTTTAAACCCTAATACTATTTCTTATTATGCATATCCCAAACCCTAATACTATCTCTTACTCCATAAATCCTAAACCCCATACCACTATTATTACTCTCTAAATCGTGAACCCTAATACTATTCAATACTCCCTAAATCCTAAACTTTAATACTATTTGTTACAACTAATATCTGAAACCTAATACTATTCATTATTATGCAAATAATAAATGCAAATACCATTCCTTACATTCCTTACCCTAAATTATCATTCATTGCTCTCTAACGCACAAACCTGACCTAATATAATTCTTTTTTACCCATACCTTAAACCCTAATATCATTCCTTACTATCTATGTCCTAATCCCTAGCACTAATCCTTACTTCCTATAAATATAATAAAATTTTTTTGTAAACAATTTTTAAAAATATACTTGTATAGCTATGGGAATTGGAAGAAAGTAAGACTAACGTCTTAGTATGTATTTTAATCTATGGTTAATTATTTAGGCAAATAATGGTTTAATATAATAACAGATTAGCATCTTAGTAGCGGCTTATCAATTTTTATATGAGATTTGTGTGATAAAATTATTATATTATGGGTTATTTTAAAGATTTACATAAGCATGGGATTTTCTCTCATATTCTGCCTTGTACCATGTAAAATACATTTTTTTAATTATTTTATTTAAAACCATGTAGGAATCCTATAATAAGGAGGGCAGATTGTGTAAAAGAGTTCAAGGACCGTGCAATGTTTCTTTAACATTTTAAAAGATAAATTAGTATAATGTGCAATTTTTTTATTAGGTCATCTCTTTGAAAGCAATTATTTTTAAACAATTAATTTTTATGCAAAAGCAATAATTTTCATACAATCTAAACAAAATACACTACTTTAAACTTACTTTGGAACAAATATATCCAAACATAAAATTGATTTTTAAGCAATTAATTTTAAAAAAATGAGTAAATCCTTAAATCAGTGATAATTGCACAACTTGTCCCTTATACACCACTATTGCATATTATGCATTTTTAAGCTCTGATAATTGCTCCTTATTGGTTTTTTTTTAACAAAAAAAAAATTGCATATTATAGTTACTTATCTTTATTCATTTTAAAATGTTAAAAATAAAGAAGTTTTAAAGTGAAATCCAATGTGCTATAGGATCTAATTTGAACATGATATTATTACATTTTTCATCCAATGGGACTGAACTAAAACGAAAGAGGGTTGTGGGTGCAAGTATTTCGTTCATGATACGACCAACTACAAATGAATGGAATGACTTGCATGGTACATTAATTTTAATTTCTCTTTACTAAAGTATATCGCTTTTGTACAATGCATTCAATAATGCGCATACATGCAATGTAAAGGCTTTGCTCGCCTTATTTATCGTGCAACCCCATAAATGGCTTTTATCCAACAACAATTAATTCGAATCAACCGAAGAACAATTTTGACACTTTTTTTTATTACCATTGTTGATTTTGTGAAGAGTATTTTATTATATATGTTTGTTCCACCCCTTTCGAAAATAACATGTTACATACAATGACAGAGAGTTAATTGATTAGCGGCATTAATATTGAGATCCGTCATGACTACCCATCATCGAAAGAAGACTTATGTTGTGTTTCATGGTAGAAACCCTAGAATTTACCAAAATTGGGTTGAATGTCATGCTCAGATCCATGGATTCAATGGAAATGTGTTCAGATCACATAGCAACTATGAAGAAGCTATTTCGGCATGGCATTCTTATCAGGCAAATGTTGAGCACTATGACTCCCCTACCGGCCAGTTACCCCCACCGAATGCAAATGAAGCCGTCTAATTGGATGAACCCAATCTTCGGGAGCCAAATAATGGGGATGCAGCTCTTAATTAGCTAAATCGCTCGCTTGTGGATGAAGGTGTACACAACATTGTGTGATATTTGATCGTAGGTATTGGGTTGGCCTTAGTTGTTGCTATATTTTTTAAATCAATCTACCAGTATTGTAATGTCTTCCGTATATGTATTTAAAATGTTTTAGTGAAGCTATGGTATGCTTTCAATTAGTGGTTGTGTTGCATGCATGTGGGTTAGATTATAGTTAGTAAGTGTGAAATCATGGCGTTAGGATCTACGACTTGTTGTTTGACTTTAGTAAAAAAAAAAAAAAAATGTATGCAGGTGGATTGTCAACTTTGAAGTTATTAGAAAGCAATTTATGGTTTGTCATATTTTCCATGTAATTGTATCGTAAGTATGAGCCAATATGTTTGTCTAATATAATTATCGAATAAGACAAAACGGGGAGCTTATAATATCTATACGAGCATTTTAACATTAAATGAGAAGCGTACATGTATAAAATGAAATTTGGTGGGGGGCATGATTAGAAACCTCAATGGACCATTGTAAGCATTTTCTAGTAGATACCCCTTTTATGATTATTCCCCGATCAAACTTTCATTACGAGGTATAATTTAATTTACTAATGATGGGGCCCATTTATTCACTACTCTCCATTTTGTCATTCTTCATCTCATTCAGCTTGGGTTTTGATGCCAAACACAAATGTCAATAATAAAAAGTTGTAATTTTGAATAATTGGGAATTTTGGCACAACAAAAAATTTTCAGTAGAAGCTAGAGAGTATAAAATGTTAAAAGTATTAGCACAAGAAAAACTAAGTAGTGTTTTTTTTTTTTTGCTAGTTGTTAATATGGACAATAATAGTATTAGCAATTAACAATACATATAATCACAGCACTAATATGGCAAAATACAATTTCAAATTGTCAACGTTAATTATATTTTTGAGAAAAGATAAAGAAACACATGGTACTTCCACGAAGTATGCAGTTGGCATGATTTTCAACATAATAACACATTGGCTATTTAAGGAACTATAACATTTGCTTTTGCTATTTATATATTTAGTTAATTGGTACGTAACTTGAACATTCGCTTTGGTTGATAAGTATTTAAAATTTTTTATGTAAACTTAATATTTGTATTAGCTATTGAAAGCTATTTGCTTGGATTCATCGTGCATATTAAGCGATGAAATGCAGTGAAAGTTGTTCCCTCTCCTATAAATAAGGGTGGAAATAGGCTAGGTGGCTTGCCAGGGGCCTGTGGCCTGGCCTATTTAAAAATAAGATCAGGCTCAGGCCTGTTTTAAAGCCTATTTTTCTTATCAGGCCAGGCCAAGGCTCAATTTAAAGACTATCAAGCCTGATAAGCTGACCTAGGCTTGTTAACATTACATGCATATGTATATATTGTATAAATTGCTAAAACATTTAATATGTGATTCGATCCCATGCCTTGAACATAAAAAGACCTATCAACCACTTTACTTACCACTACACCATCATTCTCTTTAGTTATAATATATATATTTTATTACTTTATGTTTTCAGATTATCTCAATCTCATTTAAAATAATTAAACAAAATAAACCCTATTCTCTCTTCACTCCACTCATACGGTCATACCCTCTCTTCAGTCTTCATTGTGCCATTTCATTCGTTTATTCTCAAGTCCCTTTCAAGTTGCTCAAGCTTCCACATTCTACTGAGCTTCCATTTTCTACTGCTAAGCTTCCGCGTCAACTTGCTCTATTGTATTTGCGTCTTGCTGCTGCAACTGCATCATCTTGCTTTGCTGCACCCGCGTTGCCAAAGCTACTGCGCCGTCAAAGCCTCACCGTTGTCGCTAGTTTTGGATTTGTCTTAAGACATGTCTCAACTCTCACTTACATTATAGATTGCTACTATGATTAAGTTTGTGTTTTATGGAAATATACATCAATGGCAACATTTTGAATCTGATTACTATTCTAGTTTTGTAATGTTTGTTTTTGTTTTTTTTTTTCTAAAACCAAAATTGCCATTGATTTTTGTAGTTCTTTCTTTTTTTGGTTTTTGCATTTTGATTAAGTTTGTGTTTCTTTGTTTTTTATTCTTCTTTTTTTCCCTTTTTTGGGGTTGAGCTTAGGAATTTTAGTTTTTTTGATTTTATATGAATAGACACTGAATGAAAATCAAAATTGGGGAAAGATAACACATTATCTATTCTGATTGCTATTAATAATGGGTCTATTATGATTATGTCAATTTTCAAACAAAAATGTTATTTTGTTTTAGAATTGAGGTTTGCTATTTTGGTTAAAGTCTTTGTTTACTTGATTGAGTTGTCATATGTTCTACTTGGTATTAACAAACTAAAATGTCTATTGAGTTTATGTTACTTTTAAGTCTAATTAGGTAACAACTCTTTACTGTGGGTTGTTTAAATTCAATTGAAATTTGTACTAAATATGGGTTTTTATATTATAGTTCTGGTTAATGTCATCTAACTTTGAGAGTGATACAATGTCATCTATTTCTGCTTCTCTCAATGCTAATGAGGTTAGTCAACCAACACCAACACCGACAAATTCAAGTCAACAAACTAATGATCAAAATGATGGTGATGATAGTATCATCAAGAAGAAGAGGTGGAAAACCTCACCAATTTGGGATGATTTTGATCAAGTTAAAAGTTCTGAATGGGTAAAAGCTGTTTGCAAGTATTGCAAGCATGTATTCTCTTACATGTGCAAAGCAGCTAGCACTACACATCTCTGGAGACATCCAAAGTTTACTTACAAAGGAGGTTGCATCTTGCTTCACAACAGAAACAACCCACCATTCTATTTCAACCTTTCAATTTGAGTATTAATCCATTTGTGACTCTGGGTGCTAGGTATTCTAATGAGAAGATGAGACAAATGATTACTACTGCAATCATGTTACATGTGCATCCTTTTAACATTGTTAAGGATGAAGTTTGGATGTGGGGCTTTCAGTATGCAAATTTTGAATTTCAAAAGATTTCTCACAAAACAAGTATAAAAGTGATTGTTTAGCTATTTATGAGGCAAAGAAAAAACAATTGAAGGTCTTGTTACAAAGTATGAGCAAGATCAGTTTGACTATTGATATGTAGAGATCAAGTCACCAAGTAGCTGAATACATGGTAATCACGTGGTACTTTATTGATGTAGGATGGAATCTTCAAAAAAGAGTTTTAAATTTTGTGAAAGTGCCTACTCCAAGATGTGGAATTGATGTGGCAGATGATATTTTCAAGTGTTTGAAGGCTTGAGGGATTAAAAACAAGGTGTTTTCAGTGTCAGTTGATAATGCTTCCTATAATGATTCATGTCAAAGGGCTTTTAAGGATAGCATATCGAATAGTAGTTTATTATCTACTGGTGGTAGCTTATTTCATGTTAGATGTTGTGCACACATTTTAAACTTGTTGGTGCAATATGGCCTTGGCAGAATTAAGGACATTATTTATAACGTTTGTGAGAGTATCAAGTATATCAACTATAATGATTCAAGGTTAAAAGCATTTTGTGATATTGTTGAGCAAAAATGTTTGAAAGAGAAGAAGCTCATCATTGATTATCCAACAAGATGAAATTCTACATATAAGATGTTATCTAATGCATTGAAGTTCAAGAGTGTCTTTCCTGCTTATAAAGAAAGAGAGCCACACTATAACTATGCACCATTTGAAGAGGATTGGAAGAATGTTGAGAAGATTTATAAACTTCTAGAGGTGTTCAATTTGGCCACTCAAGTCATTTTAAGTAGTGATTGTTCTACTGCAAATTTGTATCTTCCTGAAGTTTCGAGAGTGAAACAAGTAATTGACAATGCCACAGAGGATGACAATTTCTTAATGAGAGACATGGCAATTTCAATAAAGGAAAAGTTTGACAAATATTAGGGGGAGTGCAATATGGTAATGGCCCTTGCAAGCATTTTGGATCCTAGATGCAAATTATATGTTATTAATTATTGCTTTTCTTTGATTTATAAACCTGATTATGTGGCTTCAAAGAATGTGGATAAAGTGATGAATTGTTTGCAATTGATGTATGATGAGTATGCTGACAAGTATAGAGGAAAGACAACTACTAGTCAGGAAGTTGACATTAATGGCAACAATTCTACTTCCAATGTGGCTAGTTCTATAGTTATTGGATTTGACTAAATCATGAGCATTGTTCATGAAAAGCAAGCAATCTCCCTCCAAGGAAATCAGAATCGGAAGTTTACCTTGAGGAGGGTGTTTACATTCCTGAGGGTAGTTCTAGCTCCTTTAGCACCTTGGAATGGTGGAAAAACAATAGCCTCAAGTATAAGATTTTATCTCAAATGGCTGCTGACGTATTAGCTATTCCAATTTCAACAGTTGCATCAGAGTCCACATTTAGTGCTGGAGGAAGAGTTATAGATGAGTATTGTTCCAGATTAAATGAAGACTTAATTGAAGCACTTATTTGTGGTAGGGATTGGCTTCGCAATAAGTATGGTTTAAAGAAAAAAATCAAAGGTATATTTTCCATTGTTTAGATATTACCTTTTTCTTATAGTTATTATTTGTTAAATTGTGTTATGATCTAATGATATATTTATTCTTTAAGGTGTTCGATTTAAGGTGTTCGAACAAGAAGAAGAAATTACATTGAAGATTTGATACTTTGCTTAGAGAGATCAACTTCACTTTGTCTTGGTTTGAATTGTTATGCGTTGTTGTATTTGGATAATTTGGTACCTTTAGCTAACTTGTTAAATTGGTATTTTGGATAATTAGACTGATTTGTTGTAATTTAAATATTGGAAGTAGTTTGATATATAGTTGTTTAGTGGCCTTTCTAGATATATTTGTAGGTTTGGCCTGTTTTGAGATTTGAATGAAGGGCAGTCTGTTTGATATGCAAGGCCTAATTACGGACAAAAGCCTAGTTTTTGGCCTATTTAATGCTTAGGCCTGTTGACCTATATAAGATGTTCTAAATTATAGGCTTTGTAAACAAGCCGTAGGCTAGGCCAGGTTGTTGAATAGGCCAGGCTTAGGGCAAAAAAAAAAGCCTATAATATGCCACAAGCCAGCCTCAGGCCATTTTACTACTATACAGGCTTGGCCTGTTAAGGCGAAAACCTAGCCTCGCCTGGCTTGCCCTATTTCCATCCCTACCCATAAAAAAAGGTTGGTCTACATTTCCCTGATAATAGTTTAGTAGATATTTATAAGCTACATAGATTAGTCGACTAAAGTCTGGAATTTACAAAGAGAGATACACAAACAACCTAATGAGGGGGCATATAAAGGCTAGTACAAGACTGAACAAGTGAAGATATAGATCACTCTTGTGCTGGAACTTCTGGGTGTAGAAAGCATGCAAAAGGGATTGAATTAGGGTTCATCCTATAACCCCTTAATGCCAAGCATATGTCTCAGCATTCTAATCTCTTCTTTCAGCTTATCATTTTCCACTATCGAGTCAAAATTTTTGGCCTCAAAGGTAGAAATCTTATCCTTGTATAATGAAATATTATGAAAATTAAAGTTTTTAATTTCATGTTTCGATCATGCAACTAACCGATGCAATAATGCTAGTGCAACATCTTCATCAGTGTTGGCATATTGACCTATTGAAATGGCGGGTGCCCAATTAGGCCAATTTTCAATGATGCATAGAATCTATAGTATGTTTGGCCCTGAAATAGCAGTGTCATGTTTCGTATAAGTCAGCTCTGGTATACCCAGAGTTGCACACTCTTGCCACAGCAAATTCTGCATACTTATTTCAATAAGTAAATCTTGCATGTTCTCTTGGACCACGATTTGAGATCTAGCATATTCTGTCCAACAAATGAAACACAACCATAAAAAATTCTATTGATTTAAACAGGCCATGATGATAATGAAATGTTGGATTTATTCATTAAATTATGGCTTGCTTTGATTTAGCGTGATGAATGTAAAGGGTTTGTATTACCGAATGATGAAGAGCCTCCATAAGTGACATGTGGAATGTGTGAAGGAGGTGGGTCAATTATGCTTTTATGGGAAGCCTCTGATCATGTAGCTTGAGCTTCCTCCAATGAATTGAACCTTTTGTATGCAAACCCTTTGTACTTGTTAATCTGAGTGTGACAATCTGCCCATGAGGAGTACATTCCTAGCTTCCTATCATTGTAGATGACGTAACACTTTGCATGTCGGGAGTTTTTCATGGGTTGGGGAGAACCAGTTGTATTCAATTTGAAGCATTGGGTTTGTTGGTGAAGAAATACAGCGAGTATGTTTAAGCTTTATAGGATGATCAGGATGATTGGAATGATATGAATGTGACTACCAACCACGATTACTAGATAATACAAAAATGTGCATAAAAATTATGTATTTGTAATTATTTATCGAGTATTGAATACTTGGGTTTGTAAAAAGGCCTACAATTTTTTTTAAAAAAAATAATTAAAATTTTTCTTAAATTTTTTTGTTGAAATTTAAAAATTTTCAAATAAATTGTTAACATTTTCATTATGTCTTAGATAATGTAATTGTGTTAAAAAAATTTGTTTTCATTTATGGAAAACTAATTAAGACAAGACATGTTTAGGTTATTAATTTGATTTGATTTGATAAATATTAAAACATTGAAAAAAATAAGATATGAAAAAGATTCCCAAATAAAAGTGACAAAAAATTAACCATTCACTATAAAGTGGTTCCGCTAAAATTTAAAATGATGATGAAAGAGATATCTAAGATTAATAGAGAAAAAGTAGAATTAAGATCAATTTGAGACTCTAAAATAAATAAATTAATACAACAAAGTTACAATTCATAAATAGAAACTGGTTATTAATTTGACACTATATATATTGATAAAAGATATTCAAAATATAAGATTGTTAAAAGATATTCAAAATATAGGACAAGCTATGACGAAGATTTACTTTCCTTCCTATGGAACCTTTGCAGCTCATCTTAGTTGCCTTTAAAATCCATGGAATTAGATTGTTGAATTATAATATCAATTTTATATATATTACCTCAAATATGGAATTGAGGCATCCAATTTCAATTCTTAACTCCAAGTCCATACTCAACTCTAGATATCAAACTCCAATTCCTTAGTGTGCTGCTGTATTTATGTTGTAGTCTCAAATTAATCCAGATTCTACTTTTCTTCTAAGCAACTCAAATATCTCTTTTATTCTAACTTTAACCTTTGCTCTTTCCATTTTTAAGTGCATGGATTACCTTTTGTCACTTTTATTTTGGTATTTTTTCATATCTTATTTTCAATATTTTAAATTTTCATCAAATTCAAATTAAATTAATATCTTGAACATGTTTTGTTTTAATTTCCCCTAAAATGAAATCAAATTTATTTTTTAATAAAATTTACATTATTATATTTGAGACATAATGAAAAAATAAGCAATATATTTGAAAATTTTTAAATTTTAACTTAAAAAGTAAAGGATAATATTTGAATCAAGTGAATATGAACGATAAATCAATGCAAATATTTTCATATGCAAGTAGGAATAAGGTATTGTGAAAATTATTATACACACATAACAATCATTTAAAAACTACATTGAATATTTTTATATAATTATCTCTTATATAGATAGATGTTTAATTTTTTCAATTAAAATCTTTTTCAGTACCTTTTATGCTGACATTATAAACTTTATATATAAAATACTTAAATGGATTTGTTAGAGAAAGTGAAAAAAATTATTAATTGATTTCAAAATTATTCAAAATTTTATTGTAGTATTGATGAAACTTGAAAAAAAGGTATAAATAACTATATTTCACTTTTACCAAAATGGCCCATTGACATTATACTCAATTTTAGGCCTTAAGTTGCAACAATTAAATTCCTTTTATTGAATTTATTGGTCAACAATCAAAAGTTAGGCTTGTCTGTCAAATTTTTCTCAAAAGTCTTGCGCAATAAATAAGTTACTGTCTGAGTGATAACTCTAAAACAAAACTTATCAAAGGCCATAATGGGTGATAGATGGTGAAAGTTGGATCCCATCTGACTGTTCATAAGAAAACAAGGAAAAAGTGGCCAGAGAAGAATGTGTTGGAGCATACTTCTGTTTTCGTGCAAACCTCATAACAAAAGTAACTTTACATTTTTTTTCTTGTTATAGGCTCAGTTGTACCTTTGGCCTATTGTTTGTAGCCTTTATGCATGAAAACCTTAAAAACCCCGGCTGGGAGGGTTCAAAAGGTAACATTGGGTTAGTGAAATTAGAACATTTTGCTGCATTTATCGATTCAAATCACTGTATTTTGCCCATTGCAATAAATTTTCCCAACAAAACATGCTAACAAGAAAACATTTAAGTGGTTGGTTGGTGGGTTGATTAGGTATAGAGAACCAACCCCATATTGTGCGACACCAAGTTTTTGTCGACGAAAAATACTCAAGCCAAGGAGTATCGGGTATTCAATGGATCCAGTTCAACCAAACTGTGAATTCAGTGGTTCTAAGGAGTCACTGGCCAACATGAGGTGGGTATCCACCAACCACATTTACTGCATTTAATAAAGTTTAGGAGCCCATTATACATCTAGTGTATATCAGTGTAATAGCTATTTCATTACTTCCCCTTGTAGAGTTGGAGATGAGCTCCCTACAACCTTACTAGGTTGGTAAGGATCATGCTCAGTCCACATGCAGTTAAATATCAATGTACCAAAATTGATAAAGTAGGCAATTGTTGTAGGTTTTCTTAACCAATTTTTAATGGCCACTTACCCATTTCTTTCAGGGATTGCACATTGACAACTCTAATGATAACGCAGTATATCTACCACAAAATGGACCATTGGAAAAGATCTTGTTCTCAATACATGTTTGAACCCCATTTATTATACACAGTAATAATGATCACAACTAATGATCTCATTGCAAACGCTGATATTAACAACTTCATAATGCATTTTGTAGCTAATTTTGAAAAAGCTTGATGGTCTAGAGGATATTGTGGAATTCTTGAAGGCATCACTCAAGAATCTGGAGTTTAAGTTGTCAAATGTGAGCAATAAGGTCAAACATATCCAGAATGGTGACTCTACCATTAATAAGCCAATAAAGTGTTCGACACAAGTTAAAGTTGACAAGAATGATAACAAAGACAAACCTTGACATGGTACCAGTAAAATGAAAATGAAAGCTCCACATCAGTGAAAGAAGCCACTAACATCATAATGGATGTATCTGACACTGTGGGTGATCAAGATGTTGATAGAGATACCATGATTAGCACCGAGACAAAGATATTTGGCAGCCAAAATCGACGCTTGTGAAAAATAGGGTGCCAAGTCTGGGGTACTCGCTGGACAAAGAAAAGACTAAGGTTAGTAACACTGATTTGGGTGAAAGGCAGTAGCTCGGGTCTAGCTCAAACTATGGCAAGAAGCTGCTCTCCTCCAAGGTATTCTTCTAATCTTATTCCAAATCTTATTTCCACATCATAAAATTATTTCCAAAGCAAAATAGAGAATACGGGTCATATTTTCAAACACTGTCACCTCCTACACATGCATAAAACCCTAAAACTTTTTTCAAATAAAAATTTTTATGTTATCCACAAAATTTGTTAGAAAATAAAAGAGCTACCACCGATTTTGATGCTACCCATGGAAAAAATACATCAAACTCCAATTTCACCACATGGTAGTCAAAGTTCCGGGGGTGAAACCAAATCGTTTCACACCCCATGTGACGCCCCATGGCCAACCCAGATTCAAAGATGCGATATGTAAGGTCAGGTACCATGCACTACAAAAGACATTCGTCAATGGCTGTTGCAACCACCCAAGATCCAATATAATCTGGCAAAATCATCAGGTTCAAACACTAGTAGGCTTGCCAGAATGAACAATATTTCTCTTAGAAAAGTGAATCAAAATCACATATAGAATATCACTATTTACTATAACATCCATACACAAGGTCATGCTTTCACGAACAACTTGTTGATTTGATGGGTATAGGAAATTAGGACAAGGTTCAATCGAACCCCTGACATGAATCTATCAATGCCTAAAACTGAACTCACTGGCTATGTCTTCTCCATAGACCTTGATGCAAAGTACGGACTTAACCATTACATATAAAACCTAACGATGTTAATTATACATGTGTTGCCCTTATTGTCTACTAATATTACTTGTTTTATCACAATAGCGAGGTTCTGATTAAGATTGGGGGCATTGTTGCTATAAGGCAAGAACTTTAGTGTATGTGCCCAAGGCTTGTCATTGAAGATAAGGTAAAATTAATCAAAACCCAAAAAACTTTAGTACTTGAAGTTTGAATCTAATTGGACACTGTACACAGTTTTGGTTTCAAATAATAAAGCTCAAGGCAATGAAATGCATATGGAATCGACAACATAGGACGACAATAATAACCACATGGTCTTTGCCACCCTCGTTCGTGGTAAAAATGCTTGTCAATCAATTACATTTCTTTCATAATTTTACTATTATTTGAAGTGATCATTGAGATTTCTATTTATATATAAGAGGATGTTTTTGTGGGACTATTACTCAAAGATATGATGTTGCAATGAGAACGAGTACATGCAACCAACGCCTGATCTACAATATGTGAGTCTTCGATTACCTCTCGGATTTATTACTTTAAATTTAGTTTCCTCCTTGTGAGCATATTTACCCTTGACTAGCGGCCATTAGGAAGGATTATCCTTGGCCCATAAATTTTTTATTTTTCATGCCATATTTGTTTTATGTTCATTAAAGTCTCTTGAAAGAATGGGCTAAAATAAAATGTTGGGCCTTTTCATTGCACGAACAGTCACATAAGACCCATTAAAATGACATAATATTTTGGCCCATCATGGGCCTTAATTGCAAATTACAATCAGGGCAAGCTTGGTTTCGAATTCTCATTACCTCTTTTGAAATATGTAGGTTTATGTGCCTGTCAAGGATAATGGAAGCCATTGGTTTCTCATGGTTCTATGCATCGACCAAAAAATTACTTATCACTTGGATTCTTTTTTACCTGTTGATCATGTCCAGCCCTACAGAGATATGATAAAAACTCTGATAGATTTACTTTAAAAAAATTATAAATATAATAATGTAATTGCTTGGTTAATTGTATTCCTGAAACTTGGAAATTTTTATGTGTAGGGAGAGGTCGTAACACAAATGATTTGCACAGACTACTATCATAATAGCAGTGAAATCATTCCTGAATTTGAGGGATGGGAGATAATGGAGGCCCATGGGATACCCAGTTATGACCACAAGTAATTGCTACTGGCCTCAAAACTTTCAGTATGGCATTATCTCTTCAATGATGAATGTTGATTGCATCAATGATGATACATTTATTTTCATTTCAATGATAACTCTGTTTGTATGGGTGATAAATTGGATGGACATAGAAAATGCATTTTAGCCACATTTGATTAGTGTTGTAAGTGTCCTAATTCAAATAAATAGTACCACTTTAACAAAATGAATATCTAACCTCACTAAATGACATCTTTGTAGCTGAATGAAAATATAGTTTGCATGAAAGCCACTTTAGTGCTCATTCGTGGGGATTCAAACGAAAGGAAAAAAATAGTGGAGGCTCGCACAGAAACGATCTGGAGGTTGATGGGTTGATAATATTAATAGTCAGCCTTACAAATGTCCTATTCTCTCTTTTTGGTTTGCTTAATGGCATATGGTGCAATGCAAGCACGTTATGGCACTGCAAAATAGGCACAATCGGGAGGAAAAGGGTTTTGGGAACATTTATGTTTATTGCCATTGCTAAACCTTTTATAACTTATTAGGTTTGTTTAATAACTATTAACAGTTTCGTTTTAGAACTTATTTTACATTTTATTGTGTGTAGCATTGTTTCTTACTAAACCATAATGTTTTTTTAATTGCTTATTTAATATCACCACTTCTTTTACTTATATCCAAATGAATTGTAATAATCAATATTCATAAAATATCATAGCCAAAAGAAGGATTGAAAAGCCTTAAATTTATGAAACCCATTGACCTAGCCCACCAAGTTTGTAAATAATATCAGAGGAGCTGGTTCATCAGATAACAACTTTAATTCCGAGACAACAACATAACCTTTTGTACTTATCGACAAGAAATTGAAGGATAGACTCAAAGGTTCCACTAATGAAGTCCAAAAAAAATTAAAGCGGATTCCAAGTTGTTGTAGTATTGGTAAAATGTATAGTTCACATTTAGGGACAACACAATTAACACCTATTTGGAACTTATAATTAAACAGAGTTCTAGTGAATATTATTGCTTATGTTAGGTTGGCATTGTTTAACAAGACACGCTACAAAAAGATGATTCAATTGGTGTGAAACATGAGTCAATTGGTGCATAACTCACTTGTCTATAGCAAGGTACGCACATGATTCATCGTCAGTAGTACCTTCTGGATCAGCTACACAACTAGTATATCCCTAAAACCTAAGAAGTTTACATCGACTTAGATCACAAGGTACAAAATCTGTAGGCCAAATTTAGTTATAACTTACTATTTTAGAATATGAGTGGTCATTAAAAAAATTAGCTTCAGACTTATCCTCCATTGACAAGGAACTTCCACGAACTAACTTAGCACAATTGACAATATGTTTTCGGACAGGGCAAGAAGTCCGCTTGTGCCCTTCCACATAGCATACACTGCAGTGCTAGGTTTTTTGCTTTGGCGTCTAGCCAGAACAGTCTTTTGTCCTAACAATGTGAGGATCCTTAATCATGGCCTCAACTAGATTGTCCATAACCTGTTCAGCTTTGGCTTCAATTTCAATTTCATATTCCAGCTTAAACCTTGTAATCAAACTCATGACGATGTCACATGCTTCATGAAATTGATTAGATTCAAACAAACCAAAGCCGACAATTGCCTACACCAATCCATCATACAACTATATTGACTCATTGTCCTAACACCCTACTTCACCCCACTTCTATCACCTATATCCTCTAGTCCTTCCTTAGCATTCTTTGTTTATCTACTCAAAACTAAAGATCTAGGCAACTCACATATGTCAAGAAAAACCAAAACCGCAATTATATGACCACATGAATCTCTTAGCTACTCCATTCTAGAGCAAGAACACCTAAAATCCATTTGATCTGTAAAATAAGACACATGCCAACATGTCTTCAGTCAACAATAATTTGAGACTATATAAATCACTGATGAAGCAATCTCCCTACCAAGAATAACCTTTATTGTGCTTACCTTTTTCAATATTTGATAAAACACATAAAATATCTCCTTTGTATAAATATTTGAAGTAGACTTCTCCAAGTATTGAAGGTGTGTTTGCATTATTGATTCTGCATATGCACATGCAAACTCTGACATCATCTCTTTGTGTCACAAATGATCAAGTCATCGCCAAAAGTGTCCTAAGAAATTAGTAAAATTATAGTGCGATTTCAAATACTTTGCAAGGAAGGAGTGTAATCCTCCACATTGAGACGTAGTCTTAAAGCCATCAAAAAGTTTCCCACATAAATGTGTTGTGACCACATGTTCATTCTTTCATACAAATCAATTATCCATAGCTGATCTTGCACACCAAATTCTTCGACCAGTTCAGTCCATTTGCATCTAAACACACAAACTTCAAAATCAGCTAACATGCACTCCTGAAACTTTTTAGTGAAATTAGGGTTGCCGATGTGACTTGTGGCATTTCGTATAAGGTGCCATGCATATAACCTGTGATTCACATTTGGAAACACATTTCTAATTGCCTTTCGCATGGATTGATCACCATCAATGATAACAAAAATTGGTGATTTCCTATTCATTGTGGTCAAAAACTAATCCAACAACCACACATACATTTCCAAAGAGTTGTTAGATACCAAGGCACTAGAAAAAATAATGGTCTAATTGTAATAATTAAGCCCCGAAAAAACAACAAGAGAACATCTATACTTGTTCTTCTTGTAAGTTGCATCAAATGCAAGTACATCACCTAAAAGTTTATAATCAAGCTGGCTAATACCATCAAACCAGAATATGTGAAGCAAAGATTCATCGGCATCATCGACATGACTATAATATAGAAATGGGTTTTTCAACTTCAACTCTTCAAGGTACTTCAATGCAGAATTTGTATCACTGGCCAACTGTTGCCTTTGCTTAGCCACCTAATTTTTCATATCCCTAGCTCCAAACCCCACGTGTTCATACCCACCTAACAAGCTAGCAAGCGAACCGAAAATGTGAGGAACGCTAACTCCAATGCTTCTCCAATTATTCATGTACCCAACATCACCCTTTGTCATTACCCTATGCCTTGGAAGCATTTGAGCGAACTAAGGTTCAAGTAAATCATGATTGTGATCATTAGAAAATATTGTCACCAAGCATCTCCTTTTCACAACTCAATATGAACCTAAATTCTAGCATTGCAACCACATCTAGTTTTTGGTTTAGACTCCCTGCTCCGATTTTCCATATTATAAAATTTCTTTTCCCTATATCCCTCACAAAAACAAACAAAAGTTTGCCTCATAACAAAACCCTTCCTACTTTTATGTGTCTTGCTTTTCTCGCCACTAAAACCTTGCTTTTTTATACAAACTGTAAAATTCTAATGCCAATGAAATATCAGCGAAATGATATCTAATTACATCTTTTGCACTAAAGTTCCAAAACTCAATTGTGCCAATATCTTCCATAAAATCCACAGCCTTGTCATGCACATGGTCATCTTCACCTGATGCATCCTTAGGAATATCAGGAGTAGCATCTTCAACATCATGGTCCCTATTAGCCATTAGTTAAGAGGCAGCAAACCTGCCCACATAACCTGCCCTCCATTAGTTGCCAATTATGCAACATCAATCCATGAAAACAAATGACAAAGCATAACAAAGTAATATCAACTACATCATTTCAATCATTTGCTTTCAGAAACAGGACTACAATCATCAAAATATATTTTCCAACTAGTTGTCTAATCCATCCTAATAGGACTATATCATAAAGTAGCTACAAATTAATAACTTTTGAGCTCATGCAAAATTCCACCCAAAATTTTAAAAAAAAATAACAAATAAAACAAAAATGGGGGGCAACATATGAGGACATTACAACAACTACCATAGCAACACACAATAAAACCTACACAATAGTTTAACCAAGCGATATCAGCATACATGATTTTATATGCAAGTGCACAAACTCATAGATCTATCTTTGTGACTAACACATCAACTAAACCCCATCTCTATACAGTAAAAGACTTCGTGTGGACTTGCAAAATATAGCAAAAAGCCATACCTTCCACAATATTAATTGCACAAAGAGAATCTCCACCACCACCGCCGACCCAAAAACCTAAACCACCTTCTTCGTTAGAGAGGGAAACACAACCACGTCTATAAGTATGCTAATTGACTCATTGCGTTCAAATCCAAAATGCCCTAAAAGCAATTCCTTTGAGCCGTTGTTCGCTCCCATGAGGCGGTGGTATGAGCTGCGACTTTTAATGCTAAGGAAATAGTACTAGGATCGAATTGCAAAATTAGTATCTTGAAAACTTATTGCACATGCAGATTCATTTGCAAATAAATTGGGGGACCATTAGAAGATCTGTAACATAAGTAGGTCCACTGAATTGCAATATTTGTATCACTAGTAAGCTGCTTTTTTTTTTTTGGTCATTCATCCTACTAAGCTTTTTGTTTGTTTTGTTTCATTTTGATTATTGTTATTTTTTTAATGGTTTTCGGTCGGGAATTTCTTTTACCCCCCGGTCGGGATGTCCTAGTCCTAGTAAGCTTCAACTTGGATGTATACTTTTTTTTTTGGTCCGTAGTGGGATGTAGAATTTTGGATCTCATTTTTTTTCACAACATAGAGCATTTGATACCAGGCCCAGCAATAGTCCATACTGATCGACTTTTACATTAAAAGACTTTGGACTTGCTTTATATTAGGCCCAGGTCCAAGTGTCCCAAAAGCGGAAAAACCCTAGTTTTGCAGCGTCGTCATTTCGCATATATATAAATGCAAACGTAGCAAGGGAGAAAGAGAGTGGGAAGAGAGAGAGAGAGAGAAAGAGAGAGAGTGAGAGCGCTAAGATGTCGAAGAGAGGTATGCACTTGTTGGAGGTTCAAGGTTGTTTGTTTCGTTACTGTTCTTCTTGTTATTTGTTCTGATGGAAATTGCTGATTTTGTTGTAAGGTCGCGGTGGTTCGGCCGGTAACAAATTCCGCATGTCGCTGGGTCTTCCGGTGGCGGCGACGGTGAACTGCGCGGACAACACGGGAGCCAAGAACCTTTACATCATATCAGTGAAGGGAATCAAGGGCCGGTTGAACCGGTTGCCGTCGGCATGCGTCGGTGACATGGTGATGGCCACCGTCAAGAAGGGGAAGCCCGATCTCAGGAAGAAGGTTTTGCCAGCTGTCATCGTTCGCCAGCGCAAGCCGTGGCGCAGAAAGGATGGTGTCTACATGTACTTCGAAGGTCCTAATCTTCCTTCCTTCCACCATTTTTACCTTTTTGTCCCTGCGTTTTTTTGTTATTAAATGTGATTTGATCTTGTTTTGTTGGTTACATTTTGTTATGCTTACGGATTAGGATGTGCAAGTTCCTGTAGTTGTCATGTTATGATAGTGTTATGTTTGTGTTGTTAGTCCTTGCTGCATAAGGATTGCCGATTGTGTGAATTTTTTATATTAATTTTATATTTTAAATTGGCTTTTTTTTCTTGGCGATCCTGAGAAGAAAAAGGTTATGGACTTTGAAGGTCTTCATTTTTCGATTCTCCCTCCGTTTTCTCAAACTTATTTTTTTGTCCGTTAATCTCAAATTTGGATTTCGTTTGATCTCGCTTGTTTAAGCATGGTGTTGTTTTGACGTCATAGTTATGTGGCGTATCAGTTCTTGTTTTGTGTGTCTGTGTGTGTGTGTGTCATGTGCAGAACATAAATTGTGACACTAAACATGATTAAATGTGTTGGCTTGATTTATACTAATGATTATTTGTGAGAATGGCAATTTCAAATTTCTTTTGGATGATATTTATTTTGAGTTATTAAGCGTAGTAATCTACAACTTGGATATATCTCTCTTGTCTATTGGATTTTTTTGTTGATTTTATATTTTAATTTTAATTTGGCTTCTTTTGTGATCTTGAGAAGAAATTTCTTCCCCCCTTTAATGTTGCTTCTGTATTGCGGAGTGGCTAGTGCTGCAGTTGGTCATTCACACTTTGGAAGCATATAGTTGTGAAATTGCCAGTTTTAAACAGCATGATGTTTGTGTGTTTGCATTGTGTTACCTGTCTGCTGGTAAATTGCCTCTTTTTGACTTTTGACTCACTGATAGTGATTCTGTTTTTCAGCTGCTCTATTTGGGAAATAATACTATGTGGGTAGAGTTTGCACTATTTACTATGTCTCTAGTACAGATCACTTACTGGGGATGGAATCATAGAGGAAATAACGATTGGATGTTGGAGAAATTTATGAAAATCATGGGTCAATATTGACCATAGGATGTCTTAGTGCTCCCTTTTTTTGTTTCCTAACCCAAAAGTTATGATTCATTTGATACCTGTTTGGCTAAACTGTGAAAATAGATTTGGTGAACTGTTTTGTTTTTTCGTTGTCAAGGGTTTCTCCTTCCATTTCTATGATTGGCTTCACCCAACTTTTTGGCTTGGATTTTTGTTTGGAAATTTTTGCTTAGGTTCTCTCTGTTTATTTTGTTTGACCTGTACTTTGTATGTTCATGTTTTTCTAATTTATATATGTATATATGTATTTTGTTTTAGTGAGTAATTCTTGACTTGTGGTGTTCGTTTCTGCAGATAATGCTGGTGTCATCGTGAATCCCAAGGGTGAAATGAAAGGTATCTTTTGCAAATTTATCTTCTACTTTTCATGATAGTTGATGTGGTACAAATTTTGACATTAGTGGACATGCATCGATCTAATAAGATTTTTTTCCCGTACTTCAATTTCTTAAATCCAACCTTAAAATGCTTCTTTGCTTACATTAATGGCTTTATCCGTTGTGTTTTTGGTTCTTGTCTTAATTTGGTTGTCACACTTGTGAATGTAGGTTCTGCTATCACTGGTCCAATTGGCAAGGAGTGCGCTGATCTGTGGCCAAGGATTGCAAGTGCGGCCAATGCAATTGTATGAGTGAATTCTAGTTGTATCAATTTGTGTCAATTTGTGTTCTTCTTGTAGGACTTGTCTCAGATTTTGTTCAACTTTTGAAATTGCACTGGAAATCAGTTTTACTTTCTCGTGACTTATGAGCAAGAGGCTTTTTGAAGAGATGAGATTATTGATAGTCAAGATTTGTTCCTGGTTCTTATGCTGCCCTAATTTGTTATGCATTTTTAATTCTTTTTTTCATATTGTTCTTTAGGGATATATCAATGTTTTGAATGATCATTAATTCCATTGATGAAAAGCATGTTAAATTACCAAGCATCTATTCTAGAATATTTAGAAGTAAAACATTTGTCTAGAGCAACGTTGTTAAAACGTGAGTTTTCACTAAAAATACGTTATATAGAGGACATAGTAAAAGCGTAACGTAAAAGCGAAACATAAAAATGTGGGGCTTGTTTGGAATTGTCTTTGTTTGTGTTTTGTGTTTCCCAAAATAGTTTTTAAAAACAAGCTTAAATTCAATTAGTTTTTAAAAATAAGTTTAAATTCAATTTTAAAAAATAAAAGAACGAAAATATTTGTTTGACAATTTTACTCTTCAAACAACTTTTTAATGATAAAAGATAAAAAAATATGTGTGGATAGTTATTTTTTAAAAATAATTTTTAAAACTAATAAAACAAAGAAAAACTTGTTTGGCAAACAAGTTTTTAAAAGTAGTAAGTGGATCTAATATGGGTATATTGTTACATCATAAAATATAATTAAGTTTAAATTTTATATCTACTGTTTAAATAATAAAAAAATATAGTTGATTGATAATATAAAATTTTTTTATATTATCGTTGCATCCAAATAAAATTCTTATTATAGATAACAAAAATTTAACATATTAATATAATTGTTAATAAACTCATCTTTTTTAATAAAAAACAAGAATTCATTGTAAAGTTGCCCAACTCAAAGGTGGGATACACAAGAAAACGACGCTTAGACGCGCCCACAGATGGGAATAAAAGCTAAAGGCCCAACGAAAGATACAACCTTCATTGCAATGGATAAAGCAGTCTAATTTCACCAATCAAAATGAAAATAATCTTTAAAGGAAGTCTGTCACATGGGTAACCATTTGCTTCCCTGCGTCCAAACAAACCCATTGCAGCAAGCAAGAAGATCCAACTATGGAAGAAGAACTCCAACGAACTCGTAGCCTAAACAAGGGGCATGCAAGCTCAAGCACACCACTATTTAACATGCTGAAGAAGAACAATACTTTGAAGATGGAATTTTATCCAAAGGATAAGGAAGTCTAATGATTATCAACTATGGACTCAAATGGTGAATGTTGTTGATATGAAAGTGGGTATGGGTGCTGAAGCGGTGCCATTAGGAGGGGAAGAAAGAAGGTACCCAGCGCTGGAATGCAATGGAAACGAGATGAGGATTGAAGAGTGTCTCAAACCAATAAAACATCGTATTCACAAAATTGCTACCGTGCTCTAAGTTGTTTTTTAAAACAACAAACCAAAAACACTGTAAAAGTGTTTTCTATTTTCTATTTTTAAAAAACCTACCGTCTATTTTTCAGTTTTAAAATCAATGTGAAGGAAACATATTTCCAAACAAGTGTTTTTGTGTTTTTATTTTTAAAAATAAAAAATTATTTTTTAAAACACTTTTCAAATAGGCTCGTAAATTTTACATATTATTAAGAATATATACATATATATAAAAACGGATAAAGCATCATTTATGTCTATCAAATTTTACAATAATTTCAATTTAGTCCAAGAAGTTTTTTTTTCTATTTATATCGCTAACATTTTTAAAATATTTTAATCTTACTATTTCGATATTTAAATTATAAATGGAAAAAATTGATATGAATATTAGATTATAATATTTGTAATAATATGTTCATTACTTATCTAGATAGGATAATATTATTTACCATTATTTCTCTTATATTTTTGTAGGATATAAAGTTTTTTTTTTAATTTAAACTCTCTTAATACTTAATTAATCTTTCTCTAAGTAAAACTTATATCTGAAGATTTTTCTTAGAGAATTGAAGGCAAATAATCTCTATTAGTGGTATTTGGATATCATTGACATCAACCTTAAATCAACTTTTTTCATTTATAATTTGGGTGTGGTATATTAAAAGGGCAAAATTAAAATATTTTGAGAAGTTAGGGGTGTAAATAGATCAAAATTTTTTTTTTTTGAATTAAGTTGAAATCATTGTAAAATATAAAAGACGTAAATAAGGTTTTACTTCATAAAAATTGTTATATTTAAATTAAAAATTCAACTCAAATTTAAGTTATCAAATTTTTATAATATAATGCAAATGAAAATAGAGGTATAGAAACATAGGTTGTGGAGGATACGGAGCAACAAATTGATAGCGTGACCATATGGACAAATAACAATAGTCATGAAGGTAATAGTGTGGTGTATTCTCTAATAAAAATGACAGTAAAACTTCTACCGTGGTCCTAATAAACTAGGTTAACAACTGTCTAAATCCAATTTTAAGACCCAAAATCCATTAAACTAAAAAAAATCCAATCTAATGACTCAAATACATGAAAATATAAAATCATTCCTTAAAAACGTATTTTTAAGGATTTCTATGATTAAAAACGCTTTTTGAAAGGATTTTATTTAAATTAGATTTTACCTAACATCCAACAAGTTTTTGTACCGTAAAAACGAAAAATCTTAAGATTTTAAATTCTAGAACGAGATTTTAACAATCATGGTCCAAAATGTTGCCATTTTAAACTGGAAGTCCACTCGCACCATCACACCACAGTCAGTTTCATTGTTACCATTTTCACAAAATCGTTTTAACAAGCCATATGGCAATATTAATTTTTTTTTTATTTCTCAATTATTATCATAAACGTGGTCTGAATGTATTCTGAGTAAGTGTCATTCGCTATAAACATTACTAGCGCCATGGATTGAAGGATCAAACTTTTTACTTCCTATATCGGAGTATATAGATAATAACAGATGCGGACTAAGTTACTCTTGTCAATGTTCTGCAACGCGATAAAGGCTTTTAACAATGTTCAAATGTAAGTATAATGTGTAGCAGTCCATCACCTCAATTATTTGTAGTGTGCATTTAGTCAGATAATAATTGTCTATCTTTTCTTTGCATTACTGGAAATGCATTGCGGTGAATATAACATGGCATATAAAATGTTATATTACTCCATTGTTTGGATGCTGGAAATGAAATTTTCTTCAGCCGTTTCTTCTCGTCCATAAATCCAATTAGATCTTAAACTTCGTCGCCTCAGGTGGGTTAATGTCTCCTTTGGGAAAAAGAAGGATGAGAGAACATTTTGCACATATTCTATCAAAAGTGTAATTTTCTTTTTCCTTTTCAAGAAGAAGAGACAGTATTTTGACACTTTTTTTAACCAAAAATAGAAAAATGTTTGCCATTTGTAACTATCAGAAATGTGTTACTGTTTGTGAAGCTATGACGGTGGATTTTACGTTGGTCCACGGAAGTTTGGATCATGTGATGGTCACTTTTTTTAAATTAGAAAATTAATTCCATAGGCATAATCTGTGTTACTTTTAGGAATTAGATATGCTAGGTTAAAGTGGCACGATCTTGCCTTGCATGATTACAAGTTGATGAAATATTACCACAGCTTGACAAAAAAAAAAAAAGAAATATTACCACAAAAATAACTAATAAGAAAATACAAATGGAGGAAAAAATTCATTATGATTTTTCAAAAAAATAAAAAATCATAAGAGGAAGATAATATTATATCTATATTTAGCCATAGTCAAATTAACATAGAGATACATTATTAAATCCGATGTGAGGGATATAATTTTAAATTGGCCATATGTAATGATAAGGTGTTGCCTCTATATTTGAACGTATTGGCATATTTGATGTATGATTGAACAAAATTCTATTAATAGAGGTAGTAAAAGTTGGTGAAAGGAATATGTAGTGATAACTCTTGTACATAAGCCTAGCTAATGATATTTCATATTATTTCGTTAAGCTGGATATAACGTATGAAATATACGTCGAAAATAATATATCGTAAGAAATGGATGAAAATAAGTGTTAATATGTAGGAGCATTTTAATTCAACTTCCACAACCAACTCTAATTATCTCTATAGTCTTAGTAACTAGGCCCATGGGTTTAATTTTCTAATTTTAAAATAGTGACCATCACATGGTCCAAACTTCTCGGGACCAATGTAAAATCCACCGCTTCACTAATAGGCATATTGTTCCACCTTTATGTTATAGTGATGAACTTTGTCTCCATTTAACTAGCCTGAGGCCATCTTCACGGCGGAGCTAGACCAATTTTATAGGGAGGGCCAATATATATTAATTTTTAATCTTATGTAAAAATTTAAATAAAAGTCATAATATATTAAAGGAAATAAATATTTCACAATTAAAATTCGATAGACATATATATGTATAATATATTGTCTATTTGTAATATTTAAATATTTAGTCAAATGAAAAATTTATAATAACTATCCAAGTAAAAAATTTTAGAGGAGGCTAAATAAAAATATATATACATATTTACTAAAAAATTTAATTTTTTGGGGAAGGCCATGGCACCCCCTTGTGATAGAGAGGAGCCGCCCTTAGCCATCTTGTTTGACCACATGGTAGAGATGTCTACATACAATGGACTAGTGATTCTTTGTTAAAAAACAGAAAGATAGTGTTTAGAATGACAAAATTTTGGAATTGATTTGATTTAGATTAAATTAATTTGAATTGATTTGATCTATAAATTAAATTTTATATTTGAAATAATTAAATAAAAATAGAATTTGAATTGATTTAGAAATCAATTCTTATGTTTATAATATATTAGATTATGTTTAGAATGACAAAGAATAGAATTGATTTGATTTGATTTGTATTTAAATTTTAAAATTAAATTAATTTCCATCATATCCTTTCAATTTTGATAGGATTTTAAATATAAAATAGTTAAATTCCATAGAAATTAGAAATCATTTCATTTCTTATTTTTAAAACACTCAAATACAAGATTTAATTTCTAAGTCAAATCATTTCCATTATTTTAACATTTGAAACACACTCTAAGGCTTATTTGAATAGGAATCAATGCAATAGATTTTTATGTAAAGCCATTTCGCATCAACATGTTGGACTTGGTGAATGTAATTACTTCTACAAGAAGCAAAGTTAAAAGCTTGAGAGAGGGAGGTTAGGGTGTGATGACTCCTTCATCAACCGACATGCAAAGTTGCTAGTTTGTAGCCCCGTCCATCAATGTCCTATGGCCAGCTATGAATCCGATTGCATTGCTCAACCAATATTTCTAACGAAATCCATTTATTCTGTACCAATCAATAAGTTATAACTGTTATAATAACTACTTTTGATTATGAAGGTTTTGCTTCACTGATATACTGACCAGTATTAAATACTTTGGCACAACAACATGGAAGAATAATTTTATAACTACCAATGTAAAAGGATTTTACAGATTAACTAATTACATCTCACTGTATGTTTGACTTTTAAGATAATTATTACAAAAATCAAGTATTTATAATGATATGACAGTATATGAATGGATGTCTGTATAAAAAATTTTTACACCATTAATATATCAAGACTAAATCCTATCTTTATTAATGAACTTGCATTTCTAAATGTTAAAGTAGGATTCAATTTGTGAATACATATGTAGGATTATCTTCTTTTGTTTGGCTTTTTTCTTTGGCAAGACACGTACATATTTTTTGGTAAATTATTTGCAAATTGCTATTTTCCCTTTTTACCTTTTGATGTATGCATAGATGTCAGCAAGATATGTTCTGTCCCTCTAGTGTAACTTTGAGTTCATTTGGGACTTTATTTTATATGAAATGTGGACATACTTTCCAATAAAAAGCTAATGAATTTTGAATATTTTTGATCTGGTTAGGTGTGAATGGCGTGTACACTTTATGTATTAGGACCGGCCTCATCCTAAGAAAGTTTGCCAAATCTTTGAGTAAACCAGAAGGAAATTTCAATGATCCTACATGAGGAACTCTATAGAAGATTGTCTTCCAAAAAGCAATTGAACACACCCCATTGATGTTCCATCACTACAAAACAGTCTTCAACGCTTTCACCACGCTGCTGGGGCCATTATTACTACTGTGGAAAGGTACTAAAGTTTGATGAACTATTCATGATAATGTTTTTCCATCTACCACAAATCATGAAGTGACATCAAATATTCGGTGCAAACTTGTGCTGTGGAGTCACTTGAAAACTCACCATTCATGCTTCCTTATAGTCCAATTCCTCATGATGCTGCATTTGATTTAGCAATACAGGTTCTCACACCTGGCACAACAAAGATCTTAAGTGAAGCAAGGAGTGAAGAATGAAGATGTCAAGAATCTATAGCTTTCAAAGACCTCAGTTCTTGATGTTTCATAGGAAAACAAGAGTTAGCTCTTCAGTGACACTTGGTAATGTCCAAAGAAGAACTCCACTTGGGTGTTACCCTTCATCATGCATTCTCAGGCAGGTATTTTGCAAGTTGAAGAATCGCTTGAAGCAAGCACTAGGGTGGCAAAGGAGCAGTCCAAAGTACAGCTATGATCTTCACAGCTATTGTCTCAACTTTGATGATGGCCCTTCAAATGATCATATGATCCCATCTCGTATTTGCTGATGATCTTTTCCTTTTAGTCTTTTTCTTTTCTGAATTATGAAATAAGTTGCTCTACAATTTGCTGTTATTCCATAGCCATGTGGTAACATACTTTGCAAATTGCATAATTGTAAATTGATTTCAGCTATATGCTGTTCAATCATCTTTTTCTTTCCATGTCAATGGGTCATACTTGGAACTAAGGCATGTGTTAATCAGTCTTTCAACCTCATCCAGTTTCTGGTATTGTGAAAGTTATGGAACTGTTTTCAGTTGGCTTATATAATTCTTTCTTCTTGAAAAATGCTGGAGAGGCTAGAAGTTTTTGTCAGAATTGAGTTGTCTGAACGATGTGGTATATAATATTGACTCTTGTATGAATGAGTGAGTTCCATTACTTTATTTCATTCAACAACTCTCATAATTTCTGTTAAAGATTCTGGCAAGAATTTTCTGCCTCAGAGCTATTTGGGGTTATTACCTCATTGCTGTATCCATTATGAATTCTCAATGGCAGGTACCTCCCTCCAAGTGATCACTTGGATAAGATGCACATCCTCTTATCCCACATTTCATAGGCTTTGTCTTTCTTTTGCAATCAATTTGTAATTTCACTATCATTTATACATTTTAGGCAGAGATGTGGAAATTAGAAATGCAAAGGAAACATCCTCCAAGACCAGTACCTTATTCGCTTGTGAACAAAATAAGGGTAAAAAGCAAGAAAACAGGCTCCCCAGCTGGAGAATATATATTCTCTTCTTGCTTTGTTCCTTGTTTGGATTCCTTACTATCAATTATTGCAATCCTTCTGTCAGCTACATTTTAGATGCAATTGACTTTTCTTTAATCTGTGTATGTTTCTAGGATTGCTAAGGCTTAAAGGATGATCCATTTGATATTTGATGGAAAATACTCATTAAAAATCATTTTCAAGATCCATTTGATATTTGATGTGAAGTGCTCATGAAACAACTTTTTCAAATAGAATATTGATTCAGAAATAGTGATTGGCAATAACTAGAGAAAATTACTAACCTGTTAACATATTCATGTTTAAGGATCAAACAACCACTTATTATACATAAATAATTACTCAAATTGATCCTACTTGTAAGGTTTGTTTATTTTCATCAATATCTAAGAGCAACACCAAGCCTTCTCTGCCATAAACTAATTCATGTAACATTAATATATTTACATAACAAATGATAAAGATGCAGAAAAACAAACAAGATGGTAAAAGCTAAAGATAATATATAAAAGTTCATATCTTTCTTTTGTGCCTTGGTGAAAATTCACTCTTCTACAATGATTTATTTGGCATTGTTTTCTGGAATAAGTAGAATATGGAGCCCGCATTATGTGGCACTAATGACGGGGCTAAATTCCGATGAAAAGGAATGAGCATTACGAAAGAACTTTCCCTTCTTTACAGCCAAAAAGAGAGAGTTCTCCTTCAGACCTGAAATGATGAAGAAAAAGATTATTATAGCTATTGGTGTCAGATCAAAAGTTTCATTCATTTACTCGTTCCTTTCTTTTTTCTTTTTCTTTTTTTGTTCCCTTCATTTTGGGTACATATCATTCATTCGTTTCTAACTGTACATCAATGCTATTCTAATTATTTCTGGGACCAAAATTTATCATAAAATGATAATCTTATATTAATGTTTTGTATCAGGTAATTCCGGGTCCAAAATAGTAGTTAAGCAGATTATCTCAATGTAGTAACTCTAGATTCGAAATTCTAACATTACAAATAAAATTCCTGTGAGATTGTAGTCCACTTCTACTACGATGAAGTATTTTGAGTCCATCCAGTGGTGTTTGAGGTAACCTACATACTCCTAATTAATCTCCTTCCATGATTGTATAGAAGGCAAATTTTTTAAAGACTCAATCTACACTTTAGTCTGTAGAAGATTTTTTTTAATATTTTAATTCTTAAAACATTAAATACATATAGTTTAGTTCTAGAAATATTTTTTTTAAACACTTTAATCTTTAAAAAAACTAAATACATATATTTTTGCCCCTGAATGAATTTTTAATACTTTAATTATTAAAAGATTAAATATATACATGTGATATATTTTGATATTTTTTTATTTTTTATTATAAAATATAACTGAAAAATAAATTATAATAAAATATAATTTTTATTAATTATTTAATTTAAAATTTATATATCAAAGTTCAATTAAATTAATCTCTTATTCTATTATTTAATTGAGTCTGTTCATAATAAAGCAAATAGCATAAATTTACACTAGAAATTTTAGATTGAACATTAATATATATTGAAATATACTAAAGTATTCAAAAGCAAAAATAAAGCTGTACTGGTCATATGCTAAATATTTTTGGGTCAATAAAAAAAACTATAATTTATATAAATATAAATTCGCATATTCCTAGCAATGAGAGGAATCTACTTTCCTTTGGGCCGATTGCTTAACTAATTTAAAACCATTAAAAATATAATAAAAATTAAAAATTTTCAATAAATAATAATTGATTATAAAATATTTAAATTATGGTAATTTTACCTTAGCATTTAGAATAGAAATTCCTTTGGCGCCTGATACTTTTAATTTTTAAAAGTGGAGTAGTTGGAACCAAGTGTGCAAGTCTGGTTCTTATCTTTGCTGGTTAAGATCCAATAAAAAAAAAACATTTAATTTAAGCCTTCAGAGTATCTTTTATATATTGGGCTCATCTGGACGGTTTTTTTTTTTTTTAAATCTTTCATTAAGTGATCAATTTTTTAAAGATCTTTTAAAAAGGTAAAAATTATTTAATATTTAGATATTATATTCAAAAGTACTTTTTAAAAATTTTATTGTTTGAAGGAGAAAACATAAAAGTAGTTTTTTTAATCATAAAATTACTCAAAAGGACATGCAAGGATACTTTTGTGAATAACATTTGGATAAGAAAAAGTACTTAAAAGTTAAAACATATTAAAATATCAAAAGAGATGCCATCTTAAAAGGGAAAAAAAAATCAATAAAAGAATGGTTTAACAGAGTTAAATTGCATTTATTATGTTAGAAATTAAATTTATTATTTGAATTCAATGTCATAATTTATAAACGATTAGTCTCGTACTAAGAAGTACAAGAATACTTCATTAAATACAAGAATTGTAATTGACGTGGCCGGATGCTAATGTCTTGAGCCAAATAAAAAGCAGTTTATTGGAGGGGAGAACAAGTCCTTGCCCTCCTTATTCAAGGTTTATATGATAAAATTTAGATAGTTAAAACGAATAATAATAAGAATTAATGGCATCCAAACGAGCACTATTTACAAGTCTAATCTATTGGCGCAAGTAATTTACTTTACCTTTTATAGATGATCCAGCGATTTATGGAATTTATAGTCTAGCTTTCTGTTTCCATTGATGAAATTCTGGTAGTTGTTCCAAGAATTTCAGCCAAAACAGTTTTCGCCATGGCTTGATGTTTCAATTTTAAGTTAACCTTTATATTTTAAAAGGATATAAATCAACTCTATGAGCGTTACTAAATATATATTTTATTTAAAATAAATATATTATAATTCTTAAATTTTGGATTATATATAAAATTAATTTTTAAAATTTTTTTAAATGTACAATCTAATATGTTAAACTTTTTTAAATGTATACTATTTTTCTATGAAGCCGAGGTACGACACCACCCCTTCATTCTCAGTATCCAGGACGTGTCAAGTCCGATGCGGACATTGACACGGTTGAATACGTCATGCTGCCATTTTTCTTTTCTTTTATTTATTTTTTCAAGCTTTGTTGCAATTAGGACGGTGAGGATCCCATTGGGGACGGTGACGATATGGTGAAGCATCACTATTATGTTGTAACAATCACAGCCAAGAATCGTTGCATGTGGCTTTTTGGGTTTCATGGCGATGGAAAAAGAACCAAAGACTAGTACAATGTCTTCATTGATTATTAATGTTCATTGATTTGTCGGAGAAAGATTTAGAATTGTTAGATTTTTTCAGTATTAAACACTAAAAAAAAAATTGCTTGTGGCTCCAATATGAAACACCAGTAGCCGCACAAGCAATGACTTTCACTTGGGTTTAGATAATGTCTGGTGCTTAGCTTGAAACTCTAAGAGTAATGAGCACCATGGGTAATGAAGGAGCTCTGTGATAAAATGTATGAAGCTCTGCTTTAAAGGTTTAGAAACAAAGCATCTATTTGTGCTATAATATATCACCCAAGTATAGCTTTGCCGTTGATATTTAAATGCAAATTTATATATATTTTTGTTATATATATATAGAGAGCTGTATCAACATTTTACATTTTTAAGATTTTAACATATCTTCATATCAATATTGAATCATATTGGTATCATATTTTGTTATGGTGCTTCATAGCTATTTTCATTTTCAATCGATGAAAAAATTAACAGAAAGATTGATTTACATCTTTTAAAACTATAAAAGCTAAAGTGTATATAATTTATAGTTCGAAAGTAAAATTTTTTTCCATTAAATTTAATTTTAATACAATATGAATATAAAACTATTCATTTAATTATATATTATTATATTATTAAAAATATTTAACTTTTATAAATTATAATAATTATCTCAAAAATTATATATATAAAAAATTAGTTGACTCTATAAAACATGTTACACGAACATCATATCAAAATTAAACTCTTATTAAACATATATAATTGCATTGAAAGTATTCTTTTTTTTTCCTTTATATATTCTCTATTTGTTTTTGTTTGGTGGACTACTAACCGAACCTCTCGGGAACCATGGACCGAGGAAAGTAAGGCACCTCCTATAGGTCACAGGCTCTGGTCATTCCATGAATTGAAGAACAAAATGGTCAAAATATTTTTGATTTATTGAAGAAAGGATATCCTTATATGTTCCACTATCGACAGCCATACTAAGGTTGGGTACCATGGATGGACAATTAGTTGATTAAATTTTCGAAGATCAGAACACTACAATATTCATGTGCGATCTAACTATAGGAGGACCCACATGATTCTCGTATGGTGTAATAGTGTGCTTGCCTAAGAATTTCTTATTTGATTCATCCTCCACCATGGTTGATAAAGCACCTCAATATGAAATCCAGAGTTCTTGTACTGAAACAACATGCCCTTGTGAACTATGTGAGCAGATATCTTGTTCATGAATTAATGTTACTGAGAAAATACTAGTCCAAGGTGATAAGGGAACAATTGTTTGATCCATGGAGCAGATTTGAGGAGTTTCCAATTGCAAAGAAAACATTCAGCCTACATATCAAGTGCCACATAGCGTAGATATCTAATTTGATTACATATCAATATTATGCATGAGGATACTTCACCTTTATAAGCATGGCATGAGCATAAAGCTATTGTCTCTTTTCATTTTCTTGAGTCCTTGACCCTTCATCTATGTCAAAGGTTTATGAATATGGTACACATGTTATTATATTCGAAAAAAGAATATAAGTTATTGCTTTCTGGGCCAAATCAAATTGATTTTATGTTTGAGAAAAAAGAATAAATAAGGCTATTTAAAAGGGATCAAAATGACAGCCTCCTTTACCTGCTATTACCAGCCTACCGCAGACAAAGGAACAACCCATATATATTTTCTTCTTTTTCCTATTCTTTTATTTCTTAAGACAAAAAAATTATGTAAAAGTGTTCAATAAAAGCAACTTTCAAGTGTCACATGGTTGCTGACATGATTTTATGTGTACGGATCTATATAATAAAGGAACAACATATTCGTATACCCAAAAAAACAAATTATAAGAGAGAGAGAGAGAGCACTGAATTTCATTGACTAGAAAAAAAAAAAAAAAAGTTCTATTAAGTTACCAAATTCTGAGGCCCAATTCTAAGCCTAATTTTCCATTGCTCGTGTCCTCTTTCATCATACCAATAGTCCAATACCAATGGCTAAACGTGTTGAAATATGGCGCGAGGCGTAGCTCAATTGGTTGAATATGTAGCTTTTGCACAATGCACCAGGGACTTGGTGAGAGTCATGTGTTCAACTCCGCGCTCAAAGAGCACTGTCCCCCCCAAACCGACCCAAAAAAAGAAAAAAGAAAAAAATTTGGCTAACCTTAAAGTGTACTATTGGCCAAAAAATGGCTAAAAGTGTACTCCTTCTCAATTTTAAAACAATAAATTCCCCAACTATTAAAAGACTATACAATTTATTGCCATAATACCAAATTAACATATAGTAATTTATGGGATGAAGGTTGCATTCCCTGTCACTATGATTGTGTCTAGCTATAACCGCTAAAAAATGCATAACTTGGAAGAAAATTCATTTGAGCTTCCCACTTGAGTTAAATCTTATGTAACAGATCCAGAACCACAAAACAGCCCATGTTTTTCTTAGAAGAATTATATGTTTAATTTTTACCAGGATTGAAAATTTCGGGCTTTTGTTGCGTAATTGTGTTTTGAGTCCGAAAACTTTCGGCCGAAAAAGGAGTTGGACTGTGGCTATGTGCATCAGTGCATGAGAATATCAGAATAATGTGTGTGTGTGTGTGTGTGTGTGTGTGTTTGGGTTCTTGTGTATGATATTCTTCCATGTGACGCTATATCCTAGTATAGGATGTATGTTATGTAAATTTTTTGTAGACTCAAACTTTTGTCTTTATATAGAAGTGTAATTTTGTTAACCAATAAACAATTAGTCATAGTTAGACATTTCATCATTATGTCTAAATTGTTCAATGGTTATTTTGTTTTCTTTGAGAATATTTCTTTTTAAAAAAGTTAAAGAAATATTATTGCTATTTAGTTATCAATTAATTATAATTGGACAATTAAAAGATTTACATTGATTAAATGACAATAATTTAAATGACAGAACTTTTAAAACTGAAAGAGCATCTCCCTAATTATGGGTGCGTCTGGTGGAGATATTTTAGGCAAAAATCACTTCTCATATATACAGATTAAATTTTTTTTTAATTTTCTTATAAAATTTAAAAAGAATAATGTAAAAAAATTAACTTTTAATTTTTTTAACTATATATTAATTTTTATGATTATTTTTTTTAAAAGTGGAAACAAACGTAAGTTACATCGGCGTAGTGCATGCATACAAACCTAACCTCAAGTGAGCACACCATTAGATATTTTCTTTAGTGCACCGATCACAAAGCCTAGCGAGTGGTATATTATAGAGAATTCTCGTATGAACCCGTAATATGCTATTCAGCAAGTTGCATATGTTAAATTTTAATTTAATTAACTCAAACGTAATAATGGTTAACAAATTATATATTATATATTCATTAAAAAAACCAAATTTTCATTTAGTATTATAATATGTAACCATTACTAATGATTAATAATTACATGATAAGTTATTTCTATTTTTTTGTATTTTAATAATTATGCAATTTATTTAAATTGTCTATGAAGCTAATCTTTGTTTAATTGTGAAAATACTAGAATTATGCACTTTTTACAAGAATTATTTCTTTAGAATTTAAGCTCACGCTTTTTATTTTAAGGAATCCAAATAATTTACTACCTCAAATAATTTTTTAATTAAGTGTTACCATTTACTAATTTTAAAATTAACTTGTGATCAAATATTCTTTTTTCAAGATAGCAACTTGAAAACTAAAATTCTTAACATTTGTTTGGAATAACAAATTATATATATTATTATTATGCGTATAAGAATAATGAAAGTCAAATATTTTTAAGAGGTTAATTTTGATATACTATTATTATAAAAAAATTTTATACTATCATTTAATTATATACTTCGACTTGTAAGACTTTTAAAGCAGTAAATAGTTGAATCAAATATTTTTAATCATATAACAATACATAATTAAATATTTATATAACATTTTTTATACTCATAATATGTACAAATCAAATCCTATTTTTAATAGAATAAACATCTTATAAAATAAACTTGTTTTTAAAATGAGAAAGTGATAGATATATCTACTCTTAGATTAATAAAATATATCGTAATTATAATCCATCAATAATCAAAAGTAGATACTTTCTTACTTAAAGTGATAAATTTATTTTAGAAGAATTTTATTATTTTTGATAATATGTTAATATATAGTCAAATAATAATATAAAAAATTTTATTTTATATTAAAATTAATTACTAACAAGAGTTAGATAGAATAGTTAGTGAGCTATATTATAAGAGAAAGGACTAAACTGCAAATCTTAAAAAATACAATTATTGAGAGAGCTTCTTAATTATAAAGTATCAAAGATAAAAATATCTTAAGTCAAAAAATATTAAAATTAAGAATTTAATTTAGATATATTAATATTATAAATTTTTTTATAGTATTATTTAATTATATTAATAAATATAATTAAATTTTATATTTATTATTTAAATAATCATATAAATAGAATAATATGATTAATTAATTATATAAAAATATTTTATAATACCAATAAATCGAAATTAAACTCTAAAATTAATCTATTAAATTTTATTTTGAAGATATGAAAATGCATAAAGGGTCGTTGGACATGGAATCAAGTGTTACTGTTACTGTGGTTGACAATTGAGTTGACACGGGACCAGGAAAATTATTCTACAATGCATGGGGAGGAATGCACCACAAATGACAAATCCGCTCCACGCAATCCCATTTGTCTTCCACGCGCCCTCCGTGGTGCGTGGGAGGGGGCGTGGACCGAGCCTCCCATTCCCCTCACAACCATACGGCGCACATAGCAAACGAGAGGGCAAAGCAAAGCGCACTGGTTTCTTTGGTCACCTTCACTCTGCTTTCATTTTCGCCAGTGACAGAAAACCCGCTTGTGTTTCTAGAATCTTCCACTGTTGCAAATTCCGGATTCGAAATTCCAACATTTCCTCCTCAGCTTCATCTCGCCGCGAAATCTCATGGTATCTTATCGCCGATTTTGCTGCTTCAATTTCACGTCCTTCGTTTCCGTCTTCACTCTACAATTCCCATTTGGTTCACTCGCTGGGTGTATGTAGCTAACGGTTTTTTTTTTTTTTTTCAGGTTTAAACTCAGTCGATTTTAATTTGCATGGTTGTCGTTGCTATGCGCATCAATTGAAGTGAAGGCTTGGTGAGTGTGACTGTTGAATTGGTTTTTATCTGAAGTGTAATTATTAGCTAAGGGAAAGTGTTTGATGTTCAAATTTTTGGATTACTTTTTTATCCTCTTTGATTTTTATTATTTGCTTTGTATTCTGCTTCTTAAGTGAACATGTCTGAACTTCATAGAGACAATAGCCAATAGGGAAAGAAAATGAGAAAAAAAAAATGAAAAAGGATAATAAAGGTATAAAAAACACTTATAGTAACTTCTATTGTATCTTGGTTAAGCAGAAGATTTGATAATATCTAAAAATCAAAATTAGTAGTTAAATGTCTTGTACAATACTTGTGATAGGAAGTAATAATGCTATTCGATTCATATAGTCGACCACATCTAATAGGAAAAGACCTACAGTGCGTTTGGTTTGCTACGAGAGCACAAAGATACGATTTCCAATGAGCTTTTTTTTTTTTTCCTTCTAAAGTTAACAAGGGAAAGCTTTCATTCAACACTCTCGGAAATCGCGTTTTTGTGTTTGCATGGCAAACCAAACACAGTGTTAGTTGTTGTCGTTTATGTCTTGTACGATGCCTCAATTAAAACTGTTTTGTTTTTTCATCTACATGGGGGGTTTTCCCATTCATCTTTTAATGTTTGGTTTGTAAACCAAAACTATAGTCTCTTTTGAAATAGGTGAATTGATGAGTGTTTGGAAGGAAAGTCGATTATGGAAATGAAGAAGCTATACTGATTCTATTGATTTGAACTTGTCATAAATAAACTTGTGTCAGCAACCATGAATAGATTGCCAAAAATGGAGGAGAATTGATGAGAATTTCACATCTTGAATTCAGATTCTTAGCTGCCATCGATGAAGTTTATTTTCTTTGAGGTTTAGGTTCTTTCGTTCGACTTGAAGTTGAAGTTGAAGGGTAGGAATTGGTTAACTAGTGGTGCATTTCACAAATTGTATGCAAGGCTAGTTTTATGTCCTACTGATGATCACAAGATGTGGTTCGTTATTGTGAGTGGCCCATAGGTTTATCTTATGGTATTTGTGCCTGGAAACTCTTCACGGTTTCATTTTTCTATTACAATAACTGGACAAAACAACCTAAGGTGAGGCTGAAACAGGCAAGAGAGAGAGAGAGAGAGAGAGAGAGAGAGAGGAAGAGAGAGAAGGTCTAGAGTCTGGGGATTGTGAATTCTTTCTGGACCTAAATAACTATGAACTACAAATTGTTAGCAGTGTTGAATATTTATCTGACATGCAACTTTGAGGTTGTGATGGTTTACATATAGATGTCCTACTATCAAGCTTTGACTTGTTTTCAGGATTGGGGCATGCTCTATTTTGGCCTTACTTTGATAATGAGGTTTTACTAAAGAAGTAATATTCTTACAAGTGAGCTTCTTCTTTCGAGAAACATTTTATATTTAAGACTAAAGAGTACTTTTTTATTTCGCAGATCTGAAGATTGATGACAACTAGTCTGGTTTGGGCATCAATAGCAAAAAGCAATTTGTATAGTACTTTGCTGGTGAGCATTACCATGAGTGAAAATGCGGAATCTAAGATTTTATTAGTTGTCTGATAACTGATAACTGATACTTGATATTTTCTCTTTTTAATTAAAATTTAAGGGAAATAATGGAAGCACGTCCTGCTTTATCCATTGAAAGATCGAGTGCAGAACAACTGAATAGCATGGGGATGTCTGGAGCGCTGTCTTCATCCTTTCCAGTCGTCCTAGAAGAGAGATGTACCAAGTTGCCTGATTCACCACTGGCTTTTGGAGAGCAAGGGCTTATGACTACACCTTATTCCAGTCATTTAAACTCTAGTGGAGTAGTTGGGCATATTTTTTCATCATCTCCTGGATATTCAACTGCTCTTCATCATTCGTCCCTTTCATCTCATGAAAAACAATCTAGAAATGCTCACTTTATTTCACAATCATCAACCAACATGGCTCCATTGCTATCATATTCTTCAAATAGTGGACCACTACCTTCTACGACATCAAACCACTATTCCGATGAAAACAGTGCTTCCTGGCATACAGATTCCATGGCAGGCTTTCTGGATTTCCCTGCAAATACCTCCATTGATAATGGTAAGGTAGAAAGCAGTGCCTGCACTATCATGGCATCTGAGGAATATTGTAAGCGAAATGATTGGCAGGAGTGGGCTGACCAGCTAATCAGTGATGATGATACTTTAACTTCTAATTTGAATGACCTTCTTGCTGATAACATTCCAGATCTTGGGCCAAAGGTTAAGTTTTTCATAACTGAAATCAATATTAGCTTTCAGAGGAAACAGATTAGTAATTTATTGAAGGAGTGTCTTAGGATCTCATGTTGTTGCTTTAGGAGCCATTCCAGGTTTCAAAACCATCTTCACAATTTCCAGGACATCCATCCCAAGGCCATCAACAACTTCCTGCTTCATCTGGAGAAAATTGCACTGTTGCTGCCCCCTCTTCCTCAGCAAATTCTGCTCCTGCCAGGCCACGAATGCGTTGGACTCCGGAACTTCATGAGGCCTTTGTGGAGGCTGTCAACCAACTTGGTGGGAGTGAAAGTATGTTCATCTCTCTTTCTCTCTTTCTTAAGTCCTTAGCCTTATTTTGTTATACTTCAGCATCCTAACCCCTCCCCACCATGCTTTGCTGTTTTCTTTCTACAGGAGCTACTCCGAAGGGTGTGTTGAAGCTCATGAAAGTTGAAGGATTAACTATATATCATGTTAAAAGCCACTTGCAGGTATATGCACTTTGCTCTAACTCCCTTGATTTGTTTGCTGATTTGTGCTTTTACTGAAGCATACATGGATTGAAAATGCAGAAATACAGGACGGCCAGATACAGACCGGAGTCATCTGAAGGTACATCAGATGTGCATTGTAGAATACGTAGCTGCATGCATCAATTACAAATAAACTTTGATGTTGGTGTAAAATAAAACCAATCTTTCACTGTCTAATAAGTTTTTGTAGGATGAGTTTTTGCAAAGTTTACTGTATGATTAAAATCTCATGTCATGCAGATCGTTCTCAACTGCAAAATAGTTTCTTTATTGAAAAGTTGACATGAATGTTAAATATGCTTTTCAAACATAAGCAAATATTAACTGCTTGATTTAATACCTATTAATGCCTAATATTTTGTCCATTCAATGCTTAGATTAACAAAAATCATTATGAATCAAGAGATTATTGAAGGATGTAAGTTTGTAAAGTCTTAAATTGGTGTCTGTGGGTCTTAAACCCCGTATAGAAGACTTTGCTTAAGATGTAAGTTCCCATGGATTCTTTTCCTGTATAGTGCACAGATTAGTTGTGAAGTTTCTAAATGTAGCATGTTTTAGAAGCTATTGTACAAATATGGATATAGATACAAGTAATTATAGTACAGTATGATTGGGGGATATGGCATTTTTTTTTTCTTTGTTCCATATTTATCTATATATCTATCTCTGTCTCTCCATCAACCATCTCCCTTTGTCTCCGCAAATCTGCACTTACTCAAGAAACTAGAAGTTGACTTCATTGCAAAATCTGTTATTGACCTTTAGCTCTACATTTGATGTCTGGAAGTGTTGTTTCTAAAGTCACTTCCTAGAAGTCTAGAGCTGTACCTTCTTCTCTGTATAGTCAGCTAATCTAAAGTTTGTTGACTACTGTTGGCAGGAGTCACAGAGAAAAAAACGAGTTCCATTGAAGAGATGTCATCTCTAGATTTGAAAACGTAAGTAAACTGTTTGCTGTTATTTAACTCCTGTTATGTATTGTTACTATAAATGTTGATACATCGTCTATAAAAAAAGAAATTGATACATCAAATTGTTAGTATTTCATTCTCTAATGTAATGTTGCCAGTACAAATGTTACATTATCTGAAGATTAAATAGCTTAAGATATGTGGTAGCTAAGTTTGATTTTGAATGTCTAAAATCTGAATAAACCTAAGGCTTTATGAGAATAGTGCTCTTGAAATTTGAAGTGGGCATAAGTTTTCCATCTGCCATTTGATGTTACTTTGTAATTTGTTTTGTTTGAAGGGGAAGTTTCACGTTTAATAATGCTAGCTAGTAGTTTGCATTCTAGAGAATGACACTATCACTCACAGAAATGGCATGTAAGATATATGTAATTTAGTCCTGCAAGTTTTTTCTTCTGATGACGGTTATTGCCCCATACCATACCACTCAGTTTGAGAAGAGTGCGGATAAACTGGAAATTAGGGGAAGATTTAATAATCAATATAAGGATTGAAATAAAAGAGAAACCATCAAACACAGGTTCCTGCAAGGACTACAATGGATTGGAATAAGGATCAGGAAGTGACTTGTTAAGAATCTTCAGTTATCCAGGATTAGGGCCGCAATAGGGCCAATATTGAGTAGTTCCATGTGAAGTGTTTGGTCATATGTCACACACAGTAATTGTTATGCTGACTTTACTATTGCATTGTTGACAGTGGTATTGATATCACTGAAGCTCTGCGACTGCAGATGGAGGTTCAGAAGCGGTTGCATGAACAGCTTGAGGTATGATCTTTGTTCCTTCAGGAATTCCTTCTGAAGCGTTTAATGAACTGCATTAATAGACCACATATGTGGTTCAAAGGTCTGTTGCAAGCTCTATTTCTGTTGCTGTTACCATGACTATGGAAATTCATGTTTTATAGCTTAGTGGCATTGTTGAGGTTAAACCTCTTTAAGGGCTTTGAGATTGTAAATGAAATGAACTACAAGTGAGTTTGTGAGCTTGGTGAGAGAACTGAAGAGATACAATCTCCTATAAAGAAAGGAGTTAATTATGTTTACTATTGCTCTTGTGCTCTTTATTTTCATTACTATTTTGGAAGCTCTTTGCCAAAGTGAATTGGCTGAGACATCCCCCTTGTTTCTTTTATGGTGGTCATATCTTTTTTCATTGATCTGATACAGTTTATCCTCCCCTTATTTTTTCTGTTAGATTCAAAGAAATCTACAGTTGCGAATAGAAGAACAAGGACGGTATCTCCAGATGATGTTTGAGAAGCATGGTAAACCTGGCACTGAAACGTTTAAGACATCACCATCTACCATTGAGAATCCATCTGGAGTCTCTTCAGATGCTATGAAAGATATTCCTGCCGAAAGTGAAATGGAAGCATCACAAGCAGACCATTGCAAGCCAGGACCTGACCAAGCTAATGGCAGTACCACAGTTGAGGAAGGCTCAGTGGAAATGGGTGGGAAGCATGATTCTCCCAAAACTCAACCCTCTGAGAATTCTAAGCAACATGCTATTGCTAGTGACGATATTGCTCAAGCCTCAAAGCGTCAAAGAACAGATGAGTAAGCCATACGAGCTGCCAAGTCAGCATTGAACTTACAAGGCAATACTGATGCATGGATTTTATGTTAGTAAGAAATACTAGACTGAATGATGGGTGGAGCTCCATAACTTATGAGTTGCTCTGGCCAATGAGTTATTGCATGTGTACCGTATACATTAGGTAAAGATGAGTCAATCACTTGAAAGGCTTAGGTTCGAATTTTGCTATTAGCAATCCCCCGTGGTAGGCAGCCTGTAAATTCCATTTGTAAGTTGTTATTGAAGGTGTTGTAGCTGAACTTGATGATGTGAGAGGTTCAATTCTCTACTAGGTCACCTATCTCCCTTCCTTTCCTAGGTGCTTGCAACATATTGTAAAAATAAAAGATTATGAGTTGAAGTTTTGATCATGACATTCTTCAACACCTTTGTTTGGTGGTATTCTAGTCATGAGAGGATGAGATTTTAATGTTCGGATAATGGGTAGACCTCAAATAATAGGTGAGGGTTTAGGATTTTGGAAAATATCTTACCAGTGTCCAATCCATAACACCCCTAATATGAACTGCTTCTTTTAATTTTTCCGAAAGAAAAGGATATAGTACTTCTAGTTCTTATCATTTATCAATTATAGTATCCGGGGACATATTTGCTCGCATAACGTATTTCTTTTTCTTTTTTGTAAGGACGTTTTTCATTTTTATTTGTTCATTTCCTTTTGAGGTGCCTACGTCGGTGCTAGTTCTGGAAAAAAAAAATGGTACGCTTCAACATTTTTTAGAAGTTACAGTAAGTGTTCCGGTGTGAATTGAGTCTTACAATGTACATTAAAATAAAAGAAAAGGTTTCGTCGCGTGCTTTTCAATCTCGTTTTTTTTTTTTTAATAAATATATCTTAGATGACAAATTTTCGATTTTAAATTATAATTTTTAAAAGACGTTGCAACATAAAAAGGTAATAAAGAAGGCAAAGCCACCTTTTGATTGTGCAATGTAAGCAAAGTGGCAAAGAGGAATACGGCTAAAATATAGTTTACCCCCTTAAGCTTTTCCTTGCATGTGATTTATCTTCTAAGATTTAAGAATGTACAATTTAACACTTTAAAGTTTTAAAGTGATTCTTAAAAAGCCTCTTACAGAAACATCATCAAACTTTCTTAAGCCCCATCATATTTCTGAATTCTCAAAATCCAATTTTTGAATTCCATCAAATTCTCCGTTAAATTTCCCAAACTTTTTGGATTTGAGGATATTTGAGCGTTCGTTCACAATTGTCAGTCAAAGTTCGACGAAAAAAATTGAAAAACTTAAAGTAGAACTTGATGGGGTTCAAGAAAGTTTAATAGTGTTTATGTTGGAGGGGTGTTAAGAACCATTTTTTAACTTTAAGAGGTGCAGATCTAGGCACAACTCAGTGATTCGAACTTTGGTCTCGTATAAAAGCTATATTCGGGCACTAAAGGGAGTTGCGTTCCACTCTCACCAGGATTTGAGACCCTTCCAAAGCCCCTCTCCCCACCCAAAAAAAAAAAAAATCGACCAAAGAAAAAAAGTTTAAGGGGACTAAATTGCATATTCGTAAATTTTAGGGAAATAAAACACGCAAGAAGAACAGTTTATGGGAGTAAACTACATTTTACCCGAGGAATAATGACAAACAAGGAAGCAAACATACTATTAGCTATATAAAAGAGTTCTGCTATTTGAATATAGATTTTGGGCCATCTATTGACATAAAGGATTTGTGTGCAAATAATGAGAGATTTCACGTTCATGAATAAGAAGTTAGGTGATTGTGGGCGGTGAGTGATAATGCCGTCACATGAACCCTTATCGGATGACAGCATTATATTTATCGATTAGAGTTACCTAATTCTTTAATTATAAATATAAAATCTCTAATTATTTGCACATAAATCCTTTATGTCGATAGATACCTAAAATGACTATGTGCAAATATCATTTTTCTCTATAAAATACTCATAAGGAAGCAGTTCACAAACATACTGTTAATTATATAACACTTAACCACATAAAGGGCGAGAAAATTAGTCTAAACCATATAATACTGTAGTAATTTGACTTTTTTTTAAACTTTGATTAGGATATCTATAGATATTACTGTCAATTAAATTTTGAATATATATAAATTTTGAATATATATATATTAAGTTTAAAGTTTAATACTTTTCTTAGGAGTGCAGCTTGCTGCACCCAATTCTTTTTGGTTAACAACATAAATTTGATTTTGAACTGCTTTAATATGCTCCAATATAAGTGAAACGTTACATCAGGTAAATGCTACTTGTTATCGTATGATCTAAATCATAACCCATTCAAGATAATAGAATTGAGGTCATCTTCAGAAACTTAGAAAGTCCTTGGGTGCCCAAAAGTATCAAAATACTGAGAAGATTATGTCCATTCCTTTCAAAATTGAAAGAACAAGGTGATATTAATATGTACCAAAAATGATAAATTCTTTTAAAATATTCTCCTAATAATCTTCTTAATGGTTAAATACGGAAATTGAATTTTTTTTATGTTTATAAGATATCAAAAATGTATTTATTTTTTCATTTAATACTTTCTTTATCAAGTATATTAGCGGACAAAACTCTGTCTTTATTATCCTGCTTATGTTTTTCGTTTTTTTCATTTTTCCGTTTTGGACCCCAGAAAATGAAATACAAACGAAAGAAGCTTGAGGTCCATTAAACAGCCACGCGGTCCTTTATATGGGAGTGAACTAAACCTTTATCGTATAGTAATCTTATCTAAAATATTTTAGTTTGGTGACATATATACATTCAGCCTATGTGCTTAAAAGCAAGAAAGGATTTGTGTTGCCTTTAATCCCCACACGGTCCAGTCAAACCACGACATGAGTGGGAATGTGATGTCGAATATGTCGCCCCCACCCCACATCAAATATCGATAGGGTAACCAATTGCAATATTCTGGACGACGGTTGTCGCGACATACCGATGGATTTGATATAAAAAATTTTTAAAAAAATTAAAAGTAAATAAAATTGAGTTTAATGGTGGATTGCTGTATATGTCTATGGATACCTTGATTTTTTGGGATCCAAATAACGTGTCTCATTCTGGACAAAGTGCACCACCGTCGGTGAACATATACTTAGAGTTTAATTTTGAGGCGAATTCTGTAATGCACTGCATCAAGTATAGTATAGTGTTTGATGCATCTTATATAATCACATGATCTTGGCCATTCATTCTTTGTATTAAAAATCAACGCTGGATAATAAAATTTGGCAACTTGTTTAACCAGTTGGAAGTTTTTTAGCCTTTATTCTTCTTATTCTTCGTCTCTCTCCAAACGCTGAGTTCATCTGTGTTGAGTTCATCTTTAACTGATACCACATTTTAAAACAGAAAATTGCTTGTTGGTATGAAAAATTTTCGTAGAAATAACATATGAAACGTACGAAATGAATTACACAGTATGATTTATTTGCGTTTTGATTATTTGGCCGCATTTTCTCTCTCCCGCATAACATACTCAACTTTCCTAAACAGTAACAAGTCATTTTGTTACATTTTGATGAAAATTCATTCGTACTAACCAGTACTGCTATTCAAATATTAGAATTCTTCTAAAAATTTATTCATGATAAAACTAGCGAATTATATTAAAGAGTTTTGTTTTATTTATCTTTTATATATGTTTTTGTGATTCACAAATGCATGAAGGGCTAGTTACCAAACTCAAATCCATTAATCTTGTTTTGTGAAGAATTTTACATGGTTTAGAACTAGTAACATCAAACACAGAAGAAGGCCTTCGAGCACGGGTACTTCAACTGATTTGAAGTTGGCAATCCTGGTATAATTCATTCCCTTTTTAAAGCACTGTCGCAGCAAAAAACAAAGAATAAAGTCTAAAAAACTCTCTTCAACTTTAATTCATATTTACTTTAAAAATATGCAAATTAATTCTAAAACTTTACGATATATGCACATTATTACAATGTGGTAAGAATGTGTGTTTTTTAACAAGAAAAGTCTTAAACAAAAAACTTCAATTTATGTGTACTTTAATCTAGTTACTTTCAAATATGTGAGGGCTCTTAATGAGATTATAGAGCGGATGTGCTTTTCACGTGCAACTTTCTTTAAAAAAATAAGGGTGAATTACACTGACCTCTCTTGAGGTTTAATATAATTACATTCGGCACCCCTCTAATTCACTGATTTATTTATAAACAGAGGAGTGTTGAGTGTAATTATATTGAACCTTAGGGGTGGTCAGTGCAATTCATCCAAAAAATAAAAATAAATATTTATTATCAAATTGCATTAACCTGCATGTATCAAAAAGTTTAAAATTCAATTTGTACTTTTTTAAAGTAATAGGACTAAAATTTGTTAATGGACAAAAGTTAAAAGGTTTCTTAGGCTTTTTCCAAAAACAAATTGTTCCCATTGATGTGCAAGTTCCTCAAAATCAGTCAAAGTCGCAAATGCAGGGAAGATAGTCCTTGCAAATCCTGCTTCCCAAAAGTCAAAATATTAATCTTTCTCTTTGTACACACCACAAAGCTCCAACCATGGCAAGGATCATTGAAGGTCATCTAGAGGGTGGACAGGTTGTTGAGGGATAGGAAGGGACTGGAGAGGGCGTTGAGATAGAAGGTGTCATTGGCTACTATGGTGGAGAGAAGAGACAAGCAAAAGTATAAGGTTAGAGAAAGAAAGTAAGATCTTTCAGGTTAGCCATTGAGATTCAGGGGAATGGTGTCTTCTAAAGTTTTGTAAAGGAAGGGAAGAGAAAGAAGGTAGCAAAACAGTCGTTTAAATGAAAATTTCTTGAAAGAGAAATATTACTAGTAATGATCTCTAACTGCCAGTAATGATCTCTAATTGCCAGTAATTTTTACAAAGAGCATCACACTCTTTACTTGACAAAGAGCATTATAGAATGAGTCTAATTTTGATATTATAGTCATCTAACATACACTTTGGCCAACAAGATGCACCACACACTTTGCTTTTAACCAACATCACAAGTGTTGTGAAATGCATGAAAATATATGTTTAAATAGATTTAGCCTCATTTCTTCATGCATTCAATCACATTTTCAAGATATTTAACCACATTTTTTTGGTAAGATGCATGGTGTACCTTACCTAACAAAGTATACTATAGCATCCTCCACCATAGTTATAGTGATAATGGTAAGAGTGAGATATTTTTAATAATATAATAAGAATTTAATTCTTATACATTAACACTGTTAATTAATAGAATTTGAAAAAATTATCAAATTATAATGAATAATTATCCACCATGTCTTCAAATTTTATTGGTCAATAGTATAAAATTATTTTATATTATCAGTGTACAAAAATTAATCTCATATAATAAATATATAATTATAAAATAATTAATATAAAAATTTTATATTAATATATTGAAACCAAATCCTTATATTTATGTAATAGTTACGTTGGATCTACCAAAACAGCAAAATGTTGGTGTGAGAACATGATGAGAAGCGTTCATTAACTTGACCTAGTGTGGCTTTGAACATGTGTGCATGAAGTTTTATTATTCTTTCTAGTGTTCAAATATTAATGTTAGAAACAAATTCCTTTTCGTTTAATATATGTATAAACAATCACATCTTCTATATTTTTTTCCCGTCAAACAGTTGCTTCAAATAATAAAGAAATGTAAATGCTGTCTATGGAAGAAGGTAACATTGAGAATTTAGAAAATCTGTATTGCATTTTTCAGTAGCAGTTTGCTTTGCACTAAGCGTGTAATAGACAGCCGTTTATGCCCTCTACTTAAGCCATAATTGGCCATTCATTTACGATAAGAATGCCTCTTAATAAACCTTATAAATTCAATTTCACAAATCAAACATATAAAAGCAAAATTGAGTTACCCACCCCACTTGAATTGTCTGGAAATTAAATCGTACGTATATTTTTCTCAAAGATTAAGAAAAAAAAAAATAGTTCATTTTTATTTATGTAAAATCCGGATATATAGTTCACAATCAGCCACAACTACTTGTACCCATAATGATATACAAGCATCAATTCAACTGTTGCCAATGATATTAATTAATGGATTGAATATGTCGCATAAGTAACATGTACTCATCATTACGAATCAGACATATAGCTAGGTTCCAACTGTAGCAGCCAAACTGCCTAAGTCTCATCATGTCGAGAACCAAAGAGATTCTTATATAATTACTCGTTAAGTCTTTGGTATTATTGTTCTGTGAAAAAGGTGGGGACGTGACGCTGCAACTTGCTGCATGGCTATTCTGTTTTATGCATCAAAAGTTAGAAAAGACGCCTTTGAGTGCAAGCAATCGAGAAAACAAGACGACTATATATATATAGACATATGATAGATTCTAACGTGTTATTAAGGTAATAGAGTAACAAAAAGTTTTTTGATTAGATTTATTATTTAACACTTTATATTAAAATATAATTAAAGTAAGAGGCAAACATAAGCTATAGAATTAAACTATTAAACTCTGAATAATACAATGATAATTTTTTATTGTGTGGTATCCAATAATTTCTCATTAATATATATCTAACATTTAAACACTTGATATCTTACTCTAACTCCCCAATCGATGGCTGACAATTTGGACTCAAATTAGCCCACAGCACGACTTCCCAACTCACTGTTAGATACATACTCTTCTCCTAATTCAAACTTATAGTTGATATCTTACTGTCAACTCACCAGCCAAAACTACTTCTTCTATGCATATATAAGTACTCTCTTTCTTCTTCTTATCTTGTGCAAGTTCCACATTACCACTTTAATTTTCTTGGTCTCATATATAAACCTTGGCTGGTGGCCTAGTGACTGGATCTCACTCCCGAAATGAATCCCATTTCTTGCAACACTTTTATGATTGATGAGGTATTTAAACCCTTTTCTTCTCCTTTTAGTTAATTTTATATGTTACTTTGATTTTTAAATTTTTGTGACACAAAGTGCTTAATTTTTTCTTGCTAGTTTCTCATCAGCCACACTCCTATAGCCATCAATCTGCAGCAACTTGTGATGAGAATGGGTAAAAGGAAGATGTTTGTAGTTCCATGCCAACCCTAATGGAGTACATTTCGGGAGTGAGAACCAGTGATTAGGCCAGTGCTGCCTCCAATGCGAAAACCTGCTGTAAACTTACTTCTCAAATTATGGGTTAGCTTAATTCACTCTTTTGGATTTTATAGTGAGTAGCTTTTTTAAGTTTTTCACTTACTCAATTTTAAATCGGGAATAGTGACTAAGCAAAATTCTTCTTAACAATATATTGTAACTGTAGCCAACTATTTTTGAATATATCATTGTGATTAATTAAAAGAACATAATTAATTAGATTTGTCAATGAAGAAATTAATGAGAGCTAGTCAACTTATAGAGCAAGGTGTGGCTTCTCTGCAGCTTATCCTAGTGAAAGAAGCACTTTGAGGAAGACTTTCAGATTTAAAATGCATCATGAGGAGCCAGATAATAGCAGTATGATGCTAATCATGTGGTAATTCATTAATTATCATTTAAGACACAATATTATTAACTTACTAATAAGAATTAATAATTTTATTTGGTTAACATCATCCTTAAGCTTCAATGAACTTGACATTCTGATCCTTGGCACTTGGTGAAACCTTCTATGCTTGAGTTCAAAGAAACTTTAAAAAAATAAAGTTGACCCATGTCATCTGCTATTGTTTTTGGCTCAATGACAAGCGCTAGATCTAACAAATAATATCATAATAAGATCATGAATTTGAATCTCGATCTTACACTATAGGGAGATTGTTAGCTTTATTTAGATAATGCTACCCTTAAGATTTGATAGATTTAATTAATATTTGGAATCGTGACACCTATAATAAATGCAATCCCTTATATTTAATATAGTTCTAATAGTAGTTTTCAACCTAATAATAAGCGGTTGATCAAACAAAAAAATATATAACAAGGCTGGCAAGCCTATATATTATATATACTAATATATATACACACAGCCATGCATTGGGTGCAAAAAGGTACTATCTCTTCTCGTTTTTTAACAAATAAGGTTTCTTAATAAAATGAAAAGCATTTCCTCCTGGAGATTGAGAAATGCCAAATGAAAAGTTGGTTTTATATGATACATTCATTCACTCAAGAGTCAATAAACATGTCATGTCATTCTAACAATTAATTTTTATTAAATATTTTTACTATCTAGTGTTTTCTTATATTTGGATTATTTTTCGTGATATTGTGCCTTTATGAGACTTTAGGCGTTAACACTTGTGTCTTTCTTTTTCCATTTCTGAGAGAAAGAATGAACTATGAAGAACTCAAGTGACCTTAATGCATTGGCAGCTATAAATGGCTCAGAAGAAATTAACAAGAATACAAGGGTAGTGCCCGGTAAGCACTCCATGACATGGGCACAACACTGATCACCACCACCGAAGAATGATTCAGGTTTGACAGTTTTAATTATAATAATTATTTGCTCGATATACGGGCATTTCAATGTTAACATAAAAGAATAGAGAAGAAGGAAATACATGACAATTTTCACCAATTAATGTGGATTTCTATTGAGTTTGGCCCTTATGATTCTCATAGAAAGTAGGGGGAAAGGAGAATATAATGCTAAGATATTGCTTAACTTTTCTCCGAAAATAGATAATGTTACTATGTTAATATTATTAAGAGCTTATAAAATGTTTGATTTGAATTCGCTACGTCAAAAAGAACACCTCTCTTCAAATTCGCTTTTTGAACTTCCGTAAAGTCAATTATATATAGTGTTCTTTTAAATTTTTTTTAATGATATAATAGATTTTAACGAAAAATTTTCTACTTTTTTATTGACTTATATTGATATGCTTAAATGCCGAACACATGCACGAAAATATATGTGTATATATATATATATATATAAAACGATAAAAGAGCATTTATTTTCTTGTATAATATTGAATTGGTTCCATATTGTCAGTTTACAATTCATTTAGTCTAATAAAACACTTTATACTCAACTGTTTAATATTCAAATATTTCTTTGATATTAAGCAATTCCTGTGCACATCGAACTTTTTTTTTTTTTTTAAATTTCAATCTTCAGTATATATTTTGAATGGATCAATTTGATGAAGAAAACAAACAAATAAAAACCAAAATAAAGTTATATCTAAATGTTTTTAGGCATGCATGGTCGTAATATAAAAAGAAACAATACATAAGGTAATTACTCTCACAAAAAGGTAGATTGTTTCACACGCTGAAGCTCAAAAAGTAATTAACCTGTGTGAGTTAAAAGACTAACCCAAGTTGTCTTAATAGTTACATCTTATATGTTGCTTATATATATATCATCATCATCATTCTATCTTTTTGACGTCTAATATGACACTTGATCTGCTATAATTATCTCCCACTTAAATGCCTAATATCTCGGTTAGATCTAATTAATTATGGGTCAAAACTCATTATCTCCACCACCCTTCTGGATTATTACAAGTCTGTCACATCCAACTTCAATTAACCCAAAACAGTTGTAACTTGTAAGATCGATTGCAGATTATCTAAGTTTAGTCCAAATTGTCTTACTAATGAAGTCTCTAATGCTTGTAAACCATCATTAGATGTTAAGTATTCAAGGAAAAATTTTGAGTATCAGAAAATAGCTTTCAAAATATAACAAAGTTAAAATAAAATATAAAACTTTCCCTATCGGTTTTTCAATTATCGTTTTTTTTAAAAAAAAAAATATATATTTCACGCTTCAGATAATCGATAAAAAGACTTGGGAAATTCACTCTAAATAAACATAAGATAACTGAGTTTCAGTCAATAAACAATAACACAGAAATTTATCCAAAAGCATCTCCATAAGCGATTTGGAGATTGAGGTCTAACAGGAAGGATTTTATTCTTTTAGCTGAAAAAAAAGTTTAATTAAAAAAACATATATGTAGAAAATGTGTTGGCTTGAGTGAAAGTTTTAGAATGTGTGGTTATCCCGTGTCTGTCTCAATACTAAGTTATATTATAATATAGTTTGTTAATTAATTTGAAAAAATTAAAAATCATTAATTTATAAACCGACTTGACCCATATGAGGAAATTGGATTTCAAGCAAATATTTTTCCCATAAAATAGGAATTTTGTTGAAGATCGAACCGTCGTAGAGATCACCTTGTAAATAAGACATTAGAGTTAATATAAAGCAATCATAGGAGTCACGATAACTAATATACATAATCATTCAAATAATATATAGAAATTATTAAATTATAAAGCGGCAGAAATGTTTTTAAAAATTTAACTCTGTAAACAAGATCAAAACTAAAGGAAAACACATGGTCAAAAAAATAAATAAATAAAGCAGAAAAATAATTAATTAAGCTGTTCCACTTTTTTTTATTACAATACTAATGCCGATAAGCATATCGAGAGCTTTTTTCATATTTGCGTAAATTTTGTACCTAACTCCAAATTTGCCTGGACTGTGGCTTGTTTTAGTGCATTAATGTCTACCGAGGTGTCGATATATAAAATTTTAGTTAGTACAACTACTTCTTTTTCTTTTTAGGCACAATGCAGGCGAGAATGATAATGATAAGGTGGCCTATCAGAAGCGTATGACCTAAATTGTTTACAACCTACTTAATTTGATTTAGATTTTGGATTTTCCTAATAAATGCTTTTAGAACACTGATTAAGAAATCAGAAGTAAAAAAATTTTAATTAAAAAAAAAGAGATTTTTAGGGTCTATTTGATTTTACTGTTTTAGGTTTTTGTGAAGAAAACTGTAAAAACAACAACATTTATAGTATTTTTAGTAAACAAGTCAAACTTAAGCTTTTCTAGATCTATTTAACTTAAGGTTTATGCTTTTAGAAAAAATCTATTTTGCCTTTTATGCTAACCTGTGTCTCTATTATTTAGATATATAATTAAGAATAATATTTGTATAATTTATTAATTATATATTAATGTAATATATTTATTTTATAATGTAACACTTTTATTAAAGGTTATACCTATTTTAAAATCAAAATTTTTAAACTTCTTATTGTATTTGAAAGCCTTTCTGCAATGTTGTTTTTTGAATAGATTTTTGGGTCAAATTAGTCTTTAATATTTTATAATCAGGACAAGTCAAGCCTAAAAAAAGTTTATGACAAAATAACAAAGAAACCATATTTAGGTTAGTAATTTGCAAAATATAGTTGATTCTATCTAGGAAAAAATTAATTACCTAGCCTAACTAACCTATTTTCATCCCCAGATGTCGGTAAATATTTAATAATTTGAAGTGTAACAAAAAAAAAAAGGGAAAAATTACACTAATTTATCCTAAAATTTGTCTTAATTATTTGCATGCCTACATTGGCACCCCTTAATTAATAAGATGAAGTTAACTATTATTTGTATATCACATGAAATATTGTTCATTTTTTCTCTATAATAAAAAATCAAAATAAAAAATTCTTTTACCTTAATAAATTCCTATTCCTTTGGCACTCCAAGTTCCATCCACATTCAAAGCTTAACCATTCCAAGCCATTAACAATACATGTATGTGCTAAGATTTGTGTTGCGGGGGGGGGGGGGGGGGGGTTTGTCTAAGTGGCACAAGACTTGCAGCAATGCCAAGGAAGAGACGAACAACCTTGGATTGATGGTTAACTTGTAGTAGTGCACAACTCTTAATAATGGTTCATAAGGTTGCTTAGTATGGTGGTTCAAAAATGGCATAATGGTGTTTGATGGCAGAGGATGGAGCCCATTGTAGTGTGCACAATGGCTATGGGTTTATGGAAAAGATGAGACAGACTTAGCAATATCTTCAAAGACTTGGCAACAATCTAGGTTAATGTCAATTAACAATAGACTCTATAGGCAGCTTGGATTTGGGTAGAATAGTGGTTCTGTTGCTGTGGAGTTTCTTATTGAAGAGGTTTTTTGTTTTTTTAATGTGAAGGCCTTCGCTACTATTTTTAGCTTCTAAAGTTTGAAATGGAGTGTTTTTAATGGGTTTATTTGATGCTTATGGCTAGGAGAGGGCCAAAGTGGGTGCAGCCAGCCATGACAAACATAAACGAAATAATCTATGAACTATTATAAAGGGGTAATTGAGTCATTTCATACATGCAAAGAGTACATAATATTTCATATGTGCCATTATGAGTCACAAGAGGTACCCGTGTTTATTTATCCATTAGTGTTTCTAATTGTTTATCACACAGTGTAACAATAATATGTAGGGAAAGTCAAGTAAATTTTGAAACAAGGAGGTATCGGGTGGCTTGAGGAAAACCCCAAGGAGGCTAGTATAATTTCCACAAAATAAAATACCTGTAATATAATTTATCATAGAAACATAGATCTAATAAAAATTAAGTGAAACCCATATTAGTTTTTGAAAGAGTTGAGACATTAATTTGATCATCAAAAAATTAATTTTCATTTTATATTAGTCGCAATGTTAGCCTTAGTGAAGGAACCCATGATTGGAGTCTTTATTTATGCATAGCCTTCATCCATATTATAATATCATTTTAGGTAATCTTCCATGTATGCATAGATGATATAAGGAGTTTTCATTTCTAATTGTTTTAACCCTAAACCACCAGTAAAACCTAATCTAACATGGCACCCTAAGCCTTACACAACAATGATGGCTAAGACTTCTATGTTTGCAGGTTTTCTAATAACTGCCCTAGTGTATGCTTCATTGGGTGCTAAATTGGACGCTCCTATAATAAAGGTTATCCAAAAAGCAAGAGAGATAAGGGAAGTGGTCAAAACATTTCTGGATTAGAATCTATCTAGAGGATGACTTGGGATAAGAAGAATTAGAGCAAGGCTAAGGCAATCATTGATATACTAGCACGCTACTACTCAAAAGCCAAAAAAATAGATTTATGTTGCAGGTATTGAATGATTTACTCTACGCTGATGTGGGGTTACAAGGGTAGGGATCATTTTTCTTGATAATTTTGTTTATAAGCCAAGCCTTTTTTTTTACTTAACTTAAGATTTTCTTATCATATGAGATTTCTGATTGGATGAAACCATAATCTCCCAAGCAATGCAAGGAGCCCAGCCTGGGGCTCTGACCTCTTGCTTGCTGAAGAATAAGTCAATGACTCAGGCTTGATTCAGGGAAACCACTGGAGCTATAGCAAAAGCGAGTCTTTATGGCAATTTTCATTACTTATGGACCCAAACATGGGTAAAGGAAATGGAAAGCTAGATTGGATACATTGAAACCCTTCTGCATTTTAATTACAAGCTCAATGAAGAAAAGGACTTCTATGTGGAGAAAGTCATGCTCAAATAGTGGGTGGAATCTCTCATACAATATGTCTAGTGGTATGAAGAAACCTATTGTGACTTCACTTTACCCATGGTTAGAGATTTATATGTGATTTTAGATGATTTAGATCCAATCGATTTAGCAGCCATGCTAGTGCCATTGAGTCTTGGTTTAAGAAGCATCTGAGTTGGCATGGGGTCGATTAGTTCTTAGCTTGATTGAACTAATATAGGAAACCTGTCCCATTATTCCCGAAGAAAGGCCAGAAAAGAATATGGAGATTAGAGAAGATATATGTGCTCTAGTTTTCCTAAATGAAATGCTTAACACATTTTGTCTATTGTGATAATTAGGTATGCATGCTCTTGGATGAGAGCCCTCCTCATATCTTCTAGACCATGATGCGGTTTAGGATCTAGTGCATGACTGCAGCAAAATCCTTCCACCTATCCTCAATTAACTCCATTTTCTTGCTTGGTTTCATGATCTCACAAGTGTGACAAACATTGGTGCTCAAGCTCAATCTTTGGTGATGGGTGTTCGGTTATAGGTTTGCCCTTTGTCATCTTCCTCTTCATTTACTATTTTAATACTATTTACAGATATTTATTGAGAAACCTAGTGACTTAAAAGAAGAAAAAAAACAAAAGTTATTTTATCTTTAAGCAAGTGAATATCTTTAATTATTGTATTTGTTGAGAATGCTTGGGGCCAAAACCGATTCTATCAGCCAAAATGTGGACATTAATGAGTTAGAGAACTCAAAGTCCATCAACAATGATCATAATCTAATAGGGTGATCAACCACCAGGATAGAGCTCAAAGCCCAATATAGTGTCAAATGTAATATAGATTTGAGGGAAATGGGATCTAGAAGCATATGGTGGTCAACAATGATGGGTATGGGATAACATGTATCAAGAATAGGGTTCCCCAAATAGAAGAAAGTTGTAAATGATTTTTCCTACATAGAGTATTAATTTACATGGTATTAGAACAAGAAAAAAAAAGCTATCATAGTAGATAATATGACACATCTTCACATAATATGACACATCATATGTTAATTAATAGTTTCCTCACTAAGGCTAATGTGAAATAAAAATTAATCTTTTAAGAATCAAATTGATATCATATAACTCTTTTAAGGACTAATTTGGGTTTTACTTTAAGTTATCACAACAATGATGTGGCACATATTCATTTAGTGTAACACGTTAGAATTTAGTTAGCAGTTTCTTCATTGAGACTAATGTTTGTTCTAACGTGAAATAAAAATTGATCTTTTGAGCACTAAATTTATGCAACAAATCTTTTAAGGAGTAAATTAATGTCACACAATTCTATCAATAACCAATTTAAGGTTTTATTTAATAAAAATTCAACAAAAATACAAATAGAGAAGGGAAAAACTCAAATGGCAAGAAAGTAGAATAGGAGGACCAAATAAAAAAAAAAGGCACACAAAAGAGAATTAAGAATTAAGAAGGAAAAAAAAAAACCTTCTGAAAAATCTTTAAAAGAAATAAAAGAACCGTAGGAATGCCTTTCAAATAAACATAGTTTAAGACTTACCACGATAAATTGTATATATAATTTGAGTTTCAAAATGCAATCCACTCTTGACTTTGGTTGTATATTTATTTAATGAGGAGTTTTTTAAGAGAATTTCAAATTAAACAAAATATATTCTAATTACTTATTATCTAAAATTATAAAAATATTTAAGTCATTCTTGGTTATTGAGCTTGTAAATTAGAGTTATGAAAGTTAAAGGGAGACCTTCTTCATAAATTTAGAGGGTGGAACTTGGTGGAGGAGGTCGAAGATGGGTCCATCTAGTGAGAGGTGAATGAACAATATATAATTTACAAGTGAACACATCTTTTCTTTCATGATAGGAGCAGTTTTAGATAAGGCATATGTCATGATGGGGTTGTACAATGTAGTAAAAATTTCTATTATGGTGAAAGGCTCGTGAGGTGACCCAAGGCTGTCACTTGTCTAAGAAGAAGGAGATATTTTACAATTAAGATCATAAAGGAGTGAGGTAAAGGAAGAGTCCGAGATTGTTGATCGGGGACATGTGGTAGTTATTAAAGTCATATGATCGGGTAATTGGTTTTTCAGGGATCTTATGTTAGGTGCCCTGAATCTCTTAACGTCTGGTATTTAGTACGGTCCATAGTTTCTCAAGTCTTAATCCCTTTGAGTGTATGAGTTTGAAGTCTTTGAAAATAAAGATCCAAGTCACATATGTTTATGTTTTGTTCATGTTATGAATTAATTTTATACATCAAATTAGATAATTGTTTCCTTTTTAAAATTTTTTAATTAAAATATTTTTCGGTATAAAAGAATGAATTTAATTTAGATGCATTAATAGTGTAAAATATTTTTATACTGATATCTAATTATATCTTATTACATCAATAAATATGGTTAAGTCTCATACCCATTATTTGAATAGTCATATAAATAGAATGATATAATCGATTGATTATGTAAAAATCTTTTATACTGTCAATATATCCAAATTAAAGTTGAGATTCTTAATCAGTGATTAATTTATTATATAAATTTTAAATATCAAAGAAAACTTCATCCCTTTTTAAACATCAACTTGAAAATACAATGAAAGTTAGAAACCAATTTCTTGCGCCAGTTAAATCATGAATGATAAATTAAAACCTACAATGTTACTAAGGTTTGTAAAGATCTTCCTGATTATTTACAGCCTCACTTGCTCTAGTTTATGAATACCAATATGATATAATAATTCCAGAGAATTCTGTTTTTCTGATAAAATGTTTTATAAGCCATTGCCAATATAATAAGAGTAAAATACACTTTACCCCTTTGAGATACAGAGAAATAACACTCCACCCTATTTATTTGTAAAATATATACTCCACCTTAATCTACTAAAAGTGTGTTTAGATTGGGTTTTTTCTTTATTTTTTTGGGGAAAAAAACACTTTTTTGATTTTTTTTGTTTGAAAAAGTGCTTTTATAAGTTTTAAAAATTTATTTGGATACAACTTTAGAAAAAAAAATATTTATAGAAAAAGGTCAATTTACATTTTTTTTAAAGTTAGCAATACTTAGCTTTAAAAGAAAAAGTAGAAGCAGAAAGATAATTTTGAATGCATTTGTTTGTGCTTCTCTAGTACAACAAATGTATTTTTTCCCAATTTTTTTTTTTAAATTACTTATAAAATTCTTAAAGTTTTTTGTGCTTTTGAAAAAGAAAAAAGGAGGCAAAACATAAGTTGTTTTGGTTTTTTTTAGAAGCTGTATAGATTTGCTTCTCTTAGAAGAAGAATCAGTATAAGAGATAATTTTATTCTTTAAATTTAAAAATAACTACCTTTTCACTCTATTATAATTTTATTCTTAAATTTTTTAAAAAATATCACTCTCTTTTCACTCTTGTTCTCACTCTATTATAATTTAAAAAAAATACTTCTAAAATCTTAAGCAAACAAACCTTTTATTAAAAAAGGCTTTTACTTCTACATTTTTTAGAAGTTGGGTATTACTAATTTTTAAAATTTGGCAAATTAACAATTTTTACAAGTATTAACTACACTTAAAAACATATAAACAACACTTTTTTAAAAAAAAAATATTTTTTTTATAAAAATCAATCCAAACACATTCTTAATGAATTGAGGTAGAGTATATATTTTATAAATAAATAGGGTGAAGTATTATTTCTTGATATTTCAAGGGTATCAAATATATTTTATTCATATAATAAACTACTGATGGAATTCCATAAACTGTTTACTAATTAAAAGATACAGAACTCCATATACCGATAAAATAACTACATTGTAGCAAAAAACTATAATCGTAACATTGTCGTCTTGCAAGACGGATTGCAGAGTTTTAAAATGATTATTATTAAAAATGAACATTGAATATTCATCTTAATTTTAATCATTAATTTGATAAGATAATATATCTAATGATAAATATTATACAAAAATTAATATGATACTCTAAACCATATTTGGAGTATAAAATTCCTTCCAGTCATCTGCTAATTTGGCTAAAAATTAAAAATCTATAGCATATCAAACTACATAACTAGTCGCACTCTCCCCCTTTTTCAACCAGAACTCCAGTCCCTTAGCCGCCAACACTATCCACGAGATTTTTTGGTGAGACTCCAGCGCCGGCGGCAGAGCCACCTTCTTCCACATGCTATTTCAGATGCAACATCCTCGCCTTTGGTGGCGACGAACCTGATCTGAGGCCGGTGGTGGTGTTGGAAGAGAAGTAGAGCCGGTTGTTGAGATAACTTTCCGATTTGAATGCAAGCAGGGCGACAGCATGGGGGGAGGTAGTTTGGAATAGTAACTGAAGGGGAGAGGCAAAGCTCTTAGCAATCCATCAATTCCAAGTCTCGCCGTAGAGCTTGTCAAGCTTGTCGTCCACCAGGACGAGGTTGTCGATCCGGTCCTAAGTAAGGATGGCCTACGCGATGGCCATTCCGATATTTCCAGCACCACACTTTTGTTTGGATTAACTTAAAATTTCTCCAAAACGGGTATGAATTTTGTTACTGATTTGATATATTGATAGGGATTATTAGTTTCGTTTATTTATGCTTCTTCGAAACAAATTTATATCATCTGTCTCCTTCATTCCCATCTTGTGCATTATGTTGTGATTGGATTGGTTGTTGAGGACGGTGAAGGAAAATGGAGGTGGCATTTGTTGCAGAAGATGCAGAGTTGTTATAGCAGCGTGTGGTGTGGTGCGAGACCTGAGGGAAAGACACAGTGTGCGATCAGAAAATAGTCTTTTGGATGTTAGAGTTTGAAAGGAAAATTTGATTTAAGAAGAGGGGTAATATAATCTTTTTATAATCATTAAATAAATGTTCTTTTCTTGTTAAAATCTGCATAGCAAGTTGTTTTGGATGAACATCCAATGTTTATTTATATGAAGGGAGCATTTTATAATTTTCCTAATTGCAATACTTTGTGTGTGACAAGTATGTTGTTCTTTTTTTTGTCTTTTTGTCAACGAGTATGCTGTTTCGATCTCTCTCTATTTAGTTATAAATTTTCTTTTCTTGTTTTTGTCCGAGAGTTATCAATTTTTCGTTTTTGGTCCGAGAGAGTTATTAATTTTAGCAACCACAAAATGAAAGTCCAATAGGAAACTAGATGTCATAGGGGATAGGCTTTCAAGCTAATGGGCCCAAATTCAAGGTCCACCAATGTTTTTGGGCCAACAATGGTCTCCCTAGGTTGTACGAATTAAGATATCATAGGCACATCCACCCAAAAAAAAAAAAGAGAAAGACATTATAGGCAGCAACATCAGAAGTCTAGTCTCTGATTTCCTTTTCTTTTTTGTTCTTTTTTTAAAATAATTTTGATTAATTGCCAAAAGATATTCGTGTGTGTTTGTGTGTGTATATATATATATATATATATATATTAAGCACGCCAAAAAAAAAAAAAAGAAGATAAAGTGATAAAGCTCAAAAAATAAAATAAAAAAATATGATTAATAAATATTTTTAAAAAACTTAAATTATTTCCAATACCTACACAGGATCTTTTGGTTAAAACATTTTCAAATAAGAAATTAACATAGATGGATCAAGTTAAAGTCTGGACTCCACCTCATTTTACTGTTTTAAATATAAACCCAAAAGGCTGACGCAAAGCCCGAAAGTGATTTCTTTTTTATTGTAATAAATTTTTTACACAATCTCCCTTTGTAAAGAGTATACACAATTCCTAGGATACTAAGACTGTTAAAAATACATTTTTATAATACAAAAGTCACATTCATGCAATAAAATGAATAAAATAAACATTGTTTTATTATAATTAGGCTAAATTGGGCCAAGCCATAAAATGTTTTATTGAGTTTAAACTTTAGGTCCGAAAAGATACTTTTTTTTGGTGGACCTCGTCAAAATAGAATGGTTGTAAGAGTGTATCATTATTACTTCAAGAAAAAACTATTACTTTTTTCTTTTTTTTTTTTTGGTAAAGTGAACATTTAATTTGATCCTTATAGTTATGTGTATGTTTTATTTTAATATCTAAAAGTAAGAAATTAATGATTTAATCTATAAAATTGATGCAAAATATAATTCAAGTTAGTCCCCAAGATCTTATTCTCAAGAAGTAATTTGAATTATTTTAGAGAATAACTTGAATCACTTTTTATAATTGTAGTAGCTAAATTATTAATTTCTTAATTTTAAAGATTATAAATAAAGCATGTACATAATTTTAGAGGTAAAAATGAACATTCACTCCTCTTCTAAATGTCAATATATATGATTAAAGTAATACTATAAAAGCTTCATGAGACCAATGCTTGATTAGTTCTTCGATATTTACTTTAGTTAAATAAGGTTTCAAATTTGAATCTTATAAATAAGAGAAGCTCGCACTGATAGAGCTTTATTTTTATAATAGGCCAATTTAACTTGAGTTAGATTAATTGAGATCCAATAAATTTGACATAATTGTTTATTAAAAAAAAGGTTTCATAGGGTAAAATTTAAATATTAAAATAATTATTTAAGAACACAATTCTTTTTTTTTTTTGGTTGAAATCATTGGTATCCTTCTATCAAATGCAATCTTGCTCAAGCTGAATAGGGCCACTCAGATGATAAAGCTCTCTCTTCTAAATTTTAACACAATTGTATATCCAGGACTCAAATCTCAAGACCTATGGTTAAGAACACATTTCTAATCATACGATAACATGTATACAATAGAAATCTTAGAGGATGTCTTTGGTCTTCCATGGAACTCTCAAGTGCATTGCTTAATTTGTCTCTTCAAGTAGATATATCCCGCACTTGTTTGATACACTTAGATGTAATTAGTTTAGTTTTAGTTTAATTATTTTGTAGGTTCTTATAGTTTCACTTAATTTTCAATTAGGTACATATAATTTATAATTAGGTCCCTGCATTATATAAAATTTTTCAATAAAGTCCCTCAAAATAACAACTGTTGATAAAAAACAAAATATTCATAGAATATTTTATCTCTATCTCCTTCTACACCCTTTGTCCTCTTTCCCCCACCATCCCAACCAACCAAACTAATGAATAGCCACCCAAACTACCGACCCCTGCCCAAACCCCTTACTTGGCGATGGCCAAGCCTAGGTAGCATTGGCCGAAAACTTGAAAAATAATGCAAGCTTGGCCAATGCAATGTGTGGCTGTTTTCTACTATCTAATCAAATTCCAAATTACTTGAATTCTTGTATATTAGTTGTGGGTGTGATTTGAAGTTCTAAGGTTTGATTTGCAACTTGAATCACATAAAAAGAACTGCCAAGATACATGAGCTTGAATAGCTCAAATAGGCAATCATGGAAAACCTGCTTGGGTAACATGTGTGGTAGACATTTGTGGGTTATTTTACCATTCTTTCTTGTCCAAAATATTCTGAAAAATAATTGTAAAGTTTCATGATGGTGGTGTGTGTGGTGGTGGTTGTGTGCTATGGTTTACTATGGTGATTGTGTGTTATGTGGTTTACAATGGTGCTTGTATGCGGTGGTTTTGAGAGGTTGAGTTTGAAAGTGAGAGAGGAAGGATGAAAAGGGTGATGATGGTTGCCTAGAGTATATCATACTAATTAAGTGAGGTATATTATACTTCATACTATTTTTAGCTATAGATTTTTATTTTATATAAATTGAATAATTTAGATGAACAAGGTGTATGGTGCACCAAATAACATTGTCAATAACTTTTTTATAATGATGTTATTTTTGGGGATTTAATTATAAAATTTTGTTTAATGTAGGGATTTAATTAAAAAATTTTAAACTATGAGAATCTAATTAAAATTTGAATGAAATTATAGAAATTTACAGAGTAATTAAATCTTTAGTTTTTTGCATTGCTGTTGGTTCTTTGACCTCTTATTTACAGAAAAAAAACCTAAAGAAAACGAACTATAAAAAAAGTTTACAATAAAAGTAAATTAGAGACAGATTATTATTTAAAATGCTTAATTACAATTTTTGGTCATTCCAAATATCATTTTTTTTTGTTTGATCCCTTATTTTCAAAAGTTTTCATTTAGTTTCTCAAAAATTATTTTCACTTTCCTTTGGTCCTTTTGTTAACTTAACTTACCATTAGTTTTTTGAACCTTTCTGTTAAGTGCCAACTTAGCATTCTACGTGGAGGTTGATATTGACTGAGGGACAAAGAGACCAAACATGAAAATCACAAAAGTTCGAGACTAAAAAAAAATTGTAATGTTTAGGCGGATGAAATGGAAAAATTGTATTATTTTACATGAAAAATATTTTTATTGACGTACATAGAATAATTATTTTAATTAAAATTTAATAAAATTAAATTAGTATATTAATTATTTTAGAATAATTATTTCTTAAAAATATTTAATAAATTAACAATTACAAGAAATACCAAACTTATTAAATAATAATATAATAACATATGATTAGATGATATAAAATCTTTATACTGTAATAAATTAAATTCGGATAATAATTGCTTATTAAAATCTGTCAAAAGGATAAATTTGATTATTTTGTCATGCTGTGAAGTTTTTTTCGATTTTATAATTATTTCATAAAAAATAAAAAATTAGTTTATAATAGCTTTTTTCTTTGATGTTACATAAAAGTAACATATGTTTTGGACAAACACTTCATAAAATTCAAAGAATAACTCAAATGTGCAACGTCTTCAATTGGCTGTAAAAAGAAACAAGTTTTAAGTTTTATCAACACAAGTTGAAAGTAAAACTACAAAGTAAATGCATTTTCCCCTGAAAAGTGAGGGAAATTATGAATAGAAAACGAAAAAGACGTAAATAGATTTGTTCTCTTTCCTTAGTTGTCTTAACAAACCATAGAAAAGAAGTTAAGAATAAAAAGATGCCAAAATTATAATGTGCCAACTGAAAATTGACAGCCATTGCACACAACAGGTGCAATACATAGAATTGTTAACAAAAGATTGCTTATCCTTTATATTACAAATCTTTTGCATAAGACAGTGGAGAGTAATGTTTCCATCAAGAAATAAGCCAATACTATAAAAGTAGCAAATAATATATCGATATAAACATCAGCTTTCTACTTCACATAAAATCAAAGAACTATGACATCGACATAAATGTCACTGGCTGCAATGTTGAAAGACAATTTTCGAGAGGCTACAATGTTGAAAACAATGTTAAAGACATTGGGCTTGTGTTTCGTTTTCAGAATAATTATGTTGCGATTGAAACTGCTTGTGTATCACTATTTTCATTCTGTTGATGAATTTATATCTAGGAGAATTTTCAAGTGTTACTGTCACAAAATGTGTAATTTCTTATTTGAGTAGGCATTTGCCGCATCTTACTTTAATTATATTTTTATAGTTAGAGGGCCAGCGTACTTAATAAATCAAAAAAGAATTCTCTTATTCTTGAATCACTTAAAAATTTCATTAGAGCTTAAAACCTTTTTGAGCTTTCATGATTTATGTAAGTTGTGAAAATTAAATCAATCAGCAATTGATACATTATCACTTTGAATATAGAATTGTGTGTGAACAAGAACTTAATGCAATTGTTTAATATAAAATGATGATGTATGATGTATCCATGATTGATTAGTTTATCTACACAACTTGTGTAGTTCATACAAGAATTTCAGTAGCTAGCTACACCTAGACTACATGCATGAACATGCAGAAATAGCGTGGCATAGTAAACAATCGATGCTCCAGCATATGAAGTACTTCCCAACTCAAATCCACGACTTGCTAACTTTCAGTGCTTGATTTGATGGCTACTCTGATCACATTCTTAGTAGTTGATAGATTACCCCTTCCTTTCTGATCACACTCTCAACCCCCCTTCCATTTCTTATATTAACACCCTCTTCCTCCTCCTCTATCCACTGCACTATCTTGTTGCTTGCGAGTTTCTATGTCCTCAAACACCATGGCTGCAGGCTCCACCACTGGTTCTCACTCCCGTAATGGGCTCCGGTATTTGCATTGTGACTCGGATGAGGTATTGATGAGCTTGTTTCATTTTATCTCATGACTTGTGTTCAAATATAATCGTTCTGTACTTAAAGGTAGTTTTATTACTATAACATTAGAATTAAATTAATTTTGGAATGTTAATTATAGTTTAATATTGTTAGTTTTAGTCATAAAGGCTCTTATGCCATGTTATGAATCGACTTTGCCAAAAGTTTAAGCTGGTAGATAAAGGTATATGAATGGTTTTAATATCTAGTACTCAAAATAAGACTAAGGCTGTTGTGTCTTTTATAGGAGAATGCAGACTACAATCAACAGCAGTGGCAGCACAATGTTGAAGCTTTCTCTTTGGCTGGAAGTGGTAAGCATTCTGTTCTATTTATTTAACTTTTGGGTGAAAAAGCTCTAATTCTAAGTTGCTAATTATGTTCCACTAAAATGGTTTCCCTTTTTTTTTTTTCTTTTTTTTTTTTTTTCAATCTTTCCCTTCTGGGCCTTTCTGATCTTCAGTTTATACACACTTTTTTCTAAGTTGGTCTGCTGCTTTGTAGTTGCTAGTAAGGATTCTGAAGGGGAGAAGGGGTTATTCAACAATGCACAGAAAGAAAGGCATGAAAAGAGAGGGCTAATAAGCAATGACCAAGAAGATGATGACTACATGTAAGTCATCTCCATCAATGAATTGAATTACTCGTACATATGAGACTGCTTTTTTCTTCTTTGGATTCTAAATAATATATCAAAAGAAACTGAGCATGTCATGTCTTTCTTTTCACACACACCTCTTACTGTTATAGCCCCAACTGTAATGTCTAAAACTTCTCCTTTTGGCACCTTGCAGTTTGGCTGAAGCAAGGCAACCATTGTGGCGCAAAGTGCCAATACCTTCAAGCCTAATCAACCCGTATCGCATAGTCATAGTGATGCGCCTCGTTGTCCTAGCTTTCTTCTTCCACTTCCGTATCTCAAACCCAGTTCATGATGCATTTGCACTATGGTTAATTTCTGTGATCTGTGAAATCTGGCTAGCTTTGTCTTGGTTAGTTGACCAGCTCCCCAAGTGGTTCCCTATCACACGCGAAACTAACCTGGAACGCTTGTCCTTAAGGTTTGAACCTGAAGGGAAGCCAAACCTTCTAGCCCCTGTTGATGTTTTTGTGACTACTGCAGACCCTTTTAAGGAACCACCCATCATAACATCAAACACTGTTCTATCAGTCCTTTCTGTTGATTATCCTGTTGAGAAAGTTAACTGCTATGTCTCAGATGACAGTGCATCTATGCTTCTCTATGATACCTTGTCTGAAACTGCTGAGTTTGCAAGAATTTGGGTTCCTTTTGTTAACAAGTATAACATTGAACCAAGGGCCCCTGAGTTTTATTTTTCTCAGAAAGTTGATTACTTGAAAGATAAGGTTCATCCCACATTTGTAAGGGACCGCAGGGCCATGAAGGTGGGGACAACATAGATAAGCCATGAATGCTGCTTTGGATATTTATTTCTTTTAATTTTGATGTTGTTTTGGTATTCGTGTGAGACTTAATGCTTTTGATTTTTTTTTTGGGGGGGGGGGGGTGGGAATTGTGTTCCTTTGCAGAGAGAGTATGAAGAATTTAAGGTGAAAATTAATGTATTGGCTGCGAAGGCTCAGAAAAAACCAGAAGAGGGTTGGGTGATGCAAGATGGTACACCTTGGCCTGGGAACAACACTGAAGATCATCCAGGAATGATTCAGGTTTCGCAATCTCATTCTCCTGTTATTTCTTGTCTGATATGCATTTCCAATTTTTTGTCATTAGTGAATGAGAAGATTTATTCATTTAGGTTCTCATGGTCATGGATCTATACAAAACTAGTGGGAAACAGACAATCTTAAAAAGTGTAATCTTTCTTCAGAACTCCGGATAATGTCAACATACCAAGTACTAAAAATGATGTATGGACTTGCCTTTGCAGGTCTGTCTGGGAAGTGCTGGTGCACTGGACAAGGATGGCAAACCACTGCCACGACTTGTGTATGTTTCAAGGGAAAAACGTCCCGGCTATCAACATCACAAGAAAGCTGGTGCTATGAATGCTCTAGTAAGCAGCTTCAACTTTAAGTATATAGTGTGATTCCAGTTAATAACAGCATATTGGAAAACATATTTGTAACTCTTGTAATGCTGTATTTCCTCAAAAGGTTCGAGTTTCCGCTGTACTTAGCAATGCACCTTTTGTGCTGAATTTGGATTGTGACCAATACATCAACAATAGCAAGGCTCTAAGGGAGGCTATGTGCTTTCTAATGGACCCTCAACTTGGAAAGAAGATTTGTTTTGTCCAATTTCCGCGAAGGTTTGATGGCATTGATTGCAATGATAGATATGCTAATCACAATACTGTGTTCTATGATGTAAGGACATTCTTCTAAACTCCAGTACAGGTTGCAATTACATTAACTGATCTTTAACTTTCTGCCTTGAATATTCTTTTGGTCATAGATCATCATGAAAGGCTTTGATGGGATTCAAGGTCCAATGTACGTTGGTACTGGAGGTGTTTTCAACAGGCAGGCATTATATGGCTATAAATCACCATCTGATAAAAAGCCAAAGATGAGCTGGCCTTCATGCTGCTGCTGCTGCTGTTCTAGTGACTCTCAGTCCACATTTGATCTTGAAGAGACTGATGAAGGACATGAATGGTTTGAAGAGAAAGAGGAAGCATCCTTCATTTCCCTGAAAAATTATGAGAAACAATTTGGAATGTCACCGGTTTTCATTGCTTCGGTTTTGATGGAAGATGGTGGACTTCCAAAAGTAACCAATACACAATTGCTGATTAAGGAAGCAATTCATGTTATAAGCTGTGGCTATGAAGAGAAAACTGACTGGGGCAAAGAGGTAATCCAGTTAATTAGAATGAGCTCCTTCCTTTTTGCATAGTGTAGATGAAAATCCCTAAAAAGAAAAATATGCAAGATGTGTCGGCGCTAGGCCTTTGCTATATGCATAATGAATGCATTTTATTTTGATTAGACATTCATTTGCTATATGGAAATAGGTTCTTTGAATTCCATGATTGATAAGCAATCAACATCTTTTGGCCCTTTCTTTATCTTTGCAGATTGGGTGGCTTTATGGCTCTGTGACGGAAGATATCTTAACTGGGTTCAACATGCATTGTAGAGGGTGGAAATCAGTGTACTGCATGCCAAAGAGAGCAGCTTTTAAAGGATCTGCTCCTATAAATCTATCAGACAGATTACACCAAGTTCTGAAATGGGCTCTTGGTTCTACTGAGATTTTCTTTAGTGGCTATTGCCCATTGTGGTATGGCTATACTGGAAAACTGAAGTGGATGCAGAGGCTGGCTTACACTAATACCACTGTTTATCCCTTCACTTCCATCCCTCTTTTGGTATACTGTACAATTCCGGCTGTCTGTCTTCTGACCGGAAAGTTCATCATCCCCGCTGTAGGTGCATTGTTATTAATTTATAACATTTGACTAACTTGCATGCAATATGAGTTTTGCTGCCTCATTAGCCATATATACAATACAATGCACTAAATTGATCACTTCTATCAGGCTTCCATTCTCACATTGAGGATGTAAGGAGAGACATATGAAAGAAAAGCCTAAGGACTTTCAAATGGATCTTGTGTTTTGGCTACTGAAAGCAATCAGGAAATTGAAGTTGGCTTATATTTTCTGGAAAATTTTGAGCAAACGACAATGCTAATTTATTGTGATTATTAGGATAATGCAATTTCTCTAGGCTCTGATTCTCTATTACTTTTGAAAGAAGAAAAATAGAGAAAACAATGCTAAGAGAATTTTGATATACTATTAGTGTAAAAGTGTTCTACAATATCTAATAACGTGTTGTCACAACATTTAATGAGTCTTGAGATGTCAAACTCATTAATGATATGGCAACACCTCATTAAATATTTTGACCATGCATACCAATGAAATTCACAGTTTTATTGCCATAAGATTCATGTCTTCTAAACAAAGTTCTCTTTTGTGCAGCTGACAAACATTGCTAGCATTTGGTTAATGGCTCTATTTAGCTCCATGATTTTAACATGTGTGCTAGAACTACGGTGGAGCGGGGTTAGCATTCAGGACTGGTGGCGCAATGAGCAATTCTGGGTCATCGGAGGTGTTTCTGCACACCTCTTTGCTGTATTTCAAGGCCTCCTCCAAGTTGCTGGAGTACACACTCACTTCACTGTGAGAACAAAATCAGCAGATGACATTCCATCTGGACAGCTCTATCTCTTCAAGTGGACCACTCTTCTCATCCCACCAACAAGTCTTGTAATCTTGAACATGGTGGGAATCGTGGCTGGAATCTCTGATGCCATTAACAATGGCTATGACTCATGGGGACCTTTATTTGGGAAGCTATTCTTTTCCTTCTGGGTCATTGTGCACCTGTATCCTTTCCTTAAAGGTCTAATGGGAAGGCAAAACAGGACACCTACCATAGTAGTCCTCTGGTCAATACTTCTAGCATTAATTTTCTCAATGATTTGGGTGAGAATTGATGTGTTCTTGCCCAAGCAAACAGGTCCAGTTCTCAAACAATGTGGGTTAGAATGCTAAGGTGACGGAGACAAATGGAGGTGGCTTTCTTCCCATTTGAACCAGTCCTGGTTCTTCTACTGGAGTCTGCCTTTCCAGAGTAGGTGAACAGTCTATATAGCCTTAAAAGAACACTAGTTGTGTACTTGTAGTACCTGTGCAATATATGCGCGATGATAAGTTGTTTCGTACAAATTTCAATTTGATTTCCTTATTAATATCTTGAATTAAGAGAGAGAAAGGAGCATCAAATGATAATAAGTCATGTATCATTGATTATGGTGTAAGTTCAATGGTTAAAAACTTAAGAATTATTGATATATGATATGGTATGATATGATTGCTTGTTATCACTGAAACAGACCACAGGAAATATGTTCAATATGAGATCTCTTTTGATCAATAATAGATATCAAACTATCTTTCAATGCAACGTGATCCATGAAAAGTATGCGACTCAAATCTGCCAGTTTGATGCGTACAGTCTTCACCATATCAATGCCAACCCTTAAATTAGCATTTCTAAATTTTTGAGCCAATTTTTAGCTCACAGAAACATTATTATTAGCCAGTATACCATGTTTAAGAGTAAGGCTAGATCTGATTAGTAAATTAGGAAGCAAAGAATTTCAGCTATAAGAGAAGGTCAGAATAGGAGCTAGGAAGGCGCAGGAATTAACTTCTTGGGGATAAAATTATTCAAGTGACACATCATAGTTCTAAGGAACCATTGGATTAAATTATAAGTTGTGCATCCATGAGTTAACTCTGAGTTTGTAAGTAAGTAAAATATGTCATTTTTGGTTTTGTGCTCTCCTCAGAACTATGTTGCAATATGAGAGGTCTCTAATAAGCAAGTGTTGCGATGAACGAGGTAATTTCCATGAATGAAGGAACGAAAAAAAGACATAACATAGAGATAAAATACATGATTGTATTAATTACTCCAGCTGCAAATTACAACAGAATAGCAAACACCACACTCCATCATGTTCATAAAAGAATTAAAAAATGCATTCCCACCACAATCAAATCCCACTCCCACTCCCACTCCCACTCCCAACACAATCCACATCACACTCATTGCAAGCTTGTCTTAGAACACCCGAGGAACATAAGTAGAAGCAGCTTCAGCAGAACCTCTATTCAAAGCTTTCTCTAACCTTGTTTCAAATGGTGTTGAGTGCCAAGTCACTCTCTTATCCTGCACAACCAGTTAAAATCCAAGTCAGAATTTAACCTCACATGATTCCAACTTTCTCATAAATTTCACTTCATCTTTACCTCTCTGTACTTGCTTGTTGTGTTGGGAATTCCTTTAAAGGAAGATGTTGAGCCAGAATCCTCAGCAGAGCCGGTGAAATTCCAGTAGGTCCCAACAGTGCCTATAATAGGCATCTCATCTGGACTCCGGCTAGGTGACTTCCTTGGTGACGAAGTAGCTGAAAACTGCTTGAGCTCTTCCACAGTCAATGCACCTAAAATAGGCCTATCATCATGGCTCATCACAGAATTCGAACCTTGTGAGACGGTGCTCCTGTCAGGTGTACCCAAATACAAGGCCACCGAGCTGGACCTGTTAACAGATGTGATTATTTCTGATGAAACCAACCAATTTGAGAGGCTAGCATCAACTGGGATTTCCTTGTTCAGCTTCTTTGGTGTGTCAGTTTCTGAATTCAAGCTGAAGGACCGTTCCTTGGCACTTGGCTCCACGGCACTGAACGCAATCCTTGACTCATGATTGGGAGAAACATAATTCTCTTTCTGAGGCTTCAATGGTGATGTTCTCTTGGCCTTAACTGCTTTCCACTGAGTGAGGTTCTCTACAGGGATCAACACAGGGTAAGCATAAACACTTCTGTCCCTAGCATTGGAGTTAGACCCAATTGGCTTCACATCACTTTCACAGGCTATGATTGGACTCTCCACCTCTTCAGTAACCACATTATTAGCATCAATTTTTGCCCTTGAGTGCACCATTCCATCTTCTTCAAACTCCTCACTCAATTCGTCAAATTCTTCCTTGATGCCGCAACCTCCATCTTCATCACCATCCTCGTCACTGAGATCACTAGCCCCATAATCCAATTCTTCATCTTCATCATCATCACTTTCCCTGCAATTCTGGTACCTATGGTTTGAAGGGTAAGACCCCGTCGAGGTCAGGGAACTGTCTTCGGAGGAAGAGGACTTTGATTGGCTTGGTTTTGCCAAAGTTTCCTCCTTTCCACTTTCTTCTTCTTCTTCTTCACCCTTCTTGAAATATGCAACTTCATCAGGCAAAACAGCCTCATAGGTTCTCACATTGGAATCAAAAGTTACTTTCTTTCTGGAACTAACACTTAGTTGCTCTTCAGTTTTACCCCTATATGAACACAAAAAGAAACATTTATATAACTAATAAAAAACCAAAAATAGAAAGTAATGAACTTGAAAGTGCTGAATTGAGATTGCTCACTGAAGTTCTGATGCAGTGTTAAGAGCGGTTTTGCAGTGACTGGAGTGATCCTGAACCGAAGAGACACTAGGTTGCTCAGGCTTGCTAGTAGCATTTCGCTGCAACAAGATTGGATTCAACCAAGTTAGAGAAAAAGTAAATAAACAAATAGAGCTATGTTTGGCTGCTAAGAAAAATAAAAATCAAATTTTTCATCTGAAAAAAGGAAAGAAAAGAAACAAAAAGAAACTTTGTTGGCATTCAAGCAAAAGGGTATAATCAACTGTGAAGAATAAAGATGAAGGGCTTAGCTATATTTGGCTGCCAAGAAAATAAAAAATCAGATTTTCTATCTGAAAAAAAGGAAAGAAAAAAGGAGCAAAAGAAACTCGCTTGGCATTCTAGGAGATGTCTTTCTCGTAATGGGATTCAAAAGGGTTTCATCATCAATTATGGGGAAGAACGATGAAGGGCTTAGCTATGTTTGGCTGCCAAGAAAACAAAAATCAAATTTTTAACTGAAAAAAGGAAACAAAAAAAAAATTTCTTGGCATTCTTAGAGTTGTCTTTGAGGAAAACAAAGCAAAAGGGTTGTCAGATTCAGACGGGTATCATCAACTATGGAGAAGAAAGATGATGAAGGGGGTGCCGGTCTTACTTGAACACTGTGCCTGTGTTTTCTGCGTTTGGATTTGGAGGAACCAAAACATGCAAGAAAGCAACCCATTAAAGACGTGTTTGGCAGCACCAATGGCTTAACTTCAGAAGAAGAAGAAGAAGAAGGTTTTGTTAATGTTGTTCTTCATGATGAGTGGCAGTGTCATCAAATACATGAAAACCACGCAGAGAGAGAAAGATGAAGAAGAAGGAAGAGCGTGTGTGAGCGTTTAAGGTTTGGTGGGTAGGGACAAAAACGGTCAACAATAAGGAAGTTCCTTTTCTTTTTTATTTTTTTATTTTCCTCGTTCTTCAAAATTGTATAGTTATTGATTATTTTATTTGAAAAAGTGGGAAGTGACCGTTATAAGAATGATGATTGTGTTTTACACCCTGTAAATTGCAGTTTCGTTTTCTTTCTTTACTTTATTTTTGTTATTATTAATGGATTTAATTTGTTATTTATTATTTTCTAATTTCGGCGAAGATGAATTTATTACTTTATCTTGACTTGGTCTTGAACGATTAAAAACGGGCTCCGCCAGTGTCTTCTTCACCGCAAGAGCGGCATCAGTTTTTTCCGAACTGTTTTTGGCAATTATTAAATGCTAATCACTCCAAAAACTTGTGATTATCTTCCTAATGAATGAGAGATTCGAGTAAATTTGAAGGGCCTTAGTATTTTTTAATTAATGTCCTTTAGTTTTTGATTCATTTTTCAACACGATAATTGCATAAAGAAATAAATTATTGATCATTTAATTCTGTTTATTTTTGAATGAAAGGAATTTACTTTGATTTAGTGATAGTAAAAATTTATGTAGTCAAAATTTTTTTTTGCCATAATTAAATTATGAAAATGGCATGGTATTTTATTAATGGTTGCATGAATAAGTAGGTCCTATTGCTTTATATCGTCCAACAGCTCATACAATTATTTTTTGAATTTAATTGCTATGGATTAATATTATAAAAGAGATTTATATTATCATCTAATCAAATATTTATGTTTATAAAATAGTGATAATTAAATCAAATATTTTTATTAATGTGGTAATATATAATTAGATATTTATGTAAAAAATTTTATATTAATAATATATACAAATTAAATTCTTTTTATGCATTTTTCTAAATGAATAAAATATTGGATATTACATCAACAATTTTTTTAATACTTGTGCCCAATTTTATTTTTATTTCTAATTCATCTATCAATAAGATTTTAATCCCAATAAAGTTTTGATCATTTAATTTTTGTACTATATTTAAATAATAACATACGAAATGGTAAAAGTTATTACTTTTGCAAGAAATATTATTTGCATATAGTGAGTTAAATATTCAATCAACATTTGATGATCGTAGCTCAAATAAATGTGCATTTTAATTATATAAGTGTTAAACATAATATTAATTGATAATTGGTGTATATTGCTTATGAAGCCAATATATAGATCAATATTTATATAATTAGAATTCATATTTATTTGGACTATAATCACTACATGTATGTTATTGAAGACAATATGTCAATTCAACATTTATTTAACTCAAATGTATACTTATTTTTGTAGGAAAAAAATTCATTTATTTAAATTACAATCATCACATATTATTTGAGGTATCTAACTTACTACTTGCAAATGTTTTAGAACAAAAACATAATTATGGTTTTAACCATTATCAAAGGGGGTGATTTACATGATTAACAACTATAAAGGGCAAATTGGGTACTTTTTGATATGTCGAGTGTAAGGATGATGTTCTACAACAATTGACCGTGGAACCTATCCAAAGATATGTCTTGATAGGCCTTAGGTGTGGTGTTACCCCTAAAAGAGAAAATTTGAAAAGGATACTAATGAAATCTTAAAAATAAGGATAAGAGGTTTCTCTATGGAATACTAAGAAAGCAGCCATCCTAGGGTTTCCCACTATCTAATAGAAAAGTCCTATAGATTTATATTAAAACAAAAAAGATATCCCTAAAAATTTATTAACCCATATTCTCTTTATCTTCACTTAAACCAAGCTATATAAGATAAACCTAACCAAAAGTAATACACACATCCCCATGGCTAGGAGATGTTACTTTTATCGAGTCAAAGTGTCTTATCTTCATTTGGCTACCAAATCTCAAAAGATTACTTGATACCCACGAATTACAAACAATATATTTGGTCCTTCCAAAACTTAAGAGATAGAATACAAAGATTGAAACCTAGAGAAATCAAGTATCCAAGAAAGGGATCCGATTCCTTAGCGTCCTAATATGTTGTAGAAAAGTATGTTGAACACTAGTATTTTAGCTTTAAGTAATATGAAGAAAATTGACAATAGCAACAATAAGAAGTAGTAGTAGAACAAGGTTACCACGAATCGCATAAAAGACTGCCCCAAGGGTTTAATTCCGCCCTACCCAAAGCTATGCTCGGTGGAAATGGCGTTGACGGTTAACCCTCCAGGATTAGACGTGGGTCTCCACAGGAACTCGTCCACACGATGATTCCGGTACGTTGAGCAGCAGACCTTGCAAGGAGTAGAAAACGCAGTAGAAGTAGTGGGGGTAGCTTCTACTGCGCAGAAGAGAGAATAGAGAGGTGGTTGTAGTTCTGTGTTTTGTTGAGCCATGTAGCAGTAAAAGAAATAGGCTCAGTAAAGAGTTAAAGCGTAGTTGAATAACGGTCGAGAAAAAGACATTGCAACTACCGGATTGAATAATGATTAGAAAAAGAGCCGTTGGAGCATTAAAGAGCTGCAACGGTAAAAAAGAATTAAAATAAATTCGTATGGTAGCGGATGAGGCGGCGGGCGGCGTGTGTATTTAAGTAAGGCCCAAGTCCACAATGCTACCTCAATACCATAAGGTATTTACCGATTAAGTACCATCATATATAAATGCTTATTAAAACATTTTCATGAGCAATGTGGGACTTCTTCCATAACTAAATACACGTAGACAAACTAAGTTTGAAACACACTAAGACCCATATATACAACATAATATACTACGAGAGAAAGACTATCTAATAATCTCTCTAGAGATTTTATTGGTAACTACACTTGTTTGCTTTTAAAATTATCCTTGGACAGGTGATTCTAACCTTTTTATCGCTCACATTTTCCTCTAAAAGCTTACGATCGTAAAACCCATGAATTTGGTTAATGTTAAACTTGTTCTCTATAATCAGTATTGAAACAAATAATATAACTCTATTATGGCTATAGCTTGTACAAGAGGACAAATTTATGAATAGAATAAAATATAGAGTCTATTTCGTTCTATTTTTATTTTCGAAAAAAAAAATTCTATTTCCACTTCTTCGTGCCCTTATTAGCATAGTTCTGCCTTTCCTGCTGCAATGAAGTCATACAATAGTTCTCCCGTTTCTATAGGATTAGGAGTAACCCAAAACGTAAAAAATAAATGGGGTGAGAGAGGCTCGAACTCTCGACCTCAGGATAACTCGGAAGCTATGAGACCTACGCGCTAGCCAACTGCGCCACCACCCCAACAGTTGCGACGTTGATTTACAAGTTACTCTTCTTATAGTGTGTTCAAATCTTTTACAAGTTACTATTCTTATAGAGTGTTCAAATCCTGTTAGCTATTGCTTACCATTTTATTAGCGTCACGAAAATAAAATCGTTAATGACTGAAGAAAAAGAGAAGTAATAGTGAACTAGTGATTGACTCTCACAAAGGAAATTATTCAAAATCATGCCTCAAGGTTCCCTACATTTTTTCAGTACCACCTTCCATCAGTCTTCCACATCACCTTTCTCAATTGTCTCAATCTGCGCCCTCGCAACACATATTCAAAAATTGGACTTCGTTTTTCAGTGAATATTTGTCAAGCTAATTAATTTTACTTTCTAACCAGGAATCTCTGTAATTGTTCTTTATGAATTCATCTATTTTTGAATTAAGTTTGTGTTTGATATCATATCCACCAAAAAAAAAAAAAAAGGATTTGTGTTTGATATTAGTTTGAAAGTTAAGGTTTTGGCATAGGCTAGTGCCTAGAGTTTCATATCATTATAGTTAGATGTAGAAACAAACTGTGCTACAGGCCTTGCTTTAATCGTGCTGGTTTGTTTTGGAAAGATTTAGCATGCAAGGGTACTATTTAGGTCATTCGAATGTATTGGCCTGAACATGTATTTAAAATTTTAGACACGATTTTTAGTATGAGTGGACACAGAATAATGTGATGAATGACGTGGCAGTGATTTTTTTTTTAAAAAAATCTTTTTTTAAGTGATTTCCGTCGTTGATAGAGTGCATATCCAATAGTTAAAAAAAAAAAAAAACATTTTCTTATCATTATTTCATGTGTTTTCGGAGAATTGCTCATTGTAAACCCTATGTCTCAAACACACAACTCTAGAACCGTTTGATGGGATAGGGGAGTATTAAAAAATTAAAAATAAAAATAAAAATAAATGCCTCTAAACGATGGGATTGCATGGCTGTCGACCAAAGTATGTCGGCTGCTATGTTTACATGAGAAATACTTGCATAGATTAAGGATCTTATTGTACTCTTGATCAATTATATAAATATATTTTATATGAGATCATATAATTTCATATAAAATATATTTATATAATTGATTAAAAGCATAATCACATAATATTTTTGAATCATACAAATATTTTTCCAACATAATATAGTTATATATTATCTGTCAATATTAAATATTGTTACTCTTAAAATTTAGATATATGTGCTATATGGATGTTTTTAAAGGTGTATTTTGGGGTGCGCCCCGCTAAGAGTGATGTATAGCGCGTCCTATGATCTGACGGTGAAGATCATAAGATGTATCAATATTCCAAATAACTTATAATTTATTATAATAATTTTTCAATTTAGTTAAATTTCATAAATATAGTTAAATGCATGTTAAAAGTGACCATATTTTATTTGTGTGATTCTGAGATTAAATGAAAATTTTTAAGATATAAGACAGATAAAATCTAATTATTTCTAGAATTAAAAAAATGTAATTAAATGTGTTTCAAAAATAACCAGATTTAATCTGTGTGGCACCCTAATATGCATTTCAATTAGCAAATGATTATTCCAAGTTAACATTTTAAAACAAGAGTAATGCTACATAGTTAGAAAAATAGTTTTTAGAAATTTTGACAGAAATCAAAATAGTTGTTGAATGGATTAAAGTAATATGAGTATTTTAACATCATATCATATCATTTTAGTAAATAAATTTGATAAAATTTTTTTACTTTGTAGCATTTTTTTATTGTTGAATGGATTAAAGTAATATGAGTATTTTAACATCATACTATATCATTTTGGTAAATAAATTTGGTAAAATTTTTTTAGCATTTTTCTTAAAATAAATAAAATTTTTGAAAACCTTTTTGTCAAGTCTTTTGATTTTTTGAATGCTAATATAATTAAATAAAATATGTTTGTAACCTCATTTTTTTATATTTTTTTTAGGATTAATGTAATTAATAATAATTTAATATGACTTACAATTTTACATTAATACCTAAATGTAATGCGTGTTATATGCTCGAATGACCATATATATATATATACAAATGCAAACATATGCATTTACATAATTATGAAATAAGTTGTCCTTCTTAATCTATGACTTTAATTAATTGGGAGATCAAAATGACTTTGTTTATTTAGAATATTTTTCATTTTTTTGCACTTTGTCCACATAAATTATGGTCAATATATTTTATCTTGGGTATAAGATCATAAGAATTTAATTAAAGTTTATAATTGAAAGGATTCTCACTATTTTATGGTATTTCTATCATGTAAAATGCATCACATCTATTTCTATTTTTTATTTAGAAGTATAAATGGGAAATAATCATTTATATTAAATTATTATTTACTATATTAATATAAAAATATAAAAAAAATTTAAGCATATTTTAATTATACGAAGTGGGTTTTGCCACTCCTAAATATTTATTACCACTGTTATTTAAGCAGTTTTTATTTAACTTCTCCAAAATGCCATTTTTATTTTTCTTTTTTTTTTTCAAAAAATCAAAATAGCAGTTTAACATCAATTTTTATTATCAATTATAATTTTATCTTGACTTAATTTAATTAATAATTATTTCAATTTAAAAAATAATTTACTACTAATCTCATTTTCTAATTTTTATATAGCCACTAAATATTACAAGTAATTATAGTTAACTTAAGCCCTAAACACCCTAAACCCTAACATTTACTAATAATCTCATTTTCTAATTCTTATAATTATTTATATTTATGTGTTAAACTATTTTTTAAAAGCTTTCTTAATACAATAGCTACATAAACATGCTAACATTAAATATTTTTTATGGATATAACCTTAAATATTTTAAAAAATAAAAATATGTGAAAAAAAGCAATAATGATAATTACTAATTTGTAATTACAATAAGTATACGAGAAAAACTATTATAAAAATTAATTTAATGTATCAATTTTTATTATTTTTTAAGAATAGGAAAAATGAAAAAAATTATAGGAAAAATTAAATTTTTAATAATAATAAATCTTGGTATCATATGTTTATTTAATATTTTTTAAAATTATATAAACACTATATACTAAAAAGTCTGATATGTATATTGTATATTACAATTTATTAGTATATCTTTATATTTTTATTATTATTTATTTTTACTTGCTATTTTTTTAAATAATCATTACTATATTATTTAGGTAATTATTTTATAAAAAAGTTTCGAAAACATTCAATATTTAGATCTAAATAATTATATTTGATAAATTAATTATCAATAATTGTAATATATAATGATCATATAAGATTTGAAAAATGAGATAAATATCAAAGAATTTTAAATAATTAAGTTAATTTTTAATTAAACTAATAATAATAAATTAAGATAAAATTATGATTAATAAGAAATAATTAATGTTAAAATGTTATCTTTATTGAAATAGAAGAAGAGGAATGATATTTTAGAAAAATTAGATAAGAACTGTTGAAATGAGAGTGGTGACATATATAAAGGAGTGATAATAACTACTTCTTTGATTGTACTAATAGATTAATTTATATGCAATAATATTATTATTTTTTTTGGTGAAAATATGTAACGTAATGACATTGTCAGTCAATAAAATTTTAAAAAAATAATAAATTATAATAGATAATTATTTATTATAATTTAATATTTTTTTAAATTTTATTAGTTAATGTTGTAAAATTTTTACACTAACGATATATAAAAATTATAACTTTATATTAATACTAAAAAAAAGCCACTAGTACTGTAGTACAGTATAATAAAATAAAAAATAAAAAATAAAAAGCTAGGTCGTCATATTTAGATTCTAACTTAGCCGTTAAGACTGTGTTCACTTTGACGCTCCGGCCTCGTCTGTTATTAGATGAGGATCCATGAAGAAAGGGATATTCCCGGAAATTCACCCAATTTGAACGTTACTCGAATTCAAAAACCGCAGCACCCTCTTATAACTTCATGAACTTGTTTCCACCCCACTGTTACGCTCTCAAATTCTGAAACTCTCTCTCTATTCCTCTCTTTGTGCTCATTCATCTATGGCGGACACAGATCAGAACAACGCGACAACCAGAACATCAATACTGGAGTGGAAGCAGATGCACCCACTTCACCAAATCGCGGAGACACCAACCCACAAGCTCCTCCTCAAGCAATGGCTGAAAGAAGAGGAACTCATCCATGGCCGCATAGCACTAAAAGAGACCCAAATAGACTCAATCCGCAAGGAGATCACAATGCTCCACATCTTCTTCTTCCTCTTCCACTCCACCACCCTCATGCTCCTCTTCAACACCTCCTCCTCCTCCTCTTCTTCTCCTACATGCCACAGGTGGTGGGTCCCATCACTGTGTTCTCTTGTGTTCTCATTGGGCCTCATCTGGGCCGTGAGGTACAAGATCGACGTGGAGGCCCACATGGAGAAGATGCTGCAGAGGGAGAAGGAGGACCAGGTTCTGCTGGGGAAGTGCGTGGAGGAGCTGAAGAAGAAGGGGCTGGAGTTTGATCTGTTGAAGGAGGTTGATGCTCTGAGAAGGGCCAAGAGCTTGAGGGTTGTCGAGGGCAAACAACAAGATGTTAGGAAATGGTCGTCAAGGGACTTTGTGTCTTTCTTTCTATTCTCTATGGCTTGCTTTGTTCTTGCTGTCACAAAAGTTATCTTGTGCGGTTAGGAGCGGGTTAGTAGTAAGAAGTTTAGGTAGTATGCATGAGGTCGGGGTTTAGGTCCAGTGTTATCGATGTACCAAAAGAAAGAATTGGTATATGTCAATTAAGGTTGCTGGAAATGATGTTATTTATTGTTGCAAGGGGAGACATGTGCAGAATGTACTGGTTCTGCTTTTTTTGTGTAATTTGAGAGTACTAATTTAAATTATTTCGGGGAATAAAATTTACAATTCTTTTTCAATTTGAGCGTCGTCGGTTATGCCTTTATTTTTGATCTGTTCTTCTATTTTTCTATCTTCTGATTTAGACTCTGGATTTTTCATTATTTAAGTCAGAGTAATTGGCATAAGATCAAAGAACAGAAGCAAATTAACGTAAGATAAAAACGACGCAATATATGTTCAAGTTTCTTATTTAGGACAGAAAGAAAATGATGAGCAACATTTCACTTTCTTATCATTTCATTTCAACATATAAGACAGAAAGTAAATAGCTTACCCTTAATATTTAAATTATATGAATGCTTTTAAATAAGTTGTCAACCTCTCAAACAAGATTTGGCCTTAAATCAAAATATAAAATGAAGGGGATAAATTGTTGTTAAATGATGTGACATATTTATTAAATTTTGATTAGATCAATAATTCTTAGGATACTCATTTTATTTAGTAATCACCCCTGTATTCAGTTAAATACACTTGATTGTTGAATAGCATTCTCATAAAATTAATAAATCATGTAAACAACTAGACATACCTAATAAATTTATACCATGGTGATCACTCATTTTATTTTGATTTGATTTCCTCAGAAGTCCGTCCTACCTCATCTATGGAGATGTTGGAGCTAATTCATAATGTTCTGCATCTGCTTCCTTTCCAGATTCAGTGTTCTCTAATTGCGTAGTACTAATACTAGGTTCCCTCAAATTTGAAGTGGTTGGGTCAGTAGCAACTGCTGACTCATCTTTGTCAGCCTCAGCTTCCTCAGCATCCACTGCATCCATGTTATTCTCTGAGGAACTCATATCACCTTCCTCAGAAAGATATGTCGATTGGTTGGATTGGTTCTCATGTAACTCCTCTTCGGTGTTAGCAACAGGCTCTTTTGGTTGCATAGTTTTTTTCTCAATCTCTAGCAGCTTTTGAATTGTTTTAGTGGCAGCATCAATAGCCCATCCATCATTTTCTGCATCTCTGAAAATGAACATGAGGACGCCATCAAGAGAAACACATAGTCAAGCTTTGAACCTTTGGTTGCCTAAAAAATCAGTATAACCTATTGGCTATTGCTTATCATAGAGAAGAAAAAAAGGAATTAAAAAATATGGCTTTGGGAGAACCATGGTTTGTTGCAAATGTAATCATACAATAGAATTGAAAAGGAACTTGGGAGACTTCCAATTGAAGATGCCATGAAATTAGTGCATGTAAAATTTATTGGTCCATTTTCACATGAAGCTATTTATGTACTTTTTGATCAAGAAATATGTGGCATAAGATTATGATCAGATTGCCTTGAGCTTTCAGAACTATGAATAATGAAGGACACATAATTTCTCAAGCACTAGAAATGAGAAAGCATTACTTGAAGGGGTCAAGTCCTGCAGAATTAAAGGTTGATTTCATGAGAGTGAGGAGGAGCAAAGGATCATTGGAGAAGTATCCTCCATGCATTCCAATCTCCACCAGGAATTGCACATCCAAAACAAACTGCTCAAGGAACAAAGAAACTGATGAGAATCACTTTAGATAAGAAAAGATCATGATGATAGATGTCTTGAAAATTGTCATGCTTCATAGCTTCATGCAATTTAAATTTTTCAACTAAAATTCTGGGAGCCAACATAGTATTATCAATGGATTTTTTGCTAGGGTCACTTAGGTTAATATAGCAGGGTCATGATGAGATGTACTTTGAGGGAATTAAAGAGACCTATATTTGTTATGCCTAATGAAGGTGATGGAAGAAAATGCTTCTGGAATTGTTTCATCTTGCAATTGTAAATATTTCCTCAAGCAAGCACAGGACTAAAACCAGATCATATCTTTCTGAAAAACGGAACACGTCTACTAAACCAGACAGATCAAAAGAGTGTACCGTATATCTGAGGTCAATTGGTTCTAAAATGTTTAGTGACAAATAAGATTGTTGGAAATATTGATGTGTGTTACATCAAGGGTATCAGAGATTTGGAATAAAGTTCCCGCCAACAATTACACAGAATGTAATAGCCATAGCCACTAGACCAAGGAAGAAGTTGGTGTCTTACAGAAATGTGTGTATTTTTGAGGGGCAGGACAAAATACTAAGGTGAAAATAATCAGTTTTATGATAACAAGTCCACCATTAATGAAAAAGCATATAAATGTCTCTTCTAAACCTTAGGAAACATTTAGCTACATAAGTATGGCCGCATCAATGATGCTTTTACTATGAAAGCACAGACCCAAAAGAATGAACAGAAAGGAAGGAAATCAAAAACCTGGCTGGCCTCTTCAGTTTGTAAGCTCATATTCTCTTCTGTAGTTGCATATATCTCTTTGTTATTGGAAACCCAAACAAATATAGACTCCATCAGCTCTCTCAGTAAGCCCATCAACCAATTCACTTCAAACACATTTTCTTCATCAAGTCGTTCTATTTTCCTCAGTTCTAGAAATAAAACCTGCCAAGTACGGAGACAACAAATTTAGACCAACTATAGTCTTGCATAAGCATACTGGGATGCAAAAACAACTAGCAACTATTTTGTCCACAGCTATTTGCACCATTTTTCTCTGACGATTTCAAAATTTTAAATATGAGGATTAGAAATGCTGCAAACTAAGATAAGAAGTTGAGCATTAAAAAAATCATTCAACTACCCAATATCTTCATCTCTAGTACTCATATTTCAATATCTCATGAAAATGATATTTGATTGACTCTACTCCGAGAAGTCTTAGGGAGTTATCTGTAAAAATAATACCTGAAAGATACCAGAGGGCATTGTGTTGTGGATTATGTTATCATCAAATTGATCATTATTTTGAGTAGCTGAAAAAATCTCATGGTTACTGTAAGTAGACAATACACTCAGAATTAGTTGCTGGCAGAACACATTTCTCAACTTATTGGAGCTCTCTTCAATAAACAATAGGAAGCCATCAAGTTCTTGCTGCTGATCGACAACTGAATTGTTTTCCGTTTCATTGGAATCCATGTGACTATTGCTGCTATAGATACTCTTAACCATGACAGAGAGAAAATTCACTAAAGTTGATGTATTGGCCAAAATAGAAACCTGCTGTGGCACTGACTCAGCTAACTTGATTCTTGGACTAACTTCATCTATTCCTCTTGTTTCATAAGTAAGGGCTCTCTCAAGTATGATAATATACTCTGTGAAGAGGTTTGTGAGTCCACTAATGACTGAACTTCCCATTTGAAGAGCAACTAAAGGAGAAATATCTTCTACAATGGCCTGATTACAAATATGGTAACTGAGACATGTCATATGTGGATAAAGAATTAACAAAAAAGAACCAAAATAATAAGTATCCTCTATTTTCCTGCAATGTTTATCACTTTATAGTACACGCTATATTTTTTTTTTGGGTACAAAAAAATGAAGTTGGGTCAGTTGAAGAAGGACATGTTGCCTTTATATTATAAAAGTAAATTTTTACATTGTCAAACTCGATAAAATACATGTGCATTTCTGGCTTTCATGGGAAGGGATATGATAAAACAGGCTTAAAAATTGTTAGCATTTCTGTAAACCAAAGATGGCTTCGAGACTGTGGAACTTCATGGCAGTTTTTCTTTTGGTTATACAAATCTAAGTAAGCAGGTCTAGTACCAATGTGGCATTAACAAAACAACTGTCAAAATTGCAGTTTGATTAGAAAGTAGGAATTTCTCAATTTGTACATATTTTATCACGGACAAATTTCTAAAATTTACAGGCAAATGCAGTTAGATGATCACCAACGCACTGTACAAGAGTTCTAGCACTCGTAATATTAAAATTTTCACCTAGCCATCTTTTGCAGTTTAGTTTACATTAGAGAGCAATCTGATAATATATATGGAGCAAACCTGCAATAGTGTCAGAAACTTCCTGCCACCGGCAGTTAGCAGGCAATATTCTGGTTGTTCCCCAACAGCAAGAGTTAAAGATCCTCCACCAAACACTCCAGACACAAGGTATTTCTCCAAAACCCAAGAATCACTTGCTGAGAAGATACCAATCACTTTCTTAAAATGGTTTATATGTGTATTCAAAACCTCTTCCATGCAGGGACAGAGATGCATCACCAAGTATGGCTGCAACCTTAATTTTTGATTTTCCAGCAAGGAACAATACAACAGTGCAAACTTCACTGCTTTTATGGCAGAGGACAAGCCACCACTAGTTGCTGAGATGGTTTTAACATACTTGTCAAAACAAGTAACAAATGACTTTGTTTCTTCACATGACCACAGCATAAGTTCTGAGGTGTAAGGAGAAGTCTCTCCACATAACTTCACAAAGCTCGTTGCAGCTTGTGAAATCATGGAAAACACAAACTTTGCAAGTTCCCTGACATATATCTCATTTGAAGATGATTTTGACCACTGCAAATTGTTTTTTCCGGTTAATATACGCAAATGGTAATATTTAAGCAGAAGATTGATTGCAAGTTGACTCTCTCCAAGCCTGCAAAGTCCAGCTAGTGCCTTTTGTAGTTCTGGTCCCAACGTTCTATTATTCTCAGCTATCTGTGTCAACCTTTGTTTTAGCATGGACTTCTTCTCGGAAATCATAGTGTCATATAAGTTTATTTCACAACATTGGGAGTAGTCTTCAAATTGGATGCCTTGATAATGTGCATCTGCAGATTCTAGAAGCTCCAGGGCTTCGTCTATCTTGTTTTCTAACATGAGAAGATCAAGCTTCTCCGAAACATCATTGATGTGAGCCTCAAATTCACGGCGCGGTGACGCAAATGGTTCTTCATCTATGTGATCTTCCAAGTTTGAGCTTATGGACAATATCTTTGGATATATGCGATCCATAAGATCCCTCACTAGCCTTTTATGGGATACGAAATGGCTTTCTAGTTGCACAAGCTCATTTTCCACTCCTGTCACTTCCTCCAGTATTCTACACATATGATATGAGAGCATATATCTCAACATTATATGCAAATCAAACCATCACAAGAATAATAATGAGCAATCCAATTTTGCAGTGCCAGTCCCTAAGACGTATTTAACATGAAGGAATATCCTCGATATATATATATATATATATATATATATATATATATATATATATATATATATAAATATATATATACATATCATACGTAATAAGTAATAGTAGCAATTTTGTTTCTCCCTTTATATATTTTAACAGAAGATCGTCATGTGGAATTTTCTCAACATATTAGTGCAACAAGTTAAATTGTCAAATTTTTGACATAATACAAGAGTAATTATTAGATGGAATAAAATAGTACATATGACTATTTCATTTAAGAGTCAACAAGTATATCACATTTTCCTAACACATAGCACATTTTATCATAGAGCAAATATTGTTGTCATTGATGACAAATAAAGCATTTTATTACCTGATGAAGGACGAATAATTAGCAAAGATGTTCTTCCGCAAATCTTCACTTGCTGCTTCCTTAAGCTCTAGAAGTTCGTCACACAAATGCTTGATGCCCTATAACATCAAAAAATCTATTTACCAACAAGCCAAAGAAACAATGAATGAAAAGTGAACAAAGACATAACAATAACAACAATTAACCATTATCCCACTAGCAGTGTTTGGCTACATGCATCAAACAACGCTATAACGTCTTAACGTAAATCATGCCTCAGGTCTGTTGCTTGTGGACAACGACCTAACATTAACACTAATATATATATGATTGATCCATGTCATAAAAATTAGACAAAGTTTATGATTGCCTAAAGAATGAAAGTGTTGGAAATTGAAACTACCCTTCCAGTCATGGACTCAATATCAGGCTCGGAATCCCTGTCGCTGATAGGTGGTGACACTGCAGAAACGTCGGAGCTAGGCTCTGATGAGTGCATAGAGCTTCGAGATTCAGGGAATGAGTGGTCTCTGAACCTGAACCTTCGAGGTGTGGATGAAGATTCCATTGAAGACTAAAGGGATATTGAAAATGCCGGTTAGGTGGTAAAATGAAAGTAATAAATCCATGAGATATATATATATATAAAGTGGATTTATTAGCTTTGTTTGGAGATGCAAGCTTGTTTTCTCGTCGTTTTGTGCTTCGGTATTTCCGATTCAAGCTCTGAGCTTCGACGTTCATTTTTTTTGTCCTTGATGGCGTCGTTACTTGCAGGCACTCCATATTAGGTTGTTAAAATCAAAATTGTTCAGTTCTCAGTTCATTGTTATCATCGCCAATTGATTTTGCCTTTGCATGAACTTCAACGAACATGTCTTATTCCTATCTCTCTTATTTTGGCTAGAGAATATTTGGGTTGACGGAAAGGTTCAATCTAGCCCGTTGAGCTCACTATAAAGAAACATACAAATAATTCGTAAACAAGCAAACCCAAGAGCCAATCCTAGGTCATGACAATTTATCAGCTAATATGTTTGGTATCAGGATAAAAGTAGGAGAGAAATATTTATAAATAATGGATTAACTTTATGGGTAAATTTACACATGAAGTTAACCTGTTAAAATTCCTCATTTTTACCTTATATCAAACACATCCTGGATAGCAAATACTCTTGGTCTATATCTCCTTTTTGTTCATTGTTTTACACAGCATATTTGGATTTTACTGCTTCTGCATCTGCATGAGGATCAGATTGTGTGGTGTGTTTAGCTACCAAGAAGGCGTAGGAAAATTGTTTCCAAGAGTTGATGAATTTTTCAATGAACCAAGGTGTATTGAGATCCTCTTTACAAGAACAATAAAATTATTATTGAAGTAGAGATTTTCACACTCTCACCATATTTGAGAGAGGCATTACTCCAAAATTACGATATACTTTACACTAAATATAGGTCAAACCTCTAATTCTACCCTCACAAATGTTGTTTGTCTACAAATCTTTCTTTAAAGGTGCAACTGCAAGGTTTTAAATTGCGAACCGTATCATATTGCGATGTTATATCTATTCATATAAATTGACCATAACATAACAATATTGGGATTGCAACTAGTTATATCAGGACTGCAATAAGCCACATCAAACTACGTCAAGCCACAACGAGCTTGATTTCAATTGACAAACTATAAAAAAAAAAAAAAAGTCACACTGCAGCAATCATAATAGACGTCATAATGGCTGTAATACACGCAATTGTAACAACCGCATTCGTGATTGCAGTCGTAATTTAAAACATTGGGTGCAAGAATTATAGTCAAACCAAATATCCTACATTATTTTACAATTTGGAGGTTTACTCAAATTCAAAACAAGAGAGGATCACAAAACGATCACTTCTTCTTTTTCTTCTTCTTTGTCGTTGCCGTCACATTTGCCACTCCATCACTATCCTCAGAATCAATGGCAGCTGCCTCTAGCTTATTCCGAGCCTCTTCGAGTTTCTCTGCAATTTCAGCGTTAGCAAATCTGTGTTCCACAAGCTTTTCTTCGAGGATCACAAGGTTCAACTGAATCTAGCACTTGTGATCATGTTCCAATATCTTGTCGTTGGGTTTCCTTGTAACACCAACACCGAAACCCTTGGAGTTCTCGACAACACTGTTAATATAAGATTTTTTTATAAAGTCTCTAATAATGTATTAATGTTTCACTTTTACAATCACATCCTCAAAAGTCACATATAAAGTGAAACTTGAATGGATATAAAATTCTTTACATTAATAATATATCAAAATTAATCTTTAAAAGTTTTATGAAAAAGTTTATAAAAAATAATTATATATCTAAATTAATCTAATTTCAACGTATCGTATATTTCACTCTTATTGGTTATTATATATTAAAAGTCAGGCAGTTTCGTCCATGTGAAAAACAAAAAGTTCAAGACTCAGCATCAAAATTATTCCTTTTTTTTAATATTTAATCTGCAACAGATTTTTCTTCTATTTTTTGGTCTGAAACGGATTTTCCTTTTGATATTTGCTTTTTGGCGGGCAACAAGTTCTGATTGGAACCCTTCTTTTTGGGTCAGAGATAGGAAAAGATCAAATGTGGCTCAAACGGTTTCATGAGGGCTTGATGGGCCAGGCTTAAGTTAGTCTAGACTGCAGACCGGAGGGTTGACGGCATAAAACAAATATTCATATTTGACAAAAACAAACATTTTTTTTATTAAAAAAAACAAATATTCGTATATGTTATTTATTTGCTGGAGCAATTTTACTTGATGTGGATAAATGCATCATAATTCATAAGAGGGTGGTGCAGTGAGGAGATAAATTCTCTCTATTGAAAATTAACACATGAACTTGTCATGTGAAATTTTCAATTAAGAAGATCTATTCGCGGTGCAGTAATAAGGTTGTAACGGCAATTGATAAAGGGTGAGTAAGGAAGAAAAAAAAGATAAATTAAATAAAAAAATATTTTAATATATTTAATAAGAAGAGATTTACTTGTCAGGAAGTTTTGTAAACTTATTTATTAGATAACCATTTTTGTAGATATTGTATTTTATTGATACAACCAGTGAATAATGTAATATTATCTTAATGATCAAATATGTCAAATTTTAAAAAATTGGACATTAATGGATATATAATATGATAATTCACATTTACTTATATGTCAAAATAAAATGAGACAATGAAATATCAAATTCTTTCTAAATTTAAATTGTATGAAATTTTGAAAAATTAATCTATATAGTGAAAACTTTCAATTTAACTATTAGGCTGATGAAATTCAATATTAATAAAAAATTATCCAATAAAGTAATTATGCGAAGACTTACTCAATAAATGGATTTCCATCTAACTTTGAATATTTTTTAATTGATATCTTTAAAATACTCACTAAAATTTTTTTCAAAAATGGTTAAGAGAACAAAGCATAAGATATCACAAATCCTTTACATGAATTGACTTTGAGAATAAAGTTCTGCCTTACAAAGAGGATTGCTTACTTGCAAAAAATGAGGGATCGTTATGAATTTTTTTTTTTTTCCAAAACATGAGTAATATTTAATTATTTATATTCTCGAGGATGACCATTTTTCCTTACCAGAGAGAAGAAAACCATTTTCACTTTTATTTTATTGTTTTTTTCCCTTAAAATTGAATGTGAAATGTTAGCAAATCAGACGGTACCCTAGCTCTCTTTGCTTGTCCAAAGCCCAAGGCTCTGTTTGTATTGCTCTAAATCTTGGCTTACGACTGCTGACAATATTTGGGAATTACTTTTATGATAATATTATAAAAATACTTGGTTACAGACTAAATAAATATAGATAATTAGTATGAATAATTAGTTTAGTTTGGATCCAATCTTCAATTACCCTAGAGATAATAATTATAGAAAAGGAGAAATTTACAGTACCTCCCCACCTTATGAATCTACTTCGAAAAAATTTAGCATCACAACCAATGCGGTGCGGCATACAAATATGCAATTGCCTACAGGAATAGTGAAAAAAAAAAAGCATGAAATTATAAAGGATTTCATGTCATTTTAGTCAGACATGTTAAATTTTTTAAAAAAAATTAAATAAAAATATAAATATTACTTTTGAATAATTTTAAAAATTTAAAATATAAAACATTTTTAACTAATTAAAATGAATGATAAATATTATTTTACTTTTCTAACTTATATTCTAAAGGTACACATCTCCTGATAAAATTACAAATTAGCACACCCAATTATAATTTTTTTTTCTCACTTTGGGGTTAATAAACACCCTTTTCTTTTGATTAAAAAATTGATGGGTACTTTTCACCCATTCCAATGCATGTTGTGTTTTCGAAAATATAGTCAAACTTGTTATGGTGATGCTTCTTTTTCGTGCCAACTTTGATGCGTTGGGTTTATCTTACTATCACGTAGTGGGACCTTAATCATGCTAAATCGATAGAGATGCAAGTACTTTTTAGGTCTACATATAACCCTTACCGATCATAGTATATGTCACTTTAATTATTTACTCATATTAAAAAATTTTAAAATTAAAGATTGATTGTAAAAATATTTATTTAATAACTAATTTATAATATTATATTTTATTATTTATTGTCTTTAAAATTAAGTGGAGGATATATTTGAAAATTTTGTAATAATTTTTTTATAGAAATATAAGAATAACAAATAATATCATCACCAAAAAATAAAAGAATAACAAATAATATGAATTAAAAAAATTTAGCAAAAGTTACATATTATAAACTAGAGAAAGTAATATATAATACACAACGTACAAATCATGAAAATTGAATTTTGTATAAAAATTGAAAACCATTTTTCAGAGTAAGAACTAAGAAGGCATCTTTTCAGCTTGTGGATTGTGTGTGTGGGTGCAAATGTTCTAGCTCTTAACATGATTTACCAACGGCAGAATAAAACATCACCACGGTGCCCGTTTTGCAAAGCAGGTAGAAAAGTAAAATAGCGCTGTCAACCCGACGCTTGAGAGAGCTTTGTTTACCAAATAGCATAATTAACAAACGGTATCAAAATTATAACAAAGAATTTAGAGACGGAGGAAGAGGTAACTTTTTTTTTAAAAGGATGCATGAATGAAACACACAATGTGTCAGGAACCAGGGCTAGCTGCTCTTTTTTATCTCGAATGAATATTTGAGTTCCATGTGACACCTTCTGTCATCATCTTCAAACTGTAACATGGCAAACAAAAGAGTACGTTCATGTAACTAGATGTTTAGAGTGTAAGGCACGATATACTATTTCTAACAACTTGAAAAACTGAGGCAAATTATAGAAGCTGTTCACATCTTCATACATTTGGATATAAAATGTATAAAATATAGCCTTTTGGCAAATTAAGATATAGTGACTGTAAAATATACAGAGAAAAACTAAATAGCTAATTCCTTATGATTATGATTGATGCCTAACTAGTTCATTGGCTGTTGATGAAGGTGAAAATCTTGGGGTCTGTTTAGTTTTAGAAAACATTTTTTATTTCCATTTCATGTTTTCAGTCTTAATTATAAAAATGCCACTCTATCTTCATTCTGTTTCTTGTCTTCAAGATGTTGTGAAGGAAATATTGAAAGCAATATTTTCTTGTTTTTAGTATTTCCTTCACAAAATCCTAAAAATAGAACATAATGAAAAAGGGTGACACTTCTACAATTAAGATGGAAATCAGGAAATAAAAACAAAGAACATTTTCTACAACAAGTAGGCCCTTAATCTCTCTGTTGGGATAACATTGCAGCTATAATGGACTGTTATTGGATGTGTGTTTTTGGAATTTAAGGAACTAAAAACAGAGGCATGATCCTGTATTCAGGACACGCACAAATTAAAATGAAGTATCAATGGGAAAAGGAAAATGTAAGAAAGATGGATCATTATCTTCAGGTGTTAGGACAACATTCCTTACATTACAGATGATAATTGCATAAAATGTACATAACAAGTTTTAATTCATAAAACTTCATGCAGATGAGTAACCATATATTTGCATCAAGATCCAAAAAAATATACACATACTAGAATCAAGACACTACGAACTCACTTCAAAATATAAAGCATAGTATACATGTGTGCTTTTATTTCTCATACCTTAAGTTTGGCTGAGTAAACACCCCTTGCAAGTACACCCGACGGAGTGATCTCCTCTTTCAAGGCATGTATATATGGTTCTTTTTGAGGAGCAAAGGTACCCAACATTCCTTTGCTCTGGTCAACTGAAATGCCCAAGAACAATTGAATTGTCAATGTAATACTTGAAGATAAGTCATTACCTATTGATCAACGTCTAGCAAAAGACATACGATTAATGTAGAACCATACTACATATGATGATAGAGAGAGCCATTAGTGCAAATTGACAACATATAAGGTCCATAATGCATATGCTCTAAAAGCTGGATATCATGGAATTGAGGTTCTAGATTCAAACTAATGAACTTGTCCAAGTGAATATCGTATGACAAGTAATGTGCATTATCCTTAACGAGCAAGGATTTAGCAGTCATGAGATAAGACTTTAATAGTTTTGAAACTTTGGTTTTAAAAGCCAAGTAACAACAATAACAATAATAATCTTACAAACTCAAGATTATCTAGCAAGTTATCAGTAGAGAAAAGTATTAACTGTGTACCTTGGATCCCTCCTTTCCAAACAGTGTTGGAGTATGTCAGGCCAGACACAATGTTGTGAAGAACACTAAATTTTAGCTTAAGCTGATAATGAGACTGCTCCCTGAGACTGAATAGAACACGACCATTTTGGTTTTCATCCAACGGTAAAGGAGTCACAATTTCACCAATGTCCTCAGAGATTATTCCAATGGAATGGAATTTCACTTCAGGATCCACTTGATCTGTCAATAAGGAAACAACTTAACCAGAGCCAACCAAAAGTGCTGTGAATCATAAACAATGATAAAATGCAAACTCCACAAACAAACCATCTAAATCACTTTCCAAGCAACCCAACAGCTTCTCCTTCCACCTCCGTAGGCTGTCATCCTCCTGCACAGCACAACCAACATTCGAATCAGAAAATCACAAGTATAACTCACTTTGTTAGCCAATGATGTAATCAAACTATGAGAAAACGCTTGGATATCATATGCAACATGAAACCATTTGATCTTATGCAATATTTATTCAAAGAATATTTGAGCAGTTATGCCTGACATGAACTTTCTACAAAGAAAAAGAAACTAGTTTTTAAAATATATTTTACAAATACTTCCACTAAGTTGAACCGTTTTATAGACATTTTGTAAAGTGCTTCTCCCTTTCATTCTTTAGGCATTCTATTCTAATTTCTGCAGTGAAAATTCATATTTTGATCTTCCAAAATAGTTAGTAAACATGCATCAGTACAGGGCTATATTTCACAACCACAAAACAGCTTACTGCAGCAATCAGCATTAATGGCAGGGTAAAATAATGCTCAGCATAAAGGATCACAATCCAGACAAAACCCAAAATATAAAAGAAGAAAAAAAAAAGCTAGAGCCAAAATATTGGCCATAATTTATTCTATTTTATTCCATCCAAAATGACCACCCTTGTTTTTTTGTCAAAAATTCTTTCAATTTTTTTTTTCTGTGTGGTATTGCTCAAATGTAAATACCGTGTAATGTGGATAAGGGGTTTAATATTTAAATGAGGCATATAGCAGAATAGAATTCTGATGTGTTGTACACACTCACAATTCTTTTCGAACATTCCATAGCCCCAAATAGTACAGAAGGGTTTTTCAACATTAACTCATTCAGCTAGATGTTCAAAAGCAAAACATTAAAACAAAAAAATTAAACAAATTCAATCTTTAAGCAAACCCACAATGTGAAAAGAGTGATAAAACTAAATGGGGGGAGAAAAAACAAATTGAGAAAACCTTGTCCCGTTCGATCTGGTCCTTGAGAGGAAGAAGAGGGCCAGGGACAAAGGTGGTATTTTTATGATGATCAGTGTCATCTTCTTCTTCCTCTTCCTCAGCTTCTTCTTCTTCTTGTTCTTCTTCATGGAAAGCTTCGTTTGGTTTTTGAGGCATTTCTTGTTTGCTTCCCCCAGATGATGGCCCCGCTGCTTCCTCTGCTCTCTTCCAGTTCCCACCCTCCATCTCCCTCTTCTCTCTCTCTGTCTCTCTCTCTCTAGAACAGTGAAGTGGGAGAAGATGTTTGCTTTGTGCCTGATTTTTCCCACAATATTCAAAAAGACACTGAGGGGAAGGTTGTCAATCACTCTACACTCAACCAAGACGCGGTGCTATTTTCCCCGTAAGAAGACAATAAAAAAAGAAAAAGAAAAAGAGACATAGTGCTATTTTTCATATTTTTCGTTTGAAAATTGCTATTGAATGAGAACATTGTGACACGACTTATTTATTAATTGAACATAGCAAATACTGTTGGATATGTCCCCATCTACCGTCTTACCTAATCAGAAAATTGAGTTTCTCATTTTTTTAGGTGCGGTGATATTTTGAGAAATTAAAAAAAAAATTTAAATAGAGCAACTAGCAAAAATTGTTTATAAACGAGAATAATTTTTATATATTAATAATGTGAAATAATTTTATATCATTAATCAATAAAAATTTTAAAAAATAATAATTTATAATAAATAATTATTATAATAATTAATTATTTATTATAAGTTGATATTTTTTTAAATTTTTATTGGTTGATAATATAATATTATTTTATATTATCAATGTATAAAAATTATATCCTTTATAAAAATTATTGCAGTTTTTTTCCATAAAATAAATTGTATTATTAACTTATTCATTTAAAAATTAATACATATATCACATATTTTCTTAACTAGATTAACTAAGTTTTGGTAAATTTTCTAATTTACTAGCATTTTTCGACTGGATAAGTTGTTTTATTATTTTATTTTATTTAACAGTCACTCATAATTTTTGTATTATTTTAATTGTGTAACATAATTTTTATGTTTAGCATTACTCATAAATATGACAAATTATTACATGAATAATTATCTAAGATTCTGTTTATTTTATTTAAAATATGATATTTTAGTTATAATTTATGATAAAGAAATTATTATTAATTTAATTTTTTTAAATTTTATTTTTAAAATTAATAAATAATAAATATATAACTTAATAATAAATATCATTTTAGATTAGGATTGAGATATTATTTTTCAAATAAAATAAATGCAATGTTTATGCAATATTTCAAAAACATACAATAATATGTCTTATAAAACACATTGCCTTCCCTCGAATTTTTCGCTGTGCGAGCGTGTATGACTTGTATCGTTTAGCTTAATTTTTAAAATTTTAAAATATGATTTAGACAAAAGTCATAAGAAATAGACTTAATATAGTTTAAAACTTTCTAACGGCTAATATATTAAAAAAAAAAATCTAACGGCTTATTCAGATACATATTGTATTTGTGAGTAATAAGTGAAAAAATATGATTTTTTTTGTTGGGAGTTCAGTAAAATTAGGGGAATAAAAACTTGTTAAGAACTTGCAGTATATATCCACAAATTCATTGCTGTTCTACATTAAGGATGTGTTTGGCATACCGTATTAAGCATGATAAGATAAAGTTATATAATACGTTATGACTTTATTCATTATTTGATGCAGTCAACCTATTGTATAAATTTATCCATCAATCCTCCTTTATACGTCAAAATAATGGATAACTTAATCCAATCTAAAAAAGCAGTATTAGGCCTGATTAGCTGATGACGTATAAGGGTTATTTTACTTTTTTTATTTTTAATATATTTTATTAAAAGAAGAATAATTATTAAATAAATAACAAAAAATAAAAACCACATAAACAAAAAAAATGTTATTTAATAATAATTTTAATAATAAATAAATATTTTTAAAAAATAATAATTATAAAATAACTATTTAAACTAATATAAAAATATAAGAATAAAAATTTATTAATAAAATATATAAATCATATTTTATATAAAATTTAATTATCTATAATAAAAAATACAATCAAATATAAAAATATGATATTAGGCTTACTTGGATTTTGATATATAAAAACTCTCTCTCTATTTCTCTGTCTCTCGCACTCACTCACTCATATTTTTTATATTATGAAAAAATATTAAAAATAAATAAATAATTTTTAATATAAAATTATATTTATATATAATAAAAAATAGCTAAAATAATTATAATAAATATTTAAAAGATTATATTAATTTTTAAATTTTAAATTTAATATTCAAAAATAGTATTTATTATAATCTCTTTTTCTGGTTATATTATATATCATACAATATCTTATATAGTGACATATTAAACACTGCATAGTATTAAATTTTTATCAGGTCTTATACACTATCAGTCTTTATCCTATCAAATCTTATACTATCAGGCATGCCAAACATGTACTATAAAATAAAAAACTTGTTGTACTATGTTGTGAATTTAACAAAAAATAAAAAAGAGGTGGGTCACTGATCGTTGTGTATAAATAGAGCCACACCCCACATCAGCTCAGGACACATGTTTGAGAGTTGTTGAGAGTGTTAGAGTATTTAAGGATGTGAGATAGCTTACAAAAAAAAAAAAGAGTGAAAAAAATAAGGATAGCAATATAAATATTACTCTTATTGTATATTTTAATATTTCTATTACAATAATAGTAGATGAAGGTGTGATATTTATATGTGACTATCCTACATATGTATTGGTTGATGGTAATAGAAAACTTGAGAAATGGAGGTTTTGAGTCAAGTCCCTTGATCCTTTTAAATTTTTTTACAAACTTGAATAATTTATCAGTAAAGTTCACAGAATACCTATCTCATATTTATGAGATAGCTCCTAAATTCGATATGCACGTAGAGATAACATAAAGCATAGAATACAGGTTATATTAAAGCTATTTTAGAAATATAACTCAGATTAATATAAAACAAATATAATAGTAATATGTATATAATCGAGAGAGAGGGATAAGATAAGCCCGTACTAATAATTTTTATACTGGTTTAATGTCCAATGTGGAGTCTATATTTAGTCTCCACCACTTGTAGGATTTTTCACAATCATGAGTAATATTTTACAACAATCTCTCCAAACTAATATTAAGTAGTCTTTTACAGCAACTTCTTCAAGCTCATCCTAAGGAGTCTTTTACAAGAGCTTTTCCAAGCTTATAAAACGCTTAGAGTCATCTTCCTCACCAACTAAAATTCACTCTTCTATTAGTTCCCTCAAGGTACTCTCTCTAGTTCTTGAGTTACTGCCTAAGATCTCACTAGCTATTCAGTCACAAAACTAACCTCAACTCTTATAGAGCTTTAACACAAAGATAAATAGAAAAATATGTATGGTAAGAACAATGATTACTCTCTGGTTTCTCTTCTCTACCCTAGCCTGCTAGCTTCTTTTTCTCTATTGCTCTTCTCTTGTTTTTGCTACTGATAATGGTTGTTTGTCTCCTCATATATAGATGGTGAATAATGAGACATCGAACAATTTGCAGCCTTCACATTATTTTAGGAATGGAGCAATCTTTTTCTAACGGTTGCCTTCCTTTCTTACATTGCTACTTTTCTCTTTAAGAGCTTTGCACATTTGCTGATTTGATTTCCTTTCCATTCTTGTTTGTGTTGTCTTGCATCATCTTAAGTGCAAATTTGTATTTGTTTTTCTTACTCTTTAATTGGCTATTGAAGCTTTCATTGCATAGTGACTTGATTGATTTCCTATCCTTTCTTGCCATTATTCTGATTAGAAAGTCTTTCTTTAGAAATGCTAATCTTAATGTCTTTCCTTTCTTTTTTATCATTCCCTATGTTGTCTTGGAATCTTTCCAAAATAGCCGTGCAAAATATTCCTTCTTGCCAAGATCAAGTCATTAATACATTATGTTTGGAATCATCATATTTATCAAAAACATTACAAAGCTAACATTGGTTCCTAAAATCATATTGTTTAAGGAACTAAGAGTTGGGCTTTGTTAAAGCATAAATGTTGGCTTCCAGAAGAGAGTAATGAAAAATAATATACTAGTGTCTAATATCAAATGTTAATGGACATGTAAAATTTTGAGTAGTTACAATAAATAACAATAGGGATATGCAAGTAATGTTTAGAATGGATTCCCAATATTAGACTAATAAACAATATTATGTTGAATTTGTTCCTGGTTCATACTTGTGAGTCTTGTTATATTTTGCTATGCAATTTTTTATTTTAAAGATAATTTCTATTTATTTTACCAAGTCTATAACTTTTTTCATCATATCATGGGAAACAAATTATGCTCTATACTTCCTTATTTATGAGGATTTTGTGTATTAGAAATGTATCTAGCTATCAATCCTTTAATTGATTTAGGGTTGTTCTATTACTTGTTATTTCTATTATTATTATTATTATTATTTCTTTTATTATTTGAATGTTATTTTTATTATTAATATGAAATACAAAATATACTCTACACTTATCTCTTTCTAAGGATGTCACCAATAGTTCTAGAAAAAAATGTTGTGACATGTCGTGAGTTCTTTCCCCAAAAACCACCCCATGTCAACACTCTCTGATTCTGAAGCACTATAAGTCCTTAATTTAAAATTTTTTTCACAAATCACTATTTTTTAAAAAATAAAAACACAATAAACATTTTAATTTCCCCTTCCAAACAGTTAAACAAAAATAAAAGAATAAAGGAGAATGCTGTATAGCGCTTGAGGTGAAAGCACTCCATCCTTTTCTCCATTGAAATGAGTTATCTTTTGAGATTTGTGTATTGTTGAATTTTTTTAATAAAATAAAATCACACACACACACACACACACAAAGTGCATAACAGCATAAATCTCGAGCTTATGGGCGCTCGAACGCATCGTACCATATTATTCAAACAATAAATTAGGAATTGCTCTCATTTCTGTTTTCTGTTCTCATGTATGACATGAATTTAGTTTCTTATTTTTCAAATGGATTATTTATAAGTATTTTTTAAGTGCTTGATAAGTTATGTAACCTTTCCTAACTTGAATGGCGTAATTTCTTTTTCCTTCACTTACATTTTAATAATTTAGTTCTTAAAATTATTCTCTAGTGTTTGAATTTAATTATTATATAAATTAGTCATTAAATTTATAAGCTTATATCAAAGTTCTTTTTTCAAAAACAAAAGTCTCACTTTGGCCAATAAGAAGGATTTATTAATGATACAAATATTTTTAAATTCAAGTGTAAATAATTTTTTTATTCTAAGATTTTATTAATGATATTAATTTAATTTTAAAATAATTTTTGATATATTAATTTAATCTTAATATTTTAAAATTTAACATCAATTTACTTTGACCGTTAAATGTCACTAACACCATCAATAATCCTCCTACGTAAATTATAAATTTATCTTCCTTAATATTCACATCTTCCAAAATACAAAAGGTTGGAAAAATAATAATTTTCCTAATTACGCAAATTTCTCCATCTAGAATTTTTTCTCATTTTCCCTATTCCTCCTCTCATCTCATTGCGCCCAGCCACCATCGTCGTTCCCTATCCTTTCTCCCCCAACAACCCACCCCTGCTGCAGCGATGACGAAGCAAATCTCTGGCGAGCCTAGTCACCTGCAAACAAAGGTGAGAAAGATGAATTTGGGTGATTGTCGATTGGGGTGCAACGTGGACATAGTCAAAAGTGAGGGAGGCTTAATCTGAGGTGCGACTCAGATTAATATTAGCCCCGTCCAGTTTTAATCATAAACCTCCTTCCTTTGATCCAACAATAAGCTTCACAACCCAATCCAATCTAATGCTGTTTGCTATTACCCACATTCACATGAATCAAACACCGTACCATACACCATTAGAGTATGTCAGACTCTAATATACTTGACATAAAAAAAATACATAAATTACAGTATTTTAGCAAGAGAATAAGGCATAAGTAATGATAGGGGACACACAACATTGCGATGCATGCACGATGCATGCGGAGAGAGTGAGGAAAATAACAAAAACATTGTATCTTATTTCATGACTCGAGTAAAGGTATTAAAAGTAAAAAAATTTGAAAAACAAACAGAAAACCAAAACTCTCGTTTCCAGCTCCCCCCAAAACCAATCTTCTTAACGCCCAAATGTTTGCGAAAGTTTGCATTGATCATTGTTCATTTTGTCTAGGTTTTCTATCTCCTTCACCATATTATCTAAGTATTTATTAGTATCTTATACTCTTGAATGAGGCAAAAGGTACTGTAAGCATACTAGGAAAGATTTGATACTCTGAAAACCATTGGTCATGTTTTCTATTGACATTTCAAACTACCTTTAATTTAGTGGAGAATAAGCACTAAGGTTTTTATTAATGATATAGTTACTTCCCTTGCACCAGTTATTCACGTTCTTGTATATTATTTTCTCATTACTTGTGTTTACCAATGTATTTTATAGAGTTACCAGTGTTTTCAATAAATTTATTAGTATTTTGGGGAAAATTATCAATATATTGTATAGAGTTACAACAATTTATGAGTTCTTTAAAATCAAATTTCATGAAGCATGAAATATAGAAAAGTATTAAATTTATTCATTTAGGTGCCCTTGATCAACACTTGTTAGCAAAATTAGAGAAGAAAAAAAATTATACAAATATCAAGCTTTCCAAAAAGTTACTAGTATACTGTATAGAATTATTAGTATTTTTAGCAAAGTTACCATTGTTTTCTAAAAATTTACCAGCAGTTTATGAGTTATTTAAAATCAAATTTTATCGAGCATAAGATATAGAGAAATACAAAATTCATTCACTTATGTGCCCTTGATTGATACTTGTTAGCAAAATTAGAGAAAAAATTATACAAATATCAAGCTTTCCAAAACATTATCATCGTATTGTATAAAGTTACCAGCATTTCAGAAAAGTTATCAACAGTTTGTGAGTATTTTAAAATTAAATTTTATGAAGCATAAAATATAGGAAAATATTAAAGAAGAAAATACCAGCATAAAATACCAACATTTCACTTATATGCCCTTGATCAATACTTGTTAACAAAATTAAAGAAGAAAATAATTATACAAATATTAAGGTTTCTAAAAAGTTACTAATATATTGTATAGAGTTACTAGTGCTTTAGAATGTTAGTTGCAAAACCAGTCTTAAATTTGTGACCAACTTTTAATTGTAGAGCAAATATACATTATGGCAAAATCGGTTGCAAATTTGTGACCGATTTGTTCAATAAGCAAGAAATACTACGTTTTAGAATATTGGTAGCAAAATTGATTGCAAATTTTCAATCGATTTTGTGACAAAAAAATTGGCAAATTTAAACACTTAAATTCAATTTCACAAATCATAACCCATTTTGCGACCCAAAATATCGGTCACAAATTCAAATACTTAAACTCAAAATTTTCCAAATTTGAACCATTTCTCTGCAACCTTTTTTCTTCCTTACCCTGATATTCTTTCACCCTCTTCCCTACCCTCAAGCTGCCGCCGCCATTGTCTCCAACATCTTAGTTCTCTTCTTCCCTTTGCTTGTTTCTTTTTTCTTTTTAGAAATTTACAAACCTGAATTTTTTTAATAATGGAGGTTTAAGTGTTGTTAGATTATTGGTTTGTTAGTTTTGTTTAAGTTTTTAAATTACATTTTTTTGGATGTTTGTATTCTTAAATTGGTTGAGATATTTGGGATTGATTTTTTATGTTATTGGTTGTTTAAGAGAGTTTGTTATTTTTATGGGTAGTTATTTTAATTGAAATTGGGTTTAATTATATTGTTAGTTGAATATGAGAGTATGTTATTATTTCTTTTTTTTTTGAAATTTATTGATTTTTTTTAATAATGAGGGTTTGTGTGTTGTGTGGTATAATATAATTTGTTATGAAGTAGTCTACAAATTAATGTTATTATTCTTGCATAGTATAGTATAGTTGAGAACAAAAATTTAGAGCTACTAAGCTAAATTTAATTATTGTGCTCTTAAGTTTGTGTAATATTGATCTATATTAAATGAATGTAAAGTTGAAGATTGTTGAATATCTCCTTAATTTACTGAAGACTAAATGAATAGACCTGTAGATAACATAGAGGTCATAAAGGACTTAATTGAACAAGTTGAAGACTCAATAGAGTTAGTGGAAGACTCAATTGATAAAGTTGACAATGCAATAGTTGAAGACTCATTGGATAAAGTTAAAGACCTAATAGAAATTGTTGAAGATTCAATAGAGAAGGTTGAAGATATAATAGAAGTTGATGAAGAATCAATAAAAGCTGAAGACTCAATGAAAAGAATTGAATAACTATGGAAACGAGAACTAATTAGAAGTATGCTAAAAATTTATCTTCTAAAGTTTTATTAAGAAGAACCTTGTAGTTTGGTCAACAATATATGTTGTTATAGTTTTATATTATGGTAGTTTATGTATATTATGTTTAGGATATATATAGTTGATAATGATGTTGACTATATTGTGTATGTTGGATAACTTGTTCTTCTTGAATATTATTTAGATAAAAAGATGCATTATGGATTACTGAATGTTGTTTTCTGGGCTGTTGTTGAATTTATGTGTATGAAATTTGGATGTTTTAAGATTTTGGTGATTCATTTTAATTTTTCTGTTTTTAACCTTACGACCTATTAATGTTTGTGACCAAAAACATATGGTAGTAGGCAAATCGAATTCCACATTTGTGACAAGTTTATTTTGCTACAAAAATTATAAATATGTAACCGATTTTTCGGTCGCAAAATAGTGAACAAACGACCAAATCAGGTATGATACATGGTTGCCCTGAATCGGTTGCGACTGAAAAAATAAATCGCAAATATATTTGCAACTTGCTTATATGCGACAAACCAAATCCGTTACAAAATCAGTTGCAAACGGCTTTTGCAACGAGTTGCCCCATTTTGCGACCGAAAAAATGGTTGCAACCAGCCAATTTTCTAGTAGTGGATTGTCACTATCCTATTAATACTATACAAGCCTTTCCAAGTTTGCAATACGAGTAATATTGTACTAGTCATTCTAAGCTAATTAAAACTAATTGGTATTATCCTACCCTCTCCGAGTTAACTTTCTAACTACTACTAGGTTAGGTTACAAAGATGTGATAAGGAAGGATTTGTGTATAAAACTCACTCAAATCAAACTCGAAGTCTAGATAATATAATGAAGCTTAATTGAGAACTATATCTCTACAAATATCTCAAAGAGGGTGTTTGCTAATGAGCTTGTTGAGATAATATACTTTTCTATATAACTTCAAAAACTTAATCAAAAGAGTAGTGATTGACTTTGAGTGTATTAAATGGCTCCAATAACTTTAATCTCCTTCTTCAATAGATTTTACTAGCTAAATTTATAGATGTTCATGCATATGAACATTATTCATCATACTAGTCATTATTTTTGTCTTATTTAGTAATGACAAGTTTTTATTTTTGTCATTTGGCCAGGATAGCCAAAAATGGTAATTCACTATTGGTGTCAATTGTCCATTATACTTGTTTCAACATGAAATCAGGCTTTATCCTAATGTTGGAATTTCCTTTCAATCAAGCTGGTAGAATGAACTTCTTGAAATGGTTCCTTGGTAGACTCTTTTATGATGTCCTTCCTTTCTAATGGTTGAAGTTTCTAACCAGGGTGACTTTTATGAGGTTGCCCCTTTCTGAATCTTGAACCTTTATTAAGTCTCTTTTTAGTCTTCTAATGAGTTCTTCGCTCTTCTAAAGTCCTTCTTGGTTCATGTGGTCTTCATCATGTAGAAACATTTCCTTTATCATGGAGTTCCTTTCTTACATTATTCGAATCATTATTGAAGATATTCATTAATCATAAAGCTTGAAATTGGACTTGAACATAGTGAGAAACATCTATCTGAAAAGCATTACTTAGCAAACTTGTTAGTATTCACCAAGTTTTTTTAGATTGTTTGTTAATCATCAAAACTATGCAAAATAGACATTTAGAACAACACTTTGTGGCTTCTGAAGAGCTATTGAGCTAACAATCTGCCTTTTTTTTATGATGATAAACCAAGCTATAAACTTAGTTTTAAAAAGAGAGTGATAAGAAACATTTAAGTATAGATCTTTCTTGCTTAGCTTTCTGATCAAGAGACTTTTCTGATAAAAATCCATTTCAAATACATCAAAGCATATGGGAATTTTTACAGGATATATTAGAACAAATGATCTTGTCATGTTAAGTCCTTTGATTCAAAAACTTAGAAATTTATCTTTTTTGAATTAGATTAAGATTGTATTCAAGCATCTGAGTAATCAGAGCAAAAATAAGAAGAATCTTAATAAGAGAAATTAATGCACAGATAAGCAACAAAGGATAATATAAGATAGAATAATGATAAGATAGGGAAAATGCAACATATCATATAGTAATATTGAAACAATTAGAATACAAGAGATATACGCAATGAGAAATGCGTTATAAAAGTTTCTAGGGTGAGCTCCCCTTAAGTTTTTGTTCTTATTGTCCTCTTTTTCTCATCAGTAAAAGACACATGAGGTGGAGAGAAATTGGCATCATTAAAGTGCATAAAGAGAGGAAACTTCATAGCTTTAGAATATTCACTTTAATGTTTAGAAATTTGAGGATCTTGTTGTAGTCCTGTCAGAACAATACCATTAATTTTTGCTTGATTTTTAAGAAGATTGTTAAGAAGATCTTCATATTCCTTTTCTGAGTGTCCTAAAGCTTCCGATATTGTCTTAGAAGGTTTCTTTTGTTGCTCTTTGAGAAGATTGACTTCCTTCTGAAGTCTTTCAATGGTAGCCTTTATTTCAACAACAATTTCGTATTCTTCTTGAGACCTTTCTAAATCATGAGAAGTCTTGGCAGGAGAGTCAAACATCTTCAGAAGCTTCAGATTCCCTTTGTCCTTGATCTCCTTTTCGCTTTTCTTAGCTGGTGCCCTTATTTTTCCTTCAAGCAGTTCTTCCTTTTCCTTGTACTGCTTAATAAAGGCTACTATAGCCTCAATAGATGGATATTCGGTAGACGCACCCATGCGTCGAGCTAGACCAGGAAAATAGATTCTACCCATGTGAAAGATAGCTATCGAAAAAGGACTTTCTTTGAAACTTGGTCCGAAAGTCTTACTCATAGCTTCATCCATAACTCTGATTGCATTAAGTAGCTCTTCATAAGGGACGAGAAACATTGAAATCGTTACTCTTGAAGTATTGAACTGCATTTTATGACTTATTTTTCTTTTAGTTCCGAAACCCCTCTATTTCCAATTTCAAACTTAGACTTCAAGATCCTTTCTTGCTTTGTTGATGATGAAGGATTGAATTCGATTATTCTCTTCCAAATACTTTATATAATCAGCTGGATTAGTGGAAGTGGGAAACATCTCTTCCATTTCTTCTCTTAGAGTCTTTTCTGACTTTGTCGCTTCTTTGATAGGATAGAGTTTCTTTTCCTTTTGAGGAGTATATTGACGGGTATTCCTCGTGAGTCAAGCCTTCCTTCTCCACTTTTTCCTTATCTTCTTTAGATGAAGACTTTTTTAATTCCTTTTCCAGAGGCATTAACTGTGTAGCATCTTCTGCTTGAGTGGTTTCCCTTTGGACTTCATGCTAGATGATCGTTCTGCAACTTGCATTTTTGATGCTTCAGATTCATGGACTTTCGGTTCATAGAGACACTTTCTTGAAGCTTCCTTAAGTTATGGCAAAATATTTGTGGCGAACTTGATCCCGTGCTAATTTGCAGTGGTACAAGGATGCAAGAATATGAAAAAATTGAAAATATGAAAAATTATGTTTGCGTCAGAAAAATCTACTGTTAAATTACAATTTTATTAAGTCTTTTTTTAAAAAAATTATTTGTAGCAAAATCCCCCGCTAATGATTCATACTTATAAGAAATTAAGTCTTTATTTTGCCGCCGCTAATAACAGGCTAATTTTTTAAAAAATGATCATTTTTATTTTGTGGGAGACCTGACTGCCACTAATTGCTGATTTTTTTTGAAAAAAAGAAAAATAGAAATAAAAAAGTTTGAGCAAATTAGCATGGGACTTGGCCACTGCCAATTTAGGGAGACTTGGCTGCTGCTAAAAAATGGCTTTTTTTTGTATTTATAAAAGGAAGATCAAAATAAAATAACAGTTTGGCTGCCACAAGCTAGTGGGGACTTGGCCGTCTCTAATTGTTAGATTTTAAAAAAAAAAAAAAGAAATTGTAAAATTATAAAACAGTTTGCGGACATAAAGTTAGTGGGGGACTTGGTTGTCTCTAATTGTCAAACATTTTTTTTGAAAAAAAAAAGAAAATGTAAAAATATAAAACAGTTTGTGGTGGTCAAAATCGCCACAAATTAGTAGGGAGTTGGTCCATCACTAATTAGATGGGGCGTGATTAGGGATGCCAAAAAAATCTGCCTTCATGGATACTTGCAGGTAATACCCACAACAAGTCGAATATTGGGGGCAGGATTTTGCCCTCGCGAATAATGGAGACGGGGATTTTAAATATTCGCATATTAAATGGGGTGGGGACTGGGATCACTATCCCTATAGCCGCGAGTATCCGATATGAAATTACTATTTTACCCTTTAATTATTAACTTAAATAAGCTAATATTATTATTATTTAAATTACTTGGACTAATATTTAAATTGAGAAGTTAGATTTATTTATACTTATTATGTGTTAGACTAATAGTTAGATTATTAATATGTGTTTATTTTTATTTTAAGTATTTTAAGTTATTGGAATTTAGATTAAGGAATTCAATTATTGTGCTTATTTTGTGTTTATTTTATATGTTTATTTTCATTTTAAGTATATTAAGTTGTTAGAATTTGAATTGTAGAATTAGATTAATATTTGTACTTATTTTAAGTATTTTATGATATTAGAATTTATATATTTAATTTAAATTTTTTGAATTTTTAACATTCTAAAGGGTATCCATGGATATCCATGGGTACCCATAAATCCACAGGGAATTCAAAAGCAGGTACTCGTATGAATATGGAGCAGAAGACGGAGGCAGATATTTATTCACGGAGTAGGGGAAGGAGAGTTATCCCCTGCTCCGCCTCATTTACATCCCTAGGCTTGGCCACCATTAACAAATAGATTTTTTTAAAAAAAGAAAAATTAAAATGGTAAAACCTTATTTACGTCTCTCACATTCTACGGCAATTTCATCTTACTCCTAAAAGTTTATTTTGTTTTATATATATCTCTAATATTTTTAAAACATTTCAATTTTGACCTTTTGATAAACAATATCCAAATTAAAAAAAAAAAGCTGATATTAAGGTTAAATTTTGATGTTAGTAATATCCAAATACTATTAATGGAGATTGTTTGTCTTCAATTCTCTAAAGAAAATCTTTGGGTATAGGTTATAGTAGGAGAAAGATTAATTGAGTGTTAAGGAATTTAAATTTAAAAGGAAAACTTTAATATCCTAAAAAAATATGAGGAGAAATGATGGTAAATAATATCATTGTATTTGGATATGTAATGAACACATCATTACTAACATCATAATCTAACCTTTATATCAGTTTTTTCTCTTTATAATTGGAATGCTGAAATTGTAATATTAAGATATTTTGAAAACGTTAGCAACATAAATAGAATAAAAAAACTTTTGGGACTAAAATGAAATTTCTGTAAAATATGAGGAATGTAAATAAGACTTTACCCAAATTAAAATAAAATAACAGTTTGTGGTGGAATTGGACACCACTAATCGTATCTTTTTTAAGATAAAATAAAATAAAATAAATAACAATTTAGGAGGGCCAAACCGTTGCAAATTAAAAAAAAAAGGAATAAAATAAAATTAAAAATATAAATTTGTAGCGATCTTTAACCATCACAGAAAAAGAGAATTTTAAAAGATAATAATAGACTTTCAAATTTTTTAAATATACAAAATTTAAAATTGCTGCGGACATGGCCCTCGCTGACAATCTAAAATTAGAAAAAAAAAATCTTAAATTAGAAAAAAAAATCTTAAATTTGTAGCAGCAAATGCCACCACAAAAAGACTAAATATGTATTTGAGTCCTTAAAAGATATATATGACATTAATTTAATCCCTAAAAATTTTTTTGCAACAAATAGGTCTCTAAAAATTCAACTTGACAAAACATTAACCTTAAATGTTTTTGATATCAAATTAGTTCTTAAAAGTTAAAATATGATATTACTTTAGTTCACAAAAGTACATGTGACATCTATTTGATCTTTCCTTTTCTATAAATTTATAAACTTATTTGATGTCACATGCATTTCATAGGGACCAAAGTAAGTGATGTCACATTTTAATTTTTAGATACTACTTTGATGCCAAAAATTTTCAAAAACTAATGTGATGTCAAGTTGAATTTTGAAGGATCTATTTGATGTCAAAAATCTTTCAAGCACTAAATTGATGTCATATATATCTTTTAGAGACTAAAATACGTCCTTAGTCAAAGATTAAAATCTGCTGCAAATTGAGTTATTTTATGTCACGACCCACCCTAAATCATGACCAGCGCTTAGAGCTAACGGACCTCCAGCAAGCCTTAAACATCAAATTTCCCATGACAAACGGATAGAGTTTCCTCTATTTTTCAATTTTCTCGTAAAAATCAGACCTGTTTCAACAGTCAACCAGTAGATATATCCAATTTGACATATATATATATATATATATATATATATATATATATATATATTTATGTCTTTCTACTTACACATTTTTATATATACACCCCTAACAAAACAATGCTCAAGAAACATGTTTTACAAAATAAACGAATTCCTATACACATATCCTATCCAAAAAGAATCTCATGCAGTAGGTACCTGTCTGTGGATTGTGTAGCAACTTTAAAGCATCAAACATATGAAAGTATTACAACCAAAGTCAACGAAAGGCCTTCACATGTAGAAGGGCTATCAAAGGTGTCTGCACTCTATAAAGATGGAGAAACTAAATCAAGTAAAACACTAGGATCTGAAACACGAAGAAAAGGAGGGTGAGTCCAACGGACTCACTGAGGGGCAATGGATATATAACATATGAGGGCAAGCTTTAGGAATAAAGCAAACTACATATAAATAAGGATTAATATCATGAACTAAATATAAGTAAGGAATCATCATTTGAAATAATATATAAGTAAAGAATCATCATTAAAATTTATATGTGTATATAAAGAATTAACATTGTTCATAACTGGAAACTATACTCCTCAAATGTATATATAGAATTTATGTTATCTCATAACTTAAAAGAAATATATTTCTCAATTGTAAATACCAAGGTGGGGAGGCTTCCAATTCAAAAATATTTCCATTTAAGGGATAACCCTTTCAAATTTGACTAAGTCGGTGGTGTGCATAGGCCTTACACACACACACACACAGAGCTAGCAACACCCCTACTAGTTGGGTTCCAACCAAGGTATGTAACATCCCGATTTCCGAGTTCGGCTTCGCCCTCAGAACTGATTCATTCCGATTTCCGACTTAGTCTTTGAAACACAGATAAGAGTATTTTTCCGAGTTCCGAGTTAATGTTTGCCCAATTCTCGACTTCATACCTTTCACGACTTCCGACCTCGTATGGATTATTTCCAACGATTTCCGAGTTTAACCTTCAAGTCCAAACACATGAACGTAATTCCATGAGATCCGACTTCGTGCCTCAAGACAAGTATATCCGGTTTTCGAAGTGACCAACACCATATAGTGTATGAATTCCGACTTCCGAGCTTTTAAGAACTTGTGTTTGGAAATGCGACTCGCGTTCCCGAGTTCCGACCTTAGTGTTGAACTCAATTGGAGTGGACACGAGTTCGGACCCTTGAGTAAACCTTCAGTCACACGAGTTCCGATTTTATATCGAGCATTGACACTCCCGAGTTTATTCCGAGATTATAGGATTACCAGTTACATGAGTTCCGACCTCCGACCTAAGATAACAAGCTTTAAAAAACAGTGTACGTGGTTTCCGAATTTGAATTGGGAATTCCGAAATTTTGTGATTGTGATCTTTCGACTTCCGGAATCCGACATTGATACAAGATTTTCTCAAGACCCAAACAAGCGGATACGAGTTCCGACGTTAGGTTTCAGTTCGAAGCTCAAGTAAGAGCGACACGAGTTCCGACCTTAAGCGTAATGTGGACGAGTTCCGGTTTGAAATAGGATAAATGCGTCATCCGATTTCAAACAGTATGGCGGCAAGTTACTCTGAAAGTGAGACGTAGCTAAATTCTGTCCACAAGAAAATTCAGCCAATAAGAACCCTCCAAGTTAACTCCCACTCATGCCTATATAACACATCCTTCTCCTTTGATTCAGACCATTATTCACGTTGCATTTCCTCTTCTCCATCAGCTCTCTTTCTCTCTTGCTCATACATCCAAAACTCAAGCTAAGTTCCAGCCTTGTTCATCCAAACTCCAAGTTTCAGCACCTAGCTCAAATCATACTCCAAAGAGGTAGGATTCTGCTCTATTCTTGAATTTCTTACACTATGATTGTATGAGATTGTGCTATTCTTTACGTATTTAATGAACTATTGGATGTATTGGATGAATTTATGATTGAATTAATAGAAGACTTTGAGTCAGAATTATGATTAGAAGGAGAAGATTAGAAGGAGTGGAGAAGTGAGATGCTGTCTTGGTGAGGAAGTCCACGGCAGTCCGTACGACGGAGTGTACGGCGCCGCCTACAATCGGTCAAATCCGATGAAACCATTTTTAGATGAAAGTAGACATTCAGGGCTTTCCATAGATATATCATATAAGGTTATTGGATTAGTATTGAGGAGATACGAATTTTTGAAGTTTGACCTAGGGTTCAGGATCTTCATCCGAGCAGGGTGACTTGAGGAGGGAATAACTCACCCCATACAACTCCAAATCGAATGAAACTAAGTTTGTTAGAAATTTTACACACAGAGGAACACCCCAATATAAGATTCCGAGTTTGTTATGGTCCCAATTGTTCCCAGTGATTCGAGGAAGTTGTCCTATGTCTAATTCAGACCAACACAGGGTAGTTCAGGAAGGTCGACTTTCAGGACTTATATCTCGTGATGTACTTAAGCAAACGGAGTGAAACTTGTGGCAAATGAAAGGTTGTCCTGTTAGCTTTGAGATGAGACCAATTTCGTACGATTTGAGCTTAGTTTCGATTTTTAGTGAATTTATATTCCCAGGAGTGTAATTCGGGCTAGTGACTGAACAAGCTGAAGTAAAAGATGAATATCTTGATTTATATAAATCAGAATGACATGGGACCAAAGGGGTTAGAAAGTAGACATATAGGGCTATGACATATCCAAATTTCAGATGTAAATAAGTTGAATAGATATAAAGGTGGATCATACAAGATTCGGGCAGAACCGAATAGAATTGGCAGGATGGCCAAAATGATAATTTTACAAATGATAGTGAAACCTATAAGGTTTGAGTTGAGATTTGCCAATCGACATTGATATTTATGTGTTAAATTGATTGTGTTGCTATGACTGGTTTGTCTGTAAGAATTAGCACTATTCATGGGGAAACGGACCTGATCCGTCATGCTGCCGGATTTACGGCAGAAGTCTAAGAAGCTTTGAATGTTTAGATGTAAGGATGAATTAAAGTTTAAATGGGTATATAGAAACCCTATATTTAAGAATGACATAATTATGTTATGAGGTATGTGAGGATAAGTGATGCAGTATATGCATGAGTATCGGTAAATTAGTAAGGAGGCTACGGGCCTTTATATGTAATGAACATGTACGTGAAGATTATGTGTGCAATGATACATGAAAATAAATGAAGTATATGTATGAGTACATTCTTTATAATTATGCTCGAATATGCATGAGAATGAAAGAAGGTAAATATATTGAATATGGGTCCCTTCACTCGGAGGCAGTTATTCGAGGTCCCTCCTTGTGAAGGCAGCTAAATAAGATAAAATGTGGGTCCCTTCACTCGGAGGCAGTTAATTGAGGTCCCTCCCTGTGAAGGCAGTTAAATGATAAAGACATGGGTCCTTTCACCTGGAGGCAGTTACACATGGGTCCCTCCTTGTGAAGACAGCTAAAGACTTTGGGTCCCTCTATGTTGGAGGCAGTTGCACTTTGGGTCCCTCCAACCTAGAGGCAGTGGATCCCCTTGTAGGTGAGTCGGTGTGGCGATAGTCACGGGTGAGGCCGACGAGCTCACTCCAGGCCAGCTACCCAAGGCGATAAATGCACCCTAGGGACGGCGATACGTAACGCCTAGGTGTGCCAAGTAAAAGCTAAAGAATAAAGATTAAAGATTAAAGCTCATGCAGGTACCCCACTCACATGAGGCATGGCATCGACCCGACTAGTGTGAATATAGGGACAGAACTTATATGAGGCATGGCTTGACTCAGTTAGTGTAAGTACCAAAGGAAGATCCCATATTCCTAAGGAACGTGACATGGCGATCACGCTCTGATGGGGTATGACATGGCAATCATACTCTGGAATGTGGCACGTAAAGATTTCATGATGACAAAAGAAAAGAAAGATGCAGAAAGAAAAGCAAGTTTTATGTGTAGGCATAAATTTAAGTATGAGTAAAGTTATGTGTAGAAGATATGTTCCTAGCATAGTGATGCTGGGTGTTTCAATATGCTACAGTTATTATTCATCGTGTTATATTTGAATGAATTTTATGGGTTCTCCCAAATGCTAAGAGTATGATTAAAATGAATTTTGCTTCGGATAAGAAATTTTTCGAAATGTAAAATTAAGCGATGCATGCGACATGTTCACCTTTCTTTTTTTAAATAAACCGAAGCAAACTGGAGACGACCATGATGACACTATGTATGAAGATTAGAGAATCCTACTGAGAATTTCGTAATTCTCACTCCTATTTCCATGTTGTCTCCAGATTATTGTAGACGTTTCCGAAGACGGCTGAAGTTCTTTGCCGAGATGAGGTCCACTCAGTGTAAGCGATATGACTCAGGGTATAGTACTATGACTTAAGCATAGTACTGTGCTTAGGAGGGTGTTACATTAATGGTATCAGAGCAGTTCAATCCTCCCCGGACCTGAGGATTTGGACTGACTATGTTTCCAGTGTACTCTGGAATCTTTAGGAAATGAGAGGATGTCATGCGACTAATCTTATCTGCTTAGATAAGATATAGGATAGGAAATTAAGTTAGGAACGCATGACCCCCTAACTGTGATTGTTATTAGTTGCTGTCACACTTAACTTACTGTTGAGCCTGATCAACTCAATGCTTTGTTGTGTGTGACTAGGAACTAATGGCTTCCAGAGGGCGTGGTAGGCCACGAAATAGATCCACTCCAGAAGATCCTGCTAATTTTATGGACACGATGCGTGAAATGGCTCAAGCAATGCGGGAGCAAGCCGCTGCAGCTCATCAGATGATGAACCAGTGGGGTAGGCGGCCCGAGGCTAGACATGGAGGTAATCTACATGGCCTAGGAGTAGACTTGGATTATCTTAAATTTGCTGAGTTTAGAAAAGCGAATCCGCCTAGTCTCCGCGAACTTTCGATCCGAGATAAAGCCGAGGAATGGGTCAAAGCAATGGAGAAGATCTTTTCTGTCTTGGCCTGTAATGATCAACAGAAAGTGGCCTTTGCCACTTATATGTTAGAAGCGGACCCCGAATTTTGGTGGGATGGCGCGAAGAGACTGTTGGGGGAACCCCAAGTTGATATCACTTGGTACATGTTCAAGGAGGCATTTTATCAGAAATACTTCCCTGCATCGATGCGGAATGCTAAGGAATTGGAGTTTATGAAGCTTCAACAAGGAAACATGAGTGTTTCAGAATATATTGCTAAGTTTGAAGAACTCTGCAAATTCTCCACCATCTATCAGTACAACCACGACGGGAATTGGAGATGCATGAAATTTGAAGGAGGATTAAATGCGGACATTTTAGCCTCGGTAGGGCCAATGGAGATAAGGGATTTTGCTGCATTGGCAAACAAGAGTCGGTTAGTTGAGGGATATAACAAGAAGCTCACTGATGCCAGGATGGATGTTTGTGGAAAGAGGTTGGCACCTGAAGATCAGGAGTTTCAGTATAATCCCCCACCGAAGAAGCCATTTCAATCTAACGGAAATAAAGAAAAGCAGCTGCAAAGGCTAATCACTAATCAAGAATGTTCGAAGTGCGGAAGGTATCATGGAGGAAGGCCTTGTTTGGCTGGACAAAAGGTTTGCTTTAAGTGTGGAAAGCCAGCACTGATTAGAAAATGCCAGGTCATCATCTACCTATTCCTAAGGGGTAATCTCCCACGCTCGAAAGCTGAAAGAATTAGTTCCTGAGAGGAGTGATCGGGAATATATGGGATGAACGAACAAAGATTCACTTTTTCGCTAATCATTTCTTTGTATTTTCTTTGACTATGTTTGTTCAACTTCAGTGTACTTAGGTGTGAAGTTTTCTTCAAACTCATAGTTAGTTTTGTAATCAAATTTTGAGGACAAAATTTTTAAAAAGGGGGGTAGTATTGTAACATCCCGATTTCCGAGTTCGACGCCCTCGAGCGATTCATTCCGATTTCCGACTTAGTCTTTGAAACACAGATAAGAGTATTTTTCCGAGTTCCGAGTTAATGTTTGCCCAATTCTCGACTTCATACCTTTCACGACTTCCGACCTCGTATGGATTATTTCCAACGATTTCCGAGTTTAACCTTCAAGTCCAAACACATGAACGTAATTCCATGAGATCCGACTTCGTGCCTCAAGACAAGTATATCCGGTTTTCGAAGTGACCAACACCATATAGTGTATGAATTCCGACTTCCGAGCTTTTAAGAACTTGTGTTTGGAAATGCGACCTCAGCGTTCGAGTTAGGACCTTAGTGTTGAACTCAATTGGAGTGGACACGAGTTCGGACCCTTGAGTAAACCTTCAGTCACACGAGTTCCGATTTTATATCGAGCATTGACACTCCCGAGTTTATTAGAGATTATAGGATTACCGTTACATGAGTTCCGACCTCAGGCCTAAGATAACAAGCTTTAAAAAGCAATTATGCGTGGTTTCCGAATTTGAATTGGGAATTCCGAAATTTTGTGATTGTGATCTTTCGACTTCCGGAATCCGACATTGATACAAGATTTTCTCAAGACCCAAACAAGCGGATACGAGTTCCGACGTTAGGTTTCAGTTCGAAGCTCAAGTAAGAGCGACACGAGTTCCGACCTTAAGCGTAATGTGGACGAGTTCCGGTTTGAAATAGGATAAATGCGAGTTCCGATTTCAAACAGTATGGCGGCAAGTTACTCTGAAAGTGAGACGTAGCTAAATTACATCACAAGAAAATTCAGCCAATAAGAACCCTCCAAGTTAACTCCCACTCATGCCTATATAACACATCCTTCTCCTTTGATTCAGACCATTATTCACGTTGCATTTCCTCTTCTCCATCAGCTCTCTTTCTCTCTTGCTCATACATCCAAAACTCAAGCTAAGTTCCAGCCTTGTTCATCCAAACTCCAAGTTTCAGCACCTAGCTCAAATCATACTCCAAAGAGGTAGGATTCTGCTCTATTCTTGAATTTCTTACACTATGATTGTATGAGATTGTGCTATTCTTTACGTATTTAATGAACTATTGGATGTATTGGATGAATTTATGATTGAATTAATAGAAGACTTTGAGTCAGAATTATGATTAGAAGGAGAAGATTAGAAGGAGTGGAGAAGTGAGATGCTGTCTTGGTGAGGAAGTCCACGGCAGTCCGTACGACGGAGTGTACGGCGCCGCCTACAATCGGTCAAATCCGATGAAACCATTTTTAGATGAAAGTAGACATTCAGGGCTTTCCATAGATATATCATATAAGGTTATTGGATTAGTATTGAGGGAGATACGAATTTTTGAAGTTTGACCTAGGGTTCAGGATCTTCATCCGAGCAGGGTGACTTGAGGAGGGAATAACTCACCCCATACAACTCCAAATCGAATGAAACTAAGTTTGTTAGAAATTTTACACACAGAGGAACACCCCAATATAAGATTCCGAGTTTGTTATGGTCCCAATTGTTCCCAGTGATTCGAGGAAGTTGTCCTATGTCTAATTCAGACCAACACAGGGTAGTTCAGGAAGGTCGACTTTCAGGACTTATATCTCGTGATGTACTTAAGCAAACGGAGTGAAACTTGTGGCAAATGAAAGGTTGTCCTGTTAGCTTTGAGATGAGACCAATTTCGTACGATTTGAGCTTAGTTTCGATTTTTAGTGAATTTATATTCCCAGGAGTGTAATTCGGGCTAGTGACTGAACAAGCTGAAGTAAAAGATGAATATCTTGATTTATATAAATCAGAATGACATGGGACCAAAGGGGTTAGAAAGTAGACATATAGGGCTATGACATATCCAAATTTCAGATGTAAATAAGTTGAATAGATATAAAGGTGGATCATACAAGATTCGGGCAGAACCGAATAGAATTGGCAGGATGGCCAAAATGATAATTTTACAAATGATAGTGAAACCTATAAGGTTTGAGTTGAGATTTGCCAATCGACATTGATATTTATGTGTTAAATTGATTGTGTTGCTATGACTGGTTTGTTTGTAAGAATTAGCACTATTCATGGGGAAACGGACCTGATCCGTCATGCTGCCGGATTTACGGCAGAAGTCTAAGAAGCTTTGAATGTTTAGATGTAAGGATGAATTAAAGTTTAAATGGGTATATAGAAACCCTATATTTAAGAATGACATAATTATGTTATGAGGTATGTGAGGATAAGTGATGCAGTATATGCATGAGTATCGGTAAATTAGTAAGGAGGCTACGGGCCTTTATATGTAATGAACATGTACGTGAAGATTATGTGTGCAATGATACATGAAAATAAATGAAGTATATGTATGAGTACATTCTTTATAATTATGCTCGAATATGCATGAGAATGAAAGAAGGTAAATATATTGAATATGGGTCCCTTCACTCGGAGGCAGTTATTCGAGGTCCCTCCTTGTGAAGGCAGCTAAATAAGATAAAATGTGGGTCCCTTCACTCGGAGGCAGTTAATTGAGATCCCTCCCTGTGAAGGCAGTTAAATGATAAAGACATGGGTCCCTTCACCTGGAGGCAGTTACACATGGGTCCCTCCTTGTGAAGACAGCTAAAGACTTTGGGTCCCTCTATGTTGGAGGCAGTTGCACTTTGGGTCCCTCCAACCTAGAGGCAGTGGATCCCCTTGTAGGTGAGTCGGTGTGACGATAGTCACGGGTGAGGCTGACGAGCTCACTCCAAGGCCAGGCTACCCAAGGGCAGTAAATGCACCCTAGGGACGGCGATACGTAACGCCTAGGTGTGCCAAGTAAAAGCTAAAGAATAAAGATTAAAGATTAAAGCTCATGCAGGTACCCCACTCACATGAGGCATGGCATCGACCCAGCTAGTGTGAATATAGGGGACAGAACTTATATGAGGCATGGCTTGACTCAGTTAGTGTAAGTACCAAAGGAAGATCCCATATTCCTAAGGAACGTGACATGGCGATCACGCTCTGATGGGGTATGACATGGCAATCATACTACGGAATGTAGCGCGTAAAGATTTCATGATGACAAAAGAAAAGAAAGATCTGAGAAAAGAAAAGCAAGTTTTATGTGTAGGCATAAATTTAAGTATGAGTAAAGTTATGTGTAGAAGATATGTTCCTAGCATAGTGATGCTGGGTGTTTCAATATGCTCTGATTATTATTCATCGTGTTATATTTGAATGAATTTTATGGGTTCTCCCAAATGCTAAGAGTATGATTAAAATGAATTTTGCTTCGGATAAGAAATTTTTCGAAATGTAAAATTAAGCGATCTGTGCGACATGTTCACCTTTCTTTTTTTAAATAAACCGAAGCAAACTGGAGACGACCATGATGACACTATGTATGAAGATTAGAGAATCCTACTGAGAATTTCGTAATTCTCACTCCTATTTCCATGTTGTCTCCAGATTATTGTAGACGTTTCCGAAGACGGCTGAAGTTGCTGTCAGATGAGGTCCACTCAGGTAATGTGATATGACTCCGGGTATAGTACTATGACTTAAGCATAGTGCGTGGCTTAGGAAGGTGTTACATTAATGGTATCGAGCGATTCAATCCTCCGGACATTCGAGGATTTGGGTGACTATGTTTCGGTGTACTCTGGAATCTTTAGGAAATGAGAGGATGTCATGCGACTAATCTTATCTGCTTAGATAAGATATAGGATAGGAAATTAAGTTAGGAACGCATGACCCCCTAACTGTGATTGTTATTAGTTGCTGTCACACTTAACTTACTGTTGAGCCTGATCAACTCAATGCTTTGTTGTGTGTGACTAGGAACTAATGGCTTCCAGAGGGCGTGGTAGGCCACGAAATAGATCCACTCCGGAAGATCCTGCTAATTTTATGGACACGATGCGTGAAATGGCTCAAGCAATGCGGGAGCAAGCCGCTGCAGCTCATCAGATGATGAACCAGTGGGGTAGGCGGCCCGAGGCTAGACATGGAGGTAATCTACATGGCCTAGGAGTAGACTTGGATTATCTTAAATTTGCTGAGTTTAGAAAAGCGAATCCGCCTAGTTTCCGCGGAACTTTCGATCCAGATAAAGCCGAGGAATGGGTCAAAGCAATGGAGAAGATCTTTCTGTCTTGGCTCTGTAATGATCAACGAAAGTGGCCTTTGCCACTTATATGTTAAGCGGAGGCCGAATTTTGGTGGGATGGCGCGAAGAGACTGTTGGGGGAACCCCAAGTTGATATCACTTGGTACATGTTCAAGGAGGCATTTTATCAGAAATACTTCCCTGCATCGATGCGGAATGCTAAGGAATTGGAGTTTATGAAGCTTCAACAAGGAAACATGAGTGTTTCAGAATATATTGCTAAGTTTGAAGAACTCTGCAAATTCTCCACCATCTATCAGTATAACCTGACGAGAATTGAAAATGCATCAAATTTGAAGGAGGATTAAATGCCGACATTTTAGCCTCGGTAGGGCCAATGGAGATAAGGGATTTTGCTGCATTGGCAAACAAGAGTCGGTTAGTTGAGGGATATAACAAGAAGCTCACTGATGCCAGGATGGATGTTTGTAGAAAGAGGTTGGCACCTGAAGATTCGGAGTTTCAGTATAATCCCCCACCGAAGAAGCCATTTCAATCTAACGGAAATAAAGAAAAGCAGCTGCAAAGGCTAATCACTAATCAAGAATGTTCGAAGTGCGGAAGGTATCATGGAGGAAGGCCTTGTTTGGCTGGACAAAAGGTTTGCTTTAAGTGTGGAAAGCCAGGACACCTGATTAGAAAATGCCCCGGTCATCATCTACCTATTCCTAAGCGGTAATATCCCAGGGTCGAAAGCTGAAAGAATTACTTCCTCAGAGGAGTCATCGCGAATATATGGGATGAACCAGAACAAAGATTCACTTTTCACTAACTGTTTACTGTATTTTCTTTGACTATGTTTGTTCAACTTCAGTGTACTTAGGTGTGAAGTTTTCTTCAAACTCATAGTTAGTTTTGTAATCAAATTTTGAGGACAAAATTTTTAAAAAGGGGGGTAGTATTGTAACATCCCGATTTCCGAGTTCGGCTTCGCCCTCAGAACTGATTCATTCCGATTTCCGACTTAGTCTTTGAAACACAGATAAGAGTATTTTTCCGAGTTCCGAGTTAATGTTTGCCCAATTCTCGACTTCATACCTTTCACGACTTCCGACCTCGTATGAATTATTTCCAACGATTTCCGAGTTTAACCTTCAAGTCCAAACACATGAACGTAATTCCATGAGATCCGACTTCGTGCCTCAAGACAAGTATATCCGGTTTCCGAAGTGACCAACACCATATAGTGTATGAATTCCGACTTCCGAGCTTTTAAGAACTTGTGTTTGGAAATGCGACTCGCGTTCCCGAGTTCCGACCTTAGTGTTGAACTCAATTGGAGTGGACACGAGTTCGGACCCTTGAGTAAACCTTCAGTCACACGAGTTCCGATTTTATATCGAGCATTGACACTCCCGAGTTTATTCCGAGATTATAGGATTACCAGTTACATGAGTTCCGACCTCCGACCTAAGATAACAAGCTTTAAAAAGCGATTAATGCGTGGTTTTAATTTGAATTGGGAATTCCGAAATTTTGTGATTGTGATCTTTCGACTTCCGGAATCCGACATTGATACAAGATTTTCTCAAGACCCAAACAAGCGGATACGAGTTCCAACGTTAGGTTTCAGTTCGAAGCTCAAGTAAGAGCGACACGAGTTCCGACCTTAAGCGTAATGTGGACGAGTTCCGGTTTGAAATAGGATAAATGCGAGTTCCGATTTCAAACAGTATGGCGGCAAGTTACTCTGAAAGTGAGACGTAGCTAAATTCTGTCCACAAGAAAATTCAGCCAATAAGAACCCTCCAAGTTAACTCCCACTCATGCCTATATAACACATCCTTCTCCTTTGATTCAGACCATTATTCACGTTGCATTTCCTCTTCTCCATCAGCTCTCTTTCTCTCTTGCTCATACATCCAAAACTCAAGCTAAGTTCCAGCCTTGTTCATCCAAACTCCAAGTTTCAGCACCTAGCTCAAATCATACTCCAAAGAGGTAGGATTCTGCTCTATTCTTGAATTTCTTACACTATGATTGTATGAGATTGTGCTATTCTTTACGTATTTAATGAACTATTGGATGTATTGGATGAATTTATGATTGAATTAATAGAAGACTTTGAGTCAGAATTATGATTAGAAGGAGAAGATTAGAAGGAGTGGAGAAGTGAGATGCTGTCTTGGTGAGGAAGTCCACGGCAGTCCGTACGACGGAGTGTACGGCGCCACCTACAATCGGTCAAATTCGATGAAACCATTTTTAGATGAAAGTAGACATTCAGGGCTTTCCATAGATATATCATATAAGGTTATTGGATTAGTATTGAGGGAGATACGAATTTTTGAAGTTTGACCTAGGGTTCAGGATCTTCATCCGAGCAGGGTGACTTGAGGAGGGAATAACTCACCCCATACAACTCCAAATCGAATGAAACTAAGTTTGTTAGAAATTTTACACACAGAGGAACACCCCAATATAAGATTCCGAGTTTGTTATGGTCCCAATTGTTCCCAGTGATTCGAGGAAGTTGTCCTATGTCTAATTCAGACCAACACAGGGTAGTTCAGGAAGGTCGACTTTCAGGACTTATATCTCGTGATGTACTTAAGCAAACGGAGTGAAACTTGTGGCAAATGAAAGGTTGTCCTGTTAGCTTTGAGATGAGACCAATTTCGTACGATTTGAGCTTAGTTTCGATTTTTAGTGAATTTATATTCCCAGGAGTGTAATTCGGGCTAGTGACTGAACAAGCTGAAGTAAAAGATGAATATCTTGATTTATATAAATCAGAATGACATGGGACCAAAGGGGTTAGAAAGTAGACATATAGGGCTATGACATATCCAAATTTCAGATGTAAATAAGTTGAATAGATATAAAGGTGGATCATACAAGATTCGGGCAGAACCAGAATAGAATTGGCAGGATGGCCAAAATGATAATTTTACAAATGATAGTGAAACCTATAAGGTTTGAGTTGAGATTTGCCAATCGACATTGATATTTATGTGTTAAATTGATTGTGTTGCTATGACTGGTTTGTCTGTAAGAATTAGCACTATTCATGGGGAAACGGACTGATCAGTCATCTGTCATGGGATTCTGTGAGAAGTCTAAGCTTTGAATGTTTATATGTAAGGATGAATTAAAGTTTAAATGGGTATATAGAAACCCTATATTTAAGAATGACATAATTATGTTATGAGGTATGTGAGGATAAGTGATGCAGTATATGCATGAGTATCGGTAAATTAGTAAGGAGGCTACGGGCCTTTATATGTAATGAACATGTACGTGAAGATTATGTGTGCAATGATACATGAAAATAAATGAAGTATATGTATGAGTACATTCTTTATAATTATGCTCGAATATGCATGAGAATGAAAGAAGGTAAATATATTGAATATGGGTCCCTTCACTCGGAGGCAGTTATTCGAGGTCCCTCCTTGTGAAGGCAGCTAAATAAGATAAAATGTGGGTCCACTTCACTCGGAGGCGATTAATTGAGGTCCCTCCTGTGAAGGCAGTTAAATGATAAAGACATGGGTCCTTTCACCTGGAGGCAGTTACACATGGGTCCCTCCTTGTGAAGACAGCTAAAGACTTTGGGTCCCTCTATGTTGGAGGCAGTTGCACTTTGGGTCCCTCCAACCTAGAGGCAGTGGATCCCCTTGTAGGTGAGTCGGTGTGACGATAGTCACGGGTGAGGCTGACGAGCTCACTCCAAGGCCAGGCTACCCAAGGGCAGTAAATGCACCCTAGGTGACTACGATACATGCGCTAGGTGTGCCAAGTAAAAGCTAAAGAATAAAGATTAAAGATTAAAGCTCATGCAGGTACCCCACTCACATGAGGCATGGCATCGACCCAGCTAGTGTGAATATAGGGGACAGAACTTATATGAGGCATGGCTTGACTCAGTTAGTGTAAGTACCAAAGGAAGATCCCATATTCCTAAGGAACGTGACATGGCGATCACGCTCTGATGGGGTATGACATGGCAATCATACTCTGGAATGTGGCACGTAAAGATTTCATGATGACAAAAGAAAAGAAAGATGCAGAAAGAAAAGCAAGTTTTATGTGTAGGCATAAATTTAAGTATGAGTAAAGTTATGTGTAGAAGATATGTTCCTAGCATAGTGATGCTGGGTGTTTCAATATGCTACAGTTATTATTCATCGTGTTATATTTGAATGAATTTTATGGGTTCTCCCAAATGCTAAGAGTATGATTAAAATGAATTTTGCTTCGGATAAGAAATTTTTCGAAATGTAAAATTAAACAGTCTGTGCAGCATGTTCACCTTTCTTTTTTTAAATAAACCGAAGCAAACTGGAGACGACCATGATGACACTATGTATGAAGATTAGAGAATCCTACTGAGAATTTCGTAATTCTCACTCCTATTTCCATGTTGTCTCCAGATTATTGTAGACGTTTAGAAGGCAGTGAAGTTCTTTGTCAGATGAGGTCCACTCAGGTATGATAATGACTCCCGGTATAGTACTATGACTTAAGCATAGTACTGTGCTTAGGAGGGTGTTACAAGGTACACCAAGACTAGTGTCAGTGACCGCTAGCTACTGATTAGCTGAAAATCCTCCCACAATTTATATAGGAACTAAAGTAATAAATAGTAATAAAAGCACAAAGTAATAAATAGTAACAAATATTAAATCAAATTTTTGAAGCATAAAGTATTCATCAAAGTTTGAAAGTCCAAAATATAATTTACTTAATAAATCAATTCAGTAATCCAAATAAAGATTAAAGCTTGCCTTCGTTTATAAATTTCATAGTCTTTTTCCAAAAAAAAAAACAACTTTCAGAACATTCAACACTTGAACATTAGTAAAATTTCCTCAAAACTGAATCAAAGGTCCACAATTAGATAAATATATTAAACCATAAGATAATTATATCACTAAACAAAACATTCAAAGTTAACTAGACATATATAAATAAGCTATCAATATATGTTAAAATCAAACTAAAACTAATTGCATAAGAAGAACATACGCCATAGAGGCATTGTCCAATTACAGAACATTAGAAAATGTCCAGTCTATGTCTTGGGGCCGCTAAACTTGCAGATCGATCTTCTAGCGAATCTGAAATTACACACAAATGATTATTTCCGATTTAACCATAAATGCTTCGATTTATTGTTTAACTCCAATCTTCTTTCTCTAATCTTTTTCCCCAAAAATAAAAACTTTCAAAGAAGTTTTGGAGCAATTAAATACATAATTAACTAATTAATTAATTAATTAATTAATATTTTAAGTCACAAAACTTTACAACAAAACAATGTATGATTTTGACTTAACAAAACCAAAACATGACAATGAAGTAGTACTTAAAGGTAATTTTTGCATAAAGCGAGATTACAAGAAAGTATTGAGAAATTTGCTAGTCATTACTTTTATATACATTAGTATCTTTTACAAAAAGAAAGATCCAATTCTAAAGTGCAGTTAGAATATTTTCATGATAATTAGACAAAACATATTAATAGATGAATAAAATTAACTAAACTATACTTATAAAGAAATAAAATAGATAGCAGTTTAAAATTTGCATAAATGATAGTAATTGCTCACTTCCTTTCTTTTTATAGTCAAAATCACCCAAAATTATGGAACCACCCATTTTAGTTTGATCATTAATCCATAGATTAAGATTTAACCCACTGCTTATATATCCTCAAGCATAAGAAGCTACCAACAACGAACAAATCACCAATAGCTACGAAAAAAACAGAGAAAGACACACACAAAAACTTGAAGGAGAGAGACGGGCGAGAGGGAGATGGACCGAAGAGAGAGATGCAAAGAGAGATCGTGAGGAAGAGAGAGATGCAATTGGTGGTATGTGGCAGCGGAAAGCGGGAAGCGCGGATGGTGGCTCATGGGAGTAAGGGAAAGAGGAGATTGAGGGAAACGAAATTGAGAGGAAAAGAATGAAGGAACATGATAAAGGAGAGGAAAAACAAAAGAGATGAAGCAAACGGAGTATGGGGAAAGCTCCAAAATGTGAAATGAAGGGAGAGAGGGGTCTAGGGGGTGCACCATATCACTTATAGTGCACGGTGGTCCCTCATGTCTCTCTTTTTTTTTTTTTTAAACAACCCCTTTAAAAACTTCATCTATACAATTTTATATTCTCTACACTGCAATTTTTAAAAGTAATTAAAGGAATTATTCAAAGCATAAGCCATGAAAATTTTTAAATATTTTGGTTATCAATGTTTTATTCTAAATAGGCATTTTATTTTTAAACAGGGTATTACATATTAGATCCACAACAAAACTCTTCTTCCATTTTTTCTTTTCTCTTCTCCTTTCTCCTCCTTCTCTCTTCCCTCTCTTTTCCCTCCCTCCCTCCTCCTCTCACATCATACTAGCCACTAACCAGCACCCTCCTCCCTCCTTCTCTTCCTCGCTCTCTTTTTCCTTTTCTATTTTTTTTTCCCTCTTCTCTTTTCTTTCCACACTTCTCCAACCATCGTCGGCCACTGGACAATGACCCGCTACCACAATCTAGCCACTTGCCACTGACAGCTGTAACACCCTCCTAGGCACAGTACTATGCTTAAGTCATAGTACCACACCTCGGAGCAAGTATCGCATACTGAGCGGACCTCATCTGACAGCAACTTCAGCCGTCTTCGGAAACTCCTACAATCATCTGGAGACAACATGGAAATAGGAGTGAGAATTATAAAATTCTCAGTAGGATTCTCTAATCTTCATACATAATGTCATCATGGTCGTCTCCAGTTTGCTTCGGTTTATTTTGAAAAAGATGCACATGCTGCACAAACTGTTTAATTTTACATTTCGAAAAATATCTTATCCGAAGCAACGTTCATTTTTTACTCACATACTGGTCCTTTAGGAAAGTGTACACAAGATTAATTCATGAATAGTACCATGGATAATAAGTTCAACATATAAAACGCATATAGCATTAGTCAAATGGTAATGTCTCATCTGTATCTCACTTAACTTGCACTTGAATTCATACACATACATACAATTTTTACTTTTCTTTCATTCGGCACACCTAGGCGTTACGTATCGCCGTCCCTAGGGTGCTTAGATCTGTCTACACTTGAGCGTTACGTATCGCCGTCCTCAAGTGCAGCATCATACCATATTCCATCTTTAGTCTTTAATCTTTTACTTGGCACACCTAGGCGTTACGTATCGCCGTCCCTAGGGTGCATTTACTGCCCTTGGGTAGCCTGGCCTTGGAGTGAGCTCGTCAGCATCACCCGTGACCGTCGTCACACCGACTCACCCGCAAGGGGATTCACGTGCCTCTAGTCTTGGAGGGATCGATTCTGGTCACGTGCCTCTAGCTGAAGGGATCGATTCTGGTCACGTGCCTCAAAATTTGAGGGATCTCATCTGACCACGTGCCTTCAACATAGAGGGATCTCATCTGACCACGTGCCTCCAAGGTAGAGGGATCTCATTGTCTTAACTGCCTTCACAAGGAGGGATTCAAGTGCAACTGCCTCCAAATGAAGGGATTCACATCTTTATCATTTAACTGCCTTCACAGGGAGGGATTTCAAATAACTGCCTCCAAGTGAAGGGATTCACATTCAGTACATTCACATTCTTTCATTCTCAAACATATTCAAGCATAGTCATACATGCGCTACATCACTTACCCTCATATACCTCATAACATAATTATGTCTTTCTTAAATATAGGGTCTCTAGATACCCCTTTATATCTCAACCCATCCTTACATTTAAACATTCATGACTTCTTAGACTTACAGTAAATCGGCAAAGACATAACGGATCAAGTCCGTTTCCCCATGAATAGCGCCAGCCTTTCACGGACAATTAGTCAAAGCAACATAATCAACTTAACATACATATAACAATGTCAAGCTGGCAATCCTCAATTCAAACCTTATATGTTCCACTAACACTTATAAAATTATCATTGTGGCCATTCTGCCAATTCTATTCGGTTCTGCCCGAATCTTGTATAATCCACCTTTATTTCTATTCAACTCATTTAGATCTGAAATTTGGATATGTCATAGCTCTATATGTCTACTTTCTAACCTCTTTGGTCCCATGTCATTCTGATTTACATACTTCAAGATATTCAAATCTTACCTCAACTCGCTCAGTCACTAGCCCGAGTTACACTCCTGGAAGTATAAATTCACTAAAAATAGAAACTAAGCTCAAATCATGCGAAATCGGTCTCATATTAAAGCTAACAGGACAACCTTTCATTTGCCACAAGTTTCACTCCATTTTCTTAAGTACATCTCGAGATATAAGTCCTGAAAGTTTACTTTTCTGAACTACCCTGTTTTGGCCTAGATTGGACATAGGATAACTTCCTCGAATCACTGGGAACAATTGGAACCATAACAAACTCGGAATATTATATTGGGGTGTTCCTCTGTGTGCAAGCTTTCTAAAAAAATTGGTTTCACTCGATTTGGAGTTGTATAGGGTGAGTTATACCCTCCTCATGTCACCCTGCTCGGATGAAGATCCTGAACCCTAGGTCAAACTTCAAAAATTCGTATCTCCCCCAATACTAATCCAATAACCTTATATGATATATCTATGGAAAGCCCTGAATGTCTACTTTCATCTAAAAATGGTTTCATCGGATTTGACCGATCGTAGGCGGCGCCGTACACTCCGTCGTACGGACTGCCGTGGACTTCTCCCTCAGGCAGCACCCTCATCCATCCAATTCTGTTAGTTTTTCTTCTTCTAATTCTAATTGCCACTCAAGATTTCATATTAATCCCATATTAATCCAATCATACACATCCACTATGTCATCAAATAATCATAAAAAGTAATCTTTCATGCATCTTTAGTTTAGAGGAATTAAGATTAGAGATTGAATCCTACCTCTTTGGAGCAAGATTTGGCTAAGTGCTGAAACTTGGAGTTTGGATGAACAAGGCTGGAACTTAGCTTGAGCTTTGGATGTGTGAGCAAGAGAGGAAGAGAGCTGAAGGAGAAGAGGAAAGCAACGTGAATTATGGTCTGAATCAAAGGAGGAAGGATGTGTTATATAGGCATGAGTGGGGGTTAACTTGGAAGGTTGTGATTGGCCTATAAACATAAGGCCAAGTTTCAGCTCCACGTTGCCCTTTGTGTGGTAGTTTCTAGCATATTCTGGAAACTAAATCGGAACTCGTAGTGAACCTCATGTATATGAGGTCGGAACTCGGTAGTTTTTACTTGAGCTGGGAGCTGAAGCCTAATATCGGAACTCGTACCAGCTTTGTTTGTGACTTTGGGGAAATCGGAGGCCGTAAGTCGAAAGCTCACAATCACAAAATCTCGGAACTTCCTATTTGAACTCGGGAATGCTAATGCTGGATATGAAATCGGAACTCGTGTGACTGAAGATTTTCTCAAGGGTCCGAACTCGTATCTATCCCAATTGAGTTCAACACTAAGGTCGGAACTCGTGAGTTCGAGTCACGTTTCCAAACACAAGTTCTTAAACTCGGAAACCGTGTATCAATACTTTTAAGACATGAAGTCGTAAGTCGTGAAGTAGTAAAGTATGCCACTTTAAGTCGTAGATCGGAAATTATGCCCGTATATACCTCGAAGTCGGAAATCGTTCAAAATCAAAATTGAAGATTTAATCGGAAGTCGGACAGGATGTGAAGTCGAAATATATACACTGTATGGTTGATGACATCGGAATCCGGATATAATTTCCTTGAGGCATGAAACCGGATCTCATGGAATTACGTTCATGTGTTCGGACTTGAAGGTTAAACTCGGAAGTCGTTGGAAATATCCATACGAAGTCGGAAGTCGTGAAAGGTATGAAGTCGCGAATTGGGCAAACATGAACTCGTAACTCGGAAAAATACTCTTATCTGTGTTTCAAAGACTAAGTCGGAAATCGGAATGAATAAGTCCTGAGGACGAAGACGAACTCGGAAATCGGGATGTTACAACAGCCTCTAACATTAATAGTTTTTTTAAATTTATCTTACTAATTTTAATTTTTCTATAATATATATTACTAATTTTTTGTTGTTCGTATCGTTAATGATTAGAGTATTTCTTTGTTGAAGACTTAATGGACATGTTTAAAGATACAATAGAGATACTCACTAGAGAAAAATTTAAAACTCAACAAAATTTGTTAAAAATTCAATAGAAGTTGTTGAAGACTCAATGGAGGATACGGAAGACTCAATAGAAATTGTTCAACATTCAATGGAGAAAGTTGAAGACTCGGTAGAAGTTGTTAAAGAATCAAATGAAGTTGTTGAAGAATCAATGGAAGTTGCTAAAGATCTAGTGGAGGAAATTGAACCTATATGGAAACAAGAATTAGTTAAAAGTATGCAAAATATAATCCTTCTATAGTTTTATTAAGATATCTCTCTTCCATATTTGCATAAACTTGAAATATTTGAACTGAATTTATTTGATTTAATGGTACTATATGAATCTAAAGATTTCATTTTCCTCTTCGAATTGGTTGTTTGCGGTGGCCAATTTTGCTGCAAGTTAGAGGGGGAAAGTCCATCGTAAATTAAAGGGGAAAAAGTCTGCTGCTAATTAGTTAACCAGTAATTAGAAGGGAATGGCTACCACTATTGATCAGCAATCTAGGGTTTTGGAGGTGACTTGTTTCTACTATAAATTAACTATTATCAGTCGCTTTTTCATATTTAGCAGCAAAATTTTCCACCACAAATTAGTGATTTTTTTGTAATGTTGGATCTTTCAAAAGTGACCCAAGGAGTTGGTTGATGAGAAGGTGATAGAGTTAGACCATTGCATGTAGTCACCATAATTGAAGGTTTAAAAGGCCTAGAGCTTTTAAGGGTGAAAGAGAGGGTTTTTCAAAGGTATGAAAATGAGATTGTATGATAGCTTGAACGGTGGTGGAAATGGTGTTTGAGAGGGGTTTTATATAGGATTTAGAAAAGAGTCGTTGGCATAATGGTCTTTTATCCAATTCTACAATAAATTAACTGATGTTTGATGTCAATGAGTAACGGCTAGATTTTGAAACTTATGCACAGCCGTAATCCATCGTAAACAACTTTTTTGAACAACCCTTTTGATCAAAAACAATTTTGATCTCATCCTTTCTCATGAAAGGTATCTTCTAAGCACATTTATGACTAAGTATTAACCTTTCTAAAGATAACAACCCTTTCTAATCAAGACTCTTCTCTTATCTGTGATGATTGTTCTGACTGAATAACCTTTCTAATCTCTTTTCTTTTGAATATCTCATATGCCTTTCCCATGTTGGTCATCTCTTAGCGAGAAATAAGGACTTAAGGGAAATGAAATGATGCATATTAAAAAATATATCATGTTTAGATCATTTCCAATATCATATAAATGATCTTTAGCTAAAGGTTTTGTAAAGATATTAGCAAGTTGATTATTGGTTTTCACAAACCTTAGCTCAATATCATCTTTCTAGATATGATCCCTAATATAATGATGCTTAACATCTATATGTTTTGATCTATATTGTTGTATAGGATATTTAACAAGATTTATAGCACTAGTATTATCACATAGAATAGGGATTTTGATGTAGTCAAGTTAAAGTCTTCTAATTAACACTTGATCCATACCATTTGAGAACAACAATTTGCCATAGATATATATATTCAGCTCAAGTGCAAAAATCTTTTTCTTTGACCTACTTAATCTTAAGCCTCATAGGCAAATGAGGATAACATTGGCACATTCTCTCGCATGTTTAACCACTAATTCATTATGCTTACAAGATAAGCTAGTAAGAATATCAAAATCAAGACAAATGATTAAGCATGCCATCCTCTTTTTCTCTTGTTTTCTTATTGCATTATAGTAGTACCTTTAAACAAGCCAACAAAAAGTGAAAATATACATGAATATACCATAAATCATGGCATCACAAAACTGCTTGTAGAGTTTGCCATCTTTTTTATTTTTTGACAAACTTGCCTACAAGTCCATCAAATTAATCTACTTCTCCAGTAAAGTCAAACTAGAACTGTAACATCCCGATTTCCGAGTTCGGCTTCGCCCTCAGGACTAATTCATTCCGATTTCCGACTTCGTCTTTGAAACACAGATAAGAGGATTATTCTCGAGTTCCGAGTTAGTCTTGCTGGATTCTCGACTTCATGCCTTGTACGACTTCCAACTTCGTATGGATTATTTCCAATGACTTCCGAGTTTAACCTTCAAGTCCGAACACATGAACGTAATTTCATGAGATCCGACTTCGTGCCTCAAGGAAAATATATCCGGTTTCCGATGTCACCAACCATACCGTACATAAATCCCGAATTCCGAGTTTAAGTACTTGTGTTTGGAAATGTGACTCGAATTCCCGAGTTCCGACCTTAGTGTTGAACTCAATTGGGATGGACACGAGTTCGGACCCTTGAGCCAATCTTCAGTCAAACGAGTTCCTATATCCGATTTAACAACCAGCATTGGCATTTCCAAGTTCAAATAGGGAGTTCCGAGATTATAGGATTGCCAGCTTTCATGAGTTCCGACATCCGACCTTGATACAAGATTACCTCAAGTCACACACGAGATTGGACGAGTTACGACATACGACTTCATCTCCAGTCTCAACTTATATAAAACGAGTTCCGACTTCAAGTGTAATAGAGACGAGTTCCGATTTCAGATAGAACAGAAGCGTATCTCAGTTTTTGGGACGACGTGGAGAGCAACACAGCCACAAAAACAGGCGACATGGCCGAACTTCAATCACAAAACGCCAACCAATCAACACCCACAACTCCAACTACCCCCATCTATTTAAGTCAGACTTCTCTCTTCGTTCCCAGCTGATTTACGTTTCCCTTCCTCTTGCACCAGCCTTCTTCTTCTTCCCTCCCTCTCTCAATCAACTCCATCACTCCTTCAAGTTTAACAAGGTTCTATCAATCCAAGCTTTAACACTTAGCTCAAATTATACTCCAAAGAGGTAGGATTCTGCTCTATTCTTGAATTTCTTACACTATGATTGCATGAGATTGTGCTATTCTTTATGTATTTGATGAACTATTGGATGTATTGGATGAATTTATGATTGAATTAATAGAAGACCTTGAGTCAGAATTATGATTAGAAGGAGGAGATTAGAAGGAGTGGAGAAGTGGGATGCTGCCTGAGTGAGAATTCCACGGCAGTCCGTACGACAGAGGGTACGGCGCCGCCTGCAATCGATCAAATCCAATGAAACCATTTTTAGATGAAAGTAGACATTCAGGGCTTTCCATAGATATATCATATAAGGTTATTGGATTAATATTGAGAGAGATACGAATTTTTGAAGTTTGACCTAGGGTTCAGAACTTTCATCCGAGCAGGGTGACATGAGGAGAGTATAACTCATCCTATACAACTCCAAATCGAGTGAATCCAGCTTTGTTAGAAAGCTTACACACAGAGGAATACCCCAATATAAGATTCCGAGTTTGTTATGGTTCCAATTGTTCCCATTGATTCGAGGAAGTTGTCCTATGTCTAATTCAGATCAACACAGGGTAGTTCAGGAAGGTCGACTTTCAAGACTTATATCTCGAGGTGTACTTAAGCAAATGGAGTGAAACTTTGTCAAATGAAAGGTTGTCCTGTTAGCTTTAATATGAGACCAATTTCGTAAGATTTGAGCTTAGTTTCGATTTTTAGTGAATTTATATTCCCAGGAGTGTAATTCGGGCTAGTGACTGAACAGGCTGAAGTAAAAGGTAAATATCTTGAAGTATATAAATCAGAATGACCAAAGAGATTAGAAAGTAGACATATAGAGCTATGACATATCAAAATTTCAAATTTAAATGAATTGAATAGACATAAAGGTGGATTATACAAGATTCGGGCAAAACTGAATAGAATTGGCAGGATGGCCAAAATGATAATTTTACAAATGTTAGTGAAACCTATAAAGTTTGAGTTGAGGATTGCCAGTTTGACATTGATATATATGTGTTAAGTTGATTTATGTTGCTATGACTGAACTGTCTGTGAGATGCTGGCACTATTCATGGGGAAATGGCCCTGATCCGTTACGCTGCCGGATTTACGACAGAAGTCTAAGAAGCTATGAATGTTTAGATGTAAGGATGAACTAAAATATAAATGGGTATATAGAAACCCTATATATAAGAATGACATAATTATGTTATGAGGTAGGTGAGGGTAAGTGATGTAGCATATGTATAACTATGCTTAAATATGTTTGAGAATAAAAGAATGTGAACATATTGAAGGTGAGTCCCTTCACTCGGAGGCAGTTATGCGAGGTCCCTCCTTGTGAAGGTAGCTAAATAAGATAAAATGTGGGTCCCTTCGCTCGGGGGCAGTTATTTGAAATCCCTCCCTGTGAAGGCAGTTAAATGATAAAGATATGGGTCCCTTCACCTGGAGGCAGTTGCACATGGGTCCCTCCTTGTGAAGGCAGCTAAAGACTTGTGTCCCTCTATGTTGGAGGCAGTTGCACTTTGGGTCCCTCCAACCTAGAGGCAGTGGGTCCCCTTGTGGGTGAGTCGGTGTGACGACGGTCACGGGTGATGCTGACGAGCTCACTCCAAGGCCAGGCTACCCAAGGGCAGTAAATGCACCCTAGGGACGGCGATACGGCTAGGTGTGCCAAGTAAAAGACTAAAGACTAAAGATTAAAGTATATGCAAGCACCCCAATCACATGAGGCATGGCATCGACCCAGCTAGTGTGAGTTCAGGGGACAGAACTTACATGAGGCATGGCATGACCCAGCTAGTGTAAGTACCAAATGGAGATCCTATATTCCTAAGGAACGTGACATGGCGATCACGCTCTGATGGGGTATGACATGGCGATCATACTCTGGAATATAGCATGAGGATCCCATCTTCCTAAGGAACGTGACATGGCGATCACGCTCTGATGGGGTATGACATGGCGATCATACTCTGGAATATGGTATGATGCTGCACTTGAGGACGGCGATACGTAACGCTCAAGTGTAGACAGATCCAAGCACCCTAGGGATGGCGATACGGCTAGGTGTGCCAAGTAAAAGACTAAAGACTAAAGATTTTATGACGAAAAGGAAGATGAAGAAAGAAAAGCAAGTTTCATGTATAGGCATGAATTTAAGTACGAGTAATTTTATGTGCAGATGTTATATTTCCAGCATATTGATGCTATCGTGTTTTTAATATGACGCTTATTATTCATGGTGTTATAATTGAATGAATTTTATGGGTTCTCCTAAATGCTAAGTGTATGAGTAAAAATGAACTTTGCTTCGGACAAGACATTTTTCGAAATGTAAAATTAAGCAGTTGGTGCTGCATGTTCATCTTTTTCAAAATAAACCGAAGCAAACTGGAGACGACCATGATGACACTATGTATGAAAATTTGAGAATCCTACTGAGAATTTTATAATTCTCACTCCTATTTCCATGTTGTCTCCAGATGATTATAGAAGTTTCCAAAGACGGCTGAAGTGCTGTCAGACGAGGTCCGCTCAGTAACGATACTTGACTCAGTGGTATGGTACTATGACTTAAGCATAGGACTGTGCTCAGGAGGGTGTTACAAGAACTAGCATGCTGAGACAAAGGGAATCCATAAGAAAATTCCTTGCCATCCAAATCTAGTCCCCATGAAATAATGATCCATTTGGATAAATAGATTATTTAAGTTTTTTTTTTTTTTTTTTTTTTGTGAAAGGAACCTCTGAAAAGGAACTTATGAATAAATTATTTTGAATTTGGATGCGCAATAATAGAGGTGCTTATTTTGATTGTTTTAAAAAATATTTTTTGAGAAGCTTGATATTTTAATTTGTCAAAAAACACTAGAAATGACTTTTGGTAAATAGTAAGCTAGATAGTCAAATAGGAAAAGAAGTTGAAGATGTAACTTTTGACTTCCAAAAAGTTAAAAAAAAAAAATCATAAGCGGTGTTATTCAAACGGGTTCTAAGTAATGCTAGGATAATCATGCATCATATAGTAGCTTCTATCACTAAACCAACAGCATGAGGTTTATAGAATCAGTCATCTCATAAGGTTCAACTGGTGCAAATTTTTTCAAGAAAGTGAGCTGCCAAAAAATGCAAATTTTTTCAAGAAAGTGAGCTGCCAAAAAACATTCTGAAGCTTCAACTAGTGATGATGATGTACCCTCAGCCTTGCGAAGAAGTGCAATATTATATCAAGCAGAAGCACAAAATCTATCATGCTGCAATGCATCCATTAGAAAGCTTCTAACTACAAGATTTAATTGATTACTACACCGCATAAGAACTACTGCAGTGGAGATTAAGCTTGGCCAAGATCAATATCCAAAGCATCACAAAAAGCTTTTAGAGCCTCTTTGCAAAGTGTAACATCTCGATTTCCGAGTTCGGCTTCGCCCTCAGGATTGATCAATTCCAAATTCCGACTTCATATTTGGATTTCAATAGGATGACAATTTCCGAGTTCCGAGTTCATTTTGGCCAATTTCCGACTTCACGTGATGGTTACGAATTGAATGAGATGCTTCCGATTTCCAATATACGACTTCATGTAAATGATTTCCGGCATTATGCTCGAGTACGTGATATCCGAGTTCCGACATAGGGTGATTCAAAATGGACATGAAAGGCGACTTACGAGTTTTAGCTAAATTGGATTCTGAGTTCATCACCAAGGTCTTTTATCCACTTTCCCGAGTTCCGAAATCGAGTTGAAGTGCCAATTCCTATGAATTACGAGTTTCGACTTCATAAACGTAATTCCATGAGATCCGACTTCATATCTCAAGGAAAATATATCCAGCTTCCGATGTCACCAACCATACTGTATATAAATCCCGACTTCCGAGTTTAAGTACTTGGGTTTGGAAACGTGACTCGAATTTCGAGTTCCGACCTTAATGTGGAACTCAATTGGAGCAGACACGAGTTCGGACCCTTGAGCCAATTTCCAGTCACATGAGTTCCGGTATCCAATTTCACATCCAGCATTGGCATTCCCGAGTTCAATAGGGAGTTCCGAGATTATAGGATTGCCAGCTGCATGACTTCCGAGCTCAGGCCTTGATACAAGATTACCTCAAGTCACACACGAGACGGGACGAGTTACGACATACGACTTCATCTCCAGTCTCAACTTATATAAAACAAGTTCCGACTTCAAGTGTAATAGAGACGAGTTCCGATTTCAAATATAATAAAAGCGTATCTCAGTTTTTGGGACGACGTGGAGAGCAACACAGCCACAAAAACAGGCGACATGGCCGAACTTCAATCACAAAACTTCAACCAATCAACACCCACAACTCCAACTACCCCCATCTATTTAAGTCAGACTTCTCTCTTCGTTCCCAGCTGATTTACGTCCCCCTTCCTCTTGCACTAGCCTTCTTCTTCTTCCCTTCCTCTCTCAATCAACTCCATTACTCCTTCAAGTTTTACAAGGTTCTATCAATCCAAGCTTTAACACTTAGCTCAAATTATACTCCAAAGAGGTAGGATTCTGCTCTATTCTTGAATTTCTTACACTATGATTGCATGAGATTGTGCTATTCTTTATGTATTTGATGATCTATTAGATGTATTGGATGAATTTTGATTGAATTAATAGAAGACTTTGAGTCAGAATTATGATTAGAAGGAGAAGACTAGAAGGAGTGGAGAAGTGAGATGCTATCTTGGTGAGGAAGTCCACGGCAGTCCGTACGGCGGAGTGTATGGCGCCGCCTACAATCGGTCAAATCCGGTGAAACCATTTTTAGATGAAATTAGACCTTCAGGGCTTTCCATAGATATATCATATAAGGGTATTGGATTAGTATTGATAGAGATATGAATTTTTGAAGTTTGACCTAAGGTTTAGAACTTTCATCCGAGCAGGGTGACTTGAGGAGGGTATAACTCACCCTATACAACTCCAAATCGAGTGAAACTAAGGTTGTTAGAAAGCTTACACACAGAGGGACACCCCAATATAAGATTCCGAGTTTGTTATGATGTCAATTGTTCCCGGCGATTCAAGGAAGTTGTCCTATGTCTAATCCAGACCAAAACAGAGTAGTTCAGGAGGGTCAAATTTTAGGACTTATATCTCGAGGTGTACTTAAGCAAATGGAGTGAAACTTGTGGCAAATGAAAGGTTATCCTGTTAGTTTTGATATGAGACTAATTTCGTAAGAATTGAGCTTATTTTTTATTTTTAGTGAATTTATATTCCCAGCAGTGTAATTCGGGCTAGTGACTGAATAGGCTGAAGTAAAAGGTGAATATCATGAAGTATATAAATCAGAATGACATGGGACTAAAGAGGTTAGAAAGTAGACATATAGAGCTATGACATATCCAAATTTCAGATTTAAATGAGTTGAATAGAGATAAAGGTGGATTATACAAGATTCGGGCAGAACCGAATAGAATTGGCAGAATGGCCAAAATGATAATTTTACAAGTGTTAGTGAAACATATAAAGTTTGAATGGAGAATTGCTAGCTTGACATTGTTATATGTGCGTTAAATTGATTATGTTGCTATGACTGATTTGTCCATGAGATGCTGGCACTATTCATGGGGAAACGGACCTGATCCGTTATACTGCCGGATTTACGGCAGAAGTCTAAAAAGTTATGAATGTTTAAATGTAAGGATGAATTGAAATATAAATGGGTATATAGAAACCCTATATTCAAGAATGACATAATTATGTTATGAGGTATGTGAGGGTAAGTGATGTAGCATGTGTATAACTATGCTTGAATATGTTTGAGAATTAAAGGAATGTGAATATATTGAATGTGAATCCCTTCACTTGGAGACAGTTATTTGAAATCCCTCCCTGTGAAGGTAGTTAAATGATAAAAATGCAAAATCCCTTCACTCGGAGGCAGTTGCACTTGAATCCCTCCCTGTGAAGGCAGCTAAGACAATGAGATCCCTCTATGTTGAAGGCACGTGGTCAGATGAGATCCCTCAATTTTGAGGCACGTGACCAGAAGAAATCCCTTCAACTAGAGGCACGTGACCAGAATGAGATCCCTCCAAGACTAGAGGCACATGAATCCCCTTGCGGGTGAGTCGGTGTGACGACGGTCATGGGTAAAGCTGACGAGCTCACTCCAAGGGCAGTAAATGCACCCTAGGGACGGCGATACGGCTAGGTGTGCTAAGTAAAAGACTAAAGACTAAAGATTAAAGTATATGCAAGCACCCCAATCACATGAGGCATGGCATCGACCCAGCTAGTGTGAGTTCAGGGGACAGAACTTACATGAGGCATGGCATGACCCAGCTAGTGTAAGTACCGAATGAAGATCCTATATTCCTAAGGAACGTGACATGGCGATCACGCTCTGATGGGGTATGACATGGCGATCATACTCTGGAATATAGCATGAGGATCCCATCTTCCTAAGGAACGTGACATGGCGATCACGCTCTGATGGGGTATGACATGACGATCATACTCTGGAATATGGTATGATGCTGCACTTGAGGACGGCGATACGTAACGCTCAAGTGTAGACAGATCCAAGCACCCTAGGGATGGCGATACGTAACGCCTAGGTGTGCCGAATGAAAGAAAAGTAAAATTTTATGTATATGTATGAATTCAAGTGTAAGTTAAGTTAGGTACAGATGTTATGTTCCCATTAGATTAATGCTATATGCGTTTTATATGTTGAACTTATTATCCATGGTACTATTCATGAATTAATCTTGTGTACACTTTCCCAAAGGACCAGTATGTGAGTAAAAATGAACTTTGCTTCGGACAAGACATTTTTCGAAATGTAAAATTAAGCAGTTTGTGCCGCATGTTCACTTTTTTTCAAAATAAACCGAAGCAAACTGGAGACGACTATGATGACATTATGTATGAAAATTTGAGAATCCTACTGAGAATTTTATAATTCTCACTCCTATTCCCATATTGTCTCCAGATGATTATAGAAGTTTCCAAAGACGGCTGAAGTTGCTGTCAGACGAGGTCCGCTTCAGTAACAAAGAATGACTCAGGTGTGGTACTATGACTTAAGCATAGTACTGTGCTTGGAAGGGTGTTACACAAAGGCCCTTGCTTCGTACATTGTACCCGAAGAATTGAACAAATAAACATTATATGCAAGTTTGAGAAGCAATTAGAATGGAATATTTACTATTTATTCTCCAATATCGACCGCCTCCCAACACTTTTTTTCCTTTTTATCATGCTCACTAAAATTGTACAATGAGATATTACTTATAGTAAATTTGGTTTCCGTTTAGAAATTCCTAAGTCGTCGTATAGGCAAAAGCTTCTCTTCGATTTCTTTTAATCAAACTATGGTTTTAGAGCTACAAATGGAAATCTGAAGAGCAAAATCCTAAATTGGTCTCTGAAAGAGTTGTGGGGCATCAATTTGGCTTTCGAAAAATTTGTGATATCAATTTGCTCCTCAGAAGAGTTGTGAAACATCAATTATTTTCTCGAAAGATTTGTGGCATTAATTTGGTTATCAAAAGATTAAAATTCTTTTTAAATTAGTTCAAACTTCTTTTAATCATTTTGACTAATTTGAAATGAATTTTAATCTTTCGAGAATCAAATTAATAGTACTTTTCTGAGGATCAAATTGAGGTTTTCAACCCTTTCAAGAACCAATTTGAGGTTTTACTCGAAATCCACACAAGCTATCAATTTTAATAGAACACGCTTTCATCTAAATATCATGAATATTATGCTACATTATGCTTTGATCTCCGTTGATGCTGCTGTATTTTGCAATATGTGAAATATGTTTAATTGTGCACATAGACTTATATTATTTGATCATGATAAAATAAAAAATTCGAAGAAAGTTAGATCTATTTATTGTTTTATGAGACATGTATCTTGCTTCACTAAGGTACATGCCTCACAAGTCACATCCAAGCTTCGTGACCTCTTAGCACCTAGTGCAACAATATGCTACATACCTATAAATAAAGAACAGTCCTTATAAGACAATATATGCCAATTATTTTGAAGCGATTATAATCTGTCAATATTATTTCAATATCAAGAAAAAAATGAATGGAAAAGATGAAATCCAAGAAAAAGGTCATATATATGCTTATCGCATGACATCTACAAGCAGAGTATAGTTTGATGGCCTTCGATTTTGAAAGGCAGGCCTCTGCATCACCCCGCTGTAAAAGACTGATGTATACATAAGAAAGATCATACCATATTTCCACTTCCATGTTAGCCAATTTGGAAAATTAGCTCCGACAAATATAATCGGCACAAGTAACAAAGAGTAAGTATAAAGTACTATTCTCTCTTGAGGATTATAAATCAAGTACCAATTTATTTAAAACAGTTACTATTTGGGCGACAAAAAATACTAAGATTGAGAATAAAGAAAAATAAATAGAATAAAACAAAATATGCAAATAATATAAAAATAATCAATAAAAAAGAGAGATGATGGGGCTGAATTTATCTAAGTTTCCTAGTTTGCATTACCCAAATGTTAAATTAATTTCTTGACAATACCATTGTTCGTCGAATTACTCATAATTAATAGTCAAAGTTTAATTCCTTAACACTAGGATCTTTTTAAGATAAGTTGAATAGTTTAATTTCTTAGACTATTCTAAACCTATCTTAAGAATGAAGAACAAGAATCAAAAGACTGCACAAGTGAGTACTTCTATTTCTAGTTACTCTAACCTATGTTACTTTTTAGATTGGCTTATTTTATGAAGTGAAATTTTTTTTGACATCACAAAATCATACATCAATTAATAGGTGATCAGGCCAAAAACAATATTAAGAATACTAGAAATTAAGTAATGTATTGAAAAAGAGAATTAAAATAATATAAAAGGAACACAAAATAAGTTCCTTAAGATTGCATCTCTCTAACACCTAAAGAAACTAAGAAACCATAGAAAAGAACCTCAATCATAAAAAAGCCATCCCTCCCTTTCTCTATCTCCAGCTTCCCCCTTTTTTCTCTCCAAATAACAATTATTTATAAAAGAAAAAAATCAACTTAGAGTCCCTTAATTTTGTCTTTAAATGAAATCTTCAGATTAAATCCTTATTTGCTCATCTTCCAAATCTTTTTCAAATCTTCAAATTTTCATCAGAATCTTTTCCTTTTTTCTTCTTATTCATTTGTGCTATCTTTATGCTGTATCCAAATATAAATTTGATGAAAATCTTTATCTATTAAGATCAAAAAAATAAATTAAATTCAAATCAAAAGAATATTCTCACTGATAGATCTCATAAATTAAGTTTATTAAAATAAAGCAGGAAAACCATCATGTTGAGAATAAATTTGAAGTAATTAATACACAAATATGGGGTAAAAATAATGTATTTTTCACAAGTCATCACACCCCACATTTGAAGTTTTGCTTGTCCTCAAACAAAATAAAAGGTAAAAAGTAAGAGAAGAATAAGTCTCGTAGCCTTTAATTTACCAAGCACAAAATCTCCAATTTATATGCAACATAGAAAGTAGTGGATTCATAAATATCAACTTTAAATCAAATTTGCAAAACTACACCAAATTTATAACCTTGATAACTTACTAAAAAGCTCTAATCAAATTAAGTAGGGCTAAGATGACTCAAATTTTCATCCAATCAAGCCCTAATTAGCACATTTAATATGATTTTAATTTTTGGGATTTGATTGACTCTAAATGCTCTATTCTATAATGACTCTTGAAAGGAGTGCTCGTCAGTGACTCCTGTTCTAATTGGCCAAGGGTATTGGGTGATAAAGTACTCCTCGGATCTATTTACTTAAGTCATTCAATGGCATAGAAACACCACAAGTATTTATTCACGATTAATGATATGCTGCATGCATAACCTCGACATTGATACTTAGAGCCTTAAGGTTTGTCATAGCCTTTGACACTTCCCTAATTTTTTTTTATTTTCTCTTTTTTTCATACAGGGTCTAAAAAAATTCCATCCACCACATGGACAATATTAGAAACACACAATGCATCAATTAATTCTAAATAGGGAGTCAATGAGAATAGTAAAATCAGCCAAGAACTTACACATAGTTTAATGAGATTCTAATAGTCTAGCTACTCAAAAAGCTAAATTATGGGTGAATTAAAACAATTTTCCAAAAACTTTGATACCTACCACTATAATCAATCAACTACCAAATTAAAAAAACTATCCCAATCAAAGAAAAGGAAGTGAGACCACAAATGACTAAGATGACATGACTCAAAAACTAAACTATAACCAAAATAAAATAAATGAGAAATGAAAAATAAAATACAAACTAAATGAGAAAAATAAAATAACGTAAAATAAATGGAAAGGAAAATAAAACTAAAAATAAAAAAATAGCAGAGTACTCCCTTACTTTTGTTTGGCACTTAGTTGATTCCAATAGTTACTTTTTTTTTTTTTTTTTTTTGCTCTATAGCATTGACATTTTCAACATCAACTTCTTTGAAAGCTTCAATATCTTGACTGCCTCTTATGCCTGGATCCCACATTAGAATCACAAATTTTCTCACCACTTCTTTGAGTTTGTGTGGTAGCCTCCTCTTTTTGGACAACAACTTTTTCTTAAACATTGCACAATAAGGCATAAGCTTCCACACTTTAACAATTGCACTTTCTAAGAACTAATAAGTCTGTTGATCCATCTCTTTCTCTTTCTCAGGACATGGGACTTTTATGTATGAGTTGATCTCTTGTGGCTCATCCCAATTTCTTTTCCATTGTCTCCTTCTCATTTGTCTCTTCATCTTTCTCCTCACCATGATTTTCTTTTAGCTCTATTTCTTGCTCCTTTCTTTCTCGCTCCTATCCTTAATTTCCTCCTCTTCACTCATTTTAATTTCATCTTGTCCCACTACTTCCTCATTCATGAAATTAATAGCACTGTACGATTCCCTTGGGATTGGAATAGTATCACTAGGTAGAGTTTCCTATGGTGTCTCTAAATTTCAGATGCCCGACTCCTAGTTCTTAAAAGTTGCTTTGGTTTCTTCCCTGAATAGAGCAACCTGTTGAGCAAGTTGTGCATTCTATTGAGCAAACTGATCTACAAGCTTTTCTAACACTATCTCCCAATCAATTTTCTTATTTTGAGGAGGAATTGCGAGGTTGAAGTTGGTATGGATAAGTAGGTGCCAGGCAACCCCCTTCAAATGTGGGTATTGTGCATAAAATTTAGCCACATAATTCCCATTTAAATAATTGCCTGCATAGAAGTCACATCTCAACGGAGGACAATCTACAACTCCAATTTGCATATGCTTGATCTATGTTGTGGACTTAGAAAACTATCTAGTCATCTCTTCATACGAACCAAATAGAGTTTCCATCTTATGTATCGAGCAAAACAAGAGCTAATAATAAAACAAAACTTTATAGGGAGGTAAGTAATGAAAGAGAATAATAAAAAGCAATTTTTTTTGACGAAAATAAAATAAGATCAAATGAAATAAAACAAAGTAAAACAAAAATATTTTTTATTTTTTATTTCTTTAAAAAATGAAAATAAAATAAAATAAAGCAAAAATATTTTTTTTATTTTTTAAAAAAATAAAAAATAATAGTAGGAATAAAAACAAATAAAAACAAAAAAATATCGAAATTAACAACGACTAAACTACTAATGATATTCATTAAACAATCCCTGACAATGGCATAAAAAACTTGTTAGCCAATAATCAACTCCGACAAATATACTAGGTTACAAGTAATAAAGAGTGAGTATAAAGTCTCATCCCTTGAGAATTGTAAATCAAGTACTAGTTTGTTTAGACTAATTACTATTTGGGTGACAAAAAATACTAAAATTGAGAATAAAGATAAACAAACAAAATAAAATAAAATATGCAAATAATAGAAAAATAATGAATAAAAAAGAGAGATGTTAGGAGTTGATTTCATCTAAGTTCGCTGTTTGCATTACCCAAATATTAAATTGATTTCTTGACAATATCATTACCTATCGAATTACTCATAATTAATAGTTAAAGTTCAATTCTTTGACACTAGCATCCTCTTAAAATAAGTTAAATAATTTAATTTCTTAGACTATTTCAAACCTCTCCTAAGAATGAAGAACAAGAATTCAAAGAACCACACAAGTGAATACTTCTATTTCTAATTACTTTAACTTATGTTAATGGCTAAATTGACTCATTTTATGAAGTGAAATCCCTTTTGATATCACAAAACCATATATCAGTTAATAGGTGGTCAAACCAAAAACAACATTAAGAATACTAGAAATTAAGTAATGTATTGGAAAAAAATCAAAATAATATAAAAGGAATACAAAACAAGTTCCCTAAGACTACATCTCCCTAATACCTAAAGAAACTAAGAAAATATAGAAAAGAACCCTAACCATAAAAAAGTCATCCTTCCCTTTCTCTATCTTTAGCTCTTCCTTCTTCATCTCTCCAAATTACAATTATTTATGGGGCAAAAAACTTATAATCCCTTGATTTTCTCTTCAAATCAAATCTTTAAATAAAATCCTTATCTGCTTATCTTTCAAATCTTTTTCAAATCTTCATCAAAATTTTTTTCTTTTATCTTCTCATTCCATGGTGCTATTTTTATTTTGTATCTAAATAAATCTAGTTGGAATCTTTATTTATTAAGCTCAAAAGAATAAATTAAACTCAAATCAAAAGAATATTATCACTGGTAAGCACTTATAAATTAAATTTATTAAAATCAAGCAGGAAAACCATCATGTTGAGAAAAAATTTGTAATTATTAATGTACAAATATAGGGTAAAAATAATATATTTTCACAAATTATCATTTCCATTTATGAGTTCGAAGAGATGGTTATTAAACATATGCCTAGAGGGCAAAATTGGCAGGCTAATAAGCTTGCTCAAATTACTTCCAAATACAAAGTGAGTAATCTGACTCCTTAACATTTGTCAAGTAAAGGAAGTTTTTAGCCCTATCAAAGAAAGAGGTCATGTTTATTGACCACTTAGAACCATCAGATTGGAGAAAACCCATTGTCAACTATTTAATCAATATAAGGGAGAGTTTGGTAGGGGAATTCAATTTTCATTCCTCATAATCTTAATTTTGGGAATATTATCCTCGGGAATAGTTTTTCCATGCATTTGTATCTTGAGATGTTTGGTAGATGGGTTAAATCCCTAAGAAAAGTTTGTTCATTTCCAAAAATACCCTTAGTAGTCTGACAGCAAATGGCGATGGTCCTGCAACGGTCGACCATAGTCGATGGTGGTCCGACAATGGTCAGTAATGGTTTGATGGTTGCCCGACGGTGGTTGGCGGCAGTTGGTGGTGGTTTGGTTGTGGCCCGCGGTGGTTCGGCGGTGGTCGATGGAGGTTTGGCGGCATATGGCCGTGGTTCGGCGGCGACCGATGGTGGTCCGGCAGCAAACGGCGGCAATTGGCGGCGGTCGGCGATGGTCCAGCCATGACCAGTGGTGGTTTGCGGTGGTCGGTGGTGGTCCGATGGTTGCCCAATGGTTGGCGGCAGCCAACAGTGGTTGGCGATGATCGATGGCGGTCTGGCAACTGCCCGCGGTGGTCCGGGGGCAGTATGGTGGTGGAGGGTGGTGGTGGAAGGTAACTGGTGGTGGGCAATAGTAGTGATAATTTGGTCTTTTCACATGAAAAAATATTCCTATGCTATGAGAATATTATAATCCCATATATGAGATAAGATTATCTCGGGGAAATCTTACCCCAAAATCAATCCCGATAATATTAAATTCTCCAAAATATTTTTCTAAAACTTATACCAATTATAGGCATCTTCATGGAATTCTCATGACACATATTCTAAACCCTCTACCAAACGCCTCCTAAATGGTTTGTTCGATAGGAAGACGACGTGCAGAGACCCAAATTATGTAATTCTATGAGACACAATATTTAAAAGATCTTTTTATAGTGGCTTATCTATGTGTCTTGGTAAGGATGATGCTTATCTAGTAGTAGCTGAAGTCTGCAATTAAAGGTATTTGTGGAGCCCATCAAGCTAGGGACAAGATAAAGTGGACACTAAATTCACAACAGGTATATTGGACTCACGATAAAAGATTATATGGAGTATGTGAAGTCATGCAAGGAACATTAAAAGCATGCTAACATGCAGCATGTTCCGGTGATAGAGTTGCACTTGATTGTGAAACATTGGCCATTTCAAGGATGAACTTTGGATATAATTGGATAGATCCATCCACGATCTTTGAAAGGACACAAGTTTAATTTGGTAGTTGTGGATTATTTTACAAAATGGGTTGAGGCAAAAGGTTTGAAAGAAATAACTCAGAATGAAGTTATTCACTTTGTCAAAGAGCGAATTCTTCAAAGATTTGGAATTCCAGAAACCTTATCTCCTGAGCAAAGAACCATGTTCATGGGAAGAAAGATTTTCAAGTATGCTTATTCTAGGAATATTAAGTTGATTAGTTTAACATCTTATTATATCCAAGCAAATGGGTAGGTTAAAGCTGTTAATACGACCATTATTGGATTAATTAAGAAACACATAGGTAAATAACCTCGGAATCGGCATAATACTCTTGGTCAAATTTTATTAGCTTATAGAAGTTTCCGTAAAGATTTGACAAGGAATACACCTTATAGGTTGGTCTACGAAGTGATCTTGTCAGTCCTGTCGAAATAAATTTGTAGTCCATAAGAATATTTGAGACAAAATGAGTTGCCTAAGATGATTATTGGAATTTCATATTCGATGTAAACGAATTAGAGAATTAGGGATTGCATGCTCTAAAAAATATTATTTGACCAAAGGAAATGATAGAACGATCGAATAACTATAGAGTTAGAGTAAAGAGTTTGGAAATTAATTTTTTCCATGGAACATGGGCATGGCCATTTCATGTTGAAAAAAATATTTTCTATAAATGCATATAGCCTAGTCGAAATTGAAAGAGGAAGTAAATCACATGCAATCGATGGAAAGTATATAAAGAGCTATCATAAACCAATAAGTAAAGTGCAAATTAGCATTGGACCATAGTTCCATTGCCGAAATATTTGTTTGACGGTCAACATTTTGTTATCGACACCCCCAAAATAATAATATTCAAAGAAAATAACAAAAGTTGACGTATTACTGTTGACATCCCCAGAAAGAAATAAATGGGTTTAAAATTATAAATCTAAACTTTAGCAACCTTTAGAGATTGTTGTACATCCTTCAGCTGTTTAGACAGACTCTCCCTAATCCCTTTCGCCTTTTTTGCCTCTCACTCAGCCTTAGATTCGATTCCAATTGCTCATAGTAGTTTAAGAAAATCACCCTAAGTCCAAATCGGGTTAAAATAGGACAGTTCAGAGGGGTTAAATTTTGGAGCTTATAACTCAAGCTTTACTCAAGCAAATGAAATGAGACTTATTATAAATGAAAGCTTGTCCTATTAGCTTTAATATGATATGAATTTCGTATGATTTCAACTAGTTTTGATTTTTGGTGAATTTTTACTTTTGAGCGTGTAATTCTGGCCAGCTACAGGGCAGGTCGAGATAGAACTCTAATAACTTGAGCTACACCTATCAAAATTAAATGGGACCAAAGAGGTTAGAAAATAGACACACAACACTCCAACATATCCGAAATTTAGGTCCAAATGAATTAAATAGAAATTATGGCTTATTTTACAAAAATTAGGTAGAATGAAGGTACTTAGATGCAACTTAAATCCAAGTGCAAATATTATTTTTTTGAGATTGATATTGATATGTGAATGCACTGCTGTGATTTTTTCAGATAATATATTATCTGAGTACTGGCACTATTTATGGGGAAGCGGACTCGATCAGTTATGCTGCCTAATTTTCGGCAGAAGTCTATGAAACTATGAGTGTTTATTTTACGAGAAATTCATGATATGAACAGTTATACAATTATGAATATGTTATGGTGATATAAACATGAATTATTCTTATGAGAGCATGCATATTTGCATATAAATGAAGGAAGAATATATGAGATCCCTTCACTTGGAGCCAATTATTTGGGTCCCTCCAGGTGAAGGCAGTTAAAAGATAAAGATGTGGGTCCCTTCACTTAGAGGTAGTTGTCAATTGGGTCCCTCTCTATAAAGATAGCTAAAACTTTTGGGTCCCTCTATGTTGGAGGCAGTTGGCTAACTAAGTCCCTCTAACCTAGAGGCATGTGGGTCCCCTTTGAATTGATCTTTGTGTGACGATGGTCATGAGTTGAGCTCACTCCTAGATCAGGCTACCCAAGGACAACAAAGATTAAAAGCAAGGACATATATATGCAGATATCCTAGGGAAGGCGATACATAATGCCTAAGCATGTCAAGTAAATAAAACAAAGAAAACACAAAAGCATATGCATGATTTTATGATGAATAGTGTATACATACAAATAATATTCGTTATTATCATCATTATGACATTGCAAGTAGGCTTTTGTTATCAATATTATTATTATTATTATGAAATATTGTTGTACTCATACTTGAATCCTTACTCTGTTTAACAAGTACATGAATCAAATTAACTCTGTTTCGGACTATATGTTTTCAAACTATAAAACGGAACAGTTCGTATAACATGTTCACTTTTTTTTTAATAAACCGAAGCAGCTGGAGATACTAATGATGACACGATATGAAATTTCTTAGTGAATTCTACTGAGAATTTAAAATTCTCACTCCTATTTCCGTGTTATCTCCAGATAGCTCGAGAAGTTTCAAAGACGGCTGAAATTGTTGTTAGAAAAGGTCTGCTAAGGTGATAGTAACAACTCCTGAGTATGGTACTATGACTTAAGTATTGTACGGTACCAGGGAGGACGTTACAATGCTAGCCACCAACCACCACCCTCCTCCCTCTCTTTTTCCTTCTCTCTCTCTCTCTCTCTCTCTCTCTCTCTCTCTCTCTCTTCCTTCAACACCTCTCCAATCACTTCTAGCAAATGCACAATTACAATCAACCAATTACCCCTACCAGTAGCCTCTAACATTAACAATTTTTTAAAATTTATCTTAGGAATTTTAATTTTTCTATAATATATATTACTAATTTTTTCGTTGTTCATATTGTTAATGATTAGAGTATTTCTTTGTTGAATGTCGAGTAGACATGTTTGAAGATACAATAGCGATAGTAGAAGATTTACTAAAGAAAGTTGAAAACTCAACAAAATTTATTGAAAATTCAATAGAAAATGTTAAAGACTTATAGCATGTTTGGGAGCCCGTTTAGGCTCCCCAAAATCAATTCTAAACCCTTAGGATCTATTCTGTAGATTTTTGATTATGTTTGGTTATCCACTCTCAGAATCAATTCTAGTCTTTAGAATTGATTCTAGGAGAAGTGAGAATTTTTTACTTTTTATCAGAATCATTTTTAGAGGAACTACCAAATATAAATCACTTTACCTCAAAATCAATTCTATTCAAATCAATTCTCTCTAGAATCAATTCTACAAAAATAGAACTAAACACATTATTAATAGATGTTGTTAAAGGCTGTCAGCACCCAATTTTTAACTAAATAAAAAAATCATTTTGTTTGAATAAAAAATAAAAAAATAGAAAAAAAAATCCAAAAATTGACACCCCAATCCTTTTCTGGCCCATAGTTTGTCTTCACAACGAAAATTAAAAAAAAAAGGAAAAAAAAGGATCATATCATGAATTAAAAGGCAATTAAATCATGATTTTGTTAATTGCCATCAATCAAATCAGGTTTTCTAAATCAAGTTCCAATCAAATGTCAACCAGATTATGTAATCAAAAGCAAGGGGTGAAGAAAGAGAAATGATATTTTAATACAATCTATTTCATATTTCAGATTGATATACCATCCATCTACTATTGGATGGGTGTAAACTGGGTTACCCATCCAATAGTGGATGGGTGGTATATCGACCCGAAATACGAAGTAGATTATATACAAATAATACAGTTCATGTAGAAATGGGCAAATTATCTCGATGAAAGGGGAGGCATTCAGAAAATCCAAGAAAACCTACACAAATTTGAGAATAGGCATCTGAGCTTTCATGGTGCGACTCTGTTGTGGGAACAAGGAACAGGCGTGTTTCATGCAAACTCTAACCGGGTGTATGTCACCAAATCTTACATTTTTGTTGTGCTCTAAACAAGGTTTTTCATGATACTTGTGCGATTTTTTTAATTTTGCAGATGAGGTAGTCTTTTGGTAATACATTCTTTTCACACACTCAAACCCATGCAGCCCGTGAAGCCACCTTCAAACTTCGGCCACTCACCGTCGTCCCTCTCCTTAACAGCCACCTTCACCCATAAAAATTAAACCTGCAAACACCGCACACCACAGCCCATCATCACAGCCACCTACCACTAAGAGCCAACATCATCTTCTTCAACTCAAACCACCAACAGCTAGAGCACAACTTCCTTGCCACCTTCGACTAGCGAGCACCATCACTATTAAAACAGCCCCTGCCCATACGCCAACGTCGACGTCAACGTTCCGCACCACACACCTTCACCTCCTTTCGCCTTCTCTGTCACAAACCACCATCCTTATGTACCCTACAGCTGCTACCCCCATAGTCAATCACCACCATCAAGCCGCGCTCTGACTCTACAAAATCTTGCTTGTGTGTTAAATTTCGTAGGATAGCTCATGCGTTTGTCTAGTAAGTTTAAAAGTGATGAAAAAAATAAAAATAAAAACCAGTTTGACTCTTTTTAGCAATTTTGATCCATCGTTTGATTTATTCGATTATTTTTAGCCAAAAAAAAGGACTTCTCTTTATAAATGATAAAAATAAAAATATATTTTTTAAATCTTTTTAATCCGTGCAATAATTATTGAGGGTGATTGATGATTGAGTAGTCCCAAACTACCTTCATGGTTGTTTGTATCATAAGAGTTTATTAAGTAGCCCAATATTAGTTTAAATTATGTGCAAGAGCGGATTTTCTTTCAGAATAAAAATATCCTTATCAAACTTGTTTTCATAAAATAAAATAAAAATTTAAATAAAATTAACCAACTAACAATTTTTTTCTACAAGAATGACATGACTTTAAGTTTTTTATTACATTTGAGGATACATAGAAGCATAAGGTAAAAATAATTTTTCTTAATTGCTGTATCAGTTTTATTTTTGTAAATAGCATTTTTAGGCTTTAATCTTTTTTAAAGGGGAAAAGTAAAAATTGTCAAAATTATTTACTTTCCACAATGAAGTTTAGGTATCTGTCGAAAGATGGATGTTATGGGGGTGTAATGGGATTTAGTTTTTATCATTCCTTGTGCATAATTAGATTCTTGAGCATGAATTTATTTTTAAAGGACTGGTCTTGCCAAATTAAACTTGAATGATTTTTTCAATTTTTTCCATAAATAAAAATTGGTCGCGACTCTATTGAAAACTATTTTTCAAATAAAAATTTTAAGCCTATTTTCGATCATGGTATGCCCTCTGGGTGCGTTATGACAAAGACTAAATAAAAATTGCTCAAGACTCAAATGGAGAGAGTTAAAGACTTAGTGGAAGTTCTTAAAGAATCAATAGAAGTTGTTGAAGAACTAATGGAAGTTGTTAAAGCCCTAGTGGAGAAAATTGAATCTTTATGGAAGCAAGAATTAGTTAGAAGTATGCTAAATATACTTCTTCTATAATTTTATTAAGATATCTCTCTTCCATATATTTATAGACTTAAAATATTTGAATTGAATTTATCTAATTTAATGGTATTTATATGAATCTAAAGATTTCATTTTTTTCCCCCTCGAATGGTTATTTGCAGCAGCCATATTCGCTGCAAATTTTCAATGGTAAACAGCCTCAAAATTGGCATAATATTCTTGGTCAAAGTTTATTGGCTTATAGAGGTTCCCTTAAAGATTTGACAAGGAATGCGCCTTATAGGTTGGTCTATGGAGTGATATTGTCTGTCATGTCGAATTAAATTAGTAATCCATGAGAATATTAAGACAAAATGAGTTGCCTGCAGATGATTATTGGAATTTCATGTTCGATGTTGAATTAGAGAATTAGAGAATTAGGAATTGCATGCTCTAGAAAATATTATTTCACTAAAGGAAATGATAACAACATCGAATAGCCATTGAATTAGAGTAATGAGTTTTAAAGAAGGCAATCATGTTTAGAAATTAATTTTTTCCATGGAACATGAGTCTAGGACCTATGGTAAATGGTCTGCAAATTGGGCATGGCCATTCCATGTTGAAAAAATATTTTCTAGAAAATGCATATAACCTAGTCGTAGTTGAAGGAGAAAGTAAAATATAGCGGTGTCTATGGTGGACCATCTCCAATTTTGATCCAAGTTGGTAATGAGTGAATATTATGAAAAAAAGTAGTAAGTGGGGTAAAATTTTAATTTTAAAAATAAAGTTAATAATTTTTAATTAACTCGTAATCAACACTTAAAAAATTATTCGGACATCCAATAAAATTTTGAGCCATTAATATATATTAAATTTTAAAAAAAATTTATATTTTTTTAAAATCAATATGCTAATTATATCAAATAAAAAATCTCATCAAGTATATCAAATTTATTTGATTGAAAATGTATTTAATTTTGTAAAAAAATAAATAAATTTGATCTCTAACCAAAAACATATTTTGTAAAAGCATAAATTATTTTAAAATTAAAAATTTTTATTTTGAGCAAGAAAAATGACGGTTAATGAATGAGTGAAAAAGCCTAAAATTAGTTGTGCAACTATTTAATGTAAGTATTAAAAAAGAACAAAAATAAAAAATATTAAATTGAAGTATTACTTTAAAATATAGATATATGATATGATATAATAGTCAATTTAATCTATTTTTAATAATATTAAGTTATTGACCATGTATGCTTAAATTAAAATGGATCATAATATAATTTCATAATTTTAAATATAAAACTTTTATGGATACAAAATAAAATTCTAAATACTATTAAAAATATAAAATATTGGCCATAGGATTATAATTTAATAGTATAAATTTAATATCAATTAATCACCAACTATGACTATAACTGAAAACGGTCAATCACAGCTTCTCCCAGTAAAATATATGCAATCAATGGAAAGAATCTAAAGAGCTATCATAAATCAATAAGTAAAGGGTAAATTAGCATTGGACCATAGTACCATTGTTGAAATTTTTGTTTGAAGGTCAACATTTTGTTATCCAATCCCAAAATAAGATTATTCAAAGTAAATAACAAAAGTCGACGTAATATTGTTGATATCCCCAGAAAGAAATAAATGTGTTTAAAATTATAAATCTAAACTTTAGCAGCCTTGAGAGATTGTTGTACATCCTTCAGCTGTTTAGACAGGCTCTCCTTAATCCCTTTCGCCTTTTTTGCCTCCGACTCAGCCTCTATGAGCTCGCTAGAAAGCTTTTTGAACTCAATTAATTTACTAGACAATTCAATTTTGAGGGCGTCGAGGGCGGCCTTACTTCTTTCTTTGTATTCAAGGAGTTTTGACTCCTTTACTGCAAGCTTGTTGCGTTCTTCTAGCCCAGCTCCCTGGGTTGTCACCTCGTCAAAATTTGCCTTCACTGTGGCTGACCATTTTGCCAAACCAACTTGTCTCTTTTTTAGCCCTTCTAAGTCTTTGAAAAGTTTGGCCTTTGATTCGATGAGTTGTCGGTGGCGCTCTATGGCTTCCTGGGCAGGCATGAACTGGTCGAAAGTGTCCTTATAAAAACGCTGGAGTTTCAAGGTTGGATGTTTGAATTGAGGTGGGAGTTGAGAAATCATGGCACCGAGTTGCGTCAACTTGTCCATTAAAGAATCCATCAAATCTTTATCAGTAGCCAAGGAGTCAAGATCCTTATCCCTTAAAAGCTCAAAGCACTCTACAAGGAGGCTGATGGATGGGACATTCTCAGCTTGAGTGCTAAAATCAACCGATGGGGCTTTTGACGAATATATGCCAAGTGTGGGGTCTTCCCCTAGAAGCATCTTGTCAAGTTCTGCAAACAAATCATCACCATCCATATCATTTAGAGCCTGCTCAAGGTTATCTCCTACTAGGTCTTTTCCCAAGTCGTTGAAATCCCTAAGGAAGGGATCAGAGAGGTCGAATAGAGCACTATCAATAGCGGCCATAGTCTTGTCTTGATTTTCTTCATTTTTTGTTCTATCAATAGTGGAGAGAAGCTCAGGATCGTGGGAAGGGTCCTGCCAAAAGGAAGATTATATGATAAAAATTCATGCCAAGTTGGAATAAGTAAAAAAAAAATAAATAAAGCAAATATACAAGGCATGAGAGATTACTTGAATAAAAGGGAGTCGATCAGAAACATGAGACTCGACCTGAACTCCCGATTGTCGAGAAAAGCCTTCCTGTACAAAGGCAGTAGGTTGCAGAAACTAGGAACAATACGAGGTTGTCAGATCATGTGTCAAAAGGAAATTAGAAAAGAGGTTTTAAAAACGAAAATACCTTGGTGGATTTCATAATTCCTAGCCTCGAGGAGGCCTTAGCAGCAGCTAGGACAGGGTCAAGAAGAACTTCCTATAGAGGATAAGAAAGAAAAGTTAGTAACGGTCAGTGTCTTTGACCAGATCCTCCAACGGTTGAGTAGAAGTGTCTTTCGACGATGCTGTGGTAGAGGTCTAAAGGACAACAATGTATAAAGAAGGTTATGAGGTGAAAGGAAAAGTCAAAGTGTTAGAAGTATTTGACAAAAGTGCTATACCTCAGATTTTCTTTTTCGAGGTTTCAAAGAAACCTTTTCTTCATTGATAGAACCAGTAGGGCACGAAGTGTTAATTGGCTCTGTGGTGACGAACGATGCTTTTCGACTCTTAGGAGGTTTGGAAACCCCTTCAGAAGCGGCCTTGCGTTTGCTTCTTCGACACTTAGGTTCCTCTTGGGGAACCTCTTCTTCTTGTTCAGCTACTTCGCCCTTTTCTTCACCTTCTCCGTCAGACCAATCCTCAGGTTCCTCTTGGGGAACCTCTTCTTGTTGTTCAACTGCTTTGCCCTTTTCTTCACCTTCTCTGTCGTACCAATCCTCCTCCTCCTGTGGAACTTTCTCCAGTGCATTTACTAGTGTGGACTTTGTCACTGAAAAGAAAAATAATTGAAATGTTAATTGTGACTTAGTTGAAAGCAAGTACAAGGTAAATGTAAAAAAACTACCTAAGCTAAGTGCTGTTCATAAGGGTACATGTAAAATTTTGCAAAAGTAACCCGCTTGCTTGGTGGTTGACATAGACACCCAAGGCACCTTTGCAGGATCTGGTATGGGTCAGCTAATCCAAATGGGATTTTTGATGGAGATGAAAATTTAAAAGGAATTTTAAATTTTTAAAGCAAACTAAGATAAAGGGAAGTTAACCTCTCAAAAATAAATAAATAACTAAACAAATAAATGAAAGAAAGAGACATGTAATCAACACGAATATAATTGCGTTTTATTCTATTGAAAGTTTCTTTATATATATAAGAAATAAAAAAAAATGCAGATTAACCATATGCAACACTTACAGGGGCTAAATCTAATGTAGGATAGGACGTATCCAACTTTCACAAGCAGTATGGCTTTTGCCGATGAAATCACGGTGCTAAGTTTGGGTTCATTTCTGATTTATGATATAACAATTTCGGACTCAGGGTTGTCATTTGCTTGCCATGACAAGTCATTCATTTGATAAAATGTCATGTTAACCTTAGTGGCCATGAGTAAGACGATACTGATCAATGAAACTTAATAAGACTATACTGGCCAATGAAACTTAATAAGACTATACTGATCAATGAAACTTAATATTGATTTGCGACTTAAATAACTTTGAATTCTTGAAGTATTTTGTTTGAGAATTATGTGTATAAAGTTTGGTTTCTTTGGTGCTGGTTTGGTTGCTCTTAATTTGTTATAAGTTACAAACTACGGTGCCTTTGAAGTGTGATAGATTAGATGAGCTAATTTGATCTAGTGCAGCTATTGAGCGTGTTTCTTTTTTTTTTTTTATTACATTGGCAGCAATGAAATTTAAATCTAAGATCTTATACATTTTTATTGGCTTATTTGAGAGTGTTTCTATACATTTTGTACAAACAAACCCTGTTGTACAGGTATCTAATTTGTTCTTCGGTAGTTCTATATGTCAAGGACTATTGCTAGTTCTATATAATTCAATTAATGCAAGTGTAATAATCTTTTTGATTGACCTCATATAAATTGCATCTCATGGTAAAAATGTTTCTCTTGAGAACTCCATATTTCCATAATTTCCAAGTTAATTATTATGATTATTATTTTCTTCATAAACAACAGGGCTAAACGACCAAAAGGAAAACAAACAAACAAACTAACTACCCACTATATAGGTAAAACGAGCAACTTAATTATACCATAAGGGGAAAAATGCCACCAGATTGTTTACCTCCTTCATTAACAGTATTACTAGCCAATCTTGACATTATTAAATCTGAATCCAAATTCGTGATTGAAGGTGCACAACAAAACGTTTCACTGGGTTCATTGTCCAGGTCTAACGTTAATGTATCTCTTTTTCTCTTTTTTGATATAATTCCACAACCTGTAGAAAATGAGATTATGAAATTGAATAAGATATTTCAACTTAAGAAGTCAAATAAATGACTTGCCATAGCAAGTAAACCACAATTCCAAGTTCCAAATTATTCTATCATAAATCAATAATGAACCAAACTTCAAATATCCCATTCTTACATTTTCTTACAAACATAAATCTAAAAACATTTAATTTCTTTACTAAAAAAGGCATCCAATTTTTCTACCGTTAATTTGTTTCCTTTTAATACTACCCCTGAAAAACAAAAGATTTCCTTTTTGCTTAGATATATTTGCACAAACTTTTACAATTATAGGTTACAGCTACATTTTGCTAGTGCTGCATACCCCATCATTCATTATTACAAACTCTTTAATGTAAGGAAAAGCCCTGCAGGGTGACTTTTAGAGCCAAATTTCTAAGAATTACCAAGGAAAAAGATTTTTCATCCCTGAAGAGGCCCTTTGTTTTTGCTTCTTTTCTTAGCCATTACCTAAAAATCAGCTAGGAAATAGGAGGCCATCCGTTAGATCTGAAGAGGCGTCCCAATTTCTGGTTTTTTCTTTTCTTATTTGTGAATCATTTACGACTATCTCAAGTTAAAGAATTTAGTCATCTAGTATGAGAAGTTGGATGAGTCGTCGGTACTCACGATTAGTGTAGGAGTTTTTAATGCTCACAATTGAAGCATTTTTCCGCTGAAGATATTTACTGGGGAATCATGTAGAAAAATTTGGGAAATTTAATTTACTGGTGGGGATTAAAAAGTTATCTTTCTCCACTTCTTTTATTTTTCTGCCATAATATCACTAACGATCTGAGTGTTATTTCTTGAGGATTTTAGTGTGTTAATAGAGATTTCACAAGTATAAAAACACATGAAAAAGGTAAAAAGAGATGATTCAAATCCCCACTAATACACTAAAATCCCATAAAATAACACTCAGATTGTTAATTGATTTATTTGGATGCATTATAGATATATGAGTGGTCAATATCAAAATACATCTATTAAGGTTAAATGAATTTGAGTTTCTTTATAGAAAGATTTTATATAGACAAATAGTAATATTTAGCTAATTTAAGAGAAATTGGTTGAATTGCGGTGTTTTGTAACGTAAAAACCGAATCGGTAGAAATTTGTACTGTAGGATGACATGAGTATCAATTAAAAATCTAAGAAAATGTGTCTAAAGATTAGGCACGTTACCTGTGCTAGATGGCCAAATCATGACCACAAATTTGGAAACTTAACAAAATTTAAATTTTCTTTTGAATCCATCATTCATGTTCTTTTTTAATTCTTCCAACTTTAGACTTAAGAATCAAAATTTTTCCCTCCTTGTCCCCAAAGAATTTCGGCCACCCTCCATAAACCCCCACCCTCCATTTCTTTCTTTAACTTCATTCCTTTCTTCATCCTCTCTCTATATCCACGTAAATTTTCAAGTGAATCTTGTCTTATTCTACTCAAATTTTCCACTATTTTTTTGTGTTTCTCAAGGAAAAACTCAAGATAACCTCATAAACAACCTACCATTGGATCATATAGCTTCAGGCACCAAGGAGAAGAAAAGAAGTTATCACCATCTTGAAGCTTTAGTGAAGAAAAGTCATCAAGAAACTCCAAATGGAGTTTTTAAGTAGCATTTCTTAGATTAATGGATTTCTAAGGTTTATGTGGTTGCTAGAGTTTATTGTGTCATCTTTTATTTGATGTTGTTTGATGATAATATGACTTGCTTTTAGTGATTTAAGATAGAAATACATGATTTGGGTTAAAGATGTGATCAAAAGACCAAAAGAAAACATAAATAGAAATGCTATAAGAAAATCCAAAAGGAACTATCTGTATAGTAAATGCTGTCATCCTATAGGTCTCAAACTTGAACAAAACCAATTCTTCATGAAATTAGAGTTTAAGATCAATCCAACCATATAAATTATAGGTCCATTGAATTTAAAATAAGGGAGTTATGAATTTTTGAAATATACTGTTAAGTTTCACCCATTATCCTGACCAGTATGTGCTGTGAGGGGCATAACTTGCCTTATATAATTTCAAACTAAGTGCAACTAATTTTGTTAGGAATTTAAGAATTTAACAGATAATAACCATGCCATAAAATTTTCAGACTCAGATCATAAATACTTTGCTCCTAATAATTCCCCAAAGTTGACATATACTCTGTTCGAATTGAAATAGGATAGTTTATTTGAGGAGCTCATAATCTGAACTCTTGTTAACCAATTAAGATGAAGCTTATTGGAATTGAAAGATAATTTAATTAACTACAATTTGATATAAAATTTGGATAAAAATGATAAAATATGAAATTTAAGTGATTTTATAAAGTTAGATGTTCAAGTTTGCCTTGAAACAAGACATCATTAAATAAAACTTTAATAACATAACTTGTACACTTCAAAACTTAGTAGGACTAAAAAGATTTAAAATTAGATTAATAAGGCTACAATATATTGAATTTTCACATTAAAATAAGTGAAAGTGAAATTTTAGCGCAGTTTATAATATAGGATAGATTTGGAACAAATGAGAAATCTTGACAGCTTCAACAATTAGAGGCCTATAAGCCATGAGAAGTTAATGGTTGAATCATGAATGCAATTCTTTATCATAATGATATGTTATTGACACATTGATATGCTAATTCTATTTATTGTGATTGGTTGGCTAGAATGATATTTTCTGTATATGGAAAAATTCCCTATTTTAGCTGTTATACTGCTGGATTTCCAACAGAAGTACATGAATCATGTATCATGATTATGATGAAAGATATAATTATGATTCTATATTACTTTGGTCAGCCACAGAATGAATTAAGAGGAATAGATCAGTGGGAGAGTCGGGAAAAGTAAACCCGACAATCCTATATAGGAACAAACTCGGTCCTGAAAGGTAGACTATTATCCAGGAGTTATATAGCCAAAATATTTCCAGGGGACCAAGTACGAAAAAAGATGATGAAACTTAAGAAAAAAAAGTCAAATGCACTTGTATTAAGAGTCCAGTTGCATTTATTTATGCATATTATTTATTTATTCTTTGGTCTGCTATACTTCTGCTCTTATTCTTTCTCTGTTCACCAACTGCATGAATAAAATGAATTCTGTTTTGGATAATATGGTTTCAAACTATAAAATTGGTATATATGCTCTATCATTTATATTGTTCCCATTTTTCTAAAATAAACCGATACAGCTGAGAATGAGTACGATGTCATTATATGATAGTCTAGAAAATTCTACTGAGAATTTTCGAATTCTCATTCTTTCGTGTCTTTCTCAATCAGTAGTGATGATGGCAATGACACTCCTCACCGACGCACCTGAGTGGCAGTGGTATTATGACCCTGCCTTGGACTCTTTACTTCTGTTAGTAACGTCTTGCATACATCTATACATATTTCTTCAGCATGTTTTTATTGTTTCTGTCTCAAGTCTGCTTTCGACCTTCTGACTCTGTCTAACGAGACCCCACTATACAAGACTTTTCTCTTTGTTGTACCACCTCAGCCCCCTCTTCCAGCTCCTCTAGGGATTGATGCCACAAAGGCAGACACTCTAGCCTCCTCCCCTTCCCATGTTTCTAGAGGCAGTGATGGTTCACCTAATGGTTCTGAGTCTGCAAATCTTATGGAGAGTGGGTTCTTTTCTACGATGTTTGTTTAGGGGAGTTTGATGGACTTTTTAGAGTGTAGTGCTAGTTATACAGAGTGGTCCTCTTCTGAGTATCTGTTTATGAGAGCTTAGGCCACAGACTTAGTTTCTGTTTCTTTTTGGTTTTTGTGTACCCATATTGACTCCTCGGGTTATTATTAGAGGAACAAGTACTATGACACACACACACACACACACACACACACACACACATATATATATATATATATATATATATATATATTTATTTGTAAATTATTTATTGTAAATTTCACTTCTACACTTTTATCTTCCTTACCTTTCTACGAACGACGTTTTATCTCACGAAATTAACAGCGCATGTATATTTCATGAATAAGAATTAAGTTAACTTTGCGGTTTTATCCAAGTAATCCGTACTATGACTAATTATGGATAAATTGCTAAAAGTAAATTAGTATAAGTAGCAGACTCCTAAGTATAATATTATGATTTAAGTATAGTATTATATTTGACAAGGTGTTCCACATATTCCCAATAATATCATGATAGAAAAACAAAAAAATGGAGAGAAACATTTTTTCCTCTCTCCATTAATAAACTAAGCTCTCTAGGTTTTATTACAAAATTTCGAATAAAATGTATTTGACAAAAAAAAAATTCAACAGAACTCATCATGGCCATTTCCTTTTCAGATTGCATTCTATTTTTATCTATATAAAAATTTTTCTCAATATACTCATTCTAATAATGCTGTAAAATGTCAAATTTAAAATATGAGACATGCCAATAGAGGCGGAAATAGATCAGGCAACTTGTTGAGACTCTTTGGCCTAACATGTTTAGGCTTAGTTTGGCCTAACCTATTTAGTAAATAAGTTAGACAAAACTTTCAAAAAGCATTTAGACTAAAGCTTTCAAAAAACATTTTTTAACTAAAAAAGCCAAACTATAAGGTATGGAAAAAGCCTATTGGGTGTAATAGGCTAGTCTATTTCTACATTATTATTATTATTTCTTCAAAATCTCTAATGATAATAAAAGCCTTTTGATCTATTTAGAAAGAGACTTTTTCGTTTTTTCAAAAATATATATTTTTGACATATTTGGAAGTCTATTGAACTATTTAAGAATATATTTTTTAGTCTACTTAAAAGCTACATTATCAAGTACTTCTTTGAATAGATTGTCAAGTCAAGTCACACTAAGCCTTTAAAAAAGCCTATGTATGACGATAGGCACAAACTCAGGGTATATATTAAAAATATAAGCCAAACTCTTTAAGTCAAAGCACACCCAATTTCCACCCTAAAATAAAAATAGAAATGATAATCAAGTTACAGTAACATATTAAGAATTTTTCAGATAGATAAGTTTTTGATTTTTTTTGCTCTTTTTTTTTTTTTGACGGAATACACAAGTTATAAGTTAGACTAAGTATGTTTGCTTGTTTGAATACATATAATTATATGTAATCTCCATAACGGTAGTTTACCTTGCATTTAATAGCCAATAGTTGTCTAATAAAGCATTGGCCCAAAGAATAAAAAAAAAAAAAGGAGAGAAAGTTGGAAAATTATATGTACTGTTAAGACTATTTAGTGATTGACAATCACAAACTTCCACAACTAAAGGAAAGAAGGCCTTTAATGAAAGATAATAGCACTCGCCAAGAAGGATAAGTTCTTAAGAGCCAAATCTCAAAAAAATCAGCAAGGAAAAAGTGGCAAAAAATGATTGGTCCTATTATCTTTCATTATTTGTTGAGTCAAGTGTGACTTTCTCAAGCAAAGTAAACGAGCCTAGTCAAGCATGACAATTTCTGCCCATTATGATATTTTACTTGCATGTTAGTATTTTATTAAAGCAAATATTGTCATAGTTGACGTGCGGTAAACACAAAACCGAGTGAAAACAGGGGAAATTAATCAACTAGTAGGGGGACAAAAATGATAGAAGAAGAACAAATAAAGAAAGAAGAAAACCTTGATCATTGGTGGTGTCACTTGTGGATGCTAATTGCATTAAATTTGATTCATAGATCTCGCAGGCCGAACGTTCCCAACATGGAGACACAGAAGGCAACTCCATGTCGTACATCCATGAATCGTCATCGCTGTCTGTAGGGATTCAAGCTAAACCTTAATCTAGTACGTCTTGTGATTAACAATCGCAAACTCCCATACATAAAGTAAGGAAAGAAACTAAAACGATAACTTCTGGAAAGGACAAAATTTAAAGAAATTATATTTTTTTGTATTTTTATTTTTAGATTAGTATTAATATGTTTTAGGTGCATGCTATGGTACCTTTGCAAAAATGTGCATTTTGTGCATTTTTGTTATGAACGGTGAGGATCGTGCCATAGATTGTGAGGTGCATCAATGTACTAATCACCTATGATGCACTATAATAATATCTAATTTTAAGAAAATTTAAAAATATAATTAAATATATTTTAAAAATTAATTATCATATATTGACAGTATAAAATTATATTGACAGTATAAAATAATTTTATACTGTCAGTATAATCAAAAAATTTTATCATTATAATTTTAATTATCATACATTGACAGTGTAAAATTATACTGGCAGTATAAAATAATTTTATCTTTGTCGGTGTAACCAAAAATTTTATCAGTGTAATTTTAATTATCATACACGACAGTGTAAAAAATTTTATCAGTGTAATTTTACAAGATCTTGCCAGTATAATTTTACACTGTCAGTGTATGATAATTAAAATTATACTAATAAAAAATTTTATTACACTGACAGTATAAAATTATTTTATACTGCCAGTATAATTCTACACTATCAATGTATGATAATTAAAATTACACTAATAAAATTTTTTGATTATACTGACAGTGTAAAATTATTTTATACTGTCAATATAATTTTATACTGTCAATATATGATAATTAATTTTTAAAATATATTTAATTATATTTTTAAATTTTCTTAAAATTAGATATTTTTATAGTCCATCATAGGTGATTGATGCATTGATACACCTCACAATCTATGGCACGATCCTCACCGTTCATCACAAAAAATACACAAAATGCACATTTTTGCAAAGGTACCATAGAACTCACCTATGTTTTAATGTTTCAATTTCTTTGTTTTTAAGTTTGGCAAAATAGTATTTTTATTTTTAATTTTTTAAAATATTTAATACTTTAAATTAGTAAGGTACTTAGCAAAGAAAAAAATAAATTAGTAAGATACATGATTAAAAATTAATTACTAATAACTAAAAACTATCAATATCTTTACATTTTATATTATATCAAAGCAAGTCTCTGTCTCTCTTTTTATATATAAAAATTTTACATAGTTTATTTCTTTCTTTTTTAGGCCATAACATATTCTTACATATTTGACCTATTTCAATTACTTATAAGATTAATTCTTATTTGATCATAAAAATATAAGTTTTATACACTCTCCTTGTAAGAGTTGTCTCACTAAAATTTGAATACTTATTTTTCTCCTAGATGTTGTAGCAGATCAAATTTGAAATGTGAGAAATAGATTCAGAGCATCTTAGTATGAGTTTTAATGCAAATAAGAATAGTGTATTTACTATTTTGCCAAATTTAAAAACAAAGAAATTGAAACAGAACGGTACACTTACGAAGTTTGAGAATTTATTCAGATGGTGAGATTTCCAATTTATAAATTTGACTCTCTACTATATGTATATCTATAAAATTTATTTCAGCAGTTTGTTCAATTTTCTATACTATAGTTTTGTTATATGAAATTGGCCTAAAGCATAAACGTAAAAACATATCAAAATAAGCTATGTAATCCTAGGGAGAGGCACTATCAAGGCCTACTTAGTGGAATTCACATTTCACCTCATTGGTTTAAATGTTAAGTGAGAAATAAAAGGCTGAATTCCGCCTGAAGTCAAAAATTTGATCTCTTCATAACATCTCTCTCCACAAAATTACCAAGTTAAATTGTTTACCTCCTTTCTGATCATTATCACTTGCCGAGCTTGACATTGTTGAATCTGAATCGGAATCCACATTTGAATGTGCATGACAAGACAGCTCAATGCCTTCGCAGTCCAAGCCCAACTTTAATGTACATAAATTATCATAACATGAACCTAAAATGCAAAGCAAATATACTTCAGAGTGGGCATGAGTGAAATGCAGAACTAACTCATTCTAAGTAATTAAAACGAGGGCAATTAATCAAATAGTTAACACAGAAAATAGAAGGAATAAAGAATGAAGCAAACCCTCTCTGATAGTGTTACTTGCAGACTCTAATTTCATTGAATTTGATTCCAAACTCTTGTCCAGAAGTTCTTGATGACATGAATGGATAGAAGTCTGCTCCCTGCTTTGATTGTACATCATTAAATCCTTTCCTTTGTCTTTTGACAGATCTGCACCGTCGATGAGATGTCAAAAAAAATATGAACCTTCATCTTGTATTCATATTGTATGTCTAACGAATAGCCATGCATTGACAATCACAAGCTCCAATAAATAAAGCATGGAAAGTAAGTTGGTAACCAAAAGGGTAATTCTCGAAGAGCCAAAATATTGAGGATTGAGCTGGGAAAGTGGCAATCCCTGAAACCTGAAAGACTGTTTGTATTCTTATATTTGCTTATTAATTGAGTCATCTCTAAAAAAGAGCTTAGTCACATATGACAACTTGTTTCCTATTATGACTAGAAACATACTACATCTATTTCTATTATTCCATTTTTCCAGCATAGAATAACCAGTACTCTTTCCATTTTATTGAGCATATTTTTCTTATTATCCATGTTAAATAAAAAAGATTCTATAAACTTTCTCAATATACATATTCTACTGTTAAGATAATAGGTCAAACTTGACATATACGTTAGAGAAGACTGTTTAGAGCAAGGACACCCCCTCAGAGCAAAATTTAAAAGAAAAACATAAAAATTAGAAATAGAAACAGAAAGGTCCACTTAAGTATTTGAAATTTTATTCGGATTATAAGATATCCAATTTGTAAATTTGGCTAATCTTTGTTGTTTGAGAAGAGATTCTATGGAGCCAAACGCAAGTTTTGATTCCAAAATCATGTATGAACTAATAAGAAATAAGTATGTGAAATAATAAGAATAACATGTAAATTATGTTTTACTTAATATTTAATTTTAGAAAAATAATATTTAAAGAAATAAAACATATAAAAAATGAATCTTAATTTTATCTATAAAAATATCATGATAGATTGGAGTTGTCAATAACGATGTCAAAATGGGTCAAACTCAATAAACCAGTCCAAATAACCCAGCAAAGTGAGCAAGCTGAGCTAACAAAATCAAATTAAAAGGTGATTTTGACGTAACTTAACCCAGCCTGATTTGACGGAACACGATATAAGTTAGTACGCTATAGGCAAGGCGAGCTTGCAAGATCGACAAATCTAAATCAACTAACAATTTTTTTTTTTTGGGGGGGGGGGGTGGGGGTGTTTCAAAATTGACAAATAATTAATTGTCTCTTTTTAAAGCACATTATCTGGATCATTATGGCTAGCTATGGCTAGTGCAATTAGGGATGGCAAAAAAACTGCCCCTTACAAATATTGATGAGTAATACCTATGACGAGATGTGTATGGGAAGAAGGTTTTGCCTCTATAGATAATAGAGATGAAGATTTTAATTATCCGCATGTTAAATAGGGCGGAGGCAAGGAGTGCTATCCCTGTACCTATGGGTACCTGATATAAAATTACTATATGTATATATTAAATATTTTTAACCAATGGTTGTACTACTATTATGTTTTTTTTTAATTTTATATATTTTAAGTTGTTGGAATTTGGATTGTAAAATTAAATTACTATTTGTAGTTATTTTGTATTTATTTTAAGTTGTTGAAATTTGGATTGTGAAATTGAATTACTATTTGTACTTATTTTAAGTGTTTTATGATATTATAATTTCTTTATTTAATTTAATTTTTTTCTAAATTTTTTAGAATTTTTAAGATTATAATGGGTACCCACAAATATTTGCGGGTACCGATGAATCCGCCGAGAAAGCTGTAAGCGGATACCCGTACGAATATAGGGCAAAGGACGAAGGGCTGTCTCTTGCTCCTACTTCACCCCGTTGACGTCCCTAATTGCAGCCAACTGGCATTGAATCAACTCAATCTAGTGCATTTAGCCCACATTAGGCAAGCCAATCCATTGTGGGAACTACACATGAGGTTAGGCCGAATTGGGACAAAATGATTTTAACTCCAATTTTATTAATTTAGTTTGCCCATTTTGTTAGCCATGTCCTTAACATTAATTTTTCCATTTTTTTTTCCTTCATCAATCTTAAGGAGCAAAGTTTATAAGGCATGTAAAATTAATAACATTGAAAGCAGATAGCAAAAGAAAGTGCTAAATGCAAGTTACCTTGAATATTGGTGGAGCTACTTATTTGCATCTGTGTAACTGAATTTGCATCCCAATTCACATTATTACTCAAGTTCATTGCTGGAGGAAGATGCAGTGAAAGCCACTTTTCATGTTGCATTCCCAATGAAGCCAAATTCTTTTGTTGTTGCATATTTCTTTGAAAATCTCCCATGCTCACCACTTTTTTTGGCAACAGTGGATCGCTAAATCGGATATCCTCCATGTTACTTTTGTGTTTGAGTACATGGATTCCAATTTTTTTTACAATCAGGTGCCATCCGTAATCAGCCGTAATTCTGCACATCACATGATTCCATTCATTTTCTGGAAGCACTTCATACTCCTCATATTCAGGATCTATCATTTCTTCATCCATAATAATTATATGATCTGATACGCTATTGTAATAGAATAAAGCATTACGTGATGAATCTTTATTGCCATTCATGATCATTTCAACACAAATGTTTGGGCGCTCCATATCAGGCATAGGTCCAGCAACAACACATAGAGAGATTGTGGGGAGCTTGTTACGAAACCAAAAAGAAATTGAATTTTGTTTGCTTCTGTGCTCGAACCACTTTGGAATGCTACTTCCTGGCAATTGAAACATTGTGTCTCCATCCTTGTGAAATTCCTGTTAATAGCAACAAATATGTGTAAAGTTTGAATCAACCTAAATATCAATTTTGAATTATCAAATCAAACATGCATGAAAACATGAACCTCTTCAAGTAACATGCTTTTAGTCGAGGAAGTCAAGGATGTGCAGTTTGCTGCAGAGAGACTTTTTATGTTGGGCGGAAGCCCTCTAATTTCTTCAAGTTTCTCACAATCATCCAAAATTAGGATCCTCAACGAGCAAAGTTCTCTAATGCTTATAGGAAGAAATGTCAAGGATGTGCAGTTTATTATAGAGAGACTCTCTATGTTGGGTGGAATCCCTCTAATCTCTTGAAGTTTCTTGCAATTGTCCAAAATTAGTGTCCTCAACGAGCAAAGTTCTTTGGTGCTCATAGGAAGAAATGTCAAATTATTCCCTGACATGTCTAAAATCTCCACATTAGGAAACCAGGTGAGAACTGCTTTCATGGATACATTAGATATATTACTGTATGTATGATAAGTACATTCTACATTTGAAGAAACCATTGAGCTCCCTTGTTTACAAAATCGCAACTTTTTGAAACTCCATAAAGACCTTTCTTCAAGACATGGCAATGTGACAATGCTACTTGGTAACGGAAGCATTTCATTTTCGACCATAACCAAACGTCTAAGCTGCACAAGATTTGTAGTAGAACAGGGCAATTCTTTCATCAAAGTACCATGCCCAAGAATCTCTTCTATACCCTTCATCTCTCCTAATATTTCTGGAAAACTCTCAAGACTTGAGCACTCTGAAAGATTGAATGTTTTAAGAGAGGGCAACTTAAGGGCTGGAAAACTCCTAAGCTTTGTGCACCCTGAAGCACTCAAGAAACAAAGTTTATCCAAGAATCCAACTGACTCGTGAACTTTAATTAAATTTCCACAATGAGCAAATGATAATTTCTCTAAATTTGGGACACCAGATACATTGGGTATCTGTTCTATGTTAGACTTGTCAAGCCGTAGAACTGTCAAGTTCATGAACTGCCAAAAAAACAACATGTATATATCAAATGAATAATTATAAAATGAATTTTATGAATTCATATAAGAATAGGGAAAAGAACTTATTACTTGCCTTTTGCTTCTTGAAAATCTCAAGTGACATTAAATTGCTACTTGATAAATTCAATACTCCAAGCTTCTTTGGATGAAAATCAGATGGTAAAGAGTTTGAAGGATAATTCCACCATTCCAGCACTTTTAAACTATTTGGAAGATGTTTGGCACCTTGACAAAAATGTGCATTTCTAATAATCAATATTTCAAGGTTTCTCATTTTCTTGAAGGCATGTCCATCCCATTCTACTTTTACTTTTTCAACTATGGAAGCATCTAGAATTATGATTTCAATTTCACTGGTTCCCTTTGAACACAAAAAATTGAAGTTAACCACAATACAAGTATATGTTAGGAGATCAACACACATATAGGACATTCTAGTCCCAAAACAAAAGGATACAAGAAACAAATGTGAATTAATACTACCAATAAAAGACTGGAAATACAAGAGCAAATGACTTATCATGAACATGAAATAGTCTAAAGAGATCAATCAAGATTAAAATTAATGGAAAACTAAATCACTCAAATTAGTCATACTCACAATATTATCTTCTAAAACTTGAACTATATCTTCAGGAAGCCATAGCCGACTGCGCTTGCCAAGATTTTTTGGTGATTCTTGACGAACAATTTCTTTGCCCATGTCTTGAATCAAGTCATGTAATGTCACACAATACCCGTCAATCTTTATGAGAGATTTTTCAACCAACACATTAATACCATATTTCAGGCAAACATCATGACGAGCAAGAAGTATATTTTTAACCTCTGCCCAATTATATCCTTTGAAGCAACATGCAATGTCAAGAAAAATTATTTGCTGATGCTTTTCCAAAGTATCAAAGCTTATTTTAAGTATCTTTTGGATCTCATTATTGGGAATTCTTTTATATTGTTCTAATGCAGATCTCCATTCTTCTATACTTTTGCCAAATAGGTTGGAACCTATTACTTCCAAAGCCAATGGAAGTCTACAAGCATAGGTCACTGCTTTCTCTAAAATGTCCTTGTAACTTGGATCAACATTTTCATATTTAAAAGCATTCCAACTAAGCAACTCAAATGCTTCATTCTCACTTAAACCCTTAGCTTCATATTTTCTCTCAATCCCATGACTTCCTAGTAAATGATTGTCCCGAGTTGTTATGATGACTTTGCTACCAGAACCAAACCAATCGGGCCCCCCAGCAATTGCCCGTAGTTGCTCAAGTTTGTCAACATCATCGAGAACCAAAAGAACCTTTTTCCGACAAAGCCTATGCTTTATACTTGGAATTCCTTTATAGACACTTCCCAACTTAATATCCTTCTCTCCAAGTATTTCACAAAGAAGCTTCTCTTGGAGATATACTAAGCCATGTTTAATTGAATCTTCTCTCACGTTTTCAAGAAAACATAAACCTTCAAATTGGTCAGCAATAAAATTATAAATTGCTCGAGCAAGTGTTGTTTTACCTATTCCGCCCATTCCATATATCCCTACCATGAGGACTCCACTATTAGATCCATCATTTAGAAGCGAGTATACTTCTGGCACTCGAGATTCTAGTCCAACAGGATAATCCGCAACATGTAAAGGAACACGATTAATTTTTTTTGAGATCCCTTTAACAATCTTCTCAATAAAAACATATTCATATTCATTCCTGTCCAATAAAAAAAGTCACCATCAAATCATACTGAATGCATTACATCCCATGTGTTGAGAATTGTATTATTGCAATGCAAGTTTGATATATAATAAATTGACTTGTTCTAGAAGAACAAGCACTTCCTTCCTCTTTAAGTTTTAATAAAAAATGATTCAACATACAAATATCAGATAAACAAACAAAATATAAAATATACCCAAGTTTGAAATCCTCGCCGGACAAGTTAGCTGCTTGATACAAAGCCTTCCTCCATTTCTGCACTTTCTCCTTGAATCTCTCCTCATGCTTAACCATTGCTTCTCCATAACTACCTTTTTGGTGACGTACTTCACAAGGATCCACGTCATAAAAAACCGGCAAAACCAATTGGCCCTTCCCCTTAATGTGCTCTATGATTATGACAAGTTCATCTAAACAAAATGAAGATGAAGCATAGTTCTTGGAGAACACAGGGATAGCAATCCTGGACTCTTGAATTGCCTTGATAAGTGCTGGTGTGATTTCCTCCCCTCTTTGAAGCTCCTTATCATCAATGAAAGTGCGGATTCCTTTATGACAAAGAGCTTTGTAGAGATTGCCAGTGAAACCGTGGCGAGTATCAAAGCCTCTAAAGCTGAGAAACACATCGTAGGACCATTCATAGCTGAAGGAAGAGGATGAAGAGGAGAAGGAAGCTTGCAGTGCCATGAGAACAAAGCTTAGTGCGTGAGGGTAGTGGTTGCGTCTCGAATATCAAACAAGTAGAAAACTGAATAATGATGCGCGTACCAGTACGATAAGTCAACAAACCAAGAACAAGAAGCGAATGGTTTGAAAGGATATGTTGATGAATATTTCAATTAATACACAAGATAATTATAAGGGTTATATAATAAACAAAAAGCGCAAAAATATAACTTCTCCAAAGTTTTGAAAAATTAAAATTTGGACAAATGAGAATTTGAAGTATACATTAACTAATACGTGACGATAGTCTTTTGTTTAATGGATGGAAATAATTCTGTTCACAATATGCAGAACTTTTATTTGGAATTTAGAAAAAGACGGTGATTATTTACGAAACTTGGAGGGACAATTTTTTTTAAAAAAATTACCACCAGTCGTGGGGATTGGCGAGACTGCATTCCTATTTCCTACCTTTCTTCCACGTGATGTGGGGTAATCCATCACCTTCGCGTCTTTTTATTAGTCATCATGCAACATCATGCAACATTTTATTAGTAATCCTTGAAAGAATCAACATTTGAAAATGGTGAAAAGCAAACTAGAATGTGAAAAGAATAATTTCCTCTGTCGAGAGAAAAGAGCATCCAATGTTTTTAACATTAAATTAAAACAAGATAGAAAATTCGGAAAATCAAAATGATCATACTCGGCTGTCTCTGCAATGCTTTTTGTCGGGCAAAGACACCAACCCTTTTGGTGCATTATATTATTTTTTTACTATTTTAAAGTTTAAGCATGTTTTTCATCTATCTAAATATAGATTATTTTGATTTTAATCTTTTAAATTTTATTTAGCTTTTAATTTTTTATTTTTTTAATATTATATTTTTAGTCCCTATTATTAATAAGCACTATTAAGTAATGATACTTATAAGAATTAAAAGAGGATTATTAAAATATATATAAGAATAAAATAAAATTTTCATTATTCATAAAAGCTAAACGTACTTTTTAAAATAATTTTTCGGACTTAAATTTATAGCGATAACGACTAAAAATATAATATTAAAAAAATAAGAGACTAAAAATAAAAAAAATAATTTACAAGGAGTAAACTCAAAATAATTTATATTTATAAGGATTATAAATATATTTAAGCCCTACTTTAAACATCTTCTATTTAGGGTTTGTTTGATATTTCTTTTAGAGAAAGTCTTTTAAAAGAATAATTTTTGTTTAATTTGAATATGTCAAAAGTAAATTTAAGAGAATGAGTTTTGTTTGGATAGGATAAAATAAAATTATTTTTGATTATTGATGTAAAAGTAATAATAAGATTTCTTTTCAAAAAAATTTTTTTTAGAATAAAAAGTAATCTCAAGGATACTTATCCTAAAAAATATTCTAATAAAAGGTCTTTACATATTAAATATATTAGTTACTATACATTTTTATTCCCATTCTAATAAAAGGCTTCCTAAACCTTTCAAAGTCGAGCCAAACGGGCACTTACTCCATTTGTAGAACCACGTTGAATCGTTAAAAATGGATCCTATTTATTATACTTCCTATTATATCTCTGTATCTTCTCACTTGCTTTTCTTGTCTAAATGGTTTAATCCGACATTCATCAATTTGTGTCTATTGAAACTCTTCGACTGCACACATTTTGATCATTTGCTTAATTACACTGCATTAGACTTTATAAATTATAAATGATATTTTTTTTCTAATTTGTAGTTCTTATTTAATTAATTAGTATTTAGTATTTGTGTTAATTTCTTTATTTTGTCATTTCTTGTAGAAAATTATTATTTGAATTATATTTTTTAATGGAATGATTATTTTAAAAATTTAAATACCATGCATATTTTTATTAAAAAATAAAAATAGGATAAAAGGATAATATTAAAAGTATAATATAACTCATGTCTTTTTTAATAATTATATATCCAAAAATAATTTTTATTAATATTATCCAAATAATATTCATGTTACCATAATCACTTTTGATATAAAAATTTTCAAATATAAATTATGTTAATACTAACTCAACTCTGATCAAAATCAAGTTTACAGAATCAAGTTGATACAAATCGCCATTTACAAACTCTAATCCAAACAGATCCTTAGTCTGGAAATAATTCTATTCACAATATGCAACAAATTTAAGAACTTTTATTTGGAATTTTATAAAATGGCGGTGATTATTTAAAAACTTGGGGTGACAATGAAAAACCAGTTGTGGGGATGGCCGAAACTGCGCTCCTACTTCCTGCTGTCCATGTGAGGCAAAAGTGTACGCGAGTGCCATGACACTCGCTTCCTTTCTTTAATTTAGTCATCATGATATTTAGCTTTAATTTGATTGTGCTTTTTTAAAGAATATTTTTATGAAAAGTATAAGTTAATATTTTTTGTTTGATAAATCAAAAAATTATAGTATTTTTACTCATAGTTTTTGAGAGCTAGGAGATGCTCTCGAAAATTCTTATGGGGTACTTTTCAGAGCTGGTTGTACTCTTTAAATTTAAAAGATTAATATAATTTTACTCTATTTAATAATATTAAAAATAAAAATTATTTTTTTAATATTTATAATTATTATAGTTATTTTAGATATTAAGAGTAATTTTATTAAATATTATTTTTATGATTTCTACTTATTAAGAGTAATTTTTATATTATTTTATCAAATAATACTATTATAATTTTTTGAGAGTAGCTTTTAGAGAGTCGAGAGAGTTCAACCGCCTTTAAAAAATCACAATAATACCAAACCAAGCCTTAGTCTATTTCCTAGCTCTGCTTTATAATTTTTGTCATTTTAACTATTTATATGAGTATTAATAAATTTAAAATTAACAATTAATTAGAAAGATATTTATTATATAATTTTTTTAATAATTAATTTATTATATTAATATTTTATTATTTATTATATTTAAAATTATTAAAAAATATAAAAAATTTCATAATAAATTTTTTTATAACAATATAAGTATAAGAGATAAATTAAATTAAACAATTTATTCTAAATATCGGTATTATGAATTAAATGGAGTAAAATCAACATGTAAAAACAGCGAATTGGCAAAACTAGAGTGTGACAAGAAGAATTGTTTTCTAGAAGAAAAGAGCATCCAATGTTTTTAACATTAAAATAAGAGAGAAAATTCAGGAAATCAAAAAGATTCCGCTCGGTTCTCCGTAATGCTTTTTGTCCGGACTTCGTGCTTGTTCGGATCTTAAGGCACTTTTTTCAATATTTTTTTATGAAGACAGAACCGTGGCGCAGCTCAATAGAGGCAAACGTCAACTGGCTCGGCTGCTTAAAGAATTCTCATGCCCCTTTCATTCAAACTTAAGTTGGACCCATCCACGGTAAAACAAAACAAGCTATTCCTTATTACTTACTACATCGAATCCATTTGAATTGGGTTTTTATTTTAAGTGTATTTGAACATAACTTTAAAAAAAGGTGTTTGCAATAAAAAATTGTTTGTTGAAGCTACTAATATACAGGAACATAACTTTAAAAAAGGTGTTTGCAATAAAAAATTGTTTGTTGAAGCTACTAATATACAGGAACATAACTTTAAAAAAGGTGTTTGCAATAAAAAATTGTTTGTTAAAGCTATTAATATATAACTTCTTCTAGAAGCAATTTTTAATAAATTTTTTTTTAAAAATATTTTTTATATTTATTAATAATTATAATTTATACTATTCTTTTTTTTTTATTATTGTCAAACCCTAATTCTTTTGTATTTTTAAAAAAATTTTATAATTTGATTATAAAAAAATATTTTTATTTATTTTTATTCAAATAAACTTATAAATACTGTTAATAATTAAAAGTATTTTTCAAATAATTTATCCAATTTAAAATGACTTTTTCTTAAAAATAAAACTATATGAAAATAAGTTTAGTGAAAAAAAAAACCTTTTATAAAAAATTTGTTCAAATGCAACCATTTTATACATCTTCTGCTTTGCTTGTCTCAGTAGTCTATTATCTACTTACTTAACGTGTAAAGAGTAATTTTGTGAGATAAGCATCACTCTGCACTATCTTTGATTACTTGAAATTTATGTTATAAAATAAAGATGTCTCAAAACCAAAAAGAAATACCTCCCTATATTTTAGCGAATATACACTTTATTCCTTATATTTTAAAAACATATATCTTAACTCTTTATCTTTTATCAAACATGTACTTTGACCCTTTTGTTAAATTCTCTGTCCATACTCTCCATTAGTGATCGCATTACTTGCACATAACCCATTTACATTAGGGTGAAAAGGAAAGGATTGCAACCAACACCTACCCACCCTAATCCACCTGTCGAACTTGGCATGCTCGAGCTTCTCACTAATGCTGATGAGAATGTAGCAGAGCTTGATAACGAAGACAAAGCCGGTATTGTCCTTGTCGAGCTCCGTCTAACTTGGAAAATGGAACTCTATGACGAAGACGAAGCCGATATTGTCCTTGTCAAGCTCCATCGAACTAAGAAGGCCGTCAAACTCAAAAGACGGAGTCGTGGGATGGAGACAAAGTTGGTGTTGTCCTTGTCGAGTTCTGTCAAACTCGGAAGGTGGAGCTCTGTGACTAAAATGAAACCGATGTTATCCTTGTCGAGCTCCATCTAACTCGAGACGGAGACAAAGCCAATGTTGTTCTTGTCAAACTACATCAAACTCAAAAGGCGGAGCTCCTTGAAGGCGTGGGGGAACTGGTGATCGAACAACTTAAACTTCATGTGCAAGTCATGTGATCACTAACGGAGAGTATAGATGGAAAACTTGACACAAGGGTTAAATCGCATGTTTGATAAAAGGTAAGGAGTCGGAATGCACGTTTTTAAAATGTAAGGGGTAAAATATATATTCGCTAAAATATAAGGGTAAAGTGCATTTTGTCCAAAAAGAAAATAGGGCTAAGTGTAGTTTTAGTATGTTGTTGGTAGCCAAATATTTAATGACTTTAAATTTAAGTAGCAATCCGACAAATTCAAGAACAATAGTGTGTTTAGTATAGAATAAAAATAAGGATGAAAATTTTATTAATTAAATTTATGAGTAATAAATTTAGAGCTTAATTTTGATATACTAACCGTATAAATTTTGTTTACATTATCATTTAATCAAATTTCTCCATTTACATGACTTTCAAGTTATGCGTGTGAGAGTCAACCATATTTGTAATGTGACAAGATTTGATTAGATGACAATATATAAGTTTTTTACACCACTAGTTATGTATAAAATTACACACTCATGTTGCCAAACACTAATTATTTGCTTGATTGAAGAGAAAATGAAAAGAAAAAGATGAAAGGATAGAAAATGAGATGATTTTAAAGATTTTTTTGTTTGTTTTGGAGAAAAAATGGAGAAAAAATAAAGAGAGGTGGGACACACACAAAATTTTCCTCTCCACAAGCGAAGAGAAAATTAGAGAAGGGGAGACAATTATTTAAAATGTTATTTTCATCTTTATTTATTTTTACTATTTTGTATTAAGGGTAAATAAGTTATTTAATATAATTATATTTTCTTTCTTTTCACTTTTCTCTACAATCGAATAATAAAAAGAAATATTTCTCATTTTCTTTTTCTTTATTTTTTTTATCTAAATAATAGCAGAAAAATTAGAATTTTTTTTTTCTTCTTATATTCTCTTTTCTCCATTTTCTTTCCTCTTATTTTTTTTCTTTCCATTTTTTCTCTACAGACAAGCAAGCGTAAAGCAACAAAAACCAATGATGAGATAAAAATGCATCCATAATTCCCGTAATAAACACGGCAACAAGCGATAAACATTTACAACGCCATAACAACTTTAGTCACATTACTAAATAGCCTAGATCGAATTGAACCCATATCTGACACTTCCTTGATGCTGAAAGTGTTCATACAATCCAGAGGTTTATGACCTAGAATTTCTAAAACAAAAATAAGAAATAACTACTTCGAATGCAGGATTCTGGCTCACAATAACACTTATCAAAGTCACGTGCATTAAAATTAAATTCTAGATATAATGATTTGAAGAACAAAATTATTAATGTTGCATGCAATTTACATTCTGCTGGACCACTAATGAACTCTCCTCATTACAATAAGCCATATTTTTACAAACTATAAAATAATGTTAGTCAATCAACATTAGATGAACTGAAAAAACCTATGGCTTAATTAATTACACAATAGGACTAATACGTCATTCGGTAACGCATTTGTTAATTCATTGCTCTACCAACAAATGGAAACAGTAGACCTCTTCAATGTACCAAAAAAGAAAAGTAGACATGGCAAATGACATCCCATGATAATATGAATTGCCAATGAAATCGTGTGAATGTGGAATTTCACTATTAGACTTATAAACAAACATATTGGATTCAATTGTACTTCTGCCAATGCTAGCAATTCAAGTCTAGAATGGTCTAACATAAGATTTAGATAATTAACTTTTATTTTTTATACGCAGATAATTAGGTTTTATTTTCCATATTATCCACTGCCAAAGCAGATATGCTTCCAATATATTCTTTTTCCAATTCTAATCATTAGAGTGACTAACGTATAATGGGCAAATGGAAATGCTGTAGTCATTAAGATAATTAAACATAAGCAAGAACATACTTAAAATTTTTAAAAAGAAAAAGGAAACAAAACCCACATTCTAGCATAAAAAAATGTTGCATCCATTGAAAGACCCATAGCGACAAAATTGATTCACTCGACTTGTCAGTAGCATGAAAACTATACAAGCAAAAGGTTATTGGTCGCATATACAATGCTCCAGTCGAAAAACTGGACATTGATGAACCAATTTTTGTCTTGTAACCAGAATTTTTTTTGGTTTGAAAAAGACAAAATAAATCAATCTTCAATACAATATTACCAGTCTGGCATGGGTCAGCATCAAACGAGAGTTGTCTGTTGTAACATCCTCCCAAGTACAGTACTATGCTTAAGTCATAGTACCACACCTTGGAGATGTTACTGTTACCTGAGCGGACCTTATCTGACAAAGAATTTCACTGCCTTCTTGAAACTTCTAAAATCATCTGGAGACAACATGGAAATAGGAGTGAGAATTATAAAATTCTCAGTAGGATCCTCAAATTTTCATACATAGTGTCATCATGGTCATCTTCAGTTTGCTTCGGTTTATTAAGAAAACGGTGAATATATATTCTTCAATTTTATAGTTCGAAGATATGTCATCCGAAGCAAAGTCTATTTTAATCATACACTTGGCATATGAGAGAATCCATAAAAATCAAGTCATGAATCATATTAGGACTAATAACTGAAATACCATAAAGTACGATAGCATCAATGTACCAGAGGCATAACTTCTACATATACTTTACTGGAACTACAGCCTACTAAGACACTCGCATAACATCAATATGTTGGGAATATAACATCTGCACATAACTTTAATCTTTAATCTTTAGTCTTTAATCTTTAGCTTTTACTTGGCACACCTAAGCGTTACGTATCGCCGTCCTTAGGGTGCATTTACTGCCCTTGGGTAGCCTGGCCTTGGAGTGAGCTCGTCAGCTTCACTCGTGACCGTCGTCACACCGACTCACCCGCGAGGGGATTCATGTGCCTCTAGTCTTGGAAGGATCTCATTCTGATCACGTGCCTCTAGTTGAAGGGATCTCTTCTGGTGACGTGCCTCTAGTTGAAGGGATCTCTTTTGGTCACATGCCTCAAAATTGAGGGATCTCATCTGACCACGTGCCTTCAACATAGAGGGATCTCATTTGACCACGTGTCTTCAACATAGAGGGATCTCATCTGACCACGTGCCTCCAAGGTAGAGGGTAGCTGCCTTCACAGGGAGGGATTCAAGTACAATTGCCTCCAAGTGAAGGGATTCATATCTTTATCATTTAACTGCCTTCACTAGGAGGGATTCAATTAACTGCCTCCAAGTGAAGGGACTCACATTCAATGTATTCACATTCCTTCATTCTCATACATATTCAAGCATAGTCATACTGAGTGTACTCATACATATACTTTAATTCATCCTTACATCTAAACATTCATAGCTTCTTAGACTTCTGCCGTAAATCCGGCAGCATAACGGATCAGCTCCGCCTTCCCATGAATAGTGCTAGCTCTCACGGACAAATCAGTCATAGCAACATAGTCAATTTAACACATATATATCAATATCAAACTGACAATCCTCAACTCAAACTTTATATGTTTCACTAACACTTGTAAAATCATCATTTTGGCCATCCTGCCAATTCTATTCGGTTCTGCCCGAATCTTGTATAATCCACCTTTATCTCTATTCAACTCATTTAAATCTGAAATTTGGATATGTCATAGCTTTATATGTCTACTTTCTAACCTCTTTGGTCCCATGTTATTTTGAATTATATAAATTAAGATATTCAACTTTTACCTCAGCCTGTTCAGTCACTAGCCCGAATTACACTCCTAGGAATATAAATTCACTAAAAATCGAAACTAAGCTCAAATCATACGAAATTGGTCTCACATCAAAGCTAACAGGACAACCTTTCATTTGCAATAAGTTTCACTCCATTTACTTAAGTACACCTCGAGTTATAAGTCCTGAAAGTTGACCTTCCTGAACTACCCTATTTTGGTCTGGATTAGACATAGGACAACTCCCTCGAATCACTGGGAATAATTGGGATCATAACAAACTCGGAATTTCATACTGGGATGTTCCCCTATGTGTGGGCTTTCTAACAAAATTGGTTTCACTCAATTTGGAGTTATATAGGGTGAATTATACCCTCCTCATGTCACCCTGCTCAAATGAAAATCCTAAACCTTAGGTCAAATTTCAAAAATTCGTATCTCTCTCAATACTAATCCAATAATCTTATATGATATATGTATGGAAAGCTCTAAATGTCTACTTTCATCTAAAAATAGTTTCATCAGATTTGACCGATTGTAGGCAACACCGTACACTCTGCCGTACGGACTGCCGTGGAATCTCCACCAAGACAGCACCCTGATCCATTCATTCCTCTTAGTTTTCTTCTTCTAATTCTAATTCTAACTCAAAATCTTCTATTGATTCAATCATAGTTCATCATAATACATCCAATAATTCATCAGATACATAAGGAAGAACACAATCTCATGCAACCATAGTGCAAGAAATTCAAGAATAGAAGCAGAATCCTACCTCTTTGTAGTGTGATCTTGCTGAATTTGAATTTGAGCTGAAGGAAGCCTTGACAAAGCTTGGAGGTTTGAGAGAGTAGATTGAGAGAGGAAAGGAAGCTGAAGTGAGGAAGGGAAGGCAACGTAAGAATGACGAGCTAAAGAGGCAGGAGGAGGATACATATATATATATAGACAAAGCTTCGAAGTGGTAGTTAGAATGAGTGGCTTTGATTGGATGAAACTTTGTGGGCAAAGTTCAGCCATGTCTCCCCCTTTTGTGTTAAAATTGCTCTCCACATCGTCCCAAAAACTAGGATACGCTTTTGTTCTACCTGAAATCGGAACTCGTGACCTTTTACATTGCTTGGAGTTGAAGCCGGATGTCGGAACTCGTACCATGTTGTTTGTGACTTGAGGAAATCTTGTTTATTCTGAGACTTGGAATCAAGGTCGGAGGTATCAACTTATCTCGGAACTCCCAGTTCAAAGTTGGGACTCCTTGTAATAAGATCGTATATCGGAACTCGTGTGTCTTGTGGAAATCAGCTCAAGGATCCGAACTCGTGTCTACCCCAATTGAGTTCAACACTAAGGTCGGAACTCGGGAATTCGAGTCACATTTCCAAACCCAAGTACTTAAACTCGGAAGTCGGTATCTTACATTTGATGATATCGGAAACCGTGTATAAATGCCTTTGAGACATGAAGTCGGATACCGGTGAATCACGTTCATATTGTTCGGACTCGAATGTTAAACTCGGAAGTTGTGGAAGTAATCCAGATGAAGTCGGAAGTCGTAGATATAGGTGAGACGAACTCGGAAATTGGAAAATATCATAAGATGAAGTCGGAAATTGTGCAAGATTAACTCGGAACCCGGAAATAATCTTTCTATCTGAGCTTCAAAGATGAAGTCGGAAATCGGGGTTGATCAATCCTGAGGGCAAAGTCGAAACTCGGAAATCGGGATGTTACATCTGTAGGGATTTAGGGAATAATAGTAAGTGGAGTATACAAAGACAATTTTACCTTTATAACTAATGTTTTATTTCATGAAGTTACGCCATAACGTATACGTTTTAGACTTTAGTTAAGTATTCCTATGTCCGTCAAAAAAAACTAATGTATCTTTATATTTGGCGAAAATATTGCGTTGGTTCCCGTTTGAGTCTGCATCAGGTGAAACTTGCCGGAGGATTTCGTCATCAGTTAAAATGAAGATATTAGAAAACATAAAAAATAATAAATATTATTTCATACTATCATAATGATTTTTTTGATTCCCCATACGATCATAATTTATATAATAAGTTATTAAAACAATTTATGATGACTATAATTACAAATACAATAACTAAATCACACTTTCATGTTCCAATTTAACACAATTTAGGTAAAATTATTTACGTGCAAATTTGCAACAAAATGTAATTACATGAAAAAAATAGCTTTATTATATTTTATAATTTTATCAAATCTGCTTGTAATTATTGTCCTTAGATATATTGAAAATAACCCAACATATGTATCAAAAAATAAAATCATAGAATCATGCGACAAACTTCATAATATTCCCTGATTATATTAAATTAAATATTATTTATTCAACGACTAAAACCCCCCAAATTATAATGTTGTGTCTTTGTTATATATTGTTATATCTTTTGATTGTGGCTTCTATTATAAAATACAGTAAAATTATAACAGAAAAGCTTAATATAAATATTATTTTTCATTTAAATACTTAATAAGTGTTTATTTAAAATTTTTTTTAATGAATATTACATATTTACATAATATATCAAAATTAAAAGTTCAAGGCAAAATAATAAGAGTTTAATTTATATATAGTGATAGTGTAAAATAACTTTACACTGTTAAATAATAGAAATACAAAAAAGTATCAAATTGCATTAAGTAATTACATACTATGATAAGGAACCTACCATGATTTGGTACTTTCTTACATTTTTATTAGGTAACAATATAATGTTATCTTATACTGTCAGTATATAAAAATTAAATTCAAATAATAATAGCAAATCCTTAACACAATTAGTGACAAGGTTATGAAAAGACCAATACAAGTAAAGCAAAGTCCCACATTACCTAGACTTTGAATTTTTATTCTTAACACAACTATAAAACACTTGAAAAGCCTCATGTTACTTAGGATTAGTGCTTTTCACCCTAAAGGCTTCTATAAATACCCATTACTAATATTAACATTAATTAACTACTACATGTTGTTATGCCAGAATTCTAATCCACATTAATCCAATTGTTCAATTTTCATCATTAACCTTTCCTATCGAATACAATTGTTTTTTTTTCCCTGCCTCTTCCCCAACCCTCGACATTAAATATAATTGATAAATACTATAGTAACTACTCAACAACACACTAACAATACAGTATTTATTATTTTCTTGTTTACACCTTTAATATAAATTTATTACGCCTTTATTCTATATTTTGTCCCCCACCAACGATAATATTTTTACCAAAATACTGCAATCTTTTTGCCAAAATACTACACAATTTTTACTAACTTTGTATACTATTTTAACAAAAATAATCACACTTTATTAATGGTTTAAGTTAATATTAATTTATAGGATTTAATTTGTAGTAAAAAAAATTTTACACAAACATTCAATTATGTATTACTATATCAATAAAAATGTTTGACTCAACTACTCATTATTTTAAAAATCTTACAAATATAAGTATTTAATTAGATAATAATGTATAACTATTTTATACTATCAATATATAATAATTAAACTTTAATTTATATTAATTTAAAAATTTATGATATCAAACAATATTAGCTTTTCTTAGATATAGTAAAATTTAAAATCTTTGCTATACTAAACTCCAACAAAAATAAATTATTCATATTAATATTAACAAAAGTTGACTCTGTACATCTACATGCCCGACGGTCAACACGGACAGTCTTTTTGCAGGGCTCTTTACACAATTCCAATATCTTAACCCAGTGTCCATTTTCATCGTTACCAAAATGCAAGATTTTTCATTTTTTCTATTTATTTACTCGTTAACCGGTTGCCTATACACGCACTTCAAGTATGTGTTATCACTTCAAATTCGCTCCGTGTATATAAGCCATTCGATTTGCTTTTTTCTAATTTGGACGGCTACAAAATCCTAGATCATCAATGATTAGTTCTTTGAGGGTGGCCTATGTCCCACAAACCTCAACTTATAAAAACTTTTGTTTTAGTTAAGGCACCAAAGTTTAATTTATATTATCAATAACCAGCACTCAAAGTTTGAACTGTTAGGTGAAGGCCGAAGATTTGTTTTATAACTCCAACAAATATATTATTCATGCAACTATTTAACTCTTTCCTCAGCACCTCCAGCCTATCTCCTAAAATCCTTTCCTCTTTTGTAAGAGCCTCTTTTGTGATTGGAGTTCATATGATTGAAATATAGAGTGAATCACATTAACCACATCCAGCACTGACGACGATTTTTTATGCCATGTATCTAAACCAACTTGAATTTGGTTGGTTTTCTCAGAGACTCCAAGCAAAGCTCTCGTCCACCTGCATTGAGAAACCAAGTTACAACAAAGAAATCACTTTCCCAAGAAAAAATTGCTTTCTCAATAAAGATTCGCTAGAAAAATAACTTAGAATTCCTTCATGTCTTCTCGAAAGGAAACTTCCAGGATGTAAGACCACTGAACATGACCGAATAAAAATGGCATAACAAGCACATCAAATATTTTCTGTGAATTGGTGGTGTGGATTCTCAAAGCTAACATCATGCAGAAGGTCAAAACATAACCCAGACCAGCATAGCATTCCTGATGGAAGATGTTCCCAAAGCCGAAGGGGCCGCCCGAGGTAGCACAAGGAATCAAGATATTGACCCTAATTGTGTGTGAATTACAAATGAAGACAATTTGAATCATCTTCCTGAGGCTAATTCTCTGGAAGCTCTTCGTGATAGGTTGAGAAAGGAATCTGAAGTAAGATAAGATTCTAAAGTAAAGAGATTGAAGTTGAAAATCAAAGTAGCTGCAAAGACTGATGAGAAAATTATCATTCACAGCTCCCAAGATGGAATCTAATGTTTCTTATGAAGATAAGGAGAAACGGAGTTAAGAAATAGACAAGAAGAGGTAAGGTCCTCGGCTCAAACAGATGTTGAGAAAAGGAGGAGGCTAAGAAAGATCTCAATGAATCATCTTCAATTCTAGTATAAAAAGTATCTCATGAATTTAGTTGAATAGCATAGAATATAGTCATAAACTAGTTAGTGAAGTCTCACTATTTTATTTTATTTTTTTTGGGGTCTTCTTGGGGCTACGTTGCCACAACTTTACAGGAGGAGGCTCACCACAATAAGTGCAGAGCTATGAAATTGAGTTCAGACAAAGTTGCGGAAAATTTTTCTTCTAACTCGAGAAATTTAATTTTTGCTCTTTCTTTTTTTTGCCCCCTTTACGCAACAAAAAAGCAGAGCTATAATGAATCATTAGTTGGTAGCAAGATCAAGGTCTAGTGGCCAAATGGACAAGACGTAAGTACTTCAGTACTCGGTATCACTATTGTGTAGTTTCATTTATATCTCTGCATTCCTCTGCTATCAATGTTTCACTCGATAAGCATTAAAGCTTGACAGAGTGTTGTTCTGTGAAATGCAATAAATATGTACTGTCTTCTTCAGATATCTGTGGTGGCCATGACGAAGTTTCTTCTACTGTAATTTCTAATTAGTTCTAACATTAAGGATTCAAGTAGATTTCTAGATCAAGGAAGTCATTTGTATTTGTCCTGGTTTTCAACTTTTATTTCATCTAGAAAACTCAGTGCAATTCTAACCAAGTATGCTATAAGCTTTTGCTACATTATGCCAAACAATGCTCCAAATCCGTGCTTATGAATTAGGACAATGCTTATTTTTAAAGTAAATGATGCTATAAAACGCAGTTGGCTTCTGAATTAGAAATGCATTCAAGGGGGATGCTATAAAACTTTCCATTTTGTGCTTGAATACATTAAACTGTTTTCTTCAGGTTTTACAAAGGTGCTGTTGAGTCTTATGACTCTACTAAAGGAAACCAGAAGGTGAGATGGCTTTAACTCATCATGTTTTATTTGTTTAGAAGTTTTCCTTGGCTCTAGTATTGCATCTTGCAACTTCTTTTCAGATGTATAATGTCTTACTATGTCAATAATTTTTCCAATATCTTGCATCTTGTGCACAATGATGGTGATGTGGAAGTGTTAAACCTCGAAAAGCAACACTAGAAGCTAATCACTGATGATGTTTCTGCCCTTGAGAGGCCTGATTTGGCTGATGAATACATGGATGATCCACCTAGAAGTGAGGAAGGGAAGGAATCTACTGGGAAGCTTAAAACCAAACAGATGAAGACAGATTCAGACATAGAAAACAACAAAACTCGGATTGCACTGCTCAAAAGGCTCAAGTGACTCGATTTCGATTGTAGGCAAGATGAGCAAGTCTGCTCACTGCGGTAATTGTACTCCATTAAATCCTTTCCTTTGTCTTTTGACAGACCCGCATGAGACAGCAATTTGACAGTTACATGGCAGTTAAGTTGGTTTCTGTTATGACGCTTGTCATCGTCGCGCTTGTTGCACCTTTCCTTCGTGGTGGCAATATACTAGCTCAGTGTGCAAGGCCATCAATGGATGCAATTAAAAGAGAAAAAGGTTGGTTTCTATTAGCAAAGGGGCAAGAGTGTCATTCTAATAGAAACCAACTTAACTACCATGTAACTATCAAATTACTGTATCACTACACTACCTGATGTGATATGAATAAATCTAAACCTTGATCATGTATTCGTATTGTATGTCTTGCGAATAGCCGTTGACACTCACCATCTCCAATAAACAAAGCATGGAAAGTAACCAAAAGGGTAATTCTCCAAGGCCAAATTTTAAGGAGTTAGCTGGAAAAAGTGACAATCCCTTAAAAGGCTCTTTATATTATGATATTTTCTGTTTATTTGAGTCATGAATGAACTTCTTAAAGAGTTTAGCCATGTATGACAACTTCTTTTCTATTATTACCAGAACCAATCCAGATCTATTTTTATTATTTCCATTTTTTCAACATAGAATAACTAGTGCTCTTTCCATTTCATTGAGCATATTTTTCTTATTATCCATATTAAATGAAAAAGATTCTAAAAACTTTCTCAACATACACATTCTCGTGCTAAGATAATAGGTCAAACTTGACATGTGAGAAATGACTATTGAGAGCATGAATTTTTTAAAGCAAATATAAAAATGGCATATTTAGCCAAATTTAAAAGCGAAAAATAGACATTAAAATAGAAGTAGAAAGGTACATTAACATATTTGAAAATGTATTCAAATTATGAGATATCCAATTTGTAAATTTGACTCATCCTTTTTATTAGAAGGGGAATTCTATAGGACCTAAACACAAGTTTTGATACCAAAATTGTGCATATATGGACTAATAATAAGATATAATTATGCAGAATAAAAGTAATGACATGCAAATTATATTTTATGTAACATTTAATTTGTAAAATAATATTTACAGAAAAAAACTGGCAGCGGATTATTTACCTCCTTCATTTGCAGTATCTATAGCCAAACTTGACATTGTTGAATCTGAATCCAAATCCACATTCAAATGTGCATGACAAAATGTTTCACTGGATTCATTGTTCAAGTCCAACATTAATGAACTTCTTTTTCTCTTTCTTAACGCACTTCACAGCCTATTGAGAATGAGATTATAAAGGTGAATAAGATATTTCAAATTATGACGCCAAAATAGTTTACAGTCACACTAGTTATAATTATCCGGTTCTTCCAAGTTCTTAATACATGAATCTAAAAGCATTTACTTTCTTTACCCAAAAAAAGGCATTCAATTTCTCTACTACTAATTTGTTTCCTTTTAATACTACCAAAAAAAAAAAAAAAAAAAAAAAAGAAAATGATTTCATTTGTACATAGACACAGTTGCTTCATCTTCTGCAGTCATTACAAACTCTTTAATGTGAGGGAAAAAGCCCCGAAGGCTAACTTCTCAACGCGAGAAGACCGAAGAGTTCTCGAGCCAAATTTCTAATGAATTACCACGGATAAAGATTTTCCATCCTTAAAGAGGATTTTTGTTTTTGTTACTTTTCTTATTCGTAGAGTAATGCATAAGCAAAAGAGATTTGTCAACTATGATAACATGCTTTGTATTATCACTAGAATCAGGGCAGATCTTCTCTGTTATTTTTGCGTTTTATCAACAAAGAATAATTCATCGGTTCTCTTTCCATACTCTATATTTTTCCTTTTATTTATATAGAAAAGGAGTTTAGATTCTTTCTCAACACCTGTTAAGCCACCTTTTTATTTTTTTGGGTATTAGGATAACTCAATACATCTGTATATCTATATTTCTATATTTTGTATGAATTTAATTTAAATGCACTAAAAGTGTAAAATAGTTTTATACTGCTAGCTAATAGAAATAGTGAAAAGTACCAACTCATACAAATAACTACCTATTATATTGAGGGACTTACCATGATTTCTCACTTTTCCTTGTTTCTATTGGTTGATAGTGTAAAATAATTTTACACTGTCAATGCATACCAATTAAAACTCATTTTTGATTGATGTGGACAAATAAAATGAAAGACATGACAATGGTTCTTAATCCTTTGATAAAAATAATTTAACTTTCTTAACACATTGTCATCCTATCAATATGCAATTTTTATTTTTTGAATATTGATATAAAATTATCATTTATATTAATTTTTATTTTTTTATATTAGTATAATTAATAACATTTTAATATGAATTATAATTTTATAGAGAATAATTTCTAGATGTTGACACTATAAAAAAATTTTATATTATCAATTAATAAAAATTCATAAACGTGTCAAACTATAATAGATAGTTACATAAATTTAAAATTTTAAAACGTGCCTTAGCACTTTCTTAAATTTTAATTGATTGATAACGTAAATTATTTTACATTTTTAGTATATAAAAATTGGATTTAATTTATATGCATTAACAGTATGAAATTATTTTATACTATCATCTAATCACATTATCTCATTTACATAATTTTTGGAGTAGTGAGAGCGAGAGTTATGTATGTTTGCTTATGTGATAGTATATAATTGAATGATAGTGTAAAAAAGTTTTATATTATTAGTACATATAAATTAAGAATTTAATTTAAATATACTGATAGTGTAAAACAGTTTTACACTATCAACCAATAGAAATGGTGAAAAGTGCCAACTCATATAAATAACCATCCATTATAACGAGAGATCCACTATAATTTATCACTTTTCGCTATTTCTATTAGTTGACAGTGTAAAACTATTTTACACTGTCAGGGTATACCAATTAAATTCATAAATTAAATCCATAAAAATTATTCTTAATTTTATATTAATACCACAAAAAATATAGATTCACTATAAAATGAAGATATCTATACTACTATATAGAGGGGCAAAGACACGTTAAATGCCATTTGGTCACAATTTTTTTCCAACTTTATCCCTATGATTTTAAGATATTATCCACTTTCCAAGTTTTTCTCCCTTTCTATGCCCATGGTTAAAATTGTAAACAGATACAATGCACAATCCTACATTCAGTTTTTATTCCATGATCAGCTAACTGCTCTACTTTCTCTCGGTAACTTCTTCACCAACACATTACACTCAAACGACCACCTTTCTTTTCTTTTCATTGTAATCCACCATTACCTTTTCCTTTATTATATAGTTTAATTTAGGTATACTGATAATGTAAAATTTTTTTACACTGTTATCCAGTTAAAATCTTCCATTTACATGATCATTCAAGTAGTAAATAATTATATTAATAAAATTTGCTGATATAACAATATATAATTGGATATCAGTATAACAGTGTATTCAAATTAAATCCTTATTATATCCATACATCCTCTCCTTTTTCATTCTCCACTCGTTATCCCAGTACCATTCTCTGTGGCACCTTAAGATTAAAAAGTGGTTAAATGCTACAATTGAGGAAAATGGAAGACATAGCACAGTGGTTGGATGTTTTTCTCGCGGATGGCGCAATTTTTCTGGTATCGCACATTGAACTCACTGCCCTCACTTGCCGAAAATTATAATCACTTTTTATTCACTAAAACGCAGAGAGAGAGAGAGAGAGAGAGTAGTTGTTGCTCCGAATGGACTTGGTGAGGCACGTACGTTCGTCACAGAGGAAGCTTGGAGTCCGAGTAAGGAAGAACCATGTCGCGATCTTTGCCAACAAGTCGTACGAGACCACCGCGAAGTCGTCGCCTTCTCCAGCTGTTGAAAATAACGATAGTTCTGGAGACAGCGAAGGGTGGGAACAGTGGCCAACGGAGGTAGAGGATTCGGAGTGGAACGAGAGAGATGAGAAGAGAGACGATTCAAGGGTGCGGGACCATGTTCGGTGCTTACTTTGGGACCCTGCAATACTGTGAAAACAAAACATCTCTGTTCAACGTGATCCGGTCCATTGTTCCTGCAAGATTATCACTGGAATTGAAAAAGTATTGCTTTCAATGAGTATCTATCGTCACTGGGCCAATTTCAATTTGTGACCGTTTCCACATTTCGCAAGGTGTTGAGAAGAAGAGAGGATGAAGGTATACGTCTGTGTAGCAAATTCAGTTGTTTTCAGCCTTTGATTATTAATATAATTAAATATTAATCATGATTAGATTATTTTTTTGGTATTAATATAACTAAATTGCAAGTCTTACTTTTGGTATGAATGTTTCAATTTTTTTGGTATTAATATGTGACATCTATGCTGGTATGTTTTAGATTTACTTGTATTAAAGAAAATAAAATCGTGCCTGTTGAGTCGCCTTTAATTATTAAGTCTTACCTTGCCTATATGTCTTTAAATTTATATTTTTATCATATTATTATATAAACCTTTGCTCTTGCAATTATTAGACATATGTAATGGTTATTACATTTGTTTGGAAAATATATATCTTAAAGAAAAACTATGTAGTCCTTTTCATTTTTTTTTAATTTTTTTTAGTGATTTTCAATGAAATTAATTTGTTTGATATATTCAGATGGCTTTGGTTAAAATAAGAAAGGCACAGCCCAATCCCTTTCTTTTCTTTGGGTTGTTAGTCCGAAATCTAATTTGGTAGGGACTATAGTTATAAAATGAGTTTTGTAAAGAAAAAGGTATTTCTTTTTTTTTTTTTTTTTGTAAATATAGCACTGTTTCCACAAACGATTTCTATTTAAATTTAAGAATGCATTTTGTATTACAATAAATAAGAATGCATTCTTTTAAAGAAAAAGAAAGAGAAGGGAATACAATTTCATTAAGTAAAGATCTAATTGCATTAACATTCAAAAGTTGAAATTCAGAAAGCATGCACTACTCCCATGCCTGAAGAAAGTCACATTTAAAATAGAATGAGAAGATTATGGACATAGAATATATCTTTTACACGAAGCAGTTACGCTAACTACTTCTAGGATACTCTCACTAATAAACCTTCAAAATCGTATATCAAAGAAAGGTTTGTTATCCATTGCAAAGCCTTTGTCAATGCACTAAAATATTTCAGTGAAAAAGAAATCCTTAAATAATATAGGCAAAAGCCAGTTTTAAAGGAATAATGATATTTATATATATTTGTTTAGTGTGTCTATCCGAATTGGGAACTTCCCATGTAAATAGTGGAAATTTTATATTAATGAGTTGAAAATTAGGCAGAATGAAATTGCAAGTGATAATGTTATCAATTGCAATTCTTCCAATTCTACACTCATTCTCACTATCTAACATGAAATCTTCAATGTCAATGAATACACTAAATAAGTGAGTCAAAATAACATAATGCATTTTCAAGTAATTAGCAATGAAATAAGAGGCCATCCCCTGAACAGGGCATCCAATTTTTTTTTAAAAGAAAAAACTTTTTTTCTTCTTTTCTTATTTGTGAGTCATTTATGACCATCTCAAGTTAAAAAGCTTAGTCGTCAACTATGGGAACTTATTTCATATCTATTATCGCTAAAAGCATATGTTTTTTCAAAATAGAACTCATCATTGCCCTTTCTTTTCATATTGCATATTTTTCTTTTTACTTATATGAAAGAAGAGAATTTACAAGTTTTCTCAGCATGGTCATTCTAATAATATAAAATATCAAATTTAAAATAACAGATATTTCGATGTATAATATGACTTTTAATGATGGAACAGATGAATGGTATATTTCAGCTAAATTTAAGAAGTAGATCATAAAAATAATAATAGAAATAATAATTATGGTACACTAACACAAGAAGAATTGATTCGGATAGACAAGTTACGAGTTAGACTAAGTATGTTTGTTGTTTGAATATATATTAGTCCGTAAACTCCATTGCAGTAATTTACTTTGCTTTTTATCCTTTATTTTTTTTGTCATTTTTGGGTTTTTGGTTTTTTTTTTTTGGGGGGGGGGGGTGGGGATGGGAGGTGGTAACATTGACCCCCCAAATGGGAGTCGAATTGGTGATTCCATGTAGTAGAGATTTTGATGTACCTTGCCATTGAGTCAAAGGCCTATTACACGTCCAAAAAACAAAAGGTTCATCTTTGTCAAATAAAAAATTCCCAAAGAATAAACAAAAATACGGCAAATTAAGTGGGCAATTCTAGAATGTCAGTATTGTTTAGTGATTCATAATCACAAACTCCCACAAGCAAAGGAAAGAAATTGTTCCAGGCAATTTCATTCAGCCCAATTCTTATTGGGCTCCGAGGTGGACTTCCATCGGCCAAACCCAAAAAGGCCATCGACTCGCGCTCTCTGCTCTAATTTGAATATTGGGATAGAAGATCACCAGATTTGGCTCCCTTTGTCGCAACTAAGTAGGAACATCCTCGTGGCCGAGGCCATAGATCAATTGGCAATCATTGCCTCACTTAGTAGCCACACCCTTAAGGGGCGCGAGTTCGACTCGCTGTGCGGTCAGAGATCGCTTGCCCCATTCCCCCCTCCCCCGGGTGCATGCGTGTGACTAAAAAAAACAAAAAGTAGGAGCATCCTCCGAGGTTGGAGGAACATTATTTGCAGGGATTAAATCCCATAAATGGAGGAACTAATCTCCAACATTGGCGGGATAGAAATTATCTATATGACGAGCTTTTAGCATTCAGCGGTAAGTTCTAATCCATTTTTCTTTAGTATTTCATATTCTATGTCTGACTTGAGCATTTGAGTCTTGATAAATAAACACCTCCAACGTAGTTCGTGTGGAGTGGATTGATAGTGTTTCCATCAAGTCAACTACTTAGAGTCCTCTAGTAATTTCTATCATCCAATTTCTGTTATAAACAGAAATCGAAAGGACAACTTCTCAAGAGTTAACTCTCAAAGAAATCAGCAAGGAAAAAGTAGCCAACCCCCAATTACTACTATTATCTTTCAATTTTTGTTGAGTCATGTCTAACCTTCTCAAGTAGAGTAAAAGAGCTTGGACTATTTAATCAACTATGACAACTTGTTCCAATTATATTACTTGTAAGCTAATATTTTGTTGTTTGTTAAGACATTGGAGAACGAAAAGCAAATATAGGCATAGTTGGCACGAGGCAAATGCAAAACAATTGTTCCTGAGTGAAAACAGGGAAATTAATCGACTGTTGGAGATGAAAAGAAAGAGTAAGAAATAAAGAAAGAGAAGGAATCCTTGATATCTAACGGTGTCACTCACGGTGGCGTTTACAATGCTCTAGTCATAGATCTGGACACTGTTGCCCCAGGCGGTGATGACTATTCAGATATTAATATATATATTGTGACGGTATGAATTGTTTGTGGAAAATTTTTGGCGGACATAATGACTGAAAGTGTATACATGGTATAACGGTAAAAAGTAAACATGTTTTTGAAATTAAAATGTTAGATAGGTTGAAATTACAAAAAGAGACAACGGTGGGAAAAAGAAGGAAACGTTGAGCATGCACGCTTGCAGGTGGCTGACATGTTGTGGGGCCCCCTCAATTTTTCAAAACAAAAGAGAATGCATGTGTGGGAATCGGATGACTGTCCAACTTTATTTTCAAAATTAACTGTAAGTAGCTGGCAGTAGTGAAATGAGAAGAATTAATTGATTTAAAAAAGGATTTAATTTAAATGTATTGATAATATAAAATAATTTTATATTGTCAGTCAATAAAAATAGTAGAAAGTTTCAACTCATACAAATAACTATCCATTATAATAAGGGGCCATCATGATTTTTCACTTTTCAAAATTTTTATTGTTTGACAGTTAAAACTATTTTACGCTGTCAGTGCATACCAATTAAACTCTTTAAAAAATGTTAGTTAATATCTACTACTATAATATTTCACAAGTATTATTTAGAAATTATTGTCAAGTATCAGCTTTAGGTGCTCTTGATACCGTACAAACTTCAAAAATTTATATTTCAGGAAAGTATACAAATTTAATTTTAAATAAAATATATAAAATTTGAATCAACCAATGACTTCAATTCCTTTTATATTATACCACAATAATGATGGTTGACATGTATAGTTATTGCAAAAAAATTAAATTGACCAATCAATGATGGTCCACAATCTAAACATTAAAAGGTTATTGGAGAAGCTTTATTAAGACCATTCACAAAAAATGAAAATTTCATGTTGATTATTAAGAAAATGCGAAGGCATTAAAAACTTATTGGAGAAGCTTTTGGAATTCGAGAATAGGTGGAAATAGAAGAAAGAGAAATTGAAAAAAAAAAATTAAAAAAAACATATGAAAGAGAGATTAATGTTAAAAGGTATGGTCAAAAACTAAATTTTCATGTAAATTTCCCAATTATTTCAAAAATGTAATGTAGAAGTGGCTAGCTCTGAATCAATTTTTAAGAAACGAAGTTAACTGTATACATGATTATTGTTGAAAAAAAAATTTTAACATAATATAAAGATACATTTAGTTATGATAAAAAAATTAGAGATATAAGATCTCACACCTTTCCTGTAGCTAAATTTGGCCTTAATATTATGTATTAAGCATCACAAAAAATTGTGATTTGTTTAGAAATAAGAAAATACTACTTCTGTAAGATATGGTGGTGTTATGCTTTTCATTTTATTTATTTATTTTATATTTTATTCTTTGTTTTTATTATTTTTTGATAAGTAGTAAGGGATATTTTATGAAAATTAGTAATACTAATATTCTATAGCATTTTGATACTTTTACGTATATTTTTTAATTTTTTAATATTTTCAAAAGAAAATATTGATGTTAACAAAATATTGATGGGGAAAAAAAGTAGCTTTTATGGTTAAATATAATTTTTATTTAAAATTACTTTATTAGGATACTAAAAGAAGGAGAGTGAACTGAAATTGGAATGATATTTTTTTCCTAATTTTTGAATTGATTAATCCTTAATTTAAAATTAGAAATAAATATTCTTATAAAAAGAATTATAATTTTATTGAGGCAATGTTATAGGAAATATTGAAGAAAGGTGAGGGTGAGGAACAAAAATGATTTTTTTAAGAGTTTTTAATCATTATTTACACAATAAATTACACTTTTCTATAATGGATTGTTATATAAAATTATTGTATAGATATTTTTTTTAATTTCTTTACTAGGAGACAAAGGAAAATAGAGGAAGAGAATAACGGAATGAACTTTTCTTTAGTTCTTCAAGTATCATTTAAAAATTGAAGGTACTTTTATAAAATAAAATATATTTTTTAATAAATATAATAAATAAATAAATTTATAGAGTTTTTCTTTCAGGTCACTTATTTCATTGAATAATACTTTTAAGGGTTAATTGCAGTTTATCACCCTGTATTATAGGTCATGTACACTTTACCCCCAATATTTTAAAAATATGCAATCCGACATTTTGCATTTTCATAATGGGCACTTTGACCCCTTCTGTCAAATTTTTCATCAATTATAAAGAAAAATACAGGTTGTCGGGTTGCATATTTTGGAAAGTTCAAGGGGTCAATTTGCACATGATCCAAAAATTCAGAGGAGTATAGTACACTTATTTGGGGCAAAAGTACAATGAAAATATAGGGTGTTGGGTGGCACATTTTTTGAAATGTTGAGGATAAAGTGCACATGGCCTATAATACAGAGGGATAAACTGCAATTAACCCTACTTTTAAATTTATAATTTCATTTTCAAACAAAAGTAAAGGCATACTATTTTCGTCAAGGCCAAAGGTAAAGTTGCAATCATTTTTTCCACAGACACAAGAGCAGCCAACAAGACTATGAGAGACCTGGTGGTGTAAATATGTGAAACAACACATTAGTTACAAGGATAAAATTATCTTCCTATATGCTCACCCCTGACAAGTTTGTCTTTTCGACAACAAAAAAAAAATATTGGTTACCGAACAAAAATAGAGCATTGGTATCCAGATCTACGACTAGAGCATTGTAAACGCCACCCTCACTTATGGATGCTGATTGCATTAAATTAGATTCATAGTTCTCACAATCCAAAGGTTCTTCCCAACATTAGCGCTTAGAAAGTGACAAGGGATTGGACGTAGAAGAGGCCCAAAATAGTGGAGTAGCTTTGCAATTGGTGATCAATAAAGGGGAGAAACAAGTTGGGCCCGAAGCCCAATTGCTGATACAACACGCAAACACAAAGGGAACTGGAATAAAAAGTGCACCGTATTGGGCCAATGACAATTTTATGTAGAAGTTTCGGATTGTGCTAATTGTAACCCGATGTAACAAACTAGTGTCTGTTTAATTATACTTGTAGGAGATTCAGAAGATTTTTTATTGGAATGAGAAAAAAAATATAGTAATTAATATATTTGATATGTGAAGGTCTTTTTTTAGAAGGTCTTTTGAAATTTTAAAAAGCCTTTTGGGAGAAGTATTATTGAGATTACTTTTCATTCTAGAAAAAAAACCTTTTGGAAAAGAATCTTACTGTTACTCTCATATCAACAACAAAAGGTAATTTTACTTTATCCTATTCAAACAAAACTCATTATCTTAAACTTACTTTTAATATATTCAAATCAAACAAAAATTATTTTTTTAAAAATAATTTTTCTAAAAGGCCTACTTTTAAGAGATCTTCTTCCAAAAATTAAACCAAACAGACTCTAATAGTTGAGTCAGTTTTGTATTACACCTATTAATAACAAAGGACTGAATGGGGAGGAGAATGAATATACGAGAAGTCATTTGTTGATTGAGAGGAGTGTTCCTCGTACCCGAAATGGGGAGAGCACCATTGCTCTCTTTCTTCCATTTTCTGTTTGAGCAATAAAGCAATTCTTTTCTTCATTCACTCTCATAAGAAAGCAACTCCTTGTCGGACATCCCTAAATCATCATCATCACTGCCTGTAAGGTCTGAAGAGACAAAAATTTTGAAGGAATTAGGTAATTTTTTTTCGGTATTTTTATTTTTGAAAGAGTGTTAGTATCGTTTAATGTTTAATACATAGATCACATAAAAAAATGTTTAATAGATACAACTTAATCACATGTTCAAAGTATTTAAAATATAATTATTTATTAAAATTTTGATATTTTTAATTTTTGTGACAAGTGATTAAAAATTAATTATTTATAACTCAAAAATATCAAAATATTATATTTTATTATACTAGCTATGACCCCCCTCTCTCTCTATAAAGATTGTACACACTTTCTCAACATATGCAATCTAGTGCTGTTGTAGTAGAACAAATTTGGAATGTGAGAAATGGATTAAGAGCATGGGTTTTAATGCAAATTTAAGAATGGTGTATTTACTATTTAACCAAATTTAGAAACAAAAAATTGAAACAAAATGGTACACGTATGAATTTGAGAAGATTATGAGATATCCAATTTATAAATTAGACTTTCCTTTTTTGTTTAGGTGAAGGCTCCTATGCACCTATAGTTGTAAGTTGCACCACACATTGGGTTATTTGATGGTTTGGATGTGATAGAGTATAGATGGACAAAAAAAAAAGGTTTTTCACTCTAAAACTTTCATGATTTCTCTTCCACCCCTTTTTTCGCTTTTAACTATCTCTCTGGTGCCTCTCTTTCTTTTCCCCACCCACCACCTTCTTCATTGGCACATCGATGAACCATCACTAGATCTTCAATGAATTGTCGCCACTTCCCACCCTTGCCGTCGAGCGATTCAACTCCTTCTTGGTCCTCTTCAAGCTCATGGATGCCATGGGGAAGGGTCCCTCCTCTGTCAAGCCAAAGAACAACGACTCTGATAGCCACAATGGCAACGACGATGATGAATGGTAGGTGGAGGAAGATGCACTCCCACCATTGCATCCTTTTACCAGATTGGGGAGCGCTTTTGCCAACGCTGACCACGATGAGGGGAAAGTCAAGGTCGAGCCAGAATATTCCGTTGAGTAATGTTGTCAACGGAGTAATGGAAGGAGGGGTAGCTATGGATTTCAAATGTGCATCCTGTATCTCACGAATAGCAAGGGGGAACATGACCTCATCCCTCATGCAAAGATCTCTGTTGGTCGGCGGTTGCGCTAGAAATCGTCGTTTGTGGTGATGGCATCTGCCATCAAAGGTGAAGGAAGTAAGGAGGTTGCAGTGGACGTCGGAGGCCACGACAGTGATGCGGTTCGATGGGGGAGGGGGCTGTCTTGGTGTCATCACTAACCTTCTTCCTTCATTGAGAGCCTTCTCCACATTTAGGTTGTAGTGCTATAGGAGTTTTGTAGTGGCATGGGGGATGTCGATGGGGGACTCAGAGTGGGGGAAGCAGCATTGGGTGGCAACAATAATTGGTTGGGTTTGATAAGGTAAACCTATAGTGATCTAGCAATAATTGATGCATAGATAATTTATATAATATCAGCCACGGATCTTTTAAGGTGTGTGATACACCTTATGAAATTAGGTGTATTGGAGGCTTGTCCTTTTGTTTAACCATACGTAAGTTTATAAAGTTTATTTCCATAGTTTGGTTTGTTTTATGCCTACTATAGTTTTGTTATACGAAATTGGTCCAAAGCATAAATGTAAAACATATCAAAATAAGTTAAGTAATTCTAAGGAGAGGTAATGTCAAGACTTATTAGTGGAATTGACATTTTACCTCATTAATGTAAATGTTAAAAATAAAATCCTCAACATGCATCTTTTGTCAAAAACTTGATCTCTCGATAACATTTCTCCATAAAATTACCAAGTCTACGTAACATAACGAGAAACAAATGCCACCAGATTATTTACCTCCGTCACTAGCAGTATCACTTGCCAAGCTTGGCATCATTGAATCTAAATTGGAATCCACTTTTGAAGGTCCCAACCTTAACGTACATAAATTATCATGACGCGAACCTAAAATGCAAAGCAAATATAGACAACAGTTTTTTTGGTGGGTAAAAAGGGCTAATGCCCAAACAACACAAAAAACAATCTAAGAAACAGAACGAGAAAACAACACCCCAACAGAATCATGCATCAACAATGTTGCAAGCCCATTGGGAACAGTATCATAAAAACAAACTCCAAGCTGAATCAAGTGCCCAAAATTAGCGAGAAAATCTGCTGCACTATTAGCTTCTTGAAAGATATGTGAGATCTGCACCACCCACTCCCGTGAAAGCAAATCACGAACACGCTTGATAACAGAAGCAAAAGGATGATGCTCTATGGATTCCTTCTGAATAAGAGAAAGAGCACTTAAAGAATCAGACTCCAGAAGCACATGACGAAACCCTTTTTGCCAGGCTAAAACTAGAGAATAATAAATTGCCCAAATCTCAGCAACTGTTACAGGACAACTTCCCAAATTAGCCACGAAACCACCACAAAAGGAGCCTGAAGAATCTCTAATAAGGCCCCCACAAGCAGAAGCCTTCGACACCAAGACCGAGCCATCGCAATTAATCTTGACAACTCCTTCCGGAGGAAAGTGCCACTGAACAAAAGTTGGAGTCCTGCTGGAAGAAGAAGGAGAATGACATGAGTAAGTCATATCCCAACTGTTGATTCTGAAACACCCCCCAAAACCGATGAAAGATCTCAGAAGAAGAAGGAGTGACATGCTTGAAAAGTTCTTCATTACAGACCCGCCATAAGAAACGCACAGCCGTGCCAAATAAGAGTGGCCAATTACTGAACTCCTTAATATTAAACTTAAGGTTCTGGAATAACCAAAGCTACACATCTGCGGTATAAAAATCTGGATATTTCAATGGATCAATAAGCTTGAACCAAAACTCTACAATAACAGTGCAATCCCTTATTGTATGAAGAGAAGTTTCATGAAGATTATCATTGCACCTAGAACAACAAGGATCAGAAGAAATGTGCCTATTCCAGCGAAACAAATTTGTCATTAAAGAACCTGAAGCAAATTGCCAAAGAAACACACGGATCCTTTCCATACCTTTCCATCTCCAAATTAAACGGGATAAAGGCTCATGATGAACATTAGATAACCCAGCAAATTGAGTGCAAGCAGACTTAGTAGAGAAATTGCCATCATGACTCACCCCCCAAGCAGGCACATCATGATCGGCAAATGGAGAAGGAGAAGCCAAACCTGCTATGAAATCACAAACAAACCGCAGTAAAATAGCTTGAAGCTTAATCCAATTCCAACAACCATTCGGAGTAACAAAATCAGAGAGTTTCTCATCTAAAGATCCTTCTGCCATTGGAACAATAGCATCAGATAGTAAATTATCCACCTGAGGGATCCATCTGTGCTTCCAAAACTTAATTCTATCACCATTACCAATTCTCCAGACAACATTCTTCTCTGCCATTGGCCAAGCCATGCAAACAACTTTCCAAAGATTGGAACATCCAGATTGAATTCGAACAGAAGGTAGCAAATCATCACCACATTTATAGCGACTGCGAAGGACGCGAGCCCACAGATCATCACTCTCAATGAGCCGCCAACCAACTTTAGCCATAAAAGCCAAATTAGAAGCAGCCGTATACGTAAGCCCAATCCACCAGCGAACTTGGGCCTAGAAACTTGAGCCCAATTACAAAGATGAGTTTTCCTCTTGTCAATTGCTCCCCGGAGAAAACGTCTACAGATAGATCGAGTCAATTTTTGTACAAATAGGAGTGTTAGTTGACATTAGTTAAATGTAGGGATTTGTTTACAATGCTCACAAAGTATGCAAGGAGCATTAGATTCTGATCACAATTGACACTTTTTTTTTTTTTTGGTGACTATGAAATGTAAGTGGGGATGCTAGTGTAAAAGTAAGGGAGTTCTAGTTTGTGACGAGTACAAAGCCATATCTCCCTTTACATATTTCTTATCTCGTACTGTACTCTATACTGGAGATTCAATTGTTAATCATTAGAGATTTTAGTGTATCAAATAGGAAATAAAATTTTTCTCTTTTCGAAGATATTAGTATACAACTTTTATGTGTTATGGTTTTTGCCAATGGAATCACGGTGCTAAATTTGAGTTTATTATTTATGATAGAACAATTTGGGAGAGTCAGGGTTGTGATTTACTTGCTATGACAAGCCATTTATTTGATAAAACGCCAAGTTAATCAGTGGCCATGAGTATGACTATATTGATCAAATAAGCTTAAGATTAATTTGTGAGTTAAATAATGTTGAATTCTGGAAGCATCTTGTTTAGGAATTATGTGTATAAAGTTTGGTTTCTTGGATGCTGCTTTGGTTGGTTTTAATTTGTTCTAACTAACGAACTACAGTGCCTTAGAAGTGTGACTGATGAGCTAATTTGCTTTAGGTTAGCTATTGAGAGTGTTTGTTCTATAAAGTATCCATTTTTTATTTTTTAGTTATACATGTCAAGGACTAGTGTTAGTTCTATATATATAACAATAATAACTAAGTTTTGTACCATCAGGAGGGATCTGTTACATGAAATAGACGACGTCATAGTATTATGTCAAATGTTAGTTCTATCTAATTCAATTAATTCAAGTGGAATTATCTTTTTGATTGATGTCATTCGATTTTTAATAAAAAATTAAGTTTGAATATAAAAAATTCAAGTGCATCTCAGCATAAAAAACTTTCAAGTAAAATCCTATTTTGGTCTTCCAAAGATATAGTGCTTATCACTTTAGTTTTCCAAAGATTTTGGCCACTAAATTAGTCTCTTGATGATTGAAAATGTAACCATATATCACCATGTGTCACCACATTAGTCCTCCAAAGATTATTGTTATTTGTCACCACATTAGTCTCTCAAAGATCTAAAATGTCACCATCTATATTCTTTTGGAGAACCAGATTGGTGATGCAAAATGGACCAATTGTCTAATTGAGGGACTAATGTGGTGGCAATGATCTTTGAAGGACTAATATGCTGGAGTGTCTTAATGCATGGTGATGTTTTCAATCATTGAGGGACTAATTCGATGACCAAAATCTTTGGAGAACTAATATGAGCGCTATATCTTTAATGAACCAAATTAGGGTTTTACTCAAAACTTTCTCTTGAGAACTCCATATCTCCACAAAATTACTAAGTTAATCATATCATAAAGAGAAATAAACGGCACCAAATTGTTTACCTCCTTCATCAGTAGTATCACCAGCCAATCTTGGCCTTATTGAATTTGACTCCAAATCTGCGTGCAAATCCAACATTGATGTATTTCTTTTTCTCTTTCTTGACGCAACTCCACAACCTGTTGGGAATAAGATTATGAAGATGAATACAATATTTCAACTTAAGAAGTCAAAATCATCTACAATCGTATTAATTATAAACATTTTCTTGCAAATACATATATCTAAAGGCATTCAATTTCTTTACTAGTAATTTGTTTTCTTTTATTACTATCAAATGAAAAAATAATATCCTTTGTGCTCAGACACATTTGCACAACCTTTTGTGGTTATAGCTACATTTTGCTAGTGTTGTGTACCCAGTCATTCATAATTACAAACTTTTTAATATAAGATAAAAATCAGAAGGGTGAATTCTCGAGCCAAATTCTAAGAAATTATTAAGGAAAAATATTTTTAATCCTTGAAGAGCAGTTTGTTTTGTTTTTCTTAGGAAGCCATCCCCTAAAAATTCAGCAAGAAAATAGGAGGCCATTCCCTAAACCTGGTTCCATTTTTTTTGTTTTTCTTCCGTATTTGATGACCAGCTCAAGTTAAAGAGCTCAATCGTCAAGTATGGAAACTTGGATGAGTCTTTGGTATTTACAATTGCTGTAGGAGTTTTCAATTTATTGGGGAATCATATAAGAAAATTTGAGAAACTTAGTTCACTCATAGAATTTTACAAATATTTTCACTCATGGAATTTTACAAATGTACGACCACATGAAAAAAGTAGAGAGAGATGATTCAAATCTCCGCCAATACACTAAAACATCTAGAAAATAAAACTCAGATCCCCAATATAGAGAATAAAACTAAGATTCCCAATAAATAGTTTTTTTTTCCTCCCTCTAGTAAATTGAGTTTCCTAGATTTTCTTATAGGGTTCCCAATGAAAATATATTTGACTTAAAAAAAGAAGCATCAATAGAACTCATCGCTGCCCTTTCCTTTTCACATTGCATATTTTTATTTTTATTTTATGAAAGAAAAGAGTTTGCAAAATTTCTCAGCATACTCTTTCTAGGAATGCTGTAAAATATGAAATTTAAACTGAGAGACATGAAAATGTAGAGCATGACTTTTACTAGTGGAACAAATGAGATATATTTAATCAAATATATATATATATATATATATATATATATATATATATATATATATAACAGTAATTAAGGTACAATAACATATATATATATATAACAGTAATTAAGGTACAATAACATAAAACGGATAGACAAGTTAGACTAAGTGCTAGAATTGTTCTAGTGATGAGGGGTTTGGGTAGATTACATGAGGTGATATGTTCGAAACCTTATCGCAAACAATATAACTCAAAAAAAAAAAAAAAAAGACTAAGTATGTTTGCTTGTTTGAATTTATAGATTACCGTCACTTATTTTGCCTTTAGTAATCTATACTTGTCTAATAAAAGATTGACCCAAAGAATTAATAAAAATATGACAAATTAAGTAAGGTAATTTTAGAGATAGGTACTGTCAAGACTATTTTAGTGATTTACAATCATGGCTCCGACAAATGAAGTAAGGAAAAAAATCAAAAGGATAACTTCTCAACAACAAAATCTCAAAGAAATTAGCAAAGAAAAAGTGGCCATTCATGATAAGTACTGTTAACTTTCATTATTTGTTTATTCATGTATGACTCTCAAGGAGAGTACAAGAGCTTATTCAACCTTTTTTTTTTTGTTTGTCAAAACTATTAATGTTTAGAGTTTATTGAATTTTAATTAATCTGACACAAGCTAGATCAGTTCATTATAAAAGTAAAGTTTTTTTTCATTAGTTTTTTTATTTATAAGATTTGAATTGGAGACCTTATTTAAGAAAAATTAGTGTAGGAACTCTACTTGAACTACCTAAGAATTGGAAAAGTTAGTCAATTGTGACAACTTGTCTCCATTATGTTATTATTTGTAGGCTAATATTTTATGAATTTATTTTTTTAGTACACAGTCAATTACATAGATAATGTAAAATTTTTTATGCAATATACGAAAAAAAAATTTTATATGGTTATCCAATTATATATTGTTACATTATTCTAAACATTTGACTTTTATAATAACAACTTTGAAAGCCACACATATAATAGGATCGAATTGGTTGACAATATATAATATTTTTATACTCTTAATAAATGAAAATTAATCTCATTTATTTTATTTTGCTATTTGTTGAATTAAGATAATGGAGAATGGAAAGCAAATATAGTCAGAGTTTTTTTCGTTTGACATGAAATATAGTCATAGTTGATATGCCGTAAATGCAAAAAATTGCTACCGAGTAACAAAGGAAAAATTAATCAACTATCTAAATACACAAAAGGCACAGAAAGAAAAAAAAAAAAAAAAAGGAGGTAAAGAGAGAAGAAAACCTTGATCTCTAATGGTATCAGTTGTGGATGCTGATTACATTGAATTTGAATTGTGGTTCCCACAGTCTAAGGTTTCTTCCCAACATGGATGCAGAGAAAGCAACTCCATGCCTACATCCATAAATCATTGTCACTGGGGATTCAAGCTAAACCTTGATCATGTATGTCCTTGTGAATGACAATCACAAACTCCATAAATAAATAAGGAAAGAAACTAAAGGGGTAATTTCTAAAGAGACAAAACTTGGAGGAATTAGGTCCTTTTTTTGGTATTTTTATTTTTGAAAGAGATCATTTACATGAAATTACCCCGCCGTAAATGCAAATGTGCCAAATTTTTTTTCACTAGATGTTACTTAATTATATGTTCTTTTTCTGGTACATCAGTAGACTTCATATAAACTACTCAAGTGTGTTAACCACTAGCCTAGTCCTAATGGGTTACTTAATTACATGTTCTAAGTATTTAAAACATAATTAAATTTTTAAAAATTTAACATGTTAAATTAGAAAGATAAGTAAAACTAAGGTTATGCAATCTTGCTTGATTGCAAAAGAATAAAGGTTATGCAATCTTCTCACAAAAGTTGCCCCTAGGATTTGAACTCACATCCTCATCTTAAGTGATGTAATAGATCAAACTTGTAATGTGAGAAATGGATTTACAGCAAACACAAGAATGGTGTATTTACAATTTTGTCAAATTTGAATACTAAAAATTGAAACAGAACAATACACTTACAAATTTGATTGAATTTATTGAGATGCTGAGATATCCAATTTATATTTCTGACTCTCCATTATTGTATGTATGTCTATAACGTTTATTTTAGCAGTGTGTTCTGCTTTTTGTCTACTATAATGTTTTTTTTTTTTAATATGTGAAAATCAATCTACTATAGTTTTATTATATGAAATTGGCCCAAAGCATAAATGTAAAACATATCAAAATAAGCTAACTAATTCTAGGGAGAAATACTATCAAGTGTCAAGACTTATTTAGTGGAATTGACATTTCACCTTATTCATTTAAATGTTAACTGAAAAAGAGAAGTCTGAATCTACATCTTATGGTCCAAAATTTGACCTCTTGATAAATCTCTCCACAAAATTACCAAGTTAGGTTGTTTACCTCCTTGCCTATCATTATCACTTGCCAAGCTTAACATTACTGAATCTGAATCGGAATCGGAATCGACATTTGAATGTGCATGACAAGACAGCTCAATGGCTTCGTAGTCCAAGCCCAACTTTAATGTACATAAATTATCATGAAATGAACCTCAAGTGCAGAGCAAATATGGTCGAGAGTTGGCATAGGTGAAATGCGGAACTAACTCCCACTGAGAAAAAACGAGGGAAGTTAATCAAATAGTAAGCAAACAAAAAAGAAGGAACAAAGAATGAAGCAAACCCACTATGATGGTGTCACTCGTAGACGCTGATTTAATTGAATTTGATTCCGAATTCATGTCTAGAAGTTCTTGCCGACATGAACGGATAGATATCTGCTCCCTGCTTTGATTGTACACCATTAAATCCTTTCCTTTGTCTTTTGACAGAGCTGCACCGTCGATGAGATGTTAAAAAAATCTAAACTTTGATCATATATTAATATTGTATATCTAGCGAATAGCCATGCATTGACAATTACAAGCTCCAATAAATAAAGCATGGAAAGTAAACCAAAGTGTAATTCCCCAAGAGCCAAAATTTTGAGGAATTAGCTGGGAAAAGTGGCAATCCCTGAAAGGCTATTTGTATTCTTATATTTTCTTATTAATTCCGTCATCTCAAAAAAAGAGCTTAGTCACATATGACAGCTTGTTTCCTATTATTACTAGAACCAACTAGATCTATTTCTATTATTCCATTTTTTCAACATAGAGTAATCGGTGCTCTTTCAATATTTTTGAGCATATTTTTCTTATTATCCATGTTAAATAAAAAAGATTCTATAAACTTTCTCAATATACGCATTCTACTGTTAAGATAACAGGTCGAACTTGACATGTATGTGAGAGACGACTATTTAAATTTTTTTATTTTTTTTCAAAGCAAATACGAGAATGGTTTATTAAACCAAATTTAAAAGAAAACCATAAAATTAGAAAGAGAAACAGAAAGGTCCACTTTAGTATTTGAAAATTTGTTCAGATTATAAGATATCTAATTTGTAAATTTGGCTAATCTTTGTTGTTTGAAAAGAGATTCTATGGAGCCAAACGCAAGTTTTGATTCCAAAATCATGCATCAACTGACAAGAAATAATTACTTGAAATAATAATAATAATAATAATAATAATAATAATAATAATAACAACATGTAAATTATGTTTTATTTAATATTTAATTTTATAAAACAATATTTAAAGAAATAAAACTTTTAAAATATGAATCTTAATTTTATTTATGAAGATATCATGATAGATTGGAGTTGTTAATAACGATGTCAAATTAGGTTAAACTCAATAAACTAGTCCAAATAACCCAACAAAGGGAGCAAGCTGAGCTAATAAAATCAAATTAAAAGGTAATTTTGACCTAACTTAACCCAGCCTAATTTGGCCCAACATGATGCGAGTTAGTTCGTAATAGGTAAGGTAAACTTGTAAGATCGAAAAATATCAAAATCAATTGACAATTTTTTTTTTTTGGTCAAAATTGATAAATTATTGCCTCTTTTTAAAGTACATTAACTTGGAGCATTATGGCTAGCTTTGGCCTATTATAGCCAACTTGCATTGAATCAACTCAATATATTGCATTTAGCTAGCATTGGACAGACCTAATCCATTGTAGCACTCCACATGAGGCCAGGTCAAATTGGGACAAAATGATTTTTACTTCAGTTTTATTAATTTAGTTTGCCCATTTTGTCAGGCACGTCCTTAACATTAATTTTTCCTTTTTTACTCCCTGGATCGATCTTAAAGAGCAAAGTTTATAAGGCATGTAAAATTAATAACATTGAAAGCAAATAGGAAAAGAAAGTGCTAAATGTAAGTTATCTTGAACATTGGTGGAGCCACTTATTTGCATATGTGTAATTGAATTCGAATCCCAATTCACATTATTACTCAAGTTCATTGCTGGAGGAAGATGGAGTGAAAGCCACTTTTCCTGTCATGTTTCCAAGAAAGCCAACATTACCAGAAATTCATCAAAAACTGATGGATATTACCAACAGCAACCATTCATGATAAAATAAAATAAATCATTGACGCATGAATTTACGGATAAAAAAAATATCCATCAGTAAAAACGTCAATAAATGTTCCCGCCATTTTGCGCCAAAGGTAAATAACATTCATTTTTTTAAATTAATTAAAAATATTGTTATTACTTATTGACAAATTATCTATCAGTAAAATTGAAATAAATTAATTTTTTTTTATTTTTGTCATTAGTAATATGTATTTTTATATTACCAATGGATAATCCGTCGGTATTTGAAAATTGGGACTAATCATTATTGTCTGTTCATTTTCCATATTACCAATAGAGTATATGTCGATAATATTTGATTAATGAAATGATTGGTTTCATTTTATTATTATTGATAGATTATCCATTGGTAATATGGAATTAATGAAACAAATAATTTCATTAATTTTTTACCGACGAATAATTCGTAGATAGAAAAAAAATTCTAAAAAAAAAAGCAAATTCTTAAAATGTGAGCCCACTTCTTCTTCTTCCTCAGTTCTTCTTCTTCTCTCTCTCTGTTCTCTCTCATTCTTTCTCGCTCTCTCTGCCATTTCACCACCACTAGGGTCCCCATTTCACAATCTAAGAGCGCCATTGTGTTTCTAGTATGTTTTTTAACATTTTACTCGGTTTCATTTTTTAATTTAGTCTTTTTTTTATTCCATTTCTTTACCCAAAGTTTTATGTTTCTTAGTTAATTAACTAAGTTATTTTCATTGTTAGAGATTGAAATTTTCTAGGATAAAATTGTAGGATTGGATTGCATGACTTGGGGAAGGCTTTGAGTTCCTTCCCATTATTTGAATTGTGTACTATGATGTTATACGATGTAGAACGATTATTAGGATTAATTTTAAAATGATATAATTATGCAATTTATTTTGGTTGTGCTGTGGTGTTGAAATACTAAATTATATTTTGAATTAAAATACTGAATTAATTTTTGTGAAAGCTCCAAATTTAAGCGGAGACTCTGCCCAAAATTTTTTTTGTCATTAAAATATTATTAGAATTAAATAATTATTCATTGATAAATATGTTATGCTGTTATTTAATTAATATATGTCTTGTATTTTAAAATTTCTATATATTATACAGATCAGTTATGGCAGGACGAACACCTGGTTCTGGACGAGGTAGGGGTAAATCAAGGAAATATGGTCTACCCCCTCGTATTCGTGCCCCACCCACCACCTCCATGCGCCTGCATCCACCATTCTCATGAGTGATGGCTATAACATCCCGAATTTTGCATAATTAGTATTATCGAATAATTAAATTTTCAGATACATTATAGATATATGAGTAGTCAATATTGAAATATAAATATTAGGGTTAGATAAAATTCAAATTTCTTTGTAAAAAATTTCATTAGACAATTAACAATATTTAGATAGTTAAAGGAAATCGGTTCGTTTATGGTATCTCGAGTTGATAGGAATTTGTACTGTAATATAACATGAATACCAGTTTAAAGCCCTAAATCCTACGGCTAGAAACTAGCCACCCACCCATGCTTGTTGGCTAAATCATAGCCATTCATTTGTAGAAATTAAGAAAATTCAAAATGCCAAACAAATCCACCAATCACACTATTTTCTCTTATTTTCAACTTTGTCCATAAGTCATCAAATTATTCCCTTCATGTCCCCAAAAAATTCAGCCACTTCTTCTTCTCATCCTCCATTTTCTTCCTCAATTTCACTATCTTCTTCATTCTCTTCATCTCCAACCAAGAAGCCTAAGTGATCTTGCTTTTTTCTACTCAAAATTTCCATTCTTTCTTTGTGTTCCTTCAAGAAACTTCAGTACAACTTCATAATCCTCCCATCCTTGAATCATATAGCTTCAGCCCCAAGGAGAACAAGAGCAAGCCATCATCATCTTGGAGTTTTATTGAAGAAAAATCACCAAAAAACTCCAAGTTACGAGTCATAAGTGGTGTTTCTAGGTAGGATTTACTTGGACTTTGGTTGTCCTTTGTGGTTTAGGGTTGCTTAGGATTTCTTCATACAATTTTTATTTGATGATATTTGATGATCATATGACTTATTTGTAGTGATTTAAAAGAAGAATCATTGGTTTGGATTGAAGATTGATTAAAAGACAAAGAGAAAACACAAAATAGAAATGTTATAATAAAACCCTAAGTGTACTATCTATATGGCAAACAATATGGCTCTATCTATGGACATCAAAATTAAGTAAAACCAATTTTAAATGAAACAAGACTTGAAGAGCTTTTCAACCATATAAATTATAGATTCATTGGATTTAAATTGAGAGAGTTATGATTTTTCGAAGTAAGGTGTTAAAATCTACTCACTGTCCTAACCAGTACATGTTGTGAAGGGTATACTTGTCCTATACAACTTCAAATTGAGTGAAACCAATTTTTTTAAGAAGCTAACACATAGAAAACCATGCCATAAAAATTTCAAACTTAGATCTAAAGTACGTTGCCCCCAGTAATTCTCCAAAGTTACCCTATATCCTATTTAGGTTAAAATAGGGCTTCCTATATTAGGAGCTCATAACTTGAGCACAACTTATTAATTAAGATGAAACTTATTAGGATTCAAAAATAATTCAATTAGCCATAGATTGGTATAAAATTTGTACATAAATGATAAGAATTGGAATTTTAGTGATTTTCTAAATTTAGGGGCTTAAGTCTGTCATGAAACAGGGCAGCCTTGAATAGGACTTCAATAACTCAATCTATACACCTCAAAACTTAATAGGACTAAAGAGATTTAAAAAAAGACTAATAAATCTACAACTTATTAAATTTTCATACCAAGATGAGTTAAAATAGAATTTTGGTGCAAATTATAAGAACATGGTAGAATTGGAGAATTTAAGGTGAACTGCAAACTTAAAGGGTTATAAACCCTATAAATTATAAAGAGCCAATGGTTGAACCTTTGATGTAAATCCTTGCTATATTGAAGTGATATTGATAAATATAAATATGATGCTTTTGTTTACTGTGATTGGCTGGCTGAACTTTATATGATATGAATATTGGGAAGTCTACTATTTTCAGCTATTATACTGCCGAATTTTCGGTAGAAATATATGAACGTTATGGAAGTTTATATGTTATGTACATGAATGTCATGCAAGCATGAATATTTGAAAGTAAGGTATGAAGCATGAGCATATGAAACATTAAAGAATATGAAAGACAAGATGAGATCCCGTCACTTGGAGGCAATTATGGGATCCCTCCCTGTGAAGGCAGTTAAAACTCTGAGATCCTTCTACTCTAGAGGCAGTTGGCCAAATGAGATCCCTCCAAATGTAGAGGCACATGGGTCCCCTTGCGGGTCAATACTGTATGACGACGGTCACGAGTTGAGCTCACTCCTAGATCAAACTACCCAATGGCAGTAAAGTTTAAAGATATATACCTGCAAACACCTTGGGGATGGTGATACGTAACGCCAATGTGTTACGTAAAGAAAATTAAAGAAAGCATAAGTGTACGTGCATGGTTCTATGATATGCATCTATATATGCATAAATTATATTTTTTTTACTACTATTATAAACTGCTTTTTTAATTGACAAGTGTGTGAATAAAATTAACATGCTTCGGAAGTATGTTTTTGAACTTTCTAAAATGAAATTTATAATTGCTATGGCATGATCACTTTTTAATAATAAACTAAAACAACTGGAGATAATGACGATGGCACTATATGTGGTAGTCTAGGAAATCCTACTGAGAATTTGTAATTCTCACCCCCTATGTATGTTTCTGTGCTATCTCTAGATAGCCAAAGAGGTATAGAAAATGTTCATATTGGGCAGAATTATTTAAGATTGGAAGACGACTGAGAGTTGTTGTCAAATAAGGTCCGTTTAGGTAACAATAACAATTTCTCGATGTGGTTCTATGACTAAAGCATGGTACTGTACATAGGAGAATGTTACAATGGCTCTTCATCCTTCCTGGTCCACATGCCCAGGAGTTTGTTACGATACCCAACCCTAGGTATCATAACTCAAGGCCTCAGCCTTCATTCCATCAGTAGGCTTCTCAACCTCCACCCCCATCTCCAGGAAGTGATGCTCACAGTTAGCTTGCTTCTGCACCTTCCCTTACCCCTAGTTAACCTGATTCGCAATGTGCTCAGGCCTCCTCATAAACCCCCTCACAGGGCTCTACAAACCAGCGAATAGAGCTCTAATATGATGGTAAATCTTAGTAAATAATTTAAAATTTAAATTTATTATAAATTTTTAATTGTGATAAAAAATTTAACTAACAAATATTTAACATAATCTATTGTTTTATGACATAGTTAGATTCCACCACGGCTAAGGCTACGAGGATTACCAAGGTATTCGAGGAAAATTTCCATGCCCCGTATCCCAATTTTATGCAAGCCCCTGATGCCACATAGGAGTTGTGATGGAAAGAGTGGAAGGTAAAATAATTATTATTTTTTATTAGTAGTTTTGATTTTTACTTTACATGCTAACTATTGCGTTACATGTATGCAGCATATGTTTATTATCGATCCACACGAGGAGGCTGTCATCTGCAGGGCATGGAGGACCAGGGCCAGCAAGTGCCTCTGCCATATGTTTCATGACATTTGCAAGAATGGCACAAGCACCCACTAGCTCACGGAGGAGATCCTCCAATCCTTGAGGGCCCATTGGGACTCACTTGCATTGAAGGTGAAGTAGATGAAGGCCTCAATGAGTAGAGAATCAGCCCGCGGTGGCTTTCTATACCCTAAAGGCTCCACCACCACAAGAGCACATGGCTGAGAATGGTAAATATCATTTTTTTTTCATTTAGTTTTTCTATTTTCATATTAAATATTATATATATAATTACATGAAAATTCTTTGAAATATAGAAGAAGAAGATGAGTAGTTTGCTGACTTTGAGGGAGCTGTAGCTGTTCCAAGAAACCCACACCCAGAAACAGGACAAGTCCTGGTGGGTTGATACGTGATTAGAGACCACATACGTAAGTACTTATAATTTTAGTTTTTAATATTTTTAATTTATTATATTTATTATTATATAAATCTAATATTTTTTATTTTTTCTAATTGCAGCGTGAGTTCACCCAGCGGCTGACTGAGGCCCAATTACAGCAGTCGCAGTAGGTGGACAAGAGTACTCTTGTTGGCCCACTTGTTAGCGATGATGAGATTTGGGCCCAAACGGTCGGCGGCTGCTACAAGGGGCGGATCTATGGGATGGGGATCTCTTACAGCAAGTCATATTCTTCAAGCTCTATGTCTAGAGCTGGCTTGCTGAGACCGATTCAGAGTTCATTTGTGATCAGGTCCATGCACTGAATAAGTCAGCACAAAGGTAGTTTGAGGAGGCCGACCAGAGATACATGGAGCTGTATGAGCGCCATGAAAGAGATAAGCAATAGTGATCCCAGTAGATACAGTCCATGGAGTAGAGGATGACGGCTTTGTATAGCTACTATGAGCAGATACGAAGTAGCCTTCTCACAATGCCACCCATCCGCAGTTGGAGACGATGATGATGACGGTATCTTGGATACTGATGATGAACAATATTCGTAGGTTTTAGGTTTTTTTTTTTTTTTTAAGAATTGTATTGTAAATATTTTTTAATGATATTGTATATATTTTTATTTAATTAATAGCTTTTTAATTTCTTCTGTATTTAAAATAAGAAATTAAAATTTTTTTATTTAAATAACAAAAAATTAAATTATTTATAATAATATTCATTAATAATTAAAAATTATAAATATTTTTTAAAAAATAACTAATTTGATTTTACCAATAGATTTTACGTTGGTAAATTTACAATAAATATATTATTTTTAAACTAACCAACGGATAATGCGTCAGTATATATAAAAAAATACATCGATATTTTTCTTTTAATGATATTTTTTACGCTATTATTACCGATGTATTTATGTTTTTACCGACGGATAAATTTTCTGTTGATAATATTGTTTTTTTTTACTACTGACGCATCATTTACCGATGGATTTTTTACATCGGTAAAATCAATATTGACAGATTTTTCCTTATTTTTCGTCGATAAATCCGTTGATAATTAACACATTTCTAGTAGTGCAATGAAGCCAAATTCTTTTGTCGTTGCATATTTCTTTGAAATCTCCCATGCTCACCCTTTTTTTTTTTTTTTGCAACAGTGGATCAGTGAATCAGATATCCTCCATGTTAATTTAATGTTTGAGTACATGGATTCCAAATTTTTCATACTTAGCTACCATTCGTAATCATTTGTACCTCCACACACCACATGATTCCATTCATTTTCTAGAAGCACTTCATACACCTCATATTCGGGATTCATCATTTCTTGATCCATAATAATTATATGATCTAATACATTAGTGTGATAGAATCAAGCATTACATGATGAATCTTCATTGCCATTGATGATCAATTCAGCACGAATGTGCAAGCGATTTGTAACGCTCATGCTAGCTAGCTCCTTTGCCATGCCTCATGTACGCCCTTGGGTGAAGAGTTACGCTTTGCCATAGTTCATACGCGAGAGGATTGGCTTAATTTCCTTTGCTCTCATACCATATGTAACACCTTTCCAAACACAATATTATGCTTAAGCCATAATATTATAGTTAGGAGTTGCTACTAAAAATTTAACGGACCTTGATTCATAATGCCTTCTATTTCTTATGAGAATAACATAATATTCGCTTATAAGTAGCAAATATTGGCTTTACAAACCGACATATCAAATTACATGAGCAGCTATGATAGGAGCTTAAACTAAGGAAATAGTAACATAAAGCTAACATAGATGGATATCCATCAACTGTCTTCAACAATCGGCCCAGTTTCGGACAAATTTTTCTTGCTTAGTCCTCATCAAGATTCTCTGAAATTGTCTGCAGATGACACGGGAACCATGTAGATGTGAGAATTTTTCATTCTCATAAGCCTCCTAAGTTAACTGACAATTTATGGTATCATCACCGTCCTAGTTGCTTTAGTTTATTTAGAAAAAGTGATCTCATGCGTAGCGATAGGAATTCATTTATTAAGTTTAGAAAAGGTATTGTTTCGAAGCAAGTTACTTGTATTAATCACTTAGCAACTTCTAGGGCAAATATTAAAATAGTAACAGATAAACTAAAGTAGATATAAGAATAGTATCAGGTAAACTGCAACCATAATATTAAGGGCAATAGCCGTAAAGTTCGTCGTACGAACAAATCCTAGGGTCTCAATTTCTCAGCAATTCTATGAGTTTCTTCTTGAGTTTTTTTATTCCTTTTCCAATCCAAACTAAGAATTCTCATGTTCAATCACTTAAAACAAGTCACATATTCAACATGCATCATCATATTAGAGAGAAATATACAAAACCTAATCAGTCACATAAGCTCAATATTAGGAAAAACTCAAGAATCCTACCTTAAATTGAAATTTGAGCTATTGAAGTGCAAGCTTTGGGTAAAGAAGATTTGTGTAGGATGAAGAAGAGAAGATGTAGGGATGAGATGAAGAACAAAATGAAGGAGGGAGGTTAGTTCTTGGAAGGCCAAAAATTATGAAGGATGAAATGGGAATTAGGTGGGTTTTTGAGTCATAATAGTGAAAATAACACTTGTAGCTTGATTGGTGGATTTTTGGTTGAGTAAATTTTGGTTAAATTTGGAAATTTTGTAGCTGATGGTGGCGCCACCTTTAGGGGGTATGTGGCTGAATTATAGCCACTAAATTCAGGGTTTTAATAGTATAAATTTCTACTGACTCGATTCTTACGGTATACAACACAACGATTGAACCATTTCTCCCTAAACTAGTAAAATTTTCTATATTGCAAAACTAAATATTTTAAACCCTAATATCTACATTTCTACCCTAATTACTCATATCACTCTAATGCAATAAATTAAATCAATTAATAGCGCTAATTAGACGCACTGTTCCTTAGGATATTACATAATTAATATCAGGCATAGGCCTAGCAACAACACATAGAGAGATCACATGGAGCTTACTACGAAACCAAAAAGAAATTGAAGTTTGTGTTTGCTTCTATGCTCAAACCTCTTTGGAATACTACTTCCTGGCAATTGAAACATCTAGTCTCCATCCTTGTACAATTCCTATTAATAGCAACAAATATGTGTAAAGTTTGAATCAACCTAAATATCAATTTTGAATTATCAAATCAAACATGTATGAAAACATGAACCTCTTCAAGTAACGTGCTTTTAGTTGAGGAAGTTGGGGATGTGCAATTTGCTACAGAGAGACTTTTTGTGTTGGGCAAAAGCCTTCTAATTTCTTCAAGTTTCTCACAATTATCCAAAATTAATGTCCTGAATGAGCAAAGTTCTTTGATGCTTATAGGAAGAAATGTCAAGGATGTGTAGTTTTAATAGAGAAACTCTCTATGTTGGGTGGAAACCCCTTAATTTCTTCAAGTTTCTTGTAATTATTCAAAACGAGTGTCCCTAATGAGCCAAGTTCTTTGATGCTCATAGGAAGAAATGTCAAGGATGTGTAGTTTGCTACAGAGAGACTCCCTATGTTGGGTGGAAACCCTGTAATTTCTTCAAGTTTCTCGCAATTATCCAAAATTAGTCGAGCATAGTTCTCTGATTCTTATAGGAAGAAATGTCAAGAATGTGCAATTTTCTGTAGAGAGACTTTCTATGTTGGGTGGAATTCTTCTAATCTCTTCAAGTTTCTTGCAATTATCTCAATGAGCAAAGTTCGTTGATGCTCATAGGAAGAAATGTCAAATTATTCCCTGACATGTCAAAAATTTCCATATTATGAAACCAGGCAAGAACTGCTTTAACGGATGCATTAGACATATTGCTATATGTATAGTAAGTACATTCTACATTTGAAGAAACCATTGAGCTCCCTTGTTTATGAAATTGCAACTTTTTAAGAGCCCATAAATCCCTATTTTCAAGATATGGCAATGTGACAATGCTACTTGGTAATTGAAGCATTTCACTTCCGACCATGACCAAACGTCTAAGCTTCACAAAATTTGTAGTAGAATATCGCAATTCTTTCATCACAGTACCATTCCCAAGAATCTCTTCTATACCCTTCATCTCTCCTAATATTTTTGGAAAACTCTTTAGACTTGAGCACCCTAAAAGATCGAATGCTTTAAGAGAAGGCAACTTAAGGGCCGGAAAACTCCTAAGCTTCGTGCACCATGAAGCACTCAAGAAACAGAGTTTATCCAGCAATCCAACTGATTTGTGAACTTTAATTAAATTCTCACAATGAACAAATGATAATTTCTCAAAATTTGGGACACTAGATATATTGGGTATCTATTCTATGTTAGACTTCTCAAGCCTTAGAACTGTCAAGTTCATGAACTGCCAAAAAAAAATATCAAATGAATAATTTTAAAATGAATTTTATTAATATATATAAGACTAAGGAAAAGAACTTATTACTTGCCTTTCGCTTCTCAAGAATCTCAAGTGACATTAAACTGCTACTTGATAAATTCAATACTCTAAGCTTCTTTGTATGAAAATCATATGGTAATGAATTTGAAGGATAATTCCACCATTCCAACACTCTTAAACTATTTGGAAGATATTTGGCATCTTCGGAGAAACAAGCATTTCTAATAATCAATGTTTCAAGGTTTGTCATTTTCTTGAAGGCATCTCCATCCCATTTTACTACTACTTCTTCAGATACAGGAGCATCCAAAATTATGATTTCAATGTTGCTAGTTCCCTTTGAACACAAAAGCAAGAGTCAACCACAATATACATATATAATGTTAGGACTTCAACATACATAAAGGATGTTCTAGTCCCCAAAAAAGGATAAAAGAAGCAAGTGTGAATTTATATTGCCAACAAAAGATTGAAAAAAGAAAAGAATAAATGAGTAGTCTAAAGAGATCAATCAAGATTAAAAGTTAATAAAAAAAAAACAAAATCACCCATATTAGTCATACTTACTATATTCTGTTCTAAAACTTGAACTATATCTTCAGGAAGCCATAGCCGATTGCGCTTGCCAGGATTTTTCGCTGATTCTTGACAGACAATTTCTTTGGCCATGTCTTGAATCAAGTCATGCAATGTCACACAACACCCGTCAATCTTTATGAGAGATTTTTCAACCAACACATTAATACCATATTCCAGGCAAACATCATGACGAGCAATAAGTATATTTTTAAACTCTGCCCAGTTATATCCTTTGAAGCAACATGCAATGTCAAGAAAAATTATTTGTTGATGCTTCTCCAAAGCATCAAAGCTTATTTTAAGTATCTTTTGGATCTCATTATTGGGAATTCTTTTATATTGTTCTAATGCAGATCTCCATTCTTCTATACTTTTGCCAAATAAGTTGGAACCTATTACTTCCAAACCCAATGGAAGTTTGCAAGCATAGGCCATTGTTTTCTTTAAAATGTCCTTGTAACTTGGATCAACATTTTCATATTTAAAAGCATTCCAACTAAGCAACTCAAGTGCTTCATTCTCACTTAAACCCTTAGCTTCATATTTTCTCCTAATCCCATGACTTGCTAGTAAATGCTTGTCTCGAGTTGTTATGATGACTCTGCTGCCAAAACCAAACCAGTCGAGCCCTCCAACAATTTTCTGTAATTGGTCAAGCATGTCAACATCATCAAGAACCAAAAGAACCTTCTTTCGATGAAGCTTATGCTTTATAATTGGAATTCCTTCATAGACACTTTCTAGCTTAATATCCTTCTTTCCAAGTATTTTATAAAGAAACTTTTCTTGGAGATGTACTAAGCCATGTTTAATTGAATTTTCTCTCACGTTTTCGAGAAAACATGAACCTTCAAATTGGTCAGCAATAAAATTATAAACTGCTTGAGCAAGTGTTGTTTTACCTATTCCGCCAATTCCATATATCCCTACCATGAGGACTCCACCATCAGATCCATCATTTAGAAGCGAGTTTACTTCTAGCACTCGAGATTCTAGTCCAACAGGATAATCTAGCTACAACATGTAAAAGATCACGACTAATTTTGTTGGAGATCTCTTCAACGATCTTCTCAATAAAAATATATTCATATTCATTCCTGTCCAACTAGAAAAGTCACCATGAAGTCATACTAAATGCATCACATCCTATGTGTTGAGAATTGTTTTACTACAATACAAGTTTGATGTACAATAAATTGACTTGTTCTAGATGAACAAGCACTTCCTTTCTCTTCAAGTTTTAATAAAAAATGATTCAACAATTAAAAATTAGATAAACAAAACATAAGATAAAACATACCCAAGTTTGAAATCCTCGCCGGACAAGTTAGCTGCTTGATACAAAGCCTTTCTCCATTTCTGTACTTTTTCCATATTGTCCTTGAATCTCTTCTCATGCTTAGCCATTGCTTCTCCATAACTACCTCTTTGATGACGCACGTCACAAGGATCCACATCATAAAAAACTGGCAAAACCAACCGCCCCTTCCCCTTAATATACTCCATGATTATGACAAGTTCATCTAAACAAAATGAAGATGAAGCATAGTTCTTGGAGAACACAGGGATGGCAATCCTGGACTCTTGAATTGCCTTGACAAGTGATGGTGCGATTTCCTCTCCTCGCCGAAGCTCCTCATCATCAATGAAGGTGCGGATTCCCCTATCACAAAGAGCTTTGTAGACATTGCCGGTGAAAGCGTGGCGAGTATCAAAGCCTCTAAAGCTGAGAAACACATCGTAGGACCATTCATAGCTGAAGGAAAAAGATGAAGAAGAAAAGGAGGAGAAGAAGGAAGCTTGCAAATCCATGAGAAGAAAGCTTGTGTCTCGAAAATCAAAGCAAGTATAAAACTGGCAGAGTAGAGAACAAGACTAAATGATGATGCGCTACTAGTAAGTCAACGAACCAACACCAAGTGGCAAGTGGATTGTTAATTTTCAATTAGAGGACATGCTGACAAAAGGCACAGTCATCTTTGCATTTTTCCTTCTTCTGGTTCAATAAATATTTCAATTAATTTTACCTTCTTTGTTAATACGTGATGATAGTCTTTTGTTTAATGGATGGAAATAATTCTATTCACAATATGCAACAAATTTAAGAACTTTTATTTGTAATTTAGCAAGTTAAAAAAAAGGCGGAGATTATTGTAAAACTAGGGTCGACAATAAAAATCTAGTTGTGGGGATGGGCGAAACCACGTTTCTATTTCCTTTCTTCCGTGCGGGGCATGGCACAACGACTTCCTCCACCCTTGTGTCCCTATATTAATCATCATGCAACTTCTTGGTAATTCTTGAAAGAATCTAAATTTAAAAGGGCATTTAATTCTTGGTGAAAATGAAGTGTGAAAACATGAATCTTTTTAAAAGAGCATTTAATGTTTTTAGCATTAACAAATAAAAGAGAAAATTCAGGAAATCAAAAGATTATATGCTAAGTGTGTGTATATATATATATATAACACTAGGCAAACAATTCAAAACGTTTAGTAACAGTTGTCATAAAAAAAGCACAGCTCAAGCATATGCTTGTGAATCATGAAAACATAATAGATTTGAATGGTAACAGAAAAGTGAAGGAGAACATGAAAAATGCAAAGGTCATTGGTAAATCCCCGTGTTGTTAATCTAGAATCAAAGAGAAGGAAGGAGCAATCACAAAATATAAAACCATTTCCATTGTAAATAAAATCCCAGTGGTAGTTTTTAATCTCTATACTCTTATATATATTTTTATTAATTAGATAAGGCTTAACTCTTAATATATTATAAATATAAGAACTGATTTCTAAATCAATTTAAATTTAATTTTTACATAATCATTTCAAACATAAAATTTAATTTATAAATTAAATCAATTTAAATTAATTCAATTCAAATTAAACTCTAAAATTTAATCATTTCAAATACTATCAAAGAGAGAAGAATAAAAGAGTACATTATATTTCTCAAAAAAAAAAAAAAAAAGAAAGAAAACACGAAACACTACAACACGCTCCATAACAACACGGCATCCAAAAACACAAATTGTTGCGCATGTCATACTCACTTGAGTTGTCTATTTGTTTTGGTTTCAGTTTTCAATATGCATTTTTCTTTTGAAAGTGAATGGTTTTTTTTTAAAAAGAAAATAAAGAAAGGGACACTATACCTCTAGTCAGTTTTAACAATTATATATTAGACAATTATGATATATATTCAAATAATCTTGCATTAATCCAGCCCCACATTCACGCCAAGTGCATAAGATGATGTCAACATATTATAGGGTGCATTTGTTTCAATTTTTAAAAAAAGTGATTATAAAACTAAAATTTTTTATATAATTGAAAAAATTAAAAATAGATTTTTTTTTAAAAAGCTACTCTTTTCAACTTCTCGTAAAAAGCTAAAAGTAAATTCTTTTGAAATTATAATTATTTTTTAAAATTTATCCAAATATATCAAAAATAAAATTTTTTGATGAAAAAAGGTGATTTTTTTGCCTAAAAAATCTTACCCAAATAATTACATAATCTAAATACCAGCAGGCATGATCTTAAAAAAAATCATACCCAAAAAAATGTTACCGCAAAAGCACTTGAAAATCATGTCCTCTTGAAAAATTTATCCTGCATATGATGTTTCTCCTATCTGAATTTGATAATATGCAAGTGGTCCTAGAAAAGGGGAAATCTTCGGAAACCCCTCTTTTTTCTTTACAAGAAAGAAAATTTCATTCATGAAAAAACTTAACAACACTTATAAAAATTGAAAAAAAAATATTAAATTTAAATTTAATAAAAAACAAATGCATTGATATTAAGATATGTAGACTATATTATTAACTAATCAAACTATTTAGAAGAAATTCAAGTGCAAAGCCATCAAAAATTATGATTGGTTGATTTAAATAATTTAACACTTTTCTCTATTTAATATGTTAGCTTTCGAAATGGAGTATAATGATTTAAATAACTTTTTGAGATTAATTTGTATACACTATTAATATAAAATTTTTTTACACAAATATCCAATTATATATTGTCACATCAATAAAAATAAACTCAACCACCCAATATTTTAAATGTCTTACAAATATAAACCTATGATTAAATAATAGTATAAAACTATTTTACACTATCAATAAGTTTTATACTATTTGTATATCAAAATTATTGTTAAAAGAGTTTATTGCATAATGAATCAATTCATAGCTAATACTAGATTGATCAAAATCCAGAAAACTTTGACATGGGTAGTTCAGACAAGTGGGGAAGAAAAAAGATAGGATATAATTTATATGAAAATAACAAGATCTCTATGTTGCTAATGTCCAAAAACAGTTTTTTTTTTTCACCTGCTCAATCTTGAGCCCTGTAGGCAGCAGAGGGTAACATTGGCGCATTGTCCGGCCACGTTTAACCACTGATTTCATTATGCTTACAAGAGGAGCTAATAAGCAAGAAAATCAAAATCAAAGCAAATGATTAAGCATGCCTCCTCTTTTTTCTTTTGTTTCCTTATTGCGTTCTCTTATTGTGTTCTGATAGTACCTTTAAAGAAGTAAAAAACAAGTGAAAATATACATGAATATACCATGAATTATGGCATCACAAAACTGCTTGTAGAGTCAGTCACCTTTTTATTTTTTAATTTTTGCTAACTTGCCCACAACTCTATTAAATTAATCTATCTCTCAAGGTCAAACTAAATCAACCATGCTGAGACAAAGGGGATTCACAAGAAAATTCCACGCCAATTGCCTTCCAATTCCAAGAAATAAGCAATGCTAGGATAGTCATGCATCACATGCTAACTTCTAGCACTAGACCAACAACTTGAGGTTTATGGAATCAGTCATCTGAAAGGTTCAACTGGTGCAGATTCTTCAAGAAATTGTGCTGCCTGAAAACATTCTGTAGCTTCAACTAATGATGATATTGTACCTTCAGCCTTGTGAAGAAGAGCAAGATTATACCAAGCAGAAGCACAAAATCTGTCATGACGCAGCGCATCCATCAGAAAGCTTCTGACTGCAGAATTCGATTGATTACTGCACCATTTAAGAACTACAGCGGTGGAGATTAAGCTGGGGACATGGCCAGGATCAATGTCCAAAGCATCACGAAAAGCTTTTAGAGCCTCTTTGTAAAGGCCCTTTGCTTCGTACATTGTACCTGAGGAATTGAACAAATAAACATTATATGCAATCCTGGGAAACAACTAGAATGGAATATTTCTTGCTTATTCTCCAACTTTCACTGCCTCCCTGATCTTTTTCTTTTTTCTCATGTTCACTAAGATTGTACAGTCTGATATTATTTATAGCATGTGTGGTTTTCTGTTTGAGAAGCCCTATACCAGACTCTGGGAAGAATCTTCTCTTTTGTAACTTTTTCTCAAACAATGGTTTTCGAGCTACAAATGGAAATCCAAACAAGCTATCAATCTTAACATATCAAACTTTCATCTGAATATCATGAATATTATGCTACACTATTTTTCATCTTCGATGCTACTATGCTTTGCACTCTGTGAAATATGTTTAATTGTGCACATAAACTTTAGATTAGTTTATCATGATAAGATAAAAAATTCAGAGAAAGTTAGATATATTTCGTTGCTTTATAAGACATGTGCCTTGCTTCACGCAGGTACACGTTAAAACTGGAATTAGAAATCATAAAAAACTAGTGTTTATTTAAGAATTATAAGATAAAAAAAAAATTCTAGAGCCCTCTAACTCTTCCAAAGCCTCACAAATGAACACCCTAACTAATGGGGACGACTTCTATGCACTTCGCAATCCAAGGTGCTTAGTGCATCTTGTGACTGTAGCGCATCAGATGATGAAGATTTGTGAGGTATATCAATATACCAATTATCTATGATGTACTATAGTAACATATTAATTTTAAAAAAATTAAAAAATATGATTAAATATATTTCAGAAATTAATTTTTATACATTGACAGTATAAAATTATACTAATAATATAAAATAATCTTACACTATCAGTATAATATTACACTGATAAATAGTATAAAATTATATTGATAAAATTTTTATAATTTTTAGAAATTAATTTTTATATACTAATAGTGTAAAATTATACTGACAGTATAAAATAATTTTACACTGTCAGTGTAAAATTACATTGACAGAGTAAAATTATACTGATAAAATTTTTTGATTATACTGATAGTGTAAAATTATGTTATATTACCAATATAATTTTACATTATCAGTGTATGATAATTAATTTTTAAAATATATTTAATTATATTTTTAAATTTTCTTAAAATTAGATATTACTACAGTACATCATAGATAATTGGTGCATCGATGCATCTCACAATCTTATCATCAGATTGCAAGATATACCATGCTTCTTGACCCGCAAAATGCACCGTAAAACGCGCTTTAACTAATATACTCCTCTCTTTATTTATGGTCAACTAACTTCTAACCGATTGGAGCTAACTTGGTGTCATAACAGTACATGCCTCACAAGATACAGCCAAGCTCCGTGATCTCTTGGCACCTCAGTGCTACAATATGTTACACAGCAATAAATAAAGAATACTCCCCCTACAACAATATATGCCAATTATTTTGAAGTGATTATAATCTGTTAGCATCAGTTTAATATCAAGAAATAAAAATAAAAATAAAAATTGAACGGAAAATATGAAACTCAAAATAAAAAGGTCATATATTTACCTATTGCATGACATCTAGTAGCAGAGTACAGTCTGATGGCCCTAGATTTTGAAAGGTAGGCCTCTACATCACGCCTCTGTAAAAGACGGATGCAGACATAAGCAAGATCATGCCATACTTCCACTTCCAAGTTCTTAACATGATCTCTTTTGTCTTGTCACAAATATTATGGAAAAAAAGTCAGCAGCTTTAAGCAACATGGCTTTGTAAATGTATTTATTGCACCAGTAAAATTAATAATTAGTAATATTAAAACGGAAAAGAAAAAACTAGTAGAGAGAAAGAATGCGAAGAAAAACTTATCCACAATCAGTATGTTTACCTTGAAGCAAGAGTTCATTTTTGAATTTTCAAATACAAGCACCCAACGTCAATTCAACCAAATAACAATATGCCTTACATGAGCTGTATAAACTTCAATCATTTTTGTGGAGCTCATTCATTCACCAAACATGCTTCAACACCAACAATGAGCATCATACGGGTACAATAAACAAAATATTTCTCATTTAAAAAAAGGTAAGAGAAAAAAGCCACACCCTAAGAGATTGCACGGACGAATGCTGAACCTATAAAGCGACAATCTTACTATGGAAAACATTCTATCACCAAAAAGTTCAATAGATCTCCAAAGGGCTATACAGTCAAATGAAGTCAGCAATGATCAGCGTCCAACAAATCATTACGTATGATTCCTTAAAGGACATGTCAAAAGCATGCAGTTGTACATAGGACACACTGTGTACATTTCAACAGTGGTGAACAATTTGTAAAAAGCTTTATACCAAATACACTTGGGCCCAAAAAATACCAATAACTAAAAAAATATAAGCTCTTATAAAAGCTTGAATCTGCAGAGCACAGGGATTTAATCATTTATATCCTAGTACTTGCCATCAAGTGTGGGTTGATTGTTGAATACTTCAGGCACAACATGCAGACTGTTCAGATTCTAAATGCGGAGACAAAAATACAATAGAATGATAGATTTGAACTTATGACCTGCCCCTGTGATACCAGCATAATATATACTGACTCTTGAAGAATGTAGGTAATGTACAAATTTAACTTCCTCATGAAAAAGAGGCATGGCTACTCATACTATTATTTTAACCAAATGAATCTCTCCTTCAACTAGGTAATATCTGGTATAGAGGAAGAATGAATCAGAAAACTCTAATATAGGAGTAAGGGAAAAAAGATAAAAATACTGCATGATCTGATAATTCTTCAAAATCTAAAGAGAGAAAAAAGAAAAGGAACCCTCAATTAAAGGGCAACCATACAGATTTAAAACAACCTAGTTAAAATATTTTCCACAAAGCTTCACAATGAGGTATACTCACAATGACATAAATATATGAACCTAGCTGTAGTGTGCCTTTAGGTGTACCATACTTTAAAAAGTTCCATGTCAACACATTTTGAGAAGCTCTATGCACTCTGCATTTTCTTTTACATGAAATGCATCATGTCAAACCAAATAAAATGATGATTATGTCTTCAGTATTCTCATAGTCTCACTAATACTATTCCTATCAATGTGCTAAAATACAGATCAACAGGACACTTAGATACACAGCAACAAACCCATGATCATAAATATACGCAAAAGAGATAAATTCGAACATGGTAAAGGGAGACAACATCCGTCCAATTCTAACAGTATAAATCACAAAGACGGTGCTTGTTACGTTACTCCCCTTCAACTTTGGGAGTAACGTACGCCCTGGTTTAAATTAAAAAATATGATAACTTAATATTTACAAATTGGGACTTTAACATTTTTATTTGCAAGGCTTACTTTCGGGGTTGTGTTGAGTTCCTCCTTTGTCCAAACTACCTAGAGAACAACAGCAGCACGGCGCAAACCCATATTCACTTGGACTGGAGGGGCCCTCGTGGAGGGTTGCGCAAGCCGCCTTCTGCTTCCTCTGTGAGGCACTTTGCCGGCGACGGAGCTAATGTTCGGGCTGAGAGCCGTTGAAGACGCGACCACCGCGATGAGTTTCGATCTACTTCTGCAAATGGATGTAGCAGCCGCCACTGTCAAGGCCTGTGCTACCGCCTTCCGACCACGAGAACGCAGAGCGGTGGCTTTCGTTTCCTCCCTCTTCACGCTGGAACTGTCGAACGTCGTTGCCACCACCTTCTGCTTCACCTTGAACATGCTGCCATCAAAGGCCACTCCGATGGCTCCAGCCATGGAAGCCATCGCCAGAACCACCGCATGTGACTGCTGTCCTTCGTCATTGTCGTGTTCGCGTGTCCGCCGTTCCTTTGAGCTTCCATTCTCCTTTTTCATCCGCGAAAACAAGCGCTGCCACCACGACAGGATTCGTCGCGGGTTCCGCCCTCAAATCTGGTCCACAGTGGAAGCCTTCTCGAATGCCAGTTGGAACTGCTGGCGCTGTCACAGATAGCTTCGCCGTCGATGGCCCGTCACTTGCTCTGTACCTCGCCGAATCACTGCGCCTTGCGGACGCCTCCTTCTGCATCGCTGGTGGTGGGGGCTTTCAGCCTGGCCTTGGCTTGGCTTGAGACATGACTCTAATTGCAAAGAAAAAGCATAAGACAACTATTTAGCAATATTGATTTAAGATATTTTTAAATGGATTAAGTTACTCCCAAAGTTAAATGGGAGTAACGTAACATCCCCCCACAAAGACAAAGGCCAACGATTCAGAACTACTATTCAATCTGCAAAATTATTACATCAACAAACCTTAAATAGCTTCTTCCCAGAACCAAAACTTTTACTCTGAACTTGAAGCACAGAAAGAAGCTGAGTATATGTCTCAATGGCACTCTTTAACTGGCCCTGGCCAATTTGATGTTTAGCTTTTGTTTGTAACAAATCACCTCGATCCAATTTCCCAGTCTGATCCAAAGCAGCATTGATAATAGATTCAGCATCCAAAAACCGTTTTTGAGCAGATAGTATCCGGGCTAACAATAACCAACCTTTAACATTTGAACCTTCAGTTCTAGAAAGCATTTAGCATAATGAAATGCAGCATCCAACTTCCTTTGCTCTGCATATTGTAAACTAAGATGGTATAGTACAAGGGGGTCTTTCAGTCTGGTTATTTTGCCTGCAGTTTCCAAGGCATGAAGTGCCTCAGTTTGTCTCTTAACCCTCTCAGAATCAGAAATGGCCAATTTTGAGTATGCTGAAAGCGAAACACCAAGTAAGCAATTGGCCAGATTTTCTAGCTGATTACATCGACCATCCAAGTTCTCAAGCACTTTACGAGCAAAGCTTACCCCATCTTTTGCAAGGCTAGAGTTCTCACAACAAATCTCCGAAGCCATTAACAAACATGGAACATGTTTTGGTTCCTCTCTACTACTCAACAGTTTTCTAAGAAGATCCAGTGCAACCATGTTCTTACCTGCTCCATAATAACAAAGAACTAAAGCATAGAATATTTCCTTTCGATGGATAGTCCCAGGGGGCCATTCTTTGAGTTGATTTGCTAAAACTGTCAAATCTCCACAAACAAGCAGAGCAAGCAAAAAGTGGTCTAAGATTGAAGGATCCCTCCCACTCAATTCTATTGAGAGGGACTTCTCTTAGCAAAATGATTAAAAGAAGTATAGCCTCTTCAATGTTGTTCCTGGGGACAAACGATCCGTCCATTTGGAAACGGAGATCAGGGGGCGTTACTTCCCCTCCACTATATAGAACAAAAACAACAAACTCTTTCTGAATCTTTGCTATAGTCTCTGCATGAAGATTCCATTGATGAAGGAGCGCTCACCGGTAAGACAAAATAGTTTCGCGTGGACAAAAAGCAGGTTTCCATAATTCTGGAAGCAATTCAACTGCATAGCTCAGAGTCTCCTGCAATTTACATTCAGCACCAAAGTTATCCGGCAAGCCTTCCTGCAATGAAGATTCCACTATGTCCAGAAAAACTTTGCGAGACTGAGCAGCTTCTGCAATAATTATTTGAAAAAAAAAAATATTAGGTTACTCTATGACTTCTCATATAGCTCAACAATTCCATAATTTTTTTTCAAACGTGAAAATTGAGAAGGAAATCCCACCTTGCTTGACACCAGGATTTCTAGGCTGTGAGGCTCAAGCAAAGAAGTTGTATTATTTAAGATATTATCAGTTCAGGTGACGCAGTATATGGGGTTAGGGGCATGTTAACATAAAATCTAGAAAGCTATTATATATCTCATTGACAATGAAATAATAACAAATACAAGTGCGCCTATGCAATTGCATACACTTTTGGCTTGTTCATTGAAAGCCATGTCAACACTTTGCCATAACAATGTAAGTCAATAATTTCAATAATTAAAATTATAAAAGGCCTAGTCTTGAGAGTTTTATCTTAAAATCTACAGAAGCTCCACAGCCTCAACTATATGACAGGTTCAGATCGCAAAAAGTATGACAACACAAAAAATTAACATTTACAATAAATCTCATATTCAAGAAATAAGACACATAGAAGTTGAAATCAAAAGCATGTACCAGATACTATCACTGGAAAATAAGATCGACTAGAGGTAAATTATGCATGATTGTGCAGATTAAAAGGAAAATATGCAATAAAAACTCAAGAGTTCCTCAAAGTAAAAGCAAAGGGCAAAACCTATAAATCAAACAACCAGCAAGAGTACCTTTAAACCTTCCAAGAACCTGCAAAGATTTTGCTTCTAGGAAGACAGCTTCCAACAATAAGGCAACAGCAAGTATAGACATTTGTGGTTCATCATAATTCTGGGAATGTTTCTTAGGGCGCTCTCTGGTTCTGTAAAGGGCAACTTTAATCTTGGGAGTCACAGCACCTATATCTATCCCTTCAAAGACATGTAAAGCAGCTACTAAATTTCCTTTCTGATATTCATATCTTCCTAGCAGAGCTCTAGCTTCCTGCAGATTGCATATATATTTTTCTTTAAATAAGAATGGCAGCTGTAACCACTAATTTAAAACAAGAAAAAGACCACACAGAGAGATACAGACTTTACTAACTCAAAGTAAATTCTAAAGAAAGTACCAAAAATTATCTGCTGAATGGCTAGGAAGCATCAAGTCCAATAAATAGATCATCACACAACTAATGGCATAGACTGAAAGATCTGAAAGTAGTTTATGCAATTTACAACTATGAATAACCTACCAAGAAGAATTCATTTACACAAGCAAGATGCTAAGTCTAGGAAAGAAACATATAGTTGATTCCTGGGTATTTACAAGCATGTATACAGTTTATACAATTTACAACTATGAACAACCAACCAAGAGGAATTTATTTAGACAAGCATGAAGTTATTTAGTGCGTAAGAAAGAAAGATATAGTTACTTCTTGGGTATGCACAAGCATTTATACACACTCTCCGTAGGGCCTAGAGCAAATAACATGGAACAAATCAATTAGTAAATTCTGATTCTGAAAACATAAAAGGCACGGTATTTTGATGAAACCAATCACATAGTTCAAGACGCCACTCTCACGTAAGGATGATTCAGCTTCTTCTATATTGCCGGTGTCCGGCTTCTTGTCAACTTGTCAAGCAAGGCAAGAATGACCGCTTGCCGAACAATCATTGGTTGCAAGGGATTCAGATGTAGGAACCATTTCATCTGCTCCTCCTAATAGCCTCCCCGAGATTAGGCACTTCATTACCTTCCTTCAAACTCCTTCTGATTTCACCTATCCTCCTACCTCTAATCCTGCTCTCCATAATGTTTTTCTTGAGACAAAAATATGCCAGGAGAAAACATTACAACAATGTCACACATGCATATTCAAAAAACAGCCATATGTAAAACACTGAGTACTTTTAGCTCTCTATTCTCTCGTATCCAAAGCACTGGTACTCATAGTGAAAAGAGATTTTGTGTCTAACTTGGAGAGGCTAGCGAGGAAAACTACTCGGTTCTAGCTTGGAGAAGGTAGTGACGAAACACTACTCAATTCTAGCTTGGAGAGCTAGTGAAGAAGATTACTTACATTAGCTTTGAGAGATTATAGTCGTAAAAATTACTCGGCATAGTGAATAAAAATCCCACTGGTGGTAGGGACTCGATATAGACTACGAATTTTGGAGATCGAATTAAGATAAACTGTGTTTGTAATCTTTTCTCTACCCTTCAGTCTTTATATTTAAAGTTTGCATTTTATATCTTGTTATAAATCTGACTTTGCATTAACTTAACATCTTTACTAAATCATGTTGCATATCTAATAAACTTTGAAATCATTATGTGAAACATCTAAATTGGTTAAGTCCATTTTTCTAACTCTATGATAGTAGATATCTAATAAGTTGTTGTTAGACATTTTTCTATATAGAGCATTTTGATTTATTTCTATTTTGCAGAAAAAGTTTCTATTATTTAAGGACTTAATTTAATCCCCTTCTCAAATTCTTTGATACTATCATGGACAACTAGCAAGTTTTTATAATTTTGGAAATAGCTCAACTGCCTTGCTTAAAGTCTCCTACAATTTACACTCAACACAAAGTTATCAAGTGCCTTCAGGCAATGAAGAGTCCTCTATGTCTAGAATAACTTTGCAAGATTGGGTAGCTTCTACAAGAATTATTTGAAAGATACATTAGATTACATTATGGAGCCATTTGGGTAAATAACTTATTTAAGCTCATATATGCAAATAACTGTTATTTTTCTACACTAGATTGGTAACTTAGTTCCAAAAGTTAATAATTTTAGTTTAGAATATTGGTAATTTTTTAAGAATGTTGATTACTTTTCAAGTTTTTGAAATAAATTTACCTTATATAAATTTACCTTATAGAACATGTAAAGAGGTCTCCTTGGCATTATATATTGATGAAGTGAGTCTAAATACAACATGGAATTAGAGGTATAATGGCTAAGTAATATCATATTTTCTACTCTAGGTTGGTAACTTGGTTTCAAAAATTAGTAACTTTAATCCAAAATATTAGTAACTTTTGAAGAATACTAGTAACTTTTTAGGTTTTAGAAATTTTGAAAGTGTTAAGATTCTTAAATAAATTTACCTTATCGAACATGATAAGACGTCTCCTTGGCATTATAGATTGACAAAATGAGCCCAAATATAATATGGAATTGGAGTGGCTAAGTAACATCTTATTTTTCTATACTAGATTGGTAACTTTGGTCTCAAAAGTTAGTAACTTTAGTTTAACCTTTGATTTCTCTTTTAGTAAAAGCTTTTCCTTTTTCCCATAGTATGTGGTTCTAGACAACCAATTCTCTCTTAAAAGATGCTTCTTCACAATGGAGATAGCATATTGAGCCAATCCCTTGCATTTGCTTTTTAAATTGTAGCTAGTTATTTCCTTTAAACTATAAGTGGTGCTAATGAAACATCTAAACATTGTTAATATTTTAAATCATTTTCTTTTAATATTTTAACATAAAAAATTGAGAAGGTTGAAAATGTTTACAATTTTAAGAAAAAAAAAACTGTAGAAGATCTTATCCGATTGAATACTACAAAGTGGCTAGTTAAAAAATTAATGAAGATTTTAGATCTAATGCAAAATGTTGTTTCTACTAGCTCTTTCATTGTTAGTTTCTCAACCAAAAAGAAAGGTAAGAAAAATTTAAGGTTGAAATAATTGTTCTAACTTCTAATACTTCGTCAATTACTTCCTCGAATATTATTAGAAGAAATTAAATTAATTAATTAAGAATTTAGAATTTAGGGTTTAATTTATCTGCCAAATCATTCACTATTATATACAAGGAAGTAATGAAAGACTAACTTATATTAGGAGAGGAGGGAAAGGCATATAAAGTTGTCATCCCTCTTAGAGAGTTTTATTTAGAGAGAAGAAAGACTTATGAGAATTTTTATTATCCTCCACAACCCCCTATACCTATAGGCCAAGGTTATGGTGCGTCAGATAAAGTACAGTGCACCACACACTAGGTGATCTAAGGGGAGATGCATCACATACCTTACCAATTTAAGGGCTGAGATTAATGTACCACATATACAACTAGCTACCTTTGTGTGCTATATTACACTCCTTCACCCCTCTCTCAATGCTACTCTCCGCCTCCTCGCTGTTACCCCTCAATGATAGCCACCGCCCACCGCTTCGACCACTGCCCCCCGCCGCGACCACCACCCTACCCCCACCACTTCCCTGCCACTACACTGAAGCCACCACTGCCCCTTCTCCAATAGAGACAAAACACTGCTAAAGAGGATTAGACGTTGCCACCACGTCACCAACATCGACACCATCGTGTCTCATTGCCTTGTCTTCGACGAATGTAGCCACCATTTCCACCACCTCAAAGTTGCCTCGACTTTGCAACGACTTTGATCGCCACCTTCGTTATTCATTGGGTAGCTCCTTCGACCCATGTTGCAGGTGGGGGGTGATGTTGAAGGTAGCAAGGGCGATGGTGACAACAGCAATGAAGGGTGAGTGAAGAGAAGAAGATTGGTGGCAGAAGCAGAGAGTGAGGGAAATGGTGGAATTGGGGATTTTTTTTTTTGGGAGGAGAGAGGAAGAAGTTTAGTGTGCATAACATGAGGCTTGGTCTATCAATGCATCATTGTATCCTGCCCTTAGACTGGTAAGATGTGCGGTGCACCGTACTTTGTCTAGTGCACCACAGCCTTGGCCATGCCTATATTGTATAGTAGGAAAGACATCTATTAGAGTTGCTTCATGTCCTTCTTGTGCTACTGCTTCAGCTCAATATTAAATGTCATCTCAAGCTCCAATCAATTCATACCCTTCTTTTTTATCATAAAATTTTAACTTTGATAGTTATCTAAGCATATACTCAAAAAAAAAATTATGTGAAATTCAGAGAAGCTATGTGTAAAATTAATTTGATCCAACTTAATTGCAGGTAATTGTCCAATGGGTTGGTTAGGCCACCTTATTTTTCTCCATCCCACACCAAACCTAAAATTTCCCATACCTCAGCTATTTTTCTGTTGTGAGTATGATTTCCTTAGTTTATATGTGTTAGTGTACACTTTGATTTTGCATTACTCACATCAATTCCATCTTATCTTTACAAGTATTTTCCCATCCTTTTACTAAAATTGTTGTTTCTAAACAAGTAATTATTGGTTATGATCCTTATGAGTGCAACTAGCTTGCCATTAGCAACCATAGTGAACATGCCCAGCTTTCACCAAGTGGTAGGCATACTGAGGTTTCTAGAGATATTGTTGTTCATGCTAAGGTTTTTAGCTCGATTAAGTCATAGGGCAGTGCAAGAAAGCCAATGTCAAAGGCAAAAAGGCAAAGGTAAATGGTAATATCTACAATGTAGTGGCTTCTCAAAGAACTTGAGCTCATGAATCCTCGTGATGATTGCTACATATTTATATGACACTTTTCAAAGAACTTAACCCCTTCTTTTTTTTAATTTCATTTTGTGCAGGATGATCATTAAATATTTATACAACACTTTTGTTACAGGGGAAGTTATAGTCAAAATACACATTGTATTTTTGTCAAAAGATGCGTTATGTGATTTTGACAATAGACTTCACAAGTGGGAAAGAAAACCCCAATATTTTATAGGAGAAGGATTTGGAGGATTAACATTTTCTATTTTCCTTAGTTGTACTATTGGCATAGAATAGATAGTTTACTTGATTGTACATGATCGGTTGACAGTTATCTACCTTCGACAGTAGTATGTGGTAGACAATATCTTTGTTTATGCCATTGTATAATCCACATGTGTCATGAAATATACTATTGACATTTTTTATGCACTAATCATGTATCAAAGATTAAAGTAATCAATATAATCTTTACAAATATTAAAGTTATCCAATAGTTAGGTTTAGTTGCATATTTACGTGGAATTTGTGGTCTGTTGGCAATAAAGTTTGCTCAAATGAATCTAAATACAAGATGGAATTAGTGCTACACTAGACAAGTAACTTTCCATTGTTGTGCACTCAGTTAGTAACCTTCTCACAAGTGTTGGTAATTCTAATTTAGAGGGTTGGCAACTCATTGAGAATGTTGGTAACTTAATAGGTTCTCAAAATTTGGAAGGTGTTAAGATTTTTTAACTAATTTTTTGCTAAAGAACAAGTTAAAAGAACTCCTTGACACTATAAATTGATGAAGTGAGTCTAAATATAACATGGAATTAGTGATTAAGTAGCTTCAAATATTTCTACACTTCGTTAGTAACTTAGCATCAAAAGCTAGTAACTTTAATTCAAAAAGTTAGTAACTTTTTAAGGATACTAGTAACTTTTCTGGTTTTTGGTAACTTTGAAGGCATTAGGATTCTCAAGTAAACGCTACTAGAAATGCCCTATTTAAAGATGGATTTACCAATGAAAAAGACAACAAAATCTATTGGTATTCCTTTTACCGATGAAATTACCGACTGACAGGATCCGTTGATAATATATGCCTCGCTAAAAAAAAATGAATATTACCAATGGAAAATATCCGTCAATATAATAAAATCAATGTCAGAAACCGTCATTGACAGAATTATACCGACAAATTATTTATAATTATCGATCGTATATCCATCGGTAATTTTATATCTTTTTTATAATTTAAAAATATTATCGACATCTTATCCATCAGTAACAAAAAATAATATTTTATTATTTATAATTATCAATAGAAAATTTGTCGATAATATAAAGACTTTTTTTCTGGTTTATATTGTTAAAATTTGAAATTTGTATCTAAATATTTCAATTTATTGTTTTAATTATTCACAAATCCATATAAATAAAAATATAATAAAATATAAAAATGTACACTGTTAATTAAATTAAATACTGTCAATAATGAAAGAAATAAAATAAAACTGTCATAGTATAATTTTAAAAATAGAAAAAAAAATCCTAAAAACTATGAATATTTATCATCATCAGTATCTGAAATGTCATCATCATCTCTGAATGTGTGGTGGTGTGAAGAATATGGAGGTGCTAGAGGTGGGGGCAGAGCCGGTGGAGGTGGTAGGCTGTACACCAAACGATGAACCAGCATTTCGTATCTGCTCGAAGTAGTTGTAGATGGTCGTCATCTTCTACTCCATAGATTGCATCTGCTGTGTCCACTACTCCTTGTCCTTCTCCTGCCGCTAATACAACTCCATATACCTCCTGTCGGCCTCCTCGAGCTGTACTGATTTATTCAATATATAGATCTGATCACGGATGCCCTCCGCATTGGTGCCAATAGGCCCATATCTAGACATAGAGCCTGGAGAATATGACTTATTTTAATACTGTAAATCTGTCCTTTGTTGTGGTCATTGACCTTCTGGGCCTATATCTCGTCATTGTTAATAGGTGGGCTGACAATTATGCTCCGTCCCCTTGTTGCGACTTGCGATTACTGCAATCGAGCCTCGGTCAGCCGCTAGGTGAACTCATGCTACAATTGGTAAGCTTGCTCAGATACTATTTTAAGCTCAGATACTTCTCCAAGCTCTACTCTACCCCTTCCATAAAGGCCTATTCACCACCTTTATCAAACTATAAAATTTCTCATCATCCGAATCGGCAACCTTTTCTGAAGGTTTGGAATATATTCCAAACTCATGGTCAGCAACACCAAAAACCATTTCATAATAATGACCAAAGTTATCTTTCTAAGTAACATTACCATCTTCTTCATTACCTACGTAGACCCCAGTCGATCTACTTCTAACATAACTGACACTAACTTGATTCTCCAGTGGAAGGGCTTTCCCATATTCAGTTCAAACCCAATAATCAGGCTTAAACCCATCCTGGTCCAAGTGATATCTAATGGATTCTATATCTAAAAAATCTCTTGCATTTATATCTACAACAATGACACCTAACTGTCCTTTTACATGTAAATTGCTTTGTTCGAACACAGGCCATTATGAATTCCTTAACTCTCTTATAAAATTCTGGTTTAATCCCTTCAACTTGGGTGCAATCTATCATATGTCTATACTCAATTTGAAGCAAACATTTTGTATCTCAATAATATTACACACTACAGAGCAATATAATCACACATCAATCAAAATAATTGGGTAGAGTTTCCCCATAAATTAGGAGTCCCCACTAATTCTTATTACAATAATTTTTTAATCGGCAACAATATTTTAATGCACACTTTCAATATTTATTTAATTCAACCAATATTTTTAAATAATGTTCAAAAAGATTTAGGTAAAGTCTCACTTTAAATTAGGATTCTTCACAAAAATTAATTCATCCCCTAAATACGCCTAACAATTACTTATTTCATTAAAATAATTATTTAATTTAAACAATATTCTAAATGATCAACAAAATTTTGGCAGAGTCTCCTCTTATTTTAAGAGCCATCATAGAAATTATTTTATCAGTCAAATACAAATAACAAATACATACAGTTATACAAATTAATCAGTTGATCCTAAAAACTATTTTAAAGCATATACTGTTACTTCACATCATGCAGGTATACAATAACATAGCACACAATTCAAACAATGGGAAGGAACTCTAAGAGTTCCTCAGTTATACAATCTCATCCTCCTTCTTTTATCCTACAACTCTATATTAGAAATTTTAAGTCTCTAAGATCTCAAAATATAAAGTTTAAAAGCGGGTAGAATGTACATACGTAAAGCTTCCTAATACAAGCCAGTCAGTCAATGCACCAATCATCAAGTGCTCCAAACAAGATTTTTAATAATCAACACAACAAATTAAATTAGTTAATTAACTTAGAAATTTAAAACTTTGAGCAAAGAAATAGAATAAAAAAACTAAACTAATTAAAATACTTATTAACATACCACAAACACAATGATAGTCTTCGATGGCAATAAAATGGCCTGGGGCCATAATATGGGACGAGAGAGAGAGAGAGTGGAGAAAGAGGGAAATCATAGAATGAGGAAGAAGTAGGGTCACTTGCATTTTAACATTTTATTTCATCATTACCGATGGATTTTCCATTAGTAATAATTTAATGAAGCATTTCATTTCATTAATCACATAAATCTGTCGGTAAAATGATAATGAAATGAATCATTTCATTAATCATCTATTACCGATGAAAAATCTATTAGTAATATGGAAACTGAATAACCTGTGGCGGTAAATTCTAATTTTCAAATACTGACGGAAAATCCATTGGTAATATTCAAAAATAATATTTGAAAAAAATACAAAAATTAAAATAATATTTATTTTATCTAAATTACCAATGGATTTTCAGTCGGTAACTTATTAAGTTTTTAAATTAATAAAAAAATATAATTACTCACCGACGGTTGTTGGCTGTTGTATCGGTTTGGCACTATTAAGCGTGAACATTTATGGATGGTTTTACAGACGAATTATAGCCATTGGTAAAATCAGTCAATTTTTAACAAATTTCTGCTAGTGAAATTTGTGTTACAGAACAAGTTATGATATCTCCTCAGCATTATAAGTTGATGAAGTGAGTCTAAATACAACATGAAATTATTGATATAATAGATAGGTAGCTTTAAATATTTCTAAACTTGGTGAACACATTACGAGGAGTCCTCGGCATTATAGATTGATGAAGTGAGCCTAAATGCAGCACAAAAATAGAGGTGCAATGGCTGAGTAACACCATATTTTTTTGTGCCAGGCTGGTAACTTGATATCAAAAACTAGTAACTTTAATTTAAAAAGCTAGTAATTTCTCAAAAGAGCTAGTAACTTTTCAAGTCTTAGGAATTTTGCAAGCATTAGGATTCTCGAAGACAAACAAGTTTAGAGGACTCCTTGTGATTATAGACTGATAAAGGGACTTTGAAGAAAACATGAAAATAAAGGTCCAGTGCCAAAGGAACATATTTTTTCTTCTACATTGGGTTGGTAACATGGCCTCAAGTGCTGGTAACTCCAGTTCAAAAAGCTGGTAACTTCTCGAGAAAGCTGGAAACTTTACAAGTTATTGGAAGTTTGGAAGTATTGGGGTTCTCCTTGGCGCTATAGATTGATGAAGTAAGTCTAAACGCAGCATGAAAATAGATGTGCAATGGCTAAGTAACACTATATTTTTCTGTGCCAGGTTGGTAACTTGGTATCAAAAGCTAGTAACTTTTCAGGTCTTGGAAATTTTGCAAGCATTAGGATTTTCGAAGACGAACAAGTTTAGAGGACTCCTTGTGATTATAGATTGATAAAGGGAACTTGAAGGCAACATGAAACTAAACATGCAACACCTAAGAAACATACTTTTTCTTCTGCACTAGGTTGATAACATGGCCTCAAATACTAGTAAATTCAATTTAAAAAGCTAGTAACTTTATAAGTTATTGGAAGTTTGGAAGTATTGAGGTTCTTGAATAAATTTGTGTTACTGAACAAGTTAATAGGACTCCCTATGATTATAGATTGATAAAAGAACCCAAACGCACCATGAAAAAAAAGGTGTAATGCCTTAAAAGCATACTTTTTTTTTTTTTGCTGTACTAGGTTGGTAACATAGGCTCAAAAGCTAGTAACTTTAATTTAAAAAGGTTGTAACTTTTAGGTCATGGAAATTTTGGAAATACTGGGGTCTCGAATAAATTGTGTCACTGAACACATTAATAGGCCTCCTTGTGATTGTAGATTGATAAAGGAGCCTAAACACATTATAGAAATAAAGGTGCAATGCCTAACAAATGTACTTTTTTTTCCTACACTAGGTTGGTAACTTGGACTCAAAAGCTGGTAACTTCAATTCAAAACACTAATAACTTATCGAGAAAGTTGGTAACTTTTCAAGTCTTGGGAATTTTGGAAATATTGGGGTTCTTAAACAAATTCGTGTTACCAAACAAGTTTGAAAGACTCCCTGTAATTATAGATTGATAAAAGGAGCTCGAATGCAGCATGGAAATAAAGGTGCAATGCCTAAGAAGCATATTTTTTTTTCTTGCATTAGGTTAGTAATATAAGCTCAAAAGCTAGTAACTTTAATTCAAAAAGCTGGTAACTTATGGAGAAATCTGGTAACTTTTCAGGTCATGAGAATTTTGGAAGTATTGAAATTCTTGAATAAATTTGTGGTTCCAAACAAGTTAATAGGACTTCCTGTGATTGCAGTTTGATAAAGGTAGTAATTTAATATGAAAAGTTAGTAAATTTCATTCAAAATATCAGTAACCTTTCCAGGATATTGGTAATTTTTCAGATTTTGGTCATTTCGAGCATGTTGGGATTCTTATTTAAATTTTTATTAGGGAATAAATTAAAAGGATTTATTGACACTATAAATTGATGATGTGAAGCTAAATATAACTTGAAATTAATGTTTCAATAGCTAAGTAACTTCAAATATTTTCGTACTAAGTTGGTAACTCAACATCAAAAATTAGTAACTTTAGTTTAAAATATTGATAACTTTTCCAAGATATCGGTAATTTTTCAAGTTTTGGTAATTTTCAAAGTTTTAGGATTCTTAAATAAATTTATATTAAAAAACAAGTTCTATTAATAAAAATTAAAAATATTTGCTGGGTTACTTACATATCGAGAGAGTTACCATCAACTAACAAAGAAGCTATTAACATATTGAACTAGGTTACTTGTTCTTGCAGCTCAACTTGATTTTTTTTTTTCATGATTTTAGTGTCAAATTATAACTATAAGCCTTTCTAAATAAACAAATAATGGTATAAGTGCTATCATTAAAAATTTAAAATATCTACTGAGTTACTATAAGTTTTTCTGAAAAATAAATGTGGCCACAAAGTGCTGTTGCTTGCCAAGTTACGAGCAAATTGAATTTGTTACCAGACAAATACAGCCACAACTCTTAATCCTCATTCGCCTGATAAGTTAGTGAGTAAAAATCAGACAATTCTCGGAAGTCTATAAATTAGTATATTTAAGAAGATTATATATCGACTAATCCAATCTTGGATACATGAGAGGTATATAAAAGTGTCAATAGTATATTCGTCCTTGCCTAATCCTTTCATAGGGCCACGACATAAGCACAAGCATGATCAAGGCCCACAGAAATCTTGTGACCATCATAGAAACAAAACAAGTCACAATTCTAATCTAAGATATGATCACTAAAACCCACCTATCATCATCTACCTAAACATCCATCCTAGGTCATTGCTCTGATTCATCTTTTATTGAATCTTTTGGAGTTTCTCCTACTTTCTGGCTAGAGCTTGTATTCACTCCAACCTTCTGTTCCTCAAAAAGGAACCACCTCGATTAATCTCCATGAATTTCAGCATTCAAAAAAATAACGTGAAGACTATGTGAATGTGTGATAAATAGCTATATAGGACAACCCAACAGGGCAAAAGCAGAGCAAAGCAGATAAGATGCTTATTCGCTTCAAAGACCACAATCTGTTGGGTTGCTAAGAAAATCTGTATCGACATAAAAAAAAAAAAAAAAAAAAAACCAATAACGCACAAAAATCACACGAACACCGCAATCATACACCGCAATCATTTCAACTCCATACTAACTTCAGTCTAATTTTTTCCTCGGCTTCAAGTGTCTTGAGGTGGAAGGAGTACAAACTATATAGTCTAGTCATTTGCTTTCTTTGGTGTGTCTTCGTTCGGATTGCAATAATTGAAAGTGACTGGTCCATCATTATCTTCATAGCATTTATTTCCATCATTATAATTGGGGATATCTTGTCCTGCACCATTTAACATGAACATAGCAGTCAAGATCTAAGATTGACATTGCTACATATATAACTTGCGATGGTCCTACATACTTCCTAATTATATAGGTAATTACTCTATCTATAACAATGACAAACTTGTCACATTAACTTGAATGATTTCTAGAACTTCTACATGAAAGATAATACCACCTACGACCAAGACCCTTTATCTCCTAAATAAGACAAGATTTTACTTCTCTTAACTAGCATTCCAGGTTGTAGTACCCTAACTCTTTAGACACTGCCAGAGTTGATGAAAAATGAAATAGGTTACTCTAAACAAAGAAAGTAAGTAATATGTGAATGGAAAGGAAAAGAATGATTTATAAGATTTTCCCATCACTACTAATTTCCTTCAACAATATCAAGCACATACTTAGTTTCCAAGACACGACACTAAGCCTCGTCCAGCAACAGCAAACTATTGAGGAAAGAAGGTACCAAATAAACAATTACAACAAAATTTGTTATCCCCATACAATAGTTCATAAATAATGCCAAGTAGACATAAGGAACCATGACCTACAACTAAGCGGTAACAATAGCATTCAAACAATGAGGGATACTCTCTCATCCTAACAAACAAAAACAAGAAAATAGTATTCAAACATCTTTATTCTTTGTACAATAGAAGTTTAGGATCAGAATAACCAATGGACTCAAGCTACTTGGAGAACAAATTGAATTTTATTTGTAATTGCTTAGAAAATACCAAAAATAGCATAGTCCAACAATAAAAAATTAGTCTTTTCTTTCTATAGGCTACAATAATTGCTTGCAGTTAACTATATTTCTCATAAGTATGTCTCAATTAGCATGTCAATGCAAACTTATAAATCAAAGACCACAGACATTGCCAAAGTAATATAATTTAATTTTGTAGTTTTAGCCTTTTAATGGATAAGCAAGCAAATTAACGAGAGATAAAACGTGAACATAATAAGAAAGGTAAAAGACATGTAGGTGTGCTTTTCCCTTTCCTGACGAAGGAGTCTATTCTCAGTCCTATTCTTTATGGAATACTTGAGAGTTGAGAATGCATTCCATATATAGCAGTGACACTATAATGACTAAAGAAAATCAATTAAATTAAGCCTACAATTAGAGTTTCCATCAAATATTTTAACCCATCTATAAGAAATTAATTTCTTCAAGTTCTGCCTCTTTCATTCACACTCGTTTCCATGAAATATCACCACACCATTCCTCGAAGAGCCAGAAACACGGGTTAACAATTGTGATTTTCTTCCTCTTATTTTTGCATACAAACACATGAACATATCAGCAACCAAAAAAAAGATCAGAAACGCCTTCTATTATCATAAGCAAAGAGCAATATTAAGTTTTGACAATGAAAGAAAACAAGTTAAGCAAAAGAAGAATGTATTAATGATACCAGGAGAAATGTCAAATTTGCGAGATGGGCTGGTACTAAACACCGAAGAATGAACCTAGTAGTTGGCAGTTGTTCCTTAGAAACCTGTAATTGCTTTGGAAACAGATGTATGTAGAGATACTTGCTCATCTCTATGGACAATGGACAAGTATCTGAAGTGAAAAGCATACAAACATTTTCAGCAATAGCAAAAGCACCAACGAAATTGAGTATGCAGTGGTAAATGGGTCTTAGTCTATGTTCCGAAAATCGGATCGGATCGACCGGTCTGATTAGTTGAACTGAGAATCGATAAGGTATTTGGTCCGATTATACCTAAGAAACAGCCATGTCAAAAAATCGACATTGAACCAGCTAAGCCGGTTTAATACTTTGTCTAGTCGATTCAATACTCGGTCCGATTTCTAGAACCTTATTTTTAAATTTTGAGTGAAGTTATGTGCTTCCATAGTATCCAACATTTTCTTTCATATTACCCCTTTTTAGGCTTTTGGATCATTATTTATGTCTTTGTGGGAAGTTTTTTCTTCTGCCGCCAAGGCTAGGACAGGTGAGAAAAGAATGGAGAAGGAGAGGGAGAAAGGTATACTATCTTGTACAAGAAATAAAAAGAGGGGAAGAATCGAAGAAGAGTGAAATTTGCCGCCTCTTTTTTCGAGGAAAAAAAAATGAAGAAGCTGTTTTGTTTTCTAAAGGATTCACTTTTACCCCACCATATAGGTATTTGACTTTCTATACTTATTTTGTCATTTTCCATTTTTTATACGGTGTCATCCATGTATGTCACGACAAATTAGGTCAACATAGCATTACTCAATTCGTAAACTCCCTTTCTCTCAATAGAAATGTTTTTTTGTATCAATAAATTAATAGACACTTTTGAACATTTAGAGAAAAAAGAGAAAATAAATATAAAATAAATAAAATAATTGATAAAAATAAATATAAAGAAGATATTGAAAAATGTCTATCTTTTTGTGTGCACACACAACATATCTCTTTTCTCAATTCTCACTCTCAGCTGCCTACATCCCCCACTCTCATTCTCTCATACTATCAACTTCTTCCCTCTCCACCAAAAATAGAAGTCATCACCGTAGAGCAACTCGCAGCTCTGAAAACCATCGATAGTCATGACTCTGAAGCACCGTCGACAGCTGCTCATAGATCAGAGATTGCCTAGCCGGCAGCAATGCGCAGCTCCTCCACGTCGTGAACTCGCGGCAACAACATCTCCTTCGTGTCGACACCGCAATAGTTCCAGCTTCCCCTTGCCGTCGACAATCAGTCGGTCACTCTCAGGTTTATATTTTTCACATATTTGCATTTTTTATGGTTCATCTCTCTCTCTCTCTCTCTCTGGATAATTCGTTGGTACTGCTGGTTTTTATTTGTTGAGAGGCTTGATATGTGATTCTTAACCAAAGTGCTATATCGATAGTGTTTTGTTCGCAAACAAACTCCAAGTTGATATAATACTAGATCTTTTTTGTTAAAAATATTCTTGTTGTTTCTATTTTTCTACAACTAGAATTTTGGAATACTTTTTCTATTGTTGTTAAAAATATTCTGTTTATGTTATCTAATTGTTAGATGGGACTATTGGCACTTCAATTTGTTTATTCACACTTTCCATTAGTAGACTATAATTTTGATTTTCTAAATTTTCCTCACCTAAATCAATTAATTTATTAAGATAAAATCAATATTAATTATATTTTTTTTTTTCTATTCACACCCCCACTTCCTGCTAATTATTGGCTACTTTATTTTACTTTCCCCTCTCACATTCTTTCCTGTCTCATAAGTCTCTTCTTCTATACTTATCTTCTATCATTGCACCATATTTTTCACGGCTCCTTCTTCCTCGTTGGTATGTAGTTTTTTCTTTTTTCTATTTTATTGTTTGATTTCTTATTCATTTTTTTTATTTTTATGTTTGATTTCTTATTCATTAGTTTAAAAATTTGTTAATATCAGATAAATCAACAACCACAAGTCAGGGATGAAACCATGAATTATAATGCAGCTCCTTCCCTTAATGAAGAAAATAACTTAAAAAAGCAAGCTAAATTCTTATCTCAAAATATTTTCAGCAGGTACGTTATTTTTTCTATATAAAAACTCAAAATGGAGTGACAGTCTATGCTTTTATCTAATTTGTTAATAAAAATTAGTTATGTGTTGGTACTGTTATATATGAGTAGTATTATATACTTTTGGTTAATTATTGGATATTAAATTTTATTGGGATATTTGATTTATTTTATTTTATTTTTTTGGTGGTATTTGATGTTAAACATTCACTTGAAACCTATGTTTTTATATGATTTTTGCCACAAATATTTGCATATTATTTTTTAGCAGTTTTGAATAAATATAAAAATATAAATAAATAAGAAAGAGTTGGATGTGTTACAACTAGTAATATGCAGTAAAGGTATGGAGTAGAGGGAAGGGTTTTAGGAAAATAAGGTAGGAAATAATTAGCAATAAATAGGAGTGTAAATAGATAAAAAAATAATATAATCAATACAGATTTTATTTTAATAAAATTAATTAGTCTGGGTGAGGGTAGTTTAAAAAATTAAAATTATAATCTTTTTAATAGGGAATGTGAATAGGCAAGTGAGAGTGCCAACAGCCTCAAGTTGCTGTTAATGATTATTATTATTATTATTATTTTACATTTTAGTCTCATGTTTTTACTTATATAATATATTAAAGTATCATATTAGAAATAGGCTTTGGAAGCCACTTAGAATGCTCTAGTGGTCATGGGTTTGGATAATATTCATGAGATCAAAGAGTCAAACCTTATTATTATTGATATACCAAAAAAAAAATAGATTTTGGCCTATTTAAAAGCTTTTTAGATATTTAAGAGTGGACTTTTAATCTATCAAATAGACTCTCAAATAAACTTTCAGGCCAATCTAGACTTTTAAAAATGTCAAACCAAACCTTAAAAAAAGGCTTATGTTCGGTAACAGACCCAAGCTCAGACTGTATTTTTAGAATACAGGCCAAATCTATTTAAATCAAAGGCTGACCTAATCTAACCTACTCTCATCCCCACATAGCGGGCAATGACAATTTTGTGTAGAAGTTTCAGATTGTGCTAATTGTAACCTCCTGTAACAAACTAATTGATGATTCAATTTTTTATTACACCTATTAATAACTGGATGGGAAGGAGAAAGAATATACGAGAAGTCATTTGTTGATTGAGGAGTGTTCCTTGTACCCGAAGCAGGGAGAGCACCATTGCTTTCTTTTTTCCATTTTCTATTGAGCAATACTGCAATTCTTTTCTTCACTCTCATCTTAAAAGGGAATCCATGTGGTACATCTTACATCCATAAATCATCATCATCATCACTGCCTGTAGGGTTTGAAGAGAAAAAAATTTGAAAGAATTAGGTAACTTTTTCGTTGTTTTTTATTTAAAAGAGTATTTGTATAGACACAAGTTAATAACCTGTTCTAAGTATTTAAAATTGGATTTAATTTATATATACTAACAGTATAGAATAATTTTATATTATTATTCAATAAAAATCAAGAGAAATGCCAATATAATCTATATTTCGGAAACCTATAATGATATGACATTTTCTGTAATTTTTATTGGATAATAGTGTAAAATTAATTTATACTATCAGTATATATCAATTAAACTCTTTAAAATATAATTATATTTAAAAAAATTAATATTTTTAATTAGTATGACAAGTGATTAAAAATTAAATTCTTATTAATAACTAAAAAGTATCAATATCTTTATATTTTATTAGAGTATCAACGAAGCCCCTTCCCCCTCCTTCCTCTTATATATATATACATATAAAGATTTTACGCACTCTCAATATATGCGATCCAGAAGTATTGTAGTGGATCAAATCTGAAATTTGAGAAATGGATTTAGAGCATGGGTTTTAATGCAAATATAAGAATGGTGTATTTACTAGTTAGCAACATTTACAAATTCTTACAAATTTGAGAAATTATTCAAATACTGAGATGCCCAATTTATAAGTTTGGCTTTTCTTTTCTGTTTAACTATATGTATGTAAGTCTGTAAAGTTTATTTCAGCAGTAATTTGTTCTGTTTATTGTCTACTATAGTTTTGTTATACGAAATTGGCCCAAAGCATAAATGTAAAACATATCAAAATAAGTTAAGTAATTGTAGGGAGAGGTAAGGTAATGTCAAGACTTATATTGTGGAATCGACATTTTAGCCCATTAGTGTATGTTAACTGAAAAAATAAGTGCTTGAATCTGCATCATAGAGGGTGTATGGCAACGCCAAAAACTAGATACCCAGGTACAATAATAGAGTTTGATTTTTAATAAAGGTCATTTGTTAATTATTTAAATATCTTAAAACTGGTTTATTTAAACTAATTTTGGTCTAAAACCAATTCTAAAAGAACTAATTTTAAATTAATTTTATTTCCTCCCAAATCTTTTTTCTTTTATTTTATCTCTTTCCACTGCTTTTTTCTTACTTTGCCCCAAGCTCTTTTTCTTCATTGATTTTATCCATCAGTCCTTTCATGTTTTATCTTTATCACCTAAAAAAGTGAATGAAGACATGGATCCTAACTCCGCTTAGTATGAAAATTAGGACATGAAGCATTGTTATTTGACATAAATGTTGTTTCTCTCTATTGACATGAATATTGTTATTTGGCGAACTCCTAATTTTATGGCTCCTTATCATTGAATGGGTTACGATTTAAGTTAATTTCATGGTGGTGATCTATCAACCAATCCCAAAGAATTATTTAATCATTGTCACTCCTCTTTGTGTAATGCGATTGAGCACACATTTGGAGTACTCAAAGTTGGATTTCTTATACTAACAACTGCTCCCCGTTATTAAGATGAAACACAAGTTAAGACTATTTTTGTTTTTGCCAACACATGATCAATTGGAGTACCATATGTCCTTTCTCTTAACAAATTATCTCAGGTTTAAGTCTCAGGTATAGAATAATTGGTGCTTAAAAAAGTAGACCCCCTATATGATCTCAAATGTTAAAATAAGATTACCTCTAATAGAAGGATATATGAAGTTTTGACAAAAAAATTATTTTTATTTTTAATAACTTCATATCAAACAACATATATTTTAAAACTAATTTTAAGTTATCAAACCAAATACTGTTTAATAAAAAAAAAGATTCATTTTTATATAGATTAACTTACGTAATTCTATTTTGTACCATATTAATTTAGTTTTTTTATGTTATCAAGCACCCGCTTATGTCAAAAACTTGATCTCTTGATAACATCTCTTCATAAACTTACCAAGTGTGTTTTTTTTTTTTTTGGAAACTATAAAATTATCAAGTTAATTGTAATATAAGGAGAAATAAATGCCACTAGATTAATTACCTCCTTCAATAGCAGTATAAATCATCATTACTTACCAAGTGATTGATATCCAACTTTAATGCATGTACATAAATCATCATGACATGAACCTGAAATGCAAAGCAAATATAGTTAAGAGTTGACATAAGTTAAATGTAGGGGGCTTGTTTATGATCCTCACAAAGCATGCAAGGAGTATTAGATTCACACAATTGATACAAATTTTCTTTTTAGCGTGACGATATGAGTGGAGATGTTATTGTAAATATATTGGGATTAAAGTTTGTGATGGAGACAAAATTTGCTTCTCTCTTTACAAATTTCTTAACTTGTAGTCTTCTATGCTAGAGATCCAATTGTCATTGGGGATTTTAGTGTATCAACCAGGGAATAAAATTTTTCTCTTTGGAAATTTTTGCACTATGATCTAAAGAGATGCATGTAATGAACATGAATTTACTGATACACATAATTACATTTTATTTTGTTGAAAGCTTCTTTACATATATAAGAAACAAATAACCATAACCAACACCTGCATAGGTTAAATCAAATGAAGGATAGGACACACCCAACTTTCACATGCATTAATTATGTCAATAATTAAGTTGATGAGATATGGTTTGGTATAGGTGGTGATGTTGCTAATGGAAAATTAGCCCCTCGAGTATATCAGTACTTTGAGTATAGGTTAGAAATTTGTTATGTACTACTTCGACAGTATTATGAGAATTGGAGGCCGATATGTGATTGGGGGTGGCAGGGGTGGTATCTACATGATTTGGGGGAGTAGACTTTCGGTTATTTCCTTGACTTTATTGGTTTGTATCTTCGCCCCACTCTTGAAGTACGTGCCTATCTTAGTGAAATATCCACAAAAAAAAAAAAAAGAAACTTTCACATGCATTATGGTTTTTGCGAATGAAATCATGGTGTTAAGTTTAGGTTTATTGTATGATAGAATAATTTGGAAGTCTGAGTTGTGGTTTACTTACCATGACAAGTCGTTTATTTGATAAAATGCTAAGTTAACCTTAGTGGCCATGGGTATTGCTACACTGATCAAAGAGCTTAAGATTAATTTGTGAGTTAAATAATGTTGAATTCTTGAAGCATTTAATTATGTGTATAAAGTTTGGGGTATAAAGTTTGGTTTCTATGGTGCTGCTTTCGTTGCTCTTAATTGGTTCTAAATAACGAACTACAGTGCCTTTGAAGTGTGGTTCATGTGCTAATTTGATCTAGGCTAGCTATTGAGCGTTTCTATATGTTTCTGTACAAGCACACTTCGTTGTACAGGTATCTAGTTTGTTCTTTGGTAGTTCTATAAATTAAGGACTAATGCTAGTTCTGTATATAACAACAATAACTAAGCCTTATATCACTATATGGGATTAATTACATGAATTAGACCATATCATAGTGGCCGGCCAAACGCTAGTTCTATGTAATTCAAATAATTCGAATGGAACTGCCTTTTTGATTGAACCCGTTGGTTTAATTTTTAATAAATAATTCAGCCTGGATATAAAGGTGCATCTCAGTATAGAAAACTTTCTCTTGAGAACTCCATATCTCAATAAAATTACCAAGTTAATCATATCATAAGAAGAAATCAATGGCACCAGATTGTTTACCTCCTTTACCAGAAGTGTCACTAGCCAATCTTGAGATTTTTGAATCTGAATCAAAATCCACGTCTGAATGGACATGACAAAACATTTTGTTGGGTTCATTGTTCAAGTCCAACATTAATGTATTTCTTTTTCCCTTTCTTGATGCCATTCCACAGCCTGTTGGCAATGAAATTATGACGTAGAATAAGTATTTCAAGTTAAGAAGTCAAAATCATTTACAATTGTACTAGTTATAAATGTTCTTACATTTTCTAATAAATACATAAATCTAAATTATGCATTCAAGTTCTTTACCCAAAAAAGAAAAAAGGCATTCAATTTCTTCACCAGTAATTTGTTTTCTTTTAATACTATAAAATAAAAAATCTAAAATTCTCCACCAATATATTAAAATCTCTAGAAAATAAAACTTAGATCCCCAATATATAAAATAAAACAAAGATTGCCAATGATATTATGGCAGGAAAATTTAAAAAAAAAAATGGAGTAAATGGTTTTTTTTTCTTTCCCTTACCAAACTGAGTTTCCTGCATTTTCTTAGAGGGTTCCCAATAAAAATATATTTGACTTTAGAAAAAACAAAAGCATCAATAGAACTCATCGCTGCCCTTTCCCTTTCATATTGCATATTTTTATTTATATGAAAGAAAAGAGTTTGCAAGTTTTCTTAGCATATTCATTTTAGTAATGCTGTAAAATATGAAATTTAAAATGAGAGACATGAAAATGTAGAGAATGACTTTTACTAGTAGAACAAATGAGATATATTTAGTCAAATTTAATAAGCAGAAGATATAAATAGTAATTAAGGTATAATCACATATTAAAAATATATTCAGATAGACAAGTTAGACTAAGTATGTTTGCTTTGTTTGAATATATAGATTACCGTAATTTATTTTGTCTTTAGTAATCTATACTTGTCTAATAAAAGATTGACCCGAAGAATTAATAAAAAATATGACAAATTAAGTTAGGTAATTTTAGAGATAGGTACTGTCAAGAGTATTTTAGTGATTCACAGTCATGGCTCCCACAAATGAAGTAAGTAAAATATCAAAAGGATAACTACTTCTCAAGACAAAATCTCAAAGAAATTAGCGAGGAAAAAGTGGCCATTCATGATGGATACTGTTAACTTTTATTATTTGTTTAATCATGTATGACTCTCAGGAAGAGTACAAGAGCTTATTCAACTTTTTATTTTTGGGTTCAAAACTATTAATGTTTAGTTGAGTTCTAATTAAGCTTAGGTTGAATAAGCTCATTATAGGGGTAAAATTTTTTATTTTTTTTCATTTATAAGATTTAAATTGAAGACCATATTTAAGAAGAATTAATGTCGAATCCCACTTGAACTACCCAAGGATTGGCAAAGTTAGTCAATTATGACAACTTGTCTCCATTATGATATTGTTTATCAGCTAATATTTTATGAATTTAATTCTTTAATACACACTCAAATACATAGATAGTATAAAAAAATTTTATACAATGTATCTAAAAAATATTTTTATACAGTTATCCAATTATATGTTGTTATATCATTATAAATATTTGACTTTTATAATAACAACTTTGAAAGTTGCACATATAATAATATTGTATTATTGGTTGATAGTGTATAATACTTTTATATTGTCAGTACATGAAAATTAATCTCATTTATTTTATTTTGTTATTTGTTAAATTAAGACAATGGACAATGGAAAGCAAACATAGTCATAGCTGACATGCGGTAAACACAAAAAACTGCTGCCAAGTAACAAAGGGAAAATTAATCAAATATTTAGATACACAAAAGGCACAGAAAGCAAAAAAGGAAGTAAAGAGAGAAGGAAACCTTGATCCCTTATGGCATCACTTGTGGATGCTGATTGCGGTAAATTTGAATCGTGGTTCCCATAGTCCAAGGTTTCTTCCCAACTTGGACGCAGAGAAAGCAACTCCATGCCTACATCCATATATCACTGTCACTGCCTGAGGGATTCAAGCTAAACCTTGATAATGTATGTCTTGTGATTGACAATCACGAACTCCATAAGTAAATAAGGAAAGAAACTAAAAGGGTAACTTCTAAAGAGACAAAATTTGGAGGAATTAGGTCATTTTTTATATTTTTACTTTTGAAAGAATATTAATATCTTTTAATTTTTAGTAGATGTTACTTAATTATATATGAAAGAAACTAAAAGGGTAACTTCTACAGAGACAAAATTTGGAGGAATTAGGTCATTTTTTATATTTTTACTTTTGAAAGAATATTAATATCTTTTAATTTTTAGTAGATGTTACTTAATTATATATATATATAATTTTTTTTTGAGATATATCACTGATACTAAGATTTGAATCTAAAATCTTATATAAACCACTCAAGTGCTAACCACTAAATATAGTCCTAGTGGGTTACTTTATTACATGTTCCAAGTATTTAAAATATAATTATTTTTTTTAATTCAACATTTTGAATTAGAAAGATAAGTAAAACTAAGGTTATGCAATCTTTCCACAAAAGTTGCTCCCACAAAAGTTGCTCCTAAGATTTAAACTCGCATCTCCCTTGTAAATGATGTAGTAGATCAAATTTGTAATATGAGAAATGGATTTAGAGCATGAGTTTTAACGAAAATGTAAGAATGGTATATTTACTATTTTGCCAAACTTGAAAACTGAAAATTGAAAATTGAAACAAAACAGTACACTTACAAAATTCTAGTCAAAATCGCAAGGACAGCAAAAGTATGAAGAGTTGAACAAGTGTGAAAAAAAAGTATTACTGGAGGAGAAACACTATGGAGAGGGCGGAACTCAAGAGGCTAGAGGAGAACAGTTTCACAATATTTGTGGATAATCTACCAAAGTCTATGTCACTAGGATGGTTTGCATTTGAAGGGAGAATCACAGATGCTTATCTGTCTCGAAAGAGGAGAAAGATGACAAATGCACTTTTTGCATTTGTTAGATACTTACGCAAAGGGGGTGCTCAGCGGGCTATCATGAACCTCAATGGGATGGTGATGAGGGGGCATAATAGCAGTTTCCGAAGTGAAGCTTAAACGAAAATATGATGGAGGAGAGAGTAACAACAAGGAGCAGGATAAGAATAAGGAAATGATTAGAGCGGAAGGAAGCCGAGATAATAGGATTGATGGAAGAACATTCAAGGAGGTATTACATGGAGTAAAACCAATGAATAACAACAACCAAAAACTAGGGGATAATAGATTAAGTATGCAAGTAGTGAGGAGAGACACGGGGAAGTAGGATATGGGAGATATCAGCAACCAAAAAAGAATGGTAGTGGTGGATGGTGTTGTTAGTAATGAAAATACGGAATGGCTACAACGAAGTGTTATTGATGAAACCATTAAGTGAATAAATTTTTCCTTATTAGCAGATAGACTTATGAAGGATTGGTTGTGTGTCCCTAATATGAAGGAGAAGGGGCCATATAAGATGTTGGTAACTTTTGAAACAAAGGAAGACAGGGACGAGGCAATGGGATTAGGAAGGGATTTGTTGCTCAACTACTTTGAAGAAGTGAGGCTATGGTCTGAAGAGGAATGGTTTCAAACTAGGAGAACTTAGATTGAATGTTATGGGGTGCCTCTACATGCTTGGTCTAAGGAAAACTAGAAAGAGTTAGCTGAGGTGTAGGGGAAGATGGTGTTCATTGATAGGTATACTGAGCATAAGCAGTCCCTCAGTGTAGCTAAAATTCTTATCAATGCGTCTGTGGCAAAATATTCAAGGATGGATTATTTTCAGAGTTGAGAGATGTGGTTATGACATTTTTATTAAGGAAGTTGGCTCTAAACTCTATAGTCATTCTTGCTTTAATTATAATATCCAAAACAAAGGAGATCTTGAAGCCAGTTGGAGCTCTAAAAGTGAGGAAGTCTCATGGCAGAAGGAAGATTTGATGCATAGTATTCCCAGAGATGAGGAAGATGTAGTGACATCTAAAGTTACCTGCACTATGGAGGAAAATGGAATTAATGAGGTGGCCCCAGGAATTAAGAAAACCAATGAATTTTGTTCAACATTCCAAGGAGTGAGTGACGGTGGGGAGATTCAAAATTCAAATAAAATCGAGAGGAATATTTGCATGGTCTGGGAATGCCATGTAGCTGTACTTTCAGTCAATCATATAAGTGTATTTTACATGAGATCCAAAACTAGCACATAATTTCATGCAAAATACACTTACATAATTAGTCGGGAGCACAGTCACGTGATACTTTCAGACCATACAAGTATTTCTCTGAAATGGATGAAGTGGATGGTCACAGAGCACAAATGTTTACAGGATGATAGAAGAACGGACAAAGTCATTAGAGAATTGGGATTGAATTATCATGTGTGGGAAAAGGTGAATAAGTTTGAAGACATAGCATTAGGAGAATATTGGGCTAGGCAATTCTATCTCTAGCTCAATATTATCACCACTAGGCTTTGGACTTGCTACTGCCTGAATGAAGAATGTGATGGACTGCCAGAAAGTGAAAAACCAGAGCTTAGTACACCAAAGTGAAGAACCAAATGAAGAAGAGATAGTGAAGAAGATGACGCTTTGGAAACATGGAGATTTGGCAAGGCAGTTGGACTATATGCTCAAAAGGAGGAAGAAGTGATTAAGGCGTTGAAGAAGACCAAGCAAAGAAGAGCAACGACTTTTGATAGAATAAGAGAAAGAAGACACCAAGGAAGAAAGGTAGAAGAAAGAAGCAGAATCCTCAGTCTAAATCAGGTGAATGCATTTATCTCTGATGAAGGTTTTATGTTAGAACATAAGGCGTTTTGGGGGGAGGGAAAAATAACTCGAGTAAACAAGATTGTCAAGGTGAATTGGGTTTTCTTTTTTGGGACTTGTGAAAATCATAGGTTCAACGGTGGAATTAAAAAAAAAAATTGAAAGCAATTTTGGGGGATGATGATTTTGAATGAAAGAAGTGTCAAGGGGTTAAGGAGGTAGAGTTTTGCTAGTTATGTGGGATAGTGAGTTCTTTAAGGTGGATAGTGCTTATAAAATGATAGGTGAAGGATGGGTTGTGTCAGTTTTACAATGGTCCAATCAAAGAACTAGACATTGGTGATCCATTTTTGGCCCGGTTACTCAACATTTTTATTGAGTAAAAAGATGAAATTGACCCTGTATTTAGACCCTTGACATTGACTGTTTCCATGCTGAGTCCTTTGCGCGCTGTGTTTCTTAGAAGCATGAAGCCGCTACAACCAATGACCATCATATCCCCAAGTACTGCCGCATATACATTACCTCGACCCAATTGTGGCTAGCCACCTACCACTATTTTTCATCCTCCGCACAGGTCACCGTCAACATTGTTATTCTTTTAAAAAGAAATCATAATAAAAGCTGTCATACTTAGAAGTTATGAAAAAGTACCAATGTATCATCAAGTTTCATCGATGATAATTCTAGGAGTAACAGAAACTTTTAATTCGTTTGAATTTCTTCTTTTGTGGCCTTAGCTTATTAAACTTTTTTTTTGGGGGGGAACATGTAAAACCTGATGATCTTAAGGGCAAAAACCAGTCCAACAAAACACATTAAACTTCTTCAGCAAGGCTCTCCGGTTGCCGGCTCTTGCTCCTTGTCAAGCCGCCTGAGCTTGACGACGACAGTCTCGATCAACATGTCGAAGGCATAGCATCACAATATCATTGGTAGCAATGGCATTAGGGGAACGGACAATGGTAATGGCACCGATGGTCATGCAGTGGCATCAAGGACGAAGGTGGCAAGCGAACCTAGGTTCGTCACAGCACGACACGCCAGGGGAGGGTGGTGGTGCCGTTGATCGTGCGATGGCAATGAGGGAGGAAGCGATGACCGATGGCAACCGATGGCCATAGGTGGGTCGCAGTAGGACACGACAACGGGGTAGGGAAACGGACTCGAGACTCAGGGAAGATGGGGGAATAGAGAATGAAAAAAATTATAGTGTATCACATATGATCGGTCTCACTAGTAGACCATCACATATTCACCCTAGATGACAAAGTTCATGGTGCACCTTTGACCACCGGGTGCACCATAGCATCTGCCCTTCAATAAATTAACTGCCCAGCCCTCCAAGTCCAAAATGCTGCCTCTTAACACGTGTATTCTTCTCTTTCTTGAAATGTATAAAAAATTCTACTATTCTGCAAAAGCACGTCTTTTAACGGCTTGAGTTCTATCCTAAACGGTCATTTCATTAACGACAAAAAAAAAAATTCTTTTAACTTTTAAATTGATGACCGCCACTCCATGCATACGGATTCGGTCATAGGTATCAACTCACATTTGCCCCCTATCATCCACACCGTTCCATTTCTTTTATTAATATCTGAATGGTCAATTGTAAAACTGATATGTGTTGGAATACTAGCAGGAACTGGTGGTATATCTTTAATGGAGAGGTTTCCTAAACTATATAGGATATCGTTGGTGCAAAGGCAATTAGTAGAAAATGTGGCAATGGGGTTGGATCTTACAGTGGAGGAGGAATTTGTTTAATTGCGAGAATGGTATGTTTGAGGACTTGATGGGGATTCTACTCCTCCAAGAGTGGAACTATTCTTTTGGTACTGACACAAGATAGAATAAACAAAAAGAGAAAGCCTTAGGAAGAAAATGTTTTTCCAAACATTGATATCAGATGGGGACGGATTGCTTGGGATGTTCCAAGCAACTTGCTGGATTCTTTAATGCATGGTGTGCAGTAGATCCAATTGAGCTTAACAAAAAGGGTTGATCTGTTGTGTTTGCTGCTGTTTGGCTTATCAGAAACAAAATTCAGTTATGGCAGTATTAACACAGCATTGAAGCGTGGTGATCAATTAGAAACCTGCAAAGGAGTGGTATTATGCTCAACCAAAAGAACGAAGCTGATATTGTTGATAGCTGAGGTGGGTGGCCTATCAGTTGAATCGATAGAGGAAGAATTTTTGTGATCAAAAGCAACAAAGGAGCAACACAGAAATCTTAGCATGTGGGCTATTCTGCTTTTGATCTGCTAGTGTTTTGTTTTTGGTTATAGTTGTCCTGCCAAGGTGTTCTAAGTGTGTTTTCTTTGTAACAATCATGTTTTAGCTCCTCTTTTCATGAGAGTTTTGAGCTTTATGCACCTATCGAAAAAAAAAAAAAAAGGTGTACACTTACAAATTTGATTGGACTGATTGAGATGCTGTCCAATTTATAAATCTGACTCTTCGTTACTATATGTATGTCTATAACGTTTATTTTAGCTATTAGTTATGCTTTTTGTCTAGTATAGTTTTGTTATTATGAAATTGGGCCAAAGCATAAATGTAAAACATTTCAAAATAAGCTAACTAATTCTAGGGAGATGCACTGTCAAGAATTATTTAGTGGAATTGACATTTCACCTCATTGATTTAAATGTTAATTGAAAAATAAAAGTCTGAATCTGCATCCTATGGTCAAAAATTTGGTCTCTTGATAAATCTCTCCATAAAATTACCAAGTTAGATTGTTTACCTCCTTCACTACCAGTGTCATTTGCCACGCGTGCCAAGAGTGCCCAGCGTGGCAAGCATGCCAAACTTGACATTATTAAATCTGAATCAGAATCGGAATCGGAATCCGATGCATGACAAGACAGCTCCATGGCTTCGTAGTCCAAGCCCAACTTTAATGTACATAAATTATCAGGAAATGAACCTAAAATGCAGAGCAAGTATGGTCAAGAGTTGACATAGGTGAAATGCAGAACTAACTCCCGCCCAGTAAAAACGTGGGAAGTTAATCAAATAGTAAACAAACAAAGGATGTTTATAACATGTGGAGTTTTAAACAAGGATCAAGTTAGTATTGGAAATCTAATGGTAGGGTGGATTCATATATCTTTTTTTATATAATGTTTTATACTTTTTTTGATTTATTCAAATTAAAAATTAAAAAAGTTAAATATATTTTGAAAATTATCAATATTTTTTCTATAAGGTCCTGAAATTAACTATAAATTTTTAGGTATCACACAGATAAAATTTGATATTTTTTAATATTACAGAAATAAAAATCTGGTCATTTTTTAAATACAAAGAATATTATACAGATAAAATATGATCACTTTCTATGAGATCCTGAAAGTAACAAAAAAATTTTAGATATCATATAAATAAAATTTGATATTTTTAAGTATTATAAAAATAAAAATTTAGTCACTTTTAGAGTTGATTAATTTTTATTTGTATAATTTTAAATAATATTATAATATATCATATAAAAAAAGATGCGTCAATATATATCTCTTTTCTTTACTATTAAAACATACGGAACCAACCTGGTCCAAAACTTGTCGCGGACCGGGTTAGAATCGACCACAAACAAAAAAGGAGGAACAAAGAATGAAGCATACCCTCTCTGATGGTGTCACTTGTAGACGCTAATTTAATTGAATTTGATTCCGAATTCTTGTCCAGAAGTTCTTGCCGACATGAATGGATAGAAATCTGCTCCCTACTTTGATTGCACACCATTAAGTCCTTTCCGTTGTCTTTTGACAGAGCTGCACCGTCGAAGAGATGTTTAAAAAATCTAAACCTTGATTATGTATTCATATTGTATGTCTAGCGAATAGCCGTGCATTGACAATCACAAGCTCCAATAAATAAATCAAGGAAAGTAGCCAAAAAGGTAATTTTCCAAGAGCCAAAACTTTAAGGAATTAGCAAGGAAAAGTGGCATTCCTTGAAGGGCTCTTTGTATTATTATAATTTACTTTACTAGGCTTCATTCGTTATGTACCCTATTAAAGATATATGATATATTTTGCAGGTGTCTTAAATTCAAGTTGATAGAATACCATGTATCTAAATTATAGTAATGTACTGTGATAACCCCTAAAGTTCCTAAACTCAAAGAGAGATTGATGATGGTATTCTACTGTATATCATAACTATTGGAATATAGATAAATCAACCATCTTTGCTATTGATTAGTTAGGTATATCATGCACCAGGCGGGAGCATAGCAAAACTCGCCTTACTTACTAATTCAGTCATGAATGAACTTCTAAAAACAAGTGCGTAGTCATGTATGACAAGATCAGAACTATTTCTATTATTTACATTTTTCCAACATAGAATAACCGGTGCTCTTTACATTTGTTGAGCATATAGAAATGTTTTTTGTATCACTGGAGTAGGTAGATATCTTGGATACCCAGAAATAAAAAAGAGAAAAAAATTATAAAAATAAATGAAAAGAATGAAATGATTGATGGAGAGAGAAAAAGCTAAGAGAGGGTGTTGGAGTATTGGAGATTTTGGTATGTATAAATAACATACCTCTTTTCTTATTATCCATATTAAATAAACAAGATTCTATAAAATTTCACAACATACACATTCTAGTGTTAAGATAATAGGTCAAATTTGACATATGAGAAATGACTATTTAGAGCAATATTTTTTTTTCAAAAGCAAATATAAGAATAGCATATTTAGTCAAATTTAAGATAAAAAGTAAAAATAGAATTAGAAACAGAAAAAAGGTCCACTTACATATTCAGATTATGAGATATCCAATTTAAAAATCTGGCTAAGCATTTTTTGTCTAAGGGGAAATTCTATAGAACCCAAACACAAGTTTTGACTCCAAAATCATGCATATATGAACTTATAAGAAATAATTATGTGGAATAATAAAAATAAAAATAATATAATAATGACATATAAATTATATTTTATTATAAATTAATATTTAAAAATAAAATTTATAAAAATGAATCTTAATTTTATTTATTAGAAAAAAAAAGGTAATAATCTGGCTCACTAGGGAAGAAAGGGATCAAACTTGTACCTATTTTTCCAATACAAATTTCACTCAGACCTATTTATTTAATATAAACTTTTTTTCATTTTAAAGCCCAACCTGATATTATTGAAAGTCAAACTTGATCTAAAAACTTATTTAAATGTCTATTTTATAATAAGATTCTTAAATGAACAAATAAATCTATTATTAAATAGGCTAACATATCTTTTTTTAAATAGGCTAAATAACCTTAGATAAGTTAATATGTCTAAGTCTTTAGATAAGTCAATGAGTTTAGGCCTTTAATAAGCCATAAAAAATAATAAAACATTATATTATACAATAGAATATCAGTTTATAATTTATATTACATATAATAATAATATTAAAATTGAATATATCAAATATATAAAAATAAACATACTAGCCTACTAGTTCTAAAAAACTTTTTAGATGTCCTAAAACTTGCTTTGACCTTTTTAAAATTCTAATCTAATCTAGAAGTTTATTTAAAGAGTTACACAATAGTATATTAGTTTATAATTTATATTTATTAATAATAATAATAATAATTTATTAAAATGTATAGAAATATAAATATAAACATGCCAAGCAGTTAGGCCTAAAAGGCCTTTTGAATGTCTTAAAACCTGGGAAGACTGAGAAACTACAATTGCTTTTCGAGAAATGCCTTGACTTGACTTAATAAATAGACTATACCAAACTAATCGATATTTGGTCTAGTGGTAAAAGATTAGTTCACAACAATGTAGTGAATCATAGTTTAAATTTCTATTAACAGAGTTGTTTACATTTAAGTATCCAACAGTATTTAAATAAAATTGCCTATAATAAAAAGATACTTATAAAAAAAAAAATACAGCATACTAGATCAAGATTAATGCAGGCTATGCTATACATCCTTAGGCACCACATTTATTTGGAAAAATTAATGGTAATGGCTATTAAGAAATAGTATTCAATTTTAAAGACATCAATATTTAAGTTATTAAGAATAATCACATAAAATTTATTTAGAGAGAAAGATCATTATATTTTATTTAATAAACTAAAACACCCTTAATAAAGTAATAACTACTATGTGAGAATGAATAACTACACATTATAAATTATACTCATTCATGAAATATATGTTAATCATAATCTCATATATCTTAATTACAAAAAAAGCTTCCCCTCAAGAAAAAATTACAAAAAAGCTTTACTTATTTCTATTACTCACCCTTTGAGAACAAACAATCATTCGATAACAATCAATATCCATTTACAAAATTCTTCTTGGTCACAAATCTAATAAAAAATTTATTTAAAATTATTAATCACTTAGAACAAATAACCACTTGCAAATATAATAAATTTTGCATTACCTTATGTATCTTTACAAAGAGTATCGTTTATTATTATTAGCTACCCAATAGAAATAAATGACAACTCAATAATAAGCAATAGTCATTCATAAATTTATTTTAAATTTTATGGGTTCTATATGAAATCATTTATAATTATTAGTCATTGACCGAGAACAAATAGTCACTTAATTAATAAAATACAATAGTCATTCATAAATATATAATGTAAATTTCATCAATTTAATGTAAAATTTAATTTACAACAGTTAGCATAATTTCTTTTTAACTTCATATATCTAACATATAAATTTATTTACAATGGTTAACCATTCGATCGAAATAAATAACCGCTAGTCAACAAGCAATATCTACTTATAAATTTGCTTGTAAATGTACTTAGGTAAACTTTAATGATTTTTTTCTCTAAATAAATTTTATTTAATTCTTTTCAATAATTTAAACATTTTATGTCTTTTAAGATTATATACTTATTTTGAAATGTCCTTAACATTAATTTTTTCCAATTTTGTTTCCTGCATCTACCTTCAGGAGCAAAGTTTATAAGGCATGTAAAATTAATAACAATGAAAGCAGATAGGAAAAAAGGTGCCATAAATGTAAGTTACCTTGGACACCGGTGGAGCTACTTATTTGCATTAGTGTAATTGAATTTGAATCCCAATTCACATAATCATTCAACAAATTCATTGCTGGAGGACGACGCAATGAAAGCCACTTTCCCTGTTGCGTTTCCAATAAAGCCAATGAAGCCAAATTCTTTTGTAGCTGCATATTTCTCTGAAAATCTCCCATGTTCACCTCTTCTTTTTGTAACAATGGATCAGTGAATCGGATGTCCTCCATGTTACTTTTGAGTACATGAATTCCAAATTTTTTTATAACCAGCCCTTCTATAGACCGGCTGAACTCCGCACACCACATGATTCCATTCATTTTCTAAAATCACTTGGGATCCATCTCGTGGCTCAATTTTATCTGTTTATCAAGAGCAGTTATATGATCAGTAGTTATATCATTTGTTTCTCGAAAATGCAAATGGCCAAAGAAACTACTAAAACCATTGATGATCAAATAAAGCTCCGTTTCAAAGTTAAACAGGCCTCCACTTTTGCCAAAAAGCTCGAATTCGATAGGTCCAGTAACAACACATGCAGAGGTCCGAGGGAACTTGTTGCGAAACCAAAAAGAAATTGAATTTTCTGTGCTGGTGGGATTGAACCGCTTTGGAATACTACTTCCAGGAAAACAAAACATTTTGTCTCCATCCTTGTGCAATTCCTGTTAATAGCAGCAAATATATGTACAGTTTGAATCAATGTAAATATCAATTTTGAATTATCAAATCAAATATGTATTAAAACATGAACCTTTTTAAGTAACATGCTTCTATTCGAGGAAGTCAGAGATGTGCAGTTTACTGCAGATAAACTTTTTATGTTGGGTGGAATCCCTCTAATTTCTGCAAGTTTCTTGCAATCAACCAATTTTAGTGTCTTCAATGAGCAAAGTTCTTTGATGCTTGCAGGAAGAAACGTGAAATTATTTCGTGACAGGTCTAAAGTTACCACATTGCGAAACCAAGCAAGAACTATTGGAATAGATTCATCAGACAAATTACAACCTTTAAAGTTAATATATTCTACGGTTGAAGAAACCATTGAGCTCCCTTGTTCTTCACCTTCATCTTGTTTAGGAAATTGCAATACTCCGGAACACCTACAATTCACTTGTACGAGATATGGCAGCTTGACAATGGTACTTGGTAAACTAAGCATTCCATTTCCCTCCATAACCAAAAGTTTAAGCTTCGTAAACTTTGTAATAGAAGATGGAATTTCTTTTATCGATGTACCCCACCCGTTAATCACTTTAATATGATTCATCTCTCCTAATATTTCTGGAAAACTCTCAAGACTTGAGCACCCGAAAAGATTGAATGCTTTAAGAGAGGGCAACTTAACGGCCGGAAAACTCCTAAGCTTTGTGCACCACGAAGCACTCAAGAAACAAAGTTTATCCAATAATCCAACTGATTCGTGAACTTTAATTAAATTCCCACAATCAGCAAATGATAATTTCTCTAAATTCGGGACACCAGATACATTGGGTATCTGTTTTATGTTAGACCTGTCGAGCCTTAAAACTGTCAAATTCATAAACTGCCAAAAAACAAAAAATCAAATGAATAATTTTAAAATGAATTTTGTTAATATATATAAGACTAGGGAAAAGAACTTATTACTTGCCTTTCGCTTCTCAAAAATCTCGAGTGACATTAAACTGCTACTTGATAAATCCAATACTCCAAGCTTCTTTGGATGAAAATCATATGGTAAATAATTTGAAGGATAATTCCACCATTCCAACACTCTTAAACTATTTGGAAGACATTTGGCACCTTGGGAGAAATGTGCGTTTCTAATAATCAGGATTTCGAGGTTTCTCATTTTCTTGAAGGCATCTCCATCCCATTCTACTTCTACTTCTTCAAATATGGGACCATCTAGAATTATGATTTCAATTTTACTAGTTCCCTTTGAACACAAAAAGCCAAAGTCAATCACAATACAAGTATATATTGTTAGGAGATCAACACACATCTAGGATGTTCTAGTCCCAAAACAGAAGGATGCAAGAAACAAGTGTCAATTAATACTGCCAGCAAAAGATTGGAAATACATGAGCAAATGACTTATCATGAACATGAAATGGTCTAAAGAGATCAATCAAGATTAAAAATTAATGGAAAACTAAATCATCCATATTAGTCATACTCACAGAATTATCTTCTAAAACTTGAACTATATCTTTAGGAATCCATAGCCGACTGTGCTTGCCAGGATCTTTTGGTGATTCTTGATGAACAATTTCTCTGGCCATGTCTTGAATCAAGCCATGTAATGTCACACAATCATTCTTGTCAATCTTTATAAGAGATTTTTCAACCAACACACTAATACCATATTTCAGACAAACATCATGACGAGCGCCAAATATATCACTAGCCTTTGCCCAGTTATATCCTTTGAAGTAACATGCAATGTCAAGAAAAATTTGTTGTTGATGCTTTTCCAAAGCATCAAAGCTTATTTTAAGTATCTTTTGGATCTCATTATTAGGAATTCTTTTATATTGTTCTAATGCAGACTGCCATTCTTCTATACTTTTGCCAAATAAGTGGGAACCTATTACTTCCAAAGCCAATGGAAGTCCACAAGCATAAGTCACTGCACGCTTTAAAATGTCCTTGTAACTTGGATCAATATTTTCATATTTAAAAGCATTCCAACTAAGCAAGATAAGTGCTTCTTTCTCATTGAAAGCCTCAACTTCATATTTTTTCTCAATCCCATGACTTGCTAGCAAATGCTTGTCCCATGTTGTTATGATGACTGTGCTACCAAAGCCAAACCAATCAGGCCGTCCAACAATTTTCTGTAGTTGCTCAAGCATGTCAACATCATCAAGAACCAAAAGAACCTTCTTTCGATGAAGCCTATGCTTTATAATTGGAATTCCTTTATAGATACTTCCTAGCCTAATATCCTTCTCTTCAAGTATTTCAGAAAGAAGCATCTCTTGCAAATGTACTAATCCATGTTTAATTGAATTTTCTCTCACATTTTCAAGAAAACATAAACCTTCATATTGGTCAGCAATAGAATTATAAATTGCTCTAGCAAGTGTTGATTTACCTATTCCGCCAATTCCATAGATCCCTACCATGTGGACTCCATTATCAGATCCATCATTTAGAAGTGAGTTTACTTTTAACACTCGAGATTCCAATCCAACAGGATAATCCGCAACATGTAGAGGAACACGATTAATCTTGTTGGAGATCTCTTTAACTATCTTCTCAATAAAAACATATTCATATTCACTCCTGTCCAATCAAAAAAGTCACGATGAAGTCATACTAAATGCATCGCATCCCATGTGTTGAGAATTGTATTATACTGCAATTCAAGTTGTTTGGTATATATACAATAAATTGACTTGTTTTGAATAACAAGCACTTCCCATTTAAGCTTTAACAAAAAATGATTTGACAATTAAAAATTAGATAAACAAATATAAGATAAAATTTACCCAAGTTTGAAGTCCCTGCCGAACAAGTTAGCTGCTTGATGCAGAGCCTTCCTCCATTTCAGCACTTTCTCCTTAACATCCTTGAATCTCTCCTCATGCTTAGTCATTGCTTCTCCATAACTACTACCTCTTTGGTGACGCACGTCACAAGGATCCACATCATAAAAGATCGGCAAAACCAATCGGCCATTCTGCTTAATATACTCCATGATTAAGACAAGTTCATCTAAGCAAAATGAAGAGGAAGCATAGTTCTTGGAGAACACAGGGATGGCAATCCTAGACTCTTGAATTGCCTTGACAAGTGATGGTGTGATTTCCTCCCCTCTCTGAAGCTCCTCATCATCAATAAAGGTGCGAATTCCCCTATCACATAGAGCTTTGTAGAGATTGCCAGTGAAACCGTGGCGAGTATCAAAGCCTCTAAAGCTGAGAAACACATCATAGGACCATTCGTAGCTGAAGGAAGAGGATGAAGAAGAAAAAGACGAGGAGAAAGATGCTTGCGGTGCCATGAGAACAAAGCGTAGTGTGTAAGGATAGTAGTTGCGTCTCGAATATCAAACGGGTAGAAAACTGACAGAGTAGAGAGCAAAACTAAATAATGATGCGCGTACCAATACAGTCAACAAGCCAACAACAAGAAGCAAATGGTTTGAGAGGACATGTTGATGAATATTTTAATTAATACACAAAATAACTATAAGGGTTATACTTAAAAGGGCAAAAATGAACAAAAAGCGCAAAACTATATATATTTTTTTCCATAGTTTTGAAAAATTAATAATTTTGACAAATGAGAATTTAAAGTATATGTTAATTAGTAAGTGATGGTAGTCCTCTGTTTTATGGATGAAAATAATTCTATTCACAATATGCAACAAATTTGAGAACTTTTATTTGGAATTTAGAAAAGGACGGTGATTATTTACGAAACTTGGGTGGACAATAAAAAAACTAGTCGTGGGGATGGGCGGAAGTGCGCTCCCATTTCCTTTCTTCCGCGTGGGGCGAAAGTATCACGACTTCCTCCATCCTCATGTCCTTTTGTTGATCAGCATGCAACTTCTTGGTAATTCTTGAAAAAGGAATCAACATTTAAAAATGGTGAAAAGCACTCTAAAGTGTGAAAAACAAGAATTTCTTTATTAAAAGAAAAGAGCACCTAATGTTTTTAGCATTAAAATAAGAGAGAAAATTCAGGAAATCAAAAAGATTATGCTCGGCTGTCTCTGCAATGCTTTTTGTCTGGCAAAGACATCTTCCCTTTTCGTAAGTTATGACTTCATTACTACTTTATGCGTCTTCTAGTCTTCTTCCCTTAATAATCTAAGTGCTTAACATGTGAAGAGCAATTTTGTATAATAAGCATCACTCTGCACTATCTTTGATTAATTGGGTTTTATGTTATAAAATACGGATGTTATAAAACAAAAATAGAAGAAAAAATGGCTAAGCGTAGTACTAGTATGTTATTGGTTGCCAAATACTAAATAATTTTATGTAGCGTTTAACAGATTACCTAATAGGATTGCTAGTAATCTAGATTATTATTTAGAAATATTGTGATTTTTTATATTATTGGTAATGCTATAATGCAATGTTTGGTATCCATGGATAACATAACTGCCAATTCATATTACTTTTATTGATATATTAAAAAGATTATCAGATAATATATGTCTTTTACTAATATAATAAAAATAATAAATAATATATAATAAATAATTATTATTAATATTATTATAAATTAACAATATTATTAATTAATAATAAATAATAGTATTCACATAGACACCTCTCATGAGGCAATTCATATTGCTACATTGGTGGTAATTTGCATTACTTTGGAAATATAAATTGCCAATAATAAAACTCAATCAAACAAGGCAATGTTATTAGCTTAGATAATTTAAAGTAATATTGCCAATAATCTAGATAACTTATCTTATATCAAATGCTCTCTTAAATCAGTAAAGTAGCAATCACTGACAATCTAGACAATGGTGAGTTCACCAGAGAATAAAAATAAAGGTAAAACTTTTATAGATTAGATTTATGAATAATGAATCTAATATATCAAATTTTCATCCCTATTTTTATTTTCATACCTTTTGGTTTATGGTTCCTAATTAGTGATGACAAACATTATTTTGTCACGCTTGATCTACGTGACAGTGTTTCAGATAAAAAGCATTTGAGAGCTGAAATTATATTGCCATAATGTGAATCACAAGAAGCAAAAGGTGCTGGAGAACTAGGAGATAAAGCTGCAAGGGCAAAAGTGAATAAGCTGTACACTAATACAAAAAGCAAATTTGGAGTGACAAGATGTGATATTTACATAATATGAGATAGTAAGGACAATGCACAAATGGATGGGTCATAAGGAAAAGAAGAAAGGGAATAGAATATTCCATTTCGGAGAAAGAAAGACAACACATGAACCAATGGGAAAATTCAAAGACTATACCAACTTGACGGCTCACTAAAACGACTAAAAGATAGTCTGTCAAGCCTACAACGATCTGAATCTTTTCCATGTAAGGAATACCATGTTGCTGCAGAAAGACTCGGAAAAGAGAGCACGGAATTCGGCCTTCTGTTTTCTTTTCTTTTCTTCTCTCATTCTTTTTTGTTTTTGTAAACACTGAGTGCTTTTGTGAGCTAGAGAGCTTCGTAAGTTTGAGAGTTTTCGGACTATTTTGAAAAAGGCTTGAGTGTTAGTCTTTTGTCTATGAAAAAGCCTTGCGAGTGAACTTTGACTTTGTGAGTGACTCTGTTCTGAGAGCTTGGGTTTGTGAGAATTTGTTGTTTATAAGCTTTGGAAATATGTTTGTAAGGAAGAATTGTTGTTAGTAAAAAACCTCACCTTTGGTAGAGATTGGATATAGACTCCATGTTAGAGATAGAGCTAATATAAAACTTTCAATATTATCTTCTCCTTCTTGACTCTCTTTATACTGGCTTGCTTTTAATTATATCAAATCATTCATTTAATTGTTTTTGTCATATTAAGTTTAATAGTTGCATCTAGAACATTATCTTAAATTCTGAAACAATCATAGTAATATATATTTTGTTTGTTTCATGTCGCAATAGTAGATATCTCAGTAAATATCTCATCATTCATTATAAGATATTACTATGTGAATGTTCTAATTTGTGTTTTTAAGTGTGTAAAATATTTATTAAAAACTCAAGGGCTTGATTTCACCCCTCCCCCTTCTCAAGTCCTCTGATATTATCATTACCAAACACACACTGATGTTGCCAAACACTAAAAGGGTGTTTGGCAAACTAGAAAAACTAAATAACTCGATACAATGAGCCTAGTTTTTAATAAATATTGTTTGGTAATTACATATATATTTTAAAATTAGTTTTTATTCGAATCAATTTGGACATAAAATCAGTTCTAAAAAAAATTAATTTTAAATTAATTTTATTTCATTTCAAAATTTTCTCCCTTGTATTTTATCTCTTTCCACTCTTCTCTTCTCATTTCATACAAATCCTTTCTCTCTCCGTTGATCTTGTCAATTGTCCGCTGCTGCCATTCACCACTATCTGTCATTGACTACCACTGCCAGCTACCATCATCGGCCGTCGCAGACTGCTTCTAGCCACCCCCATCTGCCGTTGTCCACCACCATCTATCACCGACTACCATCGCCAGTTGCCACTACTATCTGTTATTGGCTGCCACTAGTCCCACCATGCGTTGTTGCCGCCAACTTGGGTTTTTAATGATGTGGTTAAGAGAAACAAAAGAAGAACAACAACACATATGTTAAAACTAACTAAACAACATTTAATAAAGCTGATTCATTTTTTACACAAATTAACATAGTTAGGTCTACTTTGTAGCAAGTTAAATTGGTTTTTCAAATTATCAAACACCCCCTAAAGTAGTGAAATATAATAATAATGATGATGAGATAAAAATCTATCCCGTAGTTACCATAATAAACACGGCAACAATCAATAAACATTTTTCAGAACACCATAACAACTTTTGGTATCAGCCAGGCCAGTCAACAAAACCATTCACTCAGCTCTGATGGTCACATTGCTAAAAGGCCTAGGTCGAATTGAAATATTGAATCTAAATTTGACACTTTCTTGATACTGCAAATGTTCATACTTCATACAATCCAGAGGTTGCCCGAATTCTGTGGCCTTGTGGCAATGCCTGGGTTTTGTACTTGGGACAAATTTCTTCCCTATGACAGTTAATGAGTGGATTGGTGAGTTTGCCCACAATAAGAATAGCTCAGTCTTCCTTGCGAGGCTGTGGTGGGCTTGGAGGTGGCGAAATCAGGAGATTCTGGATCAGGAATGTTGGAGTATTCACTTTGTGGCTAATCAAGGGTTCAAGGACATTGTGGATTTTGATAATTACCTGGGTAATGATATTGGGAATACAGTTAGAGGGAAATGGAGACCACCACCGGATGGGTTTGTCAAACTCAATTCTGATGCGAGCCACTTCTATGATCTTTCTTTATCAGGCTATGGTGGCCTCTTGAGATCTGATAAAGGAGAATGGATTAATGGGTATCGCGCCAATGTAGAGTGTAAACAAGTTACTATTCTAGAGCTTCTAGCTATTAAGGAAGGACTCTCTTTGGCTTGGAGTTTGGGTTATCAAAGACTTCATTGTGAGACTGATAGTTCAAAAGCTTTTTGCTTGCTTTCATCAAGGACTCAACCAAAATCACCCACATTGTGTCTTCTGCTGCAATCCATTCATGAACTGTTGCAGAGGGACTGGGATATTTGTTGCTACTTTGTGTTACGTACGGCTAATGAAGCTGCGAACTACCTAGCTAAGTTGGGAGCCAAGTCCTGTGCAAGACTTCATCTTTGGGCGGATCCTCCTCCAAAAATCCAGCTTATTCTCCTGGAGGACATGATGGGCTAATTTCTCTGTGTTTGTTTTCTTTGTTTCATACTCTACCAAAAAAGTAGGTTTTATAAACTAGAATTTCGAAAGGAAAAATAAGAAATAACTGCTTTCCAATAAATGCAGGATTCTGATTCACAATAACACTAACTAAAAGCATGTGTGTCAAAATTAAACTCTAGATATAATGATTTGAAAAACAAAATTATTAATGTTGTATGCAATTTACATTCTCCTGGACCACTAATGAACTCTGCTCATTAGAGTAAGCCATATTTTTACAAAGTATAAAATAATCTTGCACAGGTAGTTGATTAAAAATTTATGAACTTAAAAAATCTACGGCTTAATTAATTACACAACATGACTAACATAGCATTAGGTGATGTAATTGTTAATGTTTGCTACGGACACATCGCAAACCATTCATTGCTCTGCCAACAAATCGAAACCGTATATATCTTCAATGTGCTAAACAAAGATACACATTGTGTGAAGGCAGGAATTTCACCATTAGACTAATAAACAAACATATTAAGATTATGGAGGATGCTATGGTACACCTTGTCAAGTATCACACACCTTTATTTAACCAATCGGATGCATTTAGCTACTTTTATTAAAGTGTGGTTAAATGTACTATTATTTAGCTACATTTCTCTAAGTGTGGTTAAATGAAAATGCTTGACACATCGAACTTGATCAAGGTGCATTTAAGGCATCCTCATTCTGGCAATGCTAACAATTCAAGTCTAGAATGTTCCAACATAAGATTTAGACAATTAGGTGGTGTTTGGTTTGGCATTTTTTATTGTCATTTCCACAAAAAATAGAAAATAGAAGTCAAAATATTTGTTATACGGTTTTTGAAAATATGACCAGAAAATATTTCCTGAAAACCAAGGAAAATTTGAAAACAGCAAATCCACCTTTTCACCTTTTCAGTGAAAATATTTTCAGCTAAAATGCGGTGGCACAATTATAATAAACAAAACTTCTATTCGTTTTTGGTTCCATGTCTCTGGTACGAATCTGCATCAGGCGAAGGGTGCAATTTTTTTTTAGACAATTTTCTCTTTCTTTTGTCAGATATCGGGTTCATCTAATGGGAAAGTGAAATGCATTTTTTCTTCCCCCAATTCTCTAATTAGGGAAAAGTAGGAAACCCTCCCTCGAATCTCAATCATTCCATTATGCCTTCCTCCCTTCCCTCAACTAGTGTTCCGCCGCTCACCGCTCGACGCTTCCCTTCCTTCATCCCTTCCATGCCGGTGTGCAAGGAGGACGAGGTGCAAGTTGTGTGTGGGACCTACAAGGGCTGCAAGGGGAAGGTGACGCAGGTGTACTGCCGGAAGTGGGTGATCCACATCGAGCACATCACCCGCGAGAAGGTCAATGGCTCCACTGTCAACATCGAAATCCACCCTTCCAAGGTGGTAATCACCAAGCTCCACCTCGACAAAGACCGCAAAGCTGTTGTATTCATATTCGATTGGTGATTTGTTTTGGTTTTTTTTTTGTTTTTGGGATTAATAGGGTTGGAACACATCAATGCGATAATAATCTGTATGCATGTGGACAGCAAGGCCTAGTCCTACCATGTTGTATGAAGATAAGCTCTAGTTAGCTGTTGCCATCCTTTGTGTTCTGCATGAGAGGTGTTCTATATAATGTAGCCGGTGATGAATATCTTGTATTTCCTCCCTCAACCAATCTTTTTTTTTTTTCCCTCTCTCATTATTAGTTATAGCTATTTAACATGTTCTTGGATTTTATGGCAGATCAATTTTATCTTGTTGATTTTGGATTTTCTAATATGGCTGGCTACCTTGCTCCATTTCATAGTGCAAGATATCATTTGTGATAGTACTAGTTATTTTATTTAATTATATCTTTTTTTAATATGACTATTATTTATCTATAAATCAAATATATTCCAAACATATTTTGTCATTACAAGTAATTTTTTTAGTTAAAGTTTCTTTTGTAGTATTTAATTATATAATAATTGATAATGATAACAAAATTACTTAAAAGTGAGTAATTTATTTTATTTTTAATTTTAAAATTTTATAGAGTTATCTTATTTTAATAAATACTTTTAAGTTCATCTTAAATTTATAAATAATAAAGTTCATCTAAATGTATAAAATATATATATATATATATAATTTTTATTATTTAATAATAAATATAATTTTATTATCTCAAATCTGATTTTAAAAATATATTTTAAAAATAGGCAAACCAAACATATTTTTATTATTTCCCCTTTTTAAAAATAGACAAATCAAACGCATTTTCTAAATTCAAAAAATTTGAAAATAAAAATTATTTTCAAAAACTGAAAATAAACAATGAAAACAGAAAATATTTTCACAAATCAAAGGTAATTTAACTTTTCCTTTCCATATTATCCGCTGCTAAAGAAGGCATGCTTTCCAATATACTAGACACTACCTATGCATAGTGTAGCACTCGTTGAAAGTAAAGATAATGGCATAATTTTACATAGAAAGTTTAGAGTTGGACATTAATATACATAGATACACGATAGAGTTCAGGAGCAGAAGTAAAGTTTTGTTTTCCATAAACTAAACATTTTCAAACCCGATAATAAAATTACAATTTATTTAATTATAACTCCACATATTTTTGTCTGCTGAAAGAGTCCACCTTCTTCTAGAGCGTTACTTAACTAATCTAAAACCATCAAAAATAGAGTAAGAACTTAAAATTCTCAGTAGATAATGAATAGTTCTAAAGCATTTGAACTATGATGGTTCCAGCCGTATCTTAACACGGAAATCCACACGGCTATTGTATCATAATCTCATCACATTACTTATAATCAAATCATAATATTGTGGGCAGTAATTGTTTAAAAATATATATTATGCAATACATAAGGTGGTAAATATTAATAATAATATAATCTCTTTACTTTAATTTTTACTTTCCTTTGTCTGCTTGTCTCACACATATTCGAAGGCCTTCTTTTAGGGAATTCCCATTCTCTGGTGGTATTTTTAACATCGTGACGACAAAGCGAGATTTTTATGCCACACTAACCAAGGTAGGTAATATAAAAGGATCTTGCATCTTATCCCTCTGCCTTCTTGGCGGTTAACGGCAAATATTAATTTAATATCTTTCATTCAAAATGCTTACTTGCCATAATACATAAATTCATAATAAATATACAAATGTATAAACTTAAGCAATAAATATAACTTAAATAAAAGACTCAAATAGTATAAGATAAACAATAATTTAAATAATAAATTTCTCTCATAATAAATTAAATAATAAATCATAGAATCAATAAGTGGAATAAAATGTAGAAACTATAAATTAATTCATAAGTTTAAAATAATCGAAGTGTGCAAGGATTTAAATAATATAAACTTGAATAAAATATATAACATAATATTTCAATAAAATTTCTCAAAACATAAAGTTGTTAATTTAAAATGTTAATTTCTAAAATGATTGAATCTAATATCACTTTTATTTAATTCCTTTTTAACTTTCTGTTTAGGATCCATGAGTCTGTCATTATCATCATGACGCATATTGATTCTCTAAAGAAATTACCATAAAAATTGATAACTCAAAATAATGTAACATTATAATAACAAGAATCATAATAATAATAATAATAATAGTAAGCAATATTATAAGGGAATATTAAATAAATTAACTTGAAATGATAAATAAAATAAAACTGGAATAATATTAAGCAATACTATAAATTAATATTAGATCAAATAACTTATAATGATAAATAAAATATATTATAATGATAATTAATAAATAGCAATAATATAAAAGAACATAAAATAACTTGAAACAATAACTTGAATAAATTGTAATTAGAGAAATATTGGGCAACTTTAATGTAATAAAATAATAAGATAACTTGGAATAATAAAATAGATTGCAGTGAATAATAAAGAGCAACAATATAAGGAATATCAAATGAAATAGCTTGAAATAAATTTTAATATAGAGATATTAGATAAAATAACTTGAAATATAATATAAACTGCGATAGTGAATAATAATTAGTAGAGTAATATTAAATAATATAACTTGTAATCAGTAAATAAAGCTATGATTTTACTTCACAAATAATTTTATTATCTATCTCTAATAATTGTAGACAACCAAAAACAGTATAGGCACACGGAGCTTCTTTCCTCTCTGATCTAATATCCTTGCTTCTTTTTCCTCCCCTCTCCCTCTTTCTTTCTTTTTCTTTCTCGCTCCTGACGGTGAATTCCCTTTTTCTTTCACTATACTTACAATTTATCTTTTGTGTTTTTTTTTTTTTGTTCTTAACCGCGAGCCAACACCCTCCCTTATTTATAGAATCTGAAGCTTACGAAAATGTCATATGTGATGTTTAGGAATTTATTACCATATACTTAAAGTCCTTACCCATATTTTCTGCTACTGGCTCGAGCTCTCTTTCTTTCCCTTTATTTTTTTTCTACATTTATTGCCATGATAATTTTTCTTCCTCCCACTGCTTCACGTCATTGACGTGAATCCTCTTCCTTTCCTTTTCTTTTCTTTTTTTTTTTTCGAAGTCTTCATTCTTTTTTTTTTTTTTCTTTCTTTCACATTTATTGTTTGTGGTTTGTTTTCCAAAGCCATGGTCTCCAATCTACAAAACTAAAGTCTTCAATCTAAATCTCACAGTCGTGAGTTTTCATTTTTTTTCCAATAGTTTATAATTATAATTATGTTATTATTTGTAATTATTGTTACTATTGTTGCTATTACTTTATCTATCCTAATATTAATATTTGATATTAAATAGATTAATATATTTTGAAGTTGTTGTTACTAATTATATCTTTACTCTAAAAGTTAATGCCTATCTTTTTAATTATTCGATCAATCAATCGTGTCAAAAAGATTAACTTAAACACATCAATTAAAATATTTCAATCAAGTAGATTAATCAAATTACTCAAATATTTTATAAAAAGGGATGTTATACATAGCACAAGAAAACAACTTTTAAAATTATTATCAATTTAGAGTTATTTAAATTTATATAATACTTTATTATTATTTTATAAGATATTAAATTAATTTTTATAATTTTTTTGGTATAAATTAATATTATAATTTTATTTTTAAATATATGTATTTTTATACATATATTGTTATTAGTTAATGCAAAATAAAAATAAATAAATAATTTAGACATCTCTGCACTAAGAGATATCTTTATTACTCAAACTTTTTTCTCTATTTTAAAACATACATCCCCTAAATATGGTTATAAGAACACTTTTGTTAATAAGTTTAAATTTTTTAAAAAAATTGAAGTAATTTACTTGAGAATTTGATTAACTACATAATTTTTTAAAAACAATCGAATACCCAATAAAACAATGAATTAGTTGAAATGATATAACATATAGAGATATAAAGATTTTGAAACTAATTAATTAAATTAAAATTTAGACATTGTCTTTGTTAGATTAAATTTAACATAAATATATTAGTCATGGATTTGATGATAACTGCTGCAATTATTTTAAATTGTAACAATAATATTTATATATATTATGATTATCTAATGATTGTATGCAATTATTTGTCTTAAGAATTTTGAAATTAATCAAGTTAAATTATAGATATTGTGTTTGTCAAGTTTAATTTAACATAGATTGAATCAATATAAAATATAAGTATATTCAAATATTACAAAATTTTATAGTATATCCCAAAAATAAATAGTTGAAATCACTTAAATTGTTCCAAAGTTTTGATTTTGCCAATTTTAAATTAACATATTTAACTACATTTTTTATTAATTAAATTAAATTATAGCAATGTATTAGCTTTATAGAATAAGACACCCCCAAATATGGTTATAAAATTAAATTTGTTAATAAGGTTAAGTTAAAATGATGAAGCTAATTTATTTGATAATTAATTTGATTAACCACATACTTTTTTAAAAACAATAAAATTTTTGAATAGCCAATAAAATAATAAATTAGTTGAAATGATATACCATATAATGATATAAAGAATTTGAAATTAATTAAACAAAAATTTAGACACTGCCTTTATCAGATAAATTTATATATTCCCACTTTTTTATGTAATAAAAGATAAGCGATATAAATATTTCAAGAAAATCTATATACAACATTAAGTCTGTAACATGATTAAATTGGATTAATTTTAAATTTTAAAGTTATAATTATAAAGTAAAGATATGAAACACATGAAAGTACAAAAAAAAAAAATACATGAACAATATAGCAAATTATATTTATTAAATTTATTTATATGTTATCAAAAGTAAAAATATTTGATTATTTTACTATATATATTAGAAATGATGTATGTGACAAAAAGTATTTGTTCATGTGCTAGTATTGCCTTAGAAAATGTAAAATATTTGAAATAAGAATTTATAAAGATTTTTGAGCCATTAATATGTTAAATGTTTATTTAAATGTTTATTCTTTGTTTTTTAATCAATACACTAATATTATTGGGTAAGAAATCGCTGAAAACATATTTTGAAAATGCATGAATTAATGAAAAGTTGAAAAATTTTGGTTTTGGAAAAGAAAAATAGCTATCAATTAATGAATGAGTGGAGAAGACTAAAATTGTTGGTGTAACTATTTAATACAAGATGTTGGAAAAAGACAAAAATAAAAGATATTAAATAAGAGTATTAAATTGAGATTTTTGGTATTCAGAATATAAAAAATCATATTCTACTTTAAGATATAGATATGTATGATTTAAGATATAGATACATGATTCTTGCTCCAGGTCTTAATCATTAGAGTGACTATAGTATAACAGGCAGCAAAGGGACATGCAATAGTCACGAAAACAAGCATAAGCAAGAACATACTAAAAATTTATTCAAAGGAAAAAAAAAAAAAAAACAAAACAAACAAAACACACATTCTAACCTGAAAAATATTGCACCATTGGAAGTCCACAGCTATAAAATTTATTCATTGGACTTCTCAGTAAGCATGAAAACCATAGGCAAAAGTTTATCAAAGGGAAGCCTATGTCCCACAGAACTCAACTTCCACAAGCTTTTGTTTAAGTTTAGGCAACAAAGTTTAATTCATATTATCAATAACCAAATATATTGAAAGTTTGAACTGTTAGGTGAAGGCTAAAGATTTTTTTTTTTTTTATATCTACAAATATAAATTGCCCTTGCAACTTTTTAACATTCTCCTCAGAAACCATTCTAGTACCGAATAATAATGCATAACAAGCACATCAAATACTTTCTGTAAATTGTTAGTGTGGATCCTCAAAGCTAACAACATGCAGAAGGTGAAAAGAGGGAATATTGTATACACAAGGATATGCTAAATATTAACAATCATTAACACTAGGCAGAAAATTCAAAATGTCTCGAACATTTGTCATAAAAAAATGCACAGCTCAAGCATATGCTTGTGATAATTATGATATATATTCAAATAATCTAGTATTAATCCAGCCCCACATTTACGCCAAGTGCATATGTTAACGTCAACATATCATAGTAAGTCAAATTAGCTCAAACCAAATCAGTCAAAATCCAACAAATTTTAAAATGGATGGTTCAGACAAGAGCAAAAAGAAAAAGGATTGATAAAGTTTATATGAAATTTACAAGATCTCTATGCTGCTAATGACCAAAAGCCTTTTTTTTTTTTTGTTCCACCTACTCAATCTCAAGCCCTATAGGTAGCTGAGAGTAACATTGGCACATTCTCCTGCATGTTTAACCACTGATTTCGTTATGCTTACAAGAGACGCTAACAAGAAATAAAATCAAAATCAAAGCAAATGATTAAACAACTCCTCTTTTTCCTTTTGATTCCTTATTGCATTCTGATAGTACCTTTATAGCAGTCAAAAACAAGTGAAAATATACATGAATATACCATGAACTATGGCATCACAAAACTGCTTGTAGAATCTGTCATCTTATTTTTTTGACTAACTTGCCCACAACTCCATTAAATTAATACACCTCTCCGGTCTGGTCAAACTAGATCAACCATGCTAAGACAAAGGGGATTCACAAGAAAATACCTTGCCATCTAATCCCAAGAAATAAGCAATGCCTAATGCATCACACGGTAGCTTCTATCACTAGACTGACACCTTGAGGTTTACAGAATCAGTCATCTGAAAGGTTCAACTGGTGCAGATTCTTCAAGAAAGTGTGCTGCCTGAAAACATTCTGTAGCTTCAACTAATGATGACGTTGTACCTTCGGCCTTGTGAAGAAGAGCAAGATTATACCAAGCAGATGCACAAAATCTGTCATGATGCAGCGCATCCATCAGAAAGCTTCTGACTGCAGAATTTGATTGATTACTGCACCGTTTAAGAACTACCGCGGTGGAGATTAAGCTGGGGACATGGCCAGGATCAATGTCTAAAGCATCACGAAATGCTTTTAGAGCCTCTTTATAAAGGCCCTTTGCTTCATAAATTGTACCTGGAGAATTGAACAAATAAACATTATATGCAATCCTGGGAAACAACTAGAATGGAATATTTATTGCTTATTCTCCAACTTCCACCGCCTCCCTGTTCTTTTTCTTTTTTCTTATGTTCACTAAGAATGTACAGTCTGATATTATTTATAGCATGAGTGGTTTTCTGTTTGAGAAGCCCTATATCAGTCTGAGAAGAATCTTCTCTTTTGTAACTTTTCCTCAAACTATGGTTTTCGAGCTATAAATGGAAATCCAAACAAGCTATCAATCTTAACATACCAAACTTTCATCCGAATATCACAGATATTATGCTACATTACTTTTTATCTTCGATGTTGCTATGTTTTGCACTTTGTGAAATATGCTTAATTGTGCACATAGACTTTAGATTAGTTTATCATGATAATATAAAAAATTCAGAGAAAGTTAAGATATATTTGGTTGCTTTATAAGACATGTGCCTTGCTTAACGAAGGTACATGTTAGAACTGGAATGAAATCACAAAAAACTAGTGTTTATTCAAGAATTACAAAATAGAGAGGAAATTCTAGAATCCTCTAACTCTTCCAAAGCCTCACAAATGGACACCCTAACGAATCTACTGTTCTCTTTATTTATAGTCAACTAACTCTTCCAACTAATTGGAACTAACTTGGTGTCCTAACAGTACATGCCTCACAAGTCACATCCAAGCTCCGTGAATCTCTTGGCATCTCAGTGCTACAACATGTTACACAGCAATAAATAAAGAATACTCCCCATACGACAATATATGCCACTTATTTTGAAGTGATTATAATCTGTTAGCATCAGTTTAGGGAAAAAATTAAAAAACAAAAATTGAATGGAAAACTGATGTATAGTTTAGGGTTTAGGGTCATATATTTACCTATTGCATGACATCTAGTAGCAGAGTATAGCTTGATGGCCCTAGATTTTGAAAGGCAGGCCTCTGCATCACGCCACTGTAAAAGATTGATGTATACATAAGCAAGATCATGCCATACTTCCACTTCCAAGTTCTTAACATGATCTCTTTTGTCCTGTCACAAATAGTATGGTAAAAGGGTAAGCAGCTTTAAGCAACATGGCTTTGCAAATGTATTTATTGCACCAGTAAAATTAATAATTATTAATATTATAAAGAAAAAACTAAGAGAGAAAGAATGCGAAGAAAAACTTATCCACAATCAATAATGTTTACCTTGAAGCAAGAGTTCATTTTTGAATTTTCAAATACAAGCACCCAGCATCAATTCAACCTAATAACAATATGCCTTACATGAGCTGTATAAACTTTGATCATTTCTGTGGAGCTCATTCATTCACCAGCCATGCTTCAACCCAACAATGAGCATCATACAGGTACATTGAGCAAAATAATTCTTTATTTAAAAAAAAGGTAAAAGAAAAAAGCCACACCCTAATAGATTGCACCAATGAATGCTAAACCCATAAGGTGACAATCTTACTATGGAGAACATTCTTTCACCAAACAGTTCAATAGATCTCCAAAGGACCATACAGTCAAATGAATTCAGCAATGATCAGCATCCAACAAATCATTACATATGATTCCTTACAGGACATATCAAACCATGTAGTTGTACATAGTATACACTATGTACATTTCAACAATGGTGAACAGTTTGTAAAAATCTTTATAACAATTACAGTTGGGCCCAACAAATACCAATAACTAATAAATATAAGCTGTTATAAAAGCTTGAATACTTGCCATTTATATCCTAGTACTTGCCATCAAGTGTGGGTTGATTGTTGAATACTTCTTCAGGCACAACATGCAGACTGTTAGGTTCTAAATGCGGAGACAGAAATGCAATAGAATGATAGATTTGAACTTATGAACTGCCCCTGCGATACCAGAATAATATACTGACTCTTGAAAAATGTAGGTAATGTACAAACCTAACTTCCTCACAAAAGAGAGGCATGGCTACTCATACTATTATTTTAACCAAATGAATCTCTCCTTCAACTAGGTGATATCTGGTTTAGAGGAAGAATGAATCAGAAACTCTAATATAGGAATAAGGGGAAAAAAAGATAAAAATACTGCATGATCTGATTCCTCTTGAAAAAAAAAAACTCTCAATTGAAGCGAACAACCTAGTTAAAATATTTTCCACAAAGCTTCCCAATGAGGTATGCTTACAATGACATGAATATATGAACCTAGCTGTAGCATGCCTTTATAGGTGTACTATAATTTAAAAAGTTCCATATCAAAACATTTTGAGAAGCTCTATGCACTCTGCATTTTCTTTTACATGAAATGCATCATATCAAACCAAATAAAATGTTGATTATGTCTTCAGTATTCTCATAGTCTCACTAATACTATTCCTATCAATATGCTAAAATACAGATCAACAGGGCACTTACATACACAACTACAAACCCATGATCATAAATATACGCAAAAGGCATAAATTCATACATGTTAAAGGGAGAACAACATCCATCCAATTCTAACATTAGTAATCACAAAGACAAAGGCCCATGATTCAGAACTACTATTCAATCTGCAAAGTTATTACAACAACAAACCTTAAATAGCTTCTTCCCAGAACCAAAACTTTTACTCTGAACTTGAAGAACAGCAAGAAGCTGAGTATATGTCTCAATGGCACTCTTTAACTGGCCCTGGGCAATTTGAAGTTTAGCTTTTGTTCGTAACAAGTCACCGTGGTCCCATTTCCCAGTCTGATCCAAAGCAGCATTGATAATAGATTCAGCATCCAAAAACCGTTTTTGAGCAGATAATATCCGGGCTAACAATAACCAACCTTTAACATTAGAACCAATTTCCAGTTTTAGAAAGCATTTAGCATAATGAAGTGCAGCATCCAACTTCCTTTGCTCTGCATATTCTAAACTGAGATGGTATAGTACAAGGGGGTCTTTCATGCTGGTCATTTTGCCTGCAGTTTCCAGGGCATGAAGCGCCTCAGTTTGTCTCTTAACCCTCTCAGAATCAGAAATGGCCAATTTTGAGTATGCTGAAAGCGAAACACCAAGTAAGCAATTGGCCAGATTTTCTACCTGATTACATGTGCCATCCAAGTTCTCAAGCACTTTACAAGCAAAGCTTACCCCATCTTCTGCAAGACTAGAGTTCTCACAACAAATCTTCGAAGCCATTAACAAACTTGGAACATGTTTTGGGTCCTCTCTACTACTCAACAGTTTTCTAAGAAGATCCAGTGCAACCATGTTCTTACCTGCTCCATAATAACAAAGAGCTAAAGCATAGAACCTTTCCTTTCGATGGATAGTCCCAGGGAGCAATTCTTCCAATTGATTGGCTAAAACTGTCAAATCTCCAGAAACAGACAGGGCAAATGAAAGGTGGTCTAAAATTGAAGGGTCCCACTCAATTCTATTTAGAGAGACTTTTCTTAGCAAAATCATTAAAAGAAGTATAGCCTCTTCAATGTTGTTTCTAGGTACAAATGATCCATCCATTTGGGAACGGAGATCAGGGGGCATTGCTTCCCCTCCACTATATAGAAGAAAAAAAACAAACTCTTTCTGAATCTTTGCTATAGTCTCTGCATCAAGATTCCATTGATGAAGGAGTGCTCGCCGGTAAGACAAAATAGATTCACGTGGACAATCAGCGAGTTTCCATAATTCTGGAAGCAGCTCAACTGCCTTGCTCAGAGTCTCCTGCAATTTACATTCAGCACCAAAGTTATCAGGCAAGCCTTCGGGCAATGAAGATTCCACTATGTCCAGAATAACTTTGCAAGATTGAGCAGCTTCTGCAAGAATTATTTGAAAAATATATTAGATTACACTATGTCTTCTCATATAGCTCAACAATTCTATAATTTTTTTTAAAATGTTAAAATTGAAAATTAAATCCCACCTTGCTTGACACCAAGATCTCTAGGCTGTGAAGCTCAAGCAAAAATGTTGGATTATTTAAGATATTATCAGTACAGGTGACGCACTATATCAGGGGTTAGGGGCATATTAACATAAAATCTAGAAAGCTATTATATGTCATATTGTGATAGGAATCAATTCCAGAGCAATATTTTGCATAGTAGATGACTGACAATGAAATAATAACAAATACAAGTGTGCTTATGCAATAGCATACACTTTTGGCTTGGTCATTGAAAGCCATGTCAAAACTTTGCCATAACAATGTAAATTAATAATTTCGATAATTAAAATTATAAAAGGCCTAGTCTTGAGAGTTTTATCTTATAATCTACAGAAGCTCCACATCCACAACTATATGACAGGTTCAGATAGCAAAAAGTATGGCAACACAAAAAATTAACATTTACAATAAATCTCATATTTAAAAAAGAAGACACATAGAAGTTGAAATCAAAAGCATGTTCCAGATATTATAACTGGAAAATAAGATCGAATAGAGGTAAATTATGTATGATTGTGCAGATTAAAAAGAAAATATGCAATAAAAACCCACAAGTTCCTCAAAATAAAAGCAAAGGGCAAAACCTATAAATCAAACAACCACCAAGAGTACCTTTAAACCTTGCAAGAACCTGCAAAGATTTTGCTTTTAGGAAGACAGCTTCCAACAATAAGGCAACAGCATGTATAGACATTTGCGGTTCATCATAATTCTGGGAATGTCTCTTACGGCGTTCTCTGCTTCTGGAGAGAGCAACTTTAATCTTGGGAGTCACAGCACCTATATCTATTCCTTCAAAGACATGTAAAGCAGCTACCAAATTTCCTTTCTGATATTCATATCTTCCTAGCAGAGCTCTAGCTTCCTGCAGATTACGGACATATTTTTCTTTAAATAAGAACGGCGCTGTAACCACTAATTTAAAACAAGAAAAAGACCACAAAGAGAGACACAGACTTTATTAACTCAATGTAAATTCTAAAGTAAGTCCCAAAAAATATTTGCTGAGTAGCTAGGAAACTTGAATAAATAGATCAGCAGACAACTACATGCATTAGCCATGTCTTTAAGAAACCACCGCATTGGCCTTATAATTATATTTAGTTAAATGAATTAAGATGAAGGATTCAGTCAAACTACAGATACATACTGACTTTCCACAACTAATGGCATAGACGGAAAGACCAGAAAGTAGTTTTTACAAGTTACAACTATGAATAACCTACCAAGAAGAATTCATTTAGACAAGCAAGATCCTAATTAATGTAGGAAAGAAACATATAGTTGCTTCTAGGGTATATACAAGCATGTATACCGTTTATACAAGTTACAAGTTACAACTATGGATAACCTACCAAGAAGAATTTATTTAGACAAGCATGAAGTTATTTAGTGCATAGGAAAGAAACATATAGTTACTTCTTGGGCATGCAGAAGCATGTATACACACTCTCTCTAGGGTGTAGAGCAAAATCAATTAGTAAATTCTGATTCTGCAAACATACAAGGCAAGGTATTTTTGATGAAACCAACCTCATAGTTCAAGACACCACTCTCACGTAAGGATGATTCAGCTTCTTCTATATTGCCGGTGTCCAGCTTCTTGTTGTCAACTTGTCCCGCAGGGCAAGAATGACCGCTTGCCGAACAATCATTGGTTACAAGGGATTCAGATGAAGGAACCATTTCATCTGCTCCTCCTAATGGCTCCACCGAGCGCAGGCACTTCATTATCTTCCTTCAAACTCCTCCTGATTTCACCTATCCTCCTACGTCTAATCCTGCTCCCCATACTGCTCCTCTTGTCTCAAAAATCTGCCAGGAGAAAATATGAAAACAGCAATGTCACACATGCAAATTCAAAACACAGCCATATGTAAAACACAACCTTTTCAGTACTTTTAGCTCTCTGTTCGTGCACGTAGATTAAGCAAAAAATCAAGAGAATCACAAATATGAAATTTCCAACCAAATTCATACTGAGTAAGCTAAATTCAGTGTAATTGAAATTCCAGAACCAAAAAAAAAAAAAAAATTACAAAGCAATTGGAAACAAACATAGTAGACATAGAAAGTAAAAGCCTTCAACTGCTAAACCCATCACTTAAAAGTAAAATCTTCGTCAAATTCATCCAAAATTCCCTCTTCTTAATTCCAATACCACATATCAAAAACAGAAAACCAACTTCACAAAATTGAAACCGACAAACACTAGTTCAGCAACCATAAATTTTAAAATAATAATTAAAAACAAAAAACAAAAACAAAAATATTCGCAGATAATTTGGCTGTGAATTCAGCTCAGGAAACGATTTGAACCTTAAAAACAAGCAGAAAAACGGTACCCTTTTCAAGAACCCAAATTCACAAACGAAGAAAGAAAACAAAACCAAATAATAATAATAACAATAATAAACAGGAAAAAAAAAAAGCTCTCACCTTTTGAATTCCCATAGAGAAAAGCATGTACTAGGACGGCAGAGGCTACAAACAGCAAAACCCATTACTGAATTTGGCCAATCGAAGCCAACTTTAATCAAAGAAAGCTAAAAAAGCCAAAGCATCCAAAAAGCCTCAGCACCAACCTTCCCCTCTTATTTTTACCATATAAAATATAGTTTTTTTTTTTTTGCCCTTATCCTTTTTTATATGTGATATATTTACATGAACTAAAATTGGATCATAAACATAACAATTGAATAAAATGATGATAATTGAAACAGAAACATATGCAATAAGATCTCAGGGCAATTGCACTAGAACCAAACCACCACGAAGCGGTTTGGTTTGGTTTGGTGTTGATTTTGTTGTTATTTTGTTTTGTTCGTGTGTGGTGTGGTGGTGTTGTGGGGCCTAGCGAAGTCAAGTGGGAAGTTTCATTAGTGGTGGTGGCAGAAGGTAATTAAATGCCACGTGGGATTTCGTGCTGACTCTCATTTAAACGGTCATTAACTACATTGTCACGCATTCACATATCACAACCACACCTCCCATCCACTCACGTATTTAATGTTTTATTAGTTCAAATACCCCACTTTTAGGTGTTTTATTCTGTAAATGGGATTTGAGTGTAAGATGTGCACTAAGATAGGATTTGGGGTGAATTTACTCTAATATAGGATTTATTAAAATCAGAATCCTTGATTTAATTTCATTTTATTCAATAAACTAACATGATCACAAATTGAAAATGATATTTTGGACTGCAATGAGATTGGAAATTCCGATTTCTTTATCAGAAATCAAAAATTCTGTTTTCCTTTTAATAAAAAATTCAAATTCTCTAAAACACAAATCAATGTTTCTGATTCTTGTAATCCCATATTCAAGTAAAATGATCCCAATTGTCATGTTTCAATACATATATAATTCAAATCTCATATCTTGAAGAAAGACCCTACTAATTATCTATCAATCCACATTTTTTATTTTTTAGTATAAATTTTAAAAGAATTAACAATTAATAGATTTAAGTAATTTGATATTTATTTTTATTAGGTAAAATTTTGGATTCGAGTATTTTGAATTAAAAAAAAACTATAAGAGAATTTTACCTTATTATAAATTAACCTAACTTGAGTTAAATTAATTAAAATCTAATAACTTTCAGATACTGATGATTTAAAATAAAAAAATAAGTTTTAAAATGAATTCTTGTTTATTTAAAAAAAAAACTAAAATTAAGAGGAAGGCAACAATATGTTAGCGGTTATTGGGTAGTTCTAAATTGTAGTGAAAGTTATTGAATAGAAGTTGTTTTATTTTAACCAATTTTTTCCATTTATATTCAATTGATTATGTAAAGATTATTATAAATATGCATGTGGAATTGAAAAAAGTTTCAATACAATTTATAGAGACAAACAAATTACAAAAGAAATTCCTTTTAATAATGATACAGATAAAAACATGCTTTTTAAGTTCATGTAATCTATTTAGATAATTTTTTAAAAAATTAATACAAATAACTAATTTTTTATTTTTTTATAGTTAAGAAACAAGTTGGAAATTGCTTTTGCTGCTGCTTCTATTATTTACCTTGAAAATATTTTATTTAAAAGAAATTTCCAAACAAGCCCATTAAGAGGTTAGGAATAAAATTGGAATAAAACTTTGTACAAAGAAAGCACAGGTGTATTTGTTTTAACCTTTTTTGAGAAATAGTGACATTTTAACTATTGAAAAAAATTATTTTTATAGAAATTATTTATTTTAATTTTTGCTTAGAACCTAAAAACATATTTTTTTAACTTTTAAATAAAAGTTAAAATGAATAGTTCCTTTAAAAATATTTTTTTAGGTTAAAAAATTAATTTTTTGTTAAAATGAGCTTAACAAAATGGGCTCATTTTTTTCCCCATATGAATTCTAATAACATATACTACCAAAATATGGAAATGCATACATATTTATATGAATATGGAGTTTTTATAGAAACTAACCAATGTGTCAGGCAGGTAATTTTTTTATTTAAAAACATTAGAGCCCGCTAGTACTAGCGGCTGGTTCTATTTTTTTATCTGAAAAAAAAAAAAATCCCTAAGTACTATTGGTTGGTTCTTTTTTCACAAAAAAAGTTTCTAACTCCAAGAGGAGAAAAAAAAAGTAAGAGAAGGAAGGGGAGAGAACAAAAATCCATATTCTAGCAAATACCTACAAAAATTCATAATTTAGTGTATATTTAATACTAATACCATATTCAGAAGGTTTTCTTAACTTTCTCCCTTTTCTTTTTATGTTGGTAAAAATTAGCAACTAAGGCTAGAAATAGGTTAGGCAGTTCGTCGGGAGTCTTTGGCCTAGTCCATATTCGGCCTAGTTTTTTTTGGTAAATTAGCAAGATCCAGACTTTTCAAAAAGCTTTTTTAATTGAATAGATTAGACTATAGGTTATAAAAAGAGTTTATAAGGCCTAAAAGATTGTTTTATTTATTATTATTATTATTGTTGTTGTTATTTCTTCATAATTTCTAATGATAATTGAAGCCTTATGATATATTTTGAATAGATTTTTTGATCTATTTAAGAAGTTTTTTGCTCTATTTAGGAATATATTTTTCAATATATTTAAAAGTCTTTTGATTTATTTAAGAGTATATATTTTGGTTTTGTTAAAAATTTTATAACTAAATAAACCTCTAAATAGGCTTTCGAGCTAGTTGAACTTTAAAAAAATCAGGCTAAGACCCTAAGAAAAACCTATGTAAGGTAATAAGACCAGGTTTAAGTTATATATTTGTAATGCAAGCTAACCTATTTAAATTAAAGTCTAGCTTTTTTCCAACCCTTATTAACAACCTCCACTATATTATAATTAGATAAAAATGTTTCTTCTTTATTTATTAATAAATAACTTATTTTTAGGGATATTATTGTAACTTACTATTTGTCTTATTAAAAATAAACTCAAAATATTTTTTTCTTTTCTTTCTCCATTTCTATTGTTGATCCACATAAAAATTAATTCTTTATAAAAGATAAGAACTGAGGAGAGAGGAGAGAGAAAATTTTTTGGATTTAATTCGATTAAAACAAATGATAAATTATAATAATACCTATAAAAATAAGTTATTTATTAAATAAAAAGAAGATATTTTTATCTAATTATAATACAGTGGAGATTATCAACTTCTACCAATATAAAGAGAAAAAAGACGTTGGCAGAACTTTATAAAAAATAATTTTCCAACCAAATGCACCCATAATTGAGTATATTTTGACCTATGAACAAAATGGAATTCATAATTGAAAGACTTGCAGGGTATCGTGCCAGGACTGGCAAAGGGACAACAACCGATAATTAAGAATAGAATTTATTTTAGAGAAATAATAAAAGATTTAATTTTTGTAGGGTATGGTATTAATTCATTAATTATTTATTATTAAATGGGATATAGATCTAATTTAAATAGAGTTTATTTCTTATCCAATAATAAATAAGTGATAAGTCAATACGATATCCTAAAAAAAAATAAAAAATAAACTGCTAAATATTTCACTTTATTTAAAAAAAAAATGGTCAGGCGGTCGTTGTGACGTCCTCTATGATAAAACATAAGAAAAAAATCCTGTATGGCTGTGGAGAAAAACTACTTCTTTTTCTATCATATAAAATTGAAGAGTCAAGATGCTCCATGGAGGACTTTCTTAGCGGAGTATGAAAGAATTATTCTAAAACGTAAATTATATTCAAGCCACATGAATATGAATGGCATTAAGTTTTTCCTATTTTTTTTTTTTCTAATTATCAATTAACGTTGTAACATAGTTGGTATGTGAGCGTAATTAAATAAAATATTGAGAAAAATACAGTAACTCTTTAACTTTTTTAAAAAAGGCACTAAAAACCAAGCCTATAAAAAAACACTTTATTTCATTATTAAAAAATATATTAATAATTGGGATAATTAACAATCACGGTGCTTGATATTTCAAGATATAGCACTAAATTCTAAATTTATATAAATATTACACTCTACTTTAAATTTCTTTAAATATTGCACTCCACCCAGGTAAATGGCTTCTAACATGGACATAATGTTTAGATCTATAATAAACCTATTTAATATTAACTCTTATATTTCATTTAAAAATATCGATGATTGAGATTGCATTTTATAATTTTTATTTTTAATTATTCTTATTTCACAATTTCATTATCCGTGGTTCTACACCACTAGTCTGCCACTTGCCTTGTTCACGCCAACATGACCTCACTGCCGCATAACTCAGCTATCATGATGACGTTGCCCTCATACCATCCTATGTCGCTTCCTTCTATGTGCCGCTTCTGTGACAACTGCCATTGAATATTCCTCCTTCTATCACTGTGACCTTTCCTTCTTGGCAACTTTTCACTAAGGGTTTAGCAAACATGCCAAAGAACAATGACAATAATTCAAATCAACCAAAGAAGCCACCATTGAATAGTACAAAGCCACAATTCAAGTACCCTATTCCATTAGAAGATGAAAACTACTTATTTACTTATTTATTTTTCTTATCTCAAAATTTCTTTCTTATTTTTTATTTTTGCAGTTTGATTTTATGAAAAAAAGTGGCTTTTGCATACTCTATAAAAAGTTTGAAAATTTTGAGGGGAATAATTCCTATGGGAATTTTGTGTGAAACAGTACTCAGCTAAGGTTGCTTAATGCATAATGTTATGGCACTGTCATCTCATGTAAGATCCTATGTCTTTACTTCACAACCATATGATAAACCATCCACCCCACTATCAAGCATACAATTTGATAATTAAAGAAAAAAAATGAAAAATTGGACTAAAGGTGATTGAGAAGGCGTAGAAGAAGCTAATGGTAGTGTAGAAAGAGGGAAAATAAAATTGGAGACGGAGAAAAACTAGTTTGCAAAAATTTAGAATACAATCTTAACCCTTAGTTAAAGGAGATTGAGAAAGTGGGGTTACAATTGAAGGAGGAATATTTGACAGCAAAAGTCGTGAGAGTGCATGGATAAGGAACTAGCATAGGAGGATAAAGGGGTAACGTCATCGCGATATCTGAATTGTTAGACAGCGGGTTTGTATTGCCGCAAATGAAACTGGTGGTGTGTGTGACGACATAAAGACAGGGAGAATAAAATTGTGGAATAAGAATAGTTAAAATAAAAAAATCTTAAAATATAATATCAATCATTAATTTTCTAATAAAATTTGAGAATTAATATTAAACAGATCCATTATAGATCCAAATATTATATGCCTATGTTAAAATCCTGTGGTTGGAGTGGAGGGCAGTGAAGGTGTTCAAATCTAATCCAATCCAACAAAACCATCAAACAAATTCAATCTAAACCAAAAATAGATCAAAATCACAAAGGTTTAGATTGATTTGGATCTCGTTTTTCATTTTCAAAACCGATTCAATTCAACTCAAATCAAATGTTATTACATAATATAATTTTTTATTATTAAGTTTGTATTTTCATTTATAATAATTTTAATTTATTACATAATTTTTTATATTTATATATTATTTTCATATAAATAATATTTTATGTATATTATATGGGTGATTTTTATTTTTTATTTATTTATTTTATTGATTCAAATTATTTTTTATTTATAATGCTCTAAACTTAAGATTTTTTTTATATTTAATCAATTAAATTGATTCAATTTAAATCATAAAGAATTGATTTGAATTAAATCATATTTAAAATTTAAATTAAATTAATTTAATTCAAATTATTATATATTTTATTATTTAGATCAAATAAATTCTTTACTTAAAATCGATTCACTCCACGCAGCGAACCGAATAGGGCGGTGCCTACAAAAGCACAACCACCCTCAATTCAAACAATCCAAATCCAGGACAAGCCACGTGGATACAGAGCTACCAACGTGCCCTATCTGTATCCACGTGGCCTATCACTCTCATACAACCCCGTCTCCTTCTGCCTCTTTGAAGAAACTCTACCCAGCGCCCCTTTCTCTTCATGCCATAAGAAGATTGAACCCTAGCCGCCGGCGACGCCACCAGTGCCGTCGGCGAAAGCTCCTCCTCCGGGCATGTGCTTCATCCATCGCTTTTTCTTCACGGCTCGCGACTTGCAACCGAGGCTGCTGCCGCCGCTCGTTCTCCTCCGTGGGCGTCGACGGCCCGCCGCGGCGCCGTTCTACCTTCCGGCATCTGCGGTTCTTCTCCTGCAGTTCTTCTAGCTTCTGCAGATTGCGGTTCTTCTTCTTCTTCTTCTTCCTTCTGATTTTTCTTTCTTTCCTTTTTTTTTTTGTTATATGGATTGCTCTGCCCTTGTTATGGATTCTACTATTATTATGATTATGATTATTATTGTTATATTACTTTTTCATGTGGATTGTTCAAGTGCTATTCCAGTATATTCCTTCCTTCTGCTGTTTTTCCTATATGGTTGTTTCTGTTTTATGCGTCATGTTGTATAAGAAAAAACACAAACCCTGTTAATTGTAAATAAAAAAAAAAGCTTTATTTATTTTTTTTAGTTGTTTATTGAGAGCAAACAACCATTCATTAACATAGACATTTGTAAAATTCTTTTTTTTATTTTGGTTTTTTTTTTTGGGGGGGGGGGGGAGATGGAGGGTCAAAAGGAACTTCAATCAAAATGATTAGTTATTAATTGAAACAAATAATAATAAATTTATGTGAAAAAATTGTGTAAATTGCCAAAAAGAAAAAGAGAAAAGGCTAAAGAGGATTGTTGGTTGAATTTAGGTGGTTATTTTTTGCAGTGAATGGAAGAAGCAGAGGAGGACAAAAAAGAGAGTTTGGGGGAAGAAGCAGTGAATGGAAGCATCGAAGAAGGCAATCTTGTTCTTCTCCAACGTTGGAAAGACAATGCTCTATGCTGCTGCTACAATGACAAGGTTAAGGTATGCCATCCCCAAATTCTGTGTTGCTTCTTCCTTCTTTGCTCAATCTTTGAGGCTATTCTCTCATTCCCCACCACAACATGCGAAAACAATTTCTGGGTTCCATGGCATTGATGATACTGTGGCCTTATTTACTCGCTTGATTACTATGCATCCCCTTCCTTCTGTTGTTGAGTTTAACATGATTTTAGGGTCAATAGTGAAGATGAAGCACTACCCAGTTGCTATCTCACTTTCTAAGCAAATGTTGTTGAGGGGAATCACCCCGTCTCTAGTTACTTTGAGCATCTTGATCAATTGTTACTGCCACCTGGGGCAGATGGGTTTTGCTTTCTCTGTGTTGGGAATGATTCTCAAGCGAGGTTATCAACCCAACACCATAACTTTGACAGCACTCATGAAAGGGCTTTGTATCAATGATGAGGTTAAGAAAGCTATGGACTTCCATGAAAGTGTGGTTGCACAAGGATTTCGGTTGGATGAAGTTAGTTATGGGACATTGATCAATGGATTGTGTAAGATTGGACAGACAAGAGATGCCATTCAGTTGCTGCAAAAGATGGAAGGGCAAGTGGTTAAGCCTAATGTAGTAATCTACAACACCATCATTGACGGTTTGTGCAAAGATGGACTTCTAAATGAGGCACACGACTTGTATTATGAAATTGTGAACCGGGGGATATCTCCAGATGTTTTTACTTACACTTGTCTAATTCATGGTTTTTGTGGTATGGGTCAATGGGAAGAAGTTACCCATTTGTTGGATGAAATGGTTGATAGGAACATTAACCCAAATGTTTACACCTTCAATATATTGATTGATGCATTGTGTAAAAAAGGAATGCTTATAGAAGCTCAAGATATGTGTAATTTGATGATTGAAAGAGGTCAGCGACCAGACATCATTACCTTCAACACTTTGATGAGTGGATATTGCTTACATAATAGTGTGGATGAGGCAAGAAATTTATTTGATACAGTTGCTGAATGGGGTATTGTGCCCGATGTTTGGAGTTATAACATTTTGATTATTGGGTATTGCAAAAGCAAAAGGGTTGATGAAGCTGTGAGCCTCTTCAATGAAATGCATAGCATCAATTTGGTTCCTAATATTGTTAGCTACAGTTCTCTTATAGATGGTTTGTGCAAATCTGGGAGAATCTCTTATGCGTGGAAACTTTTTAATGCAATTCATGATGGTGGTCCGTCCCCTAATGTCATCACTTACAATATATTGTTAGATGCATTTTGCAAAATCCAAGATATTGACAAGGCAGTTGCATTATTTAACCTAATGTTTGAAAGGGGATTGACTCCTAACCTTTGGAGTTATAACATCTTGATTAATTGGCATTGCAAGAATAAGAGGATTGATGAAGCTATGAACCTTTTGGAAGAAATGCATTGCAAAAATTTGGTTCCTGATTCTGTAACTTATAATTCTCTTATTGATGGCTTGTGCAAAGCTGGGAGAACCTCTTGTGCATGGGAGCTTTTCAATGCAATGCATAATGGTGGTCCACCGGTTGATGTTATAACTTACAATATCTTGTTAGATGCTTTTGGCAAAATCCAGCATGTTGCCTAGGCAATTGCATTATTCAACCTAATGCTTGAAAGGGAATTGACTCCTGATGTTTTAGTCATAACATTTTGATTAATGAATTTTGCAAGGGAAGAAGGATGAATGAAGTCATGAATCTCTTCAAAAATATGTGTTGTAACGATTTGATTCCTGATACTATAAATCACAGTTCTCTTATTAATGACTCACGCTTATGGAAATCTAGTAGAATCTCACATGCACTGGAGCTTCCAGATGATATGCACGACTGTGGACAACAGCCTATCATGTGCAATATATTGTTAGATGCTTTTTACATGAGCCAGCATCTGAATAAGGTGACTACTTTATTCCGATGAAGTGTCAATTTAGGAAGTTGATTTGATTGGTGCTCATTCACTAATTAATTGTTTGTACAGAGGTCAAAGACTGAACTGAAGATCGCAAAAGATATTTTTCAGCACCTTATGACTGCATTTCCTGTCTGAAAGTTGTCACATGTGGCACCATTAGCAATGGACTTTGCTATGAATCCTTGTTTCGTGAAGCAGTGGCCTTATTTTTAGAAAGGCAAAAATGACAATCAGGCAGAGGAATTGCTTCAAGAAATGATTGTCGGAGGTCTGCACAATAAAACATGGTGAGATATTTTAGTTTCTAGCTCTGTGGAGACCCAACCCAAACATGGTGGTGGAGAAATTGGAGGTTGACATATCCATGTGTCCACCACCCAGACTGGCTCTGGCTTTGTGTAATTCTGAAGATTCTGAGGTTTCCTCTGTACTTTTTGGTGTAAATGATGTTTGAAATGTGTTTGTTTTCTCTTGGGTAGGAGAGTAATGTGCCATAGATAGTTTTGGTTTTACTGTCATTTGTCATTGAATTTTTTGCTTTCATGAAAAGGGGTAGGATAATGCGTTTGCATGGTTAGGGGCTACTATTTTAACCTTATGATTATTATATTCTTCTTTCCTTTTTTTTTTCCTTTTCTTTTCTTTTCTTTTTGGTCCTAGGCACAGGGAACATCCTCTTGTTTTGAATTTCTTAAGCATAAGAAAAATATGATGTTAGTTAATGATTGGCTTGACAACTTTGAAATTTATCCCCTTCCTATCTTGGTGTCCAAAGCTGTAATAATTCAAAGTATGTTGAAATTTCCATATAGCGGTAACTGTCGGTGAATGTTTGCATGGTCAGGGACTCAGAGCCCTATGCAAATATAGCTTCTCCATATTTTTGATATTCTGTGAAATTAAAATATTTTACATCAAATAGTTATCCACTAGTTTCCATTCACTGGTAGATCATGAAGCTCAAAGGTGGCGCAATATTGAATGGTCAAGATGCAAGAGGAGTCTTTTGTAAGAAAGGAGTAGGCAAGACAGGCTACTGAAGAACAGAGTCAAGCTCAGCAGTGTTAGTCTCAGAGAGAGTGAGCTGAAATACAAAGAGAAACCATTAGTGTTAAGGCAATGGCAGAGGCTGAAGGCTGAGCACATGAAGTAAAATTGACAGAGGAATAGAGGATCATAAAAGGAGATGCAAGGCGAAAGAGATAAATGGCTTGCTGCAATAAATACAACTTTTAGTCGTATTGAAGGTATGCAACTGGTAACACAACTTTTGGAAATCATGTCATATCAAGCATATGTTGCTATAATTGCCATCTATTTACTTGCAATATGCAGGCGGTTTGAGGGTCTTATTGGCAGATAGGGACAAATTGCTTATGACTGTTGGGGAGCTACGATTTTAGCTGTAGGAGTATATACGACTAGGTACATGCGCTGCCTTTCTTGATGTATTCGATTTTGATTTAAGTAACAAGAATTTCTGAGTTTGAAGATGCGGCCAAGTAATAATTCACCAGTTAATTGAAGGTTGTTTTCTTTTAATTGAGTTAGCATTGAATAGTTATTTTACGCCTTTTCATATACTACAGAACTCTAGACAGCACGTATGTAATTTAGCATTAACAGTTTTTCTTGGGACATAGTCTTGCTCATAAGCAGTGCATTTTATTCTATGTACTTTCATGTGAAAATAGTAATTTTATTATTATACTATGTAATTTTCTCTTTTATTAAATTTTTCCCCAGTGCGATCAGTATCACATCCTGTTGGAGTGAAAATGGGAAGGTGAAAAATGGAAAAGTATCAAGAGTATTGGCTTTTAATTGTTTTCAAATGTATTGCCATTTATAACTTGGATGCTGATCTTTGCAGTGATACATAGGAAGAGAAGGGGGAAAATCAAGTATAGATGCTTGAGATTTCAATGTTAATGGCTTAAGGTGCCTCGTTGGTTGCATTATGATTTGTGACTAACAGATTATGTGTTGAACTGCTGAATTGCAGAACCTTTGCAGCATTGGGGAATGATGAGGATGGATGCAAACCGATCATATTGGAGATGTGAACCAAAGGTCTGAAAGTCATCTTCCTCAAACAGACCTCTCTGACCAACATGCTTTGGGGCAAAAGGAGACTGAGAAGCACCCTGTGTACCAAAGTTGTCGCTGGGTTTCTGCTTCAAGTAACCCTCTTTGATGCATAAGTGCATTAGTTTATTACTTTAATTGCTTTGATCCACTATCAATTATGTAGTCATTGTACTGTCAATCATTGCCGAAAATGAGATGCAGTTTAATGCTGGATACTATATAACTTGCAATAGATTTATTGGCCTTTTGATGGATGAAAAGACCAAGAAATTCTACCATTTTGATGCCTAATGTGCTGTGCCAAGTTGACATTGCATAAGGAATTGCGGGTATCTATGAATTAAAATTAGTTTTGAACTCTTGTAACTCTGCTTATATTTATGCTGCAGGAAATTTGACCTTTGCTGAGAGCTCATAGTTCATTGAAACTTATGTATATAAATGTAAATATGGAAGATAAACACCAAGATGGGCAGTTGAATTAGGTGTACATTTATATTTGTTTGTAGGACATGGCACCTTGACTGTGTAATATTTGCTAGCCAGGGAATATCACTACCCTTGTACAATAATAGATGATTATTCACGAAAACTGATAGTCTTCCAAGAAAGTCAGAATAAGAATCACTGGAAACATACTAATATAGTGACCATTCATATCGTATCACTGTATCTAAGACAGTGTAGTGAACATCTCTTGCTTCTTTGTTCTTTCCTTTTGATTAGCAAAGTTAATTAGACATGCATATCTGTCTGTAACTCTCATGACACACATTAAACATGTCTACGCTGAGATGTGTTTAAACTAAATAGGTGAGTTAATAGAAATTCCAAATATATTTTGTTATGAAGGCCAAAAAAAATAGGAAGAGCTGCTAGTGATTTATAATATGACAGGGCTACATTTTTTAATTTGTATAATTAAATATCATTTAGTGGAAAAAAGATTTAACTAGTGTGATTGCTGATTACCGTAGTTAAATTTGGTGGAAATGTAATGAATCATTTCATTATTTTTTAATTATTTGGAATCAATTTGCTATTACTGTTTCAATACGGCAATCTATTTGGCAGCATGGAAGAGGCGGGGAAAAAGAAGCTATTAATATGATAATATAGCAATTGTTGTACTAGTAGTGGAGGAAGGGGAAGCATGGAGAAAGCCTCCTCGCTCATTTGATTTTTGAAAATAAGAGACATTAAAAAAACTAAAACTAAAGTTTCAGCAACAAAAATTGCCTGTGGTTCATTACAACTGTCATTTTGAAAATTTAGTACATCTTTGGATCAATGTATTCAGCTATTTGATATAAGAATTATCAAATTCTCAAAGCATATAATTATTGTAAATTGGAGGGAGTATATGATTTTGTACAAGCTAAATCAATACCAGTAGAATTTGTTTTATTAAAACAAAAAAAAAAACTTATTTTGAAAACCCTTTTATCTTCAAGTGTTCAAATGAAGTTCAAGAAGCCTTTTAAAATAAACTTGGGGTTTGATAGAGTTACGAATTATGATGATCCTTGAATTCTAGTCAGAGAAAAATTAATTAACAGTGATGATTAAAAGTTTTATTATATAAAAATAAGAATTTAATTGATATTTATTGACAGTGTTAACCAATAAAAGTAGGGAAAAGTGAAAAATTATAGTGGATTTCTCATCGTAATGGGTGGTTATTTATATGAATTGGCATTTTTCACTATTTCTATTGGTTGACAGTGTAAAATTCAGTGTATTTAAATTAAATTCTAAAAATAATTTTATATTTATATTTGGATATTTAAAAAAAATAATTTTATGTGAATTATCCATTTTATCCTCTCACTTTTTATGATATTTTCAGTCTCTGCCCCTCCCACCCACCTGGTGCCTGTTCCAGTGCCATCTGTTTTCATGTGCTTCGGATTTGGGGCTTGTGATTCAGGTTAGAAGTTTTGGGCTGTCATGTGCTAAGGATCTAAGGACTAATCTGCAGTCTGTAGTGCAGCTTTGGGATTTCTTGGATCACACTGTAATGCTTTCCATGTCACACCAGAGAAGCATCAGTTACTCACAAACGCAGGTAGCCATGGATCATTTGGCAAAGCTATGATCAAACATCATCATTTCTGCATCAACACCAATCATTGAAGATTATATATATGTATTTATTATCTGATGATCATTCTTATGATCTTAATTAGGAATATTTTCTTCCCCATTGGACCATCATGATCATTACATAACTCGGATCATTTTAGACGGCACCATCATTAAACTACAAATTTCAGACTATAGGAATTAACTACAAAATCAAACATTGATACTTAATAGTAAAGCACCTTCACAGTTTTCAATCCACGTTTAATTAATTAATTTATTGGTCTAAACACTAATATCCAAAATCTTTTGGACTTTAACAGATTTGATTAGAGTCAAGTTAGTCGACTATAGGATAAAGTTTTTTAGCCCTAATTTTTTTAGCCTCCAATACTTGAATATGACACCTTATTTAAGGATAATAAGTATCTAATCATTTGAACCAATCAAAAATTAGTTATATTGAAAAATTTATTTCAAGGCACAAATGAAGCATATGATTATAACCACCTATCGCCTATATGTGTATTTACATATGATTATAATGTGGACCACCTTGTACAGTATCATCAAAATATATATAGTAACATCAAAAGAAGTTAAAGTAAGGTTTAATTAATATGTATGTTTGTATAATTTCGCTTAATTTTCAAATAGGATTTTATAGTTTAAAAATTTATAATCAAGTCTTTATATTAATTAAAAATTTATAATAAAATCCTCTCAAATGACAAGAACTTCCACAAGCTACATAACCAATTCCACTTTTATGGTAGTTACTAATTTATGAAAGCTCTTGTACAAGAATCAATTTTCTTTTGCCCAAAATATGACACAATCCATAAGAAGGTGCAACACCACTACTGATCATAATTTAAGTTAATAGCATTCCGTGATAAGTTTTGTCCACAAGTAAGCAAATAGAAGACATAATAGACATGTATACCAAGTCACATAATACTGGTCAAGGGGAGTACATGCTATAACCATATTTCATCATTCAAAATATCACCCCATAATAATTTTATGAAGAATTTTTGTATGCTTCTAGTTTCGACAATTTTTTTAACTCTTACTTTCTCACTCTATAAGGATAATCATTTTAAAATATCTCAATCATAACATTCCCAAAGAAGGAGGTTAGTAAAAAAAAAAAATTCCTTCCTAAGAGCACAACTTACTCAAGATTTTTTTTAAGCACATAGCAAACATAAGAATCTTATATTCCATGAAATATTTTCAAAAATATAAAATTATTTTGTGTAGCATGCACCTCCATCGGAGAATTCTTACGAGAAACTGTCTATTTTTACTCTCTATGTATAATCATTCACACTCTATTGAATGATAGAAATAGAAATCGCGAAACTCTATTTATGAAGGAAAGCCTTCTCTTTTCTCCTGATATCACCTAAGGATATGTTTGTAAATTTAAATTTTAGGAGGGAAGGGAAGGAAAGAAAGAGATTTAAAGAGTAAAATAGATTCATATAGGGTGTTCACAGTGTGATTTAGATCAATTTTGAGTAAAAAATTTATTCAATCCTAATAATGAAATATATAATGGTTTAGATTAGATCGATTTAATCGATTTTTTTATAAAAGAAAAATTTAAATACAGAATATTATAAATAAAAAATAACTTAAATTAATAAAACAAATAAATAAAAGTGACTTACATAATATACATAAAATGATATTTAAATAAGAATAATATACAAATATAAAAAATTATGTGATAAATTAAAATTATTATAAGTAAACGTACAAAGTTAATAATAAAAAAAATATATATTATATAGTATTATTCAGTTTGGATTGATTTAGATCGATTTTGAAAAATAAATTTGAAATCTGATCCGATCAAAGCAATCTGTGAAAGATAATATCTAATTCAATATAAACTTTTGCAATTTTGATCGATTTAACTGTTTTGATTGGATTGAATTGAATTTAATCATCTATAAATTTATAATTATATTCTTCAAATCTCTTTCTTTCCCTCTATTTTCCCTCCAAAATAAAACTCACAAGCACACCTTAAAAGAAATAATTTCTTTATGCCATTAATGCACCGAAAGTTTGCTTCTTCCGCAACAGTATACATTCAATGTCTCTGACATTTCAAAGCCATAAAAAATGGAGTTATGCTGCATATAATGTTTTAAAGAAGAACCATAATTCATAGTTCGATAGTCGTTATGTGTGATCCATTCATAACATGTTTTAGATAATAGTTTTGGACATCCAAGTCCGGGGGTGTAACTTAGATAAAATTAAAAATATACATTTTAACAAAACCATACTTTATAAATTATAATTAAAGTGTACAATTAGACGATAGCATATTACCATATATATACGCATACAATACATATGTTCATTCCAAAAAGCATAACCAAATAGAGCCCTCATGACCAATGGCCAACAACTTTTGACGCAAATTGGTTGCTACTTGTTAAAGAGCTCCACAATTAACATGATTAATTATTCTCCAAAATAGAAAGAGAGAAAAAAAATTTCGACGTTCTGACATATGTGTATTTTGACTTTTGGCACATGATATGTGTGTGTGTGAGTCAAAATAACAGGCCTAAAGTCGCCGGTTCTTTGTAAGCACATGCTCACCTTATGTTAGAAAATGATATATATATATATATATATATATCCTCCACACCTTTATATGAAGTAAGCAAGTTCATAATTTATTTCCGATATAAAAGTCACTCCTTCTTTCTTAAATTAATTTAAAATTTTGGACAATATGATAATTTTATTCTACTCACATTAATTATAACTCTACTTTTTCTCTCACCTACTAATATTCACTCTTCATTTTATTTTATTTTTTGATAAAACAACCTTTTACTATTTATTTCTAGATGAATATTATTCTCTTTTTTCTATTTTTCTTACTAAAATATTATAATAATTACACATTAATGTAATATCATCACATACTGGAGGTATAAATTTTTACGGAACAAATAATATATGGTACCTAATATCACTATATAAGGCACTGTATAATTGTAGTGTAAATTTAAAACAAATAAATGTAAATTTACAAAAGCAAGCGTTATGATGCTTTTTCTCTTAACGTAACATACAAATTTTATTTTATTTTATTTTATTTTTGATGCATCAGAATACAAAAAGAAAAGAAACAAAAAGAAGCAAACAGTTTTAATGATGCGTGTTTAATCGTTGTAAACTTCTTGAATTATTTAATTTTTGAATTAGATCACTACATATAAATAAATTAAAAAATTTATAAAGAAATTTTATGAATTTAATAAAGAAATATTTTATTGAATCAGTATTAAAATATATTTATCTAATATATAATGATATTTCATTAATTTGTAATTATATTATATTTAAGTAAGAGAAAAGTAAAATAAAAAGAGAACAATATTTATATAGAAATAAATGGTAAAGAGTGGATATCAATTATTTGAGAGAAAAGTTAATGTAGTAATTAATATGAGTAGAGTAATATTATAATCCTGTCTAGAATTTTAAATTAATTCAAGAAAAGAAAGAAGTGACCTTTTATGTCCAAAATAAATTATGAAACTTATATGTGAGAAAATCAATTTATATCGGTGTAAGTTAAACTTATATCTTGCACAATTAAATAACCTTTTATTAAAATTTTTTTTTTACAAAACTAACTATTGAATTAAAAGTTCATATGTTATAAATCATGTTTATAAAATTCTATATTAATTCAAAAATATTTAGTATACTTTTTATATATATTTAAATCAACATAATATATATTTTTAATTAAATATACTTTAAAAAGAGCTATTTGATCGATGTCTAATTTTTTAAAATTTGGCACAAATGATCTATATAATATATAGTCATTATTAAATAGTTAGATTAATAAGAATTATATTCTATAAAATATTATTGAATGTGTACATGTGCAAATTTTACACCGATATCAACAAATATATACCCCAATTCGCCCGTCAGCTTTGTCACTTTGTATGTTCAAATTCAACACTGAAACTTGAGTTCTTTTCGTATTCTTCATGCCTTACATGAGCATCGAATAATTACTAAGCGGAAAACCAAATACGTTACTAAGGTCAGACACTATTGTTTGGGTAAGGCGCAGCAATTATTACGACTCGCCACACCTTTTTTTTAGAAAAAAAATTGTGAGCATCCGAAACCCAATGTATTATAACTTATTTGATTTGTCTTAAATTAACTCATTATAGTAATAGAGCTTTCTCAATACTAATTTTTTTTCTCAAACTCCACTAAACCAGACTAGAACATCCTTAACTGGACATTCAAGATTAGAATTAACCATAGATTAAGATGCTGTTTGGATAGTTCTACTTAGAGCCTTTGTTAACTTTTTAATAGTTAGAAATCATACTTTAGCCGTTTGGACAAATTAGTTGTATAATTTACCACTTCTCAAAAAACTATTTTTAGTAGTTTTTGAAAAGTTGAATTATCAAGGATAAAAGGTCTATTTAGTTTTTGTTTTTATTTTCTGTGTTTTCTATTTTTAAGATTTTTTTTAAAAAATAACAAAAATAAGAAACAAGATTTTATTGTTTTCACTATTTCTTTCACGAGATCGTGAAAGTGAAAACAGAAAATATGACAAATGAAAACAAATACCAAATAAACCCCAAGTTTCTCAAAATAAACACTAACTCTGAATAAATATTTGTATTGTTGCACATTTAAATACAAAATACTTACTCATAAGCAGCTTTTTTCGTAAGCTCTTTTCAAAGCATGCCCTAATTAAATAATTTGCCCAAACAGGGCCTAAATCATGCCACATTTAGTCTTAAACAAATTTGACTTATTTTTCAAATATATGACTTGAACTTAACATATTTACTTAGCATTTTTTTTAGAGATTAATTTTAATATACTATTATCTAATTAGATACTTTTCTTTGTAAGACTTAAGATAATAAATAATTAAATCAAACATTTTTACTGATATAATAATATATAATTGATATCTGTATGATTTTTTTTTTTTTATAATGACAATGCATATCAATTAAATCTTTCTTTTTATGATCTAATTTGATTTTTTAAATTCTAGCTTGACTGGAAAAATTTATATAAAGACCTATCTAGCAGTAATAACTTTAAATAGAATTTTTTTCAAATTCTATTTTGTATATCTCTCTCTCTCTCTCTCTCTCTCTCTCTCTCTCTCTCTCTCTCTCTCTCATAATATAAGATTCTTATGTTAGTGAAGAACGCAAGAACCTAAATCCTTAAAACATAAACAACCTGACTATTCAGTTGGACTAAAGGAACAAAAAAGACAATTATATTTAAAGCTTGTCACTTACTCATTAATCACTCATCTAACCCCTTAGAATTATGAGGCTGTGACACACCCAAGTGGTTAATAATAATTAAGAATGGATTATATGAACGCGTCTTTATCTCTGGCCACACACAAATCAAACTTCAATTTCGTTAAATTCACACGCATTGCACTTATATTAGCTCAAGTTAAATAAATTTCCAAAGCATAACAAATAGTAAGTGCTTGGAATTTTACAAGAGCAATGCCCTTGCCGTTACCAAGCCCCAGCTGCATCAGATAAGATTTCGTTTTCCAGCTTCGAAATTCCCAATGCAGTGAAGCGATCACTTTAACGAGGAATCATTGGATATAGTTGAGACATTTTATAGACTATTATAAAGAAAACACCTTTTACGATTATAAACAAAAGAAATCTTTAAATTATGCGCGAAACTGATGCCTCAAAATACACTTGAGGGGGGGGGGGGGGGGAAAGTGAAATTTACTAATAAAGGTGGCAAGTGTCTTAGCATTCTAGCTTGCCAATCGTGTAATGAAACAAATACTTGATGAAATTTGCGCTATTGCAACAAAGTTAAAACAATAACATATAATAAGTATGCAAACACAAGCAATTGAATACCGAGTGTTCCATATGTCATAGCAGCTAAGAAAAAATGTGTCAATTGAGAAATGAGCCTAATCAATTGATAAAACTATAGTGACACAATTTCGCGAAACAAAGACAAAGACAACTTTATTTTCTGCAATATATTATTTCTTCTGTTTCAATAGATCTAGATTCATTTATTTTCAAACGTATCATTTTGATCAAATTGATGAATATATTGAAACGATGGAATAACTAAATATGTTATTAATAATTCGTCATTGAATGACACATAACTATAACTCCACAAATAAAGAAACCCCGATTTCCTTGATTTTGGCGTTAAAAACATAGCACTCGCGTTACTAACTTGACCAAACCATCTATCAATAATCGCTAAACAGTCAAATTTCACTCATAACAACAAAAAAGATTCTTTTAATGAAATAAAATGATTTAAAATACTTATTCATTTAAGAAATTAACAAATATATCACCTTATTATAATCTTACAGCATTTTTCTAATAATGATCTAACCAAACAATGAAAATAATAAAACACACACGCATGCCCACAAATAAATAAACACAAATGAACAAGTTGACTCTTTCAGATTATTAAAACATAGAGGAAACGAAACAAATCAAAAAGGGGCTAAAGAAATTGTCGAAACGAGAAGCATGTAATTTGCATGTTAATCGGATACATCACGAGGCATGACATACAACAAGTTGCATGCATCAGCAAAAAGCAGATTTTACCCATCTCCTATCCTAGATTTATAGAAAAATAATTAAAGAGAAACAAAAAATCGAAATCGAAATTTCGATTTCTCTTTCCCCTCACTCGCTTTGTCTCCAACGGATCGAAACGGTTGGGGAAAGAAAGAGCCAATGGGATCGTCCCACGTGTCCCTAACGGACTTTCCTCTGTCTGTTAGATCACAAGTGTAAGAAGCGGGCCAGCTGGGTGGGGTTCACGACTCCGGAGAGGTGGACCCCACTACCCTTAAGCAGTTCCGCTACTTTCACGTACCTTTCCCTCTCTTCCTCCACCTTCCGGCACGGTGTCGCCGCCGCCGCTCCTCCTTCTTCTCCGCCGCAGTCCTCACCAGACTTCTCCTTCTTCTTTTCCGCTACAGTTGGGCTTTCGGCCCGGGCGGGGGTCCACGGATGGCCCAGGAGAGTCCCCTTAGTGAGGTACTCGTGGGCCAGGTACCCCGCTAGTAACTGATTGGTCGGCGTTGTCAGCTCCAAACCCTTGCTGCTGCTTGGCGTCGGTGTTGTTCCGATGGGCTCTGTGCCGGGCCTTGGGCTGGGCCTATCCGGCTTGAGTAATTTCGATGCGGTTGATGTGATTATGGGCTTGGGCCTCTCGAACGGGTCCTCTCTTTCTTTTCGCTTATTGGTACTGCCACTAGGTGTCAGCACGCGACGAGGAGGGAGACGCATCGTTTTGGTATTCATGGCTCCCTATCCGCATGCCACGTCACTACCCGAACAACCCTCAAGATAAAAGTTTCAAAATTTGAAAAACAGAAAGGAAAAAATAAATTAAAAGAAGATAAAAGATGCCAGCAGTTATAATTTATTATCTTCGGGGGAATGGGCCTATGGGTGAAAAAAAAAATAAAAGGGCAAAAGAGTAAATTAAGAAAAAGGGTAAATTTGTAAATTTATAACAAACAGATGGGACACACTAGATGGTGAAAGGGATATGATTAAAGAAGAAAAGATGAGAGAAATTTGTGGACGGAATCCGGCAAATTTTTGAAAGATTTAGGAAAAAAATATAAACAAAAATAAAAAAGATGAGATAGAGGGAGAAAGTTGATACAGAGAGAGAGAGAGAGAGAGAGAGAGAGAGAGAGGGAGAAAGAGAGAAACGTAGAGAGAAAATGTGAAACTAACAGGGTAGAGGAGGAATGCGCAGCGGATGAGGGGCCTCGATATTTATAGGGGTTGTTATGGTAAATTGCCCTTGGGATTTAATGGTTATTACTGGAATGCCATTGATGGCGAAATGACTGGAGCACCCCGAGTTTTCATGTGCACGGAAACTCGCTTGTTACTTTTTTGCCCTGATAAGATTTCGCCTCGGCGCGCAAGGTAATTGGGCTTGGGAGAGGCAGGTCACATATGCTTAGCGTGTTTTCATATTTAGGCCTCACCCATTCCAGGCCTGGAGTTGGCCTGTGATTAGTGATCTATACCCTAATTTAACTATAATATACTGAAAAATTAATTTTTATATACTAATAATATAAAATAATTTTAATAGTATTAGTCAATAAATATTTATAGAATTACCAAGTTAAAGTAAATGATTATAACAATGAATAGTTATCTATCATAATGTAATAATTATTTGAAATTCTATTGACTTGCAGTGTAGGTATATAGAAATTAATCTCATAAATTATTAAGTCCAAGATGCATGAATGCATTATGCATTTAATCATAAGCATTTCGGGCAGATATATATTCGACCTAAAATTATTGAAATTTAAAGTAGTTTTTCTTTTTCTTTTTAATAGTTTTAAAAAGCTCCAAATAGAGTTAAGGGATAGAAAAAGGATGAACATACCAAAATCAAAACCTTGACTCAACACCACAACTCTTTCGTACAAAGAGTAAGGGAGATGCTATTTGAGTTATAGCTCATTGACTAATTTAAAGTAGATTTTGGTCTTTATGATTTTCACTTATTTGAGTTTTTATTTTTATAATTTTTAAAATATAATTTCTTATAATTTTTCTAATGCCAGTGCTTGTATGTGTGTGTAATTGTCAATTTATATTTTTTATTTGTTGATATTTTATAAGAATTAAATAATTTAAAATAAATTAAGTATAATTTATATAACAAAAATAAATTATTTAACTTTTATAAATTTTAATTTATGATTTTTTTTATATATTTGTAATATAAGCGTTTGATAATATGTGATAAAAAATAATTATTTTTAAAATTATAAAATAATTATTCACTAATATCAGAAAAGAATAATTCCTAAACAATTTTTTGAAAGTGTTGGGATAAAAATATGGATAGTTATTATTGATAACGTTTGTGTTTTGGTTTGGTTTAGTTTGGTTTTCAGACAAAACTCAATCAATTCAAATAATAAAATTTATTTCAATTTAGTTTAGATCAATTTGATTTTATTTAAGAAAAATCAAACCAAAACAAACTGAGTTAATTTGGTTGGAATTGTTTGACTATTAAAATACATTATATGATATACATACAAATAAGTAATTTTTTTGGTTAATACAAATAAGTAATATGTAATATGCCACATGGGTATGTATATAAATTCATATGTGTAATATATTGTTGTAAAACCAAAAATCAAATTGAATTGATTGGTTTTCATAAAATAAGAACCACCCGAAACCAATTAATTTCGATTTTGATTAGTTTTTTATTATTTTGAATCGATTTTTTATTTTGATTTGACTTAAATTGGATTCAAATACCCATTATTAATATATGTATATATTCATTTTTATAAAGAAAATGGAATATCTAAACAATTATCTCTTTATTGTTAGTAATAGAAAATCATATAGATAAATAAAAAGGATAAATTAAAAAAATAACTTAATAAAATTATTAAAGTGGCCTAAAATCTTTATATAATATATCAATTAAGTTTAAAAGACCAATATTATAGTAAGTTAAAGTATAGAAACTAGTTTTTCATAAAAATAAGAACAATTTAATTTTTTTTATAAACAAAATGATAGTGATTAAAATGTAAATAAATAAATAAAAGTGATCAATGTTCAAGGATAGGGATAAAAAAAATGTAGGTAGGAGATGTGAGATTGTATTGCTCAGCTTGTGACTTGGAAAGCTTACTTCGAATAAATTAGAAATTTTCATTATTTAAAAAAAAAAGAATAGGAATCAAAAACTAAATTTGTGAAAAATACAAAAATTAAGACAAAAAATATTATAAAAAATAAAAACTCAAATCGATAAAATATTTTAAACCTTTTTTCATAGTGATTCTAAAAATAGTTAATTTCTTAAGTATGATATGATTATCTAAATAGAGCAATGATTGTATATTTAATCATTATAGAACTTTTAATGATTCGAAATCTAAGTTTTATAAGAATGAATAGATTTTAAATTTAATTGTAAATATTATAGTTTTAAACTTTCAATATTTTAATATGTTTAATTTGATAAATATTTTTAGAATTATGTTAGGATTATAAATGTTGTAGAATCTAACATAACATGCGTATCAAACATATTAGAAAGACAAGAATAAGTATCTTTGAAAACTATTCAATTAGGGAATCAAATTTTGAACAAACCATTTTACTTGCATTTCAATATACCATTCCTTGTTATGCCACGTCTTAAATTTTCTGTATTAAAAGAAAGAAAGATAATTTACTAAAAGTGGTAAAGTTGTTCAAATTATTTTTTTCTAAATTATATTAGATACATTAAAAAAAAAAGGCATCACAAGTGTCGACTAAATAAAAGCTCCTAAGTAGTTCACATAAAAGGGAAGAAGAAAGCATGAAGAAACGAATGGCACATATTCTAGAGATTTAAATCCGCACACTCTCCTTATATGTATACATCTCAGCGGAATCTTACGTGTGCAGTTTCCTTTAACTTTTGCATGGTATATTTTAGAATAGTTGATGATTGATAAGTATTACAATTTTGATTACCAAATTTTTTTTTAAATTACTATTATCAAAAGTCTATTAGACTTTAATTAATCTAAATTAAATCGAATCAGTTCACTATAAACATAACATTCTCTCCACGTTAATTATTTCTATTTATAAAATTCAAATTCAAGAACTCAATCATATATCAAGTAAAGTAACCGTAGTTTGATTCTTATTGTCCAATTCTTTTAGTGAAAAACTGAATTGTAGCATAAAACAAAGGAGTCCATTATTTAAACATACAAAAATAAAGAAGTCACCTTACTTAACCACCGAATTAAGATATAAAAAAGAGCACTTTTAAAATGAGATGAAAGTAAAAGAAAAATTAAGTCTCACCTGAATATACATCCCTCAATATTTATATTATAAATTATCATGTCCCTATAATGATATTTAAAATATGAATAAAAAACCATTTCTGAAAACGAGGTAAGCTAGTGCATACTTCACGTTAAATGTGCTTTTGTCTGAAAACTTATGGTCACAATATATTTTTGTTTTGTGAGACTAATTCTTGATAAAGAACTGTGGGTTGTCCCTCTCTGCACGTAATTTTTTTTTCAATAAATTTAAACATTTAAGTATTCAATATTACAAAGATTCTTCAATTGCTGAGTTTAAAGCGTATTTATCACTTACGTCGTTCCCTAAAAATGCACTTCAATAATATTGCAGAGGGATAACAACTACTGGATCCATTTCAAAATATTTGTTCAAAATCAAAAAATACATAAATTAAGGAAAAAAATTAACATTAATAGTGACATGAAATTGTATAAATGGATGAAATTATTTTTGTCTAAAATAGTGGGTTGATCTAACATATTCTTCAATTTTAATTATGATGATAGTGGATGATAATTAAATTAAGGATATAATTAAAAAAAATTAATACTATCTTGATATTAAAAATAGATTATATTCTAATATCCTAAAATATCAAAATTGAATAAATATTCTAAAACAGAAAAAATACTGTGCCTTATTCATATAAATGTTGATTGCTTTAAAGAAAATAATAATAAAAGAGCCTGCCAAAAAAAATGTTGAATTTTTGTTTTTGGGAATTATTCTCAATCACTCATTCTTTCCGATCATAGGCATCAACTTATCCTTAATTAACTACGATTTTGATTAGTAAAAAAGTATAATGACATATTTTAAAAATAAAATAAAAATAGTTATAGTGTAATAGTAATAAACGAATAGTTTGGAGACACATAATGTAATCTAAAATTTTTGAATAATGCCATTATTATTTGTGAATCTCAAGAGCTGTAGGCAGAAACCTAACAACCATTATTTGCCTAAACAGAAGCATTTTCAAGTAATTACTCTAAGTGGAAAAGGAACACAAAAATGGAAAAAAGAAAAAATAGGTAATTCACAAAATTTCTGAGCTTATGACCTATCATATCGCATTCATCATCTTGGGGAAACCAAGATTCGGTTTCCCATTCCAAAAAGGTATATTTCTCTGTTTTAGTGCAAAATAAAGAGCTGTAAATGTAAGAGTAAAGTAGCCTATTTCGATACTAACTTAAAAAAAGAAGCGTGATACAATATTTTAAAAAATTACAATTTATGATAAAAGATGTTACATTTTGATATATAAAATTATAATATTAAAAATATTTGTTATAATGTAAATTAAAATATGTATAATAGAATAAAAAATTAATAAAAGGTACGATTAGAATAAATTATATTATAATATTGTATCTTTTCGATATTATTATTAAAACCTTTTTATCATAATATGTAACTTTTTTATTGTAAATTATGATTTCTAACCAGTATTGTATCTTACTACAATTTTAGGAGGGAATAGAGAAATGGGCACCAAGAGAGTAAATCAGTTAGGTGTCCTTATCAACACATTTAGAGTCACCCTTAGGCCTCGGCAGAAAAAGAAACAATAACCACACCGAAAGAAACCATAACACAGGTGACACACCATGTCAACTTCTAGCCTGATTATAAAAACAATAAAGATACCAATCTTCTTTTATCTAAGTAGTTTCACACTTATTTTATTGAAATAAGATTTTAACTTTAAATTATGTAAATAAAAAAATTAGTGTTAAAAAACTTTGTTTCTATAATAAGTCAACTTAACGAAATTAATCATAATTTAACAAATTTTACATGCCAATAGTTTAGGGCCAAAATGGTTCCACTTTTTCACCACTAATTCTGAAACACTGACTACAAACTCTTATTTTATTTTTTTTCTTAATATTGAGATTTTGCGATTTGCACGATTGGAATGAAGAGGATTTGTAATTTTGTTATATTCAGACAGAATAACGATTCAAGACAATTAGAAAAAAAAAATGACAGAACAATAATTGCACAAATTCGTGAAGAGTTTCGGTGGAACTTGAGATGTTTCTGAAAAAGTTAAGCATAAATCTTTTCATACATGGAAGAAAATTTCGTTTAAAATGAATATGCAAAAGCACTAACTACGCGTACAGCAGCAAACTTTGGGTTTAATATTATGCTGAGTGCTGCCATGCACTTCACAAGCGAACGTCTATGGCGCATCTCGCAATTTAATAATAAAAATTGTGAGGTGTATTGATATATCAATTATTTATAATATATTATAGTAATTTTTTAATTTCACCTAGATTGAAAAAATGCGATTTAGATGTATTTTAAAAGTGACCAAAAATTATTTGTATAATATTAAAATTAAAAATTTTTTTTTGGATAATTTGAATAATTTCAAAGTATCATAAAATATTTTTTTATTTATCTACACAATTCTGAAATTAAACAGAATTATTCTAAAGTCTAACAGAATTTTTTTGGGATATTCTCCACAATGTCAAGTTTACACAGATAAATTTTAATTAATTTTAAAATATAATTAATTATATTTTTTAAGTCTGATTAAAATTAAAGAATTATTATAATGTATTACAAGTAATTGATATATCAATACACCTCACATTTTTCACCGTCAAATTATAAGGTGTATCATCCTCATTGACTGTCGGAGAGCATTAAAGATAGCACCTAATATTATAGTATAAACTTTAGAAAAAAAATTCTTTAAATTTTGTTTCAAATTTATGAATTTATCTAAAGAAATTAATACATTATTGGCTTTCTAAACTTACAAATAAAATAAAATAAAATAAAATAAAACAAAGTTTATTTTCTAAAACAATTCATGTCATGAAACTGATATATAGAGTAATTCTCATCATTTAATAAATTTAAAAATTTGAAATTGCTAACTTTTTTTTTTGATGGGATGCTAACATTTTATTTTAAAGACATTAAAAGTTAAAAAGTATATAATTTTTTTAATTAGTCAGACTATGCATAAAAATATTGTACACATTAGTTATTGGCGTTCAAAAATAAATAATTAAAATTTTAATATATTTGTTAACTTGCAAATATTTACTACCTGTTATAGCAACTGTGTGCTGAATATATTCTTAAGAACTTTATCAATAGACTTAGAAAAAAAAAAATTACAGACAAATTTTTTTCACGGTTGAGAGGTCCTCTAATTAAATAATTGTTTTCTCCAAGTTTAAACTTGGTTCTCTTCCAAGAATGCAACTCCCGTGCTCCTGCATTTAAACCTTATTAGTTACCAGTAATTTTTTAATTAATGCTTTTGTTTTCTCTCAAATTTTCAAAAGTTGATACAAACTTTTAACCGAACTAAAGATGAACTCAACCAAAATTATTGATTTAAAAATATACCAAGTTATCCAAATTAACAGATAAATTGAAAAAGAAGGAGTAATAAATATTTATATAAAATGTTTTAAATAAGTTACGTTTCATTTTTCACAATTTGTAATTTGTTTCTGCAATCTTTCTTCAATATTTTCTTTCTGTCTTAATGCCTTTTCATATAATTTTTTCATATAGTTTTTAGAATACATATTCCCCATGCATAGATTATGGTATAGAAAAAATTATAATATGGTTTGTCTAAAATATGCTTAAAGAGTTACTATCAGTGAGAGTTGGGGTAGAATTTTCTTTGTATTAAGAAAGTACCAACAGAAAAAGGAGTTAATGTTTTATCTTTAGGCTAATGATATTGTTGTGAAATATAATTGCATTCTTTTCAGAAAATTATTGGTTGACTTGAGTGTTTAGAATTTTTTTCGAATTTTTTTCAATTAATTTATTATGTTAAAGTTAGCTCCAAACGAGTTATTTAAAGATGAAATTGTTGAACAACATTGACAAAAGAAAAACTTTGGATTTAATTGTTGCCACAAAATAGCTGTCATTTTTGCTTATTTATTTTATTTTAATTTATCTATTGTTTTATAAAATCAAAGAATCACTGCTTATTTTCTTCTATATTTATTACCATCTCTTAGCACCTCCACACTCTAAGAGTATTAATATAAGGATAAATTTCTTTTGGTTAACTAATGATAAAATTTTTATTAGAATAAAAGGTAATTTAATCAAATGAAAAATTAAGGTAAACTTTTATTAATAAAAACATTTAATTTTAAAGAATATTAAAATTTAAGTTATTAAGAATGACCGCACATAGTTAATTCAAAGAGAACTAATGGCTATTGTGTGTGTTTAGAAAAGTTAAAAATTTAAAATTATTTAAATAATCACTTATTTGTATAATCATTTTTTTATATAATCGTTTATGTAAGAATCAAGTTATGTTTGGATACTTTAATTGAAATATGATTTTAAGATAATCTATTTTATTTTGATTGTATTAAAAAAATTATTTTTATATGATAAAATTACTAAAAAAAAGTATAAAATGATTATTTATATTATATAATATTCATTATTTAGGATCAATTTAGTAAAAATATAATAATTTTAAAATAATTAACTTTTACTTATAATTATAAACTCCAAAATATTGCTTATGATTATAAACTATTTTTCAGTTTAAAATTGTCATCTTGTGATTACAATTTATTTCTAATTTTTTATCAAACAAGATCAATTTTTTAGAAACAACTTTTTTCTAAAAAGCTGTTAGAAGCATGTTCCCAAACATGCCCAGTATATTTTATTATTTTATCTAATAAACTAAGATACCCTAACGAAAAATTATTGTGAATGGCCAATGCTTGTGAATAAGTGGTTATCAGTTCACGTTGAGTAGTTAAGCATTACAACTGAAGTTAAAAAAAAAAAAATGTGAATAATTATTACCTTTTTTTTTGGTTGAATATATCTCTCTGCTTCTCTTAAACGACTAACAACTACAAATAAAGTCATACATCAAATTCATGAAACTAAGAAAAAATTTATAATGGCTATTCCTTGTAATTGAATAGTTATTTATCCTTGTTGAATGTGTTCCTCCCTAGCTTCTTCGTGGATCGGACAGTCAGTGGGGGTCATTCTAGTCTTCTTGGCCATTTGAGCAAGGAAAGTCACTTCGAACCCGTCAAGTATGCACCTATAAAAGGCATTCCGACGTTCGAGTTAAAAAAAAAAATCAAAAGAGCACAAAGTCTAAGCAAAAGAAGAACATATCTGAACATATCAGAGTGGAGATAATTATCGAAGTTGGGCTCATGACGTTTAACCCATTAAGGAGAGACGAAATAATAGTCAAGCAGCCTATAAATAGTGTGGTTAATAAGATTTCATATTGTTTTTAAACGTTATTAAGTCATATGCTAGCGGGCAAACAATCTACTTGAGTAGCTAATGCCTATCTAATCTTTTCAAACCAGATATTGGTCTCATCTAGAATGATTATTTTGCATATGGTATATTTTAGGACATGATAAAATATTGGCAGTGTAATGTTTATATTTGATTTGTTAGAGATATTTTGTATTTGTAAGGGGGTTTTATGTTACTTTTAATATTTTATTTAGTATTTATCTATTATAGAGTCACCTAGTGATACTATTATCTTTATATTTGATTTGTTAGGGATATTTTGTACAGAAAAATACACTTTATTCCTTGAAGTATAATTCATATGCATTTTACCTCTTAATATTAAAAAATATGCAATTCGATACTCAATGTTTCCAAAATATGCAAATAAAATATTCTATTAACTCTGCTGTTAAATACCATCGTTAGTGATTATATGCCGTTTAATTCGAAACTCACTCACATGTGCCATTGAACTCAGAATTTAAAATTAGAAATTCACTCACATGACCTAATAAATTTACAAATGTGAAAATAAGCAAGAAGTAAACTCTCTGTTGAAATTGGAGCTTGAAAACTAAGACAAGAAAGAAGTGAACTCTCTCATATTAAGTGACACATTGAACTTGAAACTCTCACTATTGAACTCGGAGCTCATATTTAACACCAGAGTTAACATAAGGTCTTATTTACACGGTTTGAAAATATTAGGGTGTCAAATTACATATTTTTAAATATTAAGAAGTAAAGTGCATATAAGTTATATTTTAGGGTGATGAAATGCAATTTTTCCTATTTTGTATTTGGAAGAAGGTTATAAATATCCCCCTTCTTTGAATACTCGAGATACATTATAGCTATTCATTTTTTATTATTTAGCTATTACTCTGTTTACGACCAAGATTTTTTAACACCAAAAGTTTCTAGCCCTGAGAACCTTTAAAACTCAAAGGGTTCAGTTATTATTTTTTTCATTCTCTTTCTCTTTAAATAAAGTTTCATATTTGAGTATTGTATCTCTTTCATTCTTAAATAAAGTTTTGAGTTTGAATATTATGAATAGAAAAGTTAGCACTAGAAAACGTTACTTTTATAGTGGATTAATCTAGTGCAAGTTAGATTAGTTATACTTCAATAAATTTTGGATACTATTATTTTGAAAAAAAAAAAATAGTTAGATTGGGGAACGTTGATAATTCAGATCAGCTAACGTTATATTTGGAAAAAGAATTAATAATGGAGTTAAATCACATAATTAACAATAATATCCCTAAAATGACTAAACGAGCTAACAATGCTGAGCAGGAGTGACAGCCCAAGCAAAACGACATGCCGCACCCATGCGATACATTACCATTGCATCTGGGATGCTGATTCAGCTGAACCCTCTGCTCATGACGTAAATGGGTTTGAGGCTATGAAGTACGGATACAGAGACGGGATACAGATATGATATAATATAATATGAATATAGTGATATAATAATATTTAAAAATTATAAGATATGATATAGTTATAATATATATATAAAATTAGTAAAGAATTAATATAAAAACTTAAATTTTAAATTAAAATAGAAGAATAATAATTTAAATATTAATATAAAATTTTGTAAATATACTAAAATATATTTATTTTATTGGTTGCTTTAAAATTTTTATTTATATAGGTATAAAATTGTCAAAAAAATAAAGCAAAAATTTTTAAAATATAATTAAAAATATCTAAAAATATCTATAAAATATCTAACATAACACGTATCGATACAAATTAGATAACTATTTTGAAATATCCATGCAAGATAGATCTGAGCATGGCTTGGGGTACCTTTTGGCAAACATGTCTTTTGTTATATTTTTAGTTTACTTTTGGAGAAGTTCTTTCCTTCTCGCAGTGAAAAATATTTTCTTCTCCCACGTAACTATTCATTATTATTAGATTCTACCACTTTTATGGTGCCATACTTTTATATACATTCTTGCTTTTGAGTATTTGCTTTTGCTTCCAATAAAACTCGATATATGACCCAAGTGTAACCCATCGCAGTGGCAGTAGAGTACGGCATAGCTTAACTTCACCTGTAATATCAATAGTTTGAATTTTGGAGTTGTTCCTTTGAAAAAAGTTTTACTTAATTGCGACAACTAACCCGAAATTATGTAGTTTCTTCCTAAGACCCAAAAAACAAAAAATTGATGAAATGAAGATTGAAGGATCTTTTCTTTTTAAAGTAAATACTCAATTAGTCCGTCAATGATGCATTTAAGTTAGGACTTGTTTGTTTTACATTTTGATAAACAAAAACGAATAAATTTATTTTTCGAGAGACATTTTCACGAAGTAATATTCTTCTTAGTTTCATCAAAAATATTTTTGTACCTCTAAATTGTAAAATCAATTGAGCACTTAGTTTTAACATTTTATACATTAATTTAATCTCTCATTTAAAATAAACATTAATTTAATTTTCTAATATATATATGTATATATAAAGATATTAATTTAATTTTTAATTTAATATTTATTTTATATTATAAACAATTAAAATGATGTAAAAAAATTTTGAATTAATTTAATATCAAATATATTTTTTGAGAAGCAATTTGATTTTTTTGAGTGACAAGAGTATGACTTTTTTCTTTGGTTATAATGGCATGTTTTTTTTTTTTTTTTCATTTTTTGGTCCATTTGGGGAGACTCTGCCTTCAAGGGTCGAACTTGCGACCCTTATCTTCGCATACTTTTCATCTGCTGATATGCAGCTTTTACCATTATGCCATAGGTGTTTTTGCATAATAGTATTAGAGTGTGTGTGCGCGTGCGCGTGTTACCTATGCGTACTTTTCATATGCAGCTTTTATGCTTTTGCATAATAGTGTGGGTGTGTGTGTGTGTGTGTGTGTGTGTTCCTCCTAAATTAAAACAAGACAAAGCGATACAACCAATAAATCAGTCCCTCATAAAACACACACACCCCAATAACATTTGAGAAATTCTTACATGATTCAGGAGCACCACGTGACTATGCTCCTGGCTAAACATGTAATTGTATTTTTATGGGATTATGTGTTAGTGGTGGGTTCCATATAAAATACACTTACATGATTGGTTTGAGAGCACAACCACGTGGTACTCCCGAATCATGCAAGTATTTCTCCTAACACTAACCTATCAACACCCATTGCTCCTTGCTTAGCAAGAGCATCTATGCACATATTTACCTCTCTGAAGGTGTGACTAATTTCCACCTCCCACTATCTACGCAACGACTGCTTAATACACACAACAATCCCAACAAACAAATGGAACAGATTCAGCGGTTTGTTTACAAAATCAATTGATGTTTGGGAGACTGACTCATAGGAGAGCTCCTTGATCCCCATATCCCATGGTATAGCTAGCCTACTCTTCAAACCCATCAACTTTGCTTGGACATTTGAGGCAAGCCCCATAGAACTAGCAAAACCCCAAATTCAATTCCCATTAGAGTGTGTTTGGAATATAAAAAAAATGGAAATACTTTGATTTACAAATCAAATCTTGTGTTTGTGTATTTTAAAAATAAGAAATAAATTGATTTCTAATTCACATGAGATTTAATTCTTTTGTAATTGACTTCCTATCAAAATTGAAAGGATTTGATGAAAATTGATTTAACTTTAAAGTTTAAATACAAAGCAAATTAAATCAACTCTATTTTTAATCATTGTAAACACAATCTAATATATTATAAGGTGTTTTCTTAAATCTTAGTGATGTACTGTGGGATACCATCGACATTCAGTTATCATGAGCCATCCTTTTAAGTTAGATAACATTGGATAGTGGGGATATTTGCTGGTAGCTTGTGGAGTTAGTGTTGAAAGTCAATGCATTACCACCAATTCCAAATCGATTGTCACCGATAATAATGACTTTGTGACATCACCGGCAGCCACCCACTCCTTGATGGTGTTTGCCTCAAGTTAATTCTAAATTAGCTGAGAGAAATAAGCCTCACAAAACTCTAAAACTTCATAAACTAACATTTTTCTATATTTAAATTTTACAAAATTCAAAATCTTGGACTCTTTTTGCCCTACATCTTCATTGAAAAATTTAGACACTACCAAATCGATTGCCACTAATAGTGGCCACTCCGACACATCGCCGTCGCCCACCCACTCCTTGGCGACGTCTAGGTGGAACCTTATGTTTGTCAAAGAAAGCATGCATGGTTCTGTGCCCCCGTGGTTTGCTCGAATAACAACCCAAAAATACCTTTGCGCTGCATGATTATAAGAACTAATCAAGAAATTGAGTTCTATCTTGCTAATTAACCAATCTTAGTTGCTAACAGAACATGCAATTGGGTAATTGAGGTAACACTAGACTAAAGGTTCAATTTTTGTTGAGATTTTGTTTTGATCAGAGTGTGTGTTAATTTGTGGTTTGCTTAGATGCATTTGTTATGCATCCATAAGTTTTCATTATATTTGGCAGCTTAGGGTCTTTAGTTAGACTTGCATCTTCGTGCACAGACAAGCAATTGAATTGTTTACTTCCCCAATTGTGTTTTGCAATGGGGAAGAAGATCTTGGATTTCAATTATGGTGGTTAAATGTTAATTGCAACTCATTTTTTAACTTTGGTTCTCAAATCGCCTATGCCATTCTTGGTGTGCCACCACTAGGAAGGAGTTATGGAACATACGATTATGGGTTGAAGCAGTAGAGCTATCACGGTTGGTCACTTGGTGTAGCAGAGAGGAAGTGCAGTGTTGTTGCGGGTCATGGTGTTGCACTTGCGCCGGAGGTAGGGACAGTTACATCGCTGACAAAAGGGGAAGGAAGAGGAAAAAGGATAGTGATAGCAGGAACTGCGAGAAAGAGAAAAAGTGACTATTATAGTGCTTTGCAATGATTGGTTGCAATGGTGATCCATCAGATCTCCCTTCTATTTACCAGTAATGCACCACAGTAAGTGCATAGTAGTGAAAGGCATGGTTAAGAAAATCGGACTAGATCAACTAGTTGGACTAGTTCAACTTGGAATCGGACCCCAAGCTGGTCCAATCATCTCCCTTAAACCACTTGTCCTCAAAGTTAGTAAGGAACCGGCTAGAAGTAGGCAAAACCAACGAATTGGGGTGAACTAAGCCTATTAAACTGGTTGACAACTTTGGTTTTTTTTTTTTTTTAATTTTCATCAAAATGTTTTCTTTTCTCGAAATAAAAATTTGTTTATATTAGAATCTTGATTTTTTTGGTATGCTTATTTGCTATATACTCTTAAATTAATTTAAAAGTGAAAAACTGAAAATAGTTATTATGCTGTCCATGAATATTTCCCAAAAAAAATGTAAATGAAAATTAAAGTAAATGGATTTTGTATTTGAGATATTTGATAAAGTATCTCGTAGTAAATATTATCTTGTATTAGTTATGTTATTATTAATAACTTAATATAGTTTTTTGCTTTTTAATTTTATTATATCGTGGTCGAACCCTCAGTTAAACCGATTGGACCTTTGAATCTTTAAACCAATGCCTTAATTGGTTCGATATCTAGTTTGATTTTCTTAACCTTAGTAAAAGGTGTGTCACGCACCTTATTTTGTAAGGTGCATGGTAGAATGCATCATATTATAAACATAAGAATTAATTTCTAAATTAATTCAAATTTTTTTATATAATCATTTCAAATATAAAATTTGATTTATATATCAAATCAATTCAAATTGATTCAATTCAAATCAAATTAATTATAAAATTTAGTCATTTCAAATACTACAATAGAGTCTCTAATAAGGCTGTCAAATGGGGCTAGCCCATTTAAAATTGGGTCGTTTAGGCCTGCAATTAGCTTGCAAGTCAAAATTTCCCAATCTGGCTCGTTTAAAATCAATTTGCAGTCTTAAATGGGCCAGCCCATTTTTTTGCCTTTTCATATTTTAAAAATTATTTTTTATTAAAAAAATGAGAATATTCTAAATTTAATTACTAAATCATATTTTTATATCCTAAATTTATATAGTTTTACTAAATATAATAATAAAAAAGAAATGCAAGTAAACGAGTCGGATTGAAAATGAGTTATTTTAAATGAGACGTTATTTTTTAAGTCTATCTCACCTATTTTTAGCAGGTAAATGGGTTGATCCGACGAATTTAGTCCATTTTGATGGCCTTAGTCTCTAACAAAGTCAATAAGCCATAGCTCAAGTGATATTTTTATTGGTTCTTGTGCCAAAAGGTCATAGTGTTAGGTCAAAAATTCGATCCTCGCAAACCCATTTTTCTCCCATCCCCTAACTCTATTAGAAGCTTCTAAGAACCAAAATAAAAAAAGTCTGCTAAAGCCCGCCCCCTTGGATTCCCCATAGAACTTCTATCAACATTAAGTTTCAGCTTCCTAATAGTAGGTTTCTTCTAGCTAATTAGCTTGGAGGTGGTTATAATTGGCACTCGAGTTTCATGAACTCGATTGATGTCATCCACCATATAGTGAATCCACTTGGCACATCCCAGCGTGTCCAATTGTTGCATAATAGTGTGGTTTGGCTTTAAGCAATTTTACGATCTCCTTGCATTTCAAGTGATCATTGGTACCCGAGGCCATAGTTCAAAAACCCAGCTCGAACCGATCAGTTCGACTGGAAAATCAGTGAATCAGCGCCCCAATCGGTCTGAGTTGATAATTGGACTGGCCTTGTTACAAAACCAAATCAACCCAGTCTAACTCGGTCAGTTTTCATGAAAACCGATGACCCGGTCCGATTTTAGTAGACCGGCGGGGTCATGCTTCTTTTTTTATGTCATTTTGATTATGAAGCAAAAAAAAAAAATGCTTAACCTAACTAAGGCTTGGAAACAAAAACAAAGAGTCAGAGACTGAAGTAGAATAGAACACGAAGAGAAAGGGAGAGGAGCTTCAGCTTGCTAGCGCAGAGGAAGAAGAAGCCCTATGGCTGCGTCTACCTATTCACCTCTATTTGCATCGTTGCACCTCTGCCATCGCAGCCTCGCAGGTATGTCCTTTTTTTCCCTCTTGCTCTTGGTGGCTGGTGCTTTGGTTTTGTATATGAATGTTTGGCTTGAGATATGAATGTATGCTGTCACTTAGTATATGAATGTTTGGCTTGATAGATTGATCAAGATCTGAGTTATTTACTTGATATTTTTTTTTTGAAAAAAATAGAAATCAAATAAATTCTTAGATATCTCAATAGCTATTATTACCAAAGTACTTATTATTAATCCACTCTAGCAACAAGTCCATGGCAAAGGAATTTGGATTTATTTTTATTTTTATTTTTTACATTTAATGGTGCTTTTGTTTTTATTTTGGTTAGAGATGTTTTTAACATCATTGTGAGCTTGTGATGTGTAATTTATTTTGTTTAATTATGATTTGAACTTGTTAATTGTGATTGTGAACTCCATTGCGAACTTGTATTATTTATTTATATTTTGGACCTCTTGAAGTGTGTTAAACTGCTAACTATTTGTGTCCTTTGACTAATTTTATTATACTTATTTGAATTTTAATCTATTTTTATATATTTATTTAATTATATTTGATTTAACCGGTTCAACTAGTAACTCACTGGTTAAACTAGTGACCTAGTGACTTGACCAAGTTGGTCATCAGATCAAGTTTAATAACTATGCCTGAGGCCTATTTCTCTTGGACTTGGTTTTATTAAAATGTGCAAGATAGAGTCAAGTTATAACAATAAATTTGATTTTGATGTATTATTAATATATAAATATATTATCATATTAATAAAAATATTTGATTTAATTTTCTATTATCTTAAAAATCTTATAAATAGAAGCATATTATTAGATGATAATATAAATATCTTTTACATTGATAATATATTAAAATTAATCTCTATAACTATTTGCTAATATGAGAAATGCTAAATTCTCCTAATTGATATGTTTAAAAACTCTCCTAATTCAAAATTTCACTAATATACATATATTAAATAATTATTGAACATTATATAAATTATAACTCATGTTATTGTAAGTAAAATTTTGAATTCGAAGAATTTTTAGATTTATTATTAAAAGGATATATCAATACTCTACTGACATATATATCTATGTGCCGGCGTGCATTTTTTTTATTTTTAAACTTTCATATTAAAAATGGTCATTTCACATTGCTACTCATATCACTTCACATTATTTTTCTGGGTCTTTTCCAGATATTTTTTATTGAAAGCAATTTTGTGGGATTGAGTATTAAAGATAAACACATTTTTTAACTGCAATTTTAACTGTTGTTCATCACATATGGGAGATTAGGCCTGTCCTTTGTTAGTATTATTTCACATTAGTATAATATAACAGAATTAGGGTATAACTATTCTCAAAAAATTTGATAGGATTAACTATAATTAAATATTGAAAATTGCATAATGACGGTGATGTGTGTGTGAAGCATTATTCTTTTATTGCTTAAATTCAACTCTACCTGCTGGTTCTATAATAACTTTGGAGACTCGAACAGGCAAATTAAGACAAGAGAATGGAAGGCAGAAGAATAAGTAGACAGCTTTTTTTTTTTTTTTTTTTTAGTTTTTACATAATTATGGGATGTATTTGTTTGTGCCCTTTTTACAAAAAAAAAATTATCAAAAAAAATCAGTTTTCATATATTTGGATAAATTTTTAAAAATAATCAAATTTTAAAAAAAATTAATTTTTAACTTTTTTAAAAAATTTAAAAAAATAACTTCAAATTAATTTTTAACTTTTTTATTATATATAAAATTTAAATTTTAAAATCACTTTGTTTGCGCCCTATATTAATTTAGCATATTCAACGTGTTCCTCGCCTCTCATTCTGTCGCTTTCTCGAGTTTATCTTGGCGTTGTCCTACAAATAATACTTGGTCTTTATTGCAAGAGTCCCAAGGACATTTTGACACATGGGGGATTAATTAGGAGGAAAATGGAGAGGAGTGTGTTAGTTTCCATCTTAAGGCAACATTATCTTATTTGAAGTTTTTAACATTTTTTAAGATGTAAATAGTAACATGGGATAGTATTGTGTGACATGCCATGCCTTCCTTCTTTTAAACATATTTTGTGACTTTATAAATTAAAAAATAAAAAAAATTAAGGATTCAATTTTGAGAAATCATTAATGTAAAAAATTATTATATAATTATCCAATCATATATTATCATATTAAAAATTATTTGATTCTTAAAATAACTAACTAAAAAATGACATATGTGATGGTATAATATATTATACGAATAATATGTTAAAATTAACCCAAAAAATTCAATCCTTTCCCTTTTTCTCCAAGTTCATTATCAATTGGAACAGGACAATTGTCTCTTAAAAGGGACTTATTCAATTTTTGATTGTATTTTTATAAGGTAAACGCTTTTTACGCTCCTCATATTTTATATAAGTTTTGATTTAGTGCCAAAGTTTTATAAGCATGATTGACCTGTTTTGCCAAGTTTAATCACAACAATGGCTTACATTTGCCACGTGACGAAGATCTGGATTTCATTGATTTTCAATAGCAATGATTGATGTGAACAGTAATATGGATTAATGATCAATTGGACATTTTTAGTTATATAATCGGGTAAAAAATTCTCTCTCCAATATATATATATAATTTGAGAATTTTTCTATTGAAAAGTGGAGATTTTCAATCAAAAAATACAATGTACTTGAATATATACCCAAGTATAAGGCTTAATTTGATATTATTATATCTTTTTATAAACTTTTGAACTTTTAGGTTCTCTAAAAATAGCTCTCAAAAAAGCTACAGTAGTATCTTTGATAAAATAATATGAAAATTACTTTCAATAAGTAGAAGTCATAAAAGTAATATTTGATAAAATTGCTCTTAAAATCAAAAATTATTATAATAAATATAAATACTAAAAAAAAATTTTATTTTTAACGTCATTAAAAAGTGTAAGATTATATTAGTATTTTAAATTTTAAAGAGTATAAGTCAATCCTACAAAGCATCTCATGAGAGCTCACGCAAGCACCCCCTAATTTTCAAAAGCTAAGAGCAAAGACATCTTAACTTTTTAGTTTATCAAATAAAAAAAATTAATTTATACTTTTCATAAACTAAAGCACCCCTTCAAAAAGTACTATCAAATTATACCCAAGTCAATTACAAACTTATTTTTATAAAATCTCCATTATATAACTATGAATCCTTAAAAATTTAACATTAATCCCTATTACATATCTTCAAAATTTTATTTTTCTTCATACTTGAGAATGATAAAATGCTAAAATGAGAAAACTTTTTAACCGCCACCATCATATAACTAAAAATTATTCATTAATCCCCATATTACTGTCACATAATCATTACATTTTTTTTTTGGGTGGGGATTGAATACTCCCAATTGGATTGTGAGGAAAGCAGACTCCTCCCCCCCCCCTTCCTTCTCTTTTTTTTTTTTGGGTATAATAGAAACTACCCTTGACGTTGAGTTACATAGCCTGAGTTTTTTGGGAATAAAGTAAAATGAAAGGATTATTATTAAAATGTTTATAAAAATGAGTTTAATTTGAATGTATTGGCAGTGTAAAAATTTTTTTATACTGTCATCTAATCAAAACCTTTCATTTGTATGATCATTCAAATAATGAGTGGTTATGTCAAAAAATTTTTATTGATATGACATTATATGATTAGATGTCTGTATAAAAACTTTTTATCCCGATAATATATTCAAATTAAATCCTATAAAAATAAGTAAACGATGTGATACGATCGCCTACATCGTTTATTTATTTTTATAAACATTTTAATAATAACTCTTAGCTTAGTAATGCAAAATCAACCTTTCCTTTGCTTCCTTTCCAATCCCTTCCATATATTAACATATACACGGTGTTCTCCCCCCCCCCCCCTTCTTTTCTTTTTTTTTTTTTTTTTTTCCATTCTTTCCTTTTTTGGGGTTGGATGGGGTTGCGCTAGCAGTTCTGCTTGAATAGAGAGGGAAAAAGTTATTGGGAACAAAACACCATATGTATGTCTTCTCAAGTCTCAACAAAAATTATTCTAGATTTGGTTTTCTGATAATACTGAAATCCGTATTCTCATCATGCTGTTGTTATTATTCCCTTTAAGGGCTATGGAAGCAAAAATATTTTCATGAATGTAAGAAATTGTGTGCACCTATATATTCTCAGTTGCTGTTACTGACATGATTTTTAGCACATTCAAGCAAGTTTTATTTATGCAGGCACTGAGGAGCAAAACAAAAGCATCCTTAGTTTTTATTTTTTATTTTTTTATATTTTAAATCATTGATATTTGAATCTTATTAAACTCCAACTAATCTGACTGGTACTTGTTATAATATGAAAGAGCTAGGGAAATCAATTGAAGTATAATGAAGTGCCAAAGAATGATCGCCTCCTTAGGAATGGCCTTCTGCAGTACTTTTCTCATGAATAATGGTGCTTTATTTGAAGATACAACTTTAGAAGGATAATATTCAAAATTTTGAATATTTTATTATCTTGATGCATTGAATTTTCTGGTTAGAGGCGGCTAAGATAGACGTTGGTATATTTTAAATTATAAGAGATGGCCCTTAATATTGACAGAGACCTGGCATATGCCCTTAAGTAAGAGAATGCCCACAAATTGTACAGAAAATAATAATAATAACAATAATAATAATAATAAAGAGATTCAGAGAGACAAGGTGAGTCTTGCTTTCAGGCATTCAAGAAACATGGTTGGTTTGTTTGGTAGTTGGTACCACGGCAAGCAACCATGTCATTGTCAAATTTCTTTTCTCATAATAATGATGCCCTTTTACTCTGCCTTTGTATTATCACTTATTTCATGAGCACCCACTCAACCTGAAAAACTAGCCTATTGATCTGGAGACTTTTGTGACTTGAGGATCACAATTAGCTTATCTAACTATTTGCTTGAACTCAATAATAGCCTATTTACTTTCCTTAGCACATCTCTTAATAAAAGTATCAATTATGATAATTTAAGTCGATGAGAAGAGTAATAATTTTCTATACTAATATAGGGACTAATAAGCTAGTATGGAAAATTTGGCTGCCTCCTTTACGGATTTTTTTTTTTTTTGGTCATGCCTCCTTTACCATTTATATCCCATCATTATTCCCGCCATTGACGAAATAAACATTCAATACTACCTTAACATTTCAGGTTTACATTGAATTCATACTAGTTTTTTGGTGCCAAATAGCATGAGCACAACCAAAAAATTTAACCTATTGAAGGCGCTGTTTACAATACATTGACATAAAGTTGGTGTTTGATACATTGGGATAATTCAATGGTGAGATAGAGAAGTGTATATATACACCAAATCACATGTGATGCGTTATATTATTTTTTCAATTTTGCCAATTTTAAAAAAAAAGTTAAATGCATTTTAAAGATGTCTAGATTTTTTTTACATAATCTTAAAATTAATTGAAACTTTTTAGATCCCACATAGATAAAATTTTGGTCACTTTTAAAATGTAAAAGATATTATATAAGTAAAATTTGATCAATTCAAAATTTATCAGATTTTATCTGCGTGATTTTGTAAATAAATAGGCTTTTTTGAATATCATGTATAAAAATTTTGTTCATTTCTAAAATGTATTTAATCTTTTTTTTTTTTAATTTGCAAGTGCCAAAATTGAAAAAATACTGCAGTGTTCTACATCTAATTTAGCATATAGATACATCCCTCTATCTAATCATTGGATTACCCAAGATATCAAACACCAACTGAAAGAAGGTGTACGGCAGCATTCTCCCTTATCGAAAGTTTCATAACTTAAGTATTGCAATAATTTTTTTTATTTGTTCAACATGGGAATCATAACATTTTGCATAACTCTGAATGGCAGATGAGTTGGTTCAGAAGATAACAATTTTCTATGACAATGCCAAGCCGCCATCGTGCATAGACGAATAATGATCAAGCTTTTAACTTTTTGTGTTTGTTTCCTATATAGGAAGAGGATGTGCATCTTCTGTGGGGCTGTATTAATTGCTTAGTTTTTTGGTTGATCAAACTAAGTAGTTAGAATAATGGTTGAGTTGAGTTGAATTTTGGTTGATCACGAGTTTTGCTTTTGCAGTCCCAACATGCTTCTTTAAGAAGAAGGTGCCCCAACAACAACTTTCATATCATCTCCTAAATGTATAAGCACATGTTTGGTTTTGTTCAATTTTTATACGAAAAACAGCTCTTCAACCAAAAATTCTCTAAGCATTTGATTATAAGCTTCTTTTTAAAGTACAATAATCTATTACAATGTGATTATAACTTCAGAGTTAGTTAGGATTTCTGTTGTTAGTTAGTTGAAGGGTTAACTATGTTTCCCACCCAATCCTTGTGTATACATGTCTACTTTTTGAATGAATGGGATCATCTAGTCATTCTTTCACTTTTCCGATGTATTTGGTTGGGGGAATTACATATGGAGGCCATTGATGGAAAATTTCTCTCCACTTTTACCCCAAAATCAAACAATCCTTAGTATGTGTTTAGTATATGGGTAAAAATAGGGATAAATTTTCATAGATTTCATTCATGTATAAAATAACACATAAACTTGGTTTAGATTTAACTACTAATATTTGCCAAATTCCAAACTTAGACAAATGAGATGTTTAGGTAGATGATCATATTATGGTTCAAGTTTGCTGGGATGAAGTTAAGGCAAATATTTGGCTTTGTGAAACTTCCTAGGAGATGTTTTTGTATTCTGTTCCATCTTGCTACATTGGCTTGACCAACGACCTAGATTAAATTCAAATACAATAATATAATCAGATAAAGTCATCGCTATAGATTATGCGGTTCTATAATTTAGCCCTATGAAATTAAAGGGTCATTGAATTTTTATAATGCATTGTGGAGTTCATCCTGTTAAAAGTAAATTTCCATTGTCATAGTTAGGTACTTTTTGTGTTTCGAACCTAACTTGTCAATCCCCGTTTTGTGTCTCACATTTTATTTATTTTTTGGAAGGATCTTGGCCTAACTATATTATTATCACATCACATTATGCATGTGACAAGATTAAAAGATATGATATACATGAGTGAAGTAGGAGAAACAAACAAACAAGCACTAAGAATTCAATAAGAGCAGCAGAAGGAAAATGGCAAGAGATGCTACAGAGTATTCAGTGATAGGAGCAGCCTGGCAGTTACATTTGCTCTTTGGCCAACTTTTAGAGCTAAGTTTTGGAGATAAAGATCTTGTCTCATTTTCGTGTGTCGCTCCCTATCTTCCAACTCATATTTTGATAATGATAACATTATACAACATCATCCGTAATTCATATTAAAGTCAACTTTTAAAATTATTGATAATATTACACATGGTAAATTATTATTGGAGAGATTAAAAGAAAAAAAAAAAGACACATAAAAAATGGGACAGAAAATTTGCTCAAATTTTGGTGGATAGTTCCTGGTTGTAAGTTCAAGACACAAATTTTAAGAGTTGGTAAGAAACTAAACAGAATATTAAGCTCTAAGCTCAAACTAATGTCGGCTTACATTTCCTGATGATAACTTTTAATTTTTATTTTCGTAATTATTTTTTGAAAATTAAAAGTTAAAAACAATTATAAGAAAGTGTAAATAAATAAACAGAAGTGTCAACCTATTTTTTAAAACATTAGTTCAACGATCCATTTTGTGGATATAATAATTAAATAATTAAATCCTGCTCAAGTGATTGGGTCGCTACTTTTCCGATGAAAAGAGATGGGCTCTAAGAAGGTACTGGCCTTGGCTTTCGGGCCTAAGGCTAAGATTCAATTTAGTTTCTTTTAATTATCCAAGGTCCAAAGTCCAAACCTTTGTGCTACAAAGATAGGGCCGAATTCAGACCCGAAGAATAAAAAAAGTGGGGCAATTTTGTTTTCTCGATTTTAACATTCACGTTTGGAAAAAAAAAAAAGGTTCACATTATTTTGGTATTCGAAAATACTGTAGATGCATAACTTTAGCGAACGAACTTTTGTTAGAATAATGTAACATTATTTCTGACCTTTAGGTAAATGAGTGGTCTTTGCTTCTTTAATTTATCTAACCATTCTATTTGAATTTTGACAAATTCTAATAACAATTCTATTAATTAATTTTATTCGATAAAAAAAATTAATTTTGACTATGTGACATTACTTATAAGCCTTAAGATAAGGAATAGTAGAGAGGTTTTATAAAACTAAGTTTGTTATCTAATCTAATTTAAAAATAATATATGAGTGGAATTAAGTTATACTTATATAACTTTAAATATAGTTATAACACTTAATAATTTTTTATAAAATATATAATTTATCAATCTAACTTTTAAATTACAATCACCTATCATAAAGATCGCTTGTGTTAAATTTTATAAAGAATTGAGCATCAATAAGAATGTAATCAAATAATTCTTATTTTTATATATTTTAAACACATATATTCCATTGATTTTGATATATATGAGAAATATACCAAACAACGTTAAATTAATATAAAATTTTACAGATATAATATATGAGATGTGAACTTCTAACCCAATAATGAATTTTATGAAAAATTATACCAATAAAAATTTATTCAATGATGTAACTTTAAACAATTATTAGACCATTTAAATTGTTCATTAATTGTAAAAGCTTATTACATTAATTATTCATTAAATAATAATTACTTATGAAATGATTAACAATCATATTATTATTCATATGTTTTAATTGCAAAATATATAATTGCCATATAACACAAGTTCAAGAATTCAAAATATTTTGTTAAAGGAATTGGCCCACTTAATTGGTTTTTTACTCATGAATTGCTATTATTTGAATTTAATTCCTAGGTTTCTATATTAGTGAGTGATTTGTAAGGACTATTGCAAATAATAGATGAGTTTAGAGACATATTCTAATTGTTGATTGAGATGAATCTTCCTTTCATTCTAAATTTTTTCATAAAAATAGAATTTAAACATTTCAATTTTTAATAGCAATTGTCATGATCGAATAACAAAAATTTAGAACATATATCTTCCTTGAATATATTATGTCACACATCAATCATCATATAACAAAATTATTATGGGAAATTCTACAGAACCCTCATGTATCTTTGGGTTCCAAAACTCCAGTACACATCGATCAATATAAAAAAAACCATGTAGATTTACAATAATGACATGTAATTGTGTTTATGTTTATATTTAATTTTGCAAAATAGTAGTTAACTAAATAATATTTATACAAGAATGAATATTTATTTTTAAACCTATATTAAATGTTAACGAGCTAGAATAGTGTTGATTTAGCATGTTTAAAACTAGCCCATAAGCTTAAACAAGCCAGTATAGCTTATTTTGGCCCATTAGTTAAATAAGTTAAGTCAATCCATATCAAATGTGAACGAGTGTACATAATATTGACCTAAGTTGTTTAGGTCCAGCTCATTTGGCCTAATTAGTTAAATGAGTCAAGTCAATTTATAACAAATATTATTAGGAAAAAAAATCTATAACAAATATTAATGAACTAATATAATATTGATCAGTCCCATTTTAAATTAGCCCATAGACTTAAATTGGCCAATACAACCCATTTAAGTCTGACTTATTTAGATTCAATCCATTTTAGCTTGCTAGTTAAATGGGTTAAATAAACCTATGGCAAATATTAATGCGAGCATATTAGCCTACGTTGTTTAGGACCGGTCCATTTGGGCTTGCCAGTTAAATGAATTAAATCAACTTATAATAAATATTGATGATTTAATATAATATTGACTCAACTCGTTTAAAGTTAGCCTATAATCTTAAATATGTCAGCATAACCTATTTAAGTTTGGCTCGTTTAGGCTCAATCCATTCGAATATATTAATTAAATAGGTTAAGTCAACCTATAATAAAAATTAAATTTTTTAAAAGATTGATTTATAATTATTAATAATTAAATTTATAAATTTTTATACAAATATAATTAAATTATATGTCATGATATAATTGGTCCAACTTTGCATGAGTTTTAAACTCTTTAAATTTTCTTGGGTAGTACAAAAAGCTCCCCATTATTATAAGATGTGCATTTTTTTAACATATTATTATATTAAATATTAGATTTCATATTTCTCGTTAGATTAAAATTGCGCAAACTAATTAGGAGGTGCCTGCAAGAATCCTATTTTGAAACGATATTTTTTTATTTTTTATTTTTGGGAAGTCCGGCCGTAATAATAACGTCGTTTCAGGACTGTTATTTTAGTACTCTCCTATAATCACGCTGAATAATAATATTCTCACATTATTATTTCCATTCCTCATAATTTTCAACAGCTTAAAAAAAATAATATTAAAAAAAATAAAATTTTAAAAAAGGAAAAGAAAAAAAGGAAAAAAAAAGAGAGAAATGCTAGGGTGCGGAATTGTTGGCGTTCAGCAGCAGCGCAGAGAACGTTCAAAAGTGTGTTACATACTTACATTAGACATTAACTTTGGTTTCTTTTATTCACACTTTCTCGCTCGCCGTTTCCGTTTGTTCGTTTCAGTGTCGGATCCCAAAAAATGGTGAGAGGATTGTTGAACAAGCTCGTCTCTCGATCCCTCTCCGTCGCCGGAAAATGGCAGCACCACCAGCTCCGCCGTCTCAACATCCACGAGTACCAGGTCAACCTCCCCTCTGTCTCACGCCGTTTTCGATAATCTCAAATCAGACTCAAATTTTGCCCAGTTTTCATTTACTTATTTTTAATAATCTTAAGTTCCTCCTTTGATGCATGATAAACTTAATAATAATAATAATAATAATAATAATAATAATATTAGTTTTAATGAATCGTTGTTGTGCATGATGAATCTGGGGTTTTTGGATGGATCGAGGTTTGGGTGATGAAATGACTGGTAAATTTTTTATTTTATTTTATTTTTTGTCAAATAGGGAGCGGAGTTGATGAGCAAATACGGAGTGAATGTTCCGAGAGGCGTAGCTGTTTCATCAGTTGAAGAAGCCAAAAAGGCCATCAAGGACGTGTTCCCTAATGAAAGCGAGGTAATTTTATGGTTATGACCTTGATGCTCTCACAGAAACTAGGAAGTTAAAGGTCCTCTTTTCGTTTCGGAAATGGTCTCCATCATTTTTATTTTTGGTTTTCAATATAAATCAGAAAAGAAAATAATTTTCGTACAACTGACAATATAAAAATCATCCAATAGAAATCAACAAAACTGTCATGTCATCTCTAGTTTATACAATTGCCAAACATGATATGGCAATTTTCGTGATTTTTATTAGATGACAGTATAAAATTGTTTTATACATTCAGTGTGTGAAAATTATTCTCATTGAAATTCAAAAATACCATGTTGTTTTCTTTCTGTTTCCCTTTTATTAGGATTTTTGTGAAGGAAACGTTGAAAATAACTAGTGCTCTGTGTTTTTAACAATTGATTCTCTCCGAATAATAAATTGGGACCTTAGTTCTGCAATTTTCTCCTTCCGAAAAACATTTATAAATGTTTTAGTAGTTAGTATAGATATAGAGAGACATTTTTAGGTGCTCCCAGTGAAAAGGTGTTGCTTTGTACCCTTTAGGGCTCAACACCTCAGATTGGTGGATTGTTTCTGTTTTCCACTTTCAGTGTATTTTTAATTTAATCGCTGAGGTGTTAAGCTGTGAATGGTGTAGAGTAACACTTTTTCTTGCTTTGAGACTATTTAAGAATTTCTCTCAGTGTAGAATCTTGCCTGTGATGACAAGCAATGTGACTGGGATTGTTGTGCAGTTGGTGGTTAAGAGTCAAATTTTAGCTGGTGGACGAGGCTTGGGCACTTTTAAGAGCGGTCTTAAGGGTGGAGTGCACATTGTTAAGGTTGACCAGGTTGAAGACATTGCTGGTAATACATGTGCCCTCTGATGTTCCTCAAATTGGACATTTTCTTGTTCTCAATTGAATTTAGCCCTTGGCAGCTTGGCCTTTAATATGAGAATCTCAATTAATACATATCATTGTCTTGATGAAGAGTTGAGACTATGATATGTATTAATTTATTCAATTTGAATTCATGTCGAAATGATGTGCTAAGTGGTATTATCATTTTGTTGCCCTTGTCATTGTTACTGTTATTATTTCAGGGAAGATGCTTGGGCAGATACTTGTTACCAAACAAACTGGTCCTCAGGGAAAACCAGTTAACAAGGTTTGAAACTATTCGACCATTCTCTTTTATCAAAAAAAAAAAGAAGAAATTATTCAATAATTCTTTCTGCAACTATGTTAGCATTTTCGGTATGCATGCGTATGCCAGCAATTTTCATATCTAGAAAATGAAACTTGGTGAGGCAGTGCAATGGCATCAAAAAGATAAATAATGCTCTTGTAGTGTTTGCTTTCTTTATGTCGAAATTTGCTCTGTTTTGAGCCCATAATAGGTCTTTTTTCTTATAGTCTATGTTTGCAGGAAAAATTGATGCTTCAAATTTATACATAAAAGTTTAGTTATTAGAGTGGATGGGCACAACTGGTTGGAGTGGTAGAGTGGCCACCAAATCAATCTGTTTATATTATTGCATTTTCAGCATATGAACTGGTAGTGTGTATTGAGTGGTTGGACTGGTCACTTGGACATTTTCTGCCAATTGTTATAATCTAAACTACTTGTGCTATTTGGTGCCTAGTTCTCATCTACATATACTTCCATTGGATTCTATGCATTTGTTGTATTGATAATGCAAGTAAAATTTCACGTCAATAGGACATTGCTAATACTTTTTAAGACTGTATAATATATCAATTTAAGTAGTATTGGTGAAATGACAATGTCCCACCAATTGATACACAATTTGGTGAGCACGATCTAGCCAATGACAGCTGCTGCTTTGTTTTAAAGTGGTATCTTTCAATTTGTTTATGCACAATTATATATGAAAGGGGGACGTAGACACTCTGCTACTGGATGGGTTGATTTTTTGATATCTAATTGTCTATTTTATACAGGTTTACTTGTGTCAAAAACTGTCACTTGTGAATGAGATGTACTTTGCTATAACCCTGGATCGTAAGACTGCTGGTCCTGTAAGTTTTCTATTCCAGTATGTTATCTTTAATTTGCTTTATTTGCTAAGTGTTAAACTCTAATAACTTCTGTATCATGTTTATGTATGACCATTCCTCACCTCCCCCCTCCCCCTAATCTTAATATGTGAATGAATTTCCAATTCTTTTCTTTTTTATGGTTTTGCAGCTAATTATTGCTTGTAGAAAGGGAGGAACCAGCATTGAAGACCTTGCAGAGAAATTCCCAGACATGATTGTAAAGGTTTGTCTTTCTTGGCATTTCTCATGATGCTTAAAACTGTTCATCCAGTTGGTACATTTTCTTTGCAAGATACACCTGATGCCCTCCTTCTTTCTCGTAGGTGCCGATTGATGTTTTTCAAGGAATTACCGATGAAGATGCTGCAAAGGTGGTTGATGGTTTGGCTCCTAAAGGGGCTGATAGAAATAACTCAATTGAACAAGTGAAGAATTTGTATAATCTTTTTTGCAAATGTGACTGCACTCTTTTGGAAGTAAGCGCATGTCATGTTCACTTTCTACATACTAATTTGTTAAAAAAGAAATGTACAATAATGATGGTCGATTATCTTGAACAGATCAATCCCCTAGCGGAGACAGCCGATAACCAATTGGTGGCTGCTGATGCCAAGTTGAATTTTGACGATAATGCTGCATATCGTCAGAAGGAGATATTCACTCTCCGTGATACAACTCAAGAGGATCCTCGAGAGGTTTACTTCCATTTCTTAGTACTTTGCATTACATGGGAATCTAATATGTGAGCCCTAAACCCTAAACTCACCCTGCCCTCATCACTTGAGCAGCTCAAGCTCTAGTGGCTGCTTACATTTCTTTTATTGTCTGATACTTCTGATTTGTTCATATTTGATTGTACTTGGAGTCTCTGCTTATGATATAATTATGGATTGACACTGAGATTCTAGATTGCAATGCCAGATTTCACAATATCTATTGGTGCCTCATTGTTGAGCCCTTTCTAAATTATTTTCTTCTCTTCACTTGGTATGTGTAACATATCTTTTCTCTTCAAACAGGTGGCTGCTGCAAAGGCAGATTTAAATTATATTGGGTTAGATGGAGAAATTGGCTGCATGGTGAATGGAGCAGGGTTAGCAATGGCCACCATGGATATAATTAAATTGCATGGGGGTACTCCAGCCAATTTTCTGGATGTAGGTGGGAATGCTTCTGAAGGCCAGGTAATGTTGTAAAGTTAGGATTGCTCCTCTTATTGTCTTGGCCTTAGCTCCACTAGCATAATCAAGATAATTGATTAATTTTGTAATCTGATCTGTTTGTATCAGATCTGTTTGTATTTTGTAATCTGCTGGCATATTAACCTGAACTTATTCCAAAAGATATTAGAAAAACACTTTTGGTTCATATTTACCTTAAGTGATCTTTTATCAAATCAGTTTGTAATCTGATGGTGCATTGATATGAACTTCACTGCAGAAAGATTTTATTGATAGTTATTACCTTAAAAGATCTCCATCTTATGAAGTTTTTATTCATATTCGTTGCAATTGTATAAACAGGTGGTTGAGGCATTTAAGATATTGACCGCTGATGACAAAGTGAAGGCAATTTTGGTTAACATTTTTGGTGGTATAATGAAGTGTGATATTATTGCAAGTGGAATAGTAAATGCTGCAAAACAGGTTTGTAACGTGTGATGTATGTCCTCTGTAGAGGCCCCCCGCCTTTCTCCTTTTTCTCTCTTTTTTCCCTCTCCCCCACCCTTCCCCCTTTCTGTCTCTTTAAAAAAACAGTTTTATCCTTTGGCCTATCATAAGATTGAAAATGAAGAGGATATTTCTATGTGAAAATTAACTTTTTTAATTCTCATTTGCAGTTTTAGATAATGGTTTTATTTTGGAAGTATTTGATATTAAACAGCTCAAGATGAAGTCAAGAAAGCATAGTCTTTAGTGCGGATTTTTTAAAATAAATTAGAGAGAGCGGGAAATATAGAACTATTAATATTGTTCTCGTCCTCTCTTCTTTTGATTTGTTATGTTGTATTGGAAAAAAAAAAGGGGGATTGAATCCCAATCTTGATAACACTAACTTCTCTTGCTGTTATTTTCCAGGTTGCACTAAAAGTACCCGTTGTGGTTCGTCTTGAAGGCACCAATGTTGATCAAGGAAAAAGAATTTTGAAGGTAAATGCTAGATTTAATTGATACAAATAGAAATTATCCTATTGAAAAAGAAAGCAAGAATGTTTGAAATGATTATCATGTTGATAATCTTTAATGGTTTAACAGGAAAGTGGTATGACACTAATAACAGCTGAAGATTTGGATGATGCTGCTCACAAAGTAGTGAAAGCAGCGTACAAATGAAGGGTTTACTTTTGTTCAAATTTAAAAATCGGTTCCGTCACAGCATTATTTTTTGTGTAAACCTTATTTTGATTATAAGGGAATTGATGCAAGAAAACGTCTTATTGAGGCCATTGTGGTTATCAAAGCGATTCCAATAAGTTAGTGATACCCACATTGTAGCTCATTCATGTTGATGCGAGTGTTTGTTATTTGGCTTCCCTCTTACAATTCAAAATCCCGGTCCCTTTCTTGTCCCTTTATGCCAATAACAGGGAAATACTTTTCTTTCTGTTGGACATCATGATTCATTAAGGAGCCTAAACCTGTAGCTTTTTAACTCAGAATTTTCAATCTTGAATATGTTTACTTGGTATTTCATTATCAAGTTTTTATCCTACAGTCTAATTTTCTTTTCGTCCTTTTATATAAGAGTTGTGTTATTATATGCTCTGCCCACAAGGGCATGATTAGGAGGGGTTCTATATCATTTTATAAACTTTTTTGGATGCATAATTACGGGGAGACAAATGTCTATTCGAAGTTTTTATTCGGTTTTATTTTGTTTTTCATTTCAAGTATTTAGTTAGCAGTAGGGATGTGAAGACAATTTTTCCTGCTTTGTCGAGTAACATGAATTTTTCTCCTAGTGTTTTTTACTCCTTTTGTAAACTATTAATTTTGGCACATTTAATTACAAGCTATCATCTCTCTATCAATGATTTTTATATGTTTTAATTTCAAAATCTGAAAATGATGCTCTCTGTCCGCTCTTGATGGATACAATGACAATCCCCCAGTTTTCTAAAAAATAATTCTATTTATAATATGACCCCGACGATTGGATTTGTTGCACTTTTTCCCCCTTTTCAAAAATGCAGGAACATTACATAAATTGTATTACTTTAAGTTCTTTTTCTGGTTTAGATGAGCTCTCTCTTACCAGAGCTATGTTATTTGTATACTAAAAAAGGTTGATACTTTTAACATTTTTTTTTATTTTTTCTTTTTTCATCAATTTTTTCATTCATTTTATTTTTTTAATTTTTTTTTCTCTATTCTCTTTTTGAGTGTCTGAGGGTGTTAACCAACTTCATGATACAAAAAGCATTTTTTCTTAAGGCATGTTATTTATATATTAAAAAAGATGGATACTTTCAATACCTTCTCTTTATTTTTTTCTCTTTCTACCTTTTATTTCACTCATAATACATTTTATTATTGTTGAGATGAGGAAATTTTGGTTGTGTTAGCGTTATTGGGCATGCTTCGTCACAGCTAATTACAGAGAGACATATTGCAGACTTTATGGCTTTAGTGCAATGATGACGGGGCTTAAGACTGACAAAATATTTAAAATTCACAAAAAATAAAACTCAATGCTGCATGATCAGCGCAACTTTTTCTTACATTTATATCATTATTCTTGCATAATATATAATACATGACAACGATTGCATCAATTTTAAAGGCATCTATTTTAATACTACCTCCAAAAAAAATTGTAATAAGCTACAATGTTTATAAAAGTTACAGTTGGGACTATAAGAGTTATAATTTGAGATAAAAAATTACAGCTATAATATTAAAAGTTACAACGTAAAATAAACGCAGTATCACCGCATGTCTTTTTAAAAAATATTCGTTCCATTGCACGCTTTTTAACTTATATGGTAACAAATATTTCTAATGCCATAACTTTTCTATACAATGATGTAACTTTTTTATTTCAAGTTATAACTTTTAAAAAATGTAGTAGCTTATTATACTTTCTGAATGAAATACCAAATTGAGCACCCTAAGTTTATGAGTTTAATTTTGATATATTTTCAATAAAAATTTTTGTACACAATTAGTATGTTTGGTTTAGCTTATTATGATAGAAAAATAATTTTTTCAACAAAACAAATTACTTTTTGTTAGAAAAAATTGAAACAAACGCACTTATAGTTAACATGTATGATAATATGAGTCAAACACTTTTAATGTCGATTAGATAATTATTATTATTATTATTATTATTATTATTATTATTTACCATATCAAAACTAAATCCAATATATATCCCTAATAGCTTTTATACACACACACACTAGCATGTAAGGCTAAGGCTGAGGTGGTCTCTTATAAGCTAGGGATCAATTTAGATCAAATTGATATCATATCAAAAAGAATAAATAAATTACCTCTTTATTCTTATTAACTACACTAAATTTATTTATTTATTTTTGCTTTTATCTCAACTTTTGTCCAATCCACCACTCTACCTTTCGTTAACTCTTACTTTCTTAATTCTTAATTTTTGTTTTTAAGAATCTTATTTATATAAGTTAATTCTTTATATAGTAGTATAATTTATACATCAATTTTATTGAAATCATTTTAATTTTTTTAATGAAAATTTAAAGATTACTACATAATAATATGCCTATATTTGAAATATAACCTGCTTCCGCATTTCCATTATTGGCAACAGTACTAAAACATAATTCTATATTAGTTTTTTTGGCTTTTGTCATTTACATTAACTGTACATATGTACTAAAATATATATATATATATATATATATATATATATATATATATATATATATATATATATATATATATATATATATATATATATTGGCTTTTCTCATTTACATTAGTTGTACATATGTAATTTCATTTTTGAGTAAATATTTTTGATAGTCTTTGATATCAATTTAGTTTTAAAGGGTGGGGTTGAAATATTACAAAAATAAAAGGGTAGAATGGATAATTTATAATTTATTAAATATTAAAACATAAATATAAATTATTAAATCATTATTTTTTAATAATAAAAAGTTTCAATCTCAACCATTGAATATAATTTTAATGGTTATAATTTGGGGACCAAATTGATTCTTAACTTACAAGGAACCACCACAGCCTTGACTCGTAAACATACATATATATATATATATATATATATATATATTGAAACATTGTTAAAGACGTATGTCTCTGTTAAGGATACCTGTACAATGGGAATAGTACCATTCCAATTATTTTCTCTCCAAGAAAGTAGGAATCAGCAACATCCAAGCACCTATGTTGTCCAATCATGTGGACTATAATCATTGTACAAATGACCTGCTGAGGACTACTTGCTAAATTTAGCAACTTCAAAATTGATTCCTTTTCCTTTCAATTATTTCTCATTGTCACACCTAAAATTTCGACCAGCTTCTGGTTTTGATTGACTGAGAAAATCAACAAGCAAACAATTGCCAAAGATGGGCATTCTTTAAACAGAATTCTGTTTGATAGATTGGTCCCTTTTTTCAATAATGCCACCTCCAATGACACGTTTGTCAAAAACTGCCTTAAGTTTTTGAACCATTATCATTCTCTTTCTCCAATTGACCAAAAAAAAAAAAAAAGCAAAACCCCTTTGCAAGTCCTAAGAAGAAACAAAAAAACACACCCTTAATTCCCCATTAATTAATGGGCACTCTCTGGAACTTCTCTTCAATTCAAAGATGCAAATATTCTTGAGTGTTGGCCTCTAAGGTAGAACTTTAATAGGTGGAAATTCAACAAAGTTCTTTCCTTTTTGCTCTTATGGGTCTCAAATTCAGTGTTGGATTTTAATCTTTCTTACTAAAGGGTATCAAAGTATAGCTTCATAAGTTGTGAGAAAAGAAATTCCAAATCATAAGATTTGTTGAACATGTCAGCCAACAAGGTGAAGGGCCTTCTTAAAGGCCTTAGATACATATCTCAGATATTTGGTAAGTAAACCTCCCCTTCATGTAATAGGCACAAAATGTAATTGTTAGCATTATTTAATTTTATTTTCGCTTTCCATTCTCATATACGTAGTATATATTGTATAGTGAAAGAAGGCTTGATGATATTTCTCCCCTTATGTTGATGGGAAAAATGCCACTCATACTCTTTGCAGATAATGAAAGAGAACAAGAAATACAAATTGGATATCCCACAGATGTAAAGCATGTGGCCCATATAGGATGGGATGGTCCCTCTGTAAATTCTCCCAGCTGGGTAATTATCTACTTCCTTAATTTTCTTGATTATTAATTAATATTCAATCTTGTAGAATATACTTAGAAGATTAATTAATTACTTACTTAGTAGTGCTTAATGCTCAGCAGATAAAAAAAGCTCTCTTAAATTGCATTTATTTTAAACGTGAGAAATTAAGAATTTATCTACTCTTAATTCAACAACATACACCACAATTTTAACTTATTAAATAGTTTAAGCTATTTTTCCCATTGTAAAATAAAATATTTTTGGGTCTATGCTTGTGTAAATTTTCTTTAACAAAAGAAAATGATTTTCAGATGAACGAGTTCAAAACTTCTCCGGGATTCGCATCAGCACCTCTAAATCCTACAGGAGATATTCAAAATAGGGAACTGGATAATGCAGTCAAATGGGTCTCGGAAGGTACATTTTCATTTTCTTGCACAAGCTTGCTGTGCTCTATGACTGAACAACCCCTACAAGAAAAAGTTAATGATTGAAAAGTGTTTAATCAAATAATATAAAAAATAAAATATTAATTGAGCAAAAATTCTCTCCTATGGCTGAATGAGTGTGCATGGAAGTTAAAAAAAAAAAAAAAGAGTAATAATATATAATCAGAATTATTTGTCAAAATTTAAGAACTAATTCAAATTAGTGAATATCACCCATCTATCTAAAGCTTCAAAAGAATGCTACATCATTCTGGCAATAAATTTCTTACTATTTAATGTTTTCCAATATTGATAATGGGATTGATTGCAATTTTTTTTTATTTGAAAATGTTTTACACATAGACTCAACTTCAAGCAGAAGAAGTTCAAGGCACGGTCAGGGGAGGGATTTGCCCGAGCTGCCCAAAGCATCTAGAAGGCCATCAACGGGCAGCATCACAGATTCCCCAACAAAGGAAAAATCAGACAAGCCAAGGCAATCAAGGAGATCTTCTAGGCCCAAAGATTCTTCCTCAGATGGGTCTAGACCTACCCGGCAACTCATATCCAATGATTCACTCCAAGGAGATGAAGGGTCACCAGCAAGGGTCCCACCAGACATTCCCAAGAAAACTAGAAGAAAGAAGTCAAAGGATTCTAATGGTGGTGGGTCATCAAAGTTGAGGTCCAAGGCCCAATCTTTGGATCCAAATAATTTGGATTTGGAATCTCCATCATCCGGGTCAGTAACCAAGTCTAGGAACAAACAAAGGTCCTTTGAGGAAAATGGGCAGTATGAAAGAGGAGATAGCTAGTGCGATATCTTGAGAAAATTTGGTGTACTTTTCATGGGTATTAGTTAGAGTGTTGCATAGTGAAACTAGAACACTTCCTCTTGGTAATCCTTTTTAATTCCCTTCCCCAATTTTATATACATCTTTATGTGAGTTTCTTGATTTGATTAACCTTTTTTTTTTAATTTAATTTCATAGTCTTGTATTATTTACACATTGATGATATGTACTTGCTAATTAGTGGAACTGGAACTTGTTCATTTTAGTTTCCTATAGTTTGTTCGAGATAAATTACTGGAATTTCATTATAATAAGAAGGAATCTAAAGTGAAATGTAAGAAAATGCTACTCTGTCCTGTCTCATTTACATAGGAATAAAATGCAACACAAAAAACAAAAAGAAAAATTATTTTTATGTGAAAGTTAAACTACTTTCATTAATAATGAACACACACTTCAATGTTTAACAATTGCAAAGGAAACGCTATTAAATTCAACTCTCGGTACTCCTTGCTACAATGTGGATGTGTCACTTCTATCTAAAAATTCTTTCACCGTTACTTTTTTTCACCTTAGTTACTTACATTATGCAATGTTGTCAGGTTCAAAATACTTCTAGTTATTATCTTCTTTTATATCATTTCACAAATACTTGTATTTCCACCCATTTCTATAATTTCACTTTAATATATGCGTATGCGGTTCAGAATGAAAATTTTAGATTTAGAATTGTTACAAGATTCCTTTTTTGTGATAAGAGAAAGAAAAATTGGCATTAAAATGGACGATATTGTAGTAGCTTATATCATGAGATGGAATGGAGAGAGAATAGGGACCCATACACAAAACAATACATGGGATGGGAATAATATGCTTTTAGTTCTTGCGTATGCTATGTCAACTATAAATTGATTTTGGTGTGCTTTATTGAGAAGCCTCTAATTGTTAGCACTCATCCATACTAAAGCCTATCATTTTAGAAACGAGTTCCATTATTTGTATATGAATTCTAAAAATATAACAATTTTAAGACACTAAAATAGAACATTCTGTTACGTAAATGTACGATATATATTAATTTATTTTAAGTATACTTTGATATTCACATTTACATTAATATACTATTTTCATACTATTGCATGTTCAAGCATCAAGTAGAATTATACTCACAGATCTCATGTTATAAAACATTTCCCGAACTTGTTATTGCTTCTGTCAGTGTCACTACGAATTAGAGAAAACTTGCAGATTCAATCCATTGTTCAGAATCAGTTACCCACCCTTCTGTTTTAAGACCAGTTCTCCCTTCCTATGTATGGAATCAATCAATACCTTCAATTCTCAAAATAAGTAGTAAAGTTAGATAACATTTGCCAAGGAAAGCAAACATATGCACCCCATCATCAAAGAAGAAAAAAAGAGTAAATCACTTAGTTATATAATATTTTTAAGTTTGGAGCACAAATTTAAGATTGGAAACAAGATTATGCATATAATGTCATTCGAAGGAATGTAAAGTAGAAAATAGCTGATTCTAAATTTAGTTAACCAATAACCAATGTTAATACACAGTGACAGTTAAACTTGGTAAAAAAAGAAGTAGTCAGCACTTGACCAGCAAAAACAATAACATATATACTTCTATTTTGAGTAAAAATAAAGTAATTACATGTTTTCCCACTTACACTCTCAATTTTTTTTTTTTTTTTGTTTGGTTTTCATTTTCACTTCCATCACTATCACTCCCACTTTACACTTCCTAAAAATCCTGTTCCTAGTCAGAGTAACATGTTTCTTTGCTCTCTCTATGTTAACTTTACTGGTCAAAAAAGAACTTGCCCTCCTTTCAGTCTAAGGTATGAGCCAACCAAACATGCCTCAAAACCCCATAAAGACAAAAAACACCAACCCCAGTGACATGACCAACATAAGAGGATTATAAGGCACCAAAGAAACCCCATTGAAAAGGACATCACCACCATTACCAAGAAGAGTATTGTAGTCTGTTGTTTTGCATGGCTTGAGTTGACTCAAGCTTCCTACGAAACAATTTCCATTACACAAAAGCTTGTTATCCAAACAGAGCCCTCTGTTCCCACCCAACCTCATCTTCGCTCCAACTCCAACCTTGGTTGAAAATGGAACCCTACCACTCAAATTATTGTTCTCCAAGTTAATATCACCAACCACCTCCAAAAGCCCAAACTCCTCAGGCACAGGCCCTTCAAGTTTATTATTATCAAGCCCAAGATAACTTAAATTTTTCAAATAAACCCCCATTGATGCTGGTATCTTCCCAACTAACCCCATCTCTGAAAACCCAATTTTCACCAAACCCCCCAGGTTTTCCCATATTTCCGGAATCACCCCACCAAGCAAGTTCCCACTCAAATACACCTCCTTCAAGCTTGTAACCTCCTTCAAAAACAAAGGAACCCCAAAGTTCCCAAAACGGTTATAACTGAAATCCAGAAACTCCAACCGTTTCAACCGCTTAAGATTCTCCTGAATCTCGCAACCGAAACGGTTATAACTGAAATCAATCTTCAAAAGCTCCGTACAATTCCCCAGCAATTCCGGCACGCACCCTTCGAAATCGTTGTGGCTTAGATCAAGAACCTTGAGATTCTTCAGCCTCCCCAGGTTTTCCGGAACCTCGCCGACGAGCTTGTTTCCGGAGAGGTTAACCTCTTCTAGGTCTTCAAACTCGCCAATGGTGTTGGGGATTTCGCCATAGAACCCGTTCCGAACCAGGATTAGCCTCTTCAGGTTGGTGAAATTACCGGTTACGCCACTCAAGGGTGCAACGAGGGAAGGGTTCTCGATGAACACGAGCTCTTCGAGTGTGGGAGCGAAAACGACGGGAGAGGAAGGTAGTGTTGTTATCGTTTGGCTGTTGTTGAAGCAGTTGTAGAAGAAGAGCTTGCGGAGGTGGGTGAACGACGAGAAGAGGAGGGGGTTGAGGGTTGCGTTTTGGGAGCAGGGAGGGTTTGGGGTGAAGTCGGAGACGTAGCCGAAGTTGAGTTCTACGATGTGTGTCGTTTGGGGAGTGGTGGTGTCGTTTGGGGTGGAGGGGGGGAAGTAGTCGCAAACGACGCCGTGTGGAGGGGAGAAGCAGAGGTCGTCGGGGAAGAGGGTGCGCCAGGGTGTGGAAGGGTTGAGGGAGTGGAGGACTTGGTAGAGTGATTCCTGTTCGGTTGGGTCCAGTGGGGTTTGCTGCTGGTTAGAGAGTGGGAATGTGGAGAAGAAGAGTGTGGTTGAGAGGAGAAGAAGAGCAGGGTTTGGAAACAGAGGGAACAGAGCCATTTGGTGGGAAAGAATGAAAGAAAATGAATGAAAGGAAGGTGGTGAATGAGTGAGTGCGTGACAGATTTTGAGGAGGGGGAGCGCAGAAGGGGAGGGAATGGTTTTTAAGGGGGGAAGGTAGAGAATTTTTGTGGGGAGAGGGAAAGCAAAAGGGAAGGAAATGTTTTTAGGAGAAAAGACTCAGAGAAGTGAGTGAAGGATAGGGCAGTGTGGGGCGTGGTTGTGTTGCATTTGAGGTAGTTTGAGGTTTCGAATTAGGATTGGACTGTTGGAGAAAATTGTTATTGTACGTTGCTATAATATCAAGTAGGATTTTTTTTTTTTTAATGCTTATATCAAGTAGGAGTTTGTTGACTCTATTTTGGGAAATATGTATATATATAAAAGAAGTGAAAATTAAATAGGACTTTAAAAGTACTTTTTTTTAGATTTTACATTATTAAATTTCAAAAGATATTTGCCGAACAGAGAAAAAAATTAAAAAAGAATGTTGAGATATTGAGATTATTGAATATATACAAATATCATGCTATCTTTCAAAATGCTAATGTTCTCTTAATATTCTAGAATATGGGCTTAAATAATATAACTCTTCTATTCAAGATGATATTTTTGTCTTAGGATACACGAAGGATTGTATTAGGTAGGAAATAAAAGAAAGACATATTTTTATTTTTAAATATAAAGAGTTATACTATGATATTTCACATAATTTCTCGGATTGATGGGGGTTGATTTTCTTAGTTTGTGAATTCGAATGGATGGATGAAGGGTGGGAGGGGCAGAGCGACAGAGACTGGTGCGTTGTGTTGTCCTGCGTTTTGGGGGGTTGTCAGCTAGTGCCTGCTAGTTTTGCAGGTTTCGTGAAATTACAAAAATGGGTTCGTGTTTGGAGCGTGGTGTTTGTAGCAGGATAAGAATCATTGACCGAGTGACGTGACCCACTATCAGTATCAGGATCAGCTGCACGGTTGAAGTGAAGGAACATTGGCAAGGCACACAAGAAAAGGATAAAAAGAAGAACACAAATTTATTGATTGGAACGTAATAATGGGGGATGGGATACTCAAAATTAATTGATAGAAAGGAATAACGGGATGGGATAAGAGAAGGGAAAGTGAGGAATTTGACGATCACATTATCTGCACACGTTATTTGTACTTGATGATCAAATATATTAATTTATAATATATTTATGTGATTAATTTTGATACATTTTTATTTATGAAGTATACATAGAGATATGAAATATAAACACGATATAACATAGATATAGGAATATAATAATATTTAAAAATTATAAAATATGATATAATTATAATATAATATATAAAATTAGTAAAAATTAACATAAAAATATAAATTTTATATTAAAATAAAAAATAATAATTTAAATATTAATATAAATTCTTATAAATGTACTAAAATATTTATTTTACTAATTATTTTAAATTTTTTATTTATATAAGTATAAATATTCACAACACAATAATATTCACAAAACCTTTTTTTTTTTTTTTTGGACGTAATGTATATGAAATTATGAACGTGAAAGTAAATAAGAGTAAGGATGCAGGGGGCCTGATGTATAGGAGGCAGAGATGCCAAATGTAAGGAAAGGGGAGGGAGTCAGGTTATAGGGTTGTAGGGTTCAGTGGGGTGGCAGAAGAAAAGGACAAGATAGAATGATGAATATGGTTAAGGGTGCCGTTACTGTTGCCATTGCCGTTGGCGCGGTTCTCTCCCGACAGGAACCTGCGGTGCGGAGAAAGGGCAAAGGGAGTGTGCAGTGCAGGGTGCAGACAGGGGTGCGCCGCACTCGCCGACTTGGCTGTGTGTCTGGCGTCCTAGAAAGCGACATCTAACGGCGCCTATCTACCTTGATCCTACCGAATAGCATCTCCCATCCCATCACGTGATCACATCCACCCGCGCTTGCATGCCAATGCCAGTTCCATTTTAAGGCCGCAGCTGCCCCACTCTTGTGAGACTCCTTCCAGCACGAAGGATTCTTTGCATTCTCCCGGAGCAAGAAAAATCCTTCCTCCATGTGAATCTTACACCATCCAAAAACTTTGGAGGTCACAAAAGTGGTGGGTCCTCGAGATCGTAGGTGACAACGCGTGGGAAAAGAAGAAAATTCTTCCGCTAGATGAGGAAAGAACTCCCGACACTTTCTTTTCCCTTATTTTTCTCACAGAATTATTTTATATTTTACTTTTATATATTATTACAAGATTAATTTTAATATAAGCATAAAAAATTAATTTTAATATATTATCGATATAAAATATTTTATATTATTACTTAATAATATTTTATTATTTATATAATTTTTGAAATATTTATAATAAGAATCAAACAAATTTAATGATATAATTATATATAATTGGATTACTATAAAAATTTTTATATTAAAAATATATTAAACTTAAATCTACATAACAACTTTTTATCATTTAATTATAATTAAAATGTATATTATACCACTACCATGGATTAATTTAAGTAGTTTGATTTTTATTTCTCTTAAATAAAGTTTTTAGGCCGAGTTTTATGAATTTTTCTTTCAAAAAAAAAAAAGCCTTAGGAGAGTTTTATACTCATAATGAATTAATTCACCTCAAATGAATTAAATAAAAAATAAATAAATGGTTTATTAAAAACTTCTATTATTGTTTAATGATATATTATTATCTTATTTAATAAGTTTATTTATATATAAAATATAAAAGAACAAACATCACTGAGGTTTAAATTCATGCAAACTACCAAGTTTTTCATTATTGACTCCTAGTGGGTTAGAGAACTAATTTCATGACAGATATATCTTTCGAGGATTAATTTAGACGATTGTAATAAAAAGTCAAATAAATTTAATAACATTACATAATTAGATCATTTATAAAAAAAAAAATTTACATTAACAACATACTAAAATTAAATCTATATAATTATTTTTTATCACTTAATTACAAATTAAATAGATATAGTATACCACTAGCACGAATTGATTCAAATAATTTGATATTTATTTTTTTAAATAAAGTCTTCAATTCAAATTTTATGAATTTAAGAAAGTAATTAATTAGAATCTAATAAATACTATATACTAGCAATTTAAATAAAAAATATATATTAAAATCTTCTATTATTATTTAATAATATATTATTATATTATTTAATAAATTTATTTATATATGAAATATAAGAGAACTAGCTTTATTTCTTTTTGGATACATCAATGCTATTGAGATTTAAACTTTTAACCTAATATAAATTGCTCAATTCTCTCACTCTAACTCGCTCATAGTGGGGTAGAGAACTACATGTCAAATATATCTGTGGAGAACTAATTTAGAAGATTAATCTTATTTTCACATTAAAATAGAAATGCTAGCAATTTAAATAGTTTAAATTGACAAAGTGCTCAAAATTGAATTTGTAAAATATTTGGAACACTCATTAAAACTTTAAAGAATCACGTGTCATTAACTAGTAACATAAGACAGTAATTCTACATTATATAAGCCAACAAGATCAAAACAATCCCTCCAAATGTATATATGTTCTTATCTAAATTAGTCGATGTTTTCTGGTTCTCTAGATCTCGTGGCTTAGATATTGAAGAATACTTTGAAGTATTAGTACTTCATTTCCAAAGACCTACACTGGAGGAACAAGCCATCACTAGAGAAAAAAAAAAAATGAAAGAAAGAAATTAAAAAAAAAAAAATACGAGTTAGCTGAAACCTCGGAAGCTCATGTAAATTGCAAACACAACTGCGATAGTTACAGAAAATTGTAATATTCTCTTCTGTGGTTGTCACGCTTTCTTGGCCTGCATGACCAAACAGACACACAAAAGATCACATCTTTTATATGGAAGCAGCATAATAAAATGAATACTAAAGTTTGATTGATTGTGGTGAAAATTGAAAGAAATGTTGCAGTAGCAGAGTAAATGGGTATGTACACTTAGAACAACACATAAAAGAAAAAACAAAATGGAAAAACAGACCACTAAGGCCCGTGTGGTTCATTTGCTATTTTGATTTTCAGCTGATATGTTTTCACCATAATTACAGAAATATTACCTTGTTTTCATTCTATTCCCGTTTTCAAGATTTTGTAAAGGAAATTAAGAAAACAACAAAATCTTGCATTTCGCATTTCATCAACATAATCTTGAACACAGAAACAGAATAAAACAAGTAGCATTTTCGTAAAAGAAAAGCTAAAGAGTAGATATGACAAGGATACAAAATTATGTGGCATTGATTGATTGGCGGTTATCTTTAATTCATTTAGGATCTATTTGGGTGAATAACTTATTTAAGCTCTTATGTAAAAAGAACTTTTGAAAAATAACTTATCAATAAGTAATTTTACATTTGGACGCAAAATAACAAAAGTGCTTGTTTTGAATATTTTGAAGAGTTTTAATTTTTCAGAAAGCACTAAAAATGAATTTTTGTAAAGTAATAAGCTGTAAAACTATATGGAACAAAAAGCTAATAATATGACTTTTGACTTCCAAAAGGTTTTTTTTTTTCAAAAAAAAAAAAAGTCATAAGTAATGTTATGTAAACAGGCTCTAACTCCTATATCCTCCTTTATGGTCATCCTTTTCCACTTGGATTCTTTCAAAATTGTACCATATAGAACTCCTCTTTTTGTAATTATGACTAAAAGGTAAAAGTAATGTGACATTTTCATAATTAACGCAAACACTCCCTAAAATTTCAAAATCAAGCTTATTGGGAGATATATAGCCCATTGCATGATTAGCTTCCATAAGGAAAAATTCCTGATTTTCCTAAAAATAGCAAGGGAAGATAGAGAATGAAACTTACCTTGCTCAGGTACTTCTTCTGAATTTTCAATGCCTCAGTACATGCTTTTTTAGCATCAAGATTTGAAGTGATGTCACCCAAGATCTGAAGAGATAGTTGCAAAGTGAGATACATGCAGAAACATATGCAAGAACAGATATGCATCCATACATTTGATGGAGAGAAAGAGAGACCTTGACAACATCGTCGACGCCCTTGGCCTCGTTCAAAATCCGCCTATTCTTGATCTCAAGAACACTAGCAACAAGAAAAACAGCTAGTGCACTATTTTCCTCTGTATGCCCAGTCTTCACATTTTTTCTTTCAAATTTTCCATATTGCTTCAAAATTTTGTCATTTATTGTGGATGCAGCACCTTTTGTTTTAGCTCGATCAGGCTTCTCGTATTTTGAGAAGATGTTCGGGTTGTATTCCATGGCCCACATCAACTGGAAACAATCTATATTATGTCATAAAATGAGCTATCAATTTGAAGCCAATATGAGCTCCAAACTCTTTCCCATCAAGGGATGTCAAGGAATTAGAAAACAAAAGCTATTCAACTTGTAAAAGAGTTCATTTATTAAGAAAATTATTATTATTATTATTATTTTGATAAAAAGAAAATCAATATTTTCGATTGGATTTCATCCTTACCTCCCAAAGATACAACGTATCTGCGAAAGAAAATTCTCTTCGGAAAAGAACCATTAGCATGCGAAATGCAAAGAGATACTCTCCACCATCTAAATCCTCTGCAAAATATAAATGTAAATCCTGTATACCACTTGTAGCTTTGACACTGCTTCTGGTTGAAAATAAAAAGATAGAAGAATCTGAACTATGAAGCTATCTCATGACATATTAGAAGGTGCCCGAAGAAGTTTTCCATACCAAGGTGTTTGTGAAGCTTGGGATCAACTGTTTTCATTATCTGTGAGAGTGTAGCCAACTGAGATTGCACCCCCATTGAACTTGCACTGGACCGGAAGTTCTCTCTCTGTTGTGAAAACGAAGGCAGGTGTAAACAGGCCAAAAATATGAATCTATTAAGGTCAAACATTTTTTATCCTTCAAAAGAGAACAAAAGCTACAACTACAGCTAGAATAAGCCTAGGTGTTAACTTAGTTAATGAGAAGTACTTCTTCCTTAGCACCAGATGCAGTAATATATAATGTTCAACCATACTCCATTGAATATCTACACCCTAGAAAGGACCAGGTGCTACACTACTGCTTGAGGAATCAGTTCCAATCCCAACTCTAGAGTGTCAACCATGACATATTTATACGATTTTTTGTGCAGCAATGTTTCTGCTAGTGTGGAAAACATTTCCATACAATGAACAACAGAAAAGGGAAAAGATAAAATAAAATAAAATAGATAAAATAAAATAAAATAGAGAAAATCCCATCCATGCCTCTTGTTGTCTCTAGTTCTATACAACTATTAGATGTAAGTGTGATACAATACAAGTTGTGGTAATAATATCACCAAAGGTGCAAGTGAAGCACAATTAAAGCTCGGTAAAGACAATTGTCTGACAAACAAGAACAGCTAGGCATGTTTCCTAACAAAACTTCAGATCAGTCTTTTCATAGTTACTAATTCCTCAGGGCCACCAGGTTGTTGTAGTTTCGACAGATCAATTAACCACACAATAAACACCTAGAACTAACACGTTGAGGCAAATTTATTGTTGCATTACATCTAGCATACCATCCTTCGCATTGCACGATCAAAGCACCAATAGCAATCTGCTTCATTCTCAATGAGAATAATCAAAGGTGAGCAAATATCATTCATTCCTGCAAAGGAAATAGTCCCTTCAGCATGTCCAAACTTCCTGAAGCTTTTTCAGTTCATCACTTAAAATTGAAAGATATAGAATCCCACCTTGCACATAACCAATATCATTGTCCAACCAAGCATAAACCGCTAGAACGTCCCAAAGTTTCGCTTGATTAGCTTCGCTCTCATAAAAGACGAGCGCTCGATCTGTTCGAACAACATCCAGACCTACGATGGAAAATAATCAATTGCCACTATCAATGCTTATTATAACAAATTAATTATTTATAAACCACAAACTTTTTTAAGGGAAAAATAACAGCATGAACTTAAGTAGCTATTACATAATGTCCTTTTTCTGTGAACATCGTGGAACAGATGCAATCACCCTCACAACTCAGGCACAAGACATTCTGCCTTAACCTCACCATGTAAGGCATAAAAACTTGCAGGTTGCCAGTGAGTTTTAATGAATTCTCAGACTTTTGTTAATGAGTTATCATTTATGGTAGTACAAATTATATGCTGTGTAAGTGAGGATGGAGCCACTGCCATTAAATATTTAATTATTTCTTTTTATTTTTTATTCTTCTTGAGCTCAGGCACAAGACATTCAGCCTTAATCTCACCTATGCTATACAAACTTGCAGGTAGCTAGTCTGTTTTAATGACATCTCAGGGTCTCTTCTTCTTCTTTTTCCCTCCGGTGAGATCAGAAGGTATCCCACATGTTTGGCCCATTTGAACCTCCCATAGGACTAATTCTCAATTGACGAAAGAAGCAAAAGGTTATATAGTCTCCCTATATAAGAATTGCTTTCCTTAGATTTGAAATTGTCCTTATCCTAGAGAGTTAAAGGTTGCTTACCTGTTACCACCCTTTGTTAATGACTTTATGGCAGTATAAGTTATGCTATGTAAGTTAGGATGATACCATTGCCATTACATATTTAATCCATTATTTTTAAAAATTTATTTTTCTCTAATTTCTGCAGACTGTATGTTGAGGATATTTGTCTTTGTGGGGAAATTTTACTTGCCAACGAATTGAGTGGCACTGATAGAACCAGGACTTTACACTCACAAAATAACACAACTCTGATTCTCTGCCATTGATCTTATACACTCAGTAAGTACAAAAGAAGAGTTAATAGCACTAGTTTTTCTCTTTAATGAAGCCTAAGAAGCAAAAATTGCAGAACAGAACTAAAATCAAATATAATGAAAACACAAATCCACAATTTGTTCAGCAGCATATACTTACCAATCTGATGTAACACCTGCATCCACTGCAAAACTTTCTTATCTGAAGTTTGGACACCTATCAAAGAATGATCTATTGGCTGGCCATCATCGCCAACGAGGGGTGTTGTAATAAATTTTCCACTACCAATTACTGGAACCATCTTTTGACATTCAGCTTTCCACATATCATACTGCCCCCTGAATAATAAATTTACAAATGATTTTAGTTACTTTTTTGTTTTTGGGTTTAATTTCAATAAATAGAAAGAAGGGGGAGAAACAAAGAGATGATTTAGGATTTACACCCTAAAAACTTTCAAACAAACACCACTTGGCTTTTAAGAAAACCAACATAGACTATAGAGGAAACATAGGAAGCCACCCAGTCTCATGTTAATATATTCTAGAAACTATGGGAGTTAAAGTAAAGAGACAATTAATCTTATTGTTCATAGATTATGAGGAACCAGTAATAGAAAGCATGACAATTTTGGTCTCGCAATTTTGATAAGAATGATACAATATGAATATCTGGCCAATACTTATACAGCAGTGCTGTAATGGAAATGGATGCAATTGCAGAAATGGTGATAGGAACTAGGAAGTGACAACAATGACAGGAAGCACTGGTAATGGCAGTAGAAGGAAAGTAGTGCTGGCAGTGACAACTGTAGGATGGTTGCATTGACAGGTAAGGGCTAAACGCTGTCCACCCTTTTGATATGATTTTCCTCCCACCTACGTTAGCTAGTAAGATAAGTGATAACTTAGCCCCCTTCATAGGTTATACAAGGTCAGAAAGTACTCTAACAACATCAATCTTCTTAGAACCCATACCAGACGCATTTATAATAAACAGATACCTGAATTTAGAGGACCACAGCAATCCGTGGAGCATTGTTAATAGTATCTTAAGAGTAAACACTGAAATTGTCCTCTAAAAGATTATGGACATCAATCTGGTCACCCACTTTTCAAAATAGACATCAATTTAATACTTTAATGTATATTTGGACATCAATTTCGTCCTTAAATTGATGGTTATTTTATATTATAAAGAACTAAATTAATGTGAAAATTTTTAAAGGACAAATTTGATGTCCTGCATATCTTTGGTGAACCAATTTGAGCATTTACTCTTGTATTAATCCTTTAAATCTGATTTTTTAATTCTACAGAAATACACTTCAATGAAAATATACCTCCGACGTTGCTTTAGCTCATTCCGTTCTTCTAATGTACTGTTAGGATCATAGCAACCTAGCAAGAACTCCCATACTTCCCCTTTGATTGAAGGATGGACGCCCTGCACAATTTATAGAAATATAAACAGCAATAAGCACAAGTCAGAAAGAACAAAAAAAAAAAAACTTGAATAATAATATGATAATTGCAGATCAGATTGTTATGATAGATCACCATCATATGCTATCTCTTTCGCAGAGAACAATACCTAAGGCATGTCAAAGGAAGGGAAGAAGTTTATAATCTAAACCTTTATATTAATGTAGCATTATTGCAGCTACATCCTACAAACTATAGGGAACGGGTCACCATGTAGTTGAATGCTAGCCCTCTAAGTGATGACAAACCCGCAAACATACAGAGGCACACACACATAGCCCAGAAACTAAAAGAATGTTACTACTCATTATTAACAGATTCAGTCATGTAAGCAGCATAGAAGTAAACAATTAAAGTTTACCCCCCGCTGGATCCGTCTAAGCACTTTTGCAATATCCAAGCGACCATCTTCAGAAAATGATGCCTGCCATCTTCTTGCACTTAGAGTTTTTCCAGCCTGTGGAAACAGAAAGTGCAGTGCGTAAATCATAAGACCCTTTTTCATAATACACCCCAATAAAATATAAAAATAGAGAGAAAAGAAAGAGGGGGGGGGGGGCCCAATCAACTCACACAAGTATATGCAAATTGCAGTAATAATGCTGAAAAGCATGTATCTTGTACGCATAGACCAAAGTCACAAAACACAAGCATAAATTTTCAAATTGTGCAATTATCAATTATTTCCTTATCATCAAATTCAATGGGGGGTACAAGTACAACCACTCCACATAGCTGAATTTAATTGATGCGCAAATTTTATCAAACAATACTTAACAGGCAATAAAGAGTGTTATAACAAAGCAAGAGCTTGGCACAAAAAAACTTCACCCTTGGCTTAAAACGAGTGGTTGGAACATCGCTTTGGCATTCTGGTCTAATAGGATAGAAGTCATTCAACTCAGTAGTTCCAGAACTCTTCATAAGAACACTCCACAGTCCTCCACAACCAATCATCTACTCAACCAAAACCTTCTTCAATCCCAACTCTTTTGTTGCTAGAGACCCATAACCATCATCAATAGCTGCTTAACCCAACAAACACATCAAAAAAATTCCTTTTTTTTTTTTTTGGAAAACACAATGAAAAATTAAAACACCAAAAAACATAAAAATACAAAAGGGTCTATTTCAATAGCTGTGGCATCTTTCGATGAATACAAAACACACTTAGTTTCCTTGAAGTTGCCAAATTCTTACCAAAAAAAAAGAAGACATATACACATAAATCAAATCTTTGTTGTTTGGTAATGTTGATAATAAGAACAACGTGATTTTAATCAGATTCTGCATCTTAAACCAGCTCTTGAAAAACCCAGTTGGGGAAACATGTTCGAAGCAATTATGAAATCACGGGTGAGAAAAAGGAAGCACCTTTTCAAAATTTGAAAATTGATTCCGAAGAATGAATGACTGAACGAAAGAATGTGTGAGAGATTGGAAGAGGGACTGAATGAATGAATGAATGAATGTGTGAGAGAGAGAGAGAGAATGAAGGGAAAGAAAGAGAGTGTGTTGTGTTGAATAGGGCATGATTCGCAAAAGCAATGATTCAATGATGGTTTATTCCTTGTTTGTTTGTTTGTTTTGTTGTGGACAGACAGCAGGACTTTATAATGAGGACATTTTTCCTCAACGGTTATTTGCATATTTTGCATTTAAACTTAGTTGGCATTTTTGACATAAATTTTCATCATTATTCAGACATCATTGCTGTTGCCCCCACCAACCTTACTTGGTGTGATCTTGCATTTCAATTTTCAAAGCTCTCAGTAACAACTCAATGTGTTACCAACCATGGGAGAAAAAGTGCAAAAAAAAAAAAAGGTTTAATTTTAATACGGTATTGGTATAAAGTATTTTATATTATTAATAACTATATATTATTTGTCATGGCTGTTAAAATAATTGTTGTAATTGTTAAATATTTTTTATGCGAAAACTACAATTAGATGAGTGTGTAAAATTTTAATTTCAGATGTATCAGAAAAAAAAAAGTTGAGTGTGTAAAAAAGTTTAATACTAATAAACATCAAAATTAAATTAAAAAAGGTTTATTGTGTTATACTACATTGAATAATAACATATTTGGTCGATATTACCTGTCACTTAATTTATATTTTTATATTTTTTGCTATAATAAAAATGAATAATAACTAAGAGTATCTAAACTTAAATTATAATTATTAAAAATATTTAAATATATTTTTTATTTTTTATTTTTTAAATAAATATGAAATATTTTTACAATATTATTTTCTATATATTTATTTTTAAATTTTCAAATAAGTAATAAAATATGTTCATCATTTTATATTTTTATATTTATTTTTAAAAATTTTAAATAAACAATAAAAACAATTTTTTTACTTTTTAAAATAAAAGTGAAACAACACGTCAATAATTCTCGTTATAATCATATGATATATAATATATATAGATATAAATTTATAAGCTATTTAATTAAGCAAAATTATTTTCATGGAATCTATTCAATTTTGTTCTTTGTTAGTTTAATACGTTGATTGTCTTGAAATATATCTATGTAAGGAAAGTGATGAACTTTCATGTAAATATATGTAAGGTATCGGAAACTTCAAGTAAGAAAGGAGGAAAGAGCTACAGAATTTGAGAGAGAGTGTGAGAGAGTGAGATAGAGTGATAGAGAAAATGAAATTGTATTGACTCAATTGAGAGAATGTACAAGATGATGCCTTGCATACATGCTCAAATACAACTATAATTAATGCTAGGGTGACAAATACATTAACTAACTCTCACATTCTAAAACTAACTCTAACTACTTCCATTGAGATACATCACATGTCCTCTCATCCCCCCTCAAACTCAAGGGGGAGCAATTCGAGACCCTGATTTTGCTTCTGAAATGATGAAAGTTAGCAGCAAATAAAGGCTTTGTCGAGATGTCTGCAATTTGATTAGTGACAGGGATATGATGTATATGAGCCCGCTTTTGAATAATCTTGTCTCTCACATAGTATAAATCCAGCTAAAAGTGTTTTGAGCGGCTGTGAAGGATGGCATTCACAGCCAAAAGTACGTCACTAGAGTTATCACAGAAGATGGAAGGTAGGAGAGAGCATGAAGTGATGATGAGAGAGGAATAGCGGGAATTGAGGGAATTGATTGGTTGGGACTTGTGCTGCTGAAAAAGCAATACAAACTCATGAAAGACAACATCAGAGGTAATGTAAATCTCTGACCAGTTTTCATATCTGAGCCATCACCAATGTGAACCTGTTCTAGACCACTGTATTCTGCACTTGTTAGCAAGTTCCTATAAGCAAAGGTGAGTGGTGAGAGGCTATAGAGTCCAGATACCATGCACTATCAGCTACTAAGGCAGGTGAGGCCAAGAATGCCCTTGGGTTGCGGAAGAAAGGAAGGGGAGGTGGAGGTTGTATGGCTTGTTGATTTGGATTTGGGAAATTCTTATCAAATCGATAAAAGCACTGCCACACTATGCAGCCTATCTTGCCGCATAATTGGCACTGAGGGTTGCAACCTTGCCAAGATCTACCTCCACCGCTAGATCTACCTTTGCCACGCCTTCCTCCATTATCTCTACCACCAGAACCCTGCTATGGAGTTATCAAATTTCAAACCATTCAAAGAAGATTGAGCCAAATTGGCTTGCACGATTATACTAGACCAAGATCAGCTTTCTTGAATCTCTTCAACATCTCTTCTTGAGCCATTAACAAGGCTTCAATCTCATCAATAGAAAATGGCTACAATCCAGGCATAACAATGATAATTAGAGGCGCATATTCTTTACTGAGGCATCTAAAATTACCTCAATATGATCATCGTTGGAAACTGGTGCTCCAAAAGCTACAAGAGAATCCACCAACTTCTTGATTTTGAGAAGGTACTCGGGTGCTGTTGAGCCTTGTTTCTTAACAATTTTGAGTTAAGTTTTTAATTGCTTAACACTAGCTTTGGTTTTGGAAGCAAAATAGATCTCCAGTTAGTTACAAACCTGATTAGCATAATCACAAACTATCACTCGATTTGTGAAAGCTGGCTCCATTGAAGCTAGGAGCTAAGAAACCAAATGTTGATCTTGTTGCTCCCAATCGATGAATTCTTGAGACTCGATCTCTGGTTTCTTGTAGCGATATGGAACTTTTTCTTTGGTACGATGATGTTTGTGAGCTTTGATTGTGGCAATTACTTGATGCTTCTAGGGGTGAAAATTTTCTTCATCAAGCTTGAAAAAAATTGGATTAGAAAAGGTTTTCACAGTGAAAACCATGCTCGATGAGCTTGAAGCTAAAATGGCGGAAGCTGATGAATTTTCTGTGGTCTCCATGGATTCTTGGTTCTTATACCATATAAGGTATCGGAAACTTGAAGTGAGAAATGAGAAAAAACGCTAGAGAATTTGAGAGATAGAGTTAAAGAAAATGGAATTGTATTGATCAATTGACAAAATGTACAAGATGATGCTTTAAATACATACCGAAATATAACTATAACCAATGCTAGGGTGATGGATACATTAACTAAATCTACTGGTCTAAAACTAACTCTAACTACCTCTGTTGAGATTCATCATGTGTCTTATCAATATATAAGCTTAATTGAATATATATTGTAAGTATTATTAAAAGATTATATTATTCCAATAAAAGTTGGATGCAATGATAAGCAAATTGGACTAATAAGGAGATGATTAAGGTTCAAATTTTGAAAAAAAATTCTTATTAGAAAAGTTTCTTAATTGGATTAGTGCCTAAAAATAAAAATACCATAAAAAAATTATCATTTAACCATATATTTTCATAAGTGGATGTAAAATAATAATAGTTAACAAATGCAAAAATAGGAAGTGCCCAATAGCCGGGGTAACATTGGTTCTATTGTTTGCCTCATATAATATGATTATAGGTTATAGCATGATCATTCGAAACAAAGGTAGAGTTAGGAGTAGTCAGAGCTAAAATAATAAAAAAAAAGTTAGAAGTAATCGGTACACATGTTTTTTATTTTTTTCCCATGAGAAGTAAACAAACTTGAACAAATGTGGTAAGATTGACTCAATAAACATATGACTTGGTTTGATTTTAAGGTCGTTATACAAACCATTTGGGACAATCAACTTGAATTAATCAATATTATGATTGGTTCATTAGTTCAAAAACAAAAAGAGTAAATCCTCAATATTGGGGATAAAGTAGTCCCTAAAACTTGAACATCTATTCAAAGTCTCTCACCATTTAAAATATGGGACATTTTGGTCCCTAAATTAAAAAAATTAGGGAGATCAAACTATTCTATTTTATATATTTAGAGATCAAAGTATCCCACATTTTGAATGGTGAAGCTTCGAGTGGACTTTCAAGTCCTAAGGGACTATTTTATCTCCCGATATTTTGGTAAGGGACCAATTTGAGGGTATTGTGAAAAAAGAAGAAGAAGAAAAGTATATTAATCTTGGTTCATTTTTCTTTTGTTGATGATGAAATGAAGACAAAAGTTGTAGCTTGGTTCTGCGCTCGAGGATGATCACCTTTAATAAAAAAAAAAAAGAAGAAGAATGATTACTTACATGTATAATAAAGAACAAATAATCATTTAGTATATCATTTAGTTTCTTATACTCTTTCTTTTGTCAACATAGTTTTTAGGATTTAATTTTTATGTATTCACAGTGTTATATTATCACTCAATATAATTTAAGAAAAATACTAAATTATTAGAATAACATATTGTTCGAAATTAGGAAATCGGATAGAGATTACTTGATCTCCAATGTAGGGTAGGAAACACAAAGATGTCGTTAATCGTTGCTCTAAGCTGGTGGGGGTATACCTGCAAGGACTCCGATACCTAAGTAAACATGGGTCAAGAGATACTGTATGAATAGGAAAGAGAGCATACCTGAATTATTTGTTCAGAAGGCTATTTATAGAGAGATATAGGGGTTTGAATGGGAAAGATTGTCTCCTTTTTTTTATAGAATTCTCCATCAGATAGGATTCCTTTTTCCCACTTGAGATATATCCTCAAATGATAAGATGAGATCCTTTAAATTTCTGGTTTAGTTGCACAGATGTGGGGTCTTAGGTGGGCCATGGCTTTTGAACTGGGCTTGAGGCGCCATCGTCTAGCCTATTTACTATTGGGTCTATAGGCTAGTATGCAATAGAACCCCAACTTGAATCCGAGGTTAAGATCTCAGATTACGAGTTCTAATGATATCAAGAGTTCGATTATTATCCGAACATAACTTAGCTCCGAGGTTAAGACCTCAAACCACAAGTTCTGATGATTTTAGGCGTTGAATTATTATCCAAACTCTAACAATAACTCGATTCCAAGATTAAGACCTCGAAGTACATGTTTGGGAGTCAAATTATTATCCAAACTCTAAGCATAACTCGAATTCGAGGTTAAGAGCTCGAATTATGAGTCTGGTGAATGTGAATTGACATCTAAACTTAACTTGGTAAGCCCCCAACTTGGTTCTGAGGTTAAGACCTCGGATTACGATTGTGTCAAGAGTTGGATTCTTATCCGAACTCCTAGTATAAGTTGGCTCCAAAGCTGAAACTTGATATGATGTCATTATACTTGTCTATGTTGTAAGCATTGAATCATCCAATGTCAATTTTGCCTATTTGGTCATCATTGAATGTTTTGACTATTACGATTAGGCGATTGAAGCCCCCTACTATTGATTACTCAAAGATCCATGATCGTTTTCCTTTCAAAGAAAAGGATATGAATTGTCAAATTTGGAGCGATATGAGCTTGGGAGTTAAGGTTACCATTCCTTTTGAATTTGATCCTCGCACTTTTTGAGGAGGATTGTTGAAGAGAGCTTAGATATGAGTTCAAGCTTTGCTTCCATGGTGCATTTTGCCCTGACGTAGGTTTTATTCAGCAGCTATGTTTGTCGAAGCTCCATGTTCTTTACTTCAAGCTTTACGAGTCCATTGAGGTCTTTTTTGAGAGGCATCAAGCTCATTTTTTTGAGCTTATCTTTGTGGTTGAACCCGTTACCTTCTAGCTTTCTTCATGTGTTAGCCAAATATTTATGAGCATCTCCCTACTACAAGGTGGTTATGATTGTAGAGATATATTTGTTGAATTTAAGGGGATCAAGCCCCCATCATCAACGAGATCATTGGCCAAGATTGTCTCTTATTAAGAGTTGTTAAGCCCCCAGTATTTAAAGAGGGTCATAGCTCTTACTTTGTCTAGCCCCAACATTTGTGATAAGAAAGTGAAATGTAAACATAAGATCTCTTGGAATTCATTTCTTTAATTGCTCATTGTCAGTTTCTTGGCTGGTTTCCAATTTTGGCCTTTGTAGGCAACGTCTTGGGCCCTTTGATGCATGGGGCCTTTGGGCTAATCTATAGCAATGCTTTTAGCTCGGCCTGGAGGTTACAACCTCTGGCTTTGAGTTCCAAGAGATAGTCTTGTAAGTGGGTGTTTGCAAGTGAGTTAGGTGAGATCAGAAATCAAATGGTCTTCATGCTCTTAGTATTTCTTCTATTATTGAGAGCTTGCCCGACTTCAATCATTGGTTTGTTATTTTCTTTGTTGACTCAAGGTTGGAACTCTAGAAACTTATTTGGTTTGTTACCAATTTTCAAGTTCAAACGCAACATCGTGGAAGATTCTAGGGTTACAATGCTCCCATTTACTGACTCCTTTTCTGAGCATGTTGCTTCAAATTTGTCCTTGTCAAATTATATCACATTTTTCCCTTCTTGGGCGAACATATGTCGATTTTGAGAGGAGCTTAGATCCGAGTTCCAAAGCTTTATCCTGTGGGGGTTAAATTGTAAGTATGATTTATCTGAGTTTCGAGGTAATGCACTTCATTTTGTTACATGTGTATTGGCTTCTTTTCCCTTAACATAGTTGACGTTTAGGTTAGGAATCCTAAGGGACTTAGAACCTATTATCTGCAACTTTTATTTAGATAACTTGCTTACAATTGTTTTCATTCACTTAGAACTACATTCTAAGGATTAACAATTTTCGACTTAGATCATATATTTAAGGGCTCACGTTGTGTTTCGATCTTAGGTCAATCATTTGACCTTTTATAATATTCTGCTTTTAGCACAATGGCCTAAGAGGTTTCATTCACATATTCTATGCTTAGAACATCTGCCTAAGAGAAATTGTTGTATTTGAATTGAGCATCGAACTTGGACTAAGGGGCGATCAGACCCTTGGTAGTTATGATAATCTTATTCTTGGTTAGTCATTGGTGTACTTGATTAGATTCCTGGCCAAGGTCTTCGCTAAATTTGACCTCATTTTCGAATGCTATTTCTTAGTCCGAATTTGGTCTTTTAGCCCTTATTTGAATGTAGCCTTCAACCTTAGAATTTAGGAAGTCTTGATGGCATCCTCTTTAAGATTCTTATAAAACATAGATAGGAAGAAAGCTCCTCGTTCGTAGAAGGTCCTCCGACTTCTCCTATAAACAAATTCCCTTTATTAGTGGGTAGATAATGAGGTGGCAGGAACACCCTTCCTAATAAGTGAAGAGTATCCTAGATCTTTTAAGGAGGAGATATTAATCACACCCTAAGGAGATAATATAGAACAACATAAGAAAATATGCTATTAAAAATTCTGATGATCCTTGTTGGTTGTGAATGTGTGATGCTTTATTCAAACATTTTTGGTTTCGAGTTCCGTTCTCCCTGTTTTATTTGCAATGAGACTTTAGTATGTGCTTGTTGTATGAACTTCTTGTCCCAATGTGGGCTTTGACACAAAAGCAGTATCTCAATCCTTTCTCAAAGTATTTTGATAATTCAATGCTTGAAGCTTTTGCATACGGGATTTCCACCTTTTTAACTTAAAGTGCATGCTTAAGGGTTTTGGTATTTAAACTTCGTGCTTGAGTAAATCACTCAAGGGATTACTTTCCTTGCTTAAGTTTGCCTTTAATAAACATAGGCTTTCATTTTGAAGCTTCTGACTTGGGGTGTATGTCAAAAGCTTTAGCTGAGATCCAACTTTGAGTCATCTTTCTTTTGTTTGAAGTTTCCAACTTAGGTCGATTGCCTAAAGGGTTTGGTTAGGATCCAAATTTCTTAAGTTGTCCTTTATTCGCATGGTTGTTTTTGACTTAGTTTAATTTTCTAAATGGTTAGTTGGGTTCTAACTTTGTAACTATTCCTTTGTATCTCGACTTAGTTTAATCTTCTATGTGGCTAATTAGGTCTCAAACTTGTAGTTGCCCTTTTTCATCGCGATTTAAACCCTGACTTTAAGGCTAGGTCCAATTCTAAGAAACCAATTTCTTGTAGGCCTTCCATGTTTGTGGGGTGATTCCGTTGTTGAGGCTATTTTGCTTTATCGCGACTTAGTTCCTATGGGTTAGTAAGCTTCCGATGTTAGGATCGGGTTTCGTCATGATAGTTTCCGACTTTAAAGCCATTTTGTGCTCTATGTTTAGATGATTTATCTAAGAGAAATGGGTGTTTTTATTCAATGCTTAGAACACTTTGTCCAAGGGAATTCTATGCGTAGAAGATTTTTCCAAGGGTCTTAACATCGCTATTAGTGCCCACTCATAGCGTATTTTGTCTAGGGGGATGCATTTCAAGCTCAGAGCATTTGTCTAAGGGATTTGATTTTCACATATAGATTATTTGTCTAAAGGAAATGATTTATACTCGACACTTAGAACACTTGTCTAAGGGAGTTAACTTATACTCGATGCTTAGAGCAATCATCTAATGGAGTTGATTTGTACTCGACACTTAGATCAATTGTCTGAGGTCCAACTTTAGGCCATCCTTTCACTTTATAGTCGAATTCTTTATCTGAGCTTTTGAGTAATATCCTTAGAGCACTTGTCTAAAGGAATAAACCGAGATTTGACTTCAAATTGTTTATCTGGCTTTTCTTATTTCTCCGCTCAGAATATTTGTTTAAGGGGTTTAATTCTCATGTTCAGAGTATTTGTCTGAGGGATTTAATTTCAGGTCCATGTAGGAGATCGTACTTTGCATTTGTTGGCTGATTTCATTATGAGACAGGGGTCTTTTGTAAGCATTCCCACTCATTGGTCGATCTCATTTCCAGTCAGATGTGGGCTTTGGACTCAAGCATTGGCTAATCTTATTTAGAGTTGGAGACCACATGTAGCTGAGGATTGCTTGTAGGGCCAAGTATGGACTTCATAGTTTGCATGCTTCATCTTCGGCATGTTTCTACCATTGGATTGTAAGAGACTTTGTTAATGTGCTTGCTCTCTATTATGTTCACATCCAAACTCCAGTCTTGGCTTTGTTGCATCTTTATCTAAGGTTGGTTTCTTACACAACCTTAGTTTGGGCTAAATGACCTTATTTTTGGTTAGCTAACTGTGACATTTTGTGCCAAACTATCTTATATGGCGACTCTCATAATGATATTGTGTATAATCAAATAATGATATTTATACACAATATAAAGTATACAAAGATAACCAAAATTATTTAAATGGTGAAATATATCAAGTATGACAATTTGCAAAATATGACTTGCTCGGGAATATAATAAGCATGCTCATACTTGAAATAAATATATGTGGCACTTAGAAAGATAGTAGCCAATTTCAAGCAAGGATGTATAAAATAAGGCAAAAGATTCCCATACCAGATAATCATGTGGTGTTAACATAATGTGTATGCGCATGAAGGGCACATGTTCGAATTTCACTCTCTTTGCCAAAAACTCGGCTCATGTTACGTCGTGTTATGTTACTCCTAATTAAGTTTGGGAGTAACTTAATTCTACGTTTAAAATATAAAATAAAATTGCTAAAGTGGTCTTTTCTTTTATTAGTTGCAAACCAGAGGCTTTTCCTCTTTCCCAAATATGAGTGTCAACAGTACACTATAACTTCCTTTTCTGATGACTTCTTGGATCTGGCATCGACTTGCCTTTCTATGCTAAGTAAAAAAACTCTGCTTCTGGCAGACCCAGTTTGATAACTAGAAACTATTAAGCAATATTGTTGAAGTATACCTGCTGAAAAACTATAACTCAATCAGATATCTTCTTTTGACCTACTGCAATTTCTAAGGTAAAGTGTAGAACACAAAGAAGCAGGAAGCTCCAGAAAATCAATTAGGAGAGGGGACAACAGTCTGCCAAATTCACTAGAGCCCCTAACGAACCTCCCTCTCCTTGAAGTAGAGACGTTGCTATTTTTTGTTGCTATTACTACTACTATTGTTGTTTTCATGAGAAATGAGGGAGCAGGAGAAGCAGTTGAGGCTTTAGGGATGGAGGTGATAGATGAAGGAAAAGCTGCTGCAGTGGTTGGAAGAGGCTGATTCATCGACAGAAAAGGAGGCTCCGATGGGGGTTCGCTTGGTGGTGGATTTGAATGCTGCGGTGACCACTGGGTGGAGCTACTACAAGATCCCAACTAGTTGAAGGCTCTGCTAGTAGCTGCCACCGCCACCAATGGTTAGATCTATTACCGATTGCCGTCTTTCGTCGAGCTCCTCGATAACGACCAACCCACTACTCGCCGGAATTTGAGCCCTCCATCAAGCTGTTGAAGCGCCCCGGCCATTGGGAGTCCCTCGCTAACAAGATCTACAATTTTCGAGCGATGTTGCTTGTAGTGGCAATCCTACTTTTTCTCATCACTTTTGTCCTTTGCATGATGCCTTTTTCCTCCTCCAATGAGTTCGTTGGAAAGTACGCCCTCTTAAACTAGAAGATGTTGCTGGAGAAGTCTAGTGATCCTACACCATCATCTTCAATGCTGGCAAATCTAGCAACCACATCCATGTCTTCCACAACCTAGTTCTCATCCACATTGGCAAAGATATCGAGATCTTCCTTCAAGTCAAATCAAATCACTAATGAATGGTGCATAATGATGAGGTTGCTTTTGCTTTAATTTCAGGTGGTTAAGGTGGGGTGGTGGCTTAAAGGGTAAGTGGAGGTGAAGGGAACGGTGCAAAAGAGGAAAGGCCTTGTTTTTCAAATAATAAAATGAAACACCCTTTTAACAATTTTATGTTTCATTTTAAAAGGTAGGACTAAGTTACTCCTAAACTTAACTGGAAGTAACGTAACAGGAGCCCAAAAAGTCATACCAACACATTGGCATCGTGGTGAAATGGAGTGCATCCACCTGAGTGTACAGGATCCAAATCCTATGTCGCTCAATTCTTTGATTTTCAGCTTGCTTTTTTTTTGTGCTTTTCTTCTATCACTAACGAATTTAAATATGACGTGGCTCAAGCTTCACGTGCCACTTAGTTGGTGTGGTGGCTTCAAGCCGTTTGTGCCACTCAATTCTTATATCTCGCAAATGTCACAATTTTTGCTTTTTTATTTTTGAGGAAAGGGGCTAGAGGGCCAAAGCCCATGATATCAGAAACCCTAATTAGGTTAGCCATACCTAGACCAATCATGGAGAGCTACCTCACCGCCTTCTCTTTCTTCTCGTTTTTGTAAGCATCACGGTGGCTGCACGTCTTTCCACTAGTATGAGAAAACTTTTCTATACCTCTATGGTGGTGCTGACGAGGCAAGACTGTGGGGGACATCATCAACCATGGTGCGAACTCGGGGTAGTAGCACTGTGCATTGCGGTGGAGGTGGCATGAGCTTTCATCTTGTTGCACGAAAGTGACGTGTCACCTATACATCGACCATGAATAATGGCTCCTAGGCGGTGCCTTGCGACGGCATGTGGTCGGGCAACAGGGTGGCAAAAAAGTGAACTTGGCAGCGGTGTAAGCGCTGCAACAGTGGTGTCATGTTCATCTTGTCTTTCGTGCAAGGTTCGGCATTGTGGTTTCTTATTCAAGTTCATACTCGATTATACTGGAGTTAATCCCTAAATAAATTCGTGGGTCTTGTTCTTTTGTGAGTGTCTTTAAGCTTTTGGGCAAAAGTATAGTCACAAAACCGATGAGAATGGAAGCTTGAAGGAGCTATCATGCTGGGAAATAATCGCTAGAGTGTTCTTTGCATGTTTGGTCATTAAAACACGTGTAGCCATGTATTCTTTGATGAGTTTTATTCTTTGCTGATGAACGTTGATTTCTAGGTAAAAATCCACATGAAAAAGGATGAGATATGTTGGTTGTTGAGCTTGAATGAAGCTCAGATGGTGGAACCTATGGGTCAACCTAAGCATAGGTAGAAGATGACCTAACTTGGATCAATGTAGTGGAGTTTGTTTTGCTTTGGTGGTTAGAATTTAACATGCAACTGCAGTGAGCATTTTTGAATCTGGGTCTCAATCCGAGAAGAGTCTCTTTGCTAGGGGTGCCGAAAACAACTATTGCATATGATTCAATCCCTATGCTAGGGACCATAAATTTTCCACAAAAAGAAACTTTGTGCTTTTGCGATTGAGCTGGTGTGACTTCAGCCTCTCAAGTGGAATGCTTCGTTAGATTGATTTCAAGGCGATTGATGGCTTCATCTTAAGACGAGGCGGAGTTGCCATTCCCAGTTTCGAAGCTAGTATCTCCATTCATAGTCCTTTTCCTGGCAAGTAAAAGATGTGAAAAGTTCAACATGTGTGTTTAGAACTAAGGAATTAGGTAGAGATAATTTGATCTCCGATTTAGGGTAGGAAACACGAAGTTGCCATTGATCCTCGCTCTAAGTTAGTGGGGGAATACCTAAAAGGACTCTGATGTCTAAATTAGTATGGATCAAGAGATATTGTATAAATAGGAAAGAGAGCATATCTAAATTATTTATTTAAAAGGCTATTTATAGAGAGTTATGGGGGTTTAAATAAAAGAGATTACCTTATCTTTTCATGGAATTCTCCGTCAGATAGGATTCCATTTAGCCACTTTAGATATCTTATTAGATAGGATCTTTTAATTTCTGGTTTAATTACATAGATGTGGGGCCCTAGGTGGGCCAAGGCTTTCGAAACTGGGCCTAAGATGCCATTGTTTAGCCCATTTGCTATTAGCCTATAAGCTAGTATGCAACATATATGTACCATGATAATTACTATTATGATTTGTTCATATATATATATATATATATATGTCATTATCCTCAAATTTTATTAGCTGGCAGTATAAAAATTTAATTATTTTTTAGTCTAAATCACCAATATCCAAAATCTAATGAACTCTAATTAATCTATCTTGAGCTTAATCAACTTATTGTAGATATAAAAAAATTTTAACATTAAGTTTTTAATATTCACAAGAGTCGAACTAAAATTTTTTTTAACAAAAATAGGTAATGAATCGCTTAAATTAACTAAGCATTGGTAAATTAATCTCTAATTTTTATAAGTTTTTTTTTTGTCACGAGTTTTTTTATGCTTAAATGTTGTGCCGATTAAACAACAACAAAAGTAAAAAAAACCCCCCTAACAATTGGGTTGGACAACTGGCCCAAATTACCAACCTAACAAAAAGCCATCCACAAAAAAAGTACTTAACTACGACCTAAGCGTACTTGACCCAAAAACTTTAAAAAAAAAATGTAAACATAAAATAAAACAAAATAAAAAAACATTGCCGTAGGACAAACACGAGGATGCTTGGTGGTCCTCGTCCAGTTCGGTTGGGGTTCTGATCTGAACACTTCTCTTTTCAAAACCGATAGGAATTACCTCTGACAAACGAAGACTTTGTGGTTCTGCGTTGTGCACACACCATGAAGAACATCTTCTCTAAGAAACCCTCTCCCAAAGGTTCCTCACCCCTTCCCCTCTCTTTCTCTGAATTGTTTTTTTACCATTGCTTGTTATGCCAATTTTCACGTTTTGGTCATTGTTCAATTGAAATTCTTGTTAATTAACAATGCCCTTGATTTATTACCCTTTTTTATCATGTTCCATTGTTTTGATGCAGAGGTTCTTAGGGAGAGTAAACGAGAAATGGCAAATGCTACTAGGGGTAATGTTATTGTTTTTTTCAGTTCATAATAATTGCTACATTAGTCAATTAAAGGTGTGTGTTGCATTTTCCAATTATCTATTAATGTGTTTTTTTCTTTTTTCTGATATGTATAATTATAATTCACAGGTATAGAGAAGGAAATTAGTGCATTGCAATTGGAAGTATGTCTCGCTAATCAACTCTTGGGAGTGAATTTTATATCTTATTCATGAAGTATTGGTGTTATGTTCTGATATGGTTTTTTTTTTTTTTTGTATTATTAGGAAAAGAAGCTTGTTGCTGAGATAAAGAGAACTGCTAAGACAGGAAATGAGGTATGTAACTAACTTGGACAAGACTCTTCGAAGTGACTTTGTCTTTAAAGTGAGCAAGTAGAATGGTATTCACCTTTGATTTAGTTTAAAGGAAAAATATTAAACAGCCATACTTTTGTTGCCAGAATTTTTGACATAATTATGTGGCATTATTTTTAATATTTGAATGGTTCAGTAGCCTTCACTCCTTTGAGCTATCCAGCTACCTTCCTTGAATCTTGGTAAATTATGGCTATGTAGCATTCTTCTAATTTAAAGCATATCATGAATTCAACCCACCAAATTTTAAAGGTCAATGCACCTCTAATTGTTTGTTTTAGAGGTGGACTCACTCTGGAGGAGTTTTTTCTTAACTGGATTCAGCATTGATCATAGTTTTCTTTCTGCATTCAGACTTGATAAGTAGTCAGTTGTCACCATGATATGTTGTTGATATAGTGTGCGGGGGTTTTTGATATTTTCCTTGCTCATCGTGTACTTTTGCAGGCTGCAACTAAAATTCTAGCACGCCAGTTGGTCAGGCTTAGGCAACAAATTGCTAACCTTCAAGGTAGTCGAGCTCAGATGAGAGGCATAGCAACTCACACGCAGGTAGGTTGTTCTAACTGTTGTCTCTCTGATCTCATTTTTGATACTTGCATGTGAGCAGGTAGATAGATGATTTGGTTTCTTAGCTACATTTACTATTTCTTGCAGGCGATGCATGCTCAGTCTTCTGTTGCTGTTGGCATGAAAGGCGCCACTAAAGCAATGGCAGCTATGAATAAGGTAGCATGTCTTATCTTATATTTTAATATTTTAATTTTAATTGTGTTTCATGTCCACATATACAACACCTAATGGGAAAGGGCCTGGTTGTTGTGACCATACTCTTTGATAGCAAGATTTTGTTCAGTTTTATCACAACAAAGATAGCAATAAAAGCTTTTGTTTGTATAAAGGTCTCATATGATTTTTGACATATCGTTATCTGGTGCACTAATGTATTTTAACATGATATTTAGACAAGGAATGGTCTGCGTGATTGTACAAGGTTGAGGGCATAGGAGATAAAGTTAATAATTAGGGCTTATTATCAGGTTTGTGAAATTGTGTAGTTCAATTGGTCATGATTGCTGAGATTTTTATTTCACCCAAAGGCAAAATACTGCATCAGGAAGGCAGAAATGATAACAGCTGTTCTCCTAATTTTGTCTGAATGCAACGAGAAATTGCTATTGAACTCCACAAACTAGTTTCAGCACTATTTGTTTAAACCCTTTACACTTGTGCTACAACAACAACTAAATCTTCTCCCACTAAGTGGAATCAGCTACACGGATTAAACCCTTTACACTTGTGCTAAATTAGAAATTCCAACAACTAAATCTTCTCCCACTAAGTGGAATCAGCTACACGGATTAAACCCTTTACACTTGTGCTAAATTAGAAATTCCCTTTTGCAGCAAATGGCACCCACAAAGCAAGCCAAAATTATACAGGAGTTCCAGAAACAATCGGCGCAAATGGATATGACCGTAAGATGATGTTTGATTTTAGAAAATTTTAAAGTGGGTATAAATCATTGTTCATGTTTCCACATCTTATGGACTATAATGGTCTATCATTTATGTGCAGACGGAAATGATGTCAGAGGCCATAGATGATGCGTTGGATGATGATGAAGCTGAGGAGGAGACTGAAGAGCTGACAAATCAGGTACCAATTACCTCCTCTAATTGCATTTCTTTTCTAAAAAGTTTTGCGCAGCAATGTTGGCAGAGCTTTTACTTAATTAATTTTCAGAATTATTGAAAGTGTCAATTATACATTTGGCATGGCCAATTAATCTCATATGAATCAGTTTACTCAAAGGAATAATGTAATATCTTGTTTTCCAGTCCCTGAGGATTAAATGTGCTTGAATTGTGAGTCCAAATTTAAATCTTGGCTTCATCTGGGGCCAATACAGAATCCAGTGGAGATAATTAGGTGAATACGCAGGGAAGGGCCTAGGATTCTCTCATAGCATCTAATTTAAAAATTTTAAAATCAATGAAAAAGGGGGCATGACTTCTATGCCATTGTGTTTCCTTCTCAAGATCTTGGACTACTTTTAAAATTCTGGATTTGTCCTGTAGCATAGTTTACAAGGTTTAGAAGTAATGATTTTGCATGCACGAAGTGAGCAATTAGTCTAAATGGGCTGGAGTTATTATTTGGAGATTACATGGCTTGGAAATTACATAAAGGATTTGACGGAAATTTCACCTTTTTTTTCCCCCTTTTGGCAGGTCCTCGATGAAATTGGTGTGGATGTTGCCTCGCAGGTTGGAATTAGTTTTTAATAATCTCTGCACTCCTATCATCTGTCTTAATGCTTTTGCTCAATCTAATTCATCTTTTGTTTGAACTTTTCCAGTTATCAGCAGCCCCCAAAGGGAGAATCAAAACAAAGAATACTGAAAATGTTGGCAGGTATTTACCATGTAACATTTTTTTCATAAACAGTTTTCTAGTTTTTCTCCTTCCTTAGTCTTCAAAACCGTTAATATAAAAGAAAGATATGAATTCCTTTACGTAACTTATAATCACAACGAAGAAACTGGAAATGTCATCTGACATTTATTTTTATCATCATTTGTTCTATCCCATTCATTGTCTCCAAGAAAGGATTAGAAAAGAGATGAATTTCTTTTTTGTAATTTATAAGTCGTGATGAATTTACCATGACTCCTTATGCATTCGAAGTTCCTAATTCACCCCTCTATTTTGCTAGTAAGTTAAAACTACAGATGCTTGATTTTTCATGTCAGTTTATTTGACCTTGGAAATTTGATGCCTTTGCAGCTCGGGCATTGATGACCTTGAGGAGCGTTTGGCTGCTCTTAGAAACCCATAATATTTTGTCTTCAGATTATGGTTCTCAAACTCAGTTGTAACTTGTTTCCATAACTCCTTTAAATTATTATGTATTCTCTGTGTTTTATCCTGCATGAGGTTAGGGCAAGGTAATGGAGTGCATTCCAAGCTGGGATGGATAATTTGCTCGTAATTGGGGATGGAAAGAAACTTAACTCAGATCAATACAACTGAGTTTGATGCCATTTGTAAATGCATGTACTAATTTGATGTATGTTCTGGCTGGCCAAAAAAGTCTCTAATCTCTATGTAGGTAAGGTAGGAATTAAAATAGGCAAGTAGAGAATGAGAATATATTTGGACATGACAGATGTCAAGATACGTTACAATTTTCAGGTCTTCCTTTATCCTTCCACTTTTTCTCCTACCTAGAACATCCTTAATGACGATTCGTGTGGCCTTTGCTTCATAATGTGTTGATACTTCCTAAGATTGCACCTAGAATAATAAAATGATCATTTAGGATTGAGATTGATGTGTAAAGACATTTTTAACATCACACATGTAAAGTTAGAATGATCATTTATACATTAGATATGTGCAGTAGCTAGGGGGAAGAGATACCAACTGTAACACCCGAAATTAGAGAAAACCGTCTTAGTACAGGCGTTATCTACGGTGCTTTTTGTTCATCAAGGGCTATGTGCATCTTACAATCCGATGGTAAAGATTATAAGGTGCATCGATATATCAGTCACTTATAATTTATTGTAGTAATATTTAATTTTAAAAAGATTTATAAAAAAAAATAAATATATTTTAAAAATTAATTATCATATAATAATAGTATAAAATAATTTTGTTAGTGTAATTTTACACTATTTAAAAAAATTCTATTAATGTAATTTTATATTATCAGTGTATAATAATTAATTTTTAAAACACATTTAATCATATTTTTAAATTTTCTTAAAATTAGTATATTATTACAATACATCATAAGTGATTGATATATCGATATATCTCATAAATCTAACTCATCAGATACGTTATAGTCATAAGGTATACTATACACCTTTGACTGCCAAGCGCATAGCAGTCAAAGCTCTAACTAGATTGTTAAAGAAACTTTTCTATCAATGTGGAGTTGGTCAAATAGTAGGTACTTTGATTCCTTAACTAAAGATCCCGGGTTTGCATATTGAAAATAGAAAAAATCATCTCTGGGAGATTATTCCTTTCATGGACCTTTGTTAGGTTGGGTCGAATTAGTCGAATTTTTGGTAATAGAGTTCGGATACTAATAATTCCATTGAGGCCCAAAAAAAAAAAAAAACTTTCTTAACTTTGGTTCAAAACTATTTCCGTATCCTTGGTCTTAAAATGAAACTGAGCCTAAGGAGTTTCAAGTCCTTATCCTTTTGTTCATATCTTTGTTACTTGATAAGATCCAATTGAGACTTACATAAGAATCAGGTGCTTTGTCATCTTCTCTGATTTGTGTGTCCGAGAGTTCATGAGCTACCCTTGATCAATTTCATATTTCCTTCCCTCAATTCTCAAACTGTTAAGTAAGGTTAACACCGAAGTTCGGTTATACAGAAATATGCACTGGCTTGGGAGAAATTATTACGTATTTATAGAGCACTTCATAGATTATGTTTATAATTAATAATAAAATAATATTTTTAAAAAAAGTATAAGTTAATGATAGATCATATCCTGAATTATTATTCTAATTATTAGTTGTATATATATTTATGTAGTGTTCTATAAGCATTTAATAATTTCTGCAGGCTTGGTGGAAGTGACCCCGTAAACTAGTTGCTTTTAGAAAATTGTTATCAGAGATTTGATTTAAGAAAACTATCGTAAAGAAAATTTGATGGTCACATGGGTCAAATTTACGCATCTCTATTTGTAACTATAATCGAAAAATGTTGGTGATATATCTTCATAGGAAAAATTTGCCTCGCATCTTCCTGTATGTCAAAATATGAACGTAGGCGTGTCAAAAATCAAATGGGCCGTTTCTTACCTTTTTTTTTTTTTTTGGGTGAATTGGACTTATTCATAATCAAATGATGAGAAAGTGTGTTATTTAAACACCTAAAATTAAGTGTCTTATCAACATCCTTTCACATTTAATTATTTAATCTATTTAATTTTATATTTTAAATTATTTTTTCAACTTTTCCTAAAATTCTAATAAGGTGTCTTCAGAGTGTTGGACTTTACAATGCTCAAAAAATATTCTCCAAAAAACAAATGGTGACGAGAAAGTGTAGAGAAGTGAAATATAAGATTATATTACATTGATGCTGTAATTTGTGACAGCCCAAGTCACAAGACGGTATGTCAACACCATGACTCGCAGTATGTCCTATACTACATTTAAGACATCGAGAAAAAAAAAGGTCATTAATGTCACAACGAACATTTGTCATTGAATGTCACAGCTGGCCATTTTTTTATAAGCCCAAGAGATATTTTCAGAAATTTGACTCATTTGAATCACTCCTAGTAATCATTGTTCCATGTGCAACAGTACCAAAAAACTATACAATGCATTTAATTTTTTACATTTTCAATACAAAGTTTTTCTTTTTGATTCTTTAATCGGTGTACTTTGAGCTCTGGTCAAATAAATCCCAAATTTAATTCACATTTTCCTCTTACAGAATAAGATTACTTACTACTTTAACTAATTTTTTTTGTAAGTATAAAACTTTTTAACTATTATAAAACATTTTTAACAATTTTTTATTTTAAATCTTATAAGGCACTATCTTTAGGGTGTTTAGATCTCATTCAAATCGAATTAAAATTGAAAATTGATAACAAAAATAAAATAATTTAACATATATATATATATATATATATATATTGTCAATATAAAAAAATTTTATACAGACATTTAAACATGTATTATCATATTAGTAAAAATATTAGATTTAACTATCTATTACTTTAAAAATCTTACAAATACAAACATTTAATTAATGACAATATAAAACTCTTTTACACTATTAGTGTATAGCAATTAAAGTCAATAAAAATCGAAACAAATTGGTTTTTATTTTATGAGAAGTGATCAGTTAAACTCAGTTTTCGGTTTTACTTTTTAAAATCAAATTAAATTAAATTGAACCAATAATATATTACACATACATAGTTATTCATGTAATGTAAATGTACTTTTAAGTATATTTTCTGATAGAATTTAATTTTGATACACTGTCGATATAAAATTTTTTTATATAAATATTTAATCATATATTGCCATATCAACAAAAATATTTAACTTAATTATTAATTATCTTAAAAATCTTTTAAATAAAAATATATAATTAGTTGATAATATAAAATTTTATTATACTAATAATACATTAAAATTAATCTATTTAAAATATTTTAATACTATAATTTTTTATATATTTCATAACACTCCCTGATGCATGTTCACTAGGGATATGTCTCACTAAAATCTGTGTACATGATCAAAAAAAAGATCCATTGAGAAAATATTTATTTTATAATTGTACAAAGCAAAAAGCCCAAGAAAAAGAAAAAGAAAAAAAAATTAAGGATCTAGCACAACAACATCATTCTCATCTCATCCAACATCATCTTAGTGAGAAAAAGAATAGTATATCCTCAAAGTAAGAAGCATCTTGTAACTTTGATAATTTAGATTTTATATTTGAATTTAATTAGCATGCATTAATAGTGTAAAATAATTTTACATTATCAATCAATAAAAATAAAAAAAATGAGAAATCATATTGAATTCCTCATTATATTGGGTTGTTATTTATACAAGTTGACATTTTTTATTATTTCTATTAGCTGACAGTATAAAATTATTTTATATTGTCAGTACATTTAAATTAAATTCTTTATATTTATATAATTTTATAAAAATACAAATGGATAGTTTAATTTAATGAACTTAAAAGTTATATTTTTATATTTATAAAAATTCTAATACAAAACCGAATCAACCAAATCAATCTACACTGATTTTAATTAGTTCAATTTGGTCAGTTTTTAAAATATAATCAAACCAAATCAAACTGAAATGTAACTGCATTAAATTCAAACGGTCAAGCAATTGCCTTTACTAGACACCAAACCACCAAGAGGGTTTACTCAACATAATGGCTTGGAGGATAAGGCAAGGAAGACATGACATCCTAAATCCAAGTCACCCAAAAAAAGGACAAAAAAGAAAAAAGAAAAAAGAAAAAGATATGTACACAAGCCATGTGAGCAGAGGCTGTGGAACTGTAGAAGAATGGGAGTTCACATAATGCTCAATCAGCTAGTTTGACACCATATACTAGCTTGTCAATAAATTCGATTCTCAGGGGCAGGTGTTAATAACATACAGGCAGTGTTGGACCTCACTGTCAACAAACAAGAACAATGTGTATCATAAGACTTGCTACAACACAAGTTTAATCTAGTATATATAATAATTAAATATAAAAAGAATCCAGGTTGAATTCTCTTTGGCATGCTTTAAGAACACTTCATAATGGCTGTGAAACCTTCTGATGCAATCTTGGGGGCATAAGAAAGTCCACCTTGGTCCAAAAAATGAGATCAGGAGATCATGCAATTATGACCTGATTGGTGATTCAATAATGTACATGAACTCGATTTTTTCACAATGCTTGAGATTGTTCTTGGATAAAATCCGGTCAAGCATTTTCAAGTGTGTCAGAATTTAAAAGACAAGAAGGCACCCCCTTTACTTGATTACTTCCTGATATTAAGTAGCTCAAAGCTCCTTAGAGGATCATCACGGTGGCGCCTTGTGGATCCATTGCGGGTAAACGTTGCTTGTTTGGTCTCATACACAGGTTGAATTCGATGTGCGGTAGTTGGATGGCCCCTACTTGGGGTCATGCCAGCGTAGCCCCTACTCGGGGTCATGACAGCGTAGCCCCTACTTGGGGTCATCCCAGCATAAGCATAGTTGCCTGAGGAAATTGGCTTATTTGATGAGACTATGGCCTTTCTTGAAGTGCTGGCAAATCGGGTGGAATTGTATTGGCCATGGTGCTGTCAATATAAGGTAAAGTCAAGCATAAGAATAATTAAATAAACAATACATAGCTTCATCCATGAGTGAACAACAACAACTAAGCCTCATCCCACTAGATGGGGCTAGCTATATGGATCAACCGACGCTATAGTATTCTGTTATAAATCATGTTTAAAAATGGGGAAAAAAAAGGACAAACAAAAAGGGGAGGCAGCAGAGCAAATTAAGCATGATAATGTCCCAGCAATTATCAATCAGAACAAACAACATTATCATCAACTGCAAACCCCCTCCAACCTTTCCTGTTTGAAATGCATTTTACCCACACTTTTTCTGTAATTACTTTTTAGTCCTTTTCAATTCCCATTTTCATTACTTTCTTGTTGATAACTGATGTGAGTGACCTAACCGGAATTGTCTATACACAAGTCGATCGCATTGAGATCTGACTGGACTAAGTACTAACAAATAGGGAAAATAAAGCCAGTTAACAGTACTCTTCAGATTCGAAAACTTCAAATGGTGATTTATAAATTTTTATTGTTGAGAAAACAATATTACCAAATCCTTGTGTACTGCTACATCGTCAGAACTCCTATATCTCATGTGATCAACACGAGGACTAGGAATTGTTTGGTTCCTCCTGGAGAATGCTTCAACAGCTCCAGAGAATTTCTCTCGGATCTCTCTCCCAACTGAAAGAAGCAAGTGCATGATTAAGGATTATATATTATGGAATTTGAGAAAAGTAAATTAGTTTCAATATGATACGAGCAATGAAAGAGATAATTATAACTGAATCATCTCAAACTATTGTTTTCTGGAAACCAAGAGAGGAAGCACAGCATATATTAAATTCAAAATCCTGACCACCCGAAATCAGACCCGTTAAGAATCAGCAGGATACCGAATTTCATTATCTTATTAAGCTGAAAGAGAACAGACCTGAGATCTTTTCTGGTTTATGTACATGTGGACCAGCATTCATAGCTGCCTTGCCAGTGCCATGCTGTTATTACAACAACTACAGTAAGTAACCTCTTATAGAAAGCAAAATTAAAATAAGCAAGAGATAGAAGTGCTAACCCGCTCTCTAGAGCTGCTGACACCAATATGTGGATACTTCAATATAGTCCAGTCAAAAACATAGTCAAATTGATAGCCTGCAGCAACAATGTCCAGATCAATTTACAAACACCAAACATGCTTAGTTTCCAAAATAATATACTGGATGCAATATCCAAATTAGAAAATTTGGGTTCACACACCTTCTCGAATAAATAGGTCTCGGAAAAGTCTCTTTAAATATGAATAATCAGGCTTGTCCTCAAACCGCAAAGATCGGCAATAGTGAAAATATGATACAAACTCAGCAGGGTATGATTTGCAGAGCACCTGTTCGTACAAGCACATAATTCAACAAGACCAGTAAGATTCAGATCTGCTCTGAGAGAGAAGTGAAAAGGAAGAGGGAAAATTTCACTAGTTATGCCAAGTGCCAGCTCTTAAATGCAAAGAATATAGGATCAAGAATTAAAAAGCAAAACCTAAACCTAAGAGCATTTAGTTGATCTTTAGTATTGAATATAAGTAGAATAAGTAGACGTAGTTCTAATGTACAAGCAACCGGAAATAGTTCTCGTTTAAGTATTCAAATTCAAACATGCAATGGGGCGGGGCTTCAAGCCTGGTTCATCTTATTAACTCCATAGCATCATACACTAAAAATTAGGCCTGCCTACACCTGGGAATGGATCATTTCATTTGAAATTTTCCCATGACTTGGTCATATGTGATCTTTTGTCATTGATTAAGGAAGTGTGGTCCAAACATTACACATGATAAAACAGAATTCATGGTGAAAGATCACACATGACCAGGTAATGTGAAAATTTCACGAGAGGATTCGTTCTCGTCATACCTAAACCAGTTTAAAGCATTGAAATCTAGATCTAGAGTAAATTTCTCCAAAAGCCTAACAGATCCAGCCAGTAGCAATACCTCTATAGGAGTTGACACCTTCTTCTCACTTATTTTATCATATTTTTGTTTTTTGTTGCCAGCCTTTAGTCCCTGCCAGGGAAGACTGAAGAAGCAAAATGCAAGAAAGTGATGGTATGAAACATATTTTAATAACATCCAACCTCCATTAGAAGGTAAAGAAGATGCGTTAGTCTATTATCCAACCTTCCTCTTAAGAAGTACATGAGCACATAGCCAAGAGATTCCAGATCATCCCTTCTGCTTTGTTCTACCAGAAAAATAAAGTGCAGTTAGGTAATAGGAAACATTCAAGACTAATTATGTAACAATTCACTCCTAATTATTTGTCAACGGGAAAAGGAATAAACCAGTACAGAATATTACTAACCAATTCCAAGATGAGTGTTGACGCTTGCATAGCGTGCTGTGCCGGTAAGATTCTTGTTTTCCCTATTCAAGGAAGACAAATATGACTTTTATTCAAAAATTGAAACAAATTTGAATCCCTAGGGGAGCAGGGGTTGTTTAAGTTGCTGGGTTGGGTTTGGATGGGCATTATGCACTGTTCTATAAGAGTTAACTGGAACTTGCAGAACCCAGTTCAATGCTTATTAATATTGGCGTAAATTACAATAATATTACCTACATCTAACTGAAGACTTTCACTAGAAAAATGGCATTATAGCCTATTAAAGTGATGAAAAAAATAAAATAAAAGATGTTTATGCAATTAATAAGGTAACATAAGGTTTTGTTTGCTCAAGAGGTTTTCCTTAAGATGGCATTTGGCACATTGCCTAACAAGATTACTGGTAATTCAGATTACCACTTAGAAAGATTGCCACTTTTTAAATTACTGAAAATGTTATAGCACAGTGTTTAATATGCACAAGTAATCTAATTGACAATTCACATTATCTTGTTTGATGTGTCAAAAGGATTACTCGGCAATATCTATTTTTTACTAAAATATCCTCTAAACAAAACGTAGTAGTAGTAATAAAAATAATAATAATTTAATAATTTCTAATTCTAATAAAAAATTATTTTATAATTACATCCACAGAATAATTTTCTTCTTTTATTTTTACTTTTGATGCTAACTCTACTTTTAAAAAAATACTTCTCCCAAAATCATAATAAACATACCAAGTTTCCAACTCAAAAGCAAAAAAGATACACCTTTTCAAATGTCCCTCTTTTTGAACCGTGATTTATTTCATATTATTTAATTAATAATTGGGAAAGGGAGAAATCCATTTTTTTTTTTTACGTTTTTCAAATCAATTTTTATTTTCTTAGCATTATAAACCACCAAGTAATAAAAGCTTCTGCTCTCTTCTCTCATCTCATTCTTTGCAAACAGAGAGAGAGAGAGAGAGAGAGAGAGAGAGAAGAACAAGAAGAAGAAGAAGACATGGAAGGAGTGAGAATGCACTCGAACTTGGACTCGGAGGTGATGAGCATGGACCAGCCATTGTTGCCGCCGTGCTTCCACATAGAGAGAGAGAGAGAGAGAGAGAGAGAGAGAGAGAGACTGTTTATGTGAGGGCATTTTTGTTAAAAAATATATATATCGATGGTAATCCAGATAGACATTCCCATGGAGGTAATGTAAATTACCACTTGGAAGGTAATGCGGATTACCTTGGAAATCTGAATTACCAGTAATATGGTTAAACCAAACAAGGTAATCTTGTGGGTCTAGGTCATTTAATCTAACATTACCAATAATTCAGATAAATTACCCCATAATACCAAACACCCTCTAAATAAATAGTGCACCTTAATATCCTGAAACAGTGAGTAAATAGACCAACCTGTATGGTATGTGCCTATGAGTCTGGAGATCTCTATACTTTTTTGCAAGGCCATAGTCAATGATGTACACCTGAAATGAGATACCCGCCATGATGTATGGTTAAAAAACTGAAATTTGCATGTTCGACTAAGCCATTTCTTATCAGAACCTATCAATCATTTATTTTTTGTTAGACAATAGGATTCCACTAATGGTGTGTTTCTGAATTGGAGTTTTGGAGAGAAAGGGAAAACACAAACACACTTGAAAACCCCTTCTTTCCTTCCCTCCCTTCCCTTCCAAAACCCCAACTCACAAACACACTCTAAAATAGGTTGTAAGTAAAAGATGGGAAAAACAAGTCATGCTCTTAGAACATCCCCACCAAAAAAAAAAAAAAGCTAAGAGAGGAAGTATATTAACTCAAAATGCTGCCCAATCACTTTGCATATCTCATGATAAAGTAACCCCCTCTGCCCAAAGAAACCTTTCGCCATGCTCCAGAAGAAGGCTACAAACTAAAGTTCATATGATTCTAAAGTTTCCCTACACAACTATACTTTACCATTTATTACCTATCTCAACTCTCCCAGTAGGACTATATTATCTGCAAAAACTATGCATTGAGGTTATAAGGAAAAAGGTAAAAAGATAAAAGCACAAAGTTGACCCTTGATGTAATTCTATGGTTATAAGGAAATCCTCCATGACCCCACCATATGTCTGCACACTAGTTTAAGACATCTGGAATCTTGCTCAAGACTTCACCAAGCACCCTATCATAAGCTTTCAATGAACACCATATGTAGATCTTTCTGTTCTCTTCAATATCTCTAAATCAGACTTTGCAAAAGGTATATTGCTTTGAAAATAGATATGGGAATCACAACTGTAAAAATCAAAAAGAAGAAAAAATCGAAAGAAAGCATCTTCAAAAAAATAACACACCTGGTTTGCTTTACGGCCTAGGCCCATTAGAAAATTGTCTGGCTTAATGTCACGGTGAAGAAAACCTCTTGAATGCATATATTCAACTCTGTTAATCTGAAAACAAACAATAATATGAGGCAAATAAAACTTGAGTAACACTTTCTAAGGGTGCCTTCTTTGATAATAGTTGCCACATAGACTTACTAATTGATCAGCAAGCATTAACACTGACTTCAATGAGAACTTCCGGTTGCAATAATTGAACAAATCTTCCAGACTTGGTCCAAGAAGGTCAATAGCCATTACATTGTAGTCTCCCTCAACTCCAAACCACTTGAGGTGGGGAATCCCCGCTTCAAAAAGGAAAAACCATATTGGATTACTCAAAAGGAAACATCGTCATTCTTTTCTAACATTTGTTTTTTCTTCTTCATTTTGTTTTGAGGGCATCATATAAGACTAACGGTTCAGATTTCATTAATAGAGGAAAATTGGGAGCATGAATCATGTTATAATCCAGAATCAATAAAACTAATTCAAATGTGTACATTATATGATGATTACTAAATATTTTCCATGTGAAACTTCTAGGATTAAGTTAGATAGTACTTTTAGTACTCAAAATACTAAAAAACGGAGAGATCTAGACTTACTTCCTCCTTGAAGAAGCATATACAATTTTGACTCATAGTGAAGCTGTGGATGCCTGGTCTTCACAGGTTCCTGAATTTTTTGGCAAGAGGTGATTAAGAATTAGAACCACAGAATATCCTAAGCAAACTAAAATCATTAACTGGTATTTAAAAAAAAAAAATCTAAATAAAGCAAAATATGATGCAAAATCCAAGATAAACTGCATTTTAACAATAGGAACCAAAGTGCGCATCCAGCAGCCATAACATAACGTGACATTTCACTTGTCACTTCAATCCATGCAGAGAACTTATTGATCTCTGCTAAACTTTAAAAACTGATCCACTTCTATGCAAAAGTTAACAGCCAGAGTGTAAACGGCATGCCATTCCTTTTGTTTTTTAATCCAACACTAAATCATATCTCATGTCAAATTCCATGCATCAGTATAGGTATTTGGAACTCCGATAGCATTGATAAAAAAATTAGCAACAATGTCTACCACATGGAACAATAAAAGACCCCAGAGAGTCATTTTATCATTTTTACACATTTTTTTCAGACATTCAAGATACCAAAAATACACTCAGAACCATTACAAGAAAAGATTAATGAAAGGGCTAAAAGCTTGAAGAGAACTTTAACATACCAGCTTAACAGCAACCTCCTCTCCAGTTTGTACATTAACAGCTAACATAACAAAGAATAGAAGGAACATGTTAATTAACAGCAATAAAACAACATAATACAATGCAGCAAACAAAAAATCACAATTAATTTGTTCAAAACCAACAAAAAAAAGGGAAAAAAAAAAGAGCATACCTATAAAGAGCTCCCCAAAAGACCCACTCCCAATTTTCCTTCCCAGTTTAAATTTCCCACCAATCACATGATCCATGATTAAATTATCTTCAATACAACCAACTGCAAAGACCCTTTTCTGCTAAGATTTGTGCCCCAATTCACCAAGTAATTGCGCACAATCCCAAACAAAGAAATTTTCCACAGATTCACCTGAGTCAAAAAAATCCAAACTTTCCTCCAAAATCCAACCAAATCCAATGAAATTTCACAACCCAGTTATCATATTAATGGTAAATTAGCATGTATAAAAAATACAGGACAAAGGATAAATTAAAAAATAAAAAAAAAGAATCAAATTTATGAAATTTGCATCATCCCCATATCCAAATGAGGATGAAATCCTTTATTCATAACACAAAGGAACCTCCTCCAGCTACATTCCTCCGCAACAAAGGTAACCCAATTCAATCACCCCAATACCACAAAAATTGAAGGCCTTGTGAAATAGGACCCCATTGACCATAGAGAAGAAGAAAAAAGAATAACAGAATGCTTAATGGGGGCACCAAAAAGGGGTGAAAAATTGAACTTTTTGCAAAACAAAGGGAAAAAAGGAAGAGGAGATCGAAGGGTATGTGCTGGATTCAGAGAGGAAAAGACAAAAGCAGTTTCCACAAAACCAGAAAGTTTTGGGAGATTAACGGAGGAAGCTGTGTCTGGTCTGGTGTGAAGAGAGAGAGAGAGAGAGAGGAATGGCCAGAGAAAACAAAAAGGAACGCATGAGACTCTAGGAAAATGTTATTTTATTTTTTCTTTTTTTAAGATTTTTTTTATATTGTTAATTAAATGTAATTTTATTTTTATCTTTTCTTCAAAATTGTTGATTTTTAATTGAATGAAAATTTATTTTTGTCTTATCTTAAAATATAAGAATTAATGATGCACCCAAGAGTAGTTCTTCAATTGAAATGGATTAGAACCGTGTACAAATTTTACTTGTAATTACATGATTTTAAAATCGTTATTTTGGAAAGAATTTACCTAATTACTGCTCTTGACACTAAAATTATGTGAGCAATTTTCAAAAATACAAAAATTTTCCATGCAATCACGATCGAAAATAATTATAAAGCAAAATTTTCTATAAAATAATGACTTTCTATTGTATTATAATTTATTTTAAAGAATAATTTTTAGGTATTAATTATATAAAATAATTGTATCCTAATATTTAATAAAAATTAAAAAAATTGTTAACATAATTTTTTTTTGTAACTCACCAAGATATGGCAATTCTCATTATTTTTATTAAATAATAATATAAAGATTATTTTATATTATTAATATATGAAAATTAGTCTCTTTATTTTTACTGTAATTAATTATTTTTGGATAAATATATTTTATTTCTTATTAACAATTTTTCATTATTATCATAATTCAATTATTCGAATATTCTCTTTTTTACGCGTAAAAAGTTTCAAATGTGTGTTTTTAATTTTCTTCCTTAAAATTTTCGAAGTTAAAGGTAAGACGAGGGGCTAGCCGGTTCCTTCTCTGTCTGCCGCCTCCAATTGTGCTGTCAAAAAGAGGAAAAAGTGTTTCACTTATTTCACTTTCAATTTTTTTTTCTTCCGTTTTTCCCTTTTACTTTTCTATCTTCTCCTTTTCTTCCCACTTTTATCTTCATTCTCTGTAGGTTTGATGCTGCTGAGGTAAATTTGCTTCTTTTAATTTGTCAAGGCATTTAGTGATTGCTTCTTATTGTAATCATATACCTTCACCGATTCCTTTTCTTCTTTCTCTATCACTTTTGGCTGATGTCGTTTCTTGTTAGGATTGCATATCAATTGAGCCGGTTTATTAAAAAAATAATAATTAAGGCTAATTATTAAAATTGCATTGGGTTGGATCCATTAAAAAAATTCGACAACCCAAATTAGACCAGCTTGATTTGAAATAGGTTTGTTCAGTTAAAAAAAATAAAAATAAAAATAAAACATAGCTTGACCATCTCACTTTCTTTCAAACAACAAAATGAAAAAAATGTGAGATAGTCAAGTTATGTTTTTTTTTTCTTCCCCCAAACCGATGCTAGTTTGAAAAAATTATTTAAAAAAAAAAGAGGTGAGGAAAACTCAACCAAATTATCAAGGCTTTGCAATTCTTACCTGTATTCAATATTCAGTGAAGTAAATAATTAAAACATTATGCTAAATAGATTTGTTTAAAATCAAAATGAGAAACAAAATTAAATAAAAAAACTAAAAAAAAAATTATATTTGACTCCATGTAATCAAAACCATAAAAGAGAAGAAAAACCTCAATAAGCAATGTTTACTTTAATGAAAGCAAACTCCCAATGGAGCATAGTTGAATCATAAGACAAAATGGGGAAAACAGATCATGAACATGATTTTAAAACCCTCCTTCATTATTATTTTTTAATTAAAAATTTAATAAACAAAAAAAAGGAGTGTTTTATTTTTTAATTAAAAACACTAAAACACTTCATATATATATATATATATATATAGGAGAGAGAAAAAGAGAGAGCATGGATATGTTTACTTTAGGTATAACTCTAATGAGTTACTTCCAATCCTCACCATTTATTTTCTCATAACCCAATGGTTCTAAGTCATTTATTTATCCCTTCATGTGACCTCTTTCTTAATCTCCTCTCTCACCTCGGCAACATCTCCAAACAACTTCCTTGCCTGTGATTTCTCCAACGCCTTGCCAATAGCAACCCTTATGTATATTCACCACTATATCCAATAGCAGCCACTATATTCAAAAATTAATTGATGCAATTTCTTCACCTCCTCCTTGCCAAGCATAATTGGATATGCAATAGTGCCATCACAGGAGTTGCCCGACGTTAACCCAAACGGTCGCCACCACTGACCATGGTTGCCACCACCGAAACAACCAGTAATACAACCACCCCTATCGCATGGCTTGGGACCCAAATAGTTGAAAGTGTGTTGAGTTGACTTATTGAAGAACAGATAAGGGGCAGCATAAATGTCGTTGTGACGACTTGGCGGAGGGTTGTAATGGGATCGAGAAGGGCGAGTAAGGTTTTGAGTCCATCCATACCACGGTTTTAATACTGAGTTATTGGAGTAGCGAGAATGATTATTAGGAGTGAGTGGTCGCTTGCTGCAGTGGGGAGATAAGGGAGTGAATGCTGTTGGCAATGTGGCTGAAGAAATTTCATAGAAGAGCGATTGGAGATGTTGCGCATATGAGGGAGAAGGAGGAGGTCACGTGAAGGGATAAGTAAATCACTTAGAACTATTGGATTATAAGTAAAAGATTGGGAGTAACTCATTAAAGTTACACTTAGAGTAAATAGATCCCTACTATATCTATATATATATATATAAAATCAACTCGTTATAGAGGTAAAACTCTTTTTATGCTATTATAATATTCGAATTCGAAATCTTAATTGAGAGGAATAAGTGTTGAATCATTTGAATAAATTAGATGTTGGTCTAAAGAGTGTAAATTACAAAGGATATTAGTTTATAAATAAAAACTAATATTAATAACTAATATTAAGGCTTAAATATGTTTTAAGGTATAGAGGATTTTGGTTTTAATCTCTTATTAATTTTTGCTTTGTTTTGCTTCTGGTCCTTCATGTTTTCTAACGTGACCGATTTTGGTCCTTGTCATTAACACAACTTTGTTAAGTGATAATGTGGCAAATGAAAAATCATATCATCATTGCCAAACATCTTCATTATATCTTAAGTGTCATTAACTTGTATATATAAGATTAAAATCCACATTTTTTTTAATTTATTAATATTCATCAAATTGTGCATACTTTCCATACACACACTTACTTTGTCATCCACCCTCAATTCACCCTCCCTTCTTCCTTCTCTCTCCATATAGCTATCCCTCAGCTTACTTACTTTTCCATCACTTCTCTCAAACCTATTTGCAGTGATAAGACAAAGTAGCAACCTCAACACAAGGACCAAGATGCTAAACCTCCACTTTGCCTGGGCAACTTGATTTACAACAAACCTCTTCAATTCCTCTATTTTTGCAATTGCAATCAAAATTAATAATAATAATAATAATAACGAATAAATAAATAAATAACTTGGGGGCTAGGGTTTTAGTGTAGCACTACAACCTAAACTTTTTTACTTCATTCATTGAGAGCCTTCTTTATATCCTCAACGTTGTCTATGCTAGGATTGGCCCTTCCACCACCGACCACATCGCCACCATTGACATCTATCATGGCCCCGTCGCCAATGCCAATCGTAATAACACCAACCACAATGTTGTCATGTTACTCTGCATATATGATATTTTTTGCTATAATTAGGTATTTTGCAATTTTTTTTTTTGGTGATTAGTAGGGTTTTTTGATTATGTTTTTTATTATTGGCCGTTATTAGCATCATATTTTGATGTCTTCTTTAGTTTTCCTATGTGGTATATTTTGATGTGGTCTATTTGGATTTTATTAGCTTATTTTTCACTTTTTTTTTGGTTGTTTTGAACTGATTTTGTACCACATGATGTCAATAATTTTTAATTCTCTACAAGAGTGACAAAGGATGGACCATTAGTAGACAAGCCACTAGATAATGGTGTAGGAGGTTTCCCTATCTCCTTTAGAGATAAAGTGTCAGGTAGTAAGAAATCACCACCTCCAATGGAAAAGAAAGATCTTTTGAAGGATAATTTAGCAAGACTTGATTTTGATGAGGGAAACAAACTGAATCATTTGGAGTATTTGCATGCTAAAGTGTAACAACCTACTAGGAGGTTATTCACTTTATGGGTAAATCTAAAGGTAAGTGTCTTACTAATATTCAAGATAGATCTTGAGAAGACTTATGATAGGGTAAATTGGGAGTTTCTCCTTATTATTACTCTTATAGAGTTTGGTTTCCCTTCCAAATTTTATTAGTTTGAACACAAATTGTGTGTTAGCTTCTTCTCTAACCTTGCTCTATAATAGGAGTCATTTTCAAAGCTTTAGTCCCTTATGGGGGTTGCGCCAAAGGAACCTTCATGTACCTTATCTATTTGTGCTTTGTATTAAAAAACTAGAACTTTTGATTGCAAAAAAATTGAATGAGGGCCTATGGCTTCCAATGAAAATTCAATTATTTCCTATTTATTTTTTGTTGATGATTGTCTATTGTTTACTAAGGCAAATGCTTCTTAGGTGAGATTGGTAAATGCAATGCTCCAACTCTTTTGCCAGGCCGACCTTAAAGTTAATATAGAAAAGTCAAAGTTTATGGCTTTCGGTAATGCATCCAGAATGAAGTATCAAAAGTTTTTAGGTACCTGTTAACATGGTCCGGCACATGTTTGGGACTTTGTGATGGTCCTACAATATATTTACAAAATCAATGCCGCATATCCTATAAAATATTTGCAAATGAGGACCTTATGTATTAGATTTACAAACATGGTCAATCGCATTATATGAATATTGAAGACCAAAAAGCAACCAAAACGCCAGATATGAGGACAAACAATTAGCTATAAGGGGAAGCATCTAATCTCCATTGTCTTTAGGCATGTGACATAGAGCAGTTAATAATCAAAAGTAAATTGAGAACTCCACTGGGTTGTTCTTTAAATAACTTTGGCACATAAAGACTGCCACTTAGATTTCCATCTGAGGCAAGATTGCCTTTTATATATATATAACATAAGACATAGTATGGAAATAAAAATATATGAATAACAAATCATGAGTCAAACTTTTAAACTTAGTTGTTTACCAAAGTATGCTTTTAGGTATAATTTGTTTATCTAGTTTGTTTGATCATTCATGTTAATGCTATAAATAAAATTTATGCTAATCCTCTTAATAAAAATAAATTTTAGTTAGGTGAGGATAATTTAGAACATTATAGCAACAAATTGTTAGTAAAAAGTATAAATAAACAAATATGAGTGCCAATAATCCTACTCATTAAATAAATGGTTTCATTTTATAATGAAAAAGTAGGGATGACAATGTAGATTTTGGTCCACCCCAACCTCACTACACATTCTTCTAAATAGATCCTAATTCATCCCTAAGTTACCCTGCAATTCCTGAAAATAAATACCTACACCCTATCCATAAGAAAATTTCAAGACTCATTCCCTACACACTATCTTTTATTTTATGTATGCATTAATATTTTCAAATTCAATTTTCACAAATCTACCCAAAAAAAAATTCAATTTTCACAAAAAGTACTTAATATTTTTAAAAATTATTATCTAACAAATTGAAAGACACGTTTGAAAAATTGGATAATAATTTAAAAAAGTAATTGAACACTATAATTCCTTAAAAAAGAAAAAAAAAATCTATAAGTGAAATGCAAGATGGTTAATGACAAATTTAACCTAAACTTGAATCTACCCTTGCTTGTAGCAATATTTTTCACCTTACAATACTCATTATAAAACGGATTTACAACCCAACCCCAGTCAACTAGGGCAGAATAAGTATCCACAAATCAGATATCAATTGCCATATGAATGAGAAAGGATGGACACGTAAAAGGTTCACCATATCATTTTTCAATAGATATGCCAAGAGTGCATCAAACCCGTAACCCTAAAAATAAATTCGGAAAAAGTTATAATTAACAGATCAAGGTTGGGTGATCATTATGACTAGAGCCCACCAGCAATTAATGCATCGCCCACCAAGAGCATAATAATGAAGGTTTTTATGATTATAAAGTCAACGATTTTCAATAATCGATAGGACTTGATTGTGAAACTTTACTGGGCTTTATATGCGGATATGACATTTTGATGTTGAAATTTGGGGGCTTAATGATTGAGGTACATGTAGGGATTGACATTTTATTAACCAAAATTTTTCATTTACATAACTTTAAAGTAGTAAGTATGAAAATCAAATATATTTATTAATATAATAATTGATAATATATAATTTGGTCGATAGTATAAGGAAGTTTTATATATGTAAAAATTAAACTCTATAAATAATTTGTTTACTCCTTTATATAAATTCACTAACTTTCTCTGCCTTTTATCCATTCCACGTATTCTTTAGGAAATGTCATTATTTATCTGCCCGAGTTTATTATTTTCATTTCATTTTCTTTTTAAATTAAAGAACTCCAACGGAATTTAGTTAATTTAATATAACTACATAAGTGTCCAAAATCTCTGTGGATAAAACTGTAATAATATACCCCACACACATAAATAGTAAGATCAAAATAATTAATAAGTTCAAGCATATATATTTTCCTCCCAGATTGCCGTGTCAGGTCATATGCATTAATTTTGTTATTATAATTTTATAATTTTTGTAGAAAACTATTAAATTTTGAGTATATTTCTTTGAACTTTTTCTTATCTTTTAAATTAAGGACTTGTACGCGTTAAATTTTTGTGATTGCTTGAAAAATATTTGCTAAAGATGAATAGACTGAGATAGTGTCAACGTTTTTCAATTAAAGGTGAAAATGTATTTGGGGTTTAAATGAGTGTGGATTGAACTTGGCATTAGATTGGTTTTCACATGTTTGTCAAAACCAAATTAGATTTATTACTTAATTGTGTCTCGAACAAAATTGTCTCTAATAGAAAATACTCATGAAAAGCTGATAACAAACGAAACAATCTAATGCCAAATTTCATTAATGCCATGTTTGGAACTCATCTGTGCTGGTGCTGCTTGAGACATCCATGTCGACAGTGCCTATTTAAATAAGATCTTGGGACCACTGAAAGAGAACCGATTAATCCCCTGATATAATAGCATTTCCACCTTTTGGTCACTCACGTAGTTAAACAAGATACCGAAGCATATCCCAAAAATATTAGAAAGATTCCTGCAACTTCCGAGACCCAAAAGAAAAAGAAGGTAGAGATAGAAAAATACTAAAGAGTTAGAATATTCATCAGAATTTGTTTATCAGGTCAATGTGTCATAGTTATTGATTATTAGATGAATAAGTAAATCACATTATTTTATTCCTATACTAACTATCACTCATATTTTTATGTTAATTATTTTGGCTGTGTAGTATTATTCGTAAAAATAAGTTCATAATCATGGCTCAATAACCTTTTTCTGGACAATAATAGAATTTGACAAAAGCACACACTGGATTTTAAGGAAATCTATAAATTGTGTAAACATGTACACGGTTATAGAATTGTTTTTACTCCCTAATAAGTTCTAATCAATTTTCTCTAGTGTACAGCTCCACCCTCCAGCTAGTATATAACTGAATATATAAACTGCTTTACAACCCACTTCAGAGCTCAGAACAAACCCAAAAGGCTGCTAGGAACCTTTAATTTAAGCTATCTAGCTATAGAAGTACTACAGGTCCATGCAGAAGCAGTGTACAAGCTAGTATCCTTCCATCCGAGCCTCAATGTGCCATCAACTTGTGCAAGGCTATAACCATGAGCTGGTGAAAACATGTTCAATATCAACTGTGCTTGAGCCATTGAATTGGCACTCATTGGAACCTGCACAAAGCAATTATGCCTTGCAGTAAGCTCACTCCTCCACTGCCTAAACTTGTCCTCACCACTCCTGGCAGGTCCCCCTATTGCCAATATGTTGTTGATCTCCCTAGAGAAGAGGCCATGCTCAACACTGTGCCTGTTAGGATCATCAATTGGCAAGTATGCACCGAGGGAATCAAATAGTGTGGAGTAGTAGTGCAAGGATCCAACAAACCGGTCCAGGAAAGACCCTCCATGGTTAACATCTTGCTCCACTAAAGTGATGATTCTTGGCTCGAACTCCTCAAGGAGTTTCAATGTTTTCCAATCAGGTCCAGTTGCATCATAGAGTGAGTGTTGCAACCAATGCACTGCCACTGTCTCACCAGGCCTAATTTGCACCATGGAGGCATCAATTTCACCAAACTTGCTTGCAATAGGGTGGAACTTCAAGGACATGCCAAGCCTCCTAGCAAAGTTTGAGAGCTGTTTTCCTGTCTCAACAAGGAGATCCATTGAGGCTCCAATTCCTGTCATTGTTACCTCAGGTGGACCCTCCATTCTTGTGGCTAGTATGTGGAAGAATGCTGGCCATTGAAGGCCTTGCATGATGTCCAAATCAATGATGTGGATGCTGTGGCACCTGTTCACGGCCTCAAGGATGGCCTGGTTGGAAGTGAAATGAGCAAATTTGATGAAAGGGGAAACATTGTTGAACACTTGGAATGATGAATGAATGCTCTTGTGATCAATCAAAGGGGAACACACGCCAAGCCAAGAATTCATGACCCTACTAGCCATGGCTTTTGCAAAATATGCAACAACACGCTCAGCACATGATGCCTTGTAAGGTGAGGCCAATTGTGTTAGCTCCAACAACATCCTGTGAGCATCGCCGAGGTTATCCACAGAGATTGCCACTGCACACTCCATTAGAAGGGTAATCAGGTTCAACCCTTGATCATGAATGTTATTGTGGTCAATGTTATGGTCTAAATCTGAGGTGTTTGTTTGGATGTGAAGATCAAAATTATTGCTGCTTGCAATTGGGGGGTCAATATTGGTGCAAGGGTCAAATGGGGTTCTCCAACAAGTTGTGGTTTTTCTTGGATTGAAGTTGGGGTGAAGTGAGGATACAAGGTTGTCCTGAGAAGGCCTTGTTGGGGGGTTATTGGACAACAAGTTATTATCATTAGTGGTTTCTGCTAAGTCTTCAACATTAAGGTGCTTGGTAATGTTGTCCACCCAATCACAAATCTCATTCTGCCCCATGTCTAGGCATTGGTTTTCATTTGGTGGCTTTGGAAATGGGATTGATGGGGTTGGAGCAAGATTTGGGTAGTCCCAACTTTCATGCATGGGGGCATGGATCATGTTTGAATTTCCATGAACCACCTCAAATCCCACTTTCATTATAGAAGGATCAATCAAATGCTAATTATATGTACTATAAGAAAAATTATGTGAGAAAGGAAAGAAACATGTACAGCAAAATAAACAAAGAAGTATGGAAAAGGGAGGAGCTTGTGTGTGTGAGAGGGGTTTTCAAGAAGAGGTTCATGTCACTTTTAAAGGTGAAATTTGATGGGGGCTTGTCATGGACCATTGCCAATTCCAGGGCATGGCCGGCATAACCAAGCCAATTAGAAAATGTTGAGTGACTAGAAGCTAATCATTACACGTCGATTTGGCAGTGATCTTTCCATTATATTAATGAAGCTAAATGTTTTTAAGCTTTTAATATGCCTCATACATATAAACATACATGATAACTTCTTAGGTGATACTTAATCAAAATATACCTCTTCTTCTGATCTATTTTAGTGTTTGTAATGTCGGTTTTGCAGATGATTCTTATTTTCTCAATTATTCATTTTTATGGTTAGTTTTTTAATAAAAATGAAGATAGTGAATGGTTAAAGAAATAAGAATAATTCATAAAACCAATGCGACAAAAAATAAATAATATAGAACAAAAGAAAGTTCTCACTCTTCATAGATGGCTTAAGTTTCAGCTATGCTACAAACCTGATGTAAATAGCTAGGAGAGGGACATTTTGATATTTGTCTTGACTAAGGTGATGGAGAAGGAGCAACTACCCCTATATAATAATATATGATTAATGTTATTAAAATCAACAGTGAAAATTGCTTGTGGGGTGTGTTTATGTTAATGGTCTCTGACTTGGCAATGAAGAACCGAGGAATTGCAATAATTAAAATTCCAGGTCATAGATTACGTTGGTGAGGATAATGCCAACGGCAGTTTCTTTTAGTGAAATGGAAATTGTTCGGATGGTGAATTCATATTTGCCGTAGACGGTTATTGTCCGTGTCTGATTATTATTTTTTTAAGGACAAGCTGCTTTCAAGGTTTCTTTTTTGAGAAGTACTTTAGAGCAAAGTCAATTCTAGAACAGTAGAACCTGTTACCAATGACTTCCTTGCTCTTTTTTATTAAAAAAAAAAAGTAAAATATGATATAGAGTGCTCATGGATTGGCACAGTCTTTTGTGGAAATATTTCACACTGTTTAACATTAAATCGTCTAAGAGCAGGCGAATGTTATGGTAACTTTGCTTGCAAGCGGCGCCATGTTCTTTGTGTAAAGGTGGATGGATATAATTTAAAGGTATATTCATATATTAAATACTTATAGTGTGTTTTAATAATTTTTAAATTTTATATAAATTTTAAAATTATAATTAAATATATTTTAAAAGTGATTAAAATTTATATGCGTAATTCTAAAATATTTTCAAAAATATCTATTTAATTTTAGCATCATTCAGATAAAATTTTATTTAATTTCAATATTACATAAATAAGATTAAGAATTATTATAATACATCACAGGTATTTTTAAAATAATTAAAATTTATCTATATGATTTTAAAATATTCTCCAAAAAGTTTGTTTAATTTTAAAATCACTCAAATAAAATTTTATTTAATTTCATATCATACAGATAAATTTTAAAAATTATTACAATATATCACAAATAATTAATATATTAATACATTATCAAATCTCGTCCATTGGATTAGGAAGTTGCACCATGCAACTTCCACTCTCAATGCACCAAAGAAGCCGCCCTAAGTGCATATCTCTAAGTACATTATAAAGGTATCTACGAGTCGATTCAATTGGGGTTGGAGAAGAAAAAAAATTAAATTGGCCAAATTGAATTAGATTAGATTTGTTTAATTTCTAAAGATTTTTTCAATAAATTTAAATCAAACAAATCTAATCAAGATCAAATTAGTTTGATTTGAGTTATTGGATTAAAGCAAAATGTAAGAGTTTATAGTTTGAATAGGTAAATATCTTAAATGAATGCAAAAATAAATAAATAAATAATGGTTTAATTAATAAAGCTTATGTGTAAAACTTTGAAGGTAAGAAATATATTAAAAAAATATAGCTAATCAAGTGACTGAGTTGAATATTTGAATTTCATGTTAAAAGATTATAAATTCGTGATTTTAACTTAAAGTCAATCAATTATCTGAATATATCTAAACTAATTTTATTGGTTTAATTTGAATATTCTAATTTATTGAGTCAATCTAATTTGGTGAATATCCTTACTGCATTAAGTGCAATTATTTTTTCAAAAACATATTTTAAAGTTTAACTTTGGGTAAATAAGATACAAAGAACACATTTTTAACTACTACTAAGCCAATCTCTTATATCTCTGCGCGGGCGGCTTTTTATTATTAACAAATAATATTATATTAATTACTTATACGTGCCATGTACTTTTAATTTAATCCTTGTATTAAAAAGTTTTCATTTTAGTATTCATATGTACAAACGGATTGTAGGAACTAAAAATCTATATTTTTTATCCTTATATATCGCATTTATTTTCAGTATGATCTTTATACATGATCCTTATTTTCAACATACTTTAAAATAACTTTATATCAAACTTTTTGTCAGAAAAAGATTTATATCAAACTTGCACTATTATAACGATAAAACGTAAAAGGGATAAAATGAAAACTGATCATCTAAATAAGGATTAAATTCTAAAAATTATATAAAATTTTAAAAATAAATGTTATGCAGCTTGAGCTTAGATTAATTAGGACCCAGTGACGTTCAGATACTCGTGATTTAAACCAAAGATATTCGTAATTTAAACCAAAATAAATAACTAAATAAATAAATGTTATGTATGAAAGATTAAAATATATTTTAACTATTAATTAAATCAGTTATTAAACAACCTTTTAGGTGAAAATGATGCCTATATGTTAATTTATTCTAACTGTAGGGGCGTGGAACGACCGTCTAAGTTATTTAACCAAGCAACAGTGACAGTTTAATATATAAAGCTTACTGTTTAATTTTTCTTAGAATGCAATCAATTAAGAACATATAGTTAATGATGATTGATTTGTAGGCTTGCCGACTTGTGGTGCGTACAATTGTGGGCACAGGTTCAGATTTTTCAGCTAAGAATATGCTTAAACGACACGGCAGTTGAAAAGGTATCCGAGACTGTGGCTGCTTCATATTATTTTAATTTTGTCGCTTTGAAAACTTCCAATTCAGGAAAGTTCAGATGTATAATACCTTCACTGAATATAGACTATTAAACTTTAATTTTAAGAGGACGTTTGCTTCAAAATATAAAGTTATATTTTTAGGAATCATATTTTTATTTATTTATTTATTTAATATTAAAATTTTTTGAAAAAATATATAATAATTTTTAAAATATATCTAATATAATTAATTATATTATTTATTGTCATTAATGGAAGGATATTAGTATTTTTGTTTAATAATTTTAAAAGTATTTCATTTCTAATTCTTATAATAAAAATAAAAAATTTATTATAATATGAAAATATAATTTTTTTAAAATAATTAGTACCCAAAAATATTTTTTAAAAATTTAAAATAAATATAAAAATATATCATTCTCATTGATTATTCCTGAAAATAATTTCAGCTACTTGCAAACAAATGTCCCGGAAAAAAAATTAAAAAAAGAAAGCACGGGACCGTTCCAATGCATAGAACCATGTTGCTTTTACTACATTACTTATTACTTATTAAGATTGTGAATAATATAGATTATTATTTAAAAAGGTTATTATTTTTTAAATTGTTATAAATGCAATATATATATATATATATATATATATATAATTTAAATAATAATTTATATTATTTTATTTAATATATAAATAAAATTATTAAGTAATATATGTATATAATTAATATAATAATAATAATAATAATAATAAATAATTTATTATTATTATTAGTAGTTATAATAATATTATTAGAATATTAATAATTAATAATAATTATTAATTAATAAGAATGAGAAATTAAATTATTAATTATGATTATAATAGTTAATTTTATTAATATTAATTATTAAAAATAATTAATATTATTAATAATAATAATCATTAATATTTTTTTTAATAATAACAATAATAACCGCAATAGTAGCAGTAGCAGTAACAATAATAATAATAATAATTATAATAATAAAATTGCTATATTAATAATAATTTATATTATCATCTTTTAAAGAGATAATTATTATATTAATGATAATTTATATTATTTTAAAAATTTATAATATTAATAATATTATCTAATTAAATTAAATAATATTATGAATCTAATTAATTTAATAAAATATTACTAATAATTTATGTAGATTATTCCATGCCAATGGCTAGCTAGTGTCTAGACTTTAGGGGAGTCAAATGTTCAAACTCGGCAAGAGGAGCGACTCATAATGTGCTAGTATTAAAGCAAGGAAAAAAAAATTAGATGTGTATAGAGGAAATAGAAGCAGAGAAACGTTGAATTCTATGCAGATTCTTTTAATTAAAAATTCTTTTATGTAATGACAGATAAATATAACGATGTAAAAATATTTTAATAAATGTAATTGTTTGCTAACGTTGATATAATTTTATTTTTATTTTTGACGGGGCTAACATTGATATAATAATAACAAATAAAGTAGCACATATATATTGTTCAAGTAATTGCAAGTGAAAATAATTAAAAAAAAACAATTTTCTGGTTTTAAAAAATATTGAGAACCCAAATGGAAGAAAGAGAATCTATGCCTAATTTGTCTCTCAAGCTCGACAGCATATTCTACTGAATATTCCTTTTCATTGTCCAGCAGCAGCGCCAATTACAACATTCTCTTATTTGTAAAAATAAAATATAAATATAATTCTGCTTTAAGTACCTTGTCAATTGATGTTTTTCTATTATAGCAGCGTACCAATTTGACAAGTGTCACTTCAGCAGTATTTGTACGCCGGTAGTATGAGCTAATGCCTTAGATTATCTTATTGTTTGCGATGGAACGACATAAACTAAAATGGATAAGAAAACAAAACTCGGTATTTCAAAGTTAATATATTTAACAAGAAAAATGGATTCATTACATGCCAATATCATATAACAAAACTAAAAGGGTATTTGAATTAACATTTACAAACTTAAATTTGAGAAAACTTGATTTTACAAATTTGATTTTGGATAAAATTGAGTTTGTAATAATGTGATTTATATTTGAAAATTTTTGTATAAAAATTAATTTTGACATAATAAAAGCTGTTTGACTAGTATTAGTATTGTTCAAAATTATTTTTAGATATATAATTACTAAAAAAGGTACAAATTTCAGGAACCCCTATTGTATTTTCTTTATATTAATTTCATTATTTGTTAGTTAAATTTGATAAAGTAAGAAAATATTATAAAACAATTAAATTTTACTTTTAATGTTATTATTAAATTTAAAAATTTATTATGATTTTTGGAAAATATTTTAAATAATATTTTAAATAAACTATAAAATATGTAAGGAACACTCATAAAAAATTCTTATAATAAAAGTGATAATTGTTTTTATAAAATATAAAATATGTAATAAATATTCTAGTTATAATTAATATGATTCCACTATATTGTAAAAGTAGGATACGTTTCACACAAAGAAAAGTAAAAAAAAAAAAAAGAGTAAAATCTCATTTACGTCTCTCACATTTTATAATAATTTCAATTTAGTTCCATTTTTTCTATTTTATTTACATATCTAATATTTTTAAAATATCTTAATTTTACCATGTCAGCATTCAAATTATAAACCAAAAAAATTTATATAAATATTAGATTATAATGTTAATGATGGTGTATTTATTACTTATTTGAATGGAATGATATTGTTTACTATCATTTTTCTCCATATCTATGTCGAAGATAAAAGTTTTTCTTTTTAATTTAAATCCCTTAACGCTCAATTAATCTTTCCATACCCGAGACTCTCTTTTGGAGAATTGAAAGAAAACAATCTCTATTGGTGATATTTGGATATCACTAATATCGAAATTTAACTTCAATATCAAGTTTTTTTCATTTATAATTTGGATGTCATTTAATGAAAGGATAAGATTGAAATATTTTGAAAATATTAAAAATATAAATAAAATAAAAAAAATGATATTAAATTAATATAATTGTAAAACGTGAATGATGTAAACGAGACTTCACCCGTTAAAAAATATATAATAGTATTATTATTTAAGAGTAAAAGGGAAAAGTGCATTCTTGATGAACACTGAACATGAAAACAAGGAACGGATAAGCGACGATATGTTGCTTTTGCCGCAACAGGGGTTTGGATAAAAAATTGGGTGAAGTAAATCCAATGCAAAATTATCCAAATGAATCAATTGTTGCGTTCGAGAGTTGGGATGGGACCCTGGGAGTGACCAATGCGTATCCAAACACGCACTAACTATTTTCATTCAATGTTGGCAATGCCATACAACTATAAAGTTGCATGTAACAAGGTAGGCGGGTTTTAACATGCACCGTGTAAAGTAAGCTGCTCAATGCAATGTGTACTATTTTGGGCTTAGGCTGTTTTGTGACAGCTTTTAGAGGTTTATGTTTTAAGAGTCGGTTATAACGAACTTTAAATATTTTTTTTATGTTGTAACCTTTATCTACGATAAAACGTACTCAGATAGAGATTTGGAAAAATGTTTGTAAAAAACTTGTGCACTTACTAACCTTCTCGAAATCTACAATTTAGATCCGACAATAATGGTTTCTAATCGGCTACTGTTTGGGGTCCTATCTCTCAGCCGCTGGTGACTCCTTGGTTGAAGCCTTCGCCTCCTCGTTTGGGGAAAGACACAGTTCATCTTTCTCTCTTTCGCTCCTCTCCATTTGCTACTACGAGAACATGACCAACTTCAGCAGCTGAAGTAGATGAATGTTCCATTTTGCCTATGGCAGGAGCGGAGCTAGACCAATTTGTTGGTATTTAATAGGTATTTTTATATAGATGATAATATATCTCTTATAATTTTTGCTCTTATCAAACAATTTACATAAAAGTCATATTATATAAAAGAAAATAAACATTTTACAATCAAAATTCCAGAGAAATACACATATATGTGTAATATATTATCTATTATAGTATGTAAACATCTAATTAAATAAAAACTTCATAAAACTAACTAAATAAAAAATTTTAGAGGGCAAGAAAACGTTTGCGGGATGTATTATATTTACTTTGATAAATACAAATATATGGAATCGAATTATGATATGCTTGTGTGCTGACGTAATAATTGCTTATTATGGTAAGGGGGGGTTTCGAAAATGGATTAGCATTTGGATCTGATCTGATTATGCGCAGTGGAGAACAAGTGGTGGTGGTGGTGGTGGGGGATCCGCCACCCCCGTCGCCCCATCCAACTTGCACAAAGGCCTAATGTCTAACGTTCATCTCCCAATTCTTCCACAACTACGGTTGAGTGCGGCTAGATCCACCAATTTCGATTTCAAGTAACAAGTCATAAAAATTTCATCAATGTTGCCCTCATTTAGGTTTAGGGTTTTGTCATGAAGTTTGAGTGTAGAATTTCAATTTTCAATTTGCAATTTGCAATTTATTTTAAAGATTCTAATAAAAACATTATTTTATTATTACTATCATTGTTTATAGTTTATTGTCTCAAAAACATAAAAAAAATAAAAAAAAAGAAGGTATGTAGAATTTATTTAATAAATTCAAACATCCAAAACCAATTCAACAGATTACCAGCACCGCTCCCCACCATCCAATTTTACTCAACTTAAAGCAACGCCTCACATTAAAGTGAAGCTCCAAGCACATCACGCACCCTACTCTGCATGATGCATTTAAGACGCTGCCGAACAAGGTAATGTACTGATGCAAAACAAAAGCAAACAATAAAAATACTAGGAAACCAATGGTTTCTTCGAAAAAAGAATACTCGAGGTCAATGTACTCAAGATACTTCTTTTATCCCTAAATCATAACTATTTTCCTTAGTTTATTATTTATAAGGAGAAATAATATAAGAATTTTACATAAAATAATAAAAATAAATAAAACTTCACAGATAAGACAGCTTCAAACGTAATAAACGCAGGAAAGTTTAAGTTTTCTTGAAAGTACAATACCATACCATACCGGTAGATTATAAGAATTTGCATGGTGCAGTAGATGAATTCAGATGGTACACTAATAATAATACAGATTATGGAAACTTAAAAAAAAAAAAAAAAAATTCATATTCAGCACAATTTACTTGTTACACTCCGATGTCATAAATTGGAACAAAGGCTTTGCTATCATTAATGTAAAAGAAAACATGAATATACACGTTATCCGGTATTCATGAAATTGGGTATCTGTTTTAGACTGTAACATATTTGACAAGGCACAGGGTAAGAGATTTACAATTATATGGCCACTCACAAAACTTTTAAGCATTCATCCAAGCCAGCTTGAGGATGATTAGTTGATTCAAGACACAGCATTTTGTTCTTTGACTTTCCTCTTAAACGATTAGGATAGATAGCAGCAATAGTGACGTTAAACATGTAACTAGTCAAAATGCCATAGGCATGAGTTATGGCTCCAACATTATTGCCTTGTTAGGACTTAGGAGGAAGACTCTTGTCACTGCTAGATACCTCTAATTGGTGTGGCAAGAGCTTTAGAAAACTTCCTTGAGCAGATTGCTTGGTTGCACATATATCAGAAACTTCAGGTATTTCTGATATCTCTGACTCAGAATCTGTCACAAGTCAGCCAGTTTGATCAGATGAGGAGATTTATGGTTACATGCAAGAAACAGAAAATACAAAGGACAACACATACTAAAGAAGACAAAGTTTGAAGAAATCAAATGGTCACAAAGAAATAAGAGCCTACCAAAAAGTGACTTGATGGATGGCCTCTTTGATTTGGACGGTTTCTTTTTCAATTCAGCTGCACGGTCAACACAGAAGAAAAATAATCATGAACTTGGAGAACATTCTTGAATGTAGCACATGATCAGCAAGCATACACACCAAATCCCAAAGATTTTTCTTTTCAACATAAGCCTACCAACTTATGACCTAAATTCCTGCCTGAAACATGCCACCTCACTGATGTGAAATGCGCTATGACATACTGTTCCAAGGTGGAATGAATAATATGCAACATCAGCCAAATTTATTAATCTGGACCAAGTCTTGCACATAATGTGGTTATTCCAGAAAGGTTAACTTATCCCTATTTGCTAGTAATTTTAGTTGAACTACTAATGCTTTTTATTGTTTCTTTCACCATTAGGAGACTCCTGATCTTCCAGCTCTGCACACTTCTTTTCTCTTAATATATTTTTAACAAAGGAGAAATTTTAAACAGTACATTTCAAATAACAGACAGAGCATCGGCTATAATCATTTTTACATGCTGATTTTAGGAGGAAAAAAATGAGATAAATACAAGGAAGTTGAACCCGATATGAACTATATAGTTAAGCTTAATATAGGATATGTTAAATTGATCTTTGTTTCAATTATGGGAAAATAAAGGAAGAATCAGAGATGCAGTCATTTAGAACTCTTGGTATAAATAATTCCACTTGAGGGACATTGGCCAATAGAACAGTTAACAATGTTAATATTGTTAATGAATTAACCATTTACTGACTTAATTAATCTCTCTTGGTTAATGTATCTAAGTTGGAGGTATCTTAAACAAGAGTTCCTTACTTGTAATCTATCAAAAATAAATATTAATATCCCTGTTTTAATAATAGACACATCTGTCAAATAAGCATAATAGACTTAACCATAGCCAAAATAGAACATTGAAGCAAACTTCATCAACATAATAAATTAATATGCATCAGTGAAAAGAGAAAAAGCCGAGATTTACCCATCCCAGGAACTTGATAGTCGTTGACAATTTCAAAGTTCTTGTATGTGTATCCAACAAAATTCAAGTCCTTAGATGAAAGCATCTGTAACATCCACGACAAAAATAAGAAAAAGGAAATGGAGAGGGGTGGAAGAACGGCTGTAACAAGAAAAAATATTTGAAAAAATTGTCACAGATATCAGGCTATGAACAAGACAACCAACAACCAGAATTTGAGAAAGCCATGTCCATTTGCCACTGCTAACAGCAAGGAAAACCCTGATAATTTTTTAATTGATGGGCTGACAAGAATTCCTTTGAGTGCAAATTCATACATTTTAGACTCGAGAAAATATAACCAAACCTATGTCATGAAAGCTATTGCTAACCTAGAGCAAACAGCTTGAACATATTCCTGGTTGCACCCTAACTCGTAAGTATTCAGTTTAGCAAGCCCAACCAATACACACTCCTAGTTGAGTCATAACTTAGTATCTTATACTTCTTAATAATTCAGAAAAAATGCAATCTTGTTATATTCCAAAATTAGAGAAATTATACATGACATAGCAAGACATTATTCATATCATGAATCTAAAGAAGAATTTGTCCACCTCAAAAGTTAATCAAATGAAAAGTAAAAATCTGTCTAAAACATAGTAGTCAATCGTGGATTGCGGCACGGAGTGGCCGACCCCAAAAACGCTATAGTGGGATAGCGGATAGCAGGATGATTGCTATTTTAAAAAATACAGATAATTATTATACAATTTATACATAATACATATAAATATTCAAGAATAAGAAAATACAGAGGCAATAGAGACAACAGAGATTAAAGTGGGAAGCATAGTATGACAGAGACAGACATGGTGACATAACTAATAAGTAAATAATAGTCATGATGACATGGTTACTGAAGGCTGGAGAAGCTGAGAAACACAGGGAGACTAGGCTAGAAAAGCTTGAAACAACCTGAGCCATAGCAATAAGGCGTGAAGGAGCTGCTGTAAACTCAACAGGGGTCGACAGGTTTGCACAACAGGTGCGATGGGTTCACACAACAGCTTCAATGTGTTGCTCTGTCTTAGGAGCTGCTGTACACAGCAGATGAAGAAGGGGTTGATAGGTTGAAGAAGATGAGTTGAAGTGAGGGGTAAAATTGACAATTTGCTTGTTTAAGTGAAGGTATCATAGAGATTTCATCCGTTTAGATGAGGTTAAGATAGACACTTCACTTATTCATTTGAGGACAAAATGGAGTCTTCAAAAATTTTAAGTGAGGGCAAAACAGAACTTTTATTGATGAAAAAGAAAGAAAAAGCCAGGGTTTCAGCCGCAAGAACAGCATTGCAGCCGTGATTCCGCGATTTTGGCCGCGATAACCACGACCGGAAAACACTTCGCACCAGCAACTGCGTCGCGCTGGACCTCCGCTCCGTGACACCGCGATAGCACCGCTATCGCCTGCTATTGACTACTATGGTCTAAAAGTAAAAAGGAGAACAGACAAAACTTCTGATGCATAGCATGCGATATATTTCCTACCACAACAGCCCAGCCTACGGTTTTTTCCATCTTAACTACCAATTCAACTCATAACAACTATAAGGCATACACTCAGCTGTGAAAGTCAGGCAAATTAATTTTCAAAACAGAAGAAACATACTGTAATTGCCAGACAGGTAATCCGAAGTTCAAACAATGATTATTAACTAATTTTCTTTGCTCTTCACTATCTTGCCAAAATGTAAGCATTAAACAAAAACAACCTAATACATCATCATCATATCAACCAACAGAAGGTTATGCAGATGCATTCTACAGATAACTTGGTGACAATTTCCAACAGAGAAGGTAAAACCGAAGGTTACCTTCCTCCATGGACCAGCTCTTGATGATGATTGAGCTTGGATGTCTGACTGCAGAAGCAAAAGGGAAAATGAGAAAAATTGAACAAGGTGAACAGCCTTAGACAAGTAGCTATACAACATAAGAGAGAATATGAAAAGAAACAGATACCTCTTCAAACTTTTCAAAATTTTGAGTATCCAACTCATCATTTACTTCAGGAATAAATGCAGCGTCCATTTGATACAGCTTATCCCATTCAACACCACTGAAGAATGGATGAGCCTGAAGAGGAATACAACACAAAGATAACCTCTACATCCAAATATATAACATAACAAATCTAAGAATTTAGGAAAGGACACACCATACAACACCTTTATTTCATCTGCACCATTAGACCCCAGCCTGTGGTTTACATTACACAAAAGTTTACAAATAAGATCTTTAGCCTCTCGGGATAGCCTTGCTTCTTCAGGAAATTTCAAGTGAGATTTCCAGTTTACAATCTGCATAAAACAAGAACTGATGTAAAATTATCATCCACTAGAAGATTTGAAAAACTCTGAATTATTATGTTTATAGGATTTGAGACTACTTAAAACTGCAGGGTGCACTTTACTATGGACTATTATTGATGAGGGGGGGAAAAAAAAAAGGAGTTAGCTTTTAAAAATCCAGAGTGCTATCAGGTTGCTTGTACTTTGCAGAAATCTAAATCACCGACATTTTTAATGTCAATGGTGATCCACTACCCTGCCCTTTATAGAATCCTAATCCATGTTTACAGATAAAATTGTCAAAATACATCAGATGAAGCAGGCAAACAAAATATGCTATAACCAAAAAAAAAAAAGGAGACAAGAAAAGGGGGAAAATTTGATAGTGTATGACGAGAAAATACATGAAATGTATAGAAGGGAAATACATGACACGGTGAAAGAAGCCTCAGGGGCAAGAAGAAAAGAAAGATATGTACTACGGCATTTCGGTTAATATCTGCCAAATTCACATCCAAAAGAATAAAGGGATGGAGATGAAGTGCTTTCAGCCCGTCACTACTAGCATATTTGACAGTAATATGAAGTGCTTTCAGCCCGTCACTAATAGCATATTTGACAGTAATACCAAAGAATTGGTAATTTAAGTGAGATTGTGGGTATCAGTTGGATCACCAAACATAATGGATAGTACAGGCAGCCGGCAAAGGTTTAGCAAAAGCAAATATCAAACAAATGTTAACCTTAGTAAACTTTTCTACCTAAAAGATTACCTTCCTACATGTTGTCATTGGATCATCAGAATAAAAAGGTGGATATCCCACCAGCATTTCATACATAATAGCTCCAAGTGACCACCTGTGAATATTATAACAACCATCAGTGTCAAAATAAAATATGTAACCCTGAAGTAATTAAAGTTTATTCAAAAACTCAACATAAATGAAGCAAAATCCAATATGCTTTCAAAACATTTGAAAGGGGAGTAGAAAAGCAAAGGACAATGTCCGAAACAGCATCCTGAGTAAAGAAGTGCAGAATTTGAATCCCAAAGGAGGCTGAAATATTTTGAAAAGATGCACCATATAGAGCAGATAGAAACCACAATTACATTACATGCAAACATTCACATGCATAAAACTCACCAATCACATTCCATCCCATAACCTTTCTTCAACAGAACTTCTGGAGCAATATAATCTGGTGTACCAACAGTGGAATATGCCTGCAACATTTATACATTCAATATTATGATAACACACATAAAAAAATGTATAAGGAAAAAACTATGTCTATCTTAAACGCATCAAGAACGCATCAAGAAAAGAAAGGCAACTTCCACCCAAATACCCTCAAAATTAGTAAATCCAGCCATTTCTTTTCTCTTTCTTTTTCTTTTTCAGTTTCCTTTTCCTTTTTCATTTTGGGTTGGGAGAAGAGAGGATGTTTGACTGGTGCATTTTATTAGTACACAACTTCAATCTTTGACTAAATCATAAGTAAATTTCCCATCAAATTTCACAATTACAAGCACTGTCATAATAAATAAACTGCAATCAAAATAGAATAGCAGTGAACTTACAAGAGTCCTCCTGTTCTTTTGCCAATGTTGTAATTGCTCTTGTTGTGTGCGTTTTGGAACTGCACGTTCATCATTCTGTATAGATCCATTCACATTCTGACCCACAGAAAAATCCTTTTCTTCAAGTTTACTACAATCTAATGGTTTACAAAGTCCAAAATCTGACAGTCTCAAGTGTCCATATCTATCAAGTAATAAGTTATCAGGCTTGATATCCCTGCAACACAAAATGTTGAAAAGATAAATAAATTTACAATTACACTTTATGAGAGTCTAAAGTTGCTTTAGTTTCAAACAGATATGCATACACATACATTTAACTTCATAGACCAAACAGTTTTCAGCATTGGATCCTTTTGAAATGATGTGGGTAGTAATCATGATTCATGATAAGACTTATAATTCTAAAGGCATGTTTTCAAAGTTAATAAAGTTATACCAGGCTCATTAGAAGCTATTAAGTTAACCATATATAAAATAGTTAAATTACCTACATACCTATGTATATAATTGTGTATATGTATAGATTCAATAGCCAGAACTGTTTCTGCGACATAAAATCTGGCTTCATCTTCAGTCAAGGTATCCTTCCTCATAAGTAGTGTCATCATATCCCCACCCGGTAGATACTCCATAATAAGATAAAGATACTCATCATCCTGGAAAGAACAATAAAGTTTGACTATGCAATTGCTGTCAACCTCAGCAAGGAGATTCCTTTCAGCTTTGACATGTTCAACCTAAAAATTTACAAAATAAGGAATAAGTATGATAGCTTCATTAAACTCAAGCATAAAAACTGCCATTCTCTGGAAGAAAAATAAACAAATGACAGCAAACCTGGCCTCTGCGAAGCATCTCGGATTTCTTTAGCTTTTTCATTGCATATACATGACCTGTGGTCTTCTCCCTACAGACTCTGACCTGCAACAAATTCAAGTTTTAGGCAGAGTCAAACTGTTGGCAGCAAAGACACAAAAAACTAAAAACAACTGAAATCGGTAATACTGCCAGGTTTTATACAAAAAAACTAAGAATGAACTTGTGGTTCATGAAAGAGAGGGTATTTCAGCAAATACAATCTTAAAGAAAATTACTTTTTGTTTTTTTTTTTTTTTTTCCAGGTAGAAGTCTACCCTTTTACATGTATGCATAAGTCTCTTCAGCACAATGAAGCTAGACGTATTTGGCATTTCTTTTGAAAAAATGTGAAGGAAAAAACTTTTTCTTTTACATTTGTAATCCCATTCCAGCATAGCAGCAAGGTTCTATTGAAAAAATTAAATCCTATTATGTATGTCTCCCTTCAAAATCACTTCAATTTTAATATGTGTATAATGAATCGAGTACAGACAAATGTATAAATATATAACAAAGTAGTCTGCAGCAAATTAATTGGATTTTTAATTTTGATGAACAGAGGCAATAAAACAATCCACCATTACGTTTAAATTTACACAAAATAAAATAATCCTAAATCGGAAGATAAAAGTATAGACAATCATGTCACATGACTTGTATACCATGTCAGTATATACATACCTCACCAAATGCACCTTTGCCAATCATTGTCAGTAATTCAAAATCATCAACACCCATCTTATGCCTCTGAAGGCGCATATACTCAGTTTCTTTTTTCTCCAAAAATTTAAGCAGATTGTTTTGATCCTCCTCAGAGACATCAGCATCAGCCAACTTCTTTTCCAAGACTGTTCGTCTGTCATAAGCAAGTGAGGCATTATAAAATTTTACCACATGTTTGTCAAAGTAACTAACATAATACACACTACAATTCAAGCAAGGATAGCAATTCCAGTTCAGGCTATTTTTAAATGCTTCACTAAGGACATGAGGAGAATAAGTAATTATTACTACAGTCATCTCTGCTCACACCTTAACAAAAATTAGGAAAGCAATCCATCTCCCACAAAAATACATTCCATGTCCACTAAATTATTACAAATTCACAACCTCATAACTTCCACAGTACAAGAACTTTGTGATACAAGCTAACGGCCTTGGATCTCATGAAAGCTCCTTTCCCAAGAACAGAATAGAGAGATATCTTCAAACCCACTACATGCACATGCACATCTTTTGAGAAAAGAGGGGGGGGGGGGAGTAACTCACAGATAGGCCCCCCTGAAACACGTCCAAACCTTATGGGTGAAATAATAACAATGCCCACCAAATTTGAGTTGCATATACAAATGTTCTTATAAGACTGAACTCCAGATGAAACATAAGCCACTTTCAATTTTCAAACTTGCCCTCCGTTTGAATATCCACATAGGATTTCTGACCTAAAGTTCATGGAAAATCCCAGCTAAACAGATATTGCCAAATTCAACATCTCCATTGACTTGTATCTATGTGAATCATAATGTGGTAACGGAAAAGTGCAACGGTTGTAGTTATACCAAAAAACAAACACCAGAAAACTTATAACATTAAACAAATATAAATATTTGAAAAGCTTTTTTTTTTGTCTTTTTTTTTTGGGGGGGGGGGGGTATTGTAGTTTAATTACACTTATATTTAACGAATTATCACTACGCTAAATGCAGCCAGCTAATCATTAATATGCTATACTTGACTATAATATATACCTGAAACTGATCCAAAATTCTTTTTCAATTTTTACAATTAACTTTGGGTACTGTTTAGATTCTATGATTCCTATATTATTGAGCCCTGCTATGGGAATGGGACCCATATTTCAGCATTAATATGTCCAGCTTGATATAAGAAATGGTTACAGCAGACTGTTGGACACATGGAAAACCTTATGGTCTCAGTGTAGACGGCATGATTATAAATACTAACTGCCTATCTGGACCAAAACAATGCCAGAATCAATGGTCATGTCAAGTTTTGCATGGTTTTAAATTGTGGTATGCATTAGCAACTATGGTCGCAATATTGCTGTTGCACTAATCTCTGCAACCGCATTGCAATAGCAAAATTGTAACATCATTTTCTCGCAATTGCCCGCAATCACAGTAATTGCAATGCAACTGCAAATTAGTGATATTATAATTATAACAACCATCCTGATGTAAAGAGATGATATAATGAAATGATACAATAATCCCATAAGTCAAAACAAGCATAACACAGGGAGAAGGTTTTAAAGTTTCAACTATGTATTGGCATCATAATAATGTCAAACCATATATAATAAACACAAATAGCAATTTCCTCCATTTTAAAGCTTCCATGCAACTAACTTCAGTATAAGGAAGCTCCTCAGGAAAAAGTGTGAACCTCAATCCATAAGGCAGTATGGATATGAGTAGTGAACCTAAATTTTAGCCTCAACCGACAGCGTCATGTCAGCTATAGCAGTAGAGAAGCGAGTTACCATCACTTGAAATTTTCATACACAACAACAAAAACTAAGCCCTGTCTCACTAGGTGGAGTTGGCCACATAGATCAAACAATGCCAGCATGTCATGTCATAAATCACATTTATACTTAAGCCATACTTGATATTTTCATGTAACAAAACATAATTATCATCAGCACATATAACAAGCGAATCATACCGCTCCTTCCTCTCCTGAAGGTTCTTCATTTGCTCCTTGTAATGGTTCTCAATATACTGCTTTGCTGCTGCAACCTTCTGCTTTGTGGCACTGGAAAGAGCCGCTTCATCCACAGGTGCATTCGAATCCTCGGTTCCTCCATTGTTATCCTCCTCTTTCTTCCTTGCAGCCCCCTTCGTTTTGTCACGAGGCTGAAACTTCTGAAGCCAACTCCTCGCTGAATCCATTTCCTCAACCTCACTGGGGGCCACTTCAATCACTAGCAATCATCCTTGTGCACATTACCAATAAAAAATAAAATAAAATTGCTATGATTTCTACACAAATAAAATCTGCATAAATAGGGACAAGAGTGAAAATTTTCTCTCTTTTTTTTCAATAAAAGGAAAGATTTTTATTCTCGTTTTAATGTAATTTCCACTTTTGCAGACGACCCATTTTTTATTACATGAATTTAGATATTCCCACAAATAAAGGTTTTTTAAAAAAAAAAAAAAGATTCTCATGATTGTACCTTTGAATCCTCACGGCTTCAAGCATTTTTCGAAAGCCAAAAAAACCGTGAAATCGGCGGGACGAAGCGTCGGAATCAAAATAGTTTTAGAAATAAAATTTAAAAAAACATCAGAATGGAGGGAAGAGAATTGCGTTTCCGAAAAGAAGAAGAAGCTGGGAATTCGGGGTACCTATGATCCTGCGAAACCCTAGAAAGAGAAAAAAATAGAGAGAGAAAGAGAGAATAAGAAGAGATTTTGGGTGTGAAATGGGAATGGGAATGGCGATTGGTTGTGTGAGGAACTCAGAGGGGAGATGGAAGAGAAGAGAGACGAATTGTCCGCGTGAGATTTTCTGTCTCAAGCTTGCTTGTTGTGTGTTGTGTGTTGGTGTTGGTGTTGTTGTGTTCCTTTCTTACTTGGCATGCCCCCATTTCATGCCAAATTGCAGGCAAGCTCAAATATTTTTTTCCCCCATTTATTTAATATTAATACATAGAGATTAATTTTGATGCATTTATGTTATAAAAAAATTTTATATCAGTATCATCTAATTAGAACTCCAAAGGATTGATCGAGTGGAATAAGAGAGAGTTTTGTATTTGGTAGATCTCAAATTCAAGCACCCATTCATCTTCTTAGAGTGAAATAAATATAAATTTTTCTATAAATATTTTCTAAATTCAGGAATTTTCTTATCTTGGATTGAGATGCTATCACCTCATCTTAAATTTTTATTAATAAAAAAATTATCTAATCAAATATATAATTAAATATTTGTATAAAAATTTTTTATACTTATAATATATATAAATAAATACCTTTAGATAAAAAATATTAATAAATATTATCTTAATCAACGGGATTGGTCAATTGGATACGGTGATAAGTGAGATGAATTTCTAAAGATAATCGATCTTCAAACATTAGAGACGACAATTATTTGAAGGGCATATTAATCATGATAGTATTCAAAAAGATAAAAGTACCTTAACTATAAAAAAAATATTTTTTTGAGATTCATTTCTATGTATTAATAATATAAAATAATTATATATTATCAACTAATAGAAATACAAGAACATAATAAATCACATTAAATAACTATCTACTATGATGAGAAATCCATTATAATTTGACATTTTTTTGTATTTTTATTAATTAATAATATAAAATTATTTTATATTATCAGTACATAAAAATTAAACTTATTTTTTTATATATTTTACCAATGTTAATTTAAATGGTTATGCATTTAATCCAAAAGTGTTTTTTTTTCTTTTTTTCATATTTCAATGACATTAGTCCAAGTGATTCAATATTTACCACATTTTACATATAATATTTTATCCTAAAATTATTACTTTGAAAAAAAAATTAACATAACAACCACCCTAATATGAAATTGCAAAAACAATTTTTTAGACAAAAAATCTAATCTACCACTTTTTTTTTCACTTAATTTTAAAATATCATGTGAAGGAGTTTTATAATATTATTCAATTACATATTATTATTTATAAAATTTTTGAGATTGTATGTATAAGATATAATAATACATAATTTATATATCTATGCAAAACTTGTAGACTAGTTTACATCAAAATTAAATTCTAGCTTTTATGCAAAATTTTAAATTCAAGTTTTATTAACCAAAAAACTAGTTTTACATGATAGATTGACAGAGTTTTTTTTTTTTTTTTTTTTGGGTCAACACACATCTTGAATCAGTAAAGGTCATTAGACTTTGATTGCTATAATTAAGATAAAATAAAAATTCCTTACCTAAAAAAAAAGATAAAATAAAAATATATTCTCCTAACTGAAAATGGAAAAAGAGAACAAAACACACCAAAAAAGGAGGCAAAAAAGGTAATATTTTTGGGCTTTTATAGCATTTAAAAATAAAAAATGTTAAGGGGACTCATTTTTTGTGGAACATTATATCGATTCATCACTCATTCGCCATTAAATGAAATATGGATTAAATAGTGAATGAATGATGAATCGATATAATATCGCACAAGAAATGACTCTCCCACCATTCCTTATTAAAAATTGGTAACTTTGGATCCCGCACGAAACCCAATTCGATTCTCATGCATGCATTTGCGTTTGTTTTTTCTTTTTTTTTCAATGGAATCAATTTTGTCTTTTTTTCTGATAAATATAATATTACAAGAATTTTGTTAGAGCACATATTAAAGAAAAGAAAAAGAAATATTACATAAAAATGTAAAATATTTTAATTTTTTTAATAAGAGCAAGTGAATGTCTTTAAAATAATAAGTAATACATTATAGTTCTCTTATTTTAGAAATAAAATTATTTTACAGAAGCTTTTTTTCCAAATTTTTAGTGTATTAAAAATTTTTAAAACTTTTTACGTTTTATGCAATATATTTTTTAATTTATTAATACTTAACATTAACAAAACATTATAAAACTTTTAGAAATGATACACCACTGATGAAATTTCATAGACGATTGTGCTTAGTTATAATTACCAATAATGAAAGCTACTAAACAGAATCATCTCATTCTTTATAGGCCTAAGGTGACTAATGATAACCTGATCATTTTTATCTTTAAAAGAAGTTAAAAATTAAAAGTAATAAATAACATGTAAGATAACAAAATGTTTAACAATTTTTTTGAATGATTAAAACTAAAATAATTTGGTGGAATTAATAAATACTATTTTTATTTTTAAACAATGATTTTAAAGCCACACGTTTTTTTAAAAAAAAAAAAATCACTTCCGGTATTGCATTGGTGAGAGTGTATTTTCTTTAAGGTAAATAGAGAACTTGTGTTGCTTTCCTAATTTTTTAACGATATGTCAATATAATTTATACTAATATTTATACGATGCGTTGTGAAAAATTATTTTACTTCTTCTTTCTTTCTAATACTATGATTCATTGTGGATTCGATTATATTATTATTGATAAAAATCAAGAACTCAATAAGTATTTATTTCGTTATTATATCTCTTTCATATAATATGAGAATTACATCACTAGTATATAAAGATAGTGCCTACATTTCTGTCTCTCTTTCAGTAAGAATTTCTGTCTCTTTTCAGTAAGAATGACTGATTAGTTAGTTGGATATATTATAACACGTGAAATAATAATTGTCTATTTGTCTTTATAAACCTTGATTCTACAGAGACAGGAAAGGTCACTCATAGCTAAAAGATGTGCCAATGAGTAATAATGTTTGTAAGTTTGAGATAATTGGTACTCTTTAGTATTACAAGACTGTTTATGCCAACTTCGGTGTATTTTAACTAATTCGCCTTCTTGTTTTAGTCAAATTTAAACTATTCATGCAGAAATTAGGGGATCAAAAAATTGATAAAAATAAAGTCAAAATTTAGGAATATGGTTTTAACGCATCACATACTTGAGCACTTGACTTCACCATTATGCCAACCCCTTATAATTTTTCTTAATTTCATTATTAATTTTTTCATTTTATGCTAATTTTATATACCAAATATAAAAAAATAATGAATGAAGTAAATATATTTTTTTATAAGAAAAAGAAACTAGAGACAAAATAAAAACAATAATTACCGATTTCATTTATAGTCGTATTTTCACATAAAAATTATTTTCATGTATCTTGGTGCCGAGGGCATACCTTTATTGGACCCCCAAAATGTCAATTTAGAATATTTTGCCGTGTGGGAGACTTATTGGACCCCCAAAGTTTGTTCTCTTACAAAGCAAACAAAACAAGAAGAAAGAATTTTTACTCTGTAGACATCAAGCATCCTGTCTCCTCAATGCAAATGGAATGATGGATATAACACTATAACTACCTATGGCCTTGCACTAACTACCAATCAAATCTATCACAAAATTCGCACACCCAACATTGAAAACCATGTCTTCTCACAACCGAGTCCCCTGATCTTAAGAGAAGGGGCAATATTAGCTTTAACGCTAACACCATCCCTATTTCTCTAAGAGTGTGTTTGGATTAACTAAATTGTGGAGTTGATTTGATTTAAATTGAATTGATTTGAATTGATTTGATTTATAAATTAAATTTTATGTTTGGAATGATTGTGTAAAAATAGGATTTGAATTGATTTAGAAAGCAACTCTTATGTTTATAATATATTAGATTGTGTTTGGAATGATTAAGAATGGAATTGATTTGATTTGATTTGTATTTAAATTTTAAAATCAAATCAATTCCCATCAAATCCTTTCAATTTTGATAGGATTTCAATTAGAAAGTATTTAAATCTCATGGTAATTGAAAATCACTTCATTTCTTATTTTTAAAACACCCAAACACAAGATTTGATTTCCAAATCAAATCATTTCTATTTTTTTAACATTCCAAACACACTCTAAATGTTGTATATTGGGACGGGCAAGCATAGTGTTGAAATTTTAAATGTGGGTAACGAAAATTTCACGTTAGTTAAAAATAAATTAAGTAAAGAGTATATAGATTGGATGACCTATAGACTTAGACTTATTACATTAAAATTTTGAGTCAAAAATATATGATGTCTAGCCCATAATTGTGGTTAGGGGTGGTCATGATTCGATTTGGATCGATTTTTGGTGAAAAATCAATTCGATCCAAATAATATTATTCATTGTTATTTAGATTGGATCAATTTAATTTAAATTTTGAATCCAATCCAATCCGATCTGACTTTTATCAGTTTGGATTAAATTGGTTTGATCAACTTTGTCAAAATAAAATTTTAAATTTAGAATATTATAAAATATAAGAAACTGAAGTCAATAAATGAATAAATGAATAAAAAAATAAAAATAACTCATTTAATATTTATAAAATACTATTTAAGTAAGAATAATACATAAATAAAAAAATTATGTAATAAATTAAAATTATTATAAGTAAAAGTATAAAATTAATAATAAAAGAATAATACTATATAATATTATTTGATTTATATTGTATTGGATTGCATTAATTTTGAAAATTAAATTTGAAATCCAATCAAATTAATGTGGTTTGTAAAAAAAATAAGATTCAATCAAATCCAAACTTTTGTGGTTTTAATAAGTTTTTGATTCGGATTAGATTGGTCCAGTGATTTTAATGGATTGAAGTGAATTTGATTACCCCTAATTGTGGTTTATCATTTGACCCGTTAATTTAGATTGTCAGTTTTGGATTTTCCTTATTATTTTACCCAATAAGTGGTATCATAATCGATGATTTAGCTAGGTCAAATATTTAAAATTTGGACACAATAATTAATTTGAATACTCGAAAGGACTTCTATTGCGAGAGAGCATGCCATGTTGGGTCTTTTAATGGGACTAAGTAAAAAATATATAAATGAGATAATCCATAGACTTATTTCTTATTTAATTAACCCCTTTATTTAAATCTCCTGACTTTTGAGTTTCCTTGGCCATTTGGGGCTCCCCTAACCACTACCCAACAGGTAGCGGCAATTTTATGCAAATAGCACAGTACTATCTCAATTGCAGAGTTATACTTGTGGCGTTACTATGCTATATGACCTAAGAGTGGTTTAGGTAGCATTATTTGAGAAAATTGCGAGCCATGAATTTAATACATTATTGACGTATACATTTTGAAATTGAACTTATTTTTATTTGGTATGATATGGTCCCATAAAGGGGGCAAGCACCAATTAAGATAAAGTGGATTTAGTCCACCTAGTAACATGACCGCAACTGAGGAGTCCCTTGATTGCTTCACTTGGGGTTGTTGCCAGAAGAAAGTTGGAGAAGCATTGCTATCAAAATATGTCAATAGCTTAACAGTATCGTTGAATTTTCGTCCTCAAATCACAGTTTGAGTTCTCAGAACGAGAAATTAAACATGCTAATATTTGACTAAGGGGAAGAAGAAATTTGTTTCCAATATTAATGAGACTCGCTGGTCCATTGTCTCATAAGTCATAACCTTTTGCGGTAGGATTAAAATCCCGTCCAAGATTTAAATTACTAGCTGCAAAAATCCCATAAAGCCGAATGTTGGCAAGCAAAATTAGAAGATGAGTGATACGGCAGGAACAGACCACATTGTCTTGGATAAAATAATCACCAGTTTCACCATGTCAATAGCATAGCCAGCTACGGAAAAGGCTTACATCTTTTTCCTTTCTGTGAAGAAAAAAACTCAACTTTAGGGGAAAAAATTACTCACCCTTGTCGAGACTTAGAATATGCCTCCAAGCTTATTGAATATTTACAAGGATACTTACAAATGATTAAATTAATTGAAAAACTTAGGAATTGAATTCAAATCATACCAATACATAAACAAAAGATTGACCAAGTGAATCAACTCCATTGGCAAAAAATTTACATTTTATTCATCACAAATCTGGCATAGGTAAACACCCAAGTATGCAAATGAGCTTAAATCATTATATAAGACTGGAGTATGATGATTATGTCAGGAGTTGGTCTTTCAGGCTTTGACTAAGCAACATATTCTTAACCCATGCCAGAGTGCTTGCACTCCCATTGAAGAAGAAAATGTCATTATTGTCTCAATGTCTCGACCCTGCCTCCGTAGAAGAGAAACACGCACATTCTCAACTATCATTGATCTCAACATACAGCTCAATTGAGGCGGCAAGTTACTTAAGCTGGCACTAGGTCCTTTGTTCTTCGCACATAATTTCAATTCCAAAAGAAAAATAAAAAAAGACCAATCAGGTTCCTACTATGTTCGCTAGTAAGCAAGTATAGCAAAGAACAAAGCAGGCTATTAACACAGCAAAGAGAAAACTCATCTTTACATGACAAACTTACTGTAATTTTCAACTTCCTAACTAAACTTCAACTTTGCATAATCAAAGTCCTTGGCAAAGTTAGTTACTCGATGGTAGTGTTTGGAACAATAAAGAAAAAAAATTTGGTTTGATTTGTAAACCAAAACTTGTGCTTAGATATTTTAAAAATAAGAAATTATTTCATTTGTTAAATTTTATGAGATTTGATTAATTTAATTTTTAAATCCTATCAAATAAGATTTGATAGGAATCAATTTGATTTTAAAGTTTAAATACAAATTAAATTAAATCAAATCAATTTCTATTTTTAATCATTTCAAACACTATATAAGAATTGATTTCTAAATCAATTTAAATTCTATTTTGTATAATTATTCCAATCATAAAATTTAACTTATAAATCAAATCAATTCAATTCAAATTAAATCAATTTCTAGCTTTAATCTTTCCAAACAATACTGAAGCTCAATTACGGGAAGGCATAACTTTCTAAAGATTACCTTCTGCTGTAAACTAGTCACATGGCAATTGGAATAAACAAGTACAACCCAGAGCCAGTAACAACTGAGTCTCAAACCATGACACAACATATTGCCGGAATATCCAGTCGCAGTAAGTCTGTTTGATTTATGGTATGACAAACAAATACAACATGTTATTGGCCAAAGGCAGCCCCATGTGACTTCATGGTGCATCCAACTAACTATAAAGCTATGATTTAATCATGCTTGCATACATGTATTGCTACTCCAATAATACAATGTATTTAAAGTATAAAGAACCACCTATTTTTTTTTTTTTTTTTACTAGCATGAAAGAATGAATTACTTGTATTTGCCTCTCGAATTATTCTCATAAGAAATTTATGTAAACAGTGACTATCGATAATATGCCATGTGTCTTGATGAAAAGAAAGGAGAACTAGCAACAGAATTCTTTTGAGTTTGGGAAGCATTTTGGACAGGTTTCTTCTTTTCAATCTTTGTTTCGGCACGGAGCCAGGACTCAACAACGGATAGCAGATTAGTTGAAGACCTCAACTCACTAACATCTGATATTTTTTCTGCTCTCCTCAGCTCACCATCTTGTATGTATGCCAGATGAGTTGCCCATGTCTCTAGTCCATCAAAAATGTGAGTTGCATATACAATTGTAGCTTCTCTCTGCAAAAAATAGGAAACATAAGGAAATAATTATTTTTCGGGACCCAGCATTCCAGCCCTTGCAAGATGGGCATACCATCATGAGTGCCCATAATTTATTAAAGACATTATATTTTTCACAAATGTTTTGAATAGACATATCGGGACAATATAATATATGCCTTGTTTGTGGCAGAGCTTGAAGATTAAATTCATAGGATTAAATATTTTTATGATTGTTATTTACAATCAGGACCAACTATCATATTCCGTGTATTTCAGCAGGCAAATAGATAGAGACAGTGAATACCTGTTCACATTCTTCCCTGAAGAACTCTAATAAATCCATCCTAGTTACGACGTCCAAGTCAACAGTAACTTCATCCAGTAAGAGAACCTGAAAATTCACCAGAACCAAGTGTGCTAATGAAGATTCACCAGAAGGATATTGTGCCATTTGAATAATTGTATCTGAATATTCGATTTTGAATTCTTCCTATATTCTGTCACTAGTTTATCTTCTGTTACTAGTTTACTAACTTTGCGATCTCCATCCTTTATGTAATTATCTTCTATATTTAATAACAATCTTGCTAATGCTCTTGTTTTGAGTTTAGCCAACCTGTTTCAAACATCTTTATGGTAATCAGAACCTATCATGGTTAACACCCCTCCCTCTAGGATGAAAAAGAACACCCCCTCTAGCTCCACCTCCACCAATTCTTCTCCCTATCCTTATCTTGCTAATCTCGACATAAGTAATTTTGTGTCTTTCAGCCTCACTCCTTCCAATTATTGTTTACAGAGGACTCAAATGAGAAAATTGAACAAGAGTCAGGATCTTGGAGGCTTTATTGATGGTGACACTCCTTTGCCAATACCATGGGTTGTTACACCAATGACACCTAGCACCCCTGGAATGCATTTGGATCAATCCAATCCTGATTATTTCCTTTGTTGTAGGTTTGAGAGACTTGTCCTTGCTTGATTAACAAGTCATCTTAAAGAAGAGACCCTTGGTCTCCGTCGATTTTGAGGCCTTTGGTAAGGTGTGACAAATGCTCTACAATGCTTTTGCACATGTTGTCATGGGACGTGAATTCCTACTCAAACAATAACTTGCTTGAGCAAGGATCCGATCCATATAATTCATTGGTACATCAAGTATTTTAAAAATAGTTGTGATGATCTTGCTCTTATAGGAAAATCCCTCTTTCTGATCAGGATAAAGTGTTCTATCTTCTCCGAGGATTTGATCTGGATTACAATCCTTTTACAACTATTATGATATGCCCTCCTATTCCGTCCTATCAGTAAGCTGTTTGACAACTTATTCAATTATGATACTCACATCACAGATATCCTTTGGACAACTATCACTCCAATTTTTTATGCTAATCGCGAAACTCAAAGCTGAAAACCTTACTCCAACAATAGATCTCGTCCTGGTCATGTGCATTTTACATTGAAAGGGCATAGCTTTGATCCTCATTCTCAATCAACTTCTGCTCCCCCAAGCAATCAACATGCAATGCCACCTTTTCCTCCATGGTATGTCCAATCTGCAAAAACAAGAATGATGAAGCTCTGGCCTGTCCCCATTGCTACAATCATGCGTATTAGCCAAAAAAGTTCCATCTCCTACTTTAGCTGCCATGACAATTCATGATCCTTCTAACACCAATGCTTGGATACCTGACTCTTTGTGCTAATGCACACATGACTAATAATGCAAGTATTCTCCCTAACATATGTCCTCACTCCTTGCCGCAGTAGTAAATATGTTGCTGTGGGCAATGGTGCTATCTTTGATATTTCTAACAGCTATTATTCCTTTATTCATTGGACCTGATTTAACTCCCAAAGATGTTCTTGTTGTACTGATCTTTAGAAAAATATTTTATTGATTAGTAAATTCACTAATAACTACCATTGTCTAAGCAAATTTTCTTCTACTAGTTTTGTTATCAAGGAAAAGAAGATAAGGGAGATTTTGACTAGAGGATGAAGCGTGGGCATGTCAAGTCAGCATTTGAAATCTGGTGGAGAATTGGGCATTAATTGGATGACCAGTGAATACACATCCCTTTGGTCAAAATCTTCCCTGTCTTTTTGTCCTTAATAACAAAACCAGTACATAAAAATTCACACAAACAAGGGTAGTCAATAGTGAGTTGACTAATCGATAACATATTATGCTAAATAGGAGGCACAACGAGAATATGCTTAAGTTTTAAATTAGATCCGACAGACAAAGGAAAAAAGACATTGTCGGTGTGAGAAATGTCAAGAGTAGCATCATTTTCCACTGCAACATATTTATTACGATGATAACAATGGATATTAGATAGAATACCTGTGTCATTAGTCATGCGAGCACTTGCACTAGAGTCAGGCAGTCAAATAGTGGCATCTAAAGAATCTTGACTTGTCATGAATGCTAGAGCATGAGAAAGAATATTTAGTTGATAAGCATGATTATGAACAAAGCTTCATGATTTTGCTTTTGCAAATTTGACATACCATAGAAAGGGAGGTGGCATTGCAAGCTAGCTGCTTAGAGGATGTAGATGTTGATTGAGAATAGGGAATAAAGACACATCCTTTGGAAGTAAAATTTCCACAACTGGGTTGAGATTTGTTGTTAAAGTCTTTCAGCATTGAGGCTGACGATTAGCATAAAAGGCAGGACTAGTAACCAGCCAATTGATGTCATTGATGCAAATGTCATAGTTGAGAAGTTAGGGAACAACGAACGGATAGGACGAAATAGGAGGGTGCATCATAGGAGTTGTAAATGAATTGTAGACCACACCAACCCTCCAAGTAGATAGAATACTTTATCCTCATCAAAGGGAGGCATATCAATGAGAGCAAGATCATTACGAATACTCTTAAAATACCTAATGTAATCATGAATGGTATGAGATGGATCCTTGCTCAAAGTTGATAATTGTTGTCCGAGTAGATAACTGACATTCCATAGAAACATAAGCAAAAGCATTTTGGAGTGTTTATCACACCTCACAAGAAGTCTATAAGTCAATAACAAGGCTAAGGGTCTCCTCTATGAGACGACTTGTTATCCACACACAAGTATGTTAGACCTACATTTGTGGAAGAAGTCAAGATTAGGCTAATCCAAACACATGCCTAGGATGCTAGGTGTCATGGGAGTAATAATCCATGACATTGACAGAGGGGTGTCACCATCAATAAAGTCTCCAAGATCTTGACTCTCAATCAGGTTCTTCACTTGAGTCCTCAATAGACAATAATTGGAAAGAGCAAGATCCAGAGAGATAAAGTTACTGATGTTGAGATTAGCTAGATAAGGATAAGGGGAAATAGCAATAATGGAGGTGGAGGAGGAGTTGTTTGCCATCCTAGAGTTAGGGGTGTTAGTTATGATAAGCTTTGATAACCATGTAGATGTTTGAAGCAAAGGTTGGCCAAACTCATGTAGGTATTGACCTGAATGTTTTAAATAGATAAGGTAGTTACAGTAGATAAGTACCATTATAACAACTAAACTATGATATGCTGAAGATAAAACAAAAACAAAACAACTATCCAAAGACATGATATGTTTCCAGTGATTGTTGAACTTTAGTTACGTTAATAAAAATTTCAATCAAGGGTTCCAGTTATATATCAGGCTTGATTTGACCTGCCATAATAAATGTAGAAAAGGCAATGCAAAAGACATAACACATTGTTAGAATACAAAGTTAAAAAAAATATATTTAACAAATAAAATCAAACTCCGCAAGAAAGTAGGCACCATAACATGCAATAAATGTCAAACTCAGGAGAAAGCAAAATGAGAGTATTGGCACTAACAGCATCTACAAATTCTCTAGACTATTCCTTGATACCTTAAATGGATGAAGGAGACCAAGACAGATTTGCACTCGACGCCGCTGCCCATCAGATACCTTATGCATCCGCCACTGCAGATCTATATCAAGCAGCTCAATCAACCTATCTCTCCTGTCAGGATCAGTGCCCTCAACTGCCAAAAGTAAGGAATACCTTACACATCAAGACCGAAGGACAATTGTATATAAATAGCAAAACATCATGAAGAACCTATAAGCAACACTATAGAATCCATTTGTAGACATAACACACTTCAGTGCCCTTTATTTTTATTTTTTTGGCCCTTAATAGGAGCTTCTTGATGGATCCCAAAATGTTGTATGATTAGCTTTTCTCTAGATATTTGGAATGGAAAATGAAGATGCAGTAGCATTTGGTGACAAAGAAAACCATGTTTGAAGACACACCTCCAAAGATCATATGTTCAGCAGAAAAGTCTCCCTGGAGTGGAACTTCTCCCTGGATATTAGCAACGACATTAACATATGTAATGAAATTGATCAACGCATATAAAATCCAGGTTATTTTGGTGGGGTCAGGGTACAGTCTTAGGTTCAATTTCTATGCATAAACAACCAAAAGAAAATTTATATGAAGAAAAATCAGTAGAATGAAAACAGTGTAAACAAGACTATTAGACAACTTAAGTTCTTAAGTGTGTTGCTACATTTTGTGCACGTTTGGCTCTTATAAGGACCAAAGCCCACATTGGGGACCAGGTTGACAAAGCATGGATGTGTGTGCAATATGAACATCAAATGTCAGAGGAAAACTATCTATACCAAGAGAACACAAAAGCTGTGCATCTCCACTATAATAGAAACAAGATTCCCCCACTTGGTCTTTTTAGTATTAACTTTACTAAAACCCAAAATGTTTTGCTTAAACATAACTAAAGAGTAAGGCAAAAATCATCAATTCAAATTAACAACACAGACCTACCACTTACACACACTTCCTATTTTTGAGTAACATTTTTAAACCTTCAAGTAGACTTTTGTTGCGGTTTTTTATTTTTTTCTTTTTGGGACCTTTATACCTGCATCGCAAGTCTTCTAGACTTAAGAATTTGAAAACCACCCTACTTATAGAAGATGTACACCTTATTATAGGTAAAATAATATGATAGAAGAGGACATAAAGCTTTAAACCCATCCTCAAAACTAAAATTAGATTCAATGAAAAACTACCATCAAGAAGGAAAAGAAACTGGCTTAAGGGAAACAGAATACACAAAAACATTGGCTCTTTCTTCCAACTTCCAATGCAATGTCAGAGCCTAAGACCTTACTCAATAAGCACAGGTTGGAACTGAAACATTACAAGCTCAACATACAAGAAGTTCTAAACCATGCAATCGTTGTGAACAGCATGCTCACAAGATATAAAAAGAAATTTCTCCCCGCAGTCAGCAACAAATTACAGTAAGTAATCAAAAGATTTACATAAAGAGGTTCGAGTTGCCCACAATCTCATAAACAGCATGGAAATGCATGCTCGGAGACAGCAGTAAAGACTAGTGAAGTTAAGAACAACCATGAAATAGGTGATCAACAATCAAAAGCAAGGGAAACTTAGAGAACCAACCACATCCTGTTATAATGAATTAGGACCCATTTACTTGAACATTTTTTGAGATAGAAGCACTTTGTAAATTAAAAGATACATATAGAAAATTATTTAAGATGATAAGTTTTTCCAAAAAAAAAAAAATGTTTTAATGCTTCTGTTTTCAAAAACTAGAAAAAGTAGCTTCTTGAAAAGAAAAAACTCTAAAAGCAAGATATCAATATAAGTGTTTCTTTGAGCATTTTGGCCACATGACACACCATTGTGGATGAAAGATATCCCTCAAATTCTCAACAGCAAAATCAACTGTGGAAGTGAAAAAAAGGAGACAAACTATACACTATTCAGCGACCAGTTCCACATTTTAAAATCACTAACAAATCAACAATTGATAATAGCAAGAAGAGAATATGGAAAAGAAACTCACAGCAGAGCCAACATTTTTACTCCATGATCCCCCCAAGTAAGCAAGATCCCCACTGCAAACTAGATGAGTGTCATGAAATGCGGAACCATTCAACACTCGCACAACATCTCTTCCTCCAACCATATGCTTCCCAGCTAGAATCTTCAGCAATGTTGTCTTCCCTGCACAAACACCAACCACCCCCAGATTCACAAACTTCACACACAATCCTCGCAGCTAAACCCCAGTTCATTCATGCATGCAATTGAATAAACTTTTTTCAAAAGTACTCTCAAGACAATTTATTTAAAAAGAAAATACATTTACATGAAGCAAATTCAATATGCTTCTACAAATAGAAATTTTTTTATTTTTTATTCTAAAATTTTTTCCCCCAAAAATCTCATCCACAAAAGCTGCAAAAATTTAAAGTGACTGTTCTTATAAAATAAATACTTTTCTTATAGAAAAAACATAAACAAAAACCCAACCCATATCAATCAAAATAGCAGGGTTACTATTTACTTGGGTTTATGATGAATCCTACCGGCAACACTATATCCCCCATATTAAACATAATTTAAAATTTAAAATTATAAATATATTAAAAAAAAACTAGCGATTAATTTTGAAAGGTGTAATGTGTTTCAGGGTTTAGGATATATATATATATATATATATATATATATATATATATATATATATATATATATATATATATATATATATATATATCATGTAGTTATTGTAAAAGTCAAAATTATTTAATGACATGAAAATATACAATTGATTCTTTTTAATCTATTCCACCAGTCTCTAGAATCAAATAAACTCCAACTAATCTGGCTTGCATCTAAAAGCTCTCCCCACACTAGTTTTGCTCATTCACGAAATACTCGAACCCAAAATCTTACCTAACTGGAAAAGTGCTGAATCACAACCAACCTAGAATTAGTATATAATTGGATGTTAAAGTGTATCGAGATTAAATCCTTAAGATTAATGATGAATATATTAGCAAGTATATGATTCACTGAATTTATATTGAGATCACTCTAATCAAAATAAACAAACAAACAACCAACAACAACAACAACAACAACAATAATAATTATAAGAGTTTAATTGATATGCATTGATTATCAAATCATGATGAGAGACTCTCATTATGATAGGTAATTACCTAGCATAATTTGCCACTTCTTTACATTCTTATTGATTTTTATATTGTTAATGTATTCAAATTAAACTCTAATAATAATAATAATAATAATAATATAAATAAGAAACGAAGAAAGGAAAAGCGGGGGATTACCGGATCCATTGGCACCAACGAGAAGGCATCGAGATCCAGGAGAGACGGTGAGGTTGAAGTCCACAAACACCGGCGATTGCCATTCGTAGCAGAATTGCATGCCTCTGACTCTGATTCCTCTACAAGCTTCCTTTCCTTCTTCTTCCGCCATTGCTGGGTTGTGCCCTCTCTCTCCTCTGCAACCACCTAGCCGCGAAACAATACTGAGTGGAAGAAGAATGCTTGTTCGTTCCGGAGTATTTTTTATGCTCTTTCTGCATTTCCGAATTTTGTAGCCAATAGAAAAGTTCCACGTCGGCGCCTGCGGTAGTTGCTTTGAACTAAAAGGATGGTGTGAATAGACGACACACTTCACGCCACGTCGTCCCCCTCCACCAACCACTTCGGTATTTAATGGAAATCAGAAACGCAACGTCGTTTTGCAAAGAAGTTGTGCTTGCGAAACGACGTGCATAGACTGAAGTTTACCATTTTACAGCAGGAAACATTGAGCAGGTTTTTGTAAATTGGTGAATTGAACTTATGATCTTTTACATGCTGCTCAAATTCATGTCATTAACTCATTCTCAGTGGCTTATTTTTTTGACGATTCACTCTTAGTGACTTAAATATTATTGAGTAGGTTGAAATATTTAATTTTAATGTCTCATTATTATTATTATTATTTTATTTTATTTTCTAGATCCAAAATATTTTTTCACTTGATATATGATAGACTAATCTCTCGAAATATACTCAGAGCATAGACGGAAATCCTTCTAAACTTAGTATTTTCTATATACATAAATCATAGGATCGAATTCAAAACCAAATGCAAGTTATTAAAAGTCAAAGCTCAATAAATTGCCAAATCATAATAGATAGTTATCGTATTAGATTTTTAGTATGATTTGATAATTTCTTAAGCTTCTATTGAGTGAGAGTATAAAATTGCTTTACACTATAAATATATAAAAATTAGGTTAAATTAATTTGCTAGTCTCTAAATTTTTTTAAAAAATTTACTAAGTTTCTATATTTTAAAAATTTGTAATTAAATCTCTAAATTTATGAAGTATTTGTAATTGATTTCTTAAACTCAAATGCCTACAAAAAAATTTATCAATGAAAATGAAATATTCTAAAATATCATCCTATGCGAGTATCCCTATAAAGTGAAAAGTGATGTATTAACAATCTTTAAATTAATAAATTTTATTATGTATGAATCTTGCTAAATGATTTAAGGATGACATATTTCTTGTTTTCTTACTTAATAAGAATATTTACTTTACAAAATCTAAATCTCCTGTTGTATTGGTGTCTAAGATTATTTTGTTTTCAATGAAAAAATTTTAATAAATATTCGTGCTTAAGGATCCAATTACAAATATTTTGTAAATTTAGTGATTTAATTATAAATTTTTAAAGTATAAAGATATATTTGATTTTTTTCCTAAAAAATTCATGGACTAATAAATTAATTTAACTTAAAATTATTCTATAAAAGTGTTTAACTTTTAATTTCATATATTACTTCTTAAATTTATAGACTAATATAAATAACGCTCATAATTTTTAGTGGTAAAATAATGATTTATTCAATTAATATTAAAATAGAAAATAGATTAATTTTTATGTATTACTAATATAAAATTATTTTATATTATTTAAATTAATTAATAAAAATATTAAAAAGTATCATATTATCTTGAGTAGTTATATAAAATTAATTTTTTAAAAAATATAATATCATACCTTCTTATCTTTTTATCGAATTACACTATAAATTTACTTTACATGTATATAAATTAGAATTTAATTTTAACATATTATCAGTATAAAAATATTTTACATAAATATTTAATTATATATAAATAAAAATATTTGATTTAATTATTTATAATCTTAAAAATTTTACAAATAAAATTATGTAATTAAATAATAATATAAAATTCTTTTACACTAATATTATATCAAAAATAATTTCAAATTAAATTGATAAATTCTTCTGATTTTTCACCTTGATTAAGAATTAGGAATAAGCGACACTTAGCGGGATGAAACGACATTTCACAATAGGTCAATCTTAATCTTGCGGAAGAAGCATGATTGACTCCACGTGAAGACGTGGCATTAAACCGAATGCAAAGTGCGCGAACCACAAAACAGAAACGAAGAAAAACCCCAGACGACGTTCTCTGGGAAACCAAAAAACCTTCTTCGATTTCACTTTCCCGGTTCCCCGAAGTCGCAACCGGTTCTGTTGAAGACGAAATTGAAATCGTAATCGAAAATGAAATTGAAACTAAAATTGAATGCTGTTAGGTTTTGTTACTGAAAAATGATCCAAATGTGATCTGTTTCGTAAGCTAGGTTTGGCGATTCCGCTGCACATGATAGCGATTCGATGGAGGAAGAGCAGGATCGAATTTTGCTCAACAGTTTGGGCGTGAAGTCTGCAAATCCCGAAGATATTGAACGCCACGTCTTGGAAAAGGTGTGTGTAATACTCACGTTATGCATCCTTAGATTTTTTTTTTTTTTTTTTTGAAAATTTTTCTGATTATGTTTCCTTTGAAATTGGTGTTGAACACTAAAATGTAGAACTCTATGTTGAAATTTATGAGCATTTATGCGATATCATAGTGATATTACTTGTAATGCTGTGTAGGAATCATTTTATTTTTTAAAAACCTTGAAATTTGAACGCGGTGAGTGTTTACTTGTATGCTTACTTGCATTGCTGTAGAAAATGATGTTTACTTGTATGTTTGCTTGAAATTGATATTGAATCCTAAAGTGTAGAATTATACGTTGAAATTTGTAAGCATATATGTGATATTTGATATCATAGTGGTCTTTGCTTGTATTGCTGTGTAGAAATCATTTTTTTTTCCTTTTCGGTTCAAAACATTGAAACTTGAACAAAGAGACTGTTATATTGTAGGCAAGGAATGATGCAGTGACTGTTACTGAAGCCGAAGGGAGTGTCAAGGAAGAAGATTCTAGTGTATCTGGAAATGTTGTTCCATCATCTGCTAGTAAAGCAGAGCTTAATCAGAAGTTAAGGGCAGTGGAATTTGAAATAGATGCAGTAGCTTCCACCATTCAGCAGTTGAGAAGTGTTGAGAATGATGGAGAATGCGGTGGTGTTGGTGAGGACGGCCAGGAGCAAGGAGTTGTTGAGGGTGGTTCCTCCAATGATTTGAACCTTCAGCATGTTCTTGCTGCTGATAGGCTAAGGAGCCTGAAGAAAACAAAGGCTCAACTAGAGAAAGAGCTTTCGGAGTTGTGTAAGGATGACACTTCCAAAAATACTGAGCATGAAAAGGTGATCTTTGATTTAGTTAAGGAAGAGCGAAGGCCCAAGAGGAAAGATAAAGAAGATAAAAAATTACAGAAAAGCTTGAGGAAGCGGCATAAGGTAGTCTCATTTAATGACGATGTTGATTTTGATGCTGTTTTGGATGCAGCCTCTGCAGGTTTTGTTGAAACGGTGAGTTACTTGATAATAATTACAGTTTTCAGTATTTCTTATTTTGAAATAACGTTTATATATAATAAATAATTGTATTTGATGTTACTGCTAGTGAATCAAATTTGAAGGGACATAGTTGGTTGAGATAGAAATAGAAGAACTGATTTTCTACTGCTGATGTCGCAGGAGAGGGATGAATTGGTGAGAAAAGGAGTTTTAACCCCTTTTCATAAGTTGAAGGGCTTTGAGCGCCGCATTCAACAATCTGAAACATCAAGTAGTCGTATTGCATCTGAGGGAGAAAATACTGGCGATCTTGCTTCTGCCAGTGTTGAAAGAGCCGCTAGGTCAATATCTGAGGCAGCAAGAGCTCGCCCAACCACTAAGCTGCTTGAGTATGATGCTGTTCCAAAGCTGGATGCCCCCACTTTTCCTTTTCAGAGGCTCAGGAAACCACTTAAATTACCCAACAGAGAGGGAGAGCAGAGTAAAGATTCAAAGAGGAAAAAGAGGCGGCCTTTGCCTGGTAGGAAATGGACCAGGCGTGTTTCTTGTGAGGATATACCTCCTGAAGAAAGTGGTAAGTTTAAAGTTTAATGTTCTTATTGCAAAAGTTGGTCAAGTTCTTATTTATCTGGACCACAAGAGAAAAATTGGTCAGTGAATTATTGTTAGATAAGAGTGTATTTGAATAGTAATTTACATGTTGATAATTCATTGACCTATTTCCAGTCTTTCCCTAGATCATTATTGCTTTTATTTAACATTATTATAATAGTTATTTCTAAAGATTGAAAGATGCGTGTTGGCACTCTGTCAGTCTGACAGAAGGTTGGCTTGGGATACATCATAAACTGGTTTCAGTTCATTTCACTCCTCTTCAGTGCTTTGTTTGCAGTATTATTATATACACTTCTATTTATGTTGTATGTAATTTATTGAATGTTTTGCAGAAAATGCAAATGGTTGCTTGGACACTTCCAGTTGTGAAGATTTAGAGGCACAAGATGGCGAACTTGCTGATCATGAATCTTCTTATATAACACTAGAAGGTGGGCTGAAAATCCCAGATAACATATTTGAAGCTCTGTTTGACTATCAAAAGGTTGGTGTTCAATGGCTGTGGGAGTTACATTGCCAAAGAGCTGGTGGAATTATTGGTGATGAGATGGGTCTTGGTAAAACTGTCCAGGTCTTATCTTTTCTTGGTGCATTGCATTTTAGTGGCATGTACAAACCCAGCATTATTATATGTCCTGTTACACTCTTGAGACAGTGGAAAAGGGAAGCTAAAAAGTGGTACCCGAAATTCCATGTAGAGCTTTTACACGACTCTGCTCTGGATTCTGCTTCTAGAAAGAAGCAAGCAAAATCTGATGAATCAGACTATGAAAGTGATATTTCACATGACAGTGATTACGAGCAAAGTGTAACATCTAGAAACACAAGAAAGTGGGAATCCCTGATAAATCGTGTTTTGAGATCAGAATCTGGATTACTTATCACCACTTATGAGCAACTCAGAATATTGAGGAACCAGTTGCTTGACATTGAATGGGGGTACGCTGTCCTTGATGAAGGGCATAAAATAAGGAATCCTAATGCTGAAATTACCCTGGCTTGTAAACAGCTGCAAACTGTACACCGCATTATAATGACTGGTGCACCTATTCAGAACAAACTGACAGAACTGTGGTCATTGTTTGATTTTGTTTTTCCCGGAAAATTGGGTGTTTTGCCTGTATTCGAAGCTGAATTTGCAGTTCCTATAGCGGTTGGTGGATATGCAAATGCTTCACCATTACAAGTATCTACAGCATACAGGTGGGTCAATATACCTTTTCTCTTTTTGTTTTCTTAGTGGGGAAGGGAGGGCAAATTTAGTAATTTACATGGCTGGCAAACTGTTCTCTCTTGTTTTTAAACTGGAAATGTTTTTTGCCAGGAATCTGTAAATTTTAATTCCCCAAAATAATTTTTGGTTAACGAATTATATTGTATTATTTATAAGTAAGGACTGATTCACCCATCCTGATCCTAGCGTGTAGTGGAAAATGAAGCGATGAATTTTTTCAATTAGATTATTGCCATATTTCATCTATGCTATGGATGTTGAGTTAGTTAGCTTTGTAGTTTGTCAGTCTTCAGCACTAAATGATTTGAATTTAGTTGTCATTAACAGGTGTGCAGTGGTGCTACGTGATTTAATCATGCCTTATCTTCTTCGACGCATGAAGGCTGATGTGAATGCCCAACTTCCGAAGAAAACTGAGCATGTTCTATTCTGCAGCCTTACATCAGAGCAAGTATCTGCTTATAGAGCATTTTTAGCAAGTTCGGAAGTGGAGCAAATATTGGATGGACACAAAAATTCTCTTTCTGGAATTGATGTGATGCGCAAGATCTGCAACCACCCTGACCTACTTGAGAGAGATCATGCCTTAAGTAATCCAGATTATGGAAATCCAGAACGTAGTGGGAAAATGAAAGTTGTAGCTCAAGTGCTTAATGTTTGGAAGGACCAGGGTCACCGTGTTCTTCTTTTTACTCAAACGCAACAAATGCTTGACATTTTTGAGAATTTTTTAACTACTTCTGGCCATATTTACCGGAGAATGGATGGTCTCACTCCCGTAAAACAGAGAATGGCTTTAATAGATGAATTTAATGCCTCAAGTGAGATATTTATTTTTCTTTTAACAACCAAAGTTGGTGGTTTGGGGACAAATCTTACAGGTGCAGACAGGGTGATCATCTTTGACCCTGATTGGAATCCTTCAACTGATATGCAGGTAACTTTGTACTTAATAATACATCCTTTTGTTTTTGAAATTGTTGAAACATGAGTGATAAACTTTGCTTCACGACGTTCACTTAACCAGTTTATTATATAACATCCTACAAAGACAATTAAACCATGTTTTGTTGTTTTACGGCTGATGGAATGGAAAATGGGAAGAAAAATGTGAGGAATATTGTATAGAGAAGTGGACGGAGTTCCCCAAATATCATTACTTTTCCATCTCCTTTCTAAACATCCAAACAATGGCATCCTTTATCATCCCATCCTTCACCATCAATTTAAACAAACTCTAAAGTCTACTGCCTCTGGTATTTTTCAAATTAAACGTTATTTTATTTTAGATTTCTAATATATACCTGGTTGTGAATTGTTTTGATTTCATTCTCGTGGAGAATAATGTTCTGGTTTCAAATTTAAATCCTTCGATGTTATTTAAGAGATAATTATTTCTTTTAAAAGGCCAGAGAGCGTGCTTGGCGTATTGGTCAGAAACGGGATGTTACAGTGTATAGGTTGATCACACGGGGAACTATAGAGGAGAAAGTGTATCACCGTCAGATTTACAAGCATTTTCTTACCAATAAAATACTGAAGAACCCACAGCAGAAAAGGTTCTTTAAAGCCCGGGATATGAAAGATCTTTTTACACTGAATGTGGATGGAGAAACTGGGTCTACTGAAACATCAAATATTTTCAGTCAAATATCTGAAGAAGTAAATATTGTTGGGACACATAAAGATAATCAGGAAATGCATAAAGTGAGTGTAGCTGCTGAACCGGTTTCTGAAGATGTTGCAGCTGATAATGATGACAAATCACAGGAAGGATCTTCAAGGGGAAAGGGGAAAGAGAAAGTTGAACATAGTGATGGGGTTGATGAGGAAAAAAATATATTAAGAAGTCTTTTTGATGCGAATGGGATACATGTAAGTTTCTTCGTTGTGTTTCAGCTCACATCCAATTTATCATGCATTGTTAAGTGTATTTCATTATATCATTGGAAAACTACATTCTGTTGAATGAGTAAAGATTCAAGAATCAAAGGCAATTATGAAACAACCAATCATTTGTTGACTTGCACAAGAATTTTATGGTATCTTTACCCTCTCAAACTACAGTAAAATTTACATATTGGTCTCGCTCAAAGTACTTGACATAGGACTTCAGTTTGTATGCATAATAGATCCTTTTCACCGTTTCGTGCTTCTTTTTTCCACATATTGTTTTCCTTTTGTGATAAACTGGTTATATGACTGTAGAGTGCCATGAACCATGATATGATAATGAATGCCCATGATGAGGAGAAGATGAGGCTTCAGGAGGAAGCATCGAAGGTTGCACAAAGAGCTGCAGAAGCTTTGCGTCAGTCACGAATGCTCCGAAGCCATGATAGCATCTCTGTTCCTACATGGACAGGAAGGTCAGGAACTGCTGGTGCACCATCATCTGTTCGGCAGAAGTTTGGTTCAACTGTGAATACCCAGTTGGTACGTAATTGCAAAGCATCCGATGAATCACCCAGCAATGGAACTAACAAATTCAGTGGATTTGCTGCTGGAGCAACTTCCGGTAAGGCATTATCATCTGCTGAACTTTTGGCTCGAATTCAAGGTAACCAAGAAAAAGCCATTGGTGCTGGCCTCGAACATCAGTTTGGTATGGGTTCAAGTTCCACCAATCAAGCAAGATCTTCTAGGGCTTCTGAAAATTCATCTGGATTGCAACCAGAAGTATTGATTCGGCAAATATGTACCTTTCTACAACAGAGAGGTGGTAGTTCCAGTTCAGCCAGCATAGTTCAGTATTTCAAGGACAGGATACCCTCAAAAGATCTTGCTCTGTTCAAGAATCTGTTAAAGGAAATAGCAACTCTACAGAAAGGACCAAGTGGATCGCATTGGGTTCTAAAGCCAGATTACCGATGGTAGTAAGCTGTTTTGCCAATTCTTGAATGCCAACTGTACAGTATTGGTGATTTTGATATTGCATTCGTTGTGGTCCGAACACTTCAGCTTACTTTGGTACTTCGTTGTCTAGTTCCTGTGGGACGGTAAATACCTGTTGCGCCCTTCGGGTGGTTCTCAGCCCAATTTTGTAAACTAAGTAGGGACAAAATAGGCAAACAGGGATCTCTTTTTGTTTGTTTTTTCTTTTGTTTTGGGTGCAAAAAACAGGCATCTTTTTATTAGAGAGTAAATGATTTTGTAAAGCCCCTCTTTTGTCCACTTCAACAAAATGTCTTGTTATTGTAATGCCCCTTATCACCAGCCGAAGATCTGGTTACTGTTTTTGCTGTGGGCCTGAGCGGGCAAGAGCTAAGGGAAAAAACTGTTGTGTACAGTCATTAGTTTCATTGACCAAAACAAAGTTATTATGTGAATTCTGGCCTTAAAAAAAATCTGTTTTTTTTTTGGGGGGGGGGGGGTGCAACGTGAACTTGTACGTGGTGCTGGTGCGTTGTAATTTTTGTGCAATCTTTTTTTTTTTCTTGGTCCTTTAAGGTATTTTCATCTTGAAAATATAATTTATTTATCACTGTACTTAATTGATAACTTTTGTCCAGTCTATTATTTAACGCATTTTTATTTCTGAGGTAGTTTTTTAACTTTTTGATCTAGCATATTACAGACGAATCAAATACATCATAGATCATATTACAGACGAATCAAATACAACTTTCTTTAAATAGGAATAAAGGCTTTTTTTTTTAAAAAAATGATCATTAAAAAATATTTAATTTCAATGGACATAAAAAATTCAAATTATTAAGAAAAATAACTTGCAATTTTTGGTCATTAACAATTGCTTTTATAATTTCTGGCCGGACACATCATTAGTCTAAAGAGAAAGGTTATTACATATTATCTAGTTGATAAAAATATTATGGATGGCTATTTTTTGTCAATCAATGGTTATTGGTTCTGAGTCGTCAACAATAAATAAAATTAAAAGATTATGATTAGTTACCGCTTTCTTTTAATAGTTAACTTTTTTAATGGTTAATAATTATAAATAAGGTTAGAATTTAATTTGTATATATTGTCAATATAAAAATATTTTATCAGACATTCAATCATATATTATTACATAAATAAAAGTATTTGATTCAACTATTTGCTACCTTAAAAGTCTTATAAATATAAGTATTTGATTGAATAATAGTGTAAAATATTTTTACAGTGTCGATGTATAGCAATTAAACTTATAAGGTTGTATACTAAACTAACTAAGAAGAATTTTACAAATGACTATTGCTTGTTATCAAGTAGTCATTTGCTCTTATGAAGTGACTAATAATTATAAACGAAATTTTATACTAATTCCATAACGTTGAGAAGAAATATGTAAATGGTAATCATTTGTGTTATTTAGTGATTAACTGATTATTCTAGTAAACAGAATTAAATAAAGATGTGTGAAAAGATTTTTCAAATAACTATTGCTTGTTTATGAATATATATATTTGTTCTATTGAATGGTTATTTATTTCATTAATAATATCTCTTATTAAATAAAATATGATTATTCTTCTCTTTTAATAAAATTTTTAAAATCCTTCTTAATAATTAAACATTTTTATGTCTTTTATAGTTAAATTTTTTTTAATACTAATTTTAAGATATTAAATGGGCATGAAACCCATATTTTTATGGCAACTTAGCAAGGGATTTTGCTTGTCACCGTTAGAAGTAGAGGTGATCACGGGCTGTGTCTAGTTGGTTATAGGAAAAAAATGGGAAAAGAATCGAGAAAGAAACATGAAAATGGAGTGAGCAGAGTATGTGAAATGACACAACGATAGTGGCGTTGGTGTCGTGGGTAGTAGCAGTGGACAAAGCAAGGAGGTTGGCGATGGTGATGACAAAGATTAGTGCTTGGTGAGTGTCGAAGATGAGAGAAAAATTGTGACAATGGAGTGAAACACTGAGTAGAGTACATGAAAGGAAAAAACAGAAAAATGTCAAAACGATATCACTTTCATCGAGTGCATTTTTCAACCCTGTTATTCAAACCAATTTCTGATCAAAATTAATATCAGTTTTAATTATGTTTTTGGTCCATATACTTTACTTCAATTTTAGATTGGTCCCTATATTTTTTTTCCTTTTTAATTGAGTCTCTATAGTTATAAACTTTTCTAAATAAATCTCTTCCTATCACCCTCAGATATAACACTGTTAATTTCAGCTTGAATTAGTCATGGATGCTTAGCTATTCATGGCTAGAAACATGAGAGAAAAGAAAAAGATGAGAAGATGAAAATAGATGGATGAAAGTGAGAGACACTTCCGAGGTCTTTGTTAGATCAAAATGCTTTTGTTAGATTTTACAAACATGGATTTGAAGGATGGAGATGACATGGGTTAATATACAAAATAAAAATACTCATTTGACATTTGAAATGAACATGCCAAATCAATTGATTGTTTTGCTACAATTAATGGTATTATAATTGAGAGTAACAAGAAATGGTCTATTTAAAATTGTCTGCAACTAGAGACTCAATTAAAATTCGACCGAAAAAAAAGAGACTCAATTAAAAAGAAAAAGCATAGGGACAAATTTTTAAACTGCTATACACTGTAGAGATGAAAAACTTAACTTGATCTTGATATAATAAATATTTCTTAAATATATACAACTACTTGATGACATTCTTATTAATATTTAATTTTTAATATATTTGACATAATGATCAATGTATTAAATAATTATTATAATTAAATTGTTGAATGAAAAAATATAGTTTGAAAAATTATTAAAGATGTAAATATATAAAATCTTACACCAATATCAATCAATATTTTCTATTATTATATAATAGTTTAAAATTATTTTTTAAAAGTTTAAGAATATGCAAAACATAATAAGACTTTTATAATGAAATGACATTTGAAAATAGATGTCATAAAAAACATTTCTTAATTTTAATCTTTTACTTATAAATTTTATTATTTAATTATTATACATAGTATTTAAATTCATATAAGTATTTAAATTCATATAATTTTTTTCTAATTTCCCGCCGACCAACCTCAATCCAATTATTAACTACGAAAATAACAAGATACAAATTGATGATGGATTGATGATATAAGGCACAAGGAACACTCTCCTGAACACAATCAAAGGTACACCACAGCCAAGAAAGTGAGTCAGAGAGACATTTTTTTCTGGGGTGGGGAATGGGATTATAATCCTTTTATATAGACATCGAAACCTGTTAATACAAACAAAGGAAGAACATAAATATATCCAGAATATTCCTCAAGCCATTGAATTACTTGGTATTTTGTGATTACTTTGGACAGTAGATACCCTTTTCTTCAGTTTCTTCCACAGTTTCTTTTCTCAAAATAAAGAACAAAAAAAATCTGAGAATAATAAAAGCCTCATAGTTAAAATGCTCATATATATAATCAGAATGCTGCCCATCCTGAAGCTGTGGTCGATCCCGAAGTGGCTGTGGAGGGAAGATTCTTCTGTAATTGCAAACAAGAAACATATACAGTAACATTAAACCGGGATGCTTCAGAAACTCACATGGTAATAATAACCGAATATGGATTACCAAGAAAAATTGCTTGTTTTACAGGCATCTAGATTGATCACTAGGATCTAAAATTCTAAATAACAAGCTAAGTAAACTAATACTCCAAAATTGTTATATTTACATCCTAAAGTAAAGAAGAACTGCAGTTAATGTTCTTGTTATGTCTTGACTGTATAACTTGTTATGCCTTTTAAACAAAAGGAACGAGAATTTTACGTTTGGGGATAGAACATCAAGAATGCAACCATCGAAAAGTAATGGTAATTAATGAATCCTAACCTATGCATTACAACTAGAGAGATAAAGCATGTAATGTCCAAAGTTAGATTTTTTTCTAGATAATCTTAATCAATCTAAAAGAAATGACGTTGCAGTCAACACAGCTCCAAATTTTTTAATTATGCAAGCAAATAATATGTAAATAGGAAACAGCCAAAGAATGAGCAGCACCAGCATACCTTTAGTTGAGAGAGATCTGATAAAGAGTCAGTAGAATGCCCCACGCTTTCGTCGGTCACTTTAATGCCAGAACTGCCAGTGGTAGAAGCAATCCGAGCGGCAACAGGATCATTTGGAGGGGGTGGAAGAGGAGACCTGATTTTTCCTGCCCCACTCGGTGGGGGAGCAAGGCTCAAGGCTTTTGGCTTTTGTGCTCCAGAATTCCCACCTGCTAGCCCCGCAGCTGAGAGCATGCCAGTTCCGCTAGATGCTTTATGCTTCACATTAATCCTGATGGTTTCCCCCTCCTACAGGCCAAAACAAAAACAAAACCATTTCAAACAAATCAGAAAAGCCAGGATCTTCAAATCTAAATCCCGTACGGAGAGACTAAAAGGAACAGTGAGAGGGGAAAAAAATTTAGAAATTCATCATAAGTCATAACAATAGCATATATTCGACGGAGAAGATAAGCACAGGCATTCTACATAAGCATCTCAATGATCCACTTAACCATAACTCAGAATTATGCTCATTTTACTCATAAATATATCTAAAACTATATTTGGGGCAAAACAACTAACTATTCAGCAATTAATCATAACAGTATCATAAAACAAGCACAAGCAATGTACATATCCCTTTGATCCACTTAACCACAACACTGAAATTATTCTTCAATTCATCAATCTCAACAAGTAGATAAATCAAACACAAGCATCCAACAATAGCATCTCAATGATCCACTTAACCACAACGTCAAACATGCTTCATTCGCTCAAGAGCTCAACAAGTAGATAAAGCAAACACAGCACACCCAAATAAATATTCTAAAAACCAAATTTGGCCAAACCAAACAAATATTTTCAGCAATTCATCACAACAACAGCACGATCCACTCAACCACAACACTTCAACTCACCGAATTAGGCTTCAATTACACACAAAGCACACAAACTTCAATTCAATTAACCACAATACTGAATTCACCAAATTATGCTTCAATTAGATCATCCAAAGCACACAAACTCCAATTCAATTAAACACGACATTATCAAGAATTAGAGATCAAACAAAGCACACAAACTTAAATTCACTTAACCACCACATCACCAAATTTACTGAATTACAAAACCACAACAACTAGGTGAATCAAAGTACACAAACTTCTATTCAACTAACACCGCAGCTTCAATTGCGCAGCCTCGACAACTAGATCAATCAAAGCACATAAGATTGAATTCACTGAATTACACTCCAATTTCACAACCTCAACAATTAGATCAATCAAAGCACACAAACTTCAATTCATTAACCACAACACTGAATTCACCAGAACACGCTTCCAATTCCACAACCTCAACAATTAGATCAATCAAAGCACACAAACTCCAATTCAACTAAAACCGAATCCACCAACCTCAACAACTAAATCAACCAATGCACGCAAACTCCGATTCACTCAACCACATCATCAAACCAGCTCCACAGTCCACACTTATCAATCAATCCAAGCAAAATCCAAAATTTTTTTTAAAAAAAGGACAAAAAAGACAAAATCCTCTGATTCATACCTTTAGCATGTTTAATACCGCTTTTTTTTTTTTTTCAAAAGAAAGAAAGAAAGAAACAATCGCTTTTTTTGTTTCTCTTTTTTCAAAATGGTTATCCGGAAGCTGCTTTTTCACATTATAAGCTGTTTTGAACGTAAAATAAGATAATCCAAACACGCACCTTAAGCCGGTGATTGACAGCTGGATGAATATCGATATGCGACTCATCATCGCCGGTGGCGCCGCCACCGCCGGCGACCTCGTTCTCGTGCTCCCTCTTCACATACTTATCATGATCCGATAGCGCAACATTGAAATCAAACGCCTCGTTCCTCTCGTTGAACCCTAGCCCTATGAACGCGTGCTTCCCGCGCCCGTCCTCGATCTTGAGCACGAAGTACCGGGAGGAATCAAGGCACGGCTCGACGGATGCGTCGCGCTGGCCCGGGTAGACGAAGCAGGCTGCGAAGAGGTCGCCGGAGCTCGGGTCCTCGAGGCGGATCTCGCAGCGGTCGCGGCGGGACACGACGCGGATCCGGCCGGACCAGATCTTGTCGGACTGGAGCCACTCGCCACACTTGTAGCCGCCGGCGGAGGCGCGCGGCGGGATCTTGTAGACGGAGACCTCGCGCACCACCAAGAGCGTGTGCTCGAAGGCCTCCTCCTCCTCCACCTCAAACGACATCGTTTTGGGGGCAGAGAGAGAGAGAGAGAGACACAGAGTTTGTGTGGGAAATCGGAATTTGAGTTTGGGGTGAATTTATTGTGAATTTGGATGGTGTTGGGGGTATTTTGGAGTTTGGTGAGGTGAGGGGATGAGACGTGGGTTCGAAGGAGAGTGTGGTGTGTTGTGTTGTGTTTTCTTAACTCTTTACGAGAGGTCAACTGTTTTGGGAGAGGGAGAAAGGAGATGAGGGTGGAGTGATGATAGACATTACTACAATTCAAGCTATCAGCTATCAATCTATCTATGACATTCCTTTTGCCATTTGCAATAACTTTTCTGTTGTGTTGCTTGCTCTTGGATCAACGCGTTTGTTTCTTTTCTGAGTCTTTTCTTTCTTTTTGTATATATATTTTCTTTTGTGAGTATAAAATGTAGGTCAGTTGTATATTTCAAATAATTTAATTTGACTAATAAGCACAGAGACCCTGCTGTGAAGGATTGCATATTCACAACTTGTGCAAAATTTATTTGGTGGAGTGGAGAATCGTAAAATTGTGGAAGTCATTGCTGATCATATAAAAAAGTTGGGAGCTTTTTGACTCGAGTAAGAGTAAGGAGTAAGAAAATTGTTTCTCTCTATTTTTTATTTTCGTGCTATTGTATGATTTATAATCTAAGTGTTATATTACCGTGGGTTGGTTGAAGTGGTAAAAATCTTGATCTCTTAATAGAAATTTTAAATTTGAGTTATGTAAATAAAAAAATTCTTACAGAAAGATCTTTATCTTTTTTAGAGATTATAGTTGAGTCAAATTGAATTAATTGAATTTTTAATAATAAGACTTGGATATCAGTAATTTTATTGAAACAGGAAAAAAAAAAATCTAATTGTTATCTCTAGAATTTTAGTTAAAGCAGAAAAAAAAAATTGAAGAGAGAAAAAAAATTATATCTTAAAAAAGAAACTAATATAATTGTTGTTGTCTAGAATTTTAGTTGAAGTGAAAAAAAAAAATTGAAGAGAGAAGAAAATTTATATCTCATATAATACATTAGAATCTTTTGAAAACGACATTCAAATTCCCAATCACAAGATAACACATAAATTAAAAATGTTGAGAGACAGTTTCTCGCTCCCCCATTTGGAACAAAAAATCTCCAACTTTCTTACATAATTCCTTAATCAACCAAAAAGTTTTTATATAGATTGCAAATATGCAATCCTTTCTAATTCAATTGTGAAGACCGAAGACAAACCCAACTTAAATACTCAATTCGTAAAATTAGGGGTGACCAACACTTATAATTTCAATAACCATAGTAGAAGTTTATCGATCTGTTTATACAATCATTGAGGGTTTGTACTTGGGTGCTTTCTTTTATATACAATTATTTAATTTAATTTAATCATGTATAGTCTTATTAGTAAAAATATTAAACTCCTTTTGTTAGTGGAATTCAATGCCAAAGCCAAAAATAAACAGTACATCACTCTAGGAAGTGCAATCTTATACAAAAATATTTGACTATCTATCATAATTTATTATTTTTTTAATTTTATTGATTAATAATATAAAATTATTTTATATTATCAATATATTAAAAATTAATCTTAAAGAATAATTAAAAATAAAAATAAAAATTTGATGACTTAATTTTTATATATATATTAATAATATAAAATAATTTTATATTATTATTTAATAAAAATTATAAAAATTGTCATATTAAAATAGGTAATTACATAAAAATAAGCCATATTAATAATTTTTTAATTTCTATTAAATGATAATATAATAATATATAAAATTATTTTTATATATTATAGTGAAAGTGAAGTTTGTTTTTGTAATAATATCTTTTTTGGATTTTATAGAATTTAATAAAATAGAAAAATATTATTTAAACATATAAGGTGTCAAATATTGTGCAGATTTACACTCCATTCATTATTAAATGAGAATATGAGATGTGAATCTAACCCAAATAAAATTTATATCCCCTCCAATAATAAATAAAATATAAATCAACATTTGATATAATATTTTACATCTAGTATGGGGTCTTTTTTTTATATGGTATTTAAAATTAATTTTTGCCAAAATATGGGATTTTGGAGTGAATTACGGAAATATGGGAATTTAAGAAAAATCGTCATTGGCGATTTTTCAGAATACAACAGCTTTTTTAAAAAGCAAAAATCGTCATTGGCGATTTTTGAAAAACCAAAAAATAAATCATATATCTCCATACAGTATACCAGAAAAAAGCAAAAACCGCCATTGGCGATTTTTGAGTCTCATATCTATATATTTCGACCTATAAATCTATATTCTTGTATATACCATACTCATCCGCCATATTAAAAATAAAAAACCTCTAGTATGCCCAAATAACATATCCCAATCAAATTTCAGTGATTGAACGTGATGCTCAGTGGCGTTCACAAAAACGTGCCGGCTACCAAAGAAGGAAAACGACTACGCTGAAAACCTTTTTTATTTTTTGGATTTTCTGTTGAGTTAATTTTGATTTGACTCGTTAAACTAATTTTGATCAGAACATAAATGACAAAGGCAACGAATTTAGATTAAAAGTAAGTTAAATAAAATCATGACAAGTTATTCTTAAAAAAAAATTTAATTGATACATATTGGTAATATAAAATAATTTTATATTATTAATTAATAAAAATTTTAAAAAATAAAAAATTATAATAATTTTTTTATTATAATAAATAATTATTTATATGAATTAAAATTTTTTATTATTTTTATTAATTGATAACATAAAATTATTTTATATTGTGATATGTTTAAATTAAATTCAAAAAATAATAATAAAAGTGAATTACTCGTTATAATACTAATATTATTTTCAATTGTTGATGAGCTCATCATTATCCATAAGTCGCATGAATTTTTTTTGGTCAACTTCTTCACAAATTTTTTTTGGGTCAACAACTTCATCACATTAATCCGAACTTCAACGTATAGCTTATCTTATGGGCCTAGCAAACTTAAGAAGCAGCTTTCTCTTTTCGGTTAGGAGACTACAAAATGAATTTAATTAGCACGACCAAAACAAAAATATAAATGAAAATTAACAAAGCTCAATCCAGTTAGCACGGGCCCAAATAAAGATGGGCCAACATAGAATAATTTAAATTAGTACATTTTATTGGGCATTCTGACCAAAACTGTTTTTGGGCTGTTGGAGAGAATTCTTGCCCCCACCCCTCTCACTCTTTCTGTTGCCACAGCTCTTGCTTCTTCTGTTTTTTTTTTCCCCCAGTAAAAGAGAGAGCCTATCCCATGGAAGCTTATTCCTTCTATGGCCAGCTTCTAAAAATCGGTTCAAATATTGAATCAAATAAGCTATTGATTGAGAGATTAAGTGATTCAACCGATTTTATCAAATTCAACCAAAATAAATATATATGATTAGTTATGGTTTTACATGATGTTGACTAGTTCAATTTATATCCTCAAAGGTTAGTACTGTTTATGAAAGATACATTCTTCAAATTTAATGTCAATCTCGTCCATTCCTTCTTAACTGCATTATTATATTATATCTTCTATTTTTCTCTTTCCTGCATAGCATTATAGCTAGAAATAGAAATAGAGAAAAGAAGTGGAAAATTGCAGCGTCTACCTTCAACTATGGCTGCCTCCAACTATGATGTTGGCGCTGCAACGGAGGTGCTGTGGAGGCTGTGCGACGTCACTGTGGGCTCTACGACAGACAGCGCGATGGACGGCGCCGTGTGTGACCATGGAAGAGAAGAGGCATGTGGCACTGTCAGTAATTGAGTATCAAACTATCAATGGCTTTTGGCATTAGTGTTAGGGCTCCCCACCCACCGCCTGCCGCTAGTTTACTCTGTCTCCTACCCTCCTTTTCCTTTGCCAAATGAAACCCTTTCAATACTTACTAATTCAGACCTCTTTTTTTTTTTTTTTTTTGTTGAAGATTGGCTAAAACGATGTTGTTTTAGGATTTTTTTTTTTTTTTAACTGCTTAACTGCTGAAACCGATCTAGTTTGTCCAGATCAGTAGTTTTTTGGCAGTTCCAATGATTCTATTTGGATTTTTTAGAAAACGGTTTTTGAAGCTATACTCGAATCGAACATCTGGCTGGCTCCTGATTTAACCGATCCGACCGGTTAGGCCGGCCTAGTTTTTAGAACTATGCTCCATAGTGATTTTATTGTGACCTTTTTTCTTTATAGAAAAGGTTTTTTTAATATTTTTCTTTTTTTTTTGTCTCATCTTTCTATTGCATGATTGTGTGTTTGATATCACACTTAGTAAGTTTTTTTATTTTATTTTTTTATAGCAAGATGTCTGGATCATGAGCACACTTTGATGCCCTTGCAGTTATATATACATCCCAAATTGAAAGACTAGACTTGCGTCTGATGATGTCAACAGCCTCTACAAGTAGATAATGGTTGAATCTTTCTTCTGAGGCAAAAGGTCTCTTTATACAACATTTAGTTGTATTATAAAACTTTGGCGATCTAATGGGTACACTACGGAGTTGGCTGACGGTGTATTGATATATACCACAAAGTAGACCTGAAAATCATACCTCAAGTTTAGGAAGATGACATCATCGTGTTTAGTACTTTATATTCTTAGAATTTGTGACTGTGATATATAGGTAGCCTATACAATTTTAATATGATTTTAAAAGTTCCTTTTATTAAGTTTTACTGTACCAATTTTTCTAATGAAAATAGACTTCGCTTTTGAATATTAATTAATGAAAGTTTGTTTACAATAAAAAAGAAAAAGAGAAACGAACTCTTGAGACTTCATGCATTATTGAGTCATGCTAAATAGAAGATGCATGAGTAGGAGGGTAACCCGTCTTCGATTTCTTTTAAGGTAACGTTTAGAATGCTCACCATAAAATATGAACATTGAATATTGACTTAAAATTAAACTCTTGATTTAAAGCTATTTACAAATGTAATGATAAAGAATGATAGAATAAGTTTAATATGTTAATACATGATATTAGAATATTGTAGTCCATCAAGTTAGTATTGGATAGCCTGTTGTCAATATCCAACACAGAACTTAGTACTCGGTGTCTGTATATTTTTGTTAATGTGAGACCCAACTCGAAACTCGGAATCCGGTGTTTTTACATTAATATTTGTTAGTATAAGGCCTAATTTTTAACTTTGAACTCGATATCTATAGCACTCGAAATTCGGAACTCAATATCAATTAAATAATTAAAATAAAGTAATTATCTATAATAATTAAAAAAAGGTGAATATTTAATATTCGTATTGGAATGTGAACATTCTATAATTTACCTTCTTTTAATGAATATTTATCCAAAGTCAAGTATGTTCATCTTATTATTTGATGTTTGGTACTCATGTGTTCTCAAGCTCAAAATTGATATGGTGCCTTATTTTGGTACTTTTAACTCGTAGAATACATAGCTGTTCACTAATTTATGCTTTCATATAATTGGCGTTAAAAGGTTGCATCAAAACCCATATTAAAAATTTGTAATGAGCTTACTTATACTTTTATGTTCATCTAAATTGTGATGTTGAATCATTTTATAGTTTGATGTGCATTGTTTAGAGTTGTATAGAGTTCATTGATTTTAAATATTGACTTATTATATTATGTTATCAATTTCTATATTATAAGCAAGCTTAAGCATGTTTTTCTGCCACCATCAATTGGTTAATATTAATACTTCAACGCTTGTTTTTTTTTTTTTTTCAACCAAGATTTTAGATTTAAATCTTGTGGATATAAAAAAAATAGTACTAACAAATATTTCAATCATATAAGTCGTAATCAACCGATTCGATTCGAGCTGAATTAATTGGAATTTAATAAATTTTAAACATTATTTTTTCGCAAAATTTTAAAAACAAAAATAGACTATAATTAGTTTTAAAAAATGGAAAATAAAAACTTACTGAGATCAAACATATTGAAGCTAATTTTCATTGCAAAATAAGCGCATGAAAAACATTTTTTTTTTTAAAAAAAAACGAAAAACACTCTAGCTCTGCGGCTACACCGTAGCACCAACACGCTAGTGACCAGTTTACAAAACACCATTATCAGTGGAAGTCGTCGCCTGCGAAGTGGAAGCACTCCTCGGCGCTGACCCCCACTCTCTCTCTCTCTGTCATGTTACTCTCCCGTACGCTCCATTCTCCTTCTTCTTCTTCTTCTTCTTCTTCTTCTTAGTTACTGATCCGCTTATATATCCCAAACGCAATGCACTATCTATCATCACTGATTTATTGCTGAAAAACTTTTTTTTCTCTCTGATTCATTGTTGCAGGAATGGCCGCAAACGCACCACCGCCACTTCTCCTTCTCCTCTTCCTCGCTCTCTCGATCTGCCATGCCGCCTCCACCATTCCCCAACCGATCTCCGATTCTCATCGATCCGCCGCCTTGAACCTCTTCGCCCCCACTCACGGATCCTTTCCCAGGTCAAAACCAAAAAAAAAAAAAGAAAACCCTAATTAAACCCTCTCTAAGCTTAATTTTAAATTGCGGTTATTGCAATTGCAGAAATGCTAGTTATTGCGATTGGAAAAAAAAAAAAAAAACGTAGCTGTTGCGAGATCGCCTCCACAAAATAATATTGCTGCCGCAGTTGTGGATTTTAAACCATGATATAGTTATTGCTGAAATTGATGCTGACGTTGTGTTTGTTATGTGTAGTTAAAATCAATTGCATTGTGATTTCGCTAATTGGATTCCATCAAGTCCATTTTATTTCTACGCATTTTATTGTGTTTTTTTTTTTTTCTGGAAAATGCTGTGTTTGATTCTGATCTGTGCAGATGCAGAAACATGTGATTATTTATTTATTTATTTATTATTATTATTAGATTTGTGTTGGTTTGTTGGAAATGGTTTTGTGAGTCAACTGATTGATACTCTGTTTCTGTTGTTATCAGTTTGCAGGATGCGTACGAGGCACTCAGGGTTTTCGAGATTCTCGCGATCGAAGAAAAGCATCGCGTGAGCGCGGACACTTGTGAGAAGGTGTTGGAAATTCTGGGGTCGTCTTCTTCATCCCTTAAGGATTTGTTCTATGCCTTGAAAGTTAATGGTATAGTGAAATGCAAGGTTGATGGAGAGGTTTTCAAGGTACTTATTTTCTTCATTAATTATTATTTGGTGGCAGCTGTTGGTGTGTTTTTAAATGGTGTGTCTAAAATCAATAATGATATTCTCGCATTCAAAAAATGACACAAATTTCATACATGGTTAATCGCATTCAAATTTTGGTTTGACTACCTATATTTGGTGGTTAACATGACAAAAAATTGATTATTGTCACCTTGTCATTGTGTTAACCACAAAATACACATCAATTATTGTCGTGTTGACCATAACATATGTGTGATAAACCAGAAATTTGTATATAATTAACCAGTGTAGGGAGGGTGGAAAAATTTGGTGTGATAGGATGATTACTTTTTGGTCTGAAAATTGATGCTAGAATTTATTTATCTTGTATAGGATATTGCTTCAAGACTCAAAGGCACTGTCAGTGATGCAAGTAATCTGCTTGACCTATACTACTCAGTTGGAACTTTGGTTCTTATAAAGGTAATTCTCTGGCCTCCACTTTACTCTGTAGACCCAAAGGACCATGTCACACGGGTTTTTATTAATGAAGGTTATTTCCTTGTCATTCTCCCTGTGTAGTTGATATCCCAAATTCTTTGAAATATGCCAAATCTTCTTTTTTGTTGTATTATTTTTAAATAGTGGACGTGTTACCGTGCTTTTCATTTTCGCTTGCTTGCAGATTGTAACGTGATATTATGTTTCGCTGTGGTCCTTACCTGCTTTTGATCAACCTCTTCTTTGTGTACAGGATCAGGATTCTAATGCTGATGTTCTTCTTGCTGATGCTGCGGGGACTTTTCAATCGATCAAGGTCCCTTATTTTTTGTTGTATTTGTCATTAGATAAGATGGGAGCTAGGTTTGCTTCTTGATAACTACTATTCTCGCCTCATGTAATGTGGATGATAGTAATAAGAGATTCAGTATAAGAACCGCACCCCAGCTTTATTAGCTTTTCCCCATATTCTATATCAATTATTGTTGCCGTAATTGCAATTCAAACTGTCATGTGCACATGTGATGTCATGTCCTCATTGTTGGCAGGCTCTAAGCCAAAGTGATGGAAGATGGCGCTACAGTTCTGATAATCCAGAGTCTAGTACTTATGCTGCTGGTAATGATCTGTCTGTTGATATATTATGTCTCTTTCGTATGCTTGATATTTTCTTCGTAAAGCTAGCATTATGAGATCCTTGGAAATATTGTAATTGCTGCAGTTGATCTTAACTGACAACTTATTCTTATTGTGTATTTTGCAGGATTAGCACTTGAAGCACTTGCTGGAGTGATCTCACTAGCATCTTCTGAAATTGATCAGTCTAAGGTAAAGTTCTGGATCTTTGAGCTGGTTGCTTCACTATTTTCAAGCTTGCATAGTTGAATAATTTTCATATATTGTCCAGGAATCCATTTAGATGGAATTAATTGCATTATATATAGTGTTTATGGGCATATGGTGAATCTGAAGTTATATAGAGTGTTGCGTACTTGCATTATGCTGACTCTGTTTAGCCTTAGCTATACATGCTTTCCTAGCTTTTGATAAATCTTGCTAATATACTATGTCCTGGCACCTCTATCAATATCTTATACTAGCTCCATATTGGCAGGTCAATACAGCTAAAAATGATATATTGAAGCTTTTTGAGAGCATTGAGAAATATGGTATGTTTAGCTTTTGCTTTTACCTCATTCAGAGTGAGAACTTTTGATGTTTATCTATAAATTTAGAATTTCCTAGCATGGATTTAGCAGCCATGGTGTCCTTTTGTAGCATTTGTTTTTTGGTAAGTGGTAGATTCTAAATTTCTTCTTATGTTAGTGCATTTTATGTTTTATCGCATTTTGTTTCTTATTTGTTCTTTTGCTGCTTGATTTCTTTTATTTCTCTCTCTCTCTCTCTCTCTCTCTCTCTCTCTCTCACACACACACACACACACACACACACACACACACACACTCTGTCTCAGCATAAATATTGATTAAGTTGCAACCACCTCCTTAAGATTTTAGTTATCATTGTTTTGCTGATAGTGTGGGTGTAAGCTTCCCAAGAGGAAGCTAGTTTCATTTTTTCTCTTTTCTTTTGCACACTAAAAAAATGTTGTTGTTATTCCAATTCATATTAACTACAAATTTCTCTCTCATTGGTACCATTACTATAGAATTGAGGGTTTCTGTTGGGTCAGCTGCCTCTATCAGTTTGCATGTAATAATGGGACCTTACTATTATTGATAAACTTGAGGTATAATTAATCAGTAGATCCCTATATTTTGACCAAATTTTCAATTAGATCTCTATAGTTTAAAAGTTTTTAATTAGGTCCCTACATTGGATAAATTTTTGTAGTCAAGTCTTTGGAGCAACCTAATATTACAAAAAAATTTCATATAGTTTAATAGGTCATCACCCACTTTTGCAAGCTCAAACATAAAAATTTATTCAACATAAACAAAAATTATGTAACGATGGATTACTCCAGGGACTTAATGACAAAAATTTATTTAATATAGGGGTCTGATTGAAATTTTTTAATACTATAGGGACCTAATTGAAAGTTGGATCAAATTATAGGAACCTGTTAATTAATTAAATCAAAACTCAATGCCCAAATTTTATGATCTAAGTAGCCCGAGAGTAGATGCATCTCTTCAAAATGCTTGAATCTTGACAGCCTATTTCTTGTGACGATTGAATAGGGTTGTGATTTTTGCATGTTTGCTTTAGTTCATTTTGGTCCTGTAGAGTGCCATTTGACATCAAGTGACATAATTTGCTTGAAGATTCTTGTGCATTAAGAATCTTTCATCCCCCATTTCCCTTAAGTTATTATTATTATTGTTTGTGCGCACGTGTGTGTATTTGTATATATATTGGGGATGTATAAAGAAAGCGAGAAGCTTATTTTATGCGAAAAATGAGAGAAACAAATCTTGGCTATTAAATCATACATGGTATGAAGCATGGATACACCAATTTGATGGTGTGTCTGCATGTCCGACACAAGTGGGACACCGACGCACGTTGGACACCAGTACGACATGTGTCCGACATGCTGTCTTACGTGTCCCATTTAAAAAATATTATTTTTTGACTCGAATACACATCGGACACAGCTGGACACGATCAAGACATGGCCTTCTTAAATTATATATATATATGTGTGTGTGTGTGTGTGTGTGTGTGTGTGTGCCGTTTCCGTGTCTTGTAATTTTATGAATTTGGTGTCTTCATGTCTGTGTCTATGTTGTGTCAAGTGTCTATGTCGGTATCTGTGCTTCCTATCAAGAGTAAAATTAAGGTCACATGATCACTTAAAAAAGTCACATGATTTTATGTTTTAATATTGACAAATTAATGTAAAATCTAATAGTCAAATTTTGCTCCTCTCACGCTTATAATTAATCACTCATCTGACTTGATATGATCCATAAACACATGTGCACACACACACACACACACACATATTAAATTTAACTGTATAGTTTGTCATACTGGACTTATATGAACATATTGTAAATTTACAGATGATGGAACATATTATTTTGATGAGAAAATTGTTGGTGGACATGAGCATCAGGGTTCTCTTTCTACAACCTCTTCAGTTGTTCGAGGAGTTACTGCATTTGCTGCTGTAATTTCTGGAAAAATAAATGTGTGGAGCGTAAGGGATTACTTTTAATTTTTTTAATCTGTAATAATATAATTTTAATGTTTTGGCTTTGCATTTTCCAGCTTCCAGGTGATAAAATATTGGGTTTAGCAAAGTTTTTCCTGGGCATTGGAATCCCAGGAGATGCCAAGGACTTCTTCAATCAAGTTGAATCATTAGCTTTTCTAGAGAGCAACAGGCAAGTGCTTTTATAAGACAATCTATTGTCTAGCAATATTTCATTTTCCTTCTCTTTCTTCTTCTTCTTCTTCTTCGCTTATGTATTGACTTCTTCATGATATTCAGCAACAATATATGTAACTCTGCCCTCTTATTGTGGTGTAGGGTTTCCATCCCATTGATATTGTCACTTCCTGAAACAGTTTATTCATTAACCGAGAAAGGCCAGCTTAAGGTATGTAGCTAAGTTGAAGTATTTAAAATGCTTGTTTTGCTAGTATTGAAACTACTTTTTGGTTAAACTAAACAGTTAGTCCCTATAGTTTTGTCTGATTTAGATTTTGGTCCCTGTAATTTTTCCCTTTGATATTGGTCCATATTTTGGACTTTGGTCCTTGCCATAATGCTGTTGGTATTATATCCTACTGCTTTCCATTAAGAATTGGTCCATATAGTATCAAATTATTAAGGTATTGCTCCCCGAGGGACCAAAATCCAAATTAATGGGACTCTATATATATATATAGGGACCCAAAATCCAAAGTGGGTAAAAATATAGGACTCATATTTTAGTTTAACCTTAGTTTTTCTTCAAAATTGGGATATTTTGAGTAGTTCATGGTGTATTTGGGTTTCTGTCCCAATGCCTTGTCATGACATTTGGCATTTGGCATTCTTGTTTAACAAAAAAGTAGAAAATAGTCATTAACTTGGTAGCCCTCTGGTTGTAATCCATTTCAGGCCCCAGCCATCCTGTCATAATCTTGCTGTTGATGAGTCAAACCTCTTTGAAAGTTCAAATGCAGTTCATAATTCTGATTAGGCTTCCTTTGGCACCAATAGTACTTGTTATTATAATATTACTTATTAGCCCATTTATTTTCAATATATCTTTTTTCAAAAACAATTAACAAGCTCTAATTTGCACTCTAGTTGCATTTTCCTTCATTTTTTGCTTGTTGATTTATCTGCATGCCATGCTACATCAATACCTCACCCTTTAATATCTGCATGCAGCATCTGCTTCACTCAGCCAAACAATTTTACTTTTCTGTTGTGGTCTCTTTAGATTTGTGACTGTTCAGTGTTTCTATTCTTATTTACTGTTGAGAAAAATATGACAAATGTCTATTACAAATTTAATCAGGTTAGCGTGAGTACAGCACTTGGTTCAGCTGCACCACCTCTAACAGTTAAGCTTGTCCGAGCTTTCAGCTCTGGTGCAAAAGATTCAGCTATTATTGAGAGCAAGGTAAGTGATGAGTCAAATGACTTATTTTGAGGGGTGAGGCATGAGAATTTTATTTTTCCCTACAGTACTGTCATTTATTTTCCCAGGATTCTTTCTTATCTCTGGTGTCTTCTATTTTGCATGACACAGGAGCTCCAGTATGACCAAAAGAGTGGACTTCATGTCTTGGATGCTTTCACAAATGATGTGGATGTGGGGACATATGTGTTTGTTTTTGAGGTATTCTTGTTTGTTTCATCTGGGGCTTTAATTTTCATTTTCAGTTGCATCAAGTTATATATGTATCCACCTCTCAATCATAATATCTAACCCTGTTTTGTAGATTGTGCTTCATGACTCTGACAGCAAAAAAGTTTATGCTACTGGAGGCCAAATTCATGTGCCAAAATATGTTACCGGAATTATTGAAGTTAGCAATGCAGAAATTGCAGTTCTGGACAGTGACCTTGGAAGTGTTGAAACCAAGAAAACGTATGTTTCTGTTGTGATATTTAGGATCGTTCTGATTGCTTATTAGTATGTCATATTGTCATAAGCTTTTGCTTCTGTCCTGTATTTGACTTATGAACTTGTTACATATGAATTTATCTCTGTGCCATATTTCTGTTTGTAACTCTTGCATGTGGTGATTTTTTCATTTTTCAACTTCCATTTACCAATGCAGTCTAAATCTAGCTGGAAATGATGTTGTTTCACTCTCAGCTAACCACCTACAGAAGTTGCGTTTGTCTTTGCAATTGACAACTCCTCGTGGTCATGTTTTTAAGCCTCATCAGGTTTGCAGTTGCTGTGTAGACCTTTTAAATGAATGTCATTCCCATGCCCTGTATAATTGAGGATTTTGTTGTTCTGCAGGCATTTTTCAAGTTGAGACATGAGACGAAGGTTGAACACATCTTTGTGGTTGAAAATGTCGGCAAGAAGTTTGAGATCACTCTCGTTAAGTATCTCTTATTACATATTTCACTGTCTAGATTCGGAGTACTTGTTCAATTTGTTACATTGTGTAATAAATGACTATTACACATGGCTGAATTCATAAGCTTTATCTGCAATTCTACATAGTTCATATCACTCTTGAATATAAAAATCAAGTGATTCATCGGATAGAGAAGTTATCTACTGGCTATATTATATTGCATCTTTAACCAGTCGTAAGGCAACAATGAGGTTATTTATCTATTATGTTGGAACTGTTGAGCTGCCCTAACTGCTTTTTAGCCGGCTGCAACAGAGGTGCTTATGATTTTTTGTTTTGCCCTTATCTTGATTCTCTTCTTCTACCAATTGTTCTTGTTTTGCTTACATTGTTGTTTTGGCTTGTAGGATTTTCTTGGCTTGGTGGAGAAACTGTTTTATCTCTCGGGCAAATATGACATTGAGCTGACTGTTGGTGATGCTGCCATGGTCTCTTGCAATACCTTATCTTTTTCAATTTCCCCTCTTCCCCCCCAGTACAGAAGTGCTGAGTGAAACTACTTTGTTTCAGGAAAACTCTTTCATATGTTTACTGGGCCATGTTGAATTAGATCTTCCAGAAGCACCTGAGAAGGCAGCCCGTCCTCCTCCACCACTAGTTGATCCTTACTCAAGATATGGGCCTAAAGCAGAGATAACTCACTTATTCAGGGCTCCTGAAAAGCGACCACCCCTGAATCTCTCTCTTGCTTTCTTGGGTTTGACCCTTTTGCCATTCATTGGCTTTTTGGTTGGGGTAAGTCTTATTATAATACTCACTCGTGTGTGGCATAAATGTACTTGTGCCTTGTTTAAGAGAAGGCAGCAGTGTAGATAAGAACCAGAAAAATAGGACAAGTGGAAAGTGAAAATGTGGTGTGTTTGTCTAGGCACGCTATTTAATTTTATGAACTTACCTTTATGATTGTTAGCATGAGAATGTTATGTTCGATAAGTGGACACACTAGACAAAATAAAATTGGGAACATCTGCATTAGAGAGAAGTTGGGGTAGCATGTATTGTGGACAAAATAGTAGAACCTCATTCTTAAGTGATCTGTTAATGTAAAGAGAAGAAGAGTTAAAACTTCAATAAGAAGATTAGATCAGATGGATCCTAGATCAATGGTTAAAGGGATACCAAGAGTAACTATAGACAAAGTCAGTAAGGATGACTTACTTTTAAATGGCTTATCTATAGACATGATTTATGACAGGACACAATAACTTTGTTTGATCTATATAGCCGACCTCACTTAGTGGGAAAAGACTTAGTCGTTATTGTTGTATCTTTACGATTGTAATCTCTGTTAGTTTAGTCAACAAGCACTCAAATAAGATGACATTCTCATTTTTGGAAATTTTGGGACAAAAACTGTATTTAAAATTGCTTCACTCTTCTTTTTATTAATTGTTGGATATATCTTTTTTTCTTATAATTAGGATGAAAGAACTCTTCGTGGTGAATCTGATTTTGATAATGGGGTCCCAACTTGAATGGCTTGTCTCTCACATTACCTTGCAAACTCTTTTCCCAATTTTAAGATATATTTTTGTTTGGGAAATGAAGATGGTTTACAAAAGGAAAAGGTTCTTATCTGCTTAGAACTCAAGAAGAGAGAAAACAAGAGGCATTTTAAAGTTAGAGCAGTGTTAACTGGAGTCATGACTTATGAGGATACTATATGTAAAATTTAGCATGTAAATTTAATATTTGAAAGATTCTACTTAAAACTCTCGAGAATTCCATAGTTATCTGTATGAAATTAGGCCTCTATGAACTCCTAGAAGAGAAAAAAGGAATTAGGCCTGGCCCTTGTCTGATGGATTCAAGTTGTTAATGGCTTAAACATTTAAGTTGTTTATAGGGATTGTCAGGCAACTGCATTCATTGTTGTGCAACAATGAAATTGTTGGGCTGCTTTTTTTCCTGTTGATTTGATCTGTCTTCCTGTATGGCAGTTAACATTTGTCATTCCCTCTTATGTCATTTACAGTTATTACAGTTGGGGGTGAACCTGAAGAGTTTCCCTGGCTCAGGAGTACCTGCTATATTTGCCATCCTTTTCCAGCTCAGTATCGCAGCAGTTCTGTTGCTTTATTTACTTTTCTGGTTGAAGGTATGTCCGCTCTGCATTCATGTAACATTATTAATTGATCCCATTAAACATGTTTCAGTAAGGTTCTTCTATGTGTTGATGTCTATTGGTCTCTGTAGACTAGAAGTAATTATCGTTATCAATCAGAAGCATTATCTCCCGTGAAAATGATTAAATAACATGAATACCTGGTGGATCTGATGACATTGATGCATAATGGCCTTTATTAGAACAGTGTTTATTTTCATTCATTTTCTCATCTGAAAGGGCAATACCATCAGTTTATTCCAACTTTTTCCTCTGAAGTGCTTATTTCTTGTCATTTTTGCTCATGTGCAGCTGGACCTGTTCACTACACTGAAAACGCTAGGTCTTTTGGGAGCTTTCTTGATGTTTGCGGGACACAGAATTCTTTCCCATCTTGCTTTGACATCAACCAAGTTGAAGTCTGCATGAGTGAAACAAATAATGTCTATTTATAAAGCGATGACTAGAGAATTTGAGCTTTTCCATTGAAGAAATGTTTACCAGTCCAATTTTGTAGGACCTTTGTTGTACACGCTATTGACAAATTTAGAGAGCTCAATTAAGTCGTTTAGAGATAAGAACCCAAATTATATGATCAGAGAAAGTTTTATCCTTGATCTTGCTTTATTCTGATGAATGCCATTGAGGCATTGATAGACCACCTGTTTTAGCATATACTACATCCCCTTCGCATATGGTAAGCTCAGCTTTTTAAAGACTAAATGCTTCCCGGGTTCCGATCATGTATTCTCCATCGACCCTGTTCGGTATCTAGTAGTCAATATCACATTCTACAAGTATTTAACTTTTTAGGTGTCTAATATTGTGATTTACCATGTGAGGATTGTTATTTGCTTTTTTGAGATTCAGCGAATGGGATTAAAGGTTGGAGAGTTCATGATCTGTGGATCTGAACGTGTTTTTGGGGCATTTTTGTTGTATGTAACGGCTGTTCGAATGTTTATGCGCTCGTTTGGCTGAAGCTATATCTACTGAAGCTCCTATATCTTGTTTAAACTAAAAGAATAATCTTTATGGACTGAGTATAAAATAATTTTATGATTCATCATTATTTTATACTATCAATATATAAAAATTAATATCTTAAATTAAACTATAGGCTGGTCTCATATCTTCGTCAATGCATATAAATAGTAAAGCACATATTAAAGTAAAATATGAACATTCTCAATTTCTCCAGTAATTTGTTAAAATTTAGAAACAATACAATTCCTCAGATTCCTCTAATTTTCTCAATAACAATGACATGGTTACAATGTTTGCATGCAAAAATTCAAATACGATGATTTGGGTAAGCTTCCACTGTAACTCAAGCCTATAGTAAAGAGAATAAGAACAACCGAATTACATATTAAAAAAAAACACCTAAAACATAGGAAAGAGCTATAAGAGCAATTTTTCCACGACAGTGTGGTCATCTTTCACTCAACATTGCCGAGATTTTACACTTCCAAGTGAATAATAGAGTACCATCCATCTTCAGTGGGAGTATGTCACTATTCTGAAACCCTGATGCTCTCACTTGTCAACCAAATCTTCTTCTGAATTATCAATACTGCATCATCCTTACCTTGATCTGGATCTTGCTCTACACCAGACAAGGCCACTTTCTCCCAGTGCAATGCTGGTAAGAACTTCTTTATCGACAACACCACTGACGGCTTATCGCGGACAATGATGAAACCCTTTGGCCTGAGGATTCTATCCATCTCAATCAATAAATCCTCTGGACTGCATTCCTTCTCAATGATATCAGAAAATATAGTCCATGCATGGATTAGATCATATGTACGAGGGTAGGTTGAAAATGCTTCACACCTGTCACATTGATACCAAAACAAGGTCACACAAAGGTACTGCAAAGGCAAAAAGCATGTAGGTTAGTTGGCACCAGACCAAGCTTTGAAGTCTAATATTAATATCACAGCAGTGAGTATAGGGCAATTGTAAGGTTGCTTAGCAGCCTTGTGACCTGGAGGTCACGAGTTCAAATCCTGGAAACAATCTCTCTGCTTATGGAGGTAAGACATACATCTACCCTCCCCATATCCCATCAGATGAGGGCCTTGTGCCTTGGGCTGCCCTTTTTCTATCAATAGAACAACAGTATTTTGAGTTGGTATCTTGCTTTTTACGTTCATCATTTGCCCCAAGGAGAGTACCACAACAACATCCAACCCTTTTCCCACAAGGTGGGTTGGCTAAATGAATCAAATGATACCATAGGGTCCTATTAGAAACCGTGTCTCTAGTCAAATCACTAATTTTTTTTTAACGGCCCCAAGGAAATCTTTTCAGCAAAAAAGTGAATCAAATTTAACAGGAACTGCTGTTATATATATACCCTAGTGAAGATCATTCCTTTCATAAATATAAGAGTCATACCAGTTGTGAACTGTTCCCAACAGTCCTCTGTCAAATATTATCTTGAGAGTGTTTGGCCCATTTTCTGGCACTACATTCATAACCCAAACATCTTTGTCCTTCAGAGCAGCAGCAAATGAACCAAAATTTGCCTTCATGTCCATCACATTCCGAATTGTGTCAGGCTTAACTTTATTGCCCAGCATGGTCCAGTAATTATCAACTTGTTTTTGCCAAACTTCCTGCAAAAAATTAGTCCTGTCACATATCTGACGTTTCTAGCATGTCTTTGCTTGTCCATGCCAATGCCCAGAGCAAAGATAATTAGACAGGAATTAAAAGAGGAAAACAGGATATATTCTGAATTACCATGTCCTTCTCAAACGTGTCAGTAGAATAGTTAAAGTCGGCAAGACGAGGAGGTGGAATAGTCAATCGAGCTGGCCAAGGAGCCAAACTACTTCCTCTTGCTTTGTGCATTTCTGTATAGACCAGCAGAACAGTTATTGACTTTTCAACTTTCAATATAAGATTCATCAATTAATATAAGAAATTGCTGAGATGGAACAAAACAAAACCATCCAACAATAATATATGTAATCAGAGAGAGCACAGACTTATCTAGAATGGCAAAAGCTACTTATTTATATGGTCAACTCTTCACTTGTGTACGCAACAGTATAATCACAAGGCAGTACTTTTTGCTGCACTTGTTTGTTTCATCATTTAGATTCAGAGTTTTTAGAGCAATTAATGGTCTGGGAACATTCTTATTATTAGTTTTATCTCATGGTCTTGAGATTTACAAAACAGACTAAATCATTGCATGAAAGAGGGATATTATCACTTACGATCAGTGTAACGTGTGATGCAAGCTTCCATATTAACTCCCCAGACAGCATCAGGATCATCATCAGATTTGCAGAGTGGAGGCTGAGTACCAGGCTTTCTTTTTAAGTAGCAATCATTTGTAAGAGGCTTCACCCATATAACAGTCTGGTTCCTCTTAGCGGCTATTTTCCAACACATCCGCTCCACAAGAGCACTCATTTCTGTCCAAATTCTCCTATCCTCCTCGTCTTGAGCATAGGCTTCAGGAGATGAGTAGGCAAAGTAACCTCCTGGCCTGAGTAGCCTATCCAGCTCAAGGAGAAGTATACCATCTCTTTGAAGCCAATCAATTCTACAGCGAGAACAATGAGCGAGTTCAAATGATCTACTAGGGTACGGTAGTCTTTTTGTCCCCAACACTCCAAGATATGCTGGAATTCCTCTCTCTAAAGCAAACTGGATTTGGTTTTCATGAACATCATTTGGTGCTAATGACATTGCAATCACATTAGAAGAAAGTAAATATCCTCCGAAGCTTGCAACACCACAGCCAACATCAAAAACATTACGGAGTCTTCCTCTATTGTTTATATTATTGTCCGGAAAGTTCAGCATCTGTAATACCAGTCATCATGAATATAAAGTTATAAACATTTCGTTGAGTAAGAGCTTTATGCTTTGGTGATTATTTTAGTCCCAGACCAAATAGGAGTAACCAGCTTACATTGGCAATTGATGCAATATATTTATCAGCGCCATAATGGAAATGGGTTCCTCCACCAGGAAAAACTATCTTTTCACCTTTTACAACCATCCAGTTCTGGTCAGATTTCTCAGTTGCAAGATGGGTATGAGGTATATTTGCCTTCCATACCTGATCTCTGCTTTTGGGCCACTTGATTGGAATCTATTATTATCAAGAACAACCGAGACAATTAAAGCTTAAGGACATAAAAATTTCTAAATATTTGAACTTTCTTAGTTCCATCTAAGAAGCAATGCTGGAGAGAGGAAGAGGAGTCACCTTGTACCCTGGAGGAGGGGGAATCAAACAATTATAGCGCCTCTCAGGCATTGGGCAGTGTCGCTCATAATGCTCCATCAAAGCCAGATCAAGCTTTAATCTTGTTTGGTATATGAGATTTCTGTCTAGGCATGGAATGAGCTCTGATAGACGATCATCACAGACCTTAAAAAAGGTAAATAGAAAAGTAACATAACTTGAATGCTTCATATCGGAAACTAACATTTGAGACTAGCGGCAATGTAAAAGTAATTTTATTCTTTTTTTTGGTTAAGTTCAGATTGAGATATCTCACTGGAATGGTCTTTGGAACAGCACTGGTTGCGGAGAAAGATTCATCATTATCCCCGTCCACTCTCCAGCTAAAGTGTTTCAAAGATTTGCTACCAGACTCAATAGAAGACGAGCCACTATTCTGAGAATACAAATAAAATAAAGCACCAAGAGTCACCAAAACCAACATAATTGTGACCGGCTGCTTTCTCGGGTTCCCATCCCCTCTTCCTCTCACCATTCTTGCCACTACATAAGAGTCACCTATATCACTATGACTTTCAACTGGCAGAAGATTAAAATGAACAATGATAATTGAAAAGCCAAAGCAATTATTCAGCCAAATTAACCATCCCAAAATTTTCTCACCACACTCACTCGCTACTGATCCAAAATTTGCCCTTGATTTTAAGGGGACCAATTCAATGACCCTTGTTCCACACAGCAACTAGTTGATGCAGTTGAGAACAGCAAGAACAAGAACTGCACTGAACATTGAAAATTGAAAAAACACCAATGAAACAGCATCAGCAGCCCTCATGCCATCACTCAACACTTTGAAAAACAACCAATATCATCTCTTTGTGGGACCTGTTGCCAATTCCCTCACCAAACAATAAAATATAATAGAATATATAATAAAACAAAAAGCAATAAATGATAGCCTCAATAATGAACATCAAAACCAAATCTAAGTAACATAATAACAATAGAACCAGTTTTTAAAAATATTCCAAACGTGAAGATTAGCAAAAATCTAAGTGGCACACACCAGCTATGCCTATGAGTAAATGCGTATGAATTCATATGAAATAGTGCAAAGGAAGCAAAAGCGTAAAAGGGCAAAAGGGTAAAAAAAAAAAAAAAAAAAAAAAGGACGCATCACCGACAGTTGGAGGAATGAAAAAGATATTTGGGTGGTAACAACATTTTGGGGTGCCAAAGGCAAAGAGATATACATCTATGAAATGGTGAAAAGGTTCCATTTTGTGAATGAAAGCGGCAATTGGGACACAAAGGGTATTGAGAAGAGGTTGAAAATGGATCTGGGGTGTTAGTGTGAGGTATGGGAAGGGTGAATATAGTGGCATGGATAGAGAGAGAAAGAGGGTTAGAAAGAGACAACAACGTTGTACACAACGCACAACACAGTATTGCGTACCTAAGACTCAGGGAAGAGTTGGTTTCAGTTCAGAGGTTGCAAAAGAGAAGAGAGTGGAAGGGGTGGTGGGGCATCGGATTTCGGACAGTGTAACATCCAAAACTGGAATAGGCATAGGATTCACTTGCGTGTGTCATTCTATTTTGTGACTCATATAGTGAGATTATGAGATCTAAGTCTAATTCTTATTAAGAAAAAAATTACAGCTATATTTTTAGAATCAACTGTAAAATTTTTTTAAATATATATTCAATTATATATTATTATATCAGTAAAATTATTTAATTTAATTATTTATTATTTTAAAATTTTTTTAAATAAAAGTATATAATTAAATAATAAAATAAAATTTTATTATATTAGTTATGCATCAAAATTAATCTTATATTTTTATATTCATTTCATTTTATTCTTCAATTAAATAATTACATTGGACAATTTTTTTTAGATGAATATATATTTTTAGCTTTTAAATTATGGATTTAATTTATATGTATTATTAGTATAAAATTTTTTTATATAAATATCTAATTATATATTATTATATTAAAAAAATACTTGACTTAATCATTCACTACTGGAATGATCATGCAAGTTAGTCCTTGATAATATCCTTAGTGGACATATTGGTCTTTGACAAAAATAAATTAGTTTCGGGGTCCTAACAAATGCAAAAATAGGCAATTTAGTCCCTCATTTACTTACAATTAATAAAGAGTGCGATATATAGGTTACATGTTAACCATGAACTTCTAATCTTATCCCATGTAATATCCCCTTAAAATTTCCAAACATCCAATATAAAAAAAGAAAGAAAGAGAAAAAGAAACTCCAACGCATAATGCTGTTCACACTATAAATGCTTAAAAAGTTTTAATATCAGTATAAAATGCAGAAAAAATACAAAATATGTACACTTAATAATAGCACCATTGTTTTAATCATAGTATTAGAAAGGAAATAGAGTTTGAAAATTTTGAAATATTAAATTTAAAGCTCAATGCATTTGGGGTTTCTTTTTTTATTTTGGTTGCATATTTGGGGTTGTTAGTGCCACATTAAATAAGGTTAGAATATTCTGATCAGTATATAACCTATATATTACACTTTTTATCAGTTACAAGTAAGTCATGGATTAAAGTATATAACTTTTACAATTATAAGTAACTTACATATCACACTTTTTATTAGTTACAAGTCAGTCGGGGACTAAAGTATTTAATTTTTACAATTGTCAGAGACTTGATAACTAATTTATTTTTATCAAAAACTAATCTATCTACCAAGAATATTGTCAGGGATTAATTTAAGAATTTACCCAACTCTTAAATAACTCATTTTAAAAAAAAAAATCTGCATATTATTATTTAATTTAAAAATATAAGAAATTTGATTTAAGTCCTACCTTCTAATTATCCCAATTCTTTGGCACATTTGTAGCTGCAAATTGGTGATTAAGTACCATTATCATTAATAATGGCTATTTTTTCAAACAAGATTAAAAATAATTAGTTTATTCAAGTATTCCGACACATATTTCATAGCAAATACGGATTAGGGAGAACTTTTCCCTTAAATTAAACTTAGTTAAAAGAAAAAGATACCAATAATTTATGTTAAAAAAATATCATTATTATTACCATGTTTGGTGTTGTTTCTACCCAGGATATTGCTTTTATAACTACATATTTTGTATGGTATTAATACTTTTTAATAACAAGTTAATATTAGTCATAAATTTTTAACCTTCAAATATAATTTTAAAAATACTTTTATTTTTAAGAAAATTAAATGTGTAACTTAATAGTATTACTGATTATTTAAAAATATTGACACTTTTATTTAAAAATAAATAAATAAATATACCGGTGAAACCCTTTTTATTCAATGAAAAGAATGTGACAAGTGACGGAGTTCTTTTGTTAAATAAACTAAATTTTTGGTCTTTTAATGTTTGAGGATTTTTAATTAGAGAGTAATTTTGGTGTGCTGCCAGTGTAAAAAAATTTTACATTATTATTCTATCATATACTTCTATTTATGAGACTTTCAAAATAATAGATAATTCATAATTAAGTTAAACACTTTTACTAATATAATAATAGATGACTAAATGTCTATATAAATTTTTTATATTAATAATACATTAAAATTAAATTATTTTAATTACTTCTTTATATTTTAAAAATTTATATTGAATTGCTGTAATTTTATTAAGAACTATTCTCAATCTTTCTTCACCTTTGCACCATAAAACGGAGGAAGTAAATTGGCTATTTTAAAGCAAATTAAGTAATTTGTCCATTTTAAAGCGAATGTTTTATTTTAAAGGAAATGTGAGGATGTATAATCGTAATAATGCCCAATTAGTTTAAGTGGTTTAGTATTTATTTCTTTTAAATAAGGTCTCAAATTTGAATATTGTATATAGTAAAAAAATATTTTTTAAAGTTAATTTGTCTTTAAAGTTAAATAATTTATTTAAGTGCTCATTTTATAGACAAATTAATTTTGAAAATTTTTTTATAGTATTAATTACACAATGAGAAATATTTTTTATAACGATGAATTGAAAATTTAATAATTTATTATGCCACACCATTCAAATGAAGAGATTAGTTTTAATATATTATTAGTGTGAAGTATTTTACATTGTTAATCAATTACACAACATCATATGTATAACTTTTGAGAAAGTTATAAGAGTAGAACATTTTTAATGACATAATAATATATTATTATGTGAATATGTTTAAGAAAAAAAACTTTTACATTGATAATGTATCGAAATTAAATTCTTAAATGAATCCTATAATCAAAACTACATTTTCATCGAGAAAAACTACATTTTTGTCACTGAAAACTTTGGGAAATAACAAATTTGTTTACGAAATAGAAAACATATATAATTTGGTCCATTAATTTAATCATAAGTTAATCCATTTGAGGGACCAATTCCGTCAAGTTTAGTGATTGAATTGTATTTCTTTTGTTATAATCCCTTTAGGAGTTCAATTCTATTACATGCAGGGATTTTGTTATGATGTGGTTAAATTTAGAAACCAAATTATATGTGTTTTCTATTTTAGGGATGAATTTGTCACACTCCAAAGTTTTCAAAGACAAAAATAAGGGGTTTGTTTGGTTCCTATTTTCATTTCACATATTTCATGTTTTGAAGATTTTGTGAAGGAAGCAATAAAAATAGTGAAAATAATAAAATCCTATTTGTTGTTCTCATTTCTTCTTTTCAATATTTCCTTCACAAAATTCTAAAAATAGGAAACATAGTAAATGAAAATAAAAGATAAAAACAAGAAATGCAAATTAAAATAGAATAAATTCATAGTCATATTTATAAAATTTGACCCGTGATTGACTCGAACAAGGCTCTAGGTGACTGGGTTACTAGTTTAATCAACGAATCATAAGTTGAATCGAATACAATTAAATAAATATATAAAAATATATTAAAATTCAAATAAATACAATAAAATGGCATTAGTAATTAGCAATTTAACACATTTAAGATATCCAAAACATGAATAAATAACATAAGATCACAATTGTTGCAATGCACTAACAATATTTATCCAACTTGCTGAAAAAATTTCACACTTCATAACCCCAAAGTCTCAAACAATGAACCATCACCAACATTCATAATGCAAGCCAAATCCAACGCAGGTCAAGATTAAGAGAACAAAACAATCTCAGAACTACAAGTTACGAAAAAAAAACTCAAAATACCACATATTAAATACAAAATACCACAAAATCACAAATCTTAGACATAGAATAGAAAAGAGAACTGAGAACAAACCACTGCACCAATAAATGGTGGTTGGCAACTGCAAGGACAATGATCGGCAGGGTTGCTGGCGAGGAGTTGGGAGGATGAATAGTGCCACAATGACATAGGTTTTGGGCTTTTGGCCTTCATTTGCTTCTGTCATTCTACTTCTTTTGTTTTTCGTTTTGCCGTTTTGCTTTCATTCACAGTTTCTATTTTAAGCTTAGGGATTTATTTATTCTTTTAAATTATGTTCAAAATGATGTCATTTCCACCTATATATATAAGACCCAATACAATTTAATCAAACCAGCCACATCACCGATTTTTGGCTAAAATCACTGTGTCGACCGAAATATCTAATCTTTGGAGTGGCTCAAATTGGCTAGTTGGTAGGTTCGTTGGTTTAGTGGTTCAACTAGCCAGTCCGAGCTAGTTTTTGTAACAATGCATGTAGCTTAACTCCTGTTTTTTCTTTTGAGATTAAGGGTAGAGATAGGTCAGGCGGTTCATTGGGTGCCTTCGACTTAGCCTGCATTAGGCCTAGTTTAGCTTAGCTTATTTAATAAACAAGTTAGACCAAGGTTTTTTAAAAATCATTTTTAACTAAAAATGCCATTCAATATGCTATGAAAAAATGCCTATTTGATCTAACTTACTAATCTATTATTATTATTATTATTATTGTTTCAGAAACCCTAATGATCCAACAAAAAAAAAACCCTAATGATATCCTAATGAACGTCATCACAAAAACTCGGGATATTGAAGGGGTTGGGTGGCCCCTCATTTTTGCTACCACTTGCATTTCTCTTTGGCAGAACAAAAATGAATTTATTTTTGAAGGGAGATTATTGACTAGTCCAAGCTTTAACTATAAAATTATTCATTTGGTCAAGGATTATAACAAGCTATGCTGGCTTATGGAGATGCTCGGATTAGAATCAAGCCATACTAGGTGTTGAATATCTCATGGGAGCCATGAAATTAAATTCTGGTTGTTCTGTTCTTCAATCGACTGTAGAAGCTACTTGTGGTTTTCTTTTATTTTCCGGATCACGTGTGGTGGTCTCGATGGAGATCATAATGGAAACTTTCTTTTTTGTTGGAGAGAGGGGCAAATCATGGGTCTTAGACTCGGACTCAAACGTGAGTCCCTTAAGTCCACGGATGTAGTTGACATTGGGTTCCAAGTCTAACCAAATGATGTAAGCCCTATCTGCATAATTAATGGTAACTTTGTTATGGCTTTTTATGCCAATTTGGGCCACTAGTCAATCATTATGGTTGAGCTATGGGGAGCCTATTTTGGTCTTACGCTAGTGCTTAAAGTGGGCTTTAAGCAAGTTGTGATAAGCTTGGATTCTCAATGCACTGTTGGTTTCATGGAAGTCAGCGTGGATCTTGTGCATCTGTGCTTTCCCTTGGCGTAGGCTATCTATGATACAGTGGGATGGAATTAGTTTGTTGTGATGCGGCATTCTTATAGAGAAGCAAATGCCTGTGCAGATGCTATGGCAAAGCCTGGTCATGTAATGGAGCTAGCTTGCATGTCTTTAGTCATTCTCCTTCTTTTATTTCTACTATTTTTAGTAAAGATTATGCGGGTGTGCTGTTTCCTCGTATTGTAGGCCAATAGTCCTTTTGTATTTTTCGGCTTTTCTAACCCTATATATATTCAAAAATAGATTTTTTTTGACCTATTCAAAAAGTCTTTTGACCATAAGTGAGGCTCAAAGTTGTAACACCTCAATTTAGCTGTGTTTATAATTAATATTATTAAAGATTAATTAGTACTAAATTTATAAAATAGAGATAAGAATGCAAAATAATAAGAGTGATAATAGCTAAAATTTTGTTGGTAATAGAATTTTATCCACACCGTAAATATTTTAAGAATAGTTCCTTAGAACTTGACAAAATGATTTGATAGGAATTTAAATATAAGAGAGTTTAGTTATCAAAAAATTTCATTTATTAGATATGGTCTAAAGTGAGCCACACTACCAGAAACTTCATGAAGTAATGTGGGCCACTCATCTATCACAATTGCTTTTTGATAAATATCTCCCCAAAAACCCTAATCAACTCATCATTTCCTCTTTCTTAACCACCACTAGCTGAAACTCTCCCTTTTCCCTTCCTCCTTCATTTTTGCTCACACCATCTCACAAACTCTTAGTTCTTTCTTGTTCCTTAAAAATCTATTTGATTATTGTGCTTGTTTCCTATCTCTAAAACTATTTACAAGCAAAAACCTTTCCTCTTTAGGTTATATTCAACTTCAGCCAAGAAGAAAACGAGAAGGGTTTAAGTGTAGTTTGTGGCTCCAAGAGAGTTTTAGAGGTGTTGGAGACAAGATTTGAAGCTCCTTTTAAGCTTAAAAGTGAGTTAGGCTCTTAAATCACCCTATACGTGATTGTATAGTTAGATGAGCTATAGTTTTCATTCTTTTAGTTTCTCATATATTATGGTTCATGATGATGTTCTTTAGGCTTATATCAATGAGTTGGAACTAGCGAAATTTTAGTTAGTGAAGGAAACAAGGTAGGGACTCACACATGTTCACAAACAGAAAATAGGACAACTAAGATAACCACGGACAGTGTTGGATTTATGGACCAGATCTAAAGCTAGGGACCTTCAATAGAAGTGAAACCAATTTTAGATGAAATCTAACTTATAGAGAGTATACGCACGAAATTTGAGGTTCATTGGACTTAAGATGGATAAGATATGAATTTTTGAAATAGACTGTCGGCAAAGTAACATATGCTGGAGCAATATGTGTTCTAATGGGCATAACTTGACCCATAGACCTTCAAATTGAATGCAACCAATTTTGTTAGAAAGTTAACACATAAAAGAATAAGCTTGATAATACTCAAATTTAAACTTCCAGTGAATTGCTCCTAATAATTCTACGAAGTTATCCTATACTCTATGGGTACCAAAATAGGACAGCCACAATGTAGAGCTTATAACTTAAGTTTTGCTTAAGTAAATTAACTGGGGCTTCATTTGTTTGAAAGAGGATTTAAGTGAGTATAAGTATGTTAAATTTCAAAGCAAAATGATAAGAAAGGAATTTTTAGTGATTTTCCTATTCTTTGACATCCTAGTTTATCCTAAAACAGAGCACTAGTGAATCATCTGTAAGTATCTTAAGTTATACTTATTAAAATTCAGTGGGACCAAAGAAGCTTAAGAATAATAGACTAATAGAGCAACCTGTCTATAGAATTTGAGCTTAGAAGGATTCAAATTGTGATTTTGATGAAATTTATAAATTTGGGCAGAATTAAAGAACTTAAGTCTAAATTGTAGTCAAAGTGCACATAACTTAACTTAAGGGTCTTAAATTGTATGAGACCAACACTAATTGAAACGTTGATAAATATATGTTGGTTTAGATACCATATCAATATAAATGCCATGGGACTGCTATTTGTTGGAATCTTTGTGACTAAGGTATTCCTCGCTTTCATGAATATACATGCGATTGAGATTATGATTCCTATGTTGGAAATTGTTCTTTTATGTGACTGGTTGTATAATCCACTATTGCAAACTTTGGGGACTCATATTACAGCTGTCATACTACCAAATTTCTGATAGAAATGTTTTAGAAGTAAGTACATGGTATGAGTATATATGCATTCAAACATCCCCATGAATCATTATGACCAAGGAATGCATATAAGCATACAAATTAAGAAAGCATGTGAACAGATAATGCATGCTAAGAACATAAGAAGATGAGATCTCTTCACTTGGAAGTGGTTATGAGATCCCTCTACTTAGAGGCAGTTATATATTAAGATTATAAGATTCCTTCACTTGAATGTAGTTATAAGATCCCTCCACTTAAAGACAATTATAATAAAATTATGAGATCCCTCTATATTAGAGATAGTTGGTCAAAATGAGATCCCTCTAATTTAGAGACACGTGGATCCCTTTGTCGATTAGTATTGTGTGATGACGGTCACGAAATAAGCTCATTTCCCAAAACAGTCTATCCAAAGGCAATAAAGATTAAAGGCACATGCTAAGTAAAAAAGTAAATGAAAAAGTGCATCAAGTTATACACTCATGCATTCATGAGTATATAACTTGTTTGCTTTTATTTGATAGTTTAATCTATTAGAACAAAGCATCGGTATCAGTTGTATGATTATTGCCATACACAAACTAAGTGTATGAGTTAAAATTAACCTGCTTCGAAAGAATATATTTTCTTAAACTTAATAAATGAACCTTTATCCATATGTATGATATCACCTTTTTCTTAATAAATCAAAGTAGCTGGGATGACGATGACATTAATTGTCTAGTAGCTTAGAATGCCTACTGAGAATGAAAAATTCTCACTCTTATATGTGCTCCCACATCATCTTTAAACAGCTCATGAGATCTTGATGATGATTATTTTGGAAGAATTTGAATGAGACTGGATTGATTGCCAAAAGTTACAATCAAACATATACATATATTAACATTGGATGATTATTTTGTTAATTAAAGCTCTTAGTAGAGTTGCTTATGTAATTTGAAAGACTTTTACTGTGATGTAAATATTTGTGGATGTAAGGAAATTTCTAATTTTTCTATTCATTTATTTATATATTTACTCAATACTACTATGAAAACTATGCTATTTTCTCAGAAATAAAGTAAATAATCAAATAAAATCCATTAATTTATTAGTAGTAACCCCTAAGTTTGATGTTATGATTTAAGTATATTATTGTACTTAGGAATATGTTACAAACATAGTTGGTGAATACTAAAGCCTATGAGATGCACCTAGGGAATTTGAGAGGAGTCGGGTTCAACTCTAGTAGTCAGAAACAGCATGACCCTCCCTACCCCTCGACGAACGGAAAAAAAAAAAAAAAGTCTTTAGACATATTTAAGATTAAGTTTTTTGGTTTATTTAAAAACCTTATTATAAAGTAGACATTTAAATAGGCTTTCAAACTAACTTAAACTTTTAAAAAGATAATGATAAGCCTTAAAAAAAAAAAAAGCTTCTATCAAATAGTTGAGACAGTGGTCTAATGAAGAATATATCCGGCTCCAAAAAAGTCTATTTGGGTTCAGGCCAGCACAGCTGGCCGTTGTTACGAACCCTCCTCTCACCCCCCCTAACCACCAAAAATACTACAGATCCATTTAAGTCAAATCTAGCCTATTTTTACATTTATTTAGGGATGACAATGGGTATCGGAGGCAAGGACATGTCCGATGAAGCCGAGGATATTCCTCCACCCCCATCTCCATTGCAGGTCTCCGTTCCTCGTTCCCCACGAATATTCAAATCCTCGTAGATATATGTGGGTTTATATAATTTTTTTTAAAAATCCGAAAAAAGAGAAAAATCTGAATAAAATACTTTTAAATTTAAATAAAATATTTATAAATATCCATAATTTATTATAATATTATCTAATACAACACAATCTAAATTAAAAATAAAATACATAATACAAATTTATTAAAAGATAACTAAAAATATCTAAATTACAAAGACATTAATATTTTGACTAGAATTTTTTTAAATTATATATTTATATATATAAAGATATTTAAATAAATTTATATTAATAAAGATTTAACGGATATTCATAGGATAAGGATTTCATCCCCCACCCCCACCTCATTCCTCATTTAGTAGAGACCAAATTTATCCCCATTTCATCTCCATCACAGTTAATGTTCGCGGATACTTAGATTTAGCGGATTTTTTTGTTTTTTTGGCCATTCCGACATATTTGAGGAGATGATGCCTTTAATTAATTTTAAATTTTGTACGAAAAATAAATTTCAGTTTAAATCTTTTTTATATCAGTGCAATTTCGCTTCAGTCTTGTTCGGTTGTCCCTGTACCCCGTGTAAGGAAGTTGGAAATACGCAGGCAGCATGGAGGACACTCCTGAACGTTCGTCCAAAGGCACGAAACGCCGGCGAGATGAAGATTCCGGCGACGGCGGAACCACCTCATCACTGCGTACGCTGCTACACCCACCCCTCTCCTACTCCACGCTTCTCTCTCTCTCTCTCTCTCTCTCTCTCTCTAGGGTTAAGTTGTTGTTGAATTGCGCAATTTTCAGAGGACGATCTCACATTCACCGACACGCTCGTCGCGCTTCGCATCATGCGAGCTCAATTCCCCCACATTGACAAGGTCTGCTACTTCTGCTACCTTCTTCCATAAGCGTAGCACAATTTGATATCATCTTCTGCATTTGTTGTCCCTCTCTCTCTCTTTCTGTGTATGTTTTTTTTTTTTTTTTTTTTTTATAATGAACTGGTTATTTGTCTAGAATAAATGATCAAATTAAATTAGTGTTTGAAAGGTATGCAGGAGGATATCGAATTACTACATCAATTTGGCCCTTTACAGTATAGAATGATAACCATCAATTTAAGTACTAAATTGATGTTTAGACATACATTGAGTGGCCAAATTGATGTCTAAAATTTTTAGAAAACTAGCTTGATGTTGCATATATATCTGGAAGACTAATTCGAGTATTCAATCAAGAGATTAATTTTGATGCAATAATTTTTTACATTGCGAATTAATTATATATTTTATGATAAGACACAAAAACTTCTAATGATGTGTCATTTATATAAAAGATTTACATTGATAATGTATCAAAATTAAATCCTTTGTTATTCAAGCGCCATGTAAGATTGTTGTAATCGAACGCTTTGTGGCAATATATGATTGGAATTGGATAAGTTATTGCATGTTACTTGAGCATCATTCAAGATTGCTGTACTTGGCATAATCATATCTTTAACGTTTTAGCCTGATTAGCAATGAAACCACAATTAACTTAACTATGTTATTATTTTTCTATTTTTTAAAATTTAAGTGACAAAGTTAAGATGATAGGTGTAACACATAACTTAGGTAACGTTTTTTAGGTGGTTGTGATAATGTTTTCTAATAAAAATATAGCATGTGTATTAGTTTTTACAGAATGGGAGATGAGGTAGTTAGAAAATGATACACATGTTATGTTTTTATTTGATAACAATAATACAACTACCTAATGAACTTTACTTATGCTTTGTCTTAAATACGTAAGTTAGTGATGGACTCCAGTATTAATTAAGGCTGAAATGTCCAATGGTGAATAGAGTAAGCACAATCCTTCCTAATACTCCAGTATGCTATAATTTCTTGTTTAATTCAGTTTATTTGTGTTTATCATAGCAGACTGTAAAGTTTTAATTAATGATGGTTGGAGTTTCCAGGTTTCCATTCAGCCGTTTATATTGAAGTCCCAATTGTATAGCAGTGTAAAGGACAGAACACAAGTGGATAGGGAATTAGAGGTCTGTGAGGAACTTCAGAATCTTTGTGTTGTAATTTGCTAAACAATAATGTTTTGATGGATTGATGTGGTAATTGTGTAATATATTTTATTTGAGCAGTCTCTAAGGAGGGACAAAGTCGTGCGCCTTTTCAAATTAAATACTGGACAAGATGATCATGCTGTAATGTTTTTGGATGACTACATAAACCAGGTTGCATTCATATTTATTCTTTTTTCCAGTCTCAGGAATGCATTGTTGCACCATAGTGTCAACTGTTCATTCTAGTTTGAGTGCTACTGAATTATCCTTATTTTGAAGTTTAGTGTATTCCTTTTTGTTTTTTTCATGTATTTGGTTACAATAATCAGTGGTATCTTCTGACCTTGTTATGGTTCTGAAGGATTGTCTTTGAACTGATGTGTTTATCTTTTCTGACTATTGATGCATAGATAGATCAAGTTGTTAAAAGAATGGAAGGAAAGAAAGGAGGGGATGAAGCTTTGGGGTGGTTCAAAACTCATGTTCTGGATTCGAAGCTGGAAACTGGCATTGAACATCGGGAGCTTGTGAGTGAGATGCACTAATAAGCTTACTTATACCATTTAATAATTTCCGGTTCTGTTCATCACACTGTCTACTTGTAGGAAATCTTTGTAATCTGGAAAATGCCCTGACTTTGGGAGGATGGGAATGCACAATATACGGATCTGGCATTTCCAGATTCATAGTGATAAATACTAACACGAAAGAAGATGTTTTTTGGTTTATCAGCTAAAATACTAGTTTGATTTTAAACCATATAGATTGATTGATCAATATATACATTATCCCAGGATATTTATTGAATGGATTTCTATACTGACAACGGTGCTTTTTGATGCAGTGGTCATTATTGTCACTTGGGGGAAAGGTGAAGGACAGTCACATCTCCCTTTTAATTAATGCTGGTGTCCTTGTGAGTAAACTTGGATTTATAAAGCTATGCTCATTTTTTTTACATTCATTGATTGGCTGTAGTTACCCTTTTGTAGTTATCACTGACACAAATGTTTATGTTTGTAAACAAATTATGAACTGTTAGGGTGATAACACAGAGGAAATCACAGTTAGACATTTTGTGGAGGAACAATCATGTATTTTATTTGTAACTTGGCAAGTCTGAAAATCTTGATGCATGGGAATTTCCTAATTTTCTTTGATAAATGTACATTGGAGGTTTTAGATCTTTTATTATTTTTTGATAAAATGTATTATTATATTATATAAAAAAGTATTTTTTATTATTATCTCTTCTCAATATATGAGGGTGAGCTTTGGCGCAACGGTAAGGTTACTAGCTTGTGATCTTAAATTTGATTTCTTTTTTCTTTAGTTGCAACAAATTTTATTGCATTAGGAGAAGTAAAGAAAATTGTACCCTTGTAATTCTCAGTTACCTGTTTGATATATAGATTTTCCTAGCACTTCTTTTACATAAATTTATCGATTTATTTGGACATCATTGAAATTCCTATAAGTGCTTTATTTTCTGTGTTTTCCAATTGTCAACATTAAACATTATTATCTGCATTGGGAATGTTGTAACCTTTCTTTATCTTATTTCAAGCTTTAAAATGCTACAAGACATAACGCACTTTCTCTTTGGTTGAGCAAATTATGCTTATTCTGGTCATTATGATTATACACAGCTTTAGGTAATGAGTGATAGGAATATTTGGCAAATTCCCTACTATTTTAATGTACTTTATGGGATTCTTGTGTAGTTTCATGTTGACTACCTCCCTCATGTATCCATTTTCATCTACAATGTTCCTATGATTATATTCTTTTTTCAGCTGAGTATTTGTTATGTACGACTCTGTTACATACTTTTCAGACTCGGCAACTCATTGATCCAAACATGTATTGGTTTGCAATCCCAAATATTGGCATGCTTCTTAAGGGTCTTGCTCAGGTATGAACGTTTAATGTTAACCACGTGTTTATGTTTGGATGCTTCTGATATAGTTTAATCTATGTATGTTCTAACTTTAGTGCATAATATGTTCATTATACTTCAATTCGCGACTTCAACTGCATTTTAAGTATTTGAACATCTATAATCTATAATTTAGAATTCTATAATATATAACTAAATGGATAACTTTGAGTGCCATATGACAACTCTTAATTAATGATTAGGGTGTGCTTGGTTACCCATAAAAGTTTTAGGGAGAAAACCCTAAAGGAAAAACTTTTAATGAAGTAAAAATCAATCAGTTAAAGTTTACCTTTTCATTTTGTTTGATATCATCACTATCATTATCATCTGAGGAAGACGAGCAAGTTGAGGATGTGGCATGTGAGCAGGGAGCGTAGGATGAAGCAATCATGGGCTTCCTCAACCAAACACACCTCTGAAATTAAAAACCAGCCCATCGAAAGTGAGAACAATTGAAAACTTTAACAAGAGGAAAGTATGAACAACTAGCTTAAGCACCTAAAATGTTTGTTCATGGTGGAGTCGCAAACAATAAGCTTGTTGTGGTTGAAAATGAGGAGGTGTTAGCAGAACTTTCAAGCTGTGCCATGAACATTGATGATGGGAGAACTTACACTGGTCTGTTGGCTTTGAAGTTTAGCACCAGGAAGATGGAATCAGGGGAGGGATTAAAGAAAGGGGAAAGCATACTCTTGTCTGAATCAGGGGAAGATTTATCCCTATGGTGACAGAAACTTTTCATCCCCACAAATTTATCATTTTCTTTTACCTGTTAACCAAACACAGCATCTTTAAGAAAAATTTACTCCCTTAAATCTTCACCCCACTTTACCTCTCAACCAAACACTCCCTTAAAGAAAAATTATTCCCGGCCTAAAATTTTCACCCTCTTTCTTTCTTTCTAGAAATCGTCCTCTCTTCTCTATTATTTATAACTAAATGGACCACATCCAAGTGTCACATGGCAACTTGTAATTACAATTAAAGAAAAATTATTTCTGCCTAAAATTTTTACTCTTCCTCTCTTTCTAGAAATCTTCCTCTCTCTAGTATCCATTATCCATAACTAAATGAACTACCTCTAAGCGTTATATGACTACTCCTAATTACAATTAAATAAAAATTTTCCCACCTAAAATTTTCACTCCGTTCCTCTCTTTTTAGAAACTTTGCTTTATTCTTCTGCATACCTTAACGCTCCCAACCAGTCCCTTGCGTTCTCCTCCTCCGCCGCCGCTGCCCACTCCCTCTGCTACCCTCTAGAGCCACTGGAGATCTCCCCTTAGCCTCTGCTCTTAGATTGGAGCTGTTGCCCCTGTCCTTTTTTATGATGCAATGCCCCTCGCCTGTTTTACTGAGAAAAGAGTGCAGCTGAGGGTGGCTCTTTCAGTGTTGTTGGTTGCGGTGTCGCTGTTTTCAAGTATAGTTGTGACATAGAAAAGTCTTCTTCCATCACTTTAATTTATGCTATTAAAAGCCTTGAAGTCTCTCATACAAAAATCCTTTTTCTGTTCCATACCCAATTCCACTACTTTTCAATCCTATTCAACAAACCATTCAATGACTTATTTAATTCCGAAATTGTTATTAAGAGGCCATGGGATGTTTCAACGCAAGAAGCTTATTTTAGTTTTGTAATAAATGAAATAACATATACTTTATTTTAAAAAAATAAACAAAAATAATGAAAAAAATACCAAATAAAAAAAAAGGAAGTCAAAATAAACCTGTGAAATCACAAATATAAAAACTAGTTTGCTACTATTTTGAGGTTAACCCACAACATTAAATAACTGGGGGCTTTGTCCTGGGATAAAGACAAAAGGGGAGAGAGAGAAGATGGAGGTAAGGAAGAAGTTGGGGTTTTTTTGTTTTTTGGGGGGAGGGGGGGTTTGATAGATAGAGGCTTCCACATTGCTTGTCAATTTGGTATGGATGCCAAACGATATGTTAATGGTTCAATGTGTAATTTTTATCAACTTCCTAAGTGCAGTGCCAGTATCATGTGGTTTTCAGAGCGTAATATGTGCTAGGCTTATCATTAGATGCTTGATAGGAAGACATATTTATATTGTGTCATAACCCTCAATTCTGCTTATGATTAGAATCTTGCAAATTTCAAGCTGAAAAGACAGTATACATTGTGAGCTCAAGAACTTGACTACACGTAATTCACTCATGGCAAGAGTCACTGTTAGGTTGAACGTAAACAGTTAAGTGCTATTGCAGACACTGTCAAGTCCAGCTTTGAGGTTTTATTTCTGGGATAGAGTGGCTGAGGGGTAATTTGTGTAGATTGAGTTTAATCTCTTGATTTGGGTGATATTTGGGTAGTCATTTGGAACTGACAGTTTTTCAGATTTGTACTCTACCTGAATGAGATATGCCCAGAATTTTTATTTCTTTTTTCCCTGGAGGTTTTATAATTTTTGCATTTATTTTGATCATGAGTAAATAATTTTGAGATCATATCAAAATTTTTATTTTGTTGTTCAGGGTAGAAAGGAAATTATTTCTCTTCTCTGCCGTCGTAGATATAAGGAGATGATGTTGGCCAACTTGGAAAAGAAGCGCCTACGAATGTCTCCACTTGACATGAGATTTCATCTTCGTGATTTGATTGGTTCTGGTCATCTCAGAACTGACCAGACTCCAACTGGTTTAATTATTCGAGTCTCAAAAGATTGAGATCCAGACAGTCCTAGATGTGATTGGATCCATCAAATGATTCATCTGGTCCTATTTACTATTGGTGAATATACTAAAGACAATTTTTGTGGCAATCCATTCTTAATAATGAAGCAACGGAACCAACTTGTTCTGGCTAATACACGGTTTCGCACATTTTTCACTAACATTCTAGTGAAATGCATATTGAATTTTTGACTTTGTTTTGACTATAATAGATGCAAATGAGGATGAGAAGATGACAATTTTAAGTTGAATTTTTCTTTATATAATTCATGGTTTCAACTTGGTTAAGCTATTGTTATATATCATGCACAAACTCAAATTGAAAATGCAAACCACCAAAATGGACTTCAATATATTTATAATCTCCCACTTAAAGTCATTTTTTGTGAGTTTCTCAAATATCTTCCTAGTTTTGCTATTTTTGTGCTATTTATATTTCTGATAGGTCAAAATAGGATCTACATTATGTAATTTATTTTAGAGATGCAAATTCATTAAGACAGAAAAAGATATGAAGCTTTTGGCTATCCCAAAAGAAATAGTTGATGAAGGTCTTGCAGCACCTCAATATCCAGGAGTGTAAATCAATTTTTACCCCACTTCTTTTTAATTTTAAATTATCCTCAGATATGAGCCCTAGCAATGAAGCGGAGCATTATTCTTAGATATGAGTCCTCAAATAAGAGGATTGTGAGATACATTAAAGGAATCTCTGATACTGCATTATATTTTGGATAATTTAAAATTGACAGGAAGTGGAATAGAAATTGGCTTATACTCTTGCATGTTGAAGCACCACAAGACCTTCCTCAAATAATTCGTTTGGGATAGGCAAAGTTTTCTATCTTTTCTGTCTTGTTGAATTTGCATTCCTAAAATAAATTTGCATGGTGTAGATCTTTTTTTAGCCCATCAAAAATATAAATAGTTTGGAAATGGCAAAATTGGGAAGATATTTGGGAAGCTCATCAAAAATAGCTTTAAGTGGGAGATTGTAAATATAGTAAACCCAATTTCGGTGGCTTATTTTCTTAACTTGAGTTTGTGCATGATATATGACGATAGCTTAACCAAGTTGAAATTATGAATTACATGAAGAAGAATTCAACTTGAATTTGTCTTCTCATTTTTTATTGGTAATGTATTATGTTCAAATCAAAGTAATAAATTCAATATAGATTTCACAAGTATGTTAATGAACAATGTGTGGAATTGTGTAGTAGCTGGCACAAGTTGGTTCCTTTGCTTCATTGTTAAGAATTGATTGCGACCAAGCATTATAAATAGGTGGTGGTGCTGCCATTCTTGTGTTATGCACCAAATAGTAACCAAGAGCAAGGGTTAGATAATTTGGAGTGTGTGTTTTAGAATTAGAGAGAGAAAAATATTAGGTCTTTCCTATGTATATCTCCTAGTGTGTTTGTGTTTTCCATATATAAGAGAGAGTGGCATTGTTCTCTCTTTATATTTTGAGAAGTTGTAATTTTTTTCACTTAGCAATCATAATTCTCTTCCATTTTTGCCAAAAATATTTGTGTTAGTTCTACTTTTCTAAACTCTAAATTTTAGCTGTATTATGTTGTCCATAACTCTGGTACCTAACGGTATTAATTTTAAGAAGAGGTTTAGTTGCTTATGCTTTGGATATAATTGGTTTATATCACTGCAAATTGATGTCTTTTATGTGGGACAACTACATGGGTAAAATGGCAACCGGATTTATCCTGGTTGATCAAGAGATCAGACTAACACATTTGCAGTCACCTTCGTTACCTATCAAAACGGACCAATTGAAGCTAATGTAAGCATCTTTTTCAATGTCTTGCATGGTGCAAATTATTCACTAACATATTCATTTAGTTGGTTTATTTATTTATTTATTTTTTGGGTGTAAATACTTTGAACCTTCATGATTAACTAAAGCACTTACGTTCATGTATATTTCAGGTTACTGGAAGCAATTATTTGACTAGGTTTTGTGCTTTCACTGCTTCTACGTCGATTGTTATTGGTATGGTAATTATTTACACTAGTATTTTCCAAAAGGAAAAGTATAAAAAAATAAAAAAAAAACCGAGAGGGTCCCGTGCTCTTAGTACACAATACGCATCCATGGGCACTTACAAGTTGTTTAACTTAAAGTAATATTTTTCAGTTTTTTTTAAAGAATAAGTGATATTTGTTATTTTAAATACTCAAGCATGGTTTTTGGTTTTTTATTTTGGTCGTGTCAAGCATCGTATAGACACGGTTTGTTTGCAACTCTTTTAGCTGCAGTTGGATTGGGCCGTAAAGACTTATCACCTCAAGGCATCGGGTTCTGGCTTGGGGCCCATTTTGTTGCTTTCAATTTTCTTCTACTTTCCGAGATTTCTAAGAATAAATATAATTCACAACCCCAGAATATATATATATATATATATATATAAATATATATATATATATATATATATATATATATATATATATGAATGATAGAATGTTATTGCGTTGTCCGATCAACGTAGTCAATTCCATCTAATAGGATAAGATTTAGTTATTGTTTTTGTTTTCTAAGAATAAAAAAATGATGGCAAGTTATATATGGTTGTTTGTACTTATTAGGGAAACTTGCAGATAAGAACGCTCATTAAAGTGGATTAACATGTCCAGGTATATATGCATTAGGGCTGTAAATAAATATGTACTATTAACTGTGATATTTAAATTGGCTTGTAAAATGAATAATATTGATTGTTCTGCGTGAATAATTACTCGGGCTAATTCCTATTTGTAAGTTTGGTTAATTATTATCATGACAAAACCTGTTTATCTTAGCAGTCAACTAGTCATTGAAACCACGGTTGTAAATGACCATAAGCTAAAGGGTTCAACGTTTATTGGTCAATGTGTTCTGTGGAGAAAGGTGCAGACTGCAGACTAAATGAACTTTGATTGGTGGTTCCCTCTATAGACAATTTCTATCTCCTAAGGTTACTGTTCATTTGTCTAGAAGAGAAGAAACAAGATTCCAAAATTCGAATTTGTAGGATTCATTTTTCTTTTTCCTCTTATTGTTAATTGCAAAGAGATTGGGAATTTTTTTTGTTTGTTTTTATCATGACCATATTATATTAAAAGAAAAATGAATATAAATAAGTTAAATTAGATTACTCATGTTCGAAGGGCGCGGAAATATATTTTAGAGAAAAAAAAATATAAATAAAATTTATGAAGTCAAGGGAACTATAAGCGCTAAAAAGTTTTTACTGTACTTAAAATATGTGCATATTTAAAATTATCATCCCTAAATAGTAAAGTTAATGTAAATACCGTTTTTTTTTTTTCAATAAATATCATTTTATTACAAGAAAGTGCTGAATTTGGCTTAGTTACGTAAATGTGGGCTCCGCATCGCGGTCTGTGGGGTATTTTAATTTCGAACGATCAAGGTCTCTGATGCGACAACGTGGTGTAATTTTACTCGGGAGTGAAGAAACTTGGTATAAACGTTATATAGCTTTTGTCATCTAATGAATGATAATTTCATTGTCATAGCTGAAATGAAACTAAAAGAAAATGCAAATCGAAATTGAAAATGAATGGGAATCTTTAATTAGAATATTTAACAACACACGTGAAGAATATTCTTCTCAATAAAGACGACAGAAGTGACGAACCTATTACAGAATTTTTTCTTTGAAAAATAAAGATTTTCAAAGTAAAATCCCTTATTTGTGAATATCATGGCAAGCAATCTCTTAGTTTATGTAACAAATCAAACAACGTTCTTTGTTTGAAAAAATTATATAGGATGCGTCACCACATATCAGAATTCTGGTTCTATATATTCAATGCGTTGACTCTTGAAGTCTACAACAGCAGCATTCATTCTTCAGAATATCCCCAGTTGGTGCTTATGCTTCTTGGCTTTCATAAAATTAATACACTTATGCCCATATGATGCAATTATGCTCCCTCACCTCTCTAGTGAAATTGAATTCATTTAATAGTTGTAATTTTGCTATAACTTGTGTTTGAGCTAGAGGAGCTTATCGCCAAGATAAATAATTCATTAAGATAATTGATTCAAATTTGGCCTACACCCATTATTGATTATGGAACATTCCGACATTTAGAGGTGTTGGCACGTAACTTTACGTGAAAGTTAAGCATGCAGCCAGTTTGGACGATTCGGCATATCAACAAATGCCGAATATCAATGTATCTTAATTTAACTCGTTCAGCATTTATTATTTGAGAAGTGATATGGGGACTCATTTTTTATGGGATATTGTGCCAATTCACACCCAATCCACTATTGAATGGAGTGTAGGTCTCATTTAAATGGGCTCTACACCCCATCTAATGGTGGATAGGGTGTAAGTCGATACGGTGTTTCATGAGAAATAAGTCCCCCAAACATTTCTTTTGTTATTTTTATTTTTTTATTATTATTTTTTTGACATAAAAAATTTACGTGAGTTCAGTACCATTTACCAATTGCATCAACCCTTATTGGCTTTAAGCATTTATTATCTTTAAATAAGGTTTTAGATTTAAATTTGATGAATAGAGAAAACTAGTATTAAGAGAGTTTTTTACTTCATAGCAAGATAACTCAGCTCAAAATAGATTAGTCAGAATTTAAAAATCTCTAAATATATATATATATATATATATATATATATATATATATATATATATATATATATAAACAAATGGAATGAGGTGATATAAAATGGTTTTCCTTAATAATATATATAAACAACGACATGAATGTATTAAAAAACTATTTTGCTCCGAAGATGTTAATTTTTTCAAAGTGAATAAACAAACAACATTTTAAAATAGTTTAATAAATTAAAATTATAATACATTTTAGTTTTCATTTAAAATAAATAAATAGTTATTTCATCACTTTAAATTTTTTTTTTCAAATTGTTATGATCGTCACGATTCACAAGTCGAGGTGAGTTACTTAGTACTTATTGATTAATGGTTTTAGTATAAATATTTAAAAATTCTTAAATGCAATAAATAAATAAATAAATAATTAACAACTTTTGTTTTTTAGCTCGGAAATTCATATCATTGAACCAACAAAGAGCCCAATCATAAGCGGGCATTAAATAAGACAAGCAATACAGGCCCGCAAGGAGGGACAAAACACAAAATAAGTTGTCTAATTAACAACCTCTTTTGAGCATGATAGTAACAACACCATAGTAATAACCCATTTAGCTCCATGTCCAGTGGGTCACTGGCCAGCTATTTTTGGTTGAGTATATAGCATGCATGCTCTCATCTCATCTGACAAACTAGTAGTTAGTTGTGAAAAGGCGCAACGTTTTCTGGTTGGATTTTTTAATTCTGCAGAGGGATTAGTGGGGAAGACAATTTGAGGTCTGATATAGATTAGGTGATCGCAATCATCCAATGCATTAAAATACATTATCCATTACGTCGTATGTTTGTTAATTATTTGATATGGTTGCTAACAACTAAGCACTTATTACGCGGTTTTCAAGTGAGATTTCAACGTGACTCACTATTTAGGAACAGTTTAAAAATTGTACATGCATCTATATACCATCCAAAAGAAAAAAAAAAAAAATTGTGTATGCATATTTAAGAACCTTTTAAAACTTGTGTATGTATATATTTTTTTTCAATGTATACTTTTTCAATTGTCTTATGAATAATGTTTTTGTACATAAGTTTTGTAGATACATATTATTTGAACCTGAAAAATCATGTGTAAATAACTAAGAATTTTAATTACGTACTGGTGAAACTAACTCTAGGGAATCATAGATTGCAAAATTTTTTCATCAAATTTATGAGTAGGGTACTTGAAACTCTCCATTATTAATACACGGTTCTTCGTATATTAATTTACCAATAATATAACCGAAATCCTAGTTATTGATATAAGATTCCCCAAGTGTCAAAGTGGGATCTGCACACTTATGTAAAAATAACAGTGCTATTATCTTATAGAGTTTAATTACTATGCACTGATAATATAAAAAAGTTTTATAGTGTCATTTAATTAAATACTTGTGTTTGTAAAATTTTTAAAGTTTTCGATATAAAGGTGAAAGTAGATTGAGATAGGCTAGACTTTAACTTTAATAAGTCTAACCTATATTTCAAATATGCAACTCGAGTTTGGACTTATTACCTGACATAAACTTTTTTCAAGGCTTGACTTGACTTTTTTAAAAGTTTGGCCTGGTTTGAAAACCTATTTAGGCCTACTTAATAATAACATTGTTAAATAGATCAAAAAGCCTTCTCTTAAATAGGCCGAAAAGCAAATTCCTAAATAGACAAAGAAGTTTTCAAAATATGCCGAGAAATCTATTTCTAAATAGACTAAAAGACTTCTATTATCATTAAGTTTTTGAAACAATAATATAATTTAATTTATATGATTTATATGACAATAATAATGACATAGTATAAATAAGCTAGCTTATTAGGCCCAATATTTTTTTTGCATAGCCTGTAACCTGGCTTTTTTGGTTAAAAAGACTTTTTGAAAAGTCTTGACTTAACTTGTTTACTAAGTAAATTAAGCCTGAATAGGCTTAATGTAGGTTAAGTCAAAAGACCTAATTTGTTTACTAAGTAGATTAAGCCTGAGTAGGCTTAATGTAGGCTAGGTCAAAAGCCTCCAATAAGCCACTTGGCCTATTTCCACCCATAAGTGAATAATTGAGTCAAACACTTTTATTAATGTAATAATACAAAGTTGGATGTTTGTGTAGAACTTTTTTATGCTAACGGTGCATACAAATTAAATCCTATCTTATATATCTGTAATTTGAACGTTGATAGTTCATACATAAAATTTTTGTTTGGATTGGTAGTAATGAATGAAATAGAATATGATAGAATGGCTTATAACTTCTATTATTTGGATTTTTAAAATACCAATGAAATTGAATGATATTGAATAAAACATACTTCATTCAATTTTACACCACACTTCATTTTTTCTTTCCTTTCTTCAAATTGGAAGTATGAGATGAAATATAAATAAATAACTTATAATTCTTATCATCTTATATCTTTTCACTAGTATTTCTATGTAAGACAGTGCAAACTTTATTTCATTTTCAATATGCAAATAAATAACGATATGACACTTCTATTTCATTCTATCCCATTTTATAACATTTTATTTCATTTGATTTCATTTCATTTTCCTCCTCTCATTACTATATATATAATCTTAATAGCGTAGCTCACTTAGGATGAATACATTCATCCTTTGTTGGTTGTGAGGATATTGTCTTCTAAAATTTTATGGCATAAGGGCTAGAAAATAGAAATCACAATGCGTATGCTCGGGTTTTTTTTTTTTTTTGGCTCATTTTTATTATCAAAAAGAAATGATGATGATAGTTAGATAAAATATAGTGATAAGACTCACTTATTCATTCAAAAATTATCAATTGTGCAATGTCATTTTGACATTTAATTTCTGACAAAAGATTTTGATTATTTGACATTTTTCTAATTTTTTTTTATTTTTAAAGACTTCTAGTCAGACTTTTAAAAGTGGTTAGTTAAATCTCTAAATGACAATAAAAGTGTGTTGATCAAAGTTGAAGAGAATTCATATTCTTTAAATGTATTATTTTAAGTTTGATTCATGTGGATTAAAAAAAAAAAAAGAAAGAGAATTATTATTGAATAAATTTGACCTTAACTCAAACATGATATTATAATTTCATATAAAAAACGTATGAGATTACCTATGATTAAATACAAAACTATAAAATAAAGGAGACTTAGAAACATGTTCTTATACCTAGTGGGAGCGTTTGGCAGAGCTCATGTTTGGTCTATGATTTGGAACAATATTCTTGGAAATATTATATTCCCAAAAATAAAAATGTCCCCAAAATCAATCCCACCTCTTCCATGGGACTTCAACATTCCCATGGAAAGGAAATGTTTTATCTTGTGAAAAGACCAAAAACCCTTGTCATCACTCACTATCACTCACCACTGGCTGTCATTTGTTGCACCCATCGCCATTTGCCTGCTATCAAGGGGTTTTTTTTGAAAACATACAAAACATTTCCTATAATTCAATTCACCTATTAAACGCTCTAAAAAATACATGTTTGAGAAAGTTATTCTTGAGAATAACATTCATAAAAATAAGATTCCTGAAGATGAAAAACCAATCCTTCTATCAAATGCCCCAAGTAAGTCTTATTTTCTTGGGTTCTAAGCTTTCTTTGTTTTACAATAACATAAAAGAAAACTTATAGTAGATACTTGTTTAAAATGAGGAAAGAGGAAGAAGATGCCTGGATAGAATAATGGTACTTGTCGAAATTTATATTCATACACTCCTTACATACTGATACACAACTAGTTATATTATTTATGCGTTTCATAAAACGTTTAAAATTAAACAACAAATATTTTATATGCGTTTAAATTAACTTGTTTTGCTTTTCTTTAATAAATTATTGAGTCAACTAAACTTACTTAAAACTTCTGGCCCATGCATTCTTGAGTACCCACCTTTTACACTGGCCTAATGTATGTAAAGGAATTAATTAATTAATTTTTAGCTTTAAAAGTTGCTTGTTTTGCTTATAGAAAAACTTATAACTAATAAATCTTAAATAAAACTTCTAACTAGAAAATATTTTATTAACAAAATAAAGTAATTTACGCATGCTTTTATTCTTACAAGAGAGACTCATACCTTAATTTTAAGAATTATATTATAAGTTGACTTTTCATTTGTAGTAATTTTTAATTGTGTAATAGAGCTGCAAAAAAGGGTCAATTAATTTATTTTAACATGTTTAATAATGAATTTTTCATGAAATAAAATTATATAAATTTACTTTTTTGGTTTTTATAATTTTATTATAATAATTTATATTATTGTTAGAAAAATATTGATTCACAAAATTAGTAGTTAACAGTATAACCATTTACATCTTAAAATAATTTAACACTGATAGTTAATAATATTATTATTTACTTCTCAAAACAATTTTATTATAGAATATAGATTATTGGATATATTTTTTGAAATAATTTAAATTATACACATGACTCACATGATTGGTGGAGTATATGACCCACATACAATACTTTAACAGTTGGGGCACTACATAGTGAGAGTTTGTTAGAGTTGGCGAGGACTCTTTTGACACATGATGTCACGTTATACATTCTTATTAACTTGAAAAAGGCATCTAATTAATGGATCAAATTAGATTAATTTATGCTACTTTTTGCTGGATGACGTAAAAATTACCAGGCACAGTTACATTGTAGTTTAATTTACTTTAGATGGATAAAAAAAAATGTAAGTAAAAAGTTCAAATAATCTTCAGTAATTAACAAAAGACAAAAAAAAAAGAGTGAAAAAAGTAATTAACAATAAAAATAACATATATATCACTAAAACTTAGTTTGGTATTGTTTTGGCTTTTTCAGAGTTGCTGAACTCTGTAAAAACTATTTTTAATAAGTCATAGTAATACTATTTGGTAAATTTGTTCTTAAAATTTAAAATAACTATAATAGAGAACAATTGTTACTTTTAATGACATTAAAAAAAGTAAAATTATATTAGTATTTTAAATTTCAAATAACATAAACTAACTCTAAAAAGCACTTCATGATAGTTCTTAAAAGCACATCCTAACTTTTAAAAGTTAGGAGCAAAAACATCATAATACTTTAATTTACTAAACAGAAAAATTGGCTTATATTTTTTATAACAAAAAATACCTCCTCATAAAACACTACCAAATCAAGCCTAATTTTGGTGTGACAAATATCAATACTTAAATAGTATGAGGACTTAGCCTAGGCTAATTACAGTAATTAATATCTTGTCGATCGCCTGATTGGCTGTATCTTAACATTGAATTAGTGCTGCAAGCTTAAAACACTATTAGATGCTTATTGTGTCCTTATGTTTAAAAATGAAAAGAGAAACCTAACTTATAAGTTATAATTTCCTTTTGATCACACGTTGAGTCCAAAATAATAATAAAAAAAAAAATGAATGACAGTGCACTTTTCCTCAAATAAGAGCTGACCTAATTTATCATTAATTTAGATTTGTCTCTGACGAAGAAATACAGAATAAACATTGGTTGGAAAAAATGTCCAACAGAATGACATAAAAAGAAATTAAAAATCCCAGTGCAAACAATTAATTGTTTTTCTCAATGATGATATTTACGATATTCTCCTTCCATTTCTTTTTTTTATTAGTTACTTTGGAATTTGTTCATCATATCTATCATTTTCACGTATCAAATGAAGCATTTATGATTGACTTCCTTACTTATTTTCCTTATATAAGGTCTTACGTTTGAATGTTATGAATGAAAAAAATTAATACGGGAGAGCTTTACCTTCGTTGTCAATCAAACCAATTTAAATTAGATTAATTAGAGTTTAATGAACTCTGGTCTAAATCCTCCATAATATTCTAAGCACACTAATAATAGAGGAATATAAAGACATTAATAAAATGAATTAATTAAATGAAATTTGAGAAATGATATCTTAATGAAAATACTTCATAATTAAGCCTTGATATTTGATTTTTTAATTCACGTATATATCGCTAAAGTGACTGATAAAAAGAAATGAAAGAAATATTAATTATACTATCTCTGTTCTCAAATTGTTCTATTTTTCAAAATTATTTTTTTTCATACGGTTATTTGAAACGGTATTAATTAATATGTTTTGTTCTATCCTTATTAAATAGATATAGATGGATGAGAAGGATATTAAGAACGAGAGAGAATTAAGTGATAAAGTACTCTATACACTCTAATTTTTCTAAAATTAATATCTATTTAATATTTTTCTTAATTTATGAGCATATTTATGAAATGACACTTATTTAAAAATAGACGTAGTAATAAATAATTACTTGTTGATCGTGTGGAAAATTGCCGACAACGGTGGATGAGATCGCAATCAACAGAATAAATCCACCATGAAGAAGTATTGTTCTTACAGCATAAGTTTGTATGAACTCCCTAACCTGAAGACTGTATGTAAAGTTGTTAAAGCCATGAATAGTTAACTAAAAGTGAGTTAGCAATGCAGAATTATGATTCTTTACGGTGATAAATATTCAAATTTTTATACCATCATCGTAAAAACACGAAAAATTGATTTTAACCATGGTAAACTTAATCAAGTTTTGTGCACCTCTTTTTCGGTCTTCCGGAATTTTTTTATTCTTGACTTATTTTTTCTTGCTAACCTTCCCATAAATATTTTCATTTATATAATTAAGAACTTTTAACATTATTTCATTGACGGGAAGTTATCCTAACTTAATCATTTTTTATTTGAGTATTGGATATGCAGCTATATTAAAAGTCGAAAGAAAGAGTTTTGATCACTCTAGAGGTCCTATTTGATTCAAGCAAAATTGTCTCCGGAAAAAGAAAGGAGAATAACTGTGATTTCAACCTAAAACAAAAAAATTAAGCGTGTTTATCCCTAAGAATGATTTGATTGGTCTATAGTGCAGGATGTACTTTATAAGGTAAAATATATAATTTTAATTATTAATAAAAAATTATTAATATAAAAGTTTACAAAATATAAATATCATTATGATAAATTATAGATATAGTTAATTTTTTTAATTAAAAGTTGAGATTGTATATTTTACCTTAGAAATCAAATTCCACTAATAAACATATAATTACAGAGCTATAATTGTAGATGGATCACATTTAAGACATTTTAAATCAGAAATATATATACAGAGACCACTTACCCTCTTATAATTAGAGTAGATGTTCTGAGTTCTGTATCCGCATATATACATATATTTGGGAATTGAAAATCAATCAAGCAACTCTGGAGGTTTTGTATCATTAATCATCCGGTGAAGCTTAATTATTATTACAAGATGGAGTTTCAAATTAACTATCTGTAGCTATACGTATACAATAATGGAAATCTCAAGCCAATAATTTGAGAACCTCTGATTGATAGTACTATTGATTATAACCTGTGAAATATGATTTGTCAATGAATGTCGACAGCCAAATGGTTCTTGACGCGTGGGCTTGTCTGCTTATCACACAACTCTTGCTCAACTGATTGGTAAATTGATCTTCTCGATTATCATATGAATAATGATTGTGTTTACAGTGTATTGTACTCTTCAAGTTCAAACACTACTCAAGTTCCTTTGTGTCTATGGGTGTGACTATGTAGTAACTATATATTACGCTGGAGCTGTTGAATTGCATGGCCTGTCCATCTCATCCCAGGAGTGTTCTTTAGACTTGGACCTTAATCTTTAATTCATGTTTCATTGGCTTCTGTCTATCCTTGAAGAGTTGGTTCAGCCTATCTTCTATTTATTGAAACAAAAAATCTCCAAGTAGTGATATTTATACATTAAAAGTAAATATTGGTTATAGATATTATAAAAATAAAAAAAGAGATAACGTGCTGGCCTTGTCTATCAACATCAAATACTTGGTGTTTTTTCTTTTCTTTTCTTTTCTTTTCTTATTCTTTTTTCCATGATGCCTATTAATAAGATGCTTTTATGTATAAATAATAACATTATTTGTTGATAATTTCTAACTTAAGGGTCACTGGTTCGAAGTTATATCACTCTGATAGCAACCCTATTCCTCTCTTTATCTGCATTATTGAGGCTTAAGAGGTAAACTTATAAAATATCCATCTAATAATGAAGAATAATGTCAATTTAGTACGAAATAGTTTATACGAAATTAAAGTTGTTATAAATAAATTGTGATCAATCAGTGTTGAATAACTATATATTGATGTTTGAAGTTTAGAATATAAATACCAAAAAGAAAGTGAAATATGGGTGTCAACCCATTCGTACAAATTCATTTATTATCAAGAAGTGCATGTGTACAAATTCATTTATTATCAGGAAGTACTTTTCACAAAATAGATATCGTTCCATGATACTTTAGTGTGATACTGAGTGGCAGAAACTTTAAGGTTGATAGACAAATTAATAATTTGTTTTTGGCTCTATTAATTACTTTAAAAGAAATTTATTAAACTTTGGTTATATAATAAAGTTATGCGAAGAGAGATAAACAAAAACATTTTAGATAAAAGTCTATTAATGTAGTCCTCTAGAATTTGTGAAGTCTTATTTATAATATTTATATCTATCTCTTTACTCTTTTTTTTTTTAATGGGATTTCTTTCTCTTCAGTTAAGAGTATAATGTGAAAATATACATTAAAAAGATATATTCTCCTTTCTTAATTTCTTGTAAATATTAGGTTGTAACTGCTCGTGACCTGATAAAGATATTTTTGCCATTAAATTACCTTTTTTCTTCGGTCAAAATCACATGTATCTTTTTATTAGGGACAATTATACTTAAGTTGGATAGAATTATTTGGGTGGTAAAATTCTTTTTTCCAAATTTTAAAGCAAGTATATACCTATAGCTCAAACCCAAGATGTCATTAAGTTACTTAATTATATGTCTCTTCAGAAAAAAAAAAAAAATGCTTGCATTTTAATCGTATCGTACCAAAAGTTTGTTTTTTGATTACATTGGGTCAAGCTCACAATGTAACAAATTTACGAGTTTATGGCCTAATCATATCGCTGTGTTTTAGAAAAATAGTTTGAGTTTGGGAATACTATTGGGAACCAAAAAACGTAAAATGGTTTGTTTTATGTGTGTGTGTGTGTGTCTTTTTTTTTTTTTCCTCCTTTTTTGGTTGCAATTTTAAGCTTTCATGGTCTTCACGCGTGTTAAACAGCGCACAGTATAATACTTGTTCCGATAGTTTTATCCAATTAATGGTAAACTTAATATGGTTTCATGAGCTAATGAACTAATTATAACTCACGCCAGTTATGGTTATTGTAGTGTACTTTCTATCATTAATTCAATTCCTACTCATTTCCCTTTACTGAATATGTAAAATTGACTGCATAACCAAGAAAAGTATTGTTTGATGAAAAAAGAGTCATCCTTAGCGTTTTGCATAGGTGCAGGGTTTTGTACATGTTAATTGAGAAATTTCCTTAAATAATTTATCATGTAATCATGTGTTTTCACGTTTGAAATGAAATCTTTTACTGCTATGATAAAATCTAACACTTTCTTATTGTTCATGACTTACTTCTGATATATATTAGCTAAGAATTTTCTATGATAAGAATTATGTAAAAGATTCATTAAAATTTTATATGATTAAATAATTAAAAAATATTTCAAAATATTTTATTTAATTATTTATTTGCAGAATGTGGTCTCTTTTAGAGTTTCCTAGTGTGATATAATCCTTGCAGCCATCTCCATTTAGTGTAACTCTTTCGGCTCCGAGCGATACAGGTCCTGCGCAAAGATGTATACTTAAGATCAATAGGTTTGTAAAGTAAATTCAAACATTTAATTAAGAAGAATATAATTAAGATCTTATGTTCCCCATCATGAATCAAATATAGAAACTCATGTGCAAAGATGTAATTCGCACCCAAGCTAAGATGGGCAATATTGTGCACACAAAGTGATGAAAATAATTGCCGATTGGAGAATGTGTTGTTCAGATTTAGCTTTCAAATGATTATCCGCGTAATGAACAGCTAGATACAAACAAAAATGCTTGAGCTTCTAGGGAGTGTAGGGTGGGTTTGGTCTCACCAACCAAATAATGCACAAGCGCTACGTAAGACCTTAAAAAAAAACATAAAAAAAAGAGCTATTATGTATAGACACATTGATAAGTTTGCAGATTTTCTTTTTCGCTGGACGAGTTTCTACAGAGTTATTACGTTTAAGAGAATGAATTTTTTAAATCATAAACTATGTTAAAATTCACATTTTGTTCATTACTTACTAATTAAATGCTAAAATTAAATTATATTTTACCATAAAATTTCAACCATTTGTCAGTTTAGAGGCAAAGTTTGATATGATAAACGAGAGAGATAGCTTGACAATAATTTATGAGAACACATCTTTTAATTGTGTTATTTTAAATGTTACAATACTTGTTAGAATGATGTTAACTATTTGTCACAATTTCTCTCTCAGATAGTTAATTTTGCTGTGTAGCAAAATACTTTCAACTTATTTGTTACTATTTCTTCATCTATCATACTGTTATGGGTGTCCAAAGAAGTTGGAATTATATGTACTATGTGTTTTTGACATTAAGGAAAGATAAATAAGAAGTAATTAAAAATAGAATTTCTTGAAATGCATTATTTCATGTATTATTTAGATATGTAAATAAGATTAGTGTTTAGTTGATTTAAGTAATTTGACCCTTGTTCGTCTTAAGTAAAGTTTTAAATTCAACTCTTGTATAGAGAAAAAATTTGTGATAAGAGAGCTTTATTCTATAGTGAATTGACTTGATTCGAGTTAAATTAATTGGTGTGAGTAGACTCTATATATCCTGATGATTTGAAAAAAAATTCAAATAAGACAATACAAAAGATTGTATCTTTGAAAAAAAAAACAATTGAATTATCAAATGCATATCAACTACAAATTATCTATCAACCGGACAACAACATACTAGATGCTTAATTGATTGTTTGACTCCTGTTAGAAGTATAGACATGTGGGAAATCAGTTTGTTAGCTAGTTGGATTAGTTTTCTATTATTACAGTTTTCTATTTTCTGTTATGGGAGTTTGACTATGCTTGCAGTGCAAGCAACTCTTGCTAGTATATCTATCATACTCGGTGTAATGATTCATTTTAAGCAATAGCATTCATTCAACTACAATTTCATTTCCTCTTAGATTCTGTTGTGTCTCTCCTTCTTTCATCTTGAGCTTGATACCTTTCATGGTATTAGAGCTTTCAAGATCCATGGAGACTCCCACACTTTTTTCCGATTCTACTGCGAATTCTAACCAAAGCTTTGCTCCAAAAATCTTTGTGAATCTAGTGTCCTTCAAGCTTGAAGAAGATAGGTACTATCCATGGAAGCACCAGGCACTAGCAACCATTAAAGCTCACAAGCTAAAGCACAATCTGATCAAAGAGAAAATGCCAAAGAGGTTCAATACTCCACAAGATGAAGAAGACGAAGTGGAGAGCCAAGAATTCCTCGATTGGAAAGCTCAAGATTAGTTCATTGTTTCTTGGTTGCTAGCTTCAATGGATGCCTCATTCACCAATCGTGCCATTGGATGTGACTATGCACATCAAATTTGGGCAAAAATTGAGTCATGTTTTGCCTCCAAAACTCATGCTAGGATAAGGCAACTTAGAACGCAACCAAAATCTGTGAAAAAGGAAGAACTAGTCTCTACATATTTGTTGAAAATCAAGAAAATTGTAGATGCTCTTGCTATAGTAGGTGCACCTATACCAACAGAGGAACACATTGAGGTCATTCTAGATGGTTTAAACTCAGATTATGCTATATTCATAATTATTGTTGTCACCAAATCTAATCCCTACACTATAGATGGAATTGAAGCTTAGTTGTTAGCACAAGAAGAAAGGATTGAAAGATTTTAGAAAAATGAAATTGGCTTAGTGCAAGCAAACCTTGCTTAGACCTCAATTCAAGAAGGAAAAAGAAGCTCCTCTGATATTGGTGGCAAAGAAGGTAAAAGAAGTAGAGGAAGAGGTTTTAGAGGAGGTAGATCTCACAGTGAAAATCGACCACAATGCTAATTTTCTGGCAAGTATGGACATTTGGTATGGCAATTTTACCATAGATTCGATCGATCTTTTCAGAATCCACATCGCATAGCCTCTCCTCAACAACCTCCTCTACCTGCTTCTTTCCATAGTCCTGGTTCCTCATACTAAAGCTCCACACCAAGAGCATACATTGCTTCACCAAGTTCTGTGAGTAACTCAGCTTGGTATCCGGATAGTGGTGCCTTTCATCACCTCACTTATGAACCTGACAATCTGTTGACAAGCTCAGACTATGCAGGATTAGAATTAGTACAAGTCAGTAATGGCCAAAGTATGAGGATAAAAAATTTTGGACATTCAATTTTATATTCCTCTAATTCAAATACCTCTTTTCAACTTCATAATTTGTTACATGTTTCCGGTATTAAGAAGAATTTAGTAAGTGTATAAAAATTTGTTCAAGTCAATAATGTCTTTTTTTAGTTTCATCCTGAACTTTGTCTTGTTGAATCTTAGGATTCGAAGAGAATTCTACTCCAAGGCTGCATTAAAGATAGCTTATATGTGTTTGAAAATGTTGTAGTGCATCAACCATTACATGTCTTGCCTTTTGCTTTCACTTCTCAGTGTAGCAATTCTTCTATTTCTAAAGAGGCTAGGTCATGCCTCTGATAGAGCTACTAGCCTGGTTCTCTCCTTGTCTAACATACATTCTACTATGAATAAAATGCCAAATGTCTGTGAATCTTGTTCTTTAGCAAAAATGCATCAATTACCTCATTTTCCTTCAGTCCATAGATACCACACTCCTCTTGAATTAGGTTTTTTTTTTTTTTTTTTTTTTTTATCTATAGGCTCCTACCCCAATCACTATTGAATCGGGAAGTAAGGACTACATTTCTTTTATTGATGCATTCAGTAGATATACCTATATTTTCTTGTTGGAGACCAAGTCACAAGCATTTCAAGCATTCATTCAATATAAAGCCTTTATTGAACTACAAATTGGTCACATATTAAAGCCCTCCAAACTAGAGCGGTCAAAGTGGGCCACAACCCATGAGCCAGCCGGCCACTAAGATGGTGGGTTGAGCCAACAAAATTTTACCTGATATAAAAATAGATCAATTTGACTCGGCTCATATAACTTGTGGGTTAAGTAGGTCTTGGCTTGGTTAGAAGTGGGTTGGCCCAGTTCTCTAACACCTTAATAAAAAAAAAATCTCTCACTCACCCCCTCTCATTTACACAGTCGTAGATGACCCCTCCCCTCCCCTTTCCCTTTCACATTTCCATTTCATTTTAACACAGTACCGCCATTTTCGCTCTCACTTCCACTCTCACTCTCTCTCATCCCATTGTTGCCGACGGCAAGGTTATCGCCGCCGCCCACAAATCATCAATGGCTGCAAAGCACTAGCACCTAACCCTCTTCCACCTTGCAATTGAAAATCGCTTGCACTGACTCGTGGCAACCAACTCGCAAACTGCCGTCACCCTTCTTCTTCCCCTTAGAGCCATGGCCACTACTCTGCCACTACTTTGCCTCAACCAATATCTCTATTCATCAAAAGTCACTGCTCTGGATAATTGCTTAGCCACCATCTCTTTCACGAACCACTGTCCATGGCCACCTACCTGTCGCGAACCATTGTTCGCTGCATCGCCATCCAATCGCGCCACCATCATCTTTGCCTTCAATTGCTTTCACCATCACCACTGATGGGTTGTTAATGTTTTTATTACTTTTTTTTTTTTGCCTTTTTAATTAATTTTGAGGCTTTTCAATTTTTTTATTTTTACAAATTTTTTTAATTAATTAATGAGCTAACCCATTTAACCTACTAGCTCAGGTGGGTTGAGTCGAGTTGGTATTTTTTTGGGCCTATTTTACCTCTTTTGACTCATGACTTGTGGTGGGCCAACCTGAGCGAGCCAGGTTGGCTCACTTTGACAACTCTACTCTAAACTGATAATGCAAAAGAATACCTATCCAATGTCTTCATCGAATACCTCAACCCCAATGGCATCTCCCATTGACTTTCTTGTCCTTATAACCATCAACAAAATGGTTCTGTGGAAAGGAAACAAGCACATTATTGAGGTTGGCTTATCTCTCCTTTCCACTGCATCCCTGCCCCTAACACTACCACATACTCATCAACCAATTACCTTCCCCAAATAGTAGAAACATCTCACCTTAGCAAATCCTTTTTAGCCATACCCCTGACTTCAAATTCCTCAAAGTCTTTGACTGTACTTGCTATTCTCACCTCAGACCATACAATTCTCACAAACTTACCTATAGATCCATCAAGTGCACTTTCCATGGTTATGCACCTCAACATAAAGGTTACTTTTGCTTGGCTCCGTTAGGTAAAATTTATATATCTCGGATGTTATCTTTGATGAGTCCTTTTGTTCCCTATCAATTGTCCTCCTCTTCTCCACCCTTAAGTTCCACTATTGCACCTCAGACTGTGCCAGCCATCCCACTAACCTTATCTCACCCATATGCACAAAATGTCCCTAGTGTTTCTCCTTTTACTTTATCTATTATCACTGACACTGCTACTAGTTCTCTTGATCAAGTTGTTAGTTCTTAGGTTCCAGATATTACATCAACTAATTCTAGTGCTTGACCCACTCCATCACCATCTCATTCTCCTAGAATTGAGATTCACTTCCCTATTTCAATGCCAAAGTAGCTTGCTGACACCATTGCACCTCTGCCTCCCAAGGCTCACAGTATGCAAACTAGATCAAAGAATGACATCTTCAAGCCAAAGACATATGCTACAGCCCTTTGTAGTCTTGTTCTTGATCTCACTCAACAAGAACCAACCATAGTGAAGCGAGCTCTATCCTACCATCACTGGAGAAGAGCCATGGATGAGGAATATGCATTTCTCATGCACAATAGCACTTGGTCCCTTCAATCATTTCCCACAAATTGTCAAACCATTTGGTGTAAATGGGTATTTAGGATCAAAAGAAATCATAATAGCAGTGTTTAGAAGTACAAAGCTCGGTTAGTTGCTAAGGGTTTCTCTTAAAGAGAAGGCCTGGACTATGATAAAATATTTAATCCAGTTGTAAAGCCTACTTCAGTGATATTAATTTTAAGTGTTGCCTTGTCCAAAAAGTGGAAAATACACCAATTTGACTTTGATAATGCATTCTTGAGTGGGAATTTGGCTGAAGAAGTGTTCATGCATCAACCTGGGGGTTATGTTCCTCCAATCCTAAGTTAATTTGCAAGATGAACAAGGCTTTGTATAGCCTCAAGCAGGCTCCAAGGGCCTGGTTTTCTAAGTTGTGCTACACCTATCGCTCCTTTGGTTTCTCTCCCACCAAGTGTGATGCTTCTCTATTCACTCAAATCTCTCCCACATGTACCACCTACATTTTGGTTTATGTGGATCATATACTCATCATAGATGACTCCCTTGATGAGGTAGCTGCCACTATCTCTACTCTAAATCATGTATTTGGTCTTAGGGACCTCGGGGAGATGAGTTTCTTCTTGGGAATAGAAGCTCACAAAGATGGCACTAGTCTATGGTTCTCACCCAAGCCAAGTATGTCGGGGATCTACTTTCCAAAGTTGGCATAGATAGGGCTAAGCTAATGCCTACTCCAATGCTCAGCAACTCCAAGCTTTCAGCTCATGGTAGTTCTGATTTGCTCAACCCATAGCTTTATCGTTCAATAGTGAGGGCCTGTAGTATGCCATTATCACCCAACCTGATGTGGCTTGTGTAGTAAATAGGGTTTGCCAATTCATGGACAAACCATTGGGTTCTCATTAGAAGGGAGTCAAGAGAATTTTAAGGTATCTATTTGGCACCATTGGCTATGGTCTCAAGTTCCATAAGTCTAATGATTTTCAAATCATCGCATTCTGTGACTCGGATTGGGTATCCGATGTTCATGACCGCAAATTTACAAGTAGCTATTTTGTCTTCTTTGGCTCCAATCTTATCACTTGGTCCAGTAAGAAACAAACTATCGTATCTCAATCTAGTGCCTAAGCTGAATTTCGTAGCTTAGCTGGTGTCCTCACAAAGATTGCTTGGCTCAAATTTGTTCTATCTAAACTTCGTATCCCTTACTCGATTGCCTCTTCGGTTTATTGTGATAACATAAGTGCTGTCCTCCTTATAGCCAATCCAGTTCTCCATAGTCGAACTAAGCATTTTAAGTTCGACTTATACTTTGTTTGTGATCAAGTTGCAAGCCGTCGAGTCATTATGACTTATATCCCTTCTGAAGATTAGGTGGCAGATGTGCTCATGAAGCCTCTCTCTCAGGCTCCCTTTACCAAGTTTCGTTCCAAACTCAAGGTGTTGCCTTCCACCACCGCTGAGTTTGCGAGGGGATATTGGGAGTATAGACACTTGGGAAATTAGTTTATTAGCCAGCTGGATTAGTTTTCTATTATGACAGTTTTCTATTTTCTATTATGGTAGTTTGACTAAGCTTGTAGTGCAAGCAACTCTTACTAGTATATATATCACACTCAGTGTCATGATTCATTTTGAGCAATAACATTCATTCAACTCCAACTTCATTTTCTCTCGGACTCTCTTGTGTCTCTCCCTCTTTCATCTTGAGCCTGCTACCTTTTAACTCCAAAGTAAAGCGTTAAAAAAAATTTCAAAAAAAGGAAAGAAAGAAAAAAAGGAAAGGAAGTGAATAATATTACTAAGTAGGCAATATGATGCTATACGAGATCTCATAATACTTCAACACCATATAAGAAGTAAGTAGGAACCTAAAAATAATAAAAGTAATGAGGTATCAGGAAACTATGCCTCTATTAAAAAAGATTGAATCAAAAGAAAATAGTTGTTGAAAACCTATTTTATATAATTTAAATAATGAGGATTTTGAAATCATTTAATAATAACTGGTTAAAATAAAAAAAAATACAATGCAAGTAAAATTAAACTCACTTGTAAAATATGAGAATTTTGAAACCTGCAGTTCAAGCCTTAAAAAAAGATTTTAGTAGGCCTAAAGTATTTGTGAAAAACAAAAAATAACATCACGAGATATGCAACATCGCAATTCCATTTTAAGATATATAAGGAATAACAAATATGTGATTATTTATATAAAATTCTATGTCACAAATAATGATTTATGTTGACACATACTTATCTAATCCACATGGCTAGGTTTAATAGCAATAATGCCAATTCATTATGAAATAATAGATATTCAATACATTTAAGTATCTTGTATTTTGCCTCATGAGAAAAAAATAAAACCTTGAACTATTTTGTATGAGTATTGCTTGCAAAACTCAATTAAAAAGAAAATATAACAAAGAAAACATAATTTCTCATACTTGATCTTTTTTAAAAAAGGAGGATGTGGCAATTTAGATACCATAATTAAATACTCTTTCCATTTCAATATATCTATATACAATTGTGCCAAGATTAATAGAAATATTATAATAATTTTTTCATCCCTCATTGTTGTCCTAAAAGATTGTCCTTGATGAGGATTTTAATGATGCAATTCTTGCACTAAGTGTTTTATACACTTTATCCTTTTCAAATATTCTTTTGGTTGAGTCTTTTTTTTTTTTCCTTTTTATTAAGAAAGTTTAGATTGAGGAAAAGACTTGCTCCAATTTAGGGTCAAGGCATGCCTGTAGGCTTATTAAGTGCTTATAGAGTTACTTATAAATCACTCACTGTGAGAAAATAGAGCTTAGTGATAAAGGGAATTAGAATGGAACTGGGATTACAAGATGAGAAAAAGAATTGTCAATTACAAAATGAGACAAAAATAACTTGTATATAGAAGCTACACATTAACTACAATGACTTACGTGAGTTAATAACTTAACTAACTCTAACAGCAACTTAACTAACTCTAACAACTTACATAACAAACTTTCGTCTCACTTCTATTGTACTTTTAACACCACTTCAAGCTGAAGAGTGGATGTCAAGTAACCCCACCTTGGGATGCACAGCCTTAAATAGTTTGAGAGGATTGGTCTTAGTGCATATGTTAGCAACTTGATAAGTTATGGGCACTAGAAAAAGATGGACAAGGCCTTCCTAAACCTTCTCGTAAACCACATGACAATCAAGCTCAATGTGCTTGATTCATTCATGGAAGATGAGATTGGCAGTTATGTGCAATGCAAATTGATTATCACAATATGGAAGTGAGGGGATTTTGAACTCAATTTTAACATTTTGCAAGAGATAATGATACCACTGTAATTCACATATGGAAGCAATCATGGCTCAATATTCAGCCTTCGAGGGGGAGGGGGAAACCGTGCTTTGCTTCTTTGATTTCCATGAGGTAAGGGAACTCCCACAATAGATGCAGAAGGCAGTTGTGAAACACCTAGTGTCAGGGCATAAGGCTCAATCTGAATCACTGAATGCTTTTAATTGCAATTCAGAATAAGCAGGGAAAAAGGGGCTAGCATCAAAATATCCTATGATGTATTTGAGTATGCATACGTGTAGCAACTTGAAAATAGAACTGCATAGGACAATAAAGGAATTGGCTGAGGTGGTGCACAATATAATACATATTAGGCCTAGTGTTTGTCAAGTATATCAAATGGCTAAGAAATCTTCGATAGGGGGAAACATCAGCAAATGGACAACCATTATTTCTCTGAAGCTTCACATCACTTGTCATGGCAGTGAACACAAATTTCTAGCTAAGAAACCTAGTGTCTTCCAATAATTCAAGAGCATACTTCTGTTGGCAAATTGAGAAGCCAAGGAAAAATTTAAGATCACCCAAGTCCTTGATTTTGAATGCCAAGTCTAGCATATCCTTAACAATATTTATTTCTTAAATATTTTTTTCCAAGAAGAACAACATCATCCACATAGATGAGTAATGTAGTAAATGAGGTAGAAGGATGACCTTTGGTGAATAAGAAGTGATCAGACTTGGACTAGACATAGCCACAAAATAATAGAGCAGTGGACAATTTGGAAAACCATTATATACTGGCTTGCCACAACCCATATAGAGATTTTTGCATTCTACAAGTTTGTCCAGGGGCTACAGGAATTAATCCCTAGGAAAATCTCATATGAACCTCCTCATGGAGGTCACCATGTAAAAAAATATTATTGACATATAATTATTTTATATGCCAATTTTGTGTGGTTGCGAAGGCTTTAAGCAACTGAATGTTGGTGATTTTTACCATTAAGGAGAATGTTTCAAAAAAATCAACCCCTTCAATTTGAGTATATCCTTTAGCAACCAAATACATTTTGAATCTTTCAATAGAACTGTCAGCCTTGCTTTTATAGACCCATTTACAACCTATACCATTTTTGTTGGGTGGGAAGGTTATGAGAGTCCAAGTATTTGTTTTGAAGAGCTAGTATTTTAGCATCCATAGCATTCCTCCAACATTCATGTTGCATAGCCTCCTTATAGGGTTTTGTGTGGGTAGAAGTAGCTAAGGTATAAGTTTTGTGTTTGGGGCTTCATTTTGAGTACGTAAGATAACTGAAGATGGGATAAGGTGTCGTGTATTTAGGGACACAATCTATTAAAGGCTTGTTAGGGCACTACTAGAAATAACAGGAACAGAGATCGATCTGGCAACCAAAAATTTTCAGTTGCTAAGGTCTAGAATTAGTGACCGATAACAGAAACTAAATGATGATCTTGACAGGAAAAAATTAGTCACTAAAAATTTTAGAGACCGATTTAGCGATCTATTTATGTAAAGAATGTTGAGTTGGAAATTCGGTCAATAAATTTTGCTTAGTAACTGATACTGAAAGAGGAGTCAAACGTATATGTTAAGCAAAAATTGGTCACTAAATCGGTCTCTAATTCAATGATTAGAGACTAATTTAGTGACTAATCTTCCTTAACAAGATTTTATTCTCCATGACTAAATTGCTCTCTAAATGAGAATTTAGAAACCAATTTAGTGATCGATTTTGTAAATCAAGAATTACAAATTCCATTGATAAATCAATCACTAAATCGGTCTCTAAATGAAAATTTAGAAACTGATTTAGTGATTGATTTTCCTTATTAAGCTTTTCCACTCCTATAAATAAATTGATTAATCTTATTTAGAGGCCGATTTTGTAAATTAAGAGTTGCTTCTTCTATTGAAAAATCAGTCTCTAAAATTTCATTTAGAGACTGATTTAGTGACCGATTTTGTGAATCAAGAGTTACACCTTCCATTGATAAATTGGTCACTAAATCGATCTCTAAATGAAAATTTAGAGACCGATTTAGTGATTGATTTTCCTTATTAAGATTTTCCACTCCTACAAATAATTCAGTCGCTAAGCCGATTTCTAATTGAAAATTTAGAGATCGATTTAGCGACAATTTTATAAATCAAGAGTTGCTTTTTCTATTGATAAATCGATCACTAAATTAGTCTCTAGTTGAATTGTTAAAGACTGATTTAATGATCAATTTTTATTTAACAAGATTTTCCTCCACTATATATAAATTGATCACTAAATTGATCTCTAATTGAATAATTAAAGACTGATTTAGTAACTGATTTTGCCATCTGAATTTCTTCTAGCTTTGATAAATTAGTCTCTAATTAATTAATTGAAGACCGATTTAGTGACCAATTATTCGGCCACTAAATTTCAAACATCCCCAAAATTTTAACCTAATGCTAAGATGCCCCAAACCCAATTTCATGTTCCTTCTTCCCCAATTTTTATCTTCTTCTTTCTCCTACCTTGCACCCTTCCCCTTTCCCCCTTCCTTTGCCTCCACTGCCCCACCCAATGTAGTTCACCTCACCCAACATTTTTCATCCCACCCAACGCTTTCTAGCAGTTGTCTGCTACTACAGATCATGGTGCAGGAGCTGCAGCAATGCTGCATTTTTCGGCATGGGAAAGCCACCGCTATTGGGTTTGAAAGAAGCCTCTAAGCCCCTACTGCATTTATGTCTTGTAAGTTCTTACTTTTCCTTTCTTTTTTTTTGGGTTTTGATTTTTGCTTAAATGTTTATGCCTTTAGTTTGGTATGTTTTTCAGATTTGGAGTCCATTTAGATAAGCTTATAAAAAATTATTTTTTTCTTTAAACTAGAGCTTTAATTTTTAGAAAATGTTATTTTATATTTAGATAGACTATTTGAGAAATACTTTTAATTATTAAAAGTACTTATAAATTTGTTTAGATAAAAAAATAAAAAAATTTAGACAAATTAAAAAAAATTCAAAAAGAGGAAAAAGAACTAAAATTTGATGAGTGATAAGAAAGGAATGATACATATTATAATTTTGAATAAAGGTAAAGGATATTTTTGAAAGATAATTTTATTAAAAACTACTTTTACTTCTACTTTTTTTAGAAACTAGGTATTCCTAACTTTTTGAAAAAGTGGTAAATTAACTTTTTTTAATTAAAATATTTTTTAAAAGTTGTACCCAAATACATATAAAAACTTATAAAAATACTTTTTTTTAAAAAAATAAGTGCTTTCTTGAAAAAAGCCAATCTAAACATATCACATAAGAGGAATAGTTTGTTATGAAAGTGAGAGAAGCAAATCTAGACCATATAATCATATATGAATGGTCAATATTTAAAGTTATTTAAAAATCACATGATTACTTAAAAAGGTCATGTGACTTTATGTTTTAATCTTAACTATTTACATAAGATCCAATAATTAAGATTTACTCCTCTCACTCTCATAATTAACCACTCTTTTCTGTAATACGCTCCGTATATATATATATATATATATATATATATATATATATATATATATATATATATATATATATATATATATATATATATATATATATATAATCAAAACAATGAAAACTATACGAACCAAAATCTTATTTAAACTTTTGTTTAATTCTTTATAAGTGTCCGTAGGATATGTACTAGCAAAATTTTATAAATAAAGATAAGAAATTCTAGAAAAAGCTTAATGTCTCCTAATTAAATGAATTTTTTTTTCCTGTAAGCTCACCATATGTATTATTAATCATTTGCAGCAATGACTTCGGTATTACCTCCTAGAAAGATAGAATGCTATGACATTTTTTTAAAAGTTACAGTTTGTCAAAAAAAAATTACAATTTTGGTTAAAAATATTACAACATTGAGAATATTTACTGTCGTGCAACTTGAAAAGTGCATAACGAAACAAATTTTTTTGGAAAACGAATGGTAAGACTCAGTCCACACTATAATGTCGTAATTTTTTGATATCGTAACTTTAGTTTTTCTATCTTAGATTATACTAACTTCTCTATCTCATAATATAATTTTTGAAAAATGTTTACTTCTTTTTTCTTTTTCTTTTTCTTTTTAAGAGAAAGTACCAGTTTAGGCTCCATCACTCGCATCTCTATTAAATGTTGTTATTGATAAGACGTGGTTCTTGAATGGTTTGCCCAATGAAAATTCCCTCATATGATAGTTGTGCGTGGAGCGGGATCTTGATATATATAACCCTGTCCCTATAACATTAAGTAGAGAGACTCTGCACTCTACACCAAAAATGGAGTCTAGAGACTCTCTTTTTCTGACTTGATGGCGCCGCAAGGCAAAATGGTAAGATGGAATGAAACGGAAATTAATCCTCTTACGTGTGGTTTTTATATAATCAGTTCGTGTGTGAAGAGAGAAATAGGCATAAATATTATATATAAAATTTTATAAATTTTGAGAAAAACCATATTAATAAATTTACATTGAGAGTGTTTTTTTTTTCTTTTTCTTTTTGCAGTATCTTATCGTATAAAAGTTATATATAATATATAATATTATCACAAAAATTACAAGTAAAAAGATTCATTCTCGTCATAAAACTAACGAGGAATATTGCACAACTGAACTACACTCGACCTTGTGATGTATGCTTCCGATCGATCTTTGTCAATTGGCGTCACAAAGGTGGCGCATGTTCACTATATACGCAGTAGTTACATTAAAACACAGATGCCACTTGTCACCTTAGGATACACGAAACGTCATGTATCTCTCTCTTTGTGTGCATTTGCTCCTTTCGAAAGTCCAAACAAATAACAATGACATCGTGTATACATAGAGACAGAAATGATTAGCACATTTCTTAAATCGTATCACTTTCTATTAATGATTTATTTTATTAATTTTAGAAAATAATTATCAAAATTAATATTCAAGAAAAAAATTTTAAAATGAAAATTATTTTGTAATTTAAAACAAAATTGCTCTATACAAGCACCTATACATAAATGGCGGTTCTTATACAAAAAATATAATAAAAATGTTATTCGTTTCTAAAAATTATACACATAGTAGACATGTAACAGAGAGATAATTTAAAAAATGGTGGGTAAACATTTATCTTTCTTCTAGCTATATACCTACTATGTGTCTAACTTTTAGATATAAATAATATTTCTCAAAGATATTTATTCATGCATTTCTGCACAAATAACAATACCTTAAATTTTTTCCCTAAAATATACTCTACCGACTTTAACTTTAATTTGTGTGTTTATTATTGAGAATTTTAACCCACCAAAAAAATTATTTGATAATTTAAAATGTGTAAGTTATCTCTTAAAATTTATGTGTAGAACTTAATTAAAACACGTGACCAAATTTCATTCAAATCATTCACTCTGTCACTCCAACTTATCTTAATTATTCCCAAAGACTCAAATCCATATAAGAATGCTTCTTTAGCAAGGTTTTGAAAACTAAATTGGTTAGTAAAGCAATCAAGAGACTGATTCAAGTTTTAATAGTTCAACTGTGGTCAAATTGAATTGAAATTGAACATATATTACTATATATATCTATATATAATCATATATGCAATTATTTATATACCAATTAAAAATTTATTCAAGGACCACCACATTCTTATGCACATATAGGTCATCTATCACTCTCACTTTCCTTTTTATCGTCTTTTCTCTTCTTTTTTTTTTTTTTTTTAATCTGTATTTTAATGAGCTCTCACTTTTGCAGTATGCTCTTGTTTTAATGGGGCCACTGCTAACCAAGTTCAAATACAAGCCTGCGATGGTTTTGCCTTCAAAATATATATATATATATATATATATATATATATATATATATATATACGATTATTCAAAGACTGGTAATTAGACTGTGTGAACTAGCACTAGTAAGACCAGTTCATCAGTTTTTGACCGTTCAAACACAAGTTTTGATCGATTTTAAATTTTAGCTTCTTATACCTTGATTGGATCGACCAGGGAACCGATTCCCTATCCAACCAATCCGGTTCGATTTCAAAACTATGTTTTTAAGAGTTTAGTGCAAAGTGATTATGGTGATCAATTTCAATTGATGTGGTTGCTCGTATGTGGGATAAATTTTTTGTTGCTCAAGTGAAAGCGAGAGGTGGTTTACTTTAGAGCTGTGGCAATCAAGCCAAGCACGAAGATGTTTTGAATAAAATGTTAGTTAAACTCGAGTACAAGTCATATTAGATAGTTTATTATATAGGTATAACAATTTAGATAGTTTGTTATATAGAGATAATAATTATAAGGATAACTTATGGGATAATTAAAGGATAAAGATAAAATTAATAATAAGATGAAACAAATTAAATATAAATTCTAACTAATGTAATATGTTATCTTTACTTTATCACTCCCTTCAAATTGAAGGTTGGTATATGAAGACCAAGCTTGTGTCATGACGACAACAAAAGTAAATGGTAAGCCCAAATCACGATGGAGATGAATAACTTGATTTTGACAGGGAGATATCTTGCCAACAAGCATAGGATCATCACATATGATCTTGAAATACCATATACGAACATGAAAAATACATTGGAGTGTTAACCAAACCATTTGAAAAAAGGTTTATGGTAAAGGTCAAATTGGGGGGTCTTTAGTAAGGCAATTTGTGAGTCAAGCTCAAATAAGATAATAAAAGATGTACATAATACAAAAGCCAAAGGCAAGATCATCTAATCTCCTGCCAAGTGACAGCATGTCTAATGGGAGGGACCATTATTAGAAGGGGCACTATAAGTTTTTCTTAAAAGCCATCAAGGACAAAGAGTATTGGAGTTTCTCCATTAAAAAAGATACCAAATACTATGGTATTAAATTTGGCGTTAACCATGAAAAGATTCTGATATTATGAAAATATTTTGAATAAAATATTAGTTAAACTCAAATATGAGTCATACTAGAGAGTTTATTATAAGGGTAACAAAAAGATAAATATAAAGATAAAAATAATTACTTTCTTTATTTGGAAATAATTTTTCAGTTTTAAATGAGCATATAAATTAAGGAAATAATTCTAAAAGTCTCAACGCTTACTAATTAATCCTCTCTCTTCCTTTGTTCTTTCTAGTTATTCTCTCTCTTCCATTTAATAGGGTACAACTAGAAAAAAAAAATTGATATTATCTAAATTTCCTAAAAAGTCAATTATTTTTAAAAAAGTAAAATTTTAAAGGTGGAAAATTATCTTAAAATGGAAATAGTATAAAATATAACAAGCCAAATTTAAATCCTATCAAACTAAATCAAAACCTTAACTAACGTATTCTGTTGTACTTGCTTTACCAAAGTAGTGGTCGAGTTTATTTTACGAAGAGGATAAACAATCATCTGCAACTAATTAATTCCTTAAATATAGCGGAACTAATTATTTGGATGGCATTTAAAGGGTTCAAGTTTTATACTCCACTAATAAATTTTAAGTGAATAAATTATACTACCTTTTAAAATCTCAAAAAATAAAATGGATATGAGTTAAAGTTGAAGGGGATAAACTATGTTTTAGCCCCCCATCTTTTTGTTAACAATTAATAGCTAATCAGCTATAGTTATATATCCCTTGCTAGCTGGTGGTGTCTGTGCGTCGATTTGTCAAACTAGCTAGCTTGTATGGAAAACGATTAATGGACATGAGTCTAAAATCTTAGCTAATTGATTAATATGGGCCGAGTTTAACTTAATCGTGCATTGTTAGTATATATATTACATGATTGTCTAATTTCCTTATTAAATATGATTCTCGTGCTATTTCTTAATTAGTGATATCCAATCATATTCGAGGTCTCTATACGTGACTGATGATGCTTATACTTGTAGAAATCAATTTCCTGCATTTCCAAGCTATCAGAAGAATCTTTATTCGATATGGTTTTATTACAATTTTTCCTTATTTCTTATTTTCAAATCGTACCAATATATTAAAACTGAAAGTGACATAAAGTCCTAAACTGTGGGTCTGTCTGACGAATCCTTTATCCATTTACGAGAGCCATCGGTCTCGTTCCCAAATCATCAGTTTCTTTGGTGCACTCTGTAAAATTCCTTATGATGGTGGATTTCCCTGCAGTTTCGCTAAACTAATAAAAGGCATGCCACATTAGCTTTTTTGACAAAGAGCTATAGCTAAAGATTCCAAAGGTAGCCTGGTTCTTTTTCATGGATAATGTTACTTCTTTAGGATTTCATTAGATTGCATGCAACTAATAATAAAACTCGGTCCATACCCTTTGCTCTTATATTATATATGATATAATCAGAGGAAACTTTTGAGTGGGGGACTGTTATTTGAGAAAAAAAAATGGTTCATTTTTTCTGAGTTAAATGTATAAGCACCGCCTTACCTTCAAAGCGTTTTTACTTTTCATATATGAATTTGCTTTGCGGAGAAATAACATTGCCAATACTATATATGAGCTTTTCATTGAAGTACACATAATATAATCACCCCAAAGCAAAACAATTCTAAAGGGAGAAATTTCATTGATAGGGGAAGAGAGAGAAGTTAGTTAATTTCTTGAATCCCAAGTTCGAAACTAAACTATTTTTGGCTTGATTCTTTCAAAAGAAAGCGAGTTACTTTCATGATGATAAAGTTGGGTAAAAGTAATGGCCAGACATGAATTCACAATCTAATCAAGAAAATTGCAAAATTTTCAAAAAAGCGCGTAACATAAAGTGAAGAGATACTTATCTTTCTAAAAGACAAAAGTGCCTTGGGGAATCGAAGTGGACAACATGGCCATATATTTGGTTAAAGTGTTGTCGTGGAAACGTTATCTTAATAATATATACATTAAAATCTGGATCAGCACAATCTTGGAATCCCATTAATTGCTATATCTATTGTTCTATTTTATATTTCTATTGGCAAATAATAACTAAACCTATATGCTTCTATTCCAGGAAGCAGTTGCAAAAGGTGGTTAGATCTCTCTTGTCCCACTGTCTCTATATGGTTCTCTCTCTCTCTCTCTCTCTCTCTCTCTCGACACTATCCACCCTTTTTATTTCATCAATGAACATGATCATCAAGAACTTTTTTTGCCTAAAAGTATTTGGTTGGATCAGCTTCTTTTTATTTACAATACTAAAATGTTTTGAAAAATACACGAGATTGCAATTTGTTATGGACACAAATGCGTGGAGAGAGAGGTTAGAGAAGGGGAATGAATTTGGTTTAAAGGAGGAAGAAGAAAGAAAGACCATCTTAGTGATGCCACGTGTATAGATATGCAACTATATATATATATATATATATATATATATATATATATATATATATATATATATATATATTGTTAGTTAATAAATTATGATATAATTAACTTTATTTCAATAACTAACAAGCATGATGAAATCGTAAAAAGATTTGCTTGTCATGCAAATCTTAGGATAATCATTGAAATTAGTTCTTTAAATGCTAAAAATAAGCTCAATAACATAAAATACTATTTGTGGGGCCTTGAGGAATTGATGTTGATATAACCACACCCCACATGAAAGAAAATAGTTGGGCCAATGAAGTCGGAGAATGCCACGAGGGTATTAGCGCAGCTTTATGCTGACTTGGCTGGAATTGTGTGGTTACTGTTGATTGACTAATGCAAAACCTTGAGACTGATTAATAAATAATAATGGAGGCCCTACTTCAAATTAACTTGAGTAAATTATGAACAAAAAAAAATCATGCATATCAGATACAAAAATGGCGATTAAAAATGAGAGTTGAGTCAAATTGAAGGTTATGCTAGATTCCGATCCTATATATAAACTATATTTATTCAATAAAATTAATAATTATCTGGAAGTGATTAGATATGTGAAAATAAATTATAATGTCAAACGAATTTTATTTGCTAGGAGCATAAATTCTGAAATTATTATCTTTAGAGAAGTTTTATTTAATTATCAGTCTTCCACTAAAATTACATGAACAATTATTATGATACAAAAGTAAAATTGACCATTTATATATATATAGTTAACTAGCTAAGGCAATAAAAAATACAGACTTGAGAGACACACATTGGCAAGAGCTAGGGAAGAAATTATTGGCCCCAAAGAGAGGAGAGGAATATCAAGCCGTCACTCATTCCCCAACATCCTCCTCATTCACCTAACTAGAGTTCCATCCTTGGACAAAAACTCTAACCTTCACAATCATTTGTATTATCTTCTCCTTTTGGTAGGGATAGTCATAATTTTATTTTAGAATAATCTTCTACGTCACGCCCTGCCCGTGACGTGTACCTTCAATATGTGGTGCTGGTATCACATGTGTCCTCCAGCGCATGCTCTACTCTCCGTTGATTTAGGGTTTCAAAGAAATTAATAACATATATTGTGAACAAGTCACGTATCTTATAGCTATGTTATTCCCTACTAAGACCCTTCCTCTATAGGTCGTTTTCACTTTGCATTATGCTTCTAGCTACATTTACATTTCACAGCGAGAAACCTTGACTTAGCTATGGTTTAAAAAATTAATGTTACTACTATTACCTCTTTGTAATCTTGGCTACTAACATTTTCTAGGCCTTCGTTAATGTTCTAGCTCATGATCCTTAATTATCATAATTTTTCTATTGATGGAGATTAATCTCACTTGGGTTATTTAAATCATTGTTTCTCCGACAGGATCGTATTGGCCGTTTAATGACCGTAGTTCCCCTTTCAATAACTGTCTATCGTCCATGCCACAAAACTTCAACATGGGACCACAAAGTTCACCTTTCTTGCAATGGCGAAAAAGGTCCATCATATCTGATTTTGAAAACTGAAAAGTGACCAATTTTACAAGTAATCTTGGCATCTCCTTCTTGGTTATATTCTCCTTCATTTAGATTAACGTTAATGTATGATTGTACCATGTTTTTCTCTTCACTCCCATTTTTGTCACACTCATGCATACATACAGTAGTACTCTCGTGAGGGCTCTATTACTTTCCTTCCTGCCTAAGCCTACTTAAATGAGCTATAACTAAAACTAATAATTATATAAAGTAACACATATTATGAAATACGTATAAAATTTAATGTGTTTAAAATTATCCTATGTGGCTTGAAATACAATATTCAAAATAACTGAAATAATGAAAGATAAATATATGTGTGACTATTTTTGTTATAATTATACGTATGATTAAATAATTGAATAGATCTTTATATTTAATTATATGTATGATAAAATAGTTGAAGAAGGGAGGGGGAGGGACCCCGGTTGAGTCATCATCTGCCATATAGACTCCCCCCTCACAACTATCATTTAATTAGATGATACATGCTGTGACAAATATCCGTTTTGTCCACATCTATATTATTATTATTATTGCCCCTGCTTGCATCCCTCATCACCCAGAAAACAAATGAAAAGGCAAAGAAAAAAAAAACCACATATTAGAAATTCAATTTCAGATAAGCTAGCTAGCATCATATATACAATAAGGGGCCTCATAATTAGGTCCTTAGTGGACCCCAGATCAATGACAAATTCGGATGCCCCACAACACGCATCGTTCCAAACTGTTATTCTGTGATCGGAGATGGAACAGATGGGACTTCCAATTTCATGATTGGCATTAGATTCTAATTCCAGCCATCACCATGAATTATTTCCTGTGTTTTTCTTAGAACTGTCCATGTTCAGCTGGGCTCACGGGGTTAATCAAATGCTTCATGTGATTGTCATTTGAATCTTGGGATCTTCCATTAAATAATTGGAAAGCATGGACGTATGGAATAGTTATAGCGCCAATGACTGATCAATTTTTATTTTAATGGGGGCAAGTGGGTGCTCAATTCTTAACTCGAGTATGGTGGTCTGTGATTGGCACAATGGTTATTTTATAAAAAAATAATTGTGTTATCGGTGCTCTTATTTTTTTTATTCTGATTTGTTTACTATTTGCCACATTAATTTTATAGGTTATTTTTATTTTCTTAAGTACATGTTACTAATATGACAAATAGTAAATAAATCAAAATAAGAGAAATATTTTTTATCTCAAAAACACCTAAAAATTTCTCTTACATATATCAAATAACCTACCAATAAAATAAGCAGCAGAGTCAGTACACTTGTCCTTAATGAAAGAGGTATGTTATTTGTACATACCAAAATCTCTAACACCCCAACACCCTATCTTAGTTTTTTCTCTTGTCATCAATCATTTCACTCTTTTCATTTTCTTTTATAATTTTTTTCTCCTTTCTATCTCTGGGTGTCCAAGATATCTACCTACCTCAGTGGTATAAAAAAACATTTCTCTTAATGAGATGGAGCAATGGTTTTGAAAAATGTGCCGTAGAGAGAATCAACGTGCAGAATGAGTTTCTCACAAAAGCATTGGAAATAAAAAAACGAAAAACGTGATTTTGGGACGGTCTACAAGCAATTCAACTTGATTCAATGTACCCTGTAAAAAAAAAAATTAAACATCGTTAATTAATTTCAATACATGCGAATCTAGATAACTAATTAAAGCTGGAAAGGTGTTGGACTAATGCCAATGAGGTCTCCTTGCTTAATATTTTGAGCTGAAACTTTTTTAACGAGATGCAACGAAAGTTGATTAGCGAACGTCATTAACGAAAAGTAAACGAAAATGATTATCAAAACATTCAGTCATTGGATATATACAAAAAAATACAGTTTAATACACAAATATTCACGTAATTGAAAGATTATAAAATTTCTAACATCATAAGAATGCCTGTAAATTATGCATATATAATTTTGTTACATTTTTACATAAAATATCTAAAAATATATATAGTACGAGTTTATCTAAATGCAAAGATAAATATAAACAAACAGTAAGATATATATAAGAGATCACTTCTGGCGGAAGATAATGGGGAAAAGTAACTTTTATAATAATACAAATAAAAAGGGGTATTTTGGAGGGTTTCTCTAATAATTTTGGCAGGCTTTTTCATATATGTTGCGGAAAATAAATCAATTAATTAATATAATATTATTCTACTCTTAAATAGTTAGAAGGTTTCTTGTAACTTTGGTATTTCTTGAAACTTCCTACCATGTCTAACCAGTTACACAAGCATGGCCCTGGCCTGACTGTATTGTAGTAAAGAAATTATAAATGCCAAAGACTCTTATCTTCCAAACTATATATATAAGGTACCAACCTTTCTTCCATTATACCTTAATATTTCAAATACACAGAGCGAGTATTCTCTCAAAGCTTCAATTATCCACACCTCTACAATATATCCATAAACTACAAACTTTCAAACAATCTTAATTAGATTTCCCTCCCTCTTTCTCTCTCTGTATCTCTCTCTCTCTCTCTCTCTAGTTATTACACTTCTTCTTTCTTCTTTCATTTCCTTGATCAACACAACAAAATCATGGGTCTAAGAGATATTGGTGCTTCACTGCCTCCTGGGTTTCGGTTCTATCCTAGTGATGAGGAGTTGGTGCTTCACTACCTTTACAAGAAGATCACAAATGAGGAAGTTCTGAAGGGTACCTTGATGGAAATTGACTTGCACACATGCGAGCCATGGCAGCTTCCTGGTATATATATAATAATTATTATAATTAATGCATTAACTATCTTATTCCTTATATATCGTTAACTTCAAGCACTAGGCGCTGAAAAATCTTTGTTTTCTATTGCATCATGACCTCTTCTTCCATTTTGTTCCTAACATTAAGGTTATCATCTTTTTGCCATTTTTTGTAATTGCTTAGTCTTTTGTCTTTGTCTTGGTGATAAGAAATAGACATAGATTGCTTCGTATTCACTCACATATAGAAGCTATAGTCTAATCTAACCCTTCTTGTCAGCTAATAAACATGGTGTCCATATAGCTGTTGACTTGTTTGCTCAAACAAAATATGCAAAACAAATTTTAAAATTTACAAAAATAATTAGGAAGCTCGCATGTCTAGCGTAAATTGTTAACTACGCACGGAAGAGTAGCAGGCAAGCTCGTTATGCTACCAGAAGAGAGAGAGAGAGAGTTCAGAAAAGGGATCAAGGAATAAGAGGTGGGCTGTTACTATTACACGTAATAGTTTATTCAGTTCTGCAATGATTAGGGTAATGCCAACTTCTTGATGAATACTCAGCCAATAATTAAATATCATTATCTTCTTTATAGAATGATTTATATGTAATATATTACCACTTGACATATCTAAATGTGTATATTTACAGATATATTATATATATTATGTGCTTTAATAATTGCTTTTGTCCTTAATTTGTAAAGTTTGTATATAGTTGTTTTTTGGCTGTAAAAGCGCGTCCCAAACACGTTCCCTTTGTGTCTAATAAAAATCTTTTTGAAGATTGAAATTCGAAACGATGTCTTTTGTCTGCCTGCTGTGAAGATTCTATGTTCTTTTTTCTTCTTTATTTCTTTTTTCTTTATCGTGTTCGTTATCTTCCTAGCTATTTCCAATCATTTTCTTTCAAAACGGCTTCACCAAGCATTCATTTGTTTTTTTGTGGCTAAATATTATTCTTCCGCAGTAAAATTCATAGAGCAAGGAGCACTGCAAAGAATTGCCTTAATTTGATATTTCATGGTATTTTTTTGTGGGGTCGATTATTATATATTATCTTTTATACTTTATCTAAAGGTGGTGGGTGGGATACATACGTAGAAGTAGAAGACCCTTTTTTGTACATGTATACATATATACATGCATGTATATACATGAGAATGTATACATATGTACTTTATCCGTGTTTGGTATCAAAACAAATGTAATTTGCTTGTATGGCCTATATATGTACATGAGGCATACTTCTCATGTGCAAATATCGTCTCTATTGCATGTTAGTTTCCACTAGTACCAAAACCGTTGACACCAAACCTAGTTTGCTGGTCCATGCATGTCTCTATATAAATACTTAGATGCACATGCACCACATATTAATTAACATTTCTTCATATATAAATGTTTTGGCTTTTGGCTCATCATGAGTCCGTCATGGCCTTATTTAGATTTGTTTAATGTCTATTTAGATTATACATAAATAGTATAACTTATAGGACTCGCCTAATTTTGTGATTGATAATTAAGATTACCTCAGTATCTTGCAATTAAGAGAAACCAACCATTTGTAACAGCATAGAGGGCCTAGATAGAAGCTAGAGCACGAATAATATATCTTGAGAATAAAGTCATTCAGATTCATGCGGTTGTCACTTCAATTTCACGCTTACTACATATATGTAGATTATCTATTATTACGAAGTTGACAAAGCAATACATTCTCACCAAGCAACAAACACTAATGTATGTTTTAAACAGTATATGCAATTTCCACCTTGATGATCGATTGTGTCCTTTCATACACACACACACACACACACTGGTGCTTTGAGAATATATAAGATTGAATTCACAACGTCTCGGTTACTTTTCTTGGGCATGACTTACTATCTAAGTGATTTTGACTAGTTAACATTTATATATATATATGCGCAATATATATAATTAATTAGGAATTATTTATGATATATGTTAAGTTACTAAAGAAAAACTACCTTTTATAATTAAATGATATAATACTTGATCTTTTATTGCTTAAATTAATTAATCCTCAAAGTTCAGGCACAGCATTTTGAAAGCTGTAAAGGGGTAAAAAGAAGAGAGGAAAAACAGTAGGTTACGCAATTGCATATATATATATATAGCAGACACCTTGAAACTTCCGAACGCCATGTTTAGGTCATCTTTATCTGATGGGATTGGAAACTTGAAAATTGCATGTCACTGATGAACTAGCTGACATCTATGATAGTGATTACACACACAGGACCTAATTATTATTGTGATCATAATTATATTTACTTGGCAACAATTAATTGCAGATTACGATAGCTAGCACATAACTACTATGTATACCTTCTATCCAGGAGAAATCTTTTCGTATGTAAATTATATTAATTTTTCATCTTTTTAATTTTTCACATTTTTAACACGCCCTTATCAATACTAAAGATGTACACATGAGCAAGTTATGCATAATTTGCGCATGAGATAATCTTCTTGACTTTTATCCTATTATACCTACCGTATGTGTTGTCCATTTGCATAAACTGACCCATCATGTGTCCATGCATGCGTACTCTGCAGAGGTGGCTAAGCTCAATGCAAATGAATGGTACTTTTTCAGCTTCCGTGACCGCAAATATGCAACAGGCTTCAGGACCAACCGTGCCACAACATCGGGCTATTGGAAAGCAACAGGGAAGGATCGTACGGTGCTTGATCCAATCACCCGTGAGGTTGTAGGGATGAGGAAGACATTGGTGTTCTACAGGAATAGAGCTCCAAATGGGATCAAAACTGGTTGGATCATGCATGAGTTTCGCTTGGAGACCCCACACATGCCCCCTAAGGTTGTTTTTCTATATTCCCACATCTATCTCTCTACCTCTCAATTTTTCAAACGTGCAGATGAATATCATGATTATCTTACACAGTTTACGCGCTTAGATAATAGTAATGGCCACCACCTAGACACCTACTGGGGAATGTACGGTCGATGATAAATAGGGAATGAGATTAGGGTATAGTGGATTGGGTGTCTTAGCTCAATAAGTTCCCACGTAAGAGATATAAAGCTTATGATTGTGATTTCATTTATCTTCCAATTTAAGCTTTTTAAATGAATTGACTAATATCCCATGTAAAAAAAAAAAAAGAAAAAATTAAGTCTAGAAATTTAAGATAAGCAAATATTTAATTAGGTAACAGTGAGTTTTAATTTGTTTTTATCTTCTTTTATTTACACCTCATATTTTGATTAATTAATTGACAAAACTTAGGCAAAGTTTTTAGGTCTTTCTAGTGTTGTTTTCCAATAAAAATCATGACTTGTACACTATTTTCTATAAAATGATGATGAGGTACGTGGTTAAAAAATGACATATATTCCTATATTTTTATGAAAAAAAAAACCATAAACACCTAAACAACTTTACCTAATTTTATTTTATCCTTAATTATTTAACAAGAGCTTGAAGATAATAATAGTTCAAAACTTTTTTTATTTCGTGTTATAGAAGTTGAAAACTTAATTACCTATATTTTCCTAATAAGGATCAGATAGAATCCGACGTCTTTTCTCCATGTGAACGTTGGGTCTGGATCCGATTGGCTTCATCATCATTTAGATTGAGATAGAGGGAAACAGCATGTATGTGACGACTTTCATATATGCTCCAATTAAGTCTTTTGTTAGAGATGCATTGTTGTGAGTGACTGAGCTGGATAGAACAGAATAATTCGCAATTTGGAAAAAGAAATGGTTGCCTTTGACGCGTATTATTGGTGTGAGGATAAAGCTTCTTTAAGCCCCATAGTTTGGTTTCACATTTATTTTTGCTAATGAGGTCAATTTTCATTGTTTTTTTGGGAGGAAATAATATTTAAACACAGTATGTATAGATATAATATAAATATCTGAGTGTGAGTAGGTATCCAAATAATCATACATCGAGATAAAATAGTGTTAAGTATATTTACAAGAGAAATGTAATTTTCAATTTATACACAAATAACAGAACTCATTTTTTTCAATTATTATACAGGAGGACTGGGTTTTGTGTAGGGTCTTTCACAAGGGCAAAGCAGACAACAATGCCAAACTCAACCCACAACTCATGTTTGAGGCCACACCTCCATCCCTAACTTTGGCTTCATCATGTCCAACCAACCAAAACAATATGCATGTTGGGTGTAACCAACTTCCCAATTTCTCATCCTCAGTGGTAACCCATAATCATCATTATCATCATCAAAGCCAACACCAAAACGGTTCTTTGATGAATCTCCTTCAGTTTTCTAAGGAAACCAACACCAATTGTAGCACCGTTACTCAAATTAGTCCCAAAGGTGACGATGGATATGGTTTCATATGGGACATGGACCTTGAAGAAAACAGCTTCCATGATGGGGTCGCCTCAAACTTGAACGACATGAGATTCGAGGTTGATAATAATAGTATGGTCATGTTGTAGAAAGTTTAGTGTGTACATATGCATATATATCGTTCATATATATCTCACCAAGTTGCGGGAATTTGTTGATTTGTGATGTAATGATGGTGTTTGGCTTCAAGGGGCAAATCACATGCTTGATTGTTCCATGGTTGTGGTATACTGTTCAAGTGTTTAGGGTTTGTTAAATAGTCTTTTCGTTATTATTATTTACCTTTTTTTTATTTGGGGGTGGGGTAACATACACATTAGCATTCGTAGGGGGAATTAAATTAATGTTCCTTTAATTATGTACAATTTGTTAATTTATAAATGAGCGTCAACAATTAGTCACTGATTCTATTTTCTTACTTTCTAAATCGTTTCTTAATGTCATCTATATATATGTTCATAGAATAGCAGTGAGATTAGCTTAAGTTTTTATATGTCGGATGTAAAAGAGTAGAAAGAACTGAAAGAGAGAAAAATACCATAAGCAATTAACTTAATTATGATTCTGAAAAACATTGTATTGATTGTATTCTTTTTATACGAAAGAAAATTTCATTAATAGAGAAACCTAACTGGAACTTACAAATTGAAATAAAGATAAAGAAAATTTAAATTTAATAAAAATAAATAAATTTTCATCCTAAACTAAACAATGATATGCAACTCTATTATTTGTTCGAAAATTATCAATATTTAAGTATATTTTTTTATTAGAAATTCACCCGAAATATGTTGTAATTTAAAAAATGCATTATATTTCATTTTAAAATAGATCTAAATCTCCCTACTATTTGCAAAATCACCAAGATAAAAACACTCATAAGGGAACAACCACAAAAACATGTCACAAATATAAAACAAAAGACACAATATCTGCCATTTTGAGAGACAACAAATCTAAACAAATATGTTCAAAATCTAATAGATTAATCTGAGTTATTTATTAGATAATAAAAGTCCTAAATAACAAAAAGAAAAACACTGTGGAGTTTGCCACCAAAAAACAAATATAGCAACCCCTCAATAACACCCTTCTAGTGGTTGTATTTTGGTTTGGAGTAATAATAAAAAATATAATATTATGATTTTGTGTGCCTTGTGTATCATTAGAAAACATAAAACAAAAATCTACTAAAGTGATGTTTCTTCTTATATTATTGGAGCTAAATCTAACTTTACTTGAAGATCGGAAACAGAAGGGAAAAAAATATAAGCTTCTCAAACCAATGCTTCATACGGACTCTCCCAATTTCTAAAGAATACTGATATTTATACTTATAAAATTGAGATTTATTGTGCAACACACTCTCATAAAAAATTATAGCATCCATCTCTGAGCAGTATAATATACATTTTTATCTAATAGCTCTCTCTTCTTGAGTGAATCGGGAGTGAGTTGCACAGGCCAACAAGTACAAATATTATTTCTAACTTCTTAATTCTACCTAAATCAAGAGTATGGTCTATGGATAAGAATATTCCACATCTGTATATAAGTGCTGGTGTTGCTTGATTCAGGCACAACCTCGCTAGAACCACATTAAGATACGACCAAAGCTCTTGGGTCCTTCCTTCTTTCTCACCTCAATTTTTTTTCCCCTAATGCTTTCTTTCTGTCATCAAACACAAGTTAAATAAAACTCCTAACTTTTCTCTGCCAGATCAAGAACATTCATTGGATATTGTAATAAATTCAAATCGGTGACCCTATTGCTTACGCCTAAGGTTTCAAGAAGGTTAGCTTTCGATAGACTGCAGCTAGTTTTCTAGAGAATTTGATGTGGTAGAGTTTATCGGTTGCAAGTATAGTCGTCGCTGTTGACGTTTTTTCTTCTTTTGTATTAAACATCATGAAAAAGTAGCTTTCACCCCATTAACAATTACATGCTGAAGTGTTAGCTTGTTTAACTTTTTGACTTTTTACTTTAAAGTTAACTCCATACACAACTGATGAACTTTGCTTTAGCATATGAAGGGCTCAGTATGCTCCTAGCCATATCCATATCAATGTATATATTCCCCATAAGGATGAGGGCAAAAATTTGACTCTCAAAAAAACGCATTTGTTAAGAGGAAAAGTAATCATAAATGTTTTATCTCTTGAAAGTGTGTGGGTAATATCTCTCACAATTTTTTAATATAGATCATTTCTATAAAATTTTACAGTAATTTAAAATCATTTTGATATATTTATTATATACATGAAAATTAATGTAATATATATGTGAAAATATACATGAATAAGAATAATCTGATTACACTCTTATTAATATTCAATTTTGATAAAATTTAGCACAAATGATTTTTAAAGGTTTGATCGATAAAAGGTATATTTTATAGAAAGTTATAAATAGTATAACTATACTTAAAGTTGCATTGATATAACTTCATCCTAGCCCATATATATATATATATATATATATATATATATATATATATATATATATATATATATATATATATATATATATATATATATATATATACCAAGATTAAAAGTTATTTGAAAAGGTAACATAACTTCTGAAAAAAAAAAAAGCCACTTCAAAAAGTCACATAGCTTTATATTTTAATTTTGATTATTCATATGAAGTATAATAATCAAACTTCACTTCTCTCTTTACGATAATTAACCACTTATCTCATTTGATATATTACCTACATATATCTCCTTATTTTTTCAAAAAAATTGGAGTCTCCAATCATTAAAAAATTAGTTCATATATTTTGATATGATACTAGTTGATTTCATTTACGTACTCCTTTAAAATTTGTGAAATATTGATAGGATTTGAGAAATATAAAAACAAAGGAATTTTGGAGAGCTAAGAAATTAACTTGGAAACCAAGGGAGTAGTTTAGATATAAATAAAATCAACGGTGAACGTGTATACAAACAGAACAAGTGACAGAGGGATTCTAGAGTAATCAGAAATCGTGTATAAGGGGCTTTGAGCTAGATATCAATAATATATTTTAGCTCCATGCTTTTCTCATAGTACAAATGATTTTCCTCTGTTGTAGATGCAGATATGTGTATTGTCAGACCACGTTAAACTTTTGTATCTCTTTACTTCATGTTATCATATTATTAATTGACTTATCTTGGTTAGTCCCAATAACAATTTAATTTATAAATTTAGGCACATGTTATTATATATATAATCAAGGACACTGGTGTAATTAAGATTTTATACACTTATACATTCAATAACTTATTATAAAATATAATTCTTATCAATTTTTATCATTAAATTATAGTTATCCATTATGATGATCATTTGTGCCATATTTTTAAAACAAATTGGATATCAACAACAATGTCATCAAATAGTTCTTATCTATATGCATTAAAAAATATTTATTTCGTTGATTTAGATTATATAAAAAGTATATTAAACAATTTTGAATTAATGAAAAATTTTATAAACACATGATCTACAACCTCCAGAGCAGTCGAAATGGGCTAAGTTTGATGGACCGGCTTGAACAACTCGGAAAAATGTGTGGGTTAAGCTGAAAAAATTAGAGTAAAAAATAAAGTTAGCTGGATTCAATCCAACCCGATTTGGCCCAACCTGAATGGGCCAGCCCTCTTTTGGGCCGGGCCAACCTAATGGCCTGAACACTTTTTATTTTTTTAAATAATTAATTTTATACATATATCATTACTACTTGATCTTAGATTTTGTTTACCATTTCTTCACTTAAAAAAAGTTTAAATTACAAAAAAATATATTAACAAAAACAAAAAATAATAAAAAGTCATCATTTCACTTTTGTCACAAGTAAAATAGCTAAATTTAATCACTGAAAAAACAAACTTATACTTTTATTTATTAATTTTTCATATGGATCATAAGATATTAATAAGATCATTCTTTTTTTAATTTATTTTTTTAATTATTTCAAAATATATTTATTGCATCTAAAAAATTAGTAGGCTGACCCGATATTCAGCCTGTGGCCCAAATAAGATTGGGTCAGGCTAGCAAAATACTAGCCTGATCAAGCTCGACCCGAAAAATGAACCAACCCGAATGGGTTGTCCCAAATAGGCCAGCCCCAGCCCATTTTGACAGCTCTAATAAGATCTAAATTTTCAATCTAACAATGGATTTTGTAAAAAGATTTCTTCAATAAGAAGTTATTAAATGGCATAAGATATATATTTAGCTTACAATAGTGTAATATATACAACTTGATTAAGTTATATAAGTCAAGATTAAGTTATATTGTATGTATATCAAATTACATTAATGTAAGTTAAACTCATATCTTATAGCATTGAATAACTTTTTATTGAAGAAATTTTTATAAAACAAACTATTGATTAAAAGTTTATATGTTATAGATCATGTCTACAAAATTTTGTATTAATTCAAAATTATTTAATACTTTTATATACATATAAATCAATGTAATAAATACTTTTTAAATGTATATAAACAAGAATTATTTGATCACATTCTTAATTATAATCAATTGTTTTGAAATTTGGCACAAATTATTAACATGATATGTTATTATAATGCAACAACTAGATTGATAAGAATTATATTCTATAAAAAGGTTATCGAAGGTGTAAGTGTGTGTGTTGTTAAATCACTTGAACTAACGAAGCATTGATATTGGTGTAAGATTTTGTATAGTTACACCTTCAATAACTTGTTATAGAATTATATTTTTCAATCCAACCATTCAATTATAACTATCTATTATGTTGATCATTTATTTTTTACCAATTTTTTTTTAAAAAATTGGATATCAATAAGAATGTCATCAAATATTTCTTATAAGTATATATATTTAAGAAATATTTATTTCATTGATATATATATATATATATATATATATTAAATAATTTCACATTAATATAAAATTTTATATACATAATCTATAATATATGAATTTTCAATAAAATGGTTATTCAATAGTGTAAGTTAAACATAATTCTTAATAATTTTTTCGCAAAATCTCTTGTTGGATTGAGATCTCAAATGTTATAAATTATATTTATAAAACTTTATGTTAATCCAAAATTATTTAATATATTTTTAATGTATATCTAACTTAGTGTAATAAATACTTTTTTAAATGTATATAAATATAAATTATTTAAGAGTTTAATTGGTATATAATGATAGTGTAAAATAGTTTTATACTGTCAACCAATAGAAATAGGAAAAAATAAGAAATTATGGTAGGTTCTTCATCATAATGAGTGATTATTTGTATGAATTAGCACTTTTCACCATTTCTATTGGTTGACAGTGTAAAATTATTTTATACTGTCAATACATTTAAATTAAATTTATTATTTAATCACATTCTTATTAATATCAAATTCTTTTAAAATCCGGCACAAATAATCAATATAATAATTAATTAGTTATAATTTAACGGATAAGAACTATGTTCTACTAAAAAAATATTAAAATTGTAAATGTATTAATCATTAAACCAAACTCTACTGCTGCTTTCCCATATATATAGAGCATGTGATAATTCGGAATGCTTGATTAATGTAGTTCTAGGTCTTTATTTTCAGCAAATTCAAGCTTGGGCCCATTACTTTTTATTAATATAGCTTTAATTCTTTATTTTCAGCGAATTGGGCCCATTATCTCCGGCGGGAATCTTCTGTCTATTCATGCCTTTGAAGGGACATATTAACTAAAGCCCTAACTATATATCTTTCTTAGCTAGGCTGAGTCTATATTATGTAGCAATCTCTTTCATATGCTAACGAAGTGAAAACATGCAATACTAAGAGAAAGGGACGTGAGTAATACGCTTACCATAAAAAAGGCCATGATCAATGGGTTGGATCAGCCGATAGGACTCGAAGAACTTCACTCACACAACGTAGGGCATGTTCATTTTGTTTTTATTTTAGTAAAGAGAAAAGAAAAAATTTAGGGTCCATTTTTGACTTTTTGTTTTTCCTTTCAGGTATATTCAAGATTATTCTTTCAATAGGTGTTCTCTTCAAGAATTGAATTGAGATCCTCTCTGGAGTTGTAGTATACTTCTATCACTATGTCAATACCCTTGTTAATAAATTTAGGATATATTTTGGTTTTAAAAAATAATTTTTTAAAAAAAATTAATTATAAAAATATTACATTAATTTAATTTATTTTATTTTCTACTTTTAAGATTTTATAAAGCAACAATGAAAGTGACATTTTTTTATTTTAACTATTTTCTTTACAAATTAAAAGAGAAAAACATGAAAAAATAAGGTGGTATTTTTCTTAATAGTTTAAAAAACTTGAAATAAAAATAAAAAATATTTTTGGAAACTAAATAGATCCTTATTTTTTCCATAAGATTTTACTTCCATCAAAGTATTATTGCATTATTAGAAATGAACTACTTATTGACAGATTTATCGACGAAAAATTGGACAAAATCCGTTGGTAAGAATTTTACCGACGGACATGATCCTTGGTAAGAAATGCATTAGAAATAAAAAAAATTAATATTACAGATAGAAAAACTTATCCGTCAGTAATTTATGAAACTATACCGACAGAAAAAGTCCATCGATATAATAAAAACAACGTCAAAAATAATAACGTTAGAAATCGTCACTGACGAAATTAAATCGACAAATTATTAATAATTATCAATGGATATTCTACATCTTTTTCTATAATTTGAAAATATTACCGACAGATAATTCATCGGTAATATAAAAAATAATATTTTATTACATACAATTATCTACAAAAAATTTGTTGGTACTTAAAGATTTTTTTGGTTTAAATTGTTAAAATTTGAAATTAGTATTTAAATATTTGAAATTATTATTTTAATTATTCACAAATTCATATAAATAAAAATATAATAAAATATAGAAAATACGAATAATTCTAAAAACAAAAATAGAAGAAATAAAAAAGTTATTAATTTAGTAATATATATATATATATATATATATATACACACATTGTTACTTAAAATAAAAACTTTTAATAATAGAAGAAATGAAAAAAAATTTTGTCATAGTATAATTCTAAAAATAGAAAAAAAATCCTAAAAATTATGCATACTGATCATCGTTAATATTTAAAATGTTGTCGTCATGTCCATATGTGTGGTGGTGTGGAAAAGACTAAGGCAGTGGAGGTGGCGAAGACTGTGCACCAAATGATAAACCGCTCCTCCACATCTGCTTGAAGTAGCTGTATATGGTCATCATCTTCTACTCCATGGAGTGTGTCTATTGTGTCCATTGCTCCTTAGACCTATTGTAGCACTCACATGGCTTTATGTATCTCCTGTCGGCCTCTTTGAGCTATTTTTGCACTGATTCATTCATTGCATGAATTTGATCACAAATATCCTCTGCATTAGTCCTAGCAGGACCAACTCCAGACATAGAGCTTGGAGAATATGGCCTATTATAAGAGGTTCCTATACTGTAAATCTACCCACTGTAGTGACCGTTGACTATCTGGGCCTATGTCTTGTCGTTGCTAATAGTTGGGGCGGCAGTAGTGCACTTGTCCCCCTGCTGCAACTGTTGTGATTGAGCCTCAGTCAGCCATTGGATGAACTCATGCTATAATTGAAAGAAACAAAACAAATTAGATTTAAAGAATAACAAATATAATAAATTAAAAGTATTGAAAACTAAAATTATAAATATTTATATATATGGTCTCCGATCGGGTATCAACCTACTTAGACTTATTTTGCTTATGGGTGTGGGTCACCCGGAATAGCTCCCTTTGAGTCGGTGGCCTGCTCATCGCCTTCTCCTATATTGCAAACAATTTTCACATGATCATATAATATTTAATACTGAAATTGAATAACTAAATGGGTAAAGAATAATATTTACCATCTTTAACCGCATGCCCTCAATGATAGTGGAGCCTCTAGTGTGCAACGAGCTACCTCGGGTTGATCCTCTACTCGTCTGGGCCTTCACTTGTTTCGCCTTAAACCTGGGTGAGTCTTGTTGTGCCCTCAATGCTTGGAGGATCCTATCAGTGAACCAATGGGTGCTAGCATCATTTTCGCAAATGTCATTAAATATACTGCAGAACCGCTTGCCAACCCCTTGTATATCGAAGCCTCGTTGTGTGGATCAATAATAAACATACACTTTATACATGTAACACAATAATCAACAGAATTATTATAAATAATCATGCTTAAAATAAAAATTAAAAATAATAATAAAAAAGTAAAAAAGTAATGATTATTTTATCTTCGACTCTCTTCACAACATCTACTATGTATCCTCAAGGGCTACACAAAACTGGTATACGGGGAATGAAAGTTCTCCTCGAATACCTCAATAGTCCTGTGCAGCCCCAACTATGGTAGAATTCAAATGTATCATAAACAATAGACTATGTCAGATATCTGTTAGTTAAATTTTCTATCATAATTAAAAATTCATAATAAATTTAAATTTGAAATTACTTACTAGGATTTACCATCATATCTAAGCTCTATGTGCTGGTTCGTGGAGCTTTGTAAGGAGGTGGACGAGGAGGCCTTGACACCCAACAAACCTAACTGGAGATAAGGGAAGGTATGGAATCAAGTACAGATGAGGTGCGGGCCTTGCCTCCTAGAGATAGAGATGGAAGTGGAGAAGGCTAAGGGGGGAATGAAGGTTAAAGCTATGGCTCTGTATACCTAGAGTTGGGTATCATAAGAAACTCCTAAGTATATGGAGAATGACTAGGAGGGATGGAAGTAGTAGCAGTGGTGGAAGTGGTGGATGCGGGCGCAATAGAGGTGGTGGGTAGAGCATGGGTGCAGGGGATTGACTATACTTTCTTAGTTTACCACTACTTCATCCAGAACCAGATCCTCATCCTGCTATAAGTGATCTATATAATATGTGCATAAATTAATAAACATATACAACACATATAATATGCATATAATTATAAATGCAAATAATTAAACTATAATATTGAAATATATATGTATAAAATTGAAAATGTAAAATATATGTTGACTAAATAAAGGCACAACACACTTGGCATAATAATATTTATTTAATTCAAAGAATATTTTAAATGATAAAAAAATATTTAGACAGAGTTTTCTTTTAAATTAAGAACATCCACAAAAATTAATTCAATATTTCAACACAAATAATAATTATTTATGGCATAATAATAATTATTTAATTCAAAGAATATTGTAAATGATTAAAAATATTTGGGCAGAGTCTTCCCTTAAATTAGGAGCATTCATAAAAATTAATTTAGTATTTCAACACAAATAATAGTTAGTTATTACATAACAATAATTATTTAATTCATAGAATATTCTAAATGATAAAAAATATTTGGGCAGAGTCTCCCCTTAATTTAGGAGCCTCTAAAAAAATTATTTTACTAATTAAACATAAATAACAAACACATACAGTTATGCAAATTAATCAATTAATCCTAAAAATCGTTATAGAGCGCATTCGTTTATTTCACATCATACAAGCATACAACATCACAACACACAATTCAAATAATGGGAAGGAACTTTAAGCCTTTCCGTAGTCATGCAATCCTATCCTTCTTCTTCGATCCTATAACTCTATTTTAGAAAATTTAAATATCTAATATTTAAGAAAATATAGAGTTGAAAAAGAAGATTACAATGTACATACTTGATACATCACAAAGCTCAAATCATTGAATGTACCAGAATAGAAGTGCTCTAAGTGCTCCAAATGAGATCTTTAACAATCGACATAATAAAAGTTAGTTAACTAACTAAGAAACTAAAAATTTTGAGAAAAGAAATGGAAGTAAAAATAAATAAATAAATACTAAACAAAAAAACTAAATTGATTGAAATGCTCAATAACATATCACGAATACAATGGCAGTCTCCGACGGTGAAATGGAAGATCTGGCAGCAAGAATATAGTTTGGTGCCATAATCGGGGATGAGAGAGAGAAAGAGAGAGAAAGAGAGAGAGAGATGGAGAGATTTTGCGAATTAAGGAAAAAGGAGGGGCATTCGTGTTATAACATTCTGTTTCTTTTTATTGACAAATTTTTCATCGATAATAAGTTAATATAATGATTCATTTTATTAATTATATATTATCAACGTATTTTCTATCCTTAAAATGATAATGTTAATAATTTATTATTGACAAAAAATCCATTAGTAATATAGAAACTGAACTGTCTCTTACAGCAATTTCCAATTTTCAAATACCAATAGATAATTTATCGGTAATATTTAAAAATAAATTTTGAAGAAAAAATAAAAATAAAATAATATTTATTTAATCTAAATTATCAATGAATTTTTCGTCAGTAACGTATTAATTTTTTAAATTAAATTAAAAATAAAAAAATAATTACTTACCAATGGTTTTTTTTCCATCAGTAATGGTTCCGTGCCATGAGACGCAGATATTTATCGACAATTTTACCGACGGAATATCAAAACGACGGTAAATTTCCACGTTAGTCATTTGTTTAATTTTATCGATAGATAATTCGTCAGTACTTCTAAGAGATTGCTACCATTAGTAAAATTCGTTGGTTATTAATGAATTTCTAATAGTGTTGCCCCTCCGAATCAATAAACCAAATGATTTTAAGATTGATTCTTTGTTATAAGTCTCATATTGAGCCATGGACCCTTCATAAAGGTTTAGTACTAATTATGTTATTTTTACCATTGGATTGGTACTATTTTTTATTATAAATTGTATTTTATTTTTTAGTCCAAAAATGAAAAAGTCCAATGACCAATATTGGATCCTGTAAGAAGGGTCCAACATAAATTGACCCAGAGTTGAAGAGCTCTTACATCTAATAGATTAATTTTTTGTATTGGACTCTCCCTTTGATTTGAATCTATAACATTGGAGCTTTCTTAAAAGACTGATGCACGGAAGAGGCGACTTACGAGAGAAGCCATATGAAAAATGACTACTTAAAATGCTAGAATGAAGCTACTTAGATTGAGCTACCATAATCATCAATTTCTAAATAGGGATGGTAATATTACATCCTACATCAAAAAGTTATGTCAATCAAGTGTAATGCAGTCTAGAACCTTTCTCACCTAATAGATTAATTATTTTAGTTGGACTCTCCCTAACTTGATTCTATAACATAATTTCTTGCTCCTAATACTTTTTTTGAATACGTAAATAGTAAATATTATTGTAAACTCTCATCAAAGATTTAAAGTCTATGATATACCGTAGTCATGGAGTAGAAAACTAGAAACAGCGTCCCTTAACCTTAATCATGGAGTAGTAAACTGGAAACAGCCTTCCTTAATTCTTTACTTCAAAAGAAAAACGAAAAAGACAATGCAATCGTGGCGGATCTACATACATGGAAATAGAGGCAGCCACACTCCAGTGATGATTATTCGCTTTTTATCTATACTTTGATAAAAACTCCACTAAAAATTTTGATATATTTTACTTGATGTGACATAAAGTGAAGCCATGTAAATAATCTTTATTCATCTGTAACATGTCACTTTCACTTTTACACATAGTCGAGGCTGCTGCCCCAGTAGTCTCACAGGTCGTAGAGGTTCCAGCCCTAAGAGCCTTCAAGCTATTTTAATTTTTGTTTGTTCTTTTTAATTTTCTTTTATTTAATTTGATTTTTGTGACCTTTTTAATGGATTTCCATTCAGTTATGTTTGCAGTATTAAGAGACTTGAGAATCAACCTTTGTATTGTGGATTCACTAATTGGTGGGTGAAAATTGATGGATGATTATTTTGTGTGTCATTTCTCTATAAGTTAAGAAATTGTCATGGTTAAAATATGTCTATTTTGTGTGCAAGGAAACCTGCCCCGTCCTGCGTGCGTGGCACCCCTGTGTAAGACATTAAATAAAATTTTTTTTAAAAAAAGGCATGAGATATACAAGAGCTTGTAAAGTTTTGTTTCTATTCACTACCTTGGTTTTGCATTTCATTTCTCTCTAGCTAGCTATGTACTCCAATCAATTAATATAGGCCTAGTTATGTACGTGATGCTTAAATTATTTCTGATGATTTTACGTGCAATTGACTTGTGTGTTAGTTATTTGTCGGCACACTTGTTGAACACTGAACTGACATAGAACTGTGTGGCCTATAGTATCCGGTAAAGAGATTCTTTCATTCCACAACACGGATATGCTTTTACTTTTATGAATTTGCATTTTTTCAATATGCACATTTTCCGTTGCCTCTGTTTACTTTTTTTTTTTTTTTTAACAAAGGGTCTCATTATTTAGGGAATTGATGTCTGCTTCGCCCTCACATATATCCGTGGCTTTCAGTTGACAAAGACGCTCAAGGGACAGAAATAATTGAGTGGGAGAGCATGATTGGGGGGGACGTGAATTGATGAGATTCAGAGCCAAGTGATCTAGATTGCTTGCACTGCATCAATATATATCTTGTGAGATGTAATAAATATATTGAAAAAAGAATGAATTATAATAAGTATATTAATCATATAATTAACCGTATGAAATAGTTATTACTTACAATTTTTTCTTTCTAATATTAGAATACCTGTGTTTGATTGATGCTGTTGTTTTCGTAAACAGAAAATGGAAACATATGCAAGTTAATGAAAAGCAGCAAGAGACAAGCTTTGAGGGTTATTAGTTAGATTGCTCCACTATTGGCTGACATTGAGACTCAGGATCAGGACAACAAAGAAATTAGGTGGAGCTGCAGAGTCATGACACCTGATTATACAAATTAACGGTACCGACTATCTTTGGTAAAAGGAAAAATAAAAAAAAAAGTTTTTTTGGGGTTGGGGGGGGGGGGGACTCTTCAAATATTTGAATGTTACCACATTCCATTATTTTATAGGATTAAAGTAATAATCGAAGAGAATAAATTTGATAATTATTTTGTTTTTTGAAATAATTAATCGAGTAAACTCGCACTATAGTCCCTAGAATTATGAGCATCGGTCATCATAATTCTTAATTTTAAAAAATTTACTTTTAAACCTCTAATAGCAATTAATTGGACGAATGAAGATATAATGTCGGAGGCTAATTTAAATAACAATATTAGAGATTACTTTGACCACAAAATAAAATATTAAGGACTTAAAAGTAAATTTTTAAAAGTTAGAGACTATTATGACTAACACTTACAATTTTAAAAACTAAAAAGAGTTTATTTTAACTAATTTTGTAGCAAAATTTTTTTGGACTGATATGGTGATACAATAATTAAACTTGTCCTTCGAGGATTAGTTTATAGGTCTGCTAATTTTTTTTTCCCCAAAAAAAAGGAAACCTTTCCTTTGGCCTTCCTTAATCCCTCGTGGCCTTTCTTTCTTTATTGCACACCATTGCTTATGAGACGTTGCTGTGTCATCATGTTCCCCCCACAACTTTCACCAGGTGGCTATGCCAAAATAATGAAATTATTTTTGATTCACTGTCGGAATAAAGTGTTTTATGTTGCCAATCATTCATATCTTATTTTTTATATAGTTTTTGAAGAGTTATGATAACAGTCAAACAATTTTAATGATGTAATTATATATAATTGAATGAATGTGTAAAAGAACTTTATACATTGAAATTAAATGCCAAAATGATTAAGCTGTTAGCTTCTTACTTTAAATAAGAATCTCATACCCAATTTTTTCGCCTTCATCTACGGGGGCACAGCAACTCTTCAGCTTGACCCTAGTGACGATCTTTTGTTAGGTTTCTTGGCATTAGCAGATATTCTTCTCGTTTTTTTTATCTTTTATTTTTTATTTTGCGTCAACGCCTTAGAAGAGAATCAAATGTTGTCATGTGCTCAACTAGTTGATATGCTGTGACCTTTTACTCTTTACAAGCCCAACCATATGGCCCGCTAAAAAGTGAAAGTTCAATGCGCCATTCCCAATTTCAGATTCTTGGCCAAGTTGGAGACCAAAAAACACAAATAGATTCTTGGCCAAGTTGATAACATACTGTGTACATCCACTACTATAGAATATTATTTTTATTATACATTATTGATTAATGTTAAATAATTGGCATAGCTAGAATTCGAGCATACAATCATGTATTTATTCACACCCTTCATGCACATCCACTACTACAAGTGATTTACCAATAAAAATCAATCCATAAGAATCATATATAAAACCTTTTTGTTAACATTTAACATTTATGAAATAAATTTATTTCTTTACGAATGTAAATTGAAAATCTTAGTAGTTATACACAAAACTAAGATGTCACGGACCAAATATGATTGTGGCCTAACTACAAATTCAAATAAGAATTACAAGTAAAAATAAATTCTGAATTTAATTTAAATAGACTGACAGTGCAAAATAATTTTACACTGCCAACCAATAGAAATGGTAGAAAGTGCCAACTCATCCAAATAACCACCTATTATAATGAGGGACCCACCATGAATTTTCACTTTCCCCTATTTCTATTGGTTGACAGTGTAAAACTATTTTACACTGTCAGTGCATACCAATTAAACTCATAAATTCTCTTAATTTTAATATCTTTATATTATATTTTTAATTAAAATAAATATCATAGAACAAATACTCAAATTGAGCCTCAAAAGATATGTGAGACATCCAATCAGTCTTTTAAAAAATTTTTACGTTAATTTGGTCCCTTATAGTATAGAGTAACAACCTATGAGAGCTTAATTGATGTCTAGATATACTCAGACAAAAGAAAATGATGTCTATATATAAATTGAAACATCAAATTAATGTCTAGTTTCAAAATAGAGACACTGATTTAATGCTCAAAATTCTTCAAAGAAGTAACTTGATGACTTTTTATATTTTTAAAAGACTAATGTAAGTATTTACTCGATTATTATGTAAAATTTAAAATTCTTACATTGCCAACGGTTTAAGGCTTGGGTGGCAACAGAAGAGGTCCATCCAACCATAACCCCCCCCCCCTTTTTATTTTGTTGTGGGATCAACGTCCATGACCCATAATGTAGTTGGGAGATTTTCTTCTCTTGGGCTAATACTAGAATGTTCATAATTTCATTGCTTTCATAACTGCGCCACTGAAACCATCTTGAAATCCAAAACAACAAAACCAAACAACAGGAGTAGGGCTAACTAGTAGATAGATGTCCAACTAAAAAAGTGTCAAGGGCCCAACTAAACACAAAATATCAGCTGTCGACCCAAAAAAAAAAAAAGAACCAATGTTGACCCAACCACACATGTTTAATTTTGATGCATTTCTAATATAAAAGAATTTTATATTATCATTTAATTATGTATTTCTATCCGTAAGACTTTTAATATGATAAATAATTGAGTCAAATATTTTTATTTATATAGTAATATAAATTAAATATTTATATAAAAATTTTTACACTAATAATATATCAAAATTAAATTCTAAAAAAAAAATCACATAGTACAATTGATTAATCTTTTCATGTTTTGATTATAACTATTTGTAGTAGAAAAAATATTGAATAAATTTTGCAAAAATTCCTAGAAGCTTAGGATTTTGGTTAAATCGATCGCGTCTAACATCCATGAAAAGCAATGAAAAATGCACAAAAATGACAAGGCAAATAAGGGGAAAGTTTGTCCCTTTGCAAGTATATGCGATAGTTTTGTCAAATATCCATTTATTAAATGGGATAAAGATCATGATTACTTTTTTTATAACCATGGGTACTTGATATGTGAAATATCTAAGTTACCCCTTACTATATAAATAAAATTTTGTGAGAATCCTAATTTTAGAAACTATTTTCTTCTCTTCCAAAAACCATTGCTGATGCCTTTTAGTTCGGTGGGATGTTGCTTTTTTTTATTGTAAGTGTTCTAAGTTGTTGGATCTATTTGGATTGTGTTTGGACAAGTATTTTAACTATTTTAGCCAAATTATTAGAAATTATGACATTAGAATTTGCTTTCATTTATTACATTTTAAGAATTTTTAAAAAAATTTAATGATTTATTGGATGCTCGTGGACATTTGTGCATGCCCATTTACCTGTAGTTAGAATTAAAGATGGGACTTTTGCGGTAATGGGGCCAAATTTATGTTCACGAGACGAAAGATGAGGAGCAAGCTTGAAACCATATCCCCCGCACTACCCCACCCATTGTTTCTCCCAATTCTAAGTTGTTATTACTTGATGGATTTCTAATCATAGGTCTTTTTTAATTTTTGTCTCCTACCAAAAGTAACCTAATTCGTTGGTTAGATTAAGAGTGATACTTATTGGATTGACAATTTCTCGAGAAATAACTAGTTCATAGTTTTTAATTTTCGGTAATTGGTTCATGGAGTTATTAACCTGTATGTGGGTAACCTCACATATTGGTGTGAGCCTAGACCTTTTTGTTTGGAGAGGCCAACACTTAATAATTAAATTTATAAAGGGAATAATATATTTTCTAATTTTTTATTATTATCTAATTAAAAATTTAAATAAAAGTTACAATATATAAAAGAAAATAAACATTTTACAATCAAAATTTAAGAAAGACACACATATATACATAACATTTTATTTATTATAGTATTTATACATTTAATTAAGTAAAGAGTTCCAACAGAAATTTTAGAAGAGGTTAAATAACAAAAAGCTAGAGAAATTTATAAAAAAACTAAAAATTTAGGAAAAGGGGGGGGGGCTAGATTATCACCTGCTCACACGCACACACACCTGTGATTTACTTTTGCTATTATTTTATTTTGCGGTTTCCACAATTGCGTATTCGCAAAAATAATAAGAGTCAGCCACACTAAATAATTAAAATTGGATGCCCAAAAAAATTTTACACCTAGAAAATATAAATTTTTCAGTGTAAAATTAACGATCATTGAATCATTGATTTACTAGGTGCATTATAAAATTCTAGAAAAACAATTCATAATAAATATATATATTTAAAATATTTATTTGATTATGCTTCATTATCTAATAAGTACTCTTCAACGTTTGAAGAGTATCAAAATCTACAAAACAATTAAAGTACGGCAGCAACTTTTTATGTTTATAATATATATCGAATTTGTCAAAATTCAAAGCTAGTTATTCAACAAATGACAACAAGAAATATCATTTATCAATTGATGAGTCACTAAAAATGGTAACTCATTATGACAAAAATATGGTTAGATTAATTTAAGAGTTTCTATAGTTTTAGTATGATTTTAAGTAAGTCCTGTACTTAAAGTTCTTAATTGGTCCTTATATTTTAAAAACATTGTAATGAGTTCCCATCATTTATTCTTCACTATACCATACCCATGTGGCTTATGAGAGTGTAAATTTTTGCAGTTTCAAAAATAATAGTTTCATATTTTATCATTTTAAAATCATTGAATTATGTTTTTTTTTAGTGATATGTTATCAAACTTCAAAATAAGTTTTATGAATTTAATTTTAATATATTATTAATATAAAATTTTTTTACATATATACTTAATCATATATATTGCTATACCAGTAAAAATATTTAATTTTTATATGAACTATAAATAATAATATGTAATTTGATGATAATATAAAATTTTTTTATATTAACTATTAGTATATCAAAATCAAACTCAAATTTTATTACTTAAGATTTTCACAGTTCAAAAAAAAATTGCAGGAAACCATGATGCCATGTCTGTACATATTAAAGCCTCCGAGTAATTTTCCTTTAACTATTTTAATAAAATGATAATAATTGGAATAGCAAAATATAAAGTATTATACCCTCAGATAGAGGATTAATGTTCAAAAGATTTTTTTTCTAAAGGGTCTCTTAATTGAGAAATTAATCATGTTAACACTAACAATTTGTTTGAAAAAGCAAAAAGAAAAATACAATATATACGAAAGAAAAACTGAAAATGAAAACAAGAGGTTCCCTCATGAGCCCACCAAACTGCAAGGCCCACGTGCATGCTTCTGGCCAATGTCAGCGTACTGTTTGAGTGACAAGACGCGAGCAGGTCCCACTGCCCATGTTAAATATGTATATATATATATATATATATATATATATATATAAAAGACCTATACATTAGTATATTTCACATGTTATACCATCAGGACAATTGGATCGAATCCCTTCGATTTTATTTTTCTTTTTCAAAAAGGAACAAGGCATAGATTTAATTTCTTATTTTCAACAATAAGTCATTCGTAGCTTTATTTTCTAATAAAAATATAATATGCAACGTGAAAAAAATAATATGCATATTATTATATAGTTATATAATAAACCCCGAATTAGTTACTGCAGTGTACATGGCAGGACAAATTAATTCCTGAAAATGTTAAACTTATTATGTGGCCCTAAAAATTAAAAATATCAAACACGTTAGTCCTTTTTTTCATCCGAGTTTCATTAGACTTAACGGATTTGAAAAAGTGGCACGTTGCGTTGTTTATCCATCACAAGGCTTGGCCACGTGTTTCAAAATGGGACCACTTTCCTTTGAAGTTTTTAACCCCTCCAACCCCATTCCATCCACAAAACAAAACTGGTAGAAGAAAGACGGTGATGAAGAGTTCACCCTAGCGGTAGACTTCACCCATTTGTTCTCTCTGCCGCCATTGCGGTGTCACTTTAATGGTCTGTTTGTTTTAAAAGAAAATAAGTGGAAGGAAAAGTCAAGAAAAGAAAATGAGAAAAAAATATCATTTTCTGTTGTTTGGTTGCAAGTGTAAAATAAAAAGAAAATTAAAAAAATTAAGTGGAACCCACTCTGAAAGATTTCCTCTTATATTTGTGCAGAATATTGAAAAAGCTTATTAAAAAATAGTAAAAAGATATTTATGCCCATAAAAATGGTTTAAGAAATAATAAAACTTTAAAATTTATCTAACGTTTGTTTTTGTTTAAAAAAATTCATAATAAATTTTATAAGTTAAATATTTATAAGTTTTTTTTTATTAATGTTAATATAGAATTATTTGTTTATTTAATTTGTACAAAGTATTTGGAAAGTAAATTATAATAATATGATATATATTGATCTTGTTAGAAGGATATACATATCATTTTGCTTTAACTCTCATTTTCTTTCTTTTCATTTTTTTTTTTTATTTTTGCTTCATCCAAACATATAAAAAGAAAACATACTTTTCTCTTTATTTTTTTTCTTTCTATTTTCTTTCCTCTCAATTTCTTTCCTTATCCAAACAATGTGTAAAGCATTTGGACCAAGGCCATTGTAAATAAGTTACTTAATGCGTCAGATGTGCAAATTTGTTAAGACCGATGGAGCTTAGTTAACAAAAGGACTAACTTATCCAACGCTTTTACTCTCCAAAGAGCATGGGATGAGTAAGCAGGATTTTATTGCTTTTGTGGTAAGTAAAAAATTCGTTTAAGTGTGTATTAACAAAAATGTCTTTTTAACTTATATTATTATTTAAATAAATAAAGTTCAATTATTTTTGAATTATTGAAATTATATTTTAAAAGTAATTCTATTTTATAATACTTAGACTTCAATTGTAGGAAAAAACAATTACTCCTCCACAATATAGCAAGCCATGATTTGAATTTTGGTTGAGAAAGATACTTATATTTAATATTTGACCCTAGCTTAAACATATTTATATCCAATGGAAGATATCAGTTAAAATAATAAAAAAAATAAAAAAATACGCTAAAAATTAGAGTATGCTGTTTAAATTTTGAACTATATTAATTAATTATTGACGGTTTATATATAATTAGATTGAATAAATTTAATTTTTGAGGTATTTTATAATATTCTCCGCATAATGATATGCCTTTCAGCAGTCAATTCACTTGCTGCAAACAAAAATCAAATTGCAAAATGGGGTGGAAACAAGCCTCAGACCAAGTTTTGCCCTTAATAGTCCAGACTTGAATTATATCCTCTTGGCCTAAGTCTAACTTGTGGCCTATTATAAGGTTTTAATTTTAACCACAAGCTTAGTTTATTCATAAGTCTGATTTAAAACCTTTTTACAAAGTTTGCAGTCTAAAACACTTTAAACATACTAACAAACCAAACTGTTAAACAAGCCGAACACAAGTCTTCATCCTCAAACAGATCTAGGCCTTCAAACAGGCCGAATACAAACCCCCTTCATATAGGATAATATAAAGATTTAAAATTATAAACTATCTATAAAAAATAACAAGAAGCTATACGATGTGGTTTAATGGTAAAATGACTAGTTATACTCCATTTTCTATTAAGGTAAGTAGCCTTCCAAATAACCCTGAAAATAGTCCAATTTTTAAATAGGTCGAGCTAGACTAGGGCATAGGGTGCCTGACCTAATTCTACCCCTAGTGCAAATGCAAGAAAGCAGTTCAATTCAACAAAGGAAAATGATGAAGGCAGTTCCATTATTCTAAGTTGACCCAATGTGCACTGTTCCCCATTTAACACTTTGAGGCATCCTTCAATACTATATTTATTTATTTTTCTTCTCGTTCGACCAGAATAAACTTACGGTAATATACAAGACATGGGTATTGTCAACTCAAGATTGATTGTTCAATTATATATAGTTGAACCATTTTCATAAATAATCGTGTAACATTTTTTTTCTTCCTTTTACTAACCTTTTGACATTGTATGTGTGTTTTATTTCGAAAGTTCACCAGAAGAGCAGTCGCTAAAAATATAATGAACTATAATATAGAGTAAATCAATCTTCAATTAATTTTTAATGGCGTAGGTCTATAGCCAATGAGTTACTTCGCGAGTCGCTTTCAATATATATAAAGTCTTAATATATATGAAGAAATTTCAAAGATGACTTTATTAGCAAAGCAATGCTAGTGAGGTGATGATGAAGACGTTCTTGAAAAATATATTCTGATGGAGATCGATTTGAGTTTTGTTGACAATATTCCAATATAATTGTTTGCCAGCTCAATCCAGGGTAATTAACTTAATTTCATTTGCAAACATCGCGATCAAAAGATTAATTTGTGTTGCGCTGTTTTAGTGAATGATACGATGAGCTAGCTATCAACTTGGTTAGTGGAGATGGTGGGCACAGAGACATACATACTATGCATGGCATAGTGACAATGTATAACACATCAAGGAGTAACTAAGGGCTCATTTGTCACATTGTATAATTAATCCTGATTGCATAAACTAATATAATACATTATGATTTATCTGGTATTTAAAACCAATGTATTATATTAGCTTCTCCAATATTAAAATCCTCTTATACATCAAAATGATATATATTCAATCAAGTATTGGGATGTCAGATTAGGCTTGATTGAACTTTGATGTATAAGAATTTTATTTCTCTCTCAATTTATAAAAATAATAAAAAATAATTATTAAAAATATAATAATAATAAATGAAGCAAAAACTAAGGTTTTTATTATTTCCTATTTGCAAGATTTTGTGAAGAAAATACTGAAAACAATAATTTTTTCTTTTCACTGTTTTCTTCACAAAATCTTGAAAACAAGAAATATAATGATAGTTTTGTAATTAAAATTGAAACATGCATGAAATGAAAATAGAAAACATTTTCTGAAACTAAATAGGTCCCAAGAATCACAAGTCCTTAATAATTTCATATTCAATGTTTAAGTAGATGAAGATAGATATATAGAGACATGTGGTTGCAATGCAATAATTCGTTACTGCTTCTACATTTGAAAAAATAATGAGAATTGAAAGAAAATGAAGAGTGAGGAAGGATTCCATTCATTTGTATTTGGTATATGTGGATGAAGGAAAAAGATTTTGGAAGGATCATATTTTTATAAAAGGTTTTTATCCTCTTAGTTGTGATAGGACTTGAGAGATTAATCTTGTAGCTAGGGGTGTGTTTCGATTTTAGTTTTAGGTGAAAAACCAACTGAATCGAATCAATTGATTGACCAAAATAGCTCACAAGACATTGTCAATTTCTTCAATTGGCAATTTCTCAACATTATCGCAAATCAAGAGAGGATAAATAGATTCATCTCAAGTAAAATCAATATCATTTGTACTAAAAAAACAAAAATCAATCAAGCTAAAAATGAGCAACCTCGGCATGGTTATTTGCTTTAGAAAAAAAGGGAAAAAAGGTAGATCAGAACAAAGTGAGTTAGTGAACTGAAAATCAAAATGGCTTGGACACTCTTTGTTGATGGTCTTCCTATGGAGATGACCTGGGATTGGCTTCTACAAATTTTCAAAGGAGAAGAGGAAATAACAGAAGTGTTTGTTTCACATAAGAGAAGGATAACTGTCACTAGTGGTTTGGGTTTTTTCAATTTAAAAGTTTGGAGGAAGCTAGAAGTGCAGTGAGGAATCTAGATGGTGTAGAGGTTAGAGGGAAGACCATGAAAGTTTCATTCGCAAAATTTGATAAAACTGGAAAACCATGGAATTTTTCTCTGTCTCAGGAGGGCAATAAGCTCATGGAAAAGGTTTGGATAGAAGGTAATCATAGGGAAATCATAAAAAATGGGAGAAGTTTTAAAAAAGTGGTTGTGGGAGATACTCAGCATCAGAATATGGGGGAGTGGGAGTTAAAACTTAGAAGTAACATGGCAAATGTGGATGGCGTTAAGAATATGGATAAAGTCAATCTCAAAGACTTAGTGGTGAAGGTGGTAGAAGAAATCTGTAAATCGGGAAATATGGAGGATATCAAGCGGAACATTGGAGTAGTGGTGATATCAGTTTTGAAAGAATTTCTCGAAGAAGAGGTATTCTTAGGTGGCTTAGTAGTACACAGGAAGACGATGGAGGAGCATCAAATGGGAGGAGGGAAGGAGGCATCGAGGGCATTTCTAGAAGAGGGTTTACTGCAATCAATGATGCATGATTTCCAACAGGTTGAAGCTCCCCCCATTGGCTCATTTGAAATTCCTCTAATAGTGGAAGGTTCTCGGATCACTGGGTTAGACGTGGGACTAGCGCAGAAGCTTGCAGAGGAAGGGTGTTGTATTTTTGGGTCAAAAGTACAACCCCAAACATTCGTGGCCCACAACTTGGTATCATAGGAAGTGGGCCCTGAAATGGTTCATGCAGAATCTTCATGCAGTGGCCCAATGTATCCCCTTAGGTTTGATAATGCTTGCCAACTTGTTGAGTCATCCAAACCGTTCACTAGGAAACAAAGTAAAAGGAAATTGACCAATGTACAGAGCCAATGGAGGAGAAGTCAGTTAGTGAACATGGTGATCGATTAGTGGAGGATAGAGTTCCACAAACCCCATCTTTAGGATCTTGTTCTAAACTTTAGAATGAAGATATTGAAGCAATGACACCTTGGGACGATAGTCTTGTTGAAGCAAAAGTCACTTAGGACATTGGGAAGAAATTAGTGCTTAAAGCTAGAAATGAATTGGCCGTGATTGAAGCTTTAGTTAGAGGACCTGAATGTCTAGATTTTGTAATTCGCAGAAAAAGAGGACGACCTAAGAAGAAAAAAGGAATTCCTAAAGATTGAGGAGCTCTAGCTTGGGCTTCATTGGTGGTGGTTCTTGGTTCCCGTTTGGTTGTTTGGCTTTTTGTTTGTGGTGCCTTGCTGGTCTCGTTGCTCTTAGTTGGTTTTCGAGTTCAGTTTTCTTGGTTGGTTGATTGGTTTTCTTTCTGCTGGGGGTGTTGCTATTTTGCTCGCTTTCATTTTCATGGTGCTGCTCTTGGTGTGTCGTGACTCATGTTGCTTGGAGTTGGTGGCTTGTTTGGATGTCTTGCTTCATCATCTATTTACTGCTTTGTGCAGATTTTGTAGGGGATCAGTTTAGGGTGCTTTTTTTTTGAAGTGGTGGAGTTGTGGGGTGATACAAATTGTTCAAAGTTTTTTCCTTTTCATAGTGGTGGTTCTGCAGTGTCTCTTTTTGGCTGTTTTGGAGTTTGGACTTTGTGGAGTTTTCTTTGAGGTGTTGATTTAGATAGAGCTCTATCTTGCTATTTTTGATATATTGGTGTTTTATTTTTCTTTTGCTATTTGTGGTTGTACTTTTGGCTCCTCTCTATTATAGGGAGTTTATTGAGCGCTGATATCTAACTATAAAAAAAAAAAAGTGAGTTAGTGAATAAAAATCAAAGTTCAAAATTTAAATAACGAAAAAAAAGACAAATCAAAACAAGCCACGTAATAGACAACCTCAAACATGATTGTTTCCTATAGGCCTAGTGGAGACATTAGCAACAAGTGGTGTTGTGGTCATCTATGGCACAGCAGCGCGATAAAAAGGATGAGGGTTGTCGATGACTTGGCATGGAGAGGAAGGGCAACATGACTATTGGCGACTTAGCATTGACTGTCTCGACAACTAGAAGTGGGTGACTCTGTGTCTCTATGAGGGCTAAGATGCAAGATTAGTGAGTGAAACTAAGATGATGAATCAGTGATAAGGGAATTGGGAAGGGATTCAATTAAGTTTGTGAGTGAAAGTGAAATGGGTGTCTATGATTAGGGTTGTGAGCACACCTGGGTCACGATGTGAACACAATGGAGGGAGCCAAGGAAGGGTGTGATGAGGAGTGACTAGTGAGGACACTAGATGGCGAGAATGTGAGGACAGGAGGGGAAGCATATGGCCATGTGTGGTGGTTGCAAGAAGTGGGTGAAAGTTTGTGCTTGGGGGGACGAGGGTGGGTGTGTGCGACGTTGAGAGATGAGTGGGAAGGTAAAGTGAAGGAGAAAAGAAATTAGGGTTTCAGTAAGCAAAGTATCAGCCGGGGTATTTTTGAGAATATAGAGTAGTAGTGGGGATATATTAGAAAATATATAGGTATTATGCAGTTCGGTTCGGTTAGTTTTCAATTTCTGGAATCGAAAATCAAACTAGATCAATTTTTTGGGAAAATTTTTATTTTTCGATTTTAACTTGATTTTCGATTTTTTCGATTCAGTTTTACGGTAAATTTCGATTTGGTTTGTAATGAACACCCTTACTTGCAGCGATGTATGTAGAGACATATCCTAAAGACCAAACAAAAACACATTTATTCCTTAATTGATAAAAGTCAAAGGAAGCAAGACAAATTTCTTAGAATTGAGTGGGAACTTAACTCCAAAAGTTAGCTCATGAGAGGAGGGTTGTCTAAACTCTTATAAAAGTTATCTTGACTATATCCTTAAATGATATGGAACTCTAACACCCCCTCATACCTAGGATTGGACATCTCGAGCATAAAATTTGCAGGACTAAACATTTGCAAGTGGCCCAACATCAATCATGAGATAAACTTTGATACTATCTTAGAATTGAGTATACCAAACTCAAACCCAAAAGCTGATTTATAGGGGGAGGGTTGGCTAAACTCTTATAAAAACTATCTTAGCCATATCCTTAAATAATGTAAAACTCTAACAAAATTTCCTTTTTATTTTTTCTTTCATTGATAGATACTTTAAAAGGTGAGAAATAACCCTTCTTCTTTTCTATTAATTTTTTTGCCTAATAAGGGGACTTGTTATACAAAGTAGGAGTATGTAAATAAATTGCATGGCTCATAACAAATGACCAAAATAGTTTGGGGAAGTGAGCCTAAAACATTAACGCTCCAGTAACATTCAAAATATGTTGATGTTTTCTTTTTACTGTGCCATTTTGCTATGATCTCTCAACTCAGCTAGTTTGATGGAGAACTCCTTTACTTGCATAAAAGTCATGCACCTTGAATTAAACCCTATTATTAACCCTTAACTTTTTGAATTGTTGTATTAAATTTTATGAGCATAAATGGGTAAAAATACTATAACAATATTTGAGTTTCAAATTTATCTTTCATAAGGTTTATTTACGTGTGCCTAGTAAAGTCACCTATTATAGCCAAAAATTATTTGTGACCTGGCAGAGAAGACACTCACTACAAGAAAAAAGCCAATTTGCAGCAAATTGGTCAAATCCGCCACTAATTGGCCATTTGCAGCAGAAGTTGGACCATTAAAAAAACATGGACTACTAATTAGTCGTGATGGATTTTCCCCCATTAATTAGTGCTGCAGATTTTCCTCCTTTAATTTGCAGCAAATTTTTCCCCACTATTTTTTGCAGTGGATTTTCTACCACAAATGATCTATTCAAAGCAAAAATATACAATCATCGGATTTAAACTTATGCAGCACCAAAAAGATTCAAAATCATTTAACAAAATAAAAATCAATCGAAATATCTCAAGTTTATACCTCTATTGTGTCTTCAAATTTGTCCATTGAGTCTTTAACAAGGAACTACTCAATAATCATCAACAATATCAACAATAATAAAATCAGTAATATATATTACACAAAAACTAAAATCAGTCAGATAATTTAAAAAAAAAACTGCTCACCGATGATGGCAATGGCTAGTTGACGGCAGTGGCAATGGGCAGTCAGTTAGTGGGTAGTGGCAGAGGTGTTTGGAGAAGTGTGGAAGGGAAAGGAGAGAGGAAACAAGAAAAAAGAGAAAGAGAGGGAGGAGTAAAGGAAAAGAGTGAAGGAAAAAGAAAGGCAGGAGGAGGAAGAAGAAGAAAAGGGGGAGAGAATGATGAGAAAGGAGAATTGAAGAGTATAAAATGAAAGAAGAGTGTTCTGATACATCTCTAATAAAATTTCATTTGCGGCGGCATTTTAAATTTTGCAGCAAATTTTTTGCCTTAAATTATATGAATTCCCTTTTTAAAATTCAATAAACTTAGTGGTGTCACAATCTGTTCAGAGGGTACTGTAATAAGAAGTAACAAAAAATATTAAAAAAATATTTAATAGAATTATTACCAATTTTTACTTATAGAAAAATTGGAAAAATATTTTCATTTTTGAAAAATTGGTCGTTTAAAAAGATCGGGTTCAAGAGTCTAATTATGCATAAAAACTGGTGAAAGCTTAATTCATTATACCTATAATACATTCGTTTTGCAACAGTTACCGTAGAACATATTATGCAAACTAATTTATAACTTTAATAATGTTTATTTTTCATCTTTTAAAAGATTAAAATATTGCAACTATTTACAAAATTAAAAAAAATTAATTTTTGACCTTTATTCATGAAAAGATTTTTTTTTAAAAAAAAAACCCTCATACACAAAATTTAGGATTATATGAGTTATACAATAAATTCTTACAATCTTTAGAGCTTTTAAAGATAGTTAAACCATACATTAATATGGTAGATTATTGCATGGATTAAAAATATATTTTTTTCCTTTTTTTATTATTTTTGAGACAAAACAAAATGATAATTAGAAAAGACAAGCTAACAATTGATCTGAACAAGATAAGAATAACAATAAAAAAAAGGATCGACATATTTACAAACAAATCTAACATTTTTATTTTTATTTACTAATTTTTTGTCATTTTTTAATTTTTATGTTTTTAATTTCATCAGATTTATATATTTTTTTATCAACATTAGTTTTGTATTCTAACTCTACCGAAAACCTGGACCTAAAAATCTAACCATGAAATAAAATGGAAAATAAAAAAAAAAGGTGACTAAAACTACAAAAAAAGAAAACAAAAGAAAGGAAAAGTGTTAAGAGAAAAATTAAATGAAAAAAAAAACTAAATCTAAGTTAGTGGTATCGGTTTAGCATTTGCTTCTATGGCTGATGCATGGCTTGCATTGAGGTTGGGGATTTGGTTTCAGTTTGACATTTGTTTAGTTAGTTTAGGTTCTTGGCCAATTTTTTATAGTAGCTGGATTTGCCATGACAATAGAATGACTCTTTTGATTTGGGTGTATTAAACAAGTATTATAAGGAACTATATTCAATTACGTGCAAACAGGTAACATGAGGTAAAAGAAAATAATCAATTTATGCCATGAAACTAACGTGGAAGAATAGAGAGCTTTACCTCCGAAACAAAAACAAAGATTTGACTGGAAAGGGCAATGTGAACTTGCACAGGTGATTCTCGCTCATTTTCTGATTTTTTTTTTTTTTTTTTGGTTCCCTCTGGTTATTGTTGACGGTTGTTGATTATTTATACTGGTTTTTTAACCTAAAATGCAATTAATTACAAAATAAATTGATTTGATTTTGATTGATAAAAAATTAATTTGATTAACTCAGATTTTTTTTTGTATCGAAATTGATTGGGAAATTTGATTTGATTTTAAGGATGTTACGGAGGAAAATTTACGTTGAAATTAGAAAGACGTTGAGTTGATTTTTTTTATTTTCATTTTTTTATTTTTTTTTTTTAAGTCAAGACATGCTATGAGATATGGATTAAAAAATATTGGGCCTTTATTATTTTTTTCTTTTTGATCTTTTTTTATTTCTTTTAAAAAAGATTTGGACAAATATGATATTCACAAGCAGCGGAATTTCTGCCACAACAAAAATTAAATTTTTCAAAACTTTTTTTTTTAAAAACTATTGCAATTAGCGGCAGAATTTCTACCGCTAATATGCCTCAATTCTTTTGCTTCTGTTCTCAAACAAACGTGGAAGCATAGGGAGCTTTACCTCTGAAACAAAAACAAAGATTTGACTGGAAAGGGATGCTACAATGATGAAATTGCACAGATATGATTCTCGCTTATTTCCTGAATATTTTTTTTGGTTACCTCTGGTCATTGTTGATGGTTGTTGATTATTTATACCGGTTTTTTAACCTAAAATGCAATTAATTACAAAATAAATTGATTTGATTTTGATTTAGAAAATTTTAATTTGATTAACTCTGATTTTTATTTGATTGGAATTGATTGGGAAATTTGAGTTGATTTAAAGTATGTTGATTGGCTACAAAACTAAAAAGAAGCGCAGTTGATTTTTTTTATTTTCATTTTTTATTTTTTTAAGTAAAGACATGCTATCAGACATGAATTAAAAAAGATTGAGCTTTTATTTTTTTTTTCTTTTTGGTCATTTATTTATTTATTTAAAAAGGATTTAGACAAAATATGGTGCTCTCAACTGGCAAATTTTCTGCCACAAAAAAGTTAAAAATTTCAAAACTTTATTTTTAACTGTTGCAATTAGTGGCAGAAATCCCTCGTTAATTTTGCAATGAGTTTCCTTTTTTTAAGAATTTTAAAATCATTTCAATTAACCGTGGATTTTTTGCCACAAAATAACATGAATAATTTTATTTTTTTATTTATGTTAGTGGTGAAAAATCCCCCTCTACATATATATATATATATATATATATATATATATATATATATATATATATATATATATATATATATTTTAAAATTTGACAACATTAGCGACGGATTCAAAAAATCTACCACTAAAATAAATGAGCATTTTTTTAAAAATTAATAGCAGAAAATCCCTCACTAAATCTAAAGTACATATGTTCTTTTTAAAAAAAAAAAATTCAATACGACAATATTAGCGGCAGATATTTCGCCGCTAGCAAAAACATTCATTTTATTTATTTTAATTTAATTGATATTAGAGGCAGATTTTCCATAGCTAAAATAGGTGAATAATATTTTTTTTGGCAATTAGCGGCAGAAAATCCATGTTAAATCTAAAGCACATATTTTATTTTATTTTATTTAAAAACGATAAATGGAACAAGAGACATAAATGGATAGAACAAGAAGTTCACAAAGATCAAGAGCAATGAAAGGAATATCTTTGAATTCAGATTTCAAAGAAAGAATATTGAGTCCTTTTAATTCACAAATCCTTTTTTTTTTTTTTTATTCTGCCCAGAATTTTCGTTTTTTTTTTTTTTCAAATTTTCGTACTCTTCTTTTTTTTTTTTTTTTTTTTCAATCAGAAACACAATGACTCTAGTAACACTTTTTTTTTTTTTTTTTGAGTTTAGGACCCAAAATTAGCAAGAGAACAGAAACTGGTGACAAATAGAGATGGAAAATGAAAAGACACTAATGGGATACTATGGAAGAGAGATCAACAAAGATGAACAAGAACAAAACAATGGAATTTTTTTTTTTTTTTTTGAATTGACAAAGAAAACACAAACCTGAAAATCAAGGAGCCAAAGCTCTGATACCAAATGATACGAAACTGGAAACGAATATTAGCAGGGATATTCAACTACTAATTAATAATGTTTATTTTCTTTTTTTTTCTTTAATTTGATTGATATAAGTTGAGCATTTTTTTTCTTTTTTTTTTAAATCACCACATTAGCGGCAGAGTATCTGTCGCATTAACAACATTTTTTTAAAATTTGATTATGTGAGCATTTTTTTTTGCAATTAACAACAAAAAATCCGCCTCTAAATCTAAACACTTCTAGAAATGCACTACTTACTGATAGATTTATTGACAAAAAAGTGGGCAAAATCCGCTGGTAAAAATTTTACTATCGGTAAGAAACGTATTGGCAATAAAAAATTAAATATTACCGACAGAAAATCTTATTCTTCAATAATTTATGAAATTATACCGATGAAAAAGGTCCGTTGATATAATAAAAATAGCGTCAGTAATAATAGTATAAAAAACCATCACTGATAGAATTAAATCGATAAATTATTTATAATTACTAATGGCATATTTGTTAGTAATTTTACATCTTTTTTATAATTTCAAAATATTAATAATATTTAATATATATAATTATCCACAAAAATCCATAGGAACTTAAATATTTTTTTATTTTTTTCTAGTTTAAATTGTTAAAATTTGAAATTAGTATTTAAATGTTTTAATTATTCACAAATCCATATAAATAAAAAATATAATATAATATAAAAAATACTGATAATTCTAAAAATATAAAAATATAAGAAATGAAAAAAATTGTTAAGTAAATAAAATATATATACATTATTACTTAAAATAAAACCTGCCAATAATAGAAGAAATGAAAAAAAATGTCATAGTATAATTCTAAAAATAGCAAAATCCTAAAAACTACAAATACTTATCATCGTCAGTATCTAAAATGTCGTTATCATATTCAGATGTGTGATGGTGTGGAGAAGGCTTAGACGATGGCGGTGGGGGCGGCTGTGCACCAGACGATGAACTACTACTCTGCATATGTTTAAAGTAACTGTACATGACTGTCATTCTCTACTCCATGGACTGCATCTGCTATGTCCACTGCTCATTATCCTTCTCGTGGCACTCATACAGCTCTATGTACCTCTTATCAGCCTCCTCGAGCTGCCTCTGCATCGACTCATTCAATGCATAGACCTAATTACGGATGTCCTTTGCATTAATTCTAGCAGGTCCAACTCTAGACACAGAGCCTGGAGAATATGACCTGTTGTACCATAAATCCGGCCCTTGTTGAGGCTGCTGACTGTTTAGGGCCATATCTTATCGTTGCTAATAGGTGGGCCGGCAGGAATGCTCCTCTCCCCTTGTTGCGACTATTGCGATCGAGTCTTGGTCAATTATTGGGTGAACTCATACTACATTTGGAATAAACAAAACAAATTTGATTTAAAGAATAACAAATATAATAAATTAAAAGTATTGAAAATTAAAATTATAGGTACTTACATGTGTGGTCTCTGACCAAGTATCAATCCATGGGGATTTGTCCTACTTCTGGGTGTGGGTCTCCCAAAATAGTTCTCTTGAGTCAGTGGTTTGCTCATCACCTTCTCCTACATTTCAAATAATTTTCACATAATTATATAATATTTAATATGAAAATTGAATAACTAAATAAGTAAAGGATAATATTTACTATCCTCAATCGTGTGCTCTCAATGGTATAGAGCCTCCAGTGTGTTGCGAGCTACCTCGGGCTGATTCTCTACTCGTTCGGGCCTTCACCTGCGTCGCCTTGAACTCTAGTGGGTCCCAATGTGCCATCAATGCCTGGCGAATCTCATTAATGAGTTAATGGGTGCTAGCGTCATTCTCACGAATGTTATGAAATAGATCATAGAGCCACTTCCCAACTGGTCCTCCTATAAATCAAAGCCTCATTGTGTGGATCAATAATGAATATACATTGCATACATATAACACAATAGCCAACAGAATCATAATAAATAATCGTGTATAAGAATAAAAATCAAAACTAATGATAAAAATATAAAAAAATAATGATTATTTTACCTTTCACTCTTTCTATTATAACTCCTGTGTAGCCTCATAGGCTTGCACAAAATTGGTATATGAGACATGAAAGTTCTCCTCGAATGCCTCAGTAATCCTACATAGCCCTTGCTATGGTAGAATCCAACTGTGTCATAAACAATAGACTTTATTAGGTATATATTAGTTAAATTTTTTTTATCATAATTAAAAATGCATAATAAATTTAAATTTAAAATTATTTACTAGGATTTATTATCTTATCTAAGCTTCACGCACTGGTTTGTAGAGCTTTGTGAGGGGGTAGACAAGGAGGCCTAGGCATCCTATGAACTACGCTGGCTAGGGTAAGGCAAGGCGTGGAACTAGGGACAGGTAAGGTGCGAGTCTCACCTCTTGGAGATAGGGGTGAAGGTGGAGAAACCTCTTGGAGGTGGGGGCGGAGGTAGAGAAGGCTGATAGGGGAATGAGGGTTGTGGCCCTAGCTCTGCATACGCAAGATTATATATCATAACAAACTCCTATGTATGTGGGGGATGACCAGAAGAGGTGGAGGTAGTAGTAGTGGTGGATGCGGGTGCAATGGAGGTGGTGGGTAGAGCATGAGTGCAAGAGGGAGACCATGCTTCCTTGGTCTACCCCTGCCTCGTCCGGAACTAGATTCTTATCTTACCATAAGTGATCTATATAATATGTGTATAAATCAATAAATGTATATAGTACACATAACACGCATATTAAACTATAACCCCGAAATATATATGCACAAAATTATTTAATTCAAATAATATTTTAATCAAAAAAATTTGGATAAAGTTTCCCCTTATTTTAGCAACCCCCATGGAAATTATTTCATCAGTCAAAATCAAATAACAAATACATGCAATTATATAAATTAATTAGTTAATCCTAAAAATTGTTCTAGAGTGCATCCCCTTATTTCACATTATGCAAGCATACAATGCCACAACGCATAATTCAAATAATGGAAAGGAACTCCAAGCCATCACCTAGTCATGCAATCTCATTCTCCTTCTTCTATCCTATAACTCTATCTTAAAAATTTTAAGTCTCTAATATTTCAAAAAAATATAAAATTTAAAAATAAGTACAATGTATATATCTAAAACTTCCTAACTTACTTTAGTCAGTTGATGCACCAATCACCAAGTGCTTCAAACGATATTTTTAACAATCAAGACAACAAATTAAGATAGCTAATTAACATAGAAACTAAAAACTTTGAGTAAAGAAATTGAATAAAAAAAAGAGACTAAATAAAAAAAAATAAACTAATTAAAATACTCATTGTCATACCACGAACACAATGGTGGTCTTTGGCAGCGAAATGGAAGCTCAGACAATAAGAAAATGGCCTGGGGCCGTATAGGGGATGAGAGAGATAGAGAGAGAGCTGCGCGAAATAAGGAAGAAGGAGGAGGTGTTCACGTTCTAACATTCTATTTTATTATTACTAACGGCTTTTCTGCTGGTAATAATTTAATGAAACGATTTATTTCATTAATTATATATCCGTTGGTGATATAGAAATTGAACCGCCTTTGGTGGTAATTCCAAATTTCAAATAAATATTGACAGAAAATCGTCAGTAATAAATAAAAAATAAAATAATATTTTTTATCTAAATTACTGATGGATATTCTGTTAGTAAAGTATTAAGTTTTTAAATTAAATTAAAAGGAAAAGATAATGACTTACCGACATATTTTCCATCTGTAATGTTTTGGCGCCATTAAGCTTGAATTATCGATGCTTTTACTAACGGAATATTAAACTGTCGGTAAAATTCCACGTCAATGATTTATTTAATTTTACTGATGGATTGTTCATCGGTATTTTTGATGGATTATAGCCGTCGGTAAAGTCTGTCTAGTAGTGAAAGCACATATTTTCTTTTCTTTTCTTAAATATGGCAACTAATTAACAAAAATCATTTTCTTTTCCTTTTTTTTTAATTTCTTGTTCCACCACTAATTTATGCCAATTTTTCTATTGGTTTCTTCATGCTATTAGTGGCGGATATTTTGCTGCAAAAAATTTTTTTCTCATTTTCAATTTTTTTTTGTGCTATTGAGGTTGACTTCCACGGCAATGCATTTGCCGCAAAAAATTCGTTGCTAATAAGCGATTTTCTTGTAGTGACTACAAAAGGTTTCAAAATATTAGCACGAGTTAGTTCAAAAGCCTTTGTACTTGTAGTGGTAATTTGTGAAAATGCTAACTTTGTTTAGCAAAATGACATACATAAATAGATACAGTGGGTTTATTAAGAGAAATCTCAAGAAAATTTGAGGGTAATATGTATCATAAGAAATATGCCTTAACCCTTTATGCCACAAACCAAAATAACAAGTGTTTACAATGTTGCACCATGTTACAAGTCTAAGAGTTGCATGTATTAGATGATAAAGGCTATCTCTAATTTCAATTGATCCAATCTTCATCAATGTGTTAATGTCTTGTATCACACAATGGTTATTAAGGAATGCAAGTTGCCATTGTAGTGTATGTATAAGTTTGCTGATAGAAATGAGATTATAATACTTGAATTATGGTATAGACAAGACATCAATTCAATAAAATGTTGGAGAGATTTGAATTGTGCCAGAACAATTAATGGGCTAGTAAATGAGAGCCATCTGGTAACTTAAAATCAACATGCCTAATCCTTTTGTAAATTGAGAATGCAACCCCCTATCCCAGTTTAGAAATTTGACCCCCTGTCCCTGTCTACATTTCTATCATGGGTCGTTATTTCTTGCAAGGATTCAAGTCCCCATGAATATCTATAGGTTTATGGTAAAAATGCAATAAAAAAATTCTAAAAAAGCACTCTTACCTAAATACAACATATTTAAATATCCATAATCTATTATAATATTATTAATACAACACAATCCAAATTAAAAATGAAAATACATGATTCAAATTCAATAAAAGACAACTAGAAATATTATGAAAATACATGCAATTCCCTTGCTGTAAATTATAAAATTTATATGCTTATTATTTGTGTTAGAGACTTCACATAAATGGGAACTTAGAAGGTCTCCATATGGCGAGAACCTTATCCCCCACTCGCATCCCATTTAATAAATTAGTACTCCATCCCCATCTCCGTTGGGACCAAATCTATCTCTATTGTGGATAATCCTTATATGGACCCATTGAGGCAGGTTTGTTTGTCATTGCTATTCAAGAAGCGTAAAACCTTTTCTTGCTCTTTCTGCCTATTTACAGTAATATAGATTTTACAATCACAAGCAAATCAACATGAACAGAGAGGATCATCCCATAATATTTAACTCAATGAACTAAGATCTCACAGATCAAACTCCTTGCTTGATTGCAGCAATTTCTTCCACCAATTGTGAGACTTTGAGTAATTATCTTCGAAATATATGAAAGGTCATAAATAATTGATTGATATTGTAAAATATTTCATACTGCGAGTGTATTAAAATTAATTTTTTATATATTTCACATTAGTCTTGGCAAAAAATTGAATTGATATTAATTCTGTAAATTTTAAAATTAGTGTGTATCATAATTAAATTAATAATTTAAACAATCAATTTTGGATACCCAAAATGCAGGTGGCGTGTTGTAAAACTTAACGGGATAAATAATTTATGAAATATGGAATAATGTCTTGTTATACACACGGAATGGTATTCGTGATTTTCAATGTAAATCAGATGATAATAATTCAATTTTATTTTTTAAAAAAGAATATTGTGGGTAAAAAGGACTTTTTGGTCCCATATCTTTATTTTATTTTCTCCATTTAGTCCTTTATCTTTTTTTTTTTTTTTCAATTTGTTCCCTTATGTTTCATATTGTCTTCAATTTAGTCCTTAATAACTTTTTTATGGAAAATGTTAAAGTGGCATAAACGATGCTAATGTGGAGTACATGTGAATTTGATGTGGACTGTGTCATGTTACAATTTTTTATTAGTTATGTGACGGAAAAATAATTAGGACCAAGTTAAAGATAATTTGAAATTAAGGGACCAAAATTTTAAAAAAAAATTTAAAGAAAAGGAGCCAAATTAGGAAAACAAATAAAGATAAGAAACCAAAAAAAACCTATTTTACCATTATATAATCTACTTAAATATTAAATTATCAATTTTGATAGGTTTTTATCTAGCTCGTCTTCTATTGATTTTGTATTTATTTTGTATTTTGTATAATCGACCCTAATCTTTTTTTTTGGTTAGCTTTTTAACTGTATCCTCCCCCTTGTTATTAGCGAAGGAGACTAAACCCCTTTAAATTTAGTTAAGTTTGCCCTCCCAATTGGAATTTCTTCAGAAATTGAACCGAAATCTTCTCTGGAGTCATAATGTGTCTCAACTACTATGTCAACTCCATTATTGGTGACCCATTCTTCATTTTGATATTAATATAGTCAACCCTAATCAATATTATCTTTTTCTATTATTGTATAGCATTTTTGTATGCGTATGATATAAGATTTCAAAGAAATACTATTTTATAGAGAGGATAATCTATAACAATAATAATACAAGATCCATAATTTGAAAAGATATTTTAGGTGTCAATCAATTGGGCATTTTCTACTCCACTACCTTTAATTTCTTTCCTTAATTCGAAAGATTTAATTAAACCTATTACAATTAATTAATTTTGATTGATTAATTTTTTTTAAAACAATAAAACTCCAATCAACTCACTACAATGAGTAATTATGAAACCAACTAAAAGTTGTTGACATTTATTATGTATATGACCCACTCACCTCACTCACCCTCCAATCACAATAGCGAAATACTATATTTTTCTAGATGCAAATTGACATGCATTTTTTTTTTTTAACATACAAATTGACATAGATATTGATTTAATATAAATTACAATTTTATATGCATAACTAAGAAAAAATACAAAAACACGAATTGAGAGATTATAAAGCTTATATAATAATACTTTGATTAAAAGAGTATAAAATTATATAGTAATCGAGAAAGTATAAAAGTATAATAATTACTATTCAAAAACAAATTTTGATAATTTAAATCATTAAAAACTTGTCAATATTTGTCCTTTTTATTTAATTAAATTTAGCAACATTAATCTGGTTTTTTTTTTTTGTATTTTCAAAAGAATGTTGTTTCTTTTATTTGTAATTTAATTAAAATCAAATTAAGAGAGGTGAAATGACTGAAAAAAAATTAAGATTTCAGATGAATCATGAAAATTAATTAAAATAAATAAATAAATATAAAATTACAGAAACATGAAAAGATATTTCATATTTGAGCAACACAGTTACAAATCAATCTCTTTATTAAAATTATGAATTAAATCCAATAAATAATGACTTTACTGATTATGACCTTTAACATAGGTGTTTTGTTATTTGAATCATTTAGAATTTATTTAGATAAATAAAATAATAAAATATATATTTAGATAAATAAAATATTTTTTTTAGTAGTTCAAATTTATAATATTCATACCTTAATCTTTTACATTAATGTCGCTCTTGCCAGATTAGGTAACTTCTCACATTTATCTTTTAATTTTGGGTAATTAACTATGTTCTAAATTGTAATTACATTCATACTTGTAGTTGAAACTAAATTCTTCTATAGTGGATATAAAAAAATTATCAAAGAAAAGTGTGTTATTTATGAAAAAAGAGCATGTACCATTACTAAGCAATATTGATAAAATTGATAGTCAAATAATATTATGATAACTAATTTTATAAATATCCTAAATCCTAAACCCTCAAATTTATACATTATATTTATATGTACTTTTAACAGTATAACAAATAATTTTATAACTTTAATATGACAATATTAACAACTAAAATTATTATTATTTAATTTTTTTTTTGTCTTACAACACTCCAATTGTATATTTATATTTACAAATTATAATTATATCTATTAGATTAGATACTTTAAGCTTTGATAAACAATATTGTTTACTTTTTCATTAATAAAAATACCATGGATTTAAGTATGAAATTTAAATTAATGAACTATATTCATATATATTTTAAATATTATAATAAGTAATTTTTTAAACTTTGATAAGAAAATATAAACAATTTAAATTGTATTAATCCTAATGCTTTTATTATTACGACGCTCCAATTGCGGGTTTTACAAACTATATTTATAAATGAGATATCTTAAGTTTTAGTATTATTATAGGCAATTGTATTAATGAGAAAGTTTACATTTCTCAAATGAATTTAATTCCCTCTAAAATTTCAAAGAAGAAAAGACTATTAATAAAGGTTAGGGGCAATCTTTGTCTTTCGTTGACTTGTTTTTGCTAAAGCCTATTATTACTTATGGATAACTCTATATTATTGTAACAATTGTCAAGTTAAAGAAAGGGTTAAAGATTTTAATTTTAGATAAAAATGAAAATCTATGCAACGCAATGAAAAATATTATCTACTAGAGGTGTTTCAAAAGATCTAATATTAAGGTAATTATAACTTTGAGATTAGAAATTTTTTATTTATACTCCAAATATTTTTTAAGGTAAATTATTTTATTTCATAAATTAAAATTATTAATAAAATTATATTAACAGCTAATTTTATTTTTATGTAGATAACTAGATGAACCTCAAATCTTAATTGTATGTCAATCATTAGAGAAGCATTTGTAATTTTCCGTCTTTTGTAATTGATTTGTCGTATTTTACCTTAATTTTGTTGTACTACAGATTATAATCATAATAAAATTGTCTCCTTCATTTTTTTATTTATTAACTTATTTAGTTAAATTTAATTAAAGTATACAAGTATTTTAATTTTTTATATTTAAAAATATATTCCATTTATAATAATTATTTATATTAAAAAATTATTTTATTCTGTGCATACAAGGATAAAAAAACGATAGTCCCATGATATTTAAGTCAATGAAATTAGATTCACGGATTGATCTCCTTGCTTGATTGAAACAGTTTCTTCTAATTGTGAGATTCTGAGTAATTATCTTCAAAATCATATGAAAGGTCATATGTAATTGATTGATATTGTAAAATACTTTATACTAAGAGTATATTAAAATTAAAAAATTTTTATATTTCTCTTTAGTCTTTGCAAACAATTGAATTGATATAAATTTTGTAAATTTAAAAACTAATGTGCATAGTAATTAAATTTAGAAGCTAAATCACAGATTGAATATTCAATAATTAAATTAGTAAATTGGTAAGTTACACGATCAATTTTGGATACCCAAAATGTAGGTGTCATGTTGTAAAACTTAACGGGATACATAACTTATGAAACGTGGAATAATGTTTTGTTATACACACACAATGGTCTTCGTGATTTTCAATATAAATCAAATCATAATAATTCAATTCTATTTTCTAAAATAGAATATTGTGGGCAAAAGGGTTTTTTGGTCCTTTATCTTTGTTTTACTTTTTTAAATTTGGTCTCTTATCTTTAATTTCATTTTAATTTGGTCTTTTATATTTTAAATTATCTTTAATTTAGTTTCTAATAACTTTTCTGTCATATCATTAATAAAAAGTGCTAAAGTAGTATAAACAATGCCAACATGGAGTATACATAGATCTAACATGGATTGTGCCAAGTCAATATTTTCCATTAGTTATGTTAGGGAAAAGTGACTAAAGACCAAATTAAAAATAATTTAAAATATAAAGGATTAAATTAAAAAAGATAAATATAAAAAACCAATTTGAGAAAATTGAAAAAAAAGTAAATATACGGAATCAAATAAGCATATTTTGCCATTATATAATCTACTTACATATTCTTTAAGTTATCAATTTCCATAGATTTTTATCTAGCTGGTCTGTTATTTATTTTGTATTGAAAAGATCAGTCTCAAGTCATTAAGATTGGATTAGAGATGATGAATCGTGTGGGTGATGTTATAAATCTAAATTACCTCAATACCACTATTGTTAAAAAACTAAATATAGTCAACCCTAATATTTTTTTTTTTTTGGTTTTTCAAGTTTATTCTCCCTCTTTAGTCATACTTATCCTTTTAACTAGAATTCTTTCCATATATTGAATTGAAATCCTCTCTAAAGTTGTCATAGTGTATCTCAATCACTATAGCAACTCTCTTGTCGTGACTTCTTATTTTTTTTTGGGTTGAGATTAATATAGTCGATCCTAATCAATATTATCTTTTTCTTTAATTGTATAGCATTTTCGCATGCGTATGATATAGAATCCTGTAATATATCTTCCCTGAAATCTCTCCCTCGTTTTGTTGTGCCCATTAATCGGATCAAAGGGTGGCCTTGTAGGTAACAACATTAGGTGCATTTATTTATTTTTCTACCTTGGATACAATAGGTACGTTTATTTATTCACTCTAAATAACCTTTGGATATTTATAGAAACAAAAATGGCGACAATTTTGAACGGTCTCGGAAGTTGCAATTTGCAAAAGGTAATTAATAGCAACAATTAAGGAAAAAATCAGATGCACCTGGTGGGACCATAACGATCACTATCACCACTAATATCAAATTTGACCCAAAGGGCCATAGAGGCTCTGCAGTGTTGACAGTTACATGGGTATGTTTAAATGGAGAAAAAAGAACAGGGCTTAAATAAGAATTTTTAAGGAAAACAACTATGTTAAGTAAACCTGGTTCCTGCATCAAACATACCCTCGTGTACTTGGTATTATAATATAATTGATTACTACTGTTTTTGTTGGGACTTCTTATTGATGGGGCAGATCTTGAGGATTCCACCCATCGACACAATGGATAATTTAACGCCAAAAAAGGTCGAATTCAACTGAACTATATATGTTATCGGCACTGAAATAATTTTTAAACCGTCACAAACTTATCATTTTTCTTCTCTCTCTCTCTTTATTTTTCTTGCTTCAACGGCTATTATGTGATCTATTTAATATCTCTTTTTGTGGCAAGTGTTAGGGGAATGCAAAAAGTTTAGCATGCAATGGTGAATTAATGTGTAGCTATTAATTTATGTAGCTATTAAGTTTGCTAGTCATTTTTCCAGATATTCTTAACTGAAAAAGAAAGCTAATTAAACACTAAGCTGAAAAGTATGGTTGAATTACGCAAACAATTAATTTATAAATTTAATTTTAATACACTATTATTATAAAAATATTATAAATGAATATTTTAATTATATATTATTATATTAGTAAAAGTACTTGACTCTCATAATTATTATGTCAAAGTCTCACTATAATGATATATAATTAAATAATAATATAAAACTTTTTTATATTAATAATTTATTAAGATTAATTAATATCCTAATTTATTATTATTATTGTTTTTTTAAGGGGTGGTGTAACGGGGCTAAGCCAAACAAGAAAACAACTAAGCGACTACACTGGGGAAGGCAACCCCACACATATTATTAATTTATTAATATTTGATAAAGTGGTTTAAATATTTATACCTGAAGAATTTTTATTTGATAAAAATTAACAAAATAAATGCAAATTTTGCTAAATAAATAGAAAATATATAGTTTTTCACTGTTTAGAGAATTTCAACATTATTATACATATATTTCGTCACCTTGATCGATTAATGTGAAAGTGAAACTCCATGTTATACGATTCAGAGAAAGAAATAAACAGAAGGAGAAGGAAGATTAGTAATAATTACGGTTGACAGCAAACAAAACCCAAGTTCAGTGATGAATTTAATAGAAATAACGAAACAATTGGATTCTAATTACGTTTACTTTACCTTTTTTAGTTAATATATATTTTATATCCACTTCAATAATTAATATATAATGTTTCTTATAAAATTCATTAAAAAATTATATATTTTATATGTAATTTAAAATGGATTTTCTAAATTTTGTAATTGTGCTTTGAGTTGTTACCACCATTCATTGCTTTTAACTTCACTCAAACTAGAAAACAAACTAGGAAATCATCCGAATCCAATTTTCTCATTATTCATTTTAGCATTAAAAAAAGGTTCTTATCTAGTTAATAATAAAACAAATAAAAGGGAAAAATAATTAACCTTTTATAATTATTACCCTATATTATGTCAACCTTATTTATATTGAACTCTGATCTCTAATGGGTGAAACTGTGTAAGCAGTAAGGAAGAAATTATAAAGAGTTGAACTATATATATATATATATATATATATATATATATATATATATATATATATATTTATATATATATATATCTACGTTTTGATTCTAGTAACTAGCAACCTTGATTTAGTGATTTCTATAAATTAGGAAGCAGTACACTTTAACCACTTCTTAATTTATAAAAAAAAAATACTGTATAAGTATTTAGTAAATTTTATTATGCATAGTGAAGATAAAATTGAGAAATTAGTTAAAATTTAATAAATTTTAAATATTGGTGGTTTATAAAATAAAAATTTAAAAAGACGGGGGAACAGTGGCTACAGGAGAAAAGATAAGGAATTAATTGAAGTCTTGAGGGGAACAGAAACAGTACACGTGTCTGTACGAATTTCCTTGTGGGGTAGGTTAGATGAACATGCACAAAACTGTGCCAAATGACACTGGTTGGACACATTCAAAGATGAAGGACATATTAACCTTTTTGTTTGTCCGGATGCATTTTAGTTAGGAGAATTCTAAGTTGACATAGGTTGTCGCGATATAGTCGCTGACAATCGCTAATTTTATATAAAAATATTTTTAAAATAATATGAAAAATAAGTAAAAATAAATTTTAATGATGAAAGATATGTTATATTAATTGGACATCCATTTTTTGGGTTCATATAACACATCTCTTTTAGTTATATACACCACATAGGTGGACTTATTAAAGTGAATAAGTAATAGTATAACTTTTTCCATGCACCGTGGAACAACGGACGCGAATTCCCTTCAATTATTTGAAGATAACTGTAGGTAGTACAATTCCATCTCCTATTGTCTAATATCATTTTACGTACTTTTTGTAAATACTATGGCAAATTTTATGTAATTTTTTGGGTATATGCAGTTCAGAAAAGAACTGCAGTCATCCTAATTCTGAAAATTTCCAAAAAACAAAACCTATACCAACAGAACTGAGAAAAGAGTACGAATAATATTGCATAGAAAAAAATTTATTATTATAATTTTTTATAGTAAACATTAGTTTTTAGATGAAATAAAAGCATATAATTTACTTATTTAGTAAAGGATTAATAAGCATGTTATATTATTTTAATAAAAATAATTCTGAAAATATCTTTGATTTTTTGATATTGTTTAATTATGTATCATTAATTCTTTATATTATTCTGTAACACAGTCTAAATGTTCAAATTTCTTGTGTAAAATTTATTAATCAACGAATGGAGACCGAAAAAAGTTATTAATGTACTAGGAAACTAGATTTAATTTGGACTACAAGCCTAGTCAATTAACAAAGAATATATAGACAAATACAATTAAGGTAGCTAGCAAGGAAACGTCAAAGTGAGAGAGAGATTGTTACAGCGGTCTCCAAATCTAAAATTAGCATGTGACACTTTGGCATGCGCGCATAGAAAAGATCTTTTATTTTTTTTTTATTAATGTGAAATTGTAATATTATAAAAGTTGTGTCTTTTTATTTTTTTTTTCTCCATAATATAAGAGGTGTCCTAATATGCACGCGTACATGGTTAGAATTGAACAAGATATGGTAATCCTTGCTTGTATGCATAGCTTCAGCCGGAGTTTCGTAAGCATCACTTGTATAAAGTATCATATTAATTTGTATTTTATTTATTATTAGATAAAATATAAATTAAATTTAAATAAAATTTATATTTTATTTAATTGTAAATGAGATGCGAATACCGTACCAAAAAATGGTTATGTTGACGTGACATATCTCCTCCTCACGTCTTTTTTGTTTGCTTTTGTGAAAAGGTGTTGTTTCTCTTGAGTTCAGAGATAAAGAGTTTGAATTTTGTGCTGCAATTATTGTGTTACGCAGCTAGTGATTTCTGCAATTGGATCCGGAGAACAGTATTGATAACGTGGGTGGAGTTCAGAATTGGGGCAGGGTGCAGTGGCTAGTCCCTTGGATTGGAGGATAACCCCGGTTTCCAATTTCCATCAGAAAGAGCAGTCACTAGCTCAAATCACGCAGTTGTGGGGAAGGTAAAACTTTGTACAGCTTTTAATGCTCCCTTTTTGGCTTCAATCGTCCGATCTGTTCTCTCGTAGTACTAGTACTACTACACTACTGACTGATAAGTAACACTCTCAATAAGTGCTTTGTGTTTGTGTGTGTACGAAGAAATTTTTATATGGTTGAAGAGTATTATATAGTTGTATTTTTAAATCATTCATGTAAATATATTTTATATAAAATTTATTATTAATATATAATTTGATAAAAATATATTTATATAATTGATTAAAAGTAAAATCATATAATACTTTTAAATTATATAAATATAAATATTTCTCATATGGATGTTATGTCTTCAAATCTACAAGACTAGCTAAAAGGAAGGCTAATTAATGAGGATATAGAAAATTATGAACTTTTATTAAGAAAAAAAGATAAGAAAATTGTTAAGTGATTAATTACTCACTCTTACAAATAGAGAGAGAGAGAGAGAGAGAGAGAGAGAGAGAGAGAGAGAGAGAGAGAGAGAGAGAGAAACAAGCTAGCTTCACGCACATACACAGGGGAAAATCGTTCAGCCTTTGACCGACAAAAGTTGGCAAATGAAGAGGTAATTTAGCGTGTATTTACTTTTTTTCATTGGAAAAATACTATTTCTTATACATTTGGATGATTTTTAAAAAATAACCAGAATCTCAAAATAATGTGTTTTCAATTCTTTTATAAAAGTTGAAAAGAGTAGCTTCTGAAAAAAAATTAATTTTTACCTTTTTCAACAACATATAAAATTTAAATTTCATAATCTCTTTTTTAAAATGCTGAAACAAATTCACCCTTAATTTTAAGTGTTCGATTTTTATTTGTTTGTGGCAAAACAGTCTATTCACTAACATGATTTGATTGGTTTTGCATTAAAAATGTCGGTTTAATTAATTTCTAAGTCTTAAGGCCTATATAATTTGATCCAATTTTTTATTAGGTTCATATATATTTTAAAATTTTTTAATTAAATTCTTACAATGAATAAATTTTTATAACAAAATTTCTAGAGTAACTTATTATTATAGAAATTTTTAAATTTTTATATAGTTTAATATAGGAGTGATCAAAAGCAAATTGGACCAAACAAAATCGAAGAAACTATGTTAAAAAATTGAAAATCGATTTAATCAAATTTTTTTTGTTTTATTTTTCGAAACGCTAATAAGTTCAATTTAATTTTCAATTGAGAAATTTAAAATTGAACTGAACCGAATCGAAGTATACATAAGAAAACACCTATTATACCCTTATATTTCATCATATACATAGAAAATTTAACATCCTAATTTAATTATGACTGTAAATAACATTACTTAAAATTATTATCATTGATAAGAAAAGAGAAGATGGAATAAAAGTATAAAAAAATACATACACACAAATATATATATATATATATATATGTGTGTGTGTGTGTGTGTGTGTGTGTGTGTGTGTGTAAAAGAGAGGGGCAAAATTTTGAAGAGGTTATGTGAGTAATATGTTAATTATGTAAGTTATGTAAGTTATGCAAGTCTTATATCACACCATGTGATTTCTGTACATGCTAAACAAAAAATCTTCCATTATGTGACATAAAATTTTGAATGGTTAGAAATGTGACCACCTAGTTAATTGGTGAGTTAAATGATTAGAATCTAACCACATAGTTAGAAACTACGGGGAATTATGAGCCACAAAATGTACCTACCCTTAGCTGCAGCTTCTCCTTCTTCTTCCATCCTCCATTTTTCTTCCTCACTCATCCATTCTTGTATCCTTCTACACCTCTCACAAACCTACACCCATCTTAACAACTACTACCCTCATAAAACACAAGATCAAAGCCAAAAACCCTCCCTTTTAGTCAAACACAATTTCGTCCAAGGCAAGAGCTAGAAGGAGTGGCTATATTTTGGATGGATTGAACGTGATTAGAGTTTCAAAGAAATCAAGCTAGGAGATTACAAATACTAGAAGTGAGATAGGAAATCCTAAGGCTTAAATTACCCTTGCATGTGTGTTTATAAGTACTTATAATTAGGGTTCATTAGTCTTCTTTATATGAGTATCTAAGTTAGAAATTAATGCTATTTATCCTTGTGTTTTCATATTTTAAAGTTGTGAGATTTAGTTATTGGCAAGTTGTTTTGTAGTAACTAAAGGCAGACTAGAGACAAAATTGTTCAAGGTATAAATCTAGACAGTCTATAGTTCGACCCCCATACCTAAAGCTAGGAAGCTCAAAATGAGCTGAAACTAATTTTAAATAAAAGTTAACTCAGAAATAAGTTTATTCATATAAAATATTAGTCCAAATAAGTTGTACAAAGAAATTTATGATTTTTACAAGTTGACCCTATTCTATAGAGTATACCACTAAATAGTCTAGACTCAAAATTTAATATCTGGAGTTATATAAATCATTTATGAATGAAATCAATTTTATTATAAATCTAAAACATAGAAAATAACTTCGTAAAATTTTGCGGTCAGAGTCCCTGAGTAGAGGTCTCAATAATTATATGAATTGATTGTTAACCTATTAGTAGCAAAAACAGAATAGGTTTAATGCGAGATTTATAACTCAAGCTTGGCTTAGAATTTTGAGTTAGGTTTCTTTTGCTTGAAAAGGGGTTTATTAAGCTAAAAAATTTCAGGGAAAAATAATGAGGAATGAAATTTTGGTGATTTTCCTAAATTAGATAACAGAATCTATCTTATAGTAGGGCAACTAGTAGGAAAATATGCACATTTTGATTCATACTAACTCAAATTGTGGGACCAAAGAAAATTGAAATTAAAGCAAGAAGGGGTATTCCTTGTGAAATTTGAACCTAAATTCACTTAAAATGGAATTTTGGTGAATTTTTTAATTCCTAGACAGATTGTAGGTATTATAAAATTTATGTTTCCAATTGAACTATCTTAGAGACAATTTATATTCTCTCATTTTCTACTTGAAATTTGAAATATGGGAATTTAATGTACATGTTAATATGGCTATGTTCTCTTAATAATGAAATGCTTACATGAAAATGTAATTGGGCATAATTGCTTATTTGATTGAAAAGGACAAAGTTAGTGCTATGCTTGGGTAAGAGAGAGTGAATCCAGCTAAGTCAAAAAGAGTGAATCCAACCTTCCTATGATAGACTAAGGAGAGTGAAACTTGAGGGATAGATTTGTGTGGGGATCAGAGAGAGTGAATCTGACAACCACATAAAGGAATGAGCTCAGTCTTGGAAAACGAACTATCACCCAAAATACTTGAATGCCACTCAAAGTCAAGGGATTACCAAGCCAAGCATGTGTGTTAACTCGAAGATAAAGAGAAGAATATGAGCAATGGTATACTTCATGCATGCCAAATTTTATATGAATGATTCATCTAATGCATGCTTTACTTCCCTTATTATGATATTAATATTGTTTAGTATATTTATCATGGTTGCACAATTAAAATGAATCTACTTCGGAGAGAGTTCTACCATTTAAAAATGAATCTTTGTTTCTTCATCTAGTGAGATTATGCTCTATCATTGTAAATTGAAGCAGTTGAGGATGATTACGACGACACCACATGTAGCAGTCTAGGAATTTCCTATTGAGAATTTAAATTCACATGTCTATTTCTTTCTGTATCATCCTCAAACACTACCAATGGCATCCATAGTGATTTTCTTCGAGACTTCTGACTAGACCTAACACCATGACCCAGTATTAGACTCAGTATATCTATTAGGCCACGCAGCTATTAGAATGTACATATTTTTCAGCTATCCATTTGCTGCCATCGTACTCGACCCACAATTTGACCCAAAATTTCCATTTAATAATGTCCCACTGTATGCAGCTCATCCACTTTGCCCTTCATCATCACCCCCACTTTCACCATCCACTGAATTAGATCCTTCAAAGGACAACTCTTCCTTTTCATATTCTCGAGGAGATCAAGAAGTGCCAGAACTCGTACCAGAAAGGCTTCCCACCATGAAAAATGGATTCTATACCCCATGATGGAGATAGGGCAACTACCTTATGACACTTTTGCTGACAGACCCACATTCCTCTATAGAGAATTTGCATATACTGTTGATAGCTCACTAACCATTCATATACATTCTATGGTCTCATTTGAAATAATTTTGAGCCATGGATACAGTTGAGGGCTTTTAGTTATAAGTTGACATAGAATGTACTGGTATCCTAGTTTGATACAAATGGGTCTATAATGACTATGAACACAATGTTGTAAATATTTACTATAAAAGTATCTTCAGTATTATAGACTTACATCATACTATGTGAATTTATACTATATTAACCCACCAAAAATATGATATCCTGATTACTATATACATAGACAATGAGTGACAACTTCTAATTGTAATATTATAACCTAAGCATGATATTATGATTAGAAGGGTGTCACAGAAAATACCTCAACATGCATTTCCTAACCCTAACTCCCTTCTTACGAGTCACTTGCCCCTCTCTCTCATGCGGCTACCAGTCTACACACTCCACCCTCTCTTGCCTCTCTCTCGCAAGTTACGACGGCACCTATCTTAGCACCACAGCCGGCACTCCCTCTCACATCTACCCTTCCCTTCACTAACCTCTTACAGTGTCATCCTTTCTCAAAACAACCACCAAATGTTGTACCCACCCAGAAAGGAGTACATCCATGCCGTTGTTTGATATTGCACACTTTTCCTAAAGCTTGATCGGCTAAGATGTTGTTAGTGGGCGTGTAATAGCCAAAATAGCCATCACAAGTAGAGGTTGAGGTGTTGTTGGTTCAAGCATGGAATGGGCTGCATGGGTTGGGATAAAGATGGTGGTGCTCCTTCATTTCGTTCTATTGTGTCACCTATCTATCATTGCTTTTTGCTCTGGTTGGAAGGCTTATGATGTTGTATTGTGTTTTTTCCCCCCTTTTCCTTTTAGTCCACAATTTCATTATCTTGATACAATAAGACACCCTTTATAGTTTGAGATATTATCTGCTTTTTGATTTGGTTGATTCAACATTTTATATTAGAGATCTAGTGAGATGTTATCTGAAATTTTTTTGATTTGATTGATTCTACATCTTTATTTTAGAAATTTGATTGATTTTACATCTTTATTTAGAGATTTGAAATAAGAAAATGTATTTCAATTAAAACGGATCAATTAAATTTGATTCGGTTGGTTATAATAAAACAAACAAATTGGATGACGAATGATTTGGTTCAATTGAGATTTTCCCTCAAAATCCAACCAAATCAAATTGCGAGCATCACCAGTTTAATATATCCCACCCAATTTTGAAAGGTCCAACATAAAATTTATTAAGTTTGCTTTAAAAAAATTGTAACAGTGAGTTAGTTTATGGATTTGATTACAAAAAATTTATTAAATGTAAGGACTAAGGACCTAATAAAGAACTTTAAAACTATATGGACCAAATTAAAAATTGGGTCAAACTATAAGAACTTGAAAATTAATTAAACCTAAAATATCCAAATCATGCTTTTGAAATAAAAGTTTATCACTCATACTTAATCTTTATTAAATTAGTTTTATAAGTAAGGTTCAGAATCAAATTATATTGGTATAACTAAATCTTTTATGTTATTGCTAATGGTCCTAAGGTGCTGATGTTGAGTGCTGCTGTGGAAGGAGAGTTAGAGAAGAAGAGGGAAGAAGATTTACCCGAATTCCATCTGGATTAACATGTACCCTTAAAATCGGAGAAATTATTCCTTCCCTTAATTGTTTCACCTTTTCTTTTAAAACAAACCAAATACACTTATTTTTTATTTTTTAGAAAAATTTAGTCCTCTAAAATTTCTTTTCCTTTGCCCTTGCCAACATAGCTTAATTATGATCCACAAAACAAGATTACCGCTACATATATTGTAGTCCAGATCTTACCGAACATAATGTAATGACACAGTTCAAAAACGACAAAATACATAATCAAGCACTGTAGCTCGTCTTCAATAATTGAAGGCACTTTGGTTAAAATGTTCCAGCTCAAAGCATCACGTTTATATGGTATGACTTAAATTCTTGTACTTTCTCGTACATTTTACATAAATGACCAAACACGGCTCTGTATTCTGAAACATCCTTCATTTAATCCAATTCCTACCGCCTCCATTTTGAAACTGTTTTTCCAATCAAACTTGCGCTTAGAAGATACAGAAACAGAAAATTTGAAAACAAGCATGAATGTCGATGCTTTGTTGATTCAAGTAGTTCAGTATTTATTCTTCTTAAATAAGATTTTAAGTTTGACTCTTATGATTGGAAAAAGACTAGTGCTAAGAGAACTCTACTTGTATAATAGATTGATCTAAATTGAATCAGATTAGCCAAAGTCTGTAGATTTTCAAATACTAGTGATCCGTATCTAAAAGTATAAATAAATAAATATGAATTCTTATTGATTTGACAATATTATATATATTATAAAAAAATAATAGGCAGAATTTTATTATCAAAATAAAATGTCATTATTTTTAATTTTTGAATGTATGAGTGATTTTTACTCTTTTTTTAGTTTTTCACAAATATCTTTTTATTAGAAATAATTTCATTTATATATTATAGAGCATTTAAATATAAATAATTCTCTCAGTTGAAATTCAAATCATAGTTCACCATATTATGATGGATTAGTCTCTTATATTGCTTGGTTTACTCTTTTAATTTATCTAAACTATTTTTATAAAATGCTTTAACAGAATCCAACAATAAATTTAACAAATAATTTTAATCATTTAATATTGCTATATATTTTATGACAGCACCTCTTACCTATTTACATCTCACAAAGCAAGACCCGCTTATTTTAAGCACGGACAAATCCCAAGTCAATGGTAAAAAGACATCCTTAATTTCTTAATTGATCTGAGGCAATGATTTCATTTATTATTATCGAATGAGAAACTTCAAATGTTAAATCATATTCATAGTAACAAATTTCCAGTCATTCAAAAAGATTCGTAAGATTTAGTTGTTCATTTGTTGCTTGAAAAGGTGGGTCCCTCTATAAATTTCTGTCGGGAAACACTTGAAAAACAACGATGAATAATTTCACCTCAATTTAATGCGACGAAAATTTAGATACAGCTATTGTACGCTATCTACAGTTTATATTAAAAGTCTCACGATATTTATGTTTGGTTTAGAAATTCATTGGACTAGATAGATCGACCTATCATAGAGAGTAAAATTTTTTTAATATTAATTTATCTTTTTATCTACAAAACTCAAATATGAGATTTTATTCAAAGAGAGGGAATGTCAAACTATTTGGATGAACCAAATATCGATTCACGTGATTTTGGTATTATTTTTTTATTAAATAATTCTCAAATTTAAATATTATGAATTAGAAAAATTAGTGTTGCAAAACTTTATTTTATAATGATTTAATTTGACTCAAATCAAATTAATTAGAATTGAATATAATTTAAATATTTAAACTAAATTAAAAGTCTCACTATTATATTTATAATTATGCTAATTATCATTTATTCTAAATATTTAAATAAGTTTAAATAACTAACGCTTTTATAACTATTCTAAATCAAATCTTACAATCGATCTTTTTAAATCTAACTATTACTGTAAATAATTTATTAAAATAAAAAAATAATTAATCACTGAGAAGAGCACTATCTCGGGGTTGGAGATCAGAACTGACGGCAAAAAGTTGCTTTCGTTGTTAAGATGATAACACTTTGCCTCCCCAATCTATCCATGACTATAACATTTCAAAAACATTACTTGAAAAGTTCTGTTAAATGGCAATTTTTATTCTTCTACTTCGTTTTGAAATTTAAAATAGTTTTTATTTAAGGAAATTATTCAAATATTTATTCTCTCTCTTAAAATAAAATAAAATAAAACAACTAAATTAATTCTATTGGTTAAAATATCTGCAAGTTATTTAATTATCACTCATCTTCTCAACATACTCATCTACTATTTAAATTATTTGTTTAAAATATCCATTTTAAAACATTCATTAATTAGTCAATTATTAAATTAGCTACTATTTAAATAAATAATATTAAATCATATTTTTATGAAATAATATTTCTCATAAAAATTTACGATGGCATAAATGTTTATCAAATATCATATAATAATTTATTTACGTAATACTAATATAATTATTAATATTTAAATTTATTATTATTAATTTTCTATGATTAACAATATTGACTAAATTATCGCTATGCTTTAGTTGGGTTTTAAAAATTCGTTATTAGGATACTAAAGAAAGTGGCTGAGTTGGGAAAATATACAGATTTTTTTTTCTTTTATTTAACATATTTCTACTTAAATATTGGAAAATATATCATAGTTTAAAATTTTATTTTTTATGATTAATATATTTTTTCAATATGATTTTAATAAAATTTTATTAGAAAGCCTTAAAAATGAAGAAAAAAGGAAATAGAATGAATTTTTTAATAGCTGAGATGGAGAGTCAAATGAAATGAATATTTTTTTATTCACCCATTCAATCCTCATTTAACAATTGAATAAAAAAATCTTATAAAATAAATTATACTTTTAATAATAAATGATTATATGAAATAAATTTATACAATTTTTCTTTAGTTTTATGATTAACTGTATATATACAAGATTTTGAGATAAAGGTTTCACGTAGTTGTTTTTCAATATCAGTGTAAGTAAATTTTTTAATCACGTTTACATGATAATTCAAGTTTCACTTTGTACATATTTATCTTCCAAAGTATTATACACATTAATTTGTTAGTTATGATTATTTTATTTATTATTTATTACCTTTTTTAATGGTTAAAATATAATATACACAACTTTTTGATTTTCCGTACACTGCATGGGATCAAAATGCTAATTTTTTAATATTTATGTGTATTTTCACATTTGCAAGTATGGTTGAGTTTCTCACTTACTACTTAAATGGTTATAAAAATAGAAAATTTTGATTGAATTATAATTAATTTATCAAAATTAAACTCTATTTCTTTTAGCAATCCCAATGCAAGGCAATAATTAATGGATCTCTGAAAACAATACTACAAAGCTGAAGGTTTGATTCAACTTAGGGATTGCCAATGTTACTTCAATGTATTGTTAACTAAAATAAAACTTTTCAAACTTACAATTAATATATATATATATATATATATATATATATAAAACACATTTGCAATTTCTTTTTTCAACAAGTAAAATGTGATATTGGTGTAATATTTTGAGCATAAATATTATTTCTTGTATATAAAAATTTGAAATTAAATATTTTTAATAAAGTTTTCTTCAATGTATGTTTAGATTAACTTATTTTATGTCTAAAATAGCTTATAATTAATAGTTCTCTAATAGAATTTTTAAAAAATTAATTTTTTTGTCTTAAATCAAGTTGCACTAAACATGTTACTAATCCTATTGGTAGAGAAATATGTATAAGGTCAACAAGGAGAAGAATGGTGCTTTAATCATCCATTCAAATTTCAACAATTTTGTCAAGAGCTAACTATCCTTAAAAGGGTCTTGTGTGTACTATTAGAGTTTTATATTACTCCAATCAAAACATAAAACATAATAATATAGGTCATTGAATTAAAAAGAAAATATAATCAATTCAATTTTTTAATGTGAAATGATTAATTCAAATTTAAATAATTTCACAATTGCCATAATAATGCATTATGGTTATACGTCCCCTTGTATGTATCATATATTAAACTTTAACTTTTTATTTGAAGAATAATTAAGAACAACAATGATATAACTTGATCATTAAAAATCTCTCTTTAAAGCTTAAACTGCTAGGTAAAAGCATTTAATTTATATTATTATATCCAAATTGACATATTGAAATTCTTTATCTTGTAATTACAAGGAAATGCGTAGCACATCCCACCCCCCCCCCCCAACAAAAAAAAACACAAAAACAAGCACCCTAAAAAAAAACCTTGCATATGGTTGCTTACTAGGTTGACCATAACAAGTGAACCATGAACATTAAGCAATCTTCTAACTCCGGTTGAGATAAAGGGTTTAAAATAGAATAACACTACCCATATGTTACATATAAAAATAATTTGTGTCTTTACTTAAAAAAGGCTAAACATTTAAGAGAGTTGGTTTATATGATGATAGTAAAGCATCTATGATCAAGTAATTTAGAATTTGATCCTAACTAAACCATTCTAATTAAAGTTAAATTTCAACACAAAAGCATATTTGTATAATTTTTTTATGCTTTAATCCCAAAGGACTTTCTTATAATATAAAGAGGTGTATAAGATATATAAACTATTTATAAGCCTTCACTTAATAACTTTAATTTTTTGAAGAGTTAGCTCTATTGGGTAGCAAAAAGAACCCACAAAGAGCACGTAAGAAGAAGATAAATAAAGCACAATAAAATAAAGCAAAATTTAACATGGTTTGGTTATTTCAACCAACTTCTATAACCCTCTCATGGAGATAAAAATAACTCTACTAATAAAAATATTAGATTACAACTTTTTTATGACTAAAGCTATAAATCTTCCAACTAAACACACCACCTAATAACTCAATAACTATTGTTCTGAGAACTAGACCGGACCAACCGATTCAATCAGCTCAATCAAAACCCAGCTGCCTGTCCAGTTCGGTCATGTCACAAAAATCAAATTTCGAAAATCTAGCATTGAACCATGAGAACCAGCTCAAAACTAGTGAATCAACCAAACTGGCCGGTTCTCATGACTTGTTGGTTTTTTCTTTTTTAAAAAGCCAAAGATGAAAGATGTGAAACATAACCTTTCATTCATAGAGAGAGAGAGAGAGAGAGAGAGAGAGAGAGAGGGAGAGGGAGGTCAGGAAGCCCTCTCTGCATAGTGGTCCACCACCTATCATCGCCGGCAGCAGTTGGAATTGCATTTTAGAAGTCCAATGAAAACACAAATGCATTGTCCTACATCATCCCCCTTGTGTTGTCAATGTTGTTCACAGCAATCCTCCACCCATTGTCATCTCACATCGCCATTGTCATTCGCCTTGCATCGCCATCTCGTAAGCCATGCTATCGCTGTCATTGCTAAGACTCACTTGTTGATTTGTTGCAATCCTTCCCTTGCCACTACATTTTCTAGCCACCTTGAAGAGTTAAGGTAATGTGGCTAATACCTTATTTCCTTTTTCTTCATATAAGGGTTAAAGGTTAAGGTTGTGTTGCAAAAGATAGGGGAATATTGAAAGGCGTGGGCTAACCCAATGGATATTGTTAAGAGTTAGGCTATTGGGCTACCTTTTTTATTATTATTATTATTTTGTGTTGATTCTTAGTTTTTTTTTTTTTTTGCTTATCTGAAATTTTTATATGGATTGGATTTTTTTGGTGTTATAATTTAATTTAGTATGTTTATTTGGATGCATTTTTTAGTTACATTTTTTCATATTGGTTTTTCTTAAATAACAATTAAATTTTTATATATTTTATTGCACTATGGTTGAACCCCAGTTGAATCAATGAACATTTGAACTAGTGTCTTGTTTGGTTCTATACCTGATTCAATTTTTAGAACCATGCCAATTACAACCTCTCTCTAGTGTGTAGAGTCTCTTTCTTGGTGGTGTGTAACAACCAAAAACTAAAATTCTATTTATAGAGGAAATCTCTCCCATCCTTCACCAAACCCACCAATGTGGGATTTAACTCACACAACAACAAACCCTTCCATACTATGTCATTTCTTCTAGTAAAATAATATTGACACTGGTAGTAGGCACATATCTCACATTGAGAATATCTTGGGCTCTGCCATTGTGGAGCTTTAGGCAACCTCTTCTCTTGCCTTCCTTTTTATCTTCAATTTCTTTCCTACATTGATATAGTCAAAATCTCCATCCTTCTACAAAATGGTAAACATGGCTTGATCCTTACACACATGCATGTTAGCAGTAGAATCTAGCACCCATCTAGAATGATTCTCAACATAATCATTATCAACACTTTCTACGTGATATAGATCTCTATATTTAAGGATTCAACTATGTGAGTTTTTCCTTTAAACTACTTTAGACTCTTCAAGTTTTCTTTCAGCATTAGACATTGAGACTAGAAGTGCCCTTTCTCTTTGTAGTATTGACACTTGAACTCATTGAAATATCTTTCTATATATTTTCCTCGTTGTCCACCTCTCCATTGAAAATTGTTTCTTCCTCTTTGAGACTCTTCACAACTAGTATTTTTGCACCATCATTGGTATGATAATCTTTGTGTAATTCTTTGATCCTCTCACACGACAATAATCATATCTTCTAGCTTGATTGTACTCTTCCCCATTAATAGAGATCTCACCAATAATTTACAATGAAACTAATAAAGTACTTGCTTTCTCTTCATCACTTAACTTCTCTCCTAAATTCAAGAATTGACAAATTAGCTGGTTAAACTCATTAATGTGATCATGCAAATTGCCTCCTTCCATTCTTAGCATGTATGAGTTTATCTTCAGGCGCAAGTGGATGGTTGTTGACTTTGATACACAAATCTCCTCTTTTTCCACATCTTCTTTGGTTTTGTTTCATTTAACATTCTGTATTTGATTACAAGAGCAAGAATCAACCTTATAATACTTGTAGTTTTCCTCTAAATAGACTTCCACTTGCTATCTTTCATCTCTTCAGGCTTTTCTTCTCCCAAAGTTGCATCTAGATCTTATTGCATTGAAAGATCTTTTATTGTGCATGAAATTGCCCTTTTTGTCAAAGATCAGTACCTCAAATTTTACCATATTAGCCAAAGTACAATGAAGCACTCTTTCCTATTTAAAATACAAAGCAATTGAAAAACATACCTTCAAAAGATATTGCTAACATGACACTCTTGATGACAAGATGATGATATCACTAATGGCATATTTATCTTTCCTTCTTGTAATGACTATTTTTTTCCCTCTTGAACCCAAGCTTTTGATACCACTTATTCGGTCATGGAAACATCCCACAAAGAGCACGCAAAAAGAAGATTAATAAAGCATGTTAAAAGAACAAAATTTAATGTGGTTTAATTACTTTAATAATTTTTACAACCCCTAAAAGGGATAAATATAACTCCACTAATAAAATTATTAAATTACAACTTTTGCACAGTTAAATCTGCAAATTTTTCCTACTAAACTTACCACTTAATAGCTCAATTGCACTCTCTCTTTGGTGTATGGACTATCTTTCTGGGTGGTGTGTAATAACAAAAAGCTCAGTCTCTATTTATAGGGAAAATCTCTCCCCTCCTCCACCAAACCCACCATTATGAGATTTGACTCACACACGCAACCTGATCGCGATATCATACACATATATTGGTATTTTGTATCGGGTTTGGCATTGGAGTTATGTTAGGTTTGAGTTGCATTTTTAGATTTTGAGATTAATTGAATCACTTATCAAAAAGCCTGGTGAATTGATTTTGATCCATTCCAGTCTTATATTATTAGGCCTTCATCATTTTTCAATCTCTTCAACGTGAGACTTCCTACATGTGTACACCTACTTCAATATATACACTACCTCGTATCTGATCTTATACTGTTTTTCACACATGCCCACATTAAATTTTAATTATACCACCTCACACAAATGTGAAATGTTGTAATTAATGTTAATATACGCAAGTATTATTCTTAATATAGATAACTTGGGATGGAAGGGGTGGGGTGCATGAGAGGGGCAATAAATCAACACCATATGTATTATATCCCTTTCACACCGACAAAAATTATGTATACACTAAAAATATTATATCCCTGTCACACATATTTAGCTTAAAAAATTAAAAGAAAAATATGTATTAAAATATTATTTTCTTGTCTTATTATCTAATAAAAGTAGTGTAAAAATAATATAATAAAAACAAAATAGAAAAATATTTTCTGTTGCATATAGCATTTCGGCGTATCATCCCATAAATATTATTATATTAAATTAACTGAGAAGATTGCATATTCACATATAATATTAGAAATGCAAGGAAAATCCATTTCGTATTTACTTTGCATGCCTCGTTGTTCAAATGGACAATTCTGTATCAACCTGATGGTAAACTGTAAAAAGAACTACTATTCATGTTCGGTTTTAAATGCAGGAGAAATCTCTTGGAGCAAGAATTTTTCTAAATACAGCGGTGCAATTTAAGGGATCGTCGTGATTATGTCAAATATATGTGTTTACAAGTGGTAAGGGAGCAGGGGCACTTGAAACTGTCTTGGACCTGTATTAATGTAGGAAATTTATGAGACGGATTCAAATCTTCTTTTAATTTCCCCCCCTATTTTCCACTCCAATCCTTTCAATTAAAATTTGATATATGTAATATTATATCTCATCTATGTATTCTTTTAAACCAACTTTTTTTTATAATTATCCATAGTTTTACAAATCAAATTTTTATTAGAGAACAAAGAAAAAGACAGATAAATGGGAAAGAGGAATTGAATAATTTACTTTTTTTAACTTAATTGTTGGAATTTTTATACCAATTCTAAAGTTGTTATCTTTATGTTGTACCCTATTTGTATCTCTATAATATAATTGTGTTAAGGTATAAAATTATCCATGTATCTATACTTAATAACTTAAATTTTATTGGCAAGATGATTCATAACATAGTATCAGAATTTCTATAATCAAGTAGTTTAGGGTTCGATCTTTTAAGCTCTTACTCGAGGGTACGTGTTAAGATATAAAACTATTAATATATCTCAACCCAATAGTTTAAACTTTTGAAAAAGATGATTTTATGACAAACTGTACTCTTAGACGAGTAGGTTAATTGTCCCCTCTCTTTATATATATAATCACTGGCAAGTGTGTTTCAATCAATTGATGCAAGAAGGGAAGTATTATTTGAACATAACAAAATAGATACTTTATAGATATAGTGGAGAACAGATGCACAAAAGTCTTAGGTGATGGTGGCTGTTAAGAAGGAAAAAAAAAAAGTTAGGATTTAATGTCTTTCTCTCTACTATGTTCATAGAATGTCTTTTTTTAATGTCCAAACAATATTTTTCGTGTAAGAAAACTGAAATCCAATGATGTGCAATTGCCATTACCAGACAAACAAAAAATATTACACACATAATTGAAAAACCTAAACACTAAACCTCAAATTACAACATGTAATACGTAATGATGACCTATGGCCAGTTAGTAACATAAGTTTTATATAAATGAATAGGAGTTCAGATTTTATTGACAGAACTTGTAGCCAAAATCACTCTATTAGACATTTTAAGTGGAAATTAATCCCAAAATAAAAAAGATATGGAATAGATCTTGTACGAAAAAAAATATAACGTAATTAATGTCAACAATTATTCACAGATAAAGTTATTAATTAATCAGAACTAGATGGTTCTTGCATGAATGTATTCACAAGGAAAAGAGAAGCCGGAAAAATGCAATTAACTAGAAATTGGCTACTTAATTGGATTTCATAATTACAATGTAGAACAGTTATGAAAATGAAGAAGCATTTTTTGAGCAGTTCCAACAAAAAAAAGAAAAGAAAAGAAAAGAAAAGAAAAAGAACAAGCATTGTTTTCGAGTTGCTTATTAAGGAGCAATATACCGAGTGGAAGCTAGCTAGGGATTGTTAGAATAAACATCATGAGAATCAAACACTAAAAAAAATAATAAAAAAGGTGGACCTCAAATCTAGTACGATGTTTACAGCATCCCAACCTATTGATTAATAAACAAATTAATGATGACATAATAAAGCTAATGCTTTAATCGTATAGTGCTTATTTAGTATATATTTTAAGGGAGCGTTCTGTGGCAAAACAATTGATTATAAAAAAGTATACATATACTGCCTAAAGTCTAAACTTATGAAATAATATAACTAAATGATTAGAGCAAAGAATAGATCCTCAATGTCTCAAAGTGGTAGTCTCATACGTACCCCACTTGAATCACTTAAAAAGAAAAATAAGAAGGTTCGCTAATCTCTCAAGCATCTAACCTGCGTCCTATAGGGCATTTTCGTCTTGGCCAAATGAAGGTACAATAGGCGCCCCTTCATGAACAGCGAGATTGCGGAAAAATCATTACTTTTTAGCCAAAATAACACAAAATTCAAAGTAAGGGGAAGCGATCAGATTACCCAAATTTAATTATATTTTATTAGACAGGTTTGTCGGCTCGATTGATTAATTAAGAAAATTTCCTAGGTACCCGTCAAAAAAAAAAAAGAAAAAAAGAAAAGAAAATTTCCTATGTATTGAGGATTTGTCTGAGTACTTTCTTTCTATCAATCACTTTTTCTCCTTCTGCCGTTACTGAACTTTTTGTATTCTCTTACCTGCTAAGACAAGTTTGCCTAATCAGCTTGAAGAAGCGAAGTATTTGATTTTTGGACATGATGGGCGCTTTCATGTCCTTGGTTGCTTCTAATCAAAGGGGAAACTTCAAGCATACCTAAATGTTATATCATTAATTCAACATTATGTTATGTACATTCGAAGGTGAGTAGTTTGATTTAAGAGTTTCTCATCCAACTGGCACACAATAACCTAACTAAAACGGAAACAAGGTAATTAATGGCATATTATGATCTACAAAGAAAATTTGATTAACTGGAAGTCTTCATAAAACAGATGAGATTAATTAGGATCATATATGCATATAGCTGAAAATATAATAATATAGGTTTAGTCAGGTAGGAATTAATTACATTGTCTGCCATTAATTTTCCTTTTTTCGTCATTTCCCTTCAGTTGAAATGACAGCACTATACTGCCTATATAAGCCAGTATCATCAATCAAATTGACCAAAGTTAACGGTCAGCAGTTAGTCTTGATTGGAAAAAAGAAAACCACAAAAAAAAAAGCTTGTCAGAATGAAACAGAAACTTACTATGATTAAGCTTTAAGGGCTCTATCATTCTTCCTCTACACAAAAACACAATCGGAGGGAACAGTAAAGCAGTAAAAGGTGACAACTTGGAAGGATAAAAAAGAAAAGAGAAGGAAATTAGAAAAGACTACTAGTCTAGTTCAATTAGTGGACATGAAACAATTAATGACCATCATTATGTGACCACAGAGATGCAAATAATGTAGTAGACAAGAAGATGTACGGAACATAATTGACCTATTACCTATACAGCTCCAAACAACTATTTGCGGCATTGAATTGCTTCCAACAAGTAAAATTAAATTTGAACCATTTAAAAAAAAAAATTACCAAATTAAGATGAAAATCCCAAAAGTGATGATCAAAGGCTTAAATCTTAATTATAATCTGCAAGTCTAAGCTTGACATAGATGATAGAGGGTACATACACATATATAGAACCATATGAATTGTGTGGTGCTTTTGGTTTCTCATCGCAAGGAAACATTGGCCTCTCCATATACATTCTTCATTCACTCTCACTACCACTTTTCAGGTACTCTCACTAATAGTCTACTACCAGTACCACACTGTTTTCTTTAAAAGCAGATTCATGATACCCCAGATCTCTCTTTAACCTTTTGTTTCTGCCACAGCAAACAAGATACATAGACAAACAGTCTATACGGGATAGAAAATATAAATTAAAACTTAAGAGGGTAAAAATAAAAATAAAAAGAAAAATAAAAACCCTAATTATACTACTAAAATTAGAGCATGACCCTAATAGCATTGAGATCAAGGGATCAAAGAGAGACCCACATGGGGATCAATGTTTTGAAAGAGAGAGAGAGTAGAATTTTTTTTTCTTTTTCTTTTTTCCTTTTTATTTTCTCCATGGAATGAGATCATTCGTAGGCCTTATTGGTTGCACCCGGTGGTGGAAGCTGGTGGTGGTGATGATGATGAGGCATTATATTTGGCATTGACATTGACAATGATTGTTGTTGTTGTTGATGTTGGTGTTGTTGTTGTGGTGGACGCTTCCTCTTCTTCTTCTCATAGCTGATCCCTCTTGCTTTGGACTGAAGATCACGAACCTCACGAAGATAGAGCCTCACAGCTCTTGCCCCAAAAGGGTTGGCCTCAGGCTTCCCTCCATTTTCCTCAAAAGCTGCCCTTAGACGACCTATGAGGGCATCAAGGCTACCCCATGCTTGCCTCAGAGGGCATGGACATGGCGCTGGAGGGTTAGGGTGCCCATAAAATGGACAGATCGGGCTGTGAACCTTGGTCTTACCAAATTGGTCCAAGTACCTACATAGCAATAACAATTCAACAACAAAAAATCGATACCATTTGTAGTCGGTTCGAATTTAAGCACTAGTGTCTATCTCTCTCTTAGCACGATATAATCATAACAAAAAGAATTATGACATAAGCCATTTTTTCTTAGATTAGTATCTATTCTAACTAATTTCAGAAATTCTTAGCTTATTTGGTTTCTGTTTAAAAAGTTTCAAATCATCATGATTTGACCAAAAACTTTTTTCTTACAAATTTTTGTCCCAACCATGATTTAGAAGATACAAACAGAAATCCAAACAAACTATCTATTGTATACTATCCGCTGTATAAAGAACTTAGATGGTAGATGTAACTCATGATGAATTTTGTTTATACTAATGAAGAAGATTTATAGTTCTATCAAAAATTAAAAGAAAAAAAATTATATATGTGAAGAGAGAGAGAGAGAGAGAGAGAGAGAGAGAGAGGAGAGGTGCATGGTTAAGGAGAGGGCACTAGGGTATATTTTACCTTAGAAATTCAAGAACATGTGCACCGCTGCACCTGGAGAGGGATAAAGGAGGTCGGTGATTCTTGAGGTACTGGCCAAAGGTGTTCCAGTCACGGCGCTTCTGGTTCTCATAGCGGCTACTTGTGGTGGTGGAACCAGAAGGGGAGGAGCTAGCAACTATGCTGATGTTGTTGCTGTTGCTATTGTTGATGTTGGTGTTGTTGGTGCTGTTGGCGAGGTTGCAGGTGTTGTCAGAGTTACATGAGTCCATAAACTCCTGAATTGAATCCATGTGGGTAAAGCCTTGATTGATTGACCCTTTGGCCTTGTAGATCCAAGAGGGTTTGAGGTTTTTGACTTTTTGTCTCTTGAATTTGCTACAATAATACTTAACCTGGGTTCTTGGTTTTTCTAGGGTTCCTAAGACAGTGACCAGAGTGAGATGAGAGGGTAGTAGTAGCAGTCTGAGAGTGTTTGTAATGGGTGGAGATTAGATGAGATGAAAGGTTACTATACTTATAATTAGGGAAACAGTGGAGGAGCAGTATTGTTCCTGATAGAATTTCCATATATTATTATTATTATTTTAATTTTGAAAGTTACTGTTAATGAAAACAACCATCTTGAATTGAAAAAAGAAGTAAAGAAAGAAAAAAGATTGATTTATTTGATTGGCTTTCTACTTATATATTGTTATAATTTGAGATTTGATTATCAATTTATTTTTTAGTAAATAATTTATAAATATTTTTATAAAAGATATATTATAATCTCATATTGAAATAAATTTTTTGCTCAATTTAAATTTTTTATATTAAAAAAAAAGGAGGAGGGGGGGGGGAGGGAGGGGGAACAAACTCTTGTTGTTGATTGATATATCACATTCGTCTATTTTTTGGAAGAGAGAGAAGTATGGACCTCCAAATGGTGAAGCAAAGGACTAGTTTTTATGATGTTTGAGGATGTGATGAGATTGATGGAACGGTGACTGGCCTGGACTGTTCCTCTCTATTTGCAGTGTGTAGTGAAAAAATTGAGCAATACTAAAAAGCTCCTAATAATAAGTCTAGCTGGGCAGTATTGTTTTTCTTTAGCAGCTTTTGAATCATGAGATTGCTAAGGATTTGAGATTTTATTTTTCCTTAAAAGGGGTGGTGCAGACTCAAACTTTCACCACTTATATTAATGGTTACATTAATATTCCTTCTTAAGTTAGTAGGTGGACATGGAAAAGGGAAAGAAAGGGTAGGGCTTTTGAGGAAATAAGGAAAGAAGGGGGGTACAGTGGGGTGAGATGCGGACAGCAAAAATCTTGAAGGGTAAAAATTGAGGTAAATGCATTATTCTGCTTCTTGACACTATAGTTTGAATGACAGTTCATTTCTCATTGACCGGAATGCCCCTATCAATTGATTTTTTTTCCTTTCTCAACAATAAAAGAAAATTTTAAATTCATATAGTTTTGTCCCCATCTTTATCTTATTCAATTCAATGTATATACATGAATCGCATCAAATATATAGCTGAAATTATCATGACAGAAAATTTTGAAAGATAACAACAAAAAAGTATACGATTCTAGTACGAAAATGTTAGCTACACACCAATATATGTGTGCAGAATTTAGGTTTTGTATATATCCAGGGGAAAAAAATACACTGAAAAATGTTTATGTGCATGATCAATAAAAAATAACATCATGTATGTGTATATATATATTTGGCAATGTGTCTATAATATAATTTTTTTATCATCAAATAGACATATTGCTTTAATAATTTTCTTGCTTTTATACATGGTAGATGTAAGTAAATGATAGCATTATATATACACTACATAATAATGAGGAATATTATTTGTACTACTCTTTATTATAGACATTCAAATACCTAGAGATAAAATTAAAAAAATATTTATAAAAAAAGTAAAAAAATAAGAGGGGAGATGAGAGAGCTAAATACAGGATATCAAAATGTGTCAATTGATAGGATGTATAAAAAATATTTCTTCATAACAATAGTAATGTGCATCTCTTGGATTTTATTGAAGGAAAATAATGCATAGTTATCTAATTTCTAGGCTTTTTTCAATCGCATGTAATAACTAATTTCAATTTCACACTAGAGTGAATTTTAAATTACACATAAAAAATTATTTATCAAGTGAAATGACATGAACTAAATAATGATAAAAATATATATAGTGAGAATGACTTGTTGGTTGGCGTGATTTTCTAAGTCGAACGTTTTGATTCACGAGTTCAATTGACTTTATGATAATTAGATAATAATTTATTTATAATTACTAATAAAGAAAACATTAATTATTGCAATAATTTATTAATTTATGTCAATTTAACGAACATTTAATCAGATGCACGAATCAAAATGTCTTACTTGCCAAACGAATCAATCATTCATTCATTCATTCATTCATTCATTTACCCAAAAAGTATACACGTACGTACTCAAAGATACAAGCAAGTAGATATGTCTTTTCATCCAAAATAAGTGAAGGTCTTGCAGGCTGCAGCTTGTCAAAAACAAAAACCAACATTAAGTTTAACTTGTTTTTACAAATTGCACAATAATTTATGCCACGCACTATCATATACTATTTTACTTTTAATAACATTTAGTTAACACAATTATTTTATAAATGTTACTAAAAGTAAGATAAATATTATTAAAGATATAATGAAGATTACTAAAATGTAAATCTAAACATAAAATTTGTAAAAACGTTACTAATGTAAAAAATAACACTTTTTATAATAAAATATTACTAAATTTCAAGTATGATGTAATGAGACATAGTTTTTTAAACCACAACTTATAGTACATATATCATAATATTAATTAATGGTGTATAAAACTTGGGTGATTACATTAACCTTCCCAGCAATCAATCAAATTGCATAAACTTTCTTTCAAGTTTTAAGTATGACAATCAAATAATTTCACTTATTGTTTAGGGTTGCATTTGTTTCATTTTTTTTTTTTCAATTACAGAAAGTGATTTTTTTAAATAAAAAGTCACTTTTTATAAAAATTATTTATCTAAAATTTTATTTAAAAGTTAAAAAAATATTTTTAACTTTTGAATAAAAAATGAAATGAATAACTTTTGTGGATTTCTTTATTTTTATTATAAAAAGTATTTTTTAATAAAAAAATAACTTTTTATAAAAACTATTTATTTTAACTTTTATTCAAAAGTTAAAAAAATTATTTTTAGGTTTTGAATAAAAGATGAAATAAGTAAATTTTATAAAAAATAATTTTTTTATAATTGAAAAATCACTTTTTTTTATAAAAAATAATTTCTTGTTACGTTAGATGTCATTAACTTTTACCTCATCTCTCAATATAAATAAATTCTATCAATACTTGAATCTTCCATTGAAATGTGGGTATAATAGTTAGAGTTTAATTTCTAAACACTAACTGTGTAAAATAATTTTACATTATTATTTAATAGAATGCAAAAATTTGTTATGTTATGTTTTTCAAATTTAAATTCATATAATCATTTATAATGACATGACAATTTCTTACATTTCTAATTATTGGATGAATATATAAAATTGCTTTATATTGTTGATGTTGATGTATAAAAATTAAACTTTAATAATTATTGCCCATTATTGGTTTTTGACACCACCGTATGTTTGAATGTAGATTTTGATTAGTGTTTCTAGCTACCACCCAATCATACCCGTCAAATTTATAATCAAGATTGGCTACGTACCCTACCTTAAAATTTCCTATTCTTCAATCTTATCTTATTTAAGCTTATTCTCTTCTCTTTTTCATGGTCACTTTTTTCACTAATTAATTTGAGCAAAAAACGGGAAAAAAAAGGAATAATGCTTGTTGGAATTATTCCATTTATCAATACATTTTATATGGTTATGATATTTGATGAAAACATTATCTCATGAATTAGTTATACATCATTATTTCATTTAGTGTAATGAAAGACTATATTAAATAATAGATGGTTTAAATGTAAGAACTAAATGTAAAAAAAAAAATAAAAAATGAAAGACTAAATGGAAAACATTAAAAAAAAAGTCTAAAAGTTACATTTTTAAGAAATGGATTAATTTTGATACGATATCAATCTAAAGTCCCTTACACTTTATTTTTGTTATATCAAAGGTAGGGCTGGAAGTGAGCTGAGCATAGCCCGAGCTTGACATAGCTCAAGCTCGAGCTCCAAGTGAACCAAATTTTTAGGCTCAAACTCGAGTTAGCTCACGAGCTGCTCAAACTTAATAAAATAGCTCAAGCTAAATATAAAATAAGTCTTTTGGCTTAATAAACTATATAATATTTAGTAACAACAACAACAATAATAACAAAATACAATTTTATTTATATGAATACACACATACACATGTTGGAAGAGATAATACAAAAAAGGGGATTGAATTGTATTGTTCCAAATTTAAGAGTAACCTAAAAAGTTGAATTGAAAATCTATCTCAAGTTCTAGACTTGGATTGCGGAAGCTTTGTGTTAGTTAATGAAAACTTATATGATTAAATTATTTAAGATGATGAACAGATTAAAGTTAAAAACGCAGATAGTATGACTTATGTGATCAAAATAAAAAGCTAAGTAGCTACAGAAGAAACACACAAGAAAGTTTTATACTGGTTCAATCAATCACTTGCCTATTTTCAGTCCCCAACTTTTTGTTGAGATTTTATAAAAACCTAAGTATTCTTTATTCAAGCTTCTCCAAATTTCTTACAACAGAGTAGTCTTTTCTCAAGTCTCTCTAAGCTTTAACTCGAGTCTTCTTTATCCTAGCTTCTCCAAATTCTACTTGGCCACTACTGGATTTATGTACAAGTTTTAAGATTTGAAAACAATTTGTGAATACTCAAACAAACTCTCTTTACAAAGGATAAATAATATTTTGTCAGTTTGTGTGACTTCTCTAAATTCTTAAAGAGAGAATCTTATCAAATACAAAGCAAAAGAGAAGATTTTCTATTGAACAAAAGTTATAATGAGTAACTTTCTAGAGATTCAGAAGGTTGAGAAAGTTAACAATGAAGCTTTACAAGCGAAGAAGATATTCAGTTGTTCTAACTATTCTTTCTTCGACATCCAGCCTTTTATAGACATTTAAATATATCTATTGAAGTGTGCAGTTCTTAACTTTTGAAGTTCTCTTTAAATTATTGGTTTAAGACTAGATAAAGAAATAATAGTCTTCATTTTTCTCATTCTTCAAAGTTTGTGCAGAGATAGAAAAGTAGTCGTTTATTGATATACCAATTGTGCAGACTTGTCAGTGCTTCTTCTTTATCTTGTCAAATCACCTTTTTTTACTTTTTGAATTTATCTATGATCATGCTGAGAAAGTTTGGAAGGTATGACACACATGAGAAGTATGTTTCTAGTGATATCCCTTTTGGATAGGGTCATCCCTCTAGACAGAGTCATCTTTATAAATTGGCAGAGTTTAGCTTTCTAGGCTAATTATTCTTTTTTGAAGTGTAGTTTCAACCTCATGAAATTCTTCTTTTCTGTTTCTAAACAAAATAGTTGGAGAGACACAAAGCCTATATTCCATATAAAGCAGATTCTAGTATAAAGCTATGGACAATGATGCTTTGATGATTTCTTTTAAGCACTCAAGCCATTTGTTTAAATTCATTTTTACAGAAGAATTTGTTATTCCAATTAACCTTTTCATGGTCAAAAAGATTTTCTTGAATTTTGATTTGGTATTCATCAAAACCTTAAAAATCAATTTGGTTCATAGCCTCAAAATAGTTTCTGAGAAGCATTGGAGCTAACAATACACACACACATACATATATCGAGTCTCTCACAAGCTAATAATTCGAATATAAGAAAGCTCAAGTTTGTCTCATTTAATAAACGAGTTCAAATCTCTAACTCAAACTCGTCTCACAAACTCATGAGCCCAGCTTATTGAGCTATTAATGAACCGAGTTAGAAATAGTTCACGAGTTGACTTGACTCACTTCTAGCCCTAATTGGAGGTAATAAATTTGAACTTACGATCTCATGTAAACTATCTAAATCCATTACTACTAATTCGCTAATGGCTTAAAGTTGTTTACACTTCAACCAATCATATTTTATCCTTTTTTTTTTCTCTTCTCTCTTCTCTTCTTTCTTATTCTAATCTTTCCTCTTGTGAGTTTATTGAGAAGGGCTACTATCCTTCTTCCTTGATGGCTACCCCACCCTTTCTTTTTTAATTATTTAGGTTTTTCTTTATCTAATAAATGACTCAGATATATTAAACTATGAGCATAATTGTGCAGATCTATTGATGATAAATTTTGTCTCTTTTGTTTTGTTTTATTTATCCCCTTTGTGATTGTTTTGGTTCTTTTTATGGGTGTTTCTATCTTAATGGTTTTACAGATGATAGAGATATTCAAATTTATTTTAAAAGAAAATGTAACACATTATTCTTCAAGTTGCAACATGCTTTTCATATTGATTTCTAATGTGAAAAATCCTTAGATAACATATAGTCTTCGGACAAGGAGTACAGTCACAAATCATTTATTTATTTCAAAGTGTATAATGCATTTATTTTTTATTAAATTTAGATTTAATGTATTTTCAATTTGTATGTGTTATTAGCTTTTTTTATGAATAAAATTTCAATATCGTGCCCCGTGTTATTATTATAACATTGTCTATTGAAGTTATACACTATATATGTAGACATCAAAGTGAAAATTAATGTTATATAATATTGAATTAAATATATTTTTAATCTCTATAAATATAGGTCATTTTGATTTTATTTCCTTTAAAAGTTTTGCTTTGGTTTTGGTTCCTTCTTTATTCCTTTGTTTCTTTTTAATTCCCATCATTCCAAATTTTGATCCTTATAAATACTTTAAAATATGCATTACAGCTATGCATAGTCTATACGTAAAGAGATGTATTAAGGTATAAAACCATTTATATACGTATATTTACCGGCTACTTAAAATTTTAGAAGAGATGGTTCATCGTACTTTCCAACCTTCTATTTCCCTTTTGTTCCACATTTTCACTTCCCTAATATTTTTTTTAACTATTATTAATTATTTTTCAATGTACGTATTCTTCCTTAATTTACTTTATGTGACTTTGCAATTGAAATTTTTACTTGGATTGACTCTACTCCATATGCACGTGCATCGATCATATGTATACACGCGATTTTTACGTCACCGTATTCATCATTAAACATTCGCGTAATTTACTAGAAAGGAAAAATGAGAAAAAGATCGTAATGACAGGGAGAAACTATTGTTTATTAGTTGATGAAGTAGTTTTTGATTTTCCTACGTACATTCAAGTGGGGGCAATTGAATAATCCGATCCTTGAGCGTGAAATTTTTGTCTCTAATTAATTTTTTTAATTCTTGCTTTGCTGTCCGCGACAAATCTCGTACTATGATCCTAGACTGCTTTCTACCTTTAACAATTTTATTCTATAAGTTACAACAAATCCTTCCAATCTTAAGTGTTATTCGTTACGCTTCCCTCTCTCCTAGTTCAAAGCATAACAGTACCTTGATTTTTTTTTTTTTTATGGTATATATTCTTATGCGTCAAATGGAAAATGTACACCCATAAAATTGGAAAAACAACTAAGAGACACATTAATTATTTTAAAATTATATGTGGAGACACCTCAAAGTGCCTTGAATTTCAAAGACATGAGCACGTAACAAGCACCCCCACAAAGCTTTAATAAGTGGGTGGACCATTCTAGCTATAGTTGATCTAAGAACAATTTTAGGGCATCTCGATATTATTCAATGTTTTTTTAACTTTCAAAGTAATTAAATGTAGCTTTCAAGCACACTTGACAATTCATGAAAGTGCCTTTCACATCATATAAAATTGTTAATAAATTCAATACAAAAAATAAAATAAAATTGACAATGAATTCAATCAAACACTTTCACTTGCTCTATGAAACCTTTAGCCTGCATGCCATAAGAACTGAGAATCTACCGTCACTAGCCAGGTCAGATTAGACTGCATTATGGCTAACAAGTTAGTGCTATACTGCTATTTAGAGTGGTACCAATCACTTGCCACCCAAAAAGAAGGTTAACAGTGCATTTTAACATATAGTACTACAAACTAAGGCAACACGCCCCCCCCCCCCCGGGGGTAATAAATTACCACTTAGAAGTACCCAAAAAAAAAAAAAAGGACAAAAACAAAAATTTACCTCTAAGAGCTTGGGATAAGGGTGATAAGGTCAATTTACTCAGCGGAAGTGACCATGGTCTTTTCGTGAAACAGCTGTGATAAGGTCAGTTTCCTCCAGCTGAATTGAATATGGCTCTTTCGTGATGCTGCTGTAATATAAGAATCCTATATATTCACACACATTTATAATATAATATTAATTTTAATATATTATTAATATAAAAAGTGTTATATTGTCTTTCAACTTTTATTTATAAGATTTTTAGAATAATGGATAGTTAAAATATTTTTGTTTATATAATAATAGATAATAAAATATTTGTATAATTTTTTCTTTTACATTAACATTATATCAAAATTAAATTCTTATAATATTTATCGTATCACCTCATCACATATATTAATGGATCATCTAATTCACTTTCCACTTATTTTTCACTATGATTTAAGTTTGATTTTTAAATTATCATATTAGTGAATTAATTAAATGTTAATATTCAATAAATTTAAAAGCATATCTAATTTTATACTATAACATAATTAAAATTTAGTAACATCTAAACTTTATTATTAAATTATAAAAATATTATTTATATTAATAATAGTTTCACTAATGTTATAAGTAGACTATGTTATTAAAACATTTTAACATTATATTATATTTTTAACAACATTTAAAAATATTGTAATTCAACTAAATTTTATAAAAAATTATACTTATAGTACTGTTAATGAGGTGACTTTCCCTCAATTTAAATTTTCTATCAACAAAATAACACGTCACATGTAAATGCTTTTCAACATATGATTGCAGAAGATCCTAATATAATTTATACACGCCTACATTCTCATTTTGACACAAACATAAAAAGGGTTAAGAGGCAAGTAATATGTCTCTAGCATTACTTCTCGCTGAAATAAGGTCAATTTTCTCAGCTTAACTGAATCGTGGCCTGTTCATGAACCTGCTGTAAAAACTTTTCGATATAATTAAGGGCTTTAACAGCAACATCCATTGTATGTTTTCCCAGTTTTATACTGTTTCTTTTTTGGTTTTCATTTTTGTGGTTATCAATGCCAATACTTGCTGAAGCATAGCCTCATCAAAGCCCATCAATGCCGACATATAGGGATTAAGAATAACGTACATTGATTCACCGTTCTAAGTCTTCTCTTGTTCCCCACCTCTTACGAGAACATTAACTTATTTAACCCACCCTATGATGAAAAATAATAACTAAGAACAACAACGGAGGAATGCTAATATAATAAGTCAATGACATGCATCCCCTTTTGTCATCTAAGCATAGATGTTAGATAATAAATAAATAAGAGACTAGTGTAAAGTTTAGGGTTTATTTTCTTGATTTTCTCGATGATAGTGTAAAATTACTTTTCAATGCATTAAAATTATTCTCAATAAATTATACATAGTTCTACCAATGTTTGGATGAATCAAGTGATTTAATGTTTTGGTTCCTTTGAACAAAGTTTAATTTTGAGTATTACGAATGAGCAAACAAGAAAAAAAAGTAGAACAGGAAGAATTTTATTTCTATAATAAGCCAACTCAACTTGGATCATATTAATTCACCAGGTCTAGTAGACTCTAAATATTGTTAGCTTAGACCAAAAAAAAGAAAAAGTTCTCCAACAAATAATGACAGTACACAAGCTGAAAGGTAAACCAAAAAAAAAAAAAAAAAAGGGAAGGTTGGTAATTGGTAAACGATTATGAAGGTTCAGGCTACTAATCATAATCTTGCCCTTGGCTGTGGTAAGCAGCCATTAGTAGTTGAATGTTGAACAATCTTATGTTTGTCTTCAATTTTACTGCCCGGGCCATCAGGTTGTGAAAACGGGTAGGAATGCGAAGACAATGAATAAGGAAGAGGACCAGTTAAAACGTTGCCGGCGGTCCTTAAATCTTATTGTTACTGTTCAGCGTGAAGGCCAGAAGAACACGTACAATGCTAACTTAAAAACGGCATTCAATTTTTTCCTAAAGTTAAAGCCAATTTATTTTGTTTTCTGTTCAAACTATTTCATCTTCCTCGTCACTACACATTAAATTTTAATTACTCATTTGTCACGATTAATTAGGACAAAATCATATTATTATTGTTTTTTGTTATTGAAGCAAAATCACATAAATATTTATTTATATAAAGTAATAGATTATTTATGTCTAGTACACCAATTTTTATCGGACTTATATTAACAATTTAACGCCAAATTATGTGGATATATTATGAAAGTGAGAGGAATAAATTTTAATTATTAAATTTTATATAAATAATCAAAATTAAAATATAAAATTATATAATTTTTTTAAATAAATATGTAATATTTATATAATTTTTAATTTTAACCATCTATATATAATTATATTATTATATATATTCTTCTCACTTTTATAATAAACCACTTCTGGCAGTTGATACGTTGTATATGTATAGTCCTGACAGCAAATTATATTAGATAGAGGCTTTTATGACTAAAGTTTATTAATGGGCTTGGGTGGACCCATTCTCAGTTGTGAGATGGTAGTCAGGAACTTAACTTCAACTAGGGCCCAAGCTTGGTACATTCTGAACCCTTGAAACAATTACAAGGATCATCGGTCGCTAGTAGATTCGTGTTCCATGAAAGAATAAACATGGTGCCTCAAGGACGAAATTAACAGCGGAAGCGCTTGTAGCGCAGGGGTAACAGCTGCATCAATATATCTGGTTAGGTAAGGGCTGCGAGTTCGACCCATGGGGCAGAGCCCCTCCCAATCCCAATCCCTCTCCCTCGGGTGCGTGAATATGACCCAAAAAAAAAAAAAAAAAAGGAGGAAATTAACAAGTTCTCAATGTCTCAAACTACTCTTTAATTAATTCAAAAGAGAGAATCAGAGGTAAAATTTGGGTATATTATCGTCTCGTTTATCTTGTTATTAAAACAAGAACTTAATTCTGATTGTGTTTGGGTCTCACAATAAAGAAATCATTTTTTATTTCTTGATAAATTTTTAACAATATTACTTTTTGAAATGGTTTTATTTTATAGGATTAATTTTAATATATTATTGATGTATAATATTTTACACTATTAATTAATCTGATTGTTGAGATAGTTATTATAATAGTCAAATAGAATAAATGACGTAACTATACATAATTAGATAATTATGTAAAAAATAATTACATTAATAGTTATTATTAAGTATTTTCTTTTATTTTGAATTATTTTTAGGTTAAATTTAAAAGATTTTCTTCATGGGTATATTTGTAATTAGGCATTGCCTAGAAAACTCTGATCAAAGTCCGGGCAACGGGTAACCGAGGCAAATCTGCCCGGAAATTTTCTGATGCTTCTCTTTTCTCAAAGGGAAAAACCAAAGCATAATGCGTTCGAGATATCTTTGCCGTGTTTTTCAACTCTCAGATTTTCATATATGTACATGTTTTTCTAAGGATTAGGAAACACTAATACACACGATTCTCTCGTCTTTTCCAACGAAAACTAATAGAGAGTGGAAGGACGAAAACTAATAGATGGAGAAATCAAAAGTTATGGATTATATTCCTTGATTAAGGTCAAGATTTGCTTAATCTTTCGGTAAGCTACGTGAAAGCAAAGTATCACACATTCACTTTTCTTTCTTCCAATAGAGTTTAGACACTTTTTTTTTCCAGTGTTCCTCGGTAACACTCAAATTCAGATATTTTTCTTTTTGTCAACAGATAAAATTTTAAGTACATTCTGAATAAGCATTAGGTTCGTTTGGACGAAGAATACAAGTTTTATGTGTGGGGAACAAAGAACATATAAACACATAAAGCTCTTGCAGTGTTGAATAAAAGAAATATCAGAGATTCTTGGAGTATTAGTATGTTTGGTTTTTCATTTGTAAAACTCTAAACTATGGTTTGGTTCTAGTTTTTATCTGAAACTTTCAGTGCTACTAGAATCGATTTTGAATAGCCAAAATCAATGTTGATCAAATTTTTAGTTGTTTGGTTATATATTTCTAAAATCAATTCTTATTTCTAGAATTGATTCTGGTAGAAGTGAGAATTTTTTACTTTCTGTTAGAATAACTTTTAGAGAAACTACTAAACATAAATTATTTTATCTCAAAATCAATTTTAGAAAATTAATTCTCTCTAGAATTAATTCTACAAAAGCAGAACCAAACACACACTAAATCATGGGTTGAGAATTACAAATGTAAATATAAACATATGTTTCCTAGCGGTGTTTAACATCTCGTTTGGTCCTCTCGATCCGTCGTAGGCTGCAGTTCATTAGGTTAGATTTAAATAATAAAAAATGAATTATTACTAAACTTTATTGTTTATTTTTAAAATTTTAATACTTAATTATATATAATATTTAAATTAATACTCTTTATCACAATATCAAGTCAACCTCGTCATATTGATCAGCGAATTGAAGCAAAATATCAGACTGAATTCATGTTAAATTAAATCAATTTTAGTCTGTCTTGTGATTTATGAAGATGCATCTCTAGTGAAAAGGATGTTAATGCGAAATTTTATACATCTTAAATTTATAAATTTATAATAAAGTTGATAGAATCTAAAAACAAGTAAGGTATACCTTAAACATAACTAATGAAATTTAATTTTATTATAAGTGTATTTAAATATGTTAGATTTTATATCATTACAAGAATCTCTTGTCAAACACACCAATAGTGGTAGTGGTTGATGGAACGACGCTGATGGAATGTGGCCGAAGAATGCACAGAAACAATGGCAATCATAGGATACCAACAACGACGTGTGCAGAGCATATCAATGGCGACGATATTTAAGGGACACCGATGCAACATGACTGGAATACACTAGTAACAATAACTAAGAAATGTTGGTTGGAGTGCACTGACAATGAAAGTAATAAAGAAGTTAAGGAAGGATAAGAAGTCATTATACATGTATTTGGAGTGAATCCTCTCACGTAAAATTTTTATATATTTAGGTTATGTAATAAATTTTTTTTTAATTAATAGCTTGTTTGATTTATATTTGTGTCACTTTAAAATGAAGAAATGAGCTTCCTGATGCACTTTTTACAAAGACATTGCTGCTTCTTTCAAACGTCCGTTTGACCATTCTCCAAAAATAAAAAAGACACTAAGAAAGTAAAGTCTAAATAGAGTAAATAACATGAACGAATTAATGATGAAAATTTAAAAATAACTTAAATATATAAAAGTTTTACATGAAAGAAACTATTTCTTATATACTTCCTTTTCAACGAATTTTCTTTACGGAAAATTATTTTATCTTAGACATGTAAATCAAATTTTAGAACGTGTAAATTTTTTTTTTGGTATTAACGAGAGATTCTTTAGGAGGACTCTAAACTACAAGTCCAGTGGTGAGTACGTAAGAATTTTTGGTGAACATACACGTCACTTTGACCAAGTTAATAATGTGTACCTACTCACATGAAGTGAGCCATGCAACATTGGACCACACCAAGCATAGCCCCTGTTGAGTGTTTTGTCGTTTTCTTTCCTCAATTTTCGCTGAAATCATGGCCGTGAAATCCCCACAAAGGAAGGATAATAAGCCCAATCTTGTTAATTTTTGTCCATGACAACAAGGCTCAATCATTTATGCAAAATATGAATTCAGAATAATATTATTTACAACATGATAGTATGGTGTCATCTAATTCATGTAATTCACCTCATTTAATAGGACAAGACTTACTTATTGAGTAAATCTCAAAATTGGTCCCTAACAAAAATATCATTGGACAAATTCATTCTCAACATATGAAAACTACTAGCATAATTCCTTATAATTAAAAATATTGATCAAATTAGTCCTTTTCATAGACTAATTTGTCCGATGGTGTAATTGTCACAGACCAACTAGGGGCTTTATTCCTTAGTCATCGTTATTGTCAATATATAGAGAGTGAAAAATCTTAAACAACCAAAATGTTTGCTAGAAGTTAAAGTGTCAAAATCATGAGGCATAAGCGATGACCTTTCAATAAATAACTAAGTCCAACCGCTATGTTTCATCTAACCACAAACATAATTTCCGTCAAAAATTCGTGTTACATTATTCTAGCTATGTAACTTTATTGATAGAGAATAATGTTATCAATTTATTATTGGTTAACTGCTTAAGTTCTCAAAGGAACTAGTACTCACTCGAAAACTTTTTGATGGCCAATGACCAATAATCCATTAATGTTGGAGTTACTTATGGGGTACATTGGACAACCTGGTTGCTCTAGTTATGACTTTTTCCAGTTCTACTGTAGTCAGCAATACAGATGAAAGAGAGATACAGAAACATAGATCATAATAATATAAAATTCCATCCAATTACCAAAACAATTGGCAACATAAACTATGAACAATTCCGAGGCATGCAAAGGTCAAACAGAAACAAACAATAAAAATTTAGTTATACATAGTAATAAAACAGCTAAAAGAAAAAATATAAGGTACAATAATTTATATAGCATATCACAAAAGATTCTATAGTATATGTACAAATATGTACAACACTGACTTGGGACCACATAAATCTTGAAAGCTAAAGCTTCAGAAAGTACCCTACCTTCTAAGAACAGCCCCCACGCTAGAAAGAAAAATTAAAGCCCACAAAAAAAGGGGGAAAATAAATACCCCAGAAAATAGGGGGAGAAATGAGGCATTGTGGCAAGTGAAAAGTCCCATTTTGAACTAGAGAATAACCAATGATAAGCCACCCGGAAGAAGAGAAAATAGCTTCACAAATGATACATGTAAAAATATCAAAAGAATGCAATGAAAGAAGTCCTAAAGTCCTCAACAGCAGCAATAGAATAGGAAGGAACATTATCATCACAAAGTTACTAAGGTAAGAAAAATGGGGCAATGAAATAACCACAAAATTGTCCATCATCATGATTTTCCCTTCCCTGTAGCTCCTTCACGCTGATTGCGAAAATGACTGAGAAGCTGTTGCGCCTACATGAATGCAGACAACATGTTAATGTTTTCACTTACATGTTTCAGATTATGCTAATGACAATGAGATAATGTATGCTATGACCACCAGTGTTTGTTATGATACCTTTAATAAGTTTCTATTATTAAAGTTTTACATGCTCAGATCAGATTTAAGGATAAATATCTTAAAAAAGCAGAAATCCAGACAAGGGTCAGACTTTCCTCCTCCAATATTTTCGAGGGAAGAATCACTGTAGAGTATATAAAAGGGTGGCCAAATAAGAGAGGCTCCCATCTAATGGGATCTGGGGAGGGTAGATATATGCAGCCTTACCCCAGCTAGTAAAGAGACTATTTCCAGAATTTGAACCCATAACATTCAGGTCATAAAGTAGCAATCTTACCATTGTGCTAAGGTTCACCCTCTAATGCACTGTACTGGAAAGATTTTGGTGCTTAGTTTCAACAAAATGAGGGGATAACTACGATTTAACCCATGTTTTCGATGTTAATTTACCAACAGATCGAAAAGAACTCATGCAAATGCAACAAACTGGCTGATATATGCAGCCAATAAAAATGTTAACCACTGAAAAGAATGACAAAGGTTAAGCATGATAAGCTCCATACCTTTTCCTTTGCTCTTGGTGTACCAGATTGAGATAATGCAACCAGGGGAGGTACAGCTCCTTCTTGCAAAACTAGAGTACAAAACTTGGAACTATGAAGGCATAATTGCAAGAGAACAGAAGCAGCATTTTCCTTTCCCCTCTGGGAACCTGTTTCAACAATTTCAACAAGTGAGGGGATGCCACCTTCCCTTGCAATTTCTAATCGGCCCTCTGCAATCGTTGACAGGTTTGACAGAAGAGCAACAGCCTTGTCAACCATTCCATCAGCAGGGTCCATCAACTGAACCAGAAATTTCACAGCTCCAGCTTGAACTATGCGAGCTTTATTCTCATGAAATATTGACAGGTTAAATAAAGCAGTAGCAGCATCTTTCTTCCCTCTAAGAGTTCCTGAGGCAAGAAGATCCACCAAAGCTTTAACTGCACCAGATCGGCCGATTTTCGCCTTGTTGTTTTCAATTACAGAAAGGCTGAATATTGCTGCTGCAGAATTCTCCTTGGCACCATCATTTCCCGTTTTCAGAACATGTATAAGCGGTTCTATGGCTCCTGCTTCCATAATCAAGGTCTTGTTGTCTTCATTAATTGACAAATTCAGCAGAGCTGTCACTGCATGCTCTTGTGTTATCTTCGCATCTGAATATAGCAGTGAAAGTAAAGGCTCGACAGCCCCACACTGTCCTATAATGATACGATTTTCCATGTTATGCTTTGTAAGGAGCCTCAACCCTTCTGCAGCAGCAGTTTGCACTTCAATTGATTGGCTGTGAAGGTCTTCAATTAATTTATTAACATGAGATGAGGGGGTCAATTCATCTGACCCCGAGTTGAGAATAGGACGAGAATCAACTCTTGAATGACCTTCATGAGTATTACTCCTAATATTATTGTTATTATTTCCATTCTCCATCCCTCCCATTTTTGATTCATGGCTTTCAAATTGATTTCCAGAAAACTGAGGAGAAATGCCTGATTGTTTATTCCCAGGAGGAGCAGGATGCACATTGTTTATTTCTCCAGACAATGCCTTCACATTTTGATGCTTATCAGGTATCCCTGACACCTGTTTTGAAACTGGAAGTACACAATCAGTACTGGAAATTGAACTTGAAAATGATTCACTTCTGCTGTGAACATCAGAGGATTGTTGCTCAAACTTTACTATTGTTCCACTCTGGCATCCATTATACTCTCCACTTAATCTGAGAGAGTTATCACCCTTTTGCTTCTCATTTCCATTTCCAGTTTCAAGAGATGATCTTGAAATCAAATTGCAATTAGGTAAGGACTCAAAACCACATTCATGAGCTAAATCCTGAGGCAATGATTGATCTGAGGGGGATGTGATACAGGCAGAATTATTGTGCTGAGAGTTACTGGAAAGTTTGACATTATTGTCCTCGCACCAAGTTGCAATCATAGCTTTGACAGTATAATTAGGAATGAGATTTGTATGAGTAAGTCTCTGACGAGTCTTGGGACAGACAGTCAGCCCATGATCAAGCCACTTTTGGATGGATTGCCTGTCGTATGTTTGACCTGAAGCCACGATAACAGGATCCAACATGAGTTCCAATGTTAAAGGACAGCGGAAATATGCAGGGATTGAGACACCAGTTTTGACTTCAGGGAACTCAGTTTTCATCACATAATCACGTAAATTGCGGACAAGATTCACAATTTCGTAAATTTCATCCAAGTCCCCTATCATTTTATTGACTTCGGCATTCAACCTTTCCTTTTCCACAGCAATACTTTCTTTCAAGAGCTCCTCGTTTGATGTCAATTTTAGTAACTCAATAATTTCCTTCAGATGTTCATTGCAGGGCTCAATATTATCTCTTTGGTTTCTCAGCGCTTCTTCTATATATGCCATTGCCGTTTCCTTCTTGAGACACTGAAGTTCCTGGATATAGTGCTGAAAATGTTGCTAGAAATTAGTCTCTTATTGATCAACAAGACACCCAAAAAACTGACAAGTGACAACGGTTATTCCTGCCAAATACAGGAATTTTTTTTTTTTCAAAAATCCTATTATTTTTGGGAGCGTGCGGACAGGAAAATTATGATCAGGAGGCAAATCAACTATAAGAATCTTATCACATAAAGAGATAGAGGAGGTAAATTCAAATGTTAAACATACCTGAAGATTAGCCAAAACTGAAGCAGATGGAGGTGACTGTAGGGATCTAACTATCATGTGACATATGTCAAGTGAAGTGCTCTGCAGCTTGATCAACAACGTCCCACTTTGCAGAACCTGAAAATAGGATAATCCAAACTAAACAGTTATGAGCTACCGGTGGCTTATTGTTTTTTCAACTTCCAAATGGCAACAAGAGGCTTATGATCTTAAACTAGTTGGAAGAAAAGTTAGACTATAAGAATATAGGTATTCACTTACACTATGAATCTTGCTCATCTTTGGACCCCATTTTTCAATGAAATCTCTAGCTTCATTAACTCGCACATCCAATTCTTCACACTCTTTACACAGATTTTCATGTAAAGGGAGTTTGCAATCCATAACATCATCAAGCACTGGTTTCAAACGCTTTAACACCCCAACCATATCATTACAGATCTTCTGAATGGGCACAGGCATCACTGTTTGGCAAGAAACCAGATGAATGAATCGAGAAATGCTGTTGATTAGACATTTCACTGAAGTTGTATCTGTTTGACCTGCTCATGCGAAACCACACAACAAAATATTAGACAAACAAGAACAGAATTCCAAAGGAAGCATTAAAAGATGTATTGGGAAATTGCCTTAATTTATAACATAGTCCCACTCTAGTATTATATTCATTTTAAAACAATTAATGATTAGAATAGATTCCAACGGATGGCAGACTCCATATTGAGAATATTCTATTCTAACTACGGTACACAAGTTTCTCATCATCCATAAACACATATCATAACTAATGATTCTAGTACATAAGCATATCTAAATCTCGCACTAGGGGAGACAAATATACACAAATTTTGATGAAGCCAACAGCATCGAAAACCATAGGCAAACGAAATTCACTTGCAAGAAAAACAGGGGTCTATCAATGATCAACCAAAGGGTCGCACAGTGTACAAGGCTCCCACCATTGTAGAGTCCGGCAAAACAACCTTGCCTTGGTGACCAGTCATGAATGATTCACTACAATAACTGACATCAGCCAACCCCTCAATAAAAATGATGCATACAAGACATGTCAACCTCCACTTAGGGAGAAAGAAACTTTTGGTTCAGAGATTCCAGTATGGAAAAGTGGAAAGAAAACAAATTCCCCCACAAATGAACCTAAATCAACCGTTTAGCTCAAACACAATTCTTCATCTTCCATTGTAGGAACCATATAAGCAAACATTCCATACTACCCTCTTTTCTTGACAACTACTCCTCAGTTTCCACCAACCAAAATGGAAAGTATGTATCATTCCATTAACCAATCCAACAACAAATCACCAACAAAGAGCCCTTTAACAACAACACTGCAAAAGCTACCCACTTGTTTGTGAGATTTTCATCAAACATTTCTCAAATGTATAGCACCCTCATCGCCTTATCAATCCACAGAGAAACCAGAAGCCACAGAAATGTTAAAAATGACAGAAAAACTAACTGGATCCCCAAACAACTAAAAAACTCAGAAAGGGCACCTGAGAAATCCACATAAGAAACAAATGAAAAAGGTTACATTTTGTGACCAAAAAAGGGAGCTTTTTGGATCAATGCAAATGCACATACCTATATGCATGGTTCTGAAGCTCAAATGGGACAGGCAAAAAAACAGATCCTGATCAACTTCAAACCATGAGGGATGGAATGGAAGCTTCCAAAAGCATGTGATTCAATGGGTGTTCAATGAAGGGCCTTCTTCATTCATCTTCATATTCATTCATACATTGATTCATTCCCAACAAAAGCTGTGCGGAAAGCCTGAGAGAAAGGGAGAGGGGGGCCAACAACAGCAACAACAGCAACAAGGGAAATTTTTTTTGAAGAAATTATCGAATAAAAAATAAATAAAATACATGAAAAGGGTTAATGGGGTGGGTCCTTAATGTTACATGGATACGGTTGTAGATTTGTTGTGCTTCCTACTTTCCTTGCAAAAATTATATTTTAATTAAGAAAATAATTATCAGCGTGGTTTTAATTCAAGTAGGCCTCCATTTATTTCTTTTAAGATAAGAATTTTATATTAGATCGACTGGACTTTAAAAGTAGATTGGTAAATTTTAAATACGGATAATTTTCGAAATAATGAGATGAGAGAGATAAAAAATTGAAGATAGAAAATTGGCTTTGGGATGTCATAGATTAGATTAAATGTATTTTTTAAAAAAAATTAATTAAATTGATGACATTAACTAATATTTTAAAAATTGAACTTAGGGATAGAAGTAGATCAAGCAGATTGTTAGGAGTCTTCCGCTAGCTCATATTTGGCCTAGCCTTTTTAGTTATCAAACTAGGTTCAAACTTTTTAAAATATCCTTTTAATCAAATAGGTCAAGTTATAAGTAATGAAGAAAGCAAGGAAGAGAGACCCAGATTGGATTGGCCGGTCAGACCGGTCCAATCAAGAATCGAATCCTAGGCCAGTTTGGTCTTCATCACAAAATTGGTTGTGATCAAAATTGGTTAAGAACCGATCAAAACCAGGAAAAATCGATGGACCGGTTTGAACCGGACAGGTCAGCATCAAACCGGTTGATCAATTTTGTTTTTTCTTTTTTTTTTAATTTTGGTAAAAAATTCTATAATTTCTTTTATAAAAAAAGCTCAATTAAAACAAAAATTTATTTTTTTCAAATATTGATTCTTTTAGTATGTTTATTTGCTATATACTCTTAAATTAATTTAAAAATAAAAAATAAAAAATAATTGTTATACTGTCTATGAGTACTTTCTAAAAGAAATATAAGTGAAAATTAACATAAATAAATTTTATATTTAAGATGTTTGATAAAGTGCCTCATAATAAATATTATTTTACATTAGTTATGTTATTATTAATAATTTAATATAATTTTTTACTTTATAATTAATCATATGTATATAGTCATATATATAAATAATTAAATATATATATTTTATTATATCCCGGTCAGGCTCCCGATTAAACCTTTGAACCTTTAAATCCCTACCTTTTCCGATTCGATATCCGGTCCGATTTTCTTAACATTAGAAAAAAATTTATCAGCTCCAACAGATTGATCTATTTATACTATATTATTATTATTTATTTATTTTACAATTTCTAACAATAGTAAAAATCTTATGATTTATTTTGAATAGATTTTTTGGCCTATTTAAGAAGCTTTTTGACCTATTTAAGGTAAACTTTTTGGCCTATTTAAAAACTTTATGATCATATAAGTTTTTAACAAGATTTTCAAGCCAGACCAGACTTTTAAAAAGCTCAAGTTAAGGTCCTAAAAAAAATTTTATGTTAGGTAATAGGTTCAGATTTGGGCTGCATATTTGTAATATAGATTAAACCCATTTAAGTTAAAGTGTAACTTAATCTAATCTATTTTCACTCCTAATTGGACTTGTTAAAAGGGTTAATAAGAGTAAATCAATCATGTTTCTACTTTATATTTTTTATTTAATTATAAATTTAATTTGTTAAATTACGTCAACTATAATCTAGAAAGTTATTCAATCCAATCAGATTTACTTTTAAGACATTTATTTTTTTTCATTTTTATAGATATTTTTTATTGAAGACAATCTTATTTAAAATATGGTTGAATACTAACTTTTTTCGCCCGATCCTATCCTTATTGGTTTTAAAATGTTCATTATAACACAATATAAAGACTCTTCTTTTCTGCCCTTTTTATGAGTTTATTATGGGATGAAATAATGGGTGTTGAGTAATAATTTTGTTTCTAGGATGTTTTTTAGGACATTCTCACCCCTTTAAAACATTATTATCATATTATATTTTATTATTTTTTTCTGGTTTGAATAGTATTACCATATTCCATTCCACATCTATATATTTTCTACCTCAAATCGTTGTGATTATCATGTCTCAAAACTTTTCTTACATTTTTCAGGATGAATGATGAGCGGCTAGCAAATTCCATCTCCCCCCCCCCGGGTTTTGTCGAATGTATATTGTAGATTTAGGAGATATTTAGTGTCTTATTGGGTTTAAAATATAATTAGGGAAGTATGGTAATTTTATTCGAAAAATCTCAATACATCACCACGATTTACATACATCGCAACACATCACCATAATTTTGGGGAAATTGTGGTGATGTGTTGCGATTTCTATATTTAAAAGTATAGAAATCGGAACACATCACCACAGTTTTCCCAAAATTATATTGATAATGTTGAACCTCTGATATCTACATCGCAACACATCACCACAATTTTGGGGAAATTGTGGTGATGTGTTGAGATGTAGTACTTTGTCAGAAAATAATTCATAACCACGTACAATTATGTTGTCTTAGTACAATTATATAATTCATATGGTACAATTATACATTTTCTTACTCACATGTATACAGTATATCACTCTCAACTCTTTCTATAAATTGCTTGAATCACATTATGTAGACGAGGAGTGGTGGATGAAGAGTTGAGTTATTTTGTGTAGACGAGGAGTGAATGAAGAGTTGAGTCTTTGTAGATGAAGAGTGAATAGGAGAAGAAAAGAAATTGAATTAGATAGTTTATGAAAATTAGAAAAAAAAAGTGAAGAGATAGTGAGTTAATATAGAGAGAAAATATTTTATTTCAAAAATGGTGGATAAGACATTGAAATCAGAAAATCATATTTTGGAGAAGATTCGCAGTGAAGGAGTAATATTTATTTATTTGTTTATTATTATCATTATTATATTTATTTTTATTTTATTTATTATTGTTGCTATTATTGTGACATAAGATATAAAAAGTATGCTCTACAACTTCTTATCGATAAAGGATCATTATGTATCAGAAATATATCAAAAATATATATGTAATTTATTTTGTTTAGATATTAGTTTATATGACTTATATGGGATATGAGATTGTATATTGTATTTTTATGAAAAATTTGATTATTTATTGTTTTTAAAAAATAATTAGAAAATGATGATGTTTTTATTTTTTATTATTTATTCTCTCTCCTCTCTCTTCTCTCCCTTTCTCTCGTGTTGTTTCTCTCTCTCTCACTCTCACACACACTCTCACATATTATTAAAACAATTTTTTAATTTTTAATTTATAATTTTATTAAAATCACAGCTCATAACTGTAATTTTTATTAAAATAACTTTTTTTAATTTTTAATTTTATTAAAATCACAACAGATTGTTGCAATTTTTATTAAATTAATATTTTTTAAAATCGCAATAATCTGTTGCATTTTTATTAAAATAACATTTTATTTTATGTTAATCGCAACACATTGTTGTGATTTCAATAAAATAATTATTAACATAAAATAAAATGTTATTTTAATAAAAATGCAACAGATTGTTGCGATTTTAAAAAAAATTAATTTAATCAAAATTACAACAATACATCTGATTTTTAATAAAATTAAAAATTAAAAAATATTATTTTAATAAAAATTACAGTTATGAGCTGTGATTTTAATAAAATTATAAATTAAAAAATAAAATTATAAATTATTTTTTATGAAAATTATAATAAAAAATTTAAATACTTTCATCTTGAGTGTTGAATTTAGAGAAACCAACATTAAAATGTGAAATATGTTTGTAGTATTTTAATGATAAATATTTTTTAAATAAAATCGCATATTAAAACTTGCTTGTTAATTTATGCATTAGTAGTACTCTCTTATTTTATACCTCCTAATTATTCTATTTCTATGAAAATTGTAGAGAAAATTAGAATACTCATCTGCTCGAGTCTTTATGATTGGAGAAACCGCCATAAAAAAATACATAACTACCTCTGGGATGTAGGGTTCTTGACCGTTTCTATGATGGACCACTTAGAAATAGATGTGAACTAATTAGTGCATTGGTTGAGCGATAAAGTAGGAAGCGCACATTTCACTTTCCGATTGGTGAGTGTACGGTCACATTAGAGGATGTGGCACTTCAACTTGGGATCCGTGTCGATGGTCGACCTATTATTGGATCCACATCTTTCAGTAAAGAAAGAATTGGAAATTTATGCGAGAGCCTTCTTGGTCGTAGGCCTGATGCAAGTGATATTTACCAATCGTCAATCGAGGCAGAGTTGGTTGTATGATCAGTCAGTGAAAATAGACTAAATACTTTGGGCGAATGTACCGGATGAAACATTCTGATTACTTTACTGCGTGCCTATTTACTCATTATTGGGGATACGGCTTACATCGGATAAGAGCACATCTGTGGTCAGTTGTAAATTTCTTCCATTACTAGAAAGCTTGGAAGAGATTGGTGAGTATAGTTGGGGTTCGGCTTGCCTAGCTGTACTTTATAGAAATTTATGGCTGCTTGCAGCTATTACAGTCATGGGCATGGCATCGACTTCCATTCTTGGCTCCTATTCCTAATAATCCCCGCTCGTTTTCCTCTTGCTTCCAGGTAGAGTTATCATAATTTAATAATTTTTTTCTAATTTATTATTATTGAATGTGTATCTAATTAATGTAACATTTTATAGGTGGATAAATACATCATTCCCACCAGAATTTTCATTTTGGCGTGTGGGTAATATAAGGCTGCGGATAGATCAGATGACGCACAATGAGGTAGTGATAAAAAAAAAATTATAGAGATTATTGTAGTAATCAATATAGTTGCTAAGACTAATGTAAGTTTCTTTTATAATGCAGTTTCAATGGCGACCATACCATCGGCTAGGCATTGATGAGATTATTCCTCACTTATTGGCAGATGAGAGGCCACTGTGGTCAACTACTAGTCCGCTCATTTGCTTTGAAATGATTGAATGGCATTCGGCTGATCGTGTAATGCGTCAGTTTGGTATAGAACAAGAAATCCCTATCAATCCAAAAAACTTGCTAGGACATCATAACAAAGACTTGAGAGGAGCATAAGGTACTAATTGGATAGAAAAGTATGCAGAGTGGCTGCAACATTGGAACCAAAGATGGCAGCACATATTACATGGTTATCCTGTAATGTCTATCCACGTCACCATTATTGGAATTGGTATCTTGGTTTGCTATGGGTCTTTATTTGTCAGCCGATATCCTCTTTGCAAGACCCGCGGCAGCGAGTTCACGTCAGGCGAGGAGCATGTTGGTTTCTCAACACCCCCGCAATATCCTCCTTATGCCGAAGTACCTCAATATGCCGCCGAGATGTACCCACCACCTCCTCATTACCCTCCTTTTGGCCACATGCTCTCAGCACCATGGCAGTATCCTCCTTATAGCCATATGCTCTCACCTCCACCCTAATACCCATACAGTTACATGCCTCGAGCACCTGTAATGGAGCCACGTCAAATGAGCTTTTCATCGTCGTCATCCAGGTCAACTCATGGTGATGAAGGTCATTCGTGAGGAAGAAGGTCAGTTGATAGTGGAGTACATTACCATCATGGTGCTGGTTCACGTTAACATAGTCGATCTGGTGCTGGCTCACGTCAACACAATCGATCTCGTGCTACTGAGTCTGGATGTGGAAGTGCTGCTTCAACTGCCCATAGAGACGTGTATCGGCCAGTTCCACCGATCCCACCACAAGAATTTCAGTAGCATGTACCTGTAGTTGCTGAGAATTCAGGATTTGTAAATGAGATGATAATGGAATTACTACAGGGTCCTAGAGCTACAGGCGATATCGAAGCCACATCACATTTGATAACAACATTGTTCAAGAGCCACAGCAAGGGGGACAAGAAGCAGAAGGGGAGGATGAGAACGACGAAGAGGGAGAGGAAGAGGGAGGTGGTGAGAGAAATGAGCCTATCAGGAGAAATGAGTCTAGTAGAAGAAATGTGGGGCAGGCATCTAGCCACAAATCTTGGATGCGTTATGTTGGAGATAAATTGCGGAATAAACTCAAGAAGCTTGTTAAATTCACCCCCGAATAAGGAAGTGGAAAAAGTAATACATTTGTAGAAGAAATATTATCTTCTTTTATTGCATGATCTTTGTGTAATCTTGAACAGAGGTAATTTTGATTTCTTTTGTTGATTTTGTATAATTTTTGTTTAATCTTGTATAATTTCTGTACAATCTTGAGTATAGTTAACTAACACTAACCCCTAAAAACATAATATTTCAAAGTAGTTAGAATAAATTAATTCAATGCAATAAATATGCTAATTTTTTTCTATTTGGCAAATTCCAAAGGATAAAATTAGTGATTATAGTTTTTTAATCATTCTAAAAAATAGAGATAAATATTAATCTTACAAAATATATTAAAATAAAGTTAAGTTCATAATTACATAGCAGAGATGGTCTAAAATTCTAAGGATTATGACCTTTCGGTTAATTGTAAATCTAATCCTAATTATAATATTTGTATTCAATAAAAAAAGTAATAATAGAGATAAATATAAAAAATAAATAAATAGATAGTATTATAAACTACTAATAGATAGTATTAATATTAATAAACTAATAATTTGAAATAATAATCTAACTAATTGAATATAATAAAGCAATCATATATTATAAATAACATAGTTTTATTGAAATTAATAAACAGAATCCCAAATTACATTAGCCCATATAGGGTAATTGAATATCACTCATATCTAAGAAGTTGACCCATTTCTATTGGGACATTATCTGCGGCTATGTCCTTCACCTCGACAGAGATCACAATGTTTTGGTCCTCTCATCTCTCTCATATCCATTTCATTGAGAAAACCAGTTGATTTTGGTCGACCTTTCTCTGTGCATTTCAACTGGGGGTTAGGATGAATTATCGGGCCATTATATGGCGGCCACGTACTTTCATGTCCCACAACGCCAAATTCCCGTGTGTACACTTTGCAAATCTTGTCCATCCTATAAATGTCATCCACATAAACTTGCCAATCAATATATACTTATTAGAACAACAAGCAATTGCATGGCGACATGGATATTGATCTGTCTGAAAATCGCCACCATCACGATCACGGATTCCCTCAAATCAACTTTGAATTGTGATCAGTTTGATAGATCTTGACATGGACGACTCTCATATTGGCGTGAAAAAGTAGTAACACATACGCCTCATTTGCTTGCTGGTTTCTCGCATAGCGTGTCGTGATGGCCAGGAGAAAACACTTCCGGTAGCTTTTAGGTGCATATGCCTCTCTACCTTTGGTAGCAAACAACAGCCAGAAAGTATGTTGCTCTAACTAAAGGCGATGGTGGTAGATTCACGAGCCCTTTAACCACGAGTTGATGCACTTGACTAGATTAGTGGTCATATGTCCATGTCGATGTCCTCCATCAAAGGCTTGAACCCACTTTTCTCTTGGAATTTCATCAAGCCAATTTGTATAAATCTCACCATCTTTGGCGCATCCGCTCATAGTGAAAATTAAATTCACGCTCCGTCCTTGAATAGCCTATAAATCATAATGTGGTTAGTAAAGAATAAAAAGAAAAAATTATATATAGCGATAGAGATAATTAATTCGAGAATCACCTATACTCACGACAAGTCGGTTGTAAGTATGGCTTTTGAATCTTCGCAAGAAATTTGCTGCGATATGTCTGTCTGATTACAAATGAAATGCTCTTGGAGGTTCCTCTGACCATGGCAGCGTTGAATTCTTTGCTTTGATTGACTCATGTCGATCGAAATAATACCAACTCCATCTCGAGTCACCACATATCTAGATGATAATGGGAAAAAAAAATACCATGCATCTGCAGTCTCGCCCTTTCGACTATTGCAAATGCAATTGGCAATATGTTACGATTGCCATCTTGTGCAACTTGCGACTAATAGAGTCCCTCTATATTTTCCATACAAATGTGTCCCATCAACCTGGACTAATGATTTGCAGTGTCTGAAAGCTTTGATGCAAGGGCCAAAAGTCCAAAACATTCGACGGAATATTCGATTATTTGGTCGCTCCTCGATTCATAGTAAAGGTGGACTAATGCTCGAATTCAACATATGAACCTCTCGTAAAAGCACACATTGCTCCCAACCATTTGGGTAAAGCTGCATATGACTCTTCCCAACCACCATATATTCTTTCAATTGCTTTTTGCTTCGCCATCCATGCTTTCCAATATGTCGGTGTGTATCCATATCGAGATTGAGTTTCTGCAATCACAGCTTTCACTTTGATGGATACATCAGCTCTAATCATGGGCTCTATATATTGTGCAATCATATCAGCATCCAATTTCGTATGATCTTGAGAAATCATCATGCACTTGATGCAAGTGTGAGGGCCATTATACTTTCTGACTTCTCAAATGTCCATCTTTTTTCTGAGACTGACCCTAACAAGCCAATTGCACCTCAAGCCATAGTATTTGCACTTACAATAAAAGGCCCTTGATTCTGACTCACACACGTTGTAATCCACCGATTTAGATATGTTATAGTTCTTGATTGCTACTGACCTCCTATCCTTGGTGCATTCCACAAATAGTTCACCGTCCACAAGATAATCACTACCCATGTTTGTATATTGAAACTCAGAGGCGTATGTATAGCTCAAGATCCAAAATGCGTAAAAAGATGGAGGATCCTCTGGATCTTGAATAATAACTTTGTGTGTTGGGCATTTCATCATCATCTTCTTATACCTTTTATCATTCCCGTTTCATATTCCCTTTCTAAGTAATCATCATCACTTTCACTATCCTAATTGCATTCTGCCTCTTCTGGAAACACACTAAGTAGATCTTCTTAAATCTTCTGATACTAACAATTAATAATTATAAACACAAAAAGATCATTACTCGATACATTTTGATACGGGATCCTCAAGAGCAAGTGATGTAGCATACATTGTATCTCATATAATAATAAAAATAATAATAATTATAATAAAAAAATAACAATAATAACATCAATAATATAATAAAAAGTGATTAAAATTCAATTTCAAATGATAATAATACTACTAATAACAATAATAATATTAATAAATTCTAATATAATAACATTATTATCATTATAATAATAATAGTAATATTAATAATATCTAATATAATAATAGTGCTAATAATATCTAATAACAATAGTGATATTATTAATAACATGCTAATTATTATTTTGAATATTAATAATAATAGTCTATTACTAATAATAATAATAGGAATACTAATTGTAGTAATAGTATTATTATTATTCTTAATATTAATAATAGTCTATTAGCTATAATAATAATAATAATAATAATAACAATAACAACATTAATAATATAATAAAGAGTGATTAAAAATTCAATTTACAATGATAATAATAGTAATTTATTAATATCTAATCTAATAATAATAATAATAGTACTAATAACAATAATAATATTAATAATATCTAATAGAATAATAGTACTAATAATATCTAATAAAAATAGTGATATTATTATTAATAAAATTATTATTATTCTGAATATTAATAATAATAGTCTATTTGTAATAATAATAATAGTAGAAGTAATAGTAATAGTAGTAACAGTAACAATAATAATAATAATAATAATAATAATAGAAATAACAACAATAATAATAAAAAGAATAATAAATAATAAGGATCATGATCATATATATTTAAATACAGGATCCTCAATAAAGCAGTGTAGAGCATACTTTATATATGATATAATATATAAATAATAATAACAATTATAATAAAATAAATACATAGTAATTTTAAAGTGAAAATTATCAAAACAAAATATAATACCATTTACTGGGATTGCATTAGGAACAAATTCATTGTAATGTTGGTTAGCTGGATATGTAGGGACCTGTGCGATAGCTTCTTGAAGTCAATATACAACTCCAGTATTTGCGTTGAAAGTACGATATTGACGATACATCCTAAACATTACTTCTCGTATCCCTTATCGCTATTGATTGGCTAGGTGAAATTTTAAATCCCATTAATATTTGAGATTGGACACCTATATCGTATTTTTTTCACTCTTTTTTGAAAATCAATATTTATACTTTGAGAAAGCTCTACTTTTAACTCATCTAATGATATATTTTCAGGAAGATACACCCATGCAAGATAATCACAACTAAACATTACACTTTCATTAGATATTGTAACAGAACCATTAAAATATACAATAGTAGTAACTATATTACTATCCATATTTTTTTACTCAATTTTTTTGAAACTACCTTATACTCTTCAATACTCTTAGATGCTCTCAATACTTTCAAAAACTCACTCTCAAGTGATACTCAGTGACTTTGCAAACACTCCGATAGAATATCACTCTATTTATAGGAGAGATTGATTAATTTATTATTATTATTATTTTTTTAAAATCGCAGTAAGGTATCAAATTTTAAGAATTTGAAATTTGATCTGATTTGTATGAAAATAAATTAGTACAGCTCAAATTCTAAAGAATTTGTGTAGCTTGCTGCGATTTCAACTTTCTTTCTTTTTTTTTTTAATACCATATTTCACCAAATAGTTTTTAAATACAATATATCTATATTTATACCAAAAAAACCCAATATACATCTTCTTCCGCCCCCCCTCCTTTTTTTTTTCCTACCCAAGCAAAATCTTCTGTTTGGCCACACGGGTGTTTTTTTTTATATGATATTTGGGTGAAAAATATGCCAAAATATGGGAATGGAGAGAAATTTACACTAATATGAGATTTATTAAAATTGAAATTTCTGATTTTTAAAAAGATAAAATAAAAAATTTTGATTTCAATTAAAAAAATACTTTATTTTTTGTCTATAGTAAAAATTTTCATTTCACTACATATAAAAGATAAAATAGTTTTTTAATTAAAATCTAAATTTCTAGTTTTAATTGATCTATATCAATATAAATTTCTCTCAATTCTCATATCTTAATCCATACATAACTTAAATCCCGTATAAAAAATACAAACCCTGGCCACACTTTTTGTTATTTTATTTGACAAAAAATGGAAACAGTGGCAGATCTCAACAACTTCTGCTCCATATGATACGCTGTCTCGTATCTTTGGACCGTTCGGCGGAAAAGGTCGGGGCAATAAATTCTTCGAGGTAAAAAAATCATGTTGTGTGTGTAGAGCTTTTTCTTTAATGAATCTGTACTGATATGAAAAAATATATGTGTTTCTTTTCGGTTTTTTATTTTTAATATGGTAAATGGATGTAATATATACAAGAATATGGATTTATGGGTGAAAATACATGAATATGGGACTCAAAAAACGATGGCGGTTTTACTTTCAAAAAATGACAGTGGCGGTTTTTGCTTTTCTGCAATACGGTCTTGTGGAGATCATGATTTATTTTTTGGTTTTTCAAAAATCGCCAATGACAATTTTTGCTTTTAAAAAAAATTCTTGCATTTTGAAAAGCCAATTTAGCGATTTTTCTTCAATTCTGTATTTTAAGTAATTCACCTAAAAATCCCATATTTTGGTATATATTATTTTTAAAAACCATATAAAAAAAAAAAGACCCTTTGTTTTCAATGTATAATAATTATGTATGCGACATTAGTTCAATTTATATACTTACACCTTATAATAAGGGAAATAGAAGATAAAATTATTGCTAATTTTTTCACTAACATTGTATAAAATATGATAAATTTACACCATTAAAGTTGTCTTTAAATCTTTAAATATGTGCAAATAAAATAAATATCTTTTATATAAATATATGTTAATCGAAAAAATGTAAAAAATGTATCTCTTTGTCATTTAAGAAATTTTCTATCATTTTCTCTTTTTTTTCAATTAGTTAGTTATTATTCAAACAAATTTAATAATAGCTGAAACTAAATCAGTAGTTTGCAGCCATTTGTGTCTTAAGCATTATTTTTTTGATTCAGCATACGTTCATGTTGAAAATTAAAGCAAGAGCGCCCTCTTAGTTTGTCTCTGCTTAATAAGTTTTGAAATTGATAATTTTTAAATTATATGGTAAAAATTTAAAAAAATTCATCTTAGATCTTTCTTAATTCTACAGAATTAATTTGTAAAATTATAATTTTGACTCTATATGTTATGTCAAAATATATAAATTAAAATTAAAAAATTTAATTTTAATTTGAAGCCCTAATTTTATGTCTAAACCACTAAATACCAAATGGAACATAAGGGAAATAATGCTTGCGCAGAAAATATTTCGATGGACCTGCGAAAGCAAAAGTACCTCAAAATAGCAGTGTGTTCAGTACTTAATGCTTTTGTGTCATCATTGGACACTAACCATGCAATAAGACAACATTGCTTTTTCAAATACAGTAATCTAGAATTACAATTAAAAGCCACTATACGACAAAACACTATTTCCAACTATTTGGCCCATGGAAAGCGGAACATGATACTTCTTGTCCCGAAAAGATTTTTTTAATAATCAAAAACTTAATACTACATTTATAACTAATGGGTCCCATATAAAGTAGTTGGAATAAATTAATATTATATATTATAATTTTATTTATTATTAAATATAGTTAGTATATTATATAAATCTATATATCATGTCTTTTTTATACTTTAAAATTATGAATAATTTAATTAAATTTAAGTGGATAGCATTAAATCTAATTAATTTTTGATATATAAGGATTATTTTATTCTTAGTTTTCTTATGTATTTTTAAAATAAAAAATCATTGAATAAATGATAAAAATTAAAAAATATAAATAAAAATGACATTTTTAATAAAAATATTTAAAAATAAATAAATATTTTTAAAAAATAATATTTAATATAAAAGTAAATATTCAAACTAATATAAAAATATTTAAATAATAATAAATAATTTTTAATATAAATCTAATTATATATAATAAAAATAAGACTTAAATATATTTTTAATCCGTCCAAATATTTGATTTTTTGAATTTGATCCCTCAAAAATTGTTCGCTTGATTTTAATCCCTTATTTTTCAGACATTACTAATATTAGTCCCTGTTATAAACTAAATATTGTTAAGTGCTGACGTTGTAACGTGAGATTTTGACACATGTTATTGCTGATTAGATCTCATGTTGCCACGTCAGCACTTGACAGCATTCAGTTAATGGCAGGGACTAATGTTGGTAACGTTTAAAAAATAAAGGACCAAAATCAAGCGAAAAATTTTTTAGGAACTAAATCCGAAAAATCAAATATTTAGAGGGACTAAAAACATATTTAAGCCTAGAAATAATTATATATGATATATAACTCTATTAAGCATTGCAATATGAGATTTTTTTCCCTTTTATTTTTTATATTTATGAAAATAATGAAGATAATTATTAGAAATATATACATAAATAAAAAATAATTGCCAATATAAATCATGTTTATATATAACACAAATTAAAAATTACAAAAATAATTATAATTAAATTAATAAATATTAAAAAATCATTTCTTAAATTTTAAATTAAATAATTAAAAAATATTTAATTATAATTTATTGTTTTGGTTATATTTCATAGTAATAAACATAAAATACCAAAATATATAAAAGAGATACTATTATGTATTTGTTTTTTATTTTTTATTAAAACAACAAATATTTATTAAAAATTAAAAAATAAATAAAAAATATTATTAAATATAAACTATCAATGTACATAACAAAAATAAAAATATTTAAAATAATTATATTTAAAAATAAAAAATTTATTTGTTAATTTATAATTAATAAAAATTACCTTTTTATCATAAGTTTTTTTCTACTAAATATTTACTTTTGATTAGAATTATTTGTGATAGTGAAAAAATAATATTATTTTATTTTAAAAAAGATAATATTATCTTATATAATAATAATAATAATAATAATAACAATAATAATAATAGTAATAATAATACAGCGTATTATATAATGACATATTAAATATTGCATTATATTAAATTTTATCTAACCTTATATTATTTTATCTTATCTGATAAGACTTTATCCTACTAGGTTTGCTAAACGAACCTTAGAATTTTATTTAATTACTGTGTAGGTGTTTATAGTTTTATCTAAAATTCAAATAAATTTATATAATTTAAAATTGTACAATTGAGTCCTTATAATAATTTTATAATCGAGTCGTTATACTCACTATTATAATATCATCAAATAAAACCTAATATATCAATTTTTCATGTGATGTAAATAGGCTTAGTTATTTTATAGATCTTTATAGTTTCATATAGAATTCAAATGAGTTCTTATAGAGATAATAATTTTGTAATTAAGATCCTAGATCATTTATGCACATTCATAAATGTAATGTTATGTTAATGATATATTAGTTTATGAACTTAATTGCAATTATTATTACTATAAGGATTTCTTTTATGCTTATTACTGTATATAAGGATTTGATTTCCAATTTTTAAATTATAAGAACCTATTTTAATTTTTGTTGAAATTATAGTAACCTACCAACTAATTAAACCTTCTTTTTTTTCAATTTTGTTCCTCGTTTGGTCAAAATAGCCACCCAAAATGTAACAAGCATCCGTACTGAAAGCTGGGGAGTGGTGATCCTAATTCTAAAATTATGGCTAAGATTCCAAGCCGCAATTAAACGAATGCATTTGTTTTTATTTGATTTTGGATAACCTAATCCCAACCACAACCAAATGATTGACAAAAATTCCTCTTTTTCGTATTTTGCTAGTTTGGTCAAATAAACTAATTAGCTGACTTCATCTGCAATATGCTGTTTGACAAATCATTCTCAGTATTAATCCATGGTACACATTATATGGATTTAAATTAGTTGCTGGACTTAATTTTTGTCCCATTCATACCATATATAGTTCGTATTGAAGTGGTTAAAAGGCCACTCTAAGACTGTAAATGATGAAACCATAATTGATAGTGTTCCGTCTGGAAGTTGTTATAACTTATTTTATTTTTAAATTATTGCTATCTTATCATAGCTTTAACTCAGGTTCTCTAATTTATCTCTATTCTGTCGTTTGTTTCTAGTTTATTTTTATTTTTAGTGTAACAACTTCATCTATTTAATAAGAATAGGCTCACATCTCTTATTGAGTTCATTCGACCATTTATCCAAAACTTCTATATGGTATCTAGAGCCATTATAATTAATACCCCTAACACCAGAATGACAGCCAATTTCTCCACCTCCACCAACTCTTCCCCATATCCTTCGGCTAATCTCAACATTAGTAATTTGATTGAGAGCCACAATCTTAGTGGTTTTATCAGTGGAGTAACACCTGTGCCATTTCAATGGATTGCTGCTTATGACCCCTAGCAACCATCGTATTCATATGGATCAACCCAATCTTGACTATATTCATTGGTGTCAATCTAATGGACTTGTTCGTTCACGGTTAATTAGTTGGCTTATGGAGAAGACTCTTAGTCTAGTTGTCAATGTGGAGGCCTCTCGTGATATTTGGAACACTCTCCAAGATACCTTTGCTCATATCTCTTCAAACCGTGGGTTTCTTCTCAAGCAGAAACTCACCACATTGAGCAAGGATCCCACTCAAATTATCAATGATTATATCAGACATTTTTACCAAGCTTGTACCACGCAAGTTGTTCTTGAAAATTCGCTGCAAACTCAAACTATGTCATCCTATGCTTAATTTGAAGGGGGTGAAAGTGCAATTGATGGTGCTCTAGATAGGAATGGCAATTGAGCAGGAAGTAGTCCCTTACTCCTTTGTCCCACACCTCCAAAACTCCTCCCATCCCCATTCTTTAGAGATTCTTGCACCCTATAAGGATCCATAGATACCTCAAAAAAATATTTAAAAAATCAAGAAAAACTTTTTAAGCAATTTAATTAGCTAAGAAAGTTAAAAAAAATTAAAAATAATAAAACAAAGTTTATCCAAATATTAGACTCTTAGTTTTTACAATATTACCACCAAATTTTTAAATTTTAAATTAAGTCACAACTAATACAAGAACATTAAGATAAACAACAATGAAATATGAAAGAGTACACCAACCTTAAACATCATTAACAAAATATCAAATATCTTCGTAGTCTTCATGTTTGAACTTGAGTTCTATTTCCACTTATCTGCAAAAGAATACACAAACAAATTTTCGGGGCAGATATTTATGTGGGGTAGGGGACGTAATCCCTATCCCTGTCCCCACAATCATTGTGGGGGGCATTTGTTTCCATCCCATTCTCACAAAAAAAAGTCTCCATATTTAAATCCCCATTTACGGGAATTCCTGTGGATATCTCTATATACAAATCCTTAGCTCTAGTTTAGAAATTGTTACAAGTTATTTTATTTTTAAATTATTGTTATCCTATAATAGAGCTCATGTTCTCTAGTTTATATTTATCCATAGTTTGTTTCTAATTTATCTTTATCCTTAGTGTAACAACTTTATCTATTTAATAAGAATAGGCTGACAACTCTCATTAAGTTTGTTAACCCATTCATTCAAAACTTCTACCATTCTAGAGTCAGAGGTGTCAAACATAATGGCTCTGATATCATATATGTAGAAGTTTTGGATGAATAGTTGAACAAACTTAATGAGAGTTGTCAGCCTATTCATATTAAATAGATGAAGTTATTACACTAAAGATAAAGCTAAACTAAAAACAAACTACTGATAAAGATAAATTAGAAAATTTGAGCTAACGCTATAATAAGATAACAATAATTTAAAAATAAAATAATTTGTAACAACATGTTGACTGGAACACCATTAATTACGTTTTCAAAAGCTATCAAACAAAAAATTAGAGCCTCTCAACAAGCTTTTTCATGTCAAGATTAAGAATATATAGTTTATTGATGGAGATAGATAACAACTTCATTTGGGTACTATTTGACTAGAAACACTCAAATTAGGTAAAGCAAACCAGTACATAAAGATAAAAATTGGATAATTGAATGAATTTTGTATTGGATTAAAATGGATGTAGAAAAGTAAATTGTTAATTTGTTTCTAATTGCTTTTGGTCTTATAAATTGCTCACATAGTTCTATGTCGAAAGTAATAATTAGGTAAAATCCTTCCTAAAGTTGCGACTCTAAAATTTGAACTCGTAATGTTATAGGTAATATTTGTTTAGAGTCACAGTTTACTTCCATAGTGATCAACTATTTTTTGAGTAATTTATTTATAATCTATTTAGCAAATAGCTTTCCAACTTAATTATCTATTAATTACTTTTTAAGTTTTCTATGAATGAATATTCAACCCATCAATGAATATTTTAACAAATAACGATAGTTGGAGCATCTAGTTGGTAAGGAAGAGCCTTGTATCCCGTAAAGATACGAATTCAATTTCTGCTATCAATATGATGATTCTATTGGTAGGTGACATCATAAGTCTCATATAAATACTCTATGAGCCTAAGGGTCATGCCCTGTTCTTACTGGGATAATTGGTGTGAAACTTACATAAACTTTTGTTTATTTAAAAAAATATTTCAACCCATCAATTTAAAATAAAATTGTCTTTTTTAATTTTAGGAGTAGTAGATCTTAATAAATGATGAATGATATGTTTATTAGGTATAAAACTAATAACTAATGAATATATTAATTAGGTCGATGTCCAATTTGACTAGTAGAATAAAAAATTTATGGGTCATATCTTACCACCCCTACCGGTACCTTTTGTTTTGCTAGAGCCATGCGACAGCAGTGATGCACTAAAACCCAGGTAAGATCATCAGCTGAGTGTTTATGGATGGAAGGGTTTGGTCGGCCATTAAAACTCATTAGCAACAGCTGGGACTAGGCTACCCCATTATTTTCCTTTGGCTCAAAGCCCTAGTTCCATACTATATTTTTTGGTTTTTTTTTTTAATTTACAATATGAGATAAAAAATTACATTCTCGTATGAAAAGTTACAACATTAAAAACCTTTAATATATTTATTAAGTTGTAAGCTGATAAACATGCAATGAGATAAATTTTTTACAAAAACAGCACAATAAATTCATGCTGTAATGTCAAAAATTTTGATACTATAACCATAGCCTTTTTCTTGTCTCATACTAATTTTTAATCGTAAGTTATAACTTTTGAAAAATATCTCAACATACTATAAGAGAGTACAAAAATAATCGCTTGATTCAAATATCAAAATTCAATATTACAGTGAGCGAGCATCATTAGTATTATTGAGTGCTTGAAGCAATCTTTGCTGGCTATTTGAACCGTACCAAGAACCAAGTCTGCATTGAGGTCCCTTTGCCAATAAGGATCTGACACCCCAATGTCACACTCAAACATTGAACCTTGTCTGTGGCATTTGTGGCCAGCATGTGAACCTACACCATCCATGACACATTCCACAGGTTCATCCTTTTCTACACAAATAGGGAAGGTATTATGAGTTAGGTGTCATTATACTGCCAGTAACTTCCAAGTGATTTTCAGCATTGCTTTTGCTGGAAGCCACTTATACTCTGAAAGTTCAATCATATTGGTAGGCCATGTTAATAACCACTTTTTTAACTACGTTTCCAACCTTTATCTATTTATTTATTTATTTTTTGACGAGTCCAACCCCCTACATTTAATTAGTTAAAAAGATCATCGTCACATCCTTACCCTTTACGAGAAAATAGTAGTTTTAAATTTTATAGCATATATAAAAATTGGGTTTTTTTTTATATGACATTTGAATTATGTACATGCTAAAATATGGAAATTGGAAAGAATTTAAACTGATATGAGATTTAATAAAATTGAAATTTTCAATTTCAGCAAAATTCCTCCTAATTTTCATATTCTAGTATATTGTTTAATCAAACACCATATAAAAAATAAAATATATGATAGATTATAAATATATATTACTCCCTCTATTTATTTATAATTGTATTTTAAAGTTTTGGCATATTGATTAAGAAATTATTAAAATTACATAAATATAAAAAAAATTAGAATATTTTCATAGAATTACCCTTTTGTAGGATATTATAAAATAATTATTACAAATAAGTGAGAAAATAAGAGTAAGAGTAAAGTTGAAAAAAATTAATTAATATTTCCTTAAAACTCTCAAATGACAAATAATTATAAACAAAAAAATTTTGCTAAAAAGATAGCTATAAGTGGATAGAGGAAGTAATTATTTTATTTGATTTTCTCATCACTAATTATGATCGAGCCAAATCCTTCAATAAATGTGTTTGTTGAGCGTCAATGAACCTTGTGTTGCATGCTTGTTTCATCAGTTCTATTCATCGGCAGTCGCTTCAAAAATTATGGGATAACTCACTTGTAGCTTCCAAGTCAAGGGGTGGACTTCCTTTAATTACCGCTTGGTGATTAACAGTCAATGCAACCATTGTGCACTGTGATTAAAGTATCAAGAAAAGGGAATTAATATTGAGCGGTGTTTCTATGTCCTGTATGTGAATTTGTAACACCACCCTTAAATGTGGAGGCCATAAGTTGAGTAAAGGCTAGGATCTTATCATATTTTGCACTAATACGAGAGTATCATGTTATAAAAGAGAAAGAGACAATATTTATTACAATAGAACTTATTATTATAATACTCTTTAACTGTGAGAAGCATAAAAAATCATAATCTGCTGAATAATTGACTGCAATACAAACTTGGCATTTATATTAATATTATGTACGTATAACGTATCAACATGTAATCTCCAGTTCTACTCAAATATCTTTTGGGTCCTTAAAGTTTATATTTAAATATAGATAACATTTTTTTTGTCTAAGCCACCGATATTTGAAATGCATTAAACTTTAATTAATTTAATTTATGAGCTAAGTCAACTAATGACAAATATCTTACATTAGTTTTTTTTTTTCACAAGATTTTAAGTTTCACATTGCTAAAGAACTTGGTCAAGATAGACTTCATAAAAACTTAGGTATCCCTCTAACCTTTCCCAATGAGCTGTTGGAGTACTCATCTCTTTCTAGTATTTCGTTGTGTAACAAGCTCTCAATATATATTGTAACAACTTTATTTTGAATACCTTCTCCATAGTGATGTATGGAGGTCATCTCATGTAACCAACTCTTGTATATATATTCTATACAGTTTTCAAATTCTAAATGAGAAAGCATCAATACTTCACACTCCATATATTCATTTATGGGTGTAAGAGGATGTGTTAGAGTTATATATTAATTAGAAATATGACCTAAATAGTCTTTATTAAAGTTTGAGCAACTCTCCTCCTATAAGCTAATTCTTAAAATTGAGATAAAACCACTTAATTCTCAAGACAAGAGTTGAATTTAAGATCTCTTTTAAGGAGAATAAGTGGCAAACCATTTAACTCAACCAAATATTGATAATAAGTCCATATATAGTGATAATGGTGAGAAAGTTATGCTAAAAATATCATAAAATTATCATTATTTAAATTATGATCATCAGTTACATATTTTTTAATTTATTTTTATTTATAAAACTAATAAATTTAATGAAAAATGGTAAAAATGTGCAACACGAATATTTGTTAGTATTTAGGTTATAGAGTTACGATTTAGAATTTAAAGTTTAGAGTTTAGAGATTATAATTTAAAAGTTTGAATTTATTTAATGTATTAAAATTATATAATTCATTTTTGGTATTATTTAATTAGATATTGTTACATTATTAAAAAATTTTATTATTTTCCAATAAAAGAACTTTTGACTATTTAACTAGAGAGAATCTTCCCTTTGACATAAACTTATAAGGATATAAAAGAAATTTGAAATACATCAAAGATGGATAACAATCTTTAAAGATTTTATGCCTTACACACAGTGTTTAATAATCATTTCTCCAATAATAATTACAGTTCATTATGGCAGCTTTACCTTTTTGTTTTTAGCTGTAACATTCTCATAAAGTTACACCACAAAGTGCCTGCCGACTCTAGTAAACCCTCACAAAGCCTCCCTCAGAAGTCAACCATGATTAAGCTTAATGAAATCCTAATAATGTGTCTTGAATTGCGTATTAACTACTTATGTGTCTTGTTTGCCTTATACGTCATGAAATGTGTTGTGGATCGTAAAAGGAATTGTTTCCCCCCTTCTCCAGTTCTCACCATGTGAGGGATTAAATTTGGATAAAAATGCACACATTTAAAGACTAATGGAACACTTGTCCAAGTCACAAAATCAGCAATGCTTATTTTTTAAGAGACTGATTTGGCTATCAATACTTAGTTAGTTCAGGTAATCTAGTACTTATTCTTTTTAAGTAAGATTTTAATTTCAAATATAGTATTGAGAGAGTGTTACTCCTATAATGGATTGACCTGACTTAAATCAAATTAGTTAAAATATGATAAACTTTAAGCACTAATAGTTTAGATAAGAAAAGAAAAACGACAAATCTATCTCATGGAGATGTAATCATATAAATAGGAGTACACTCGTGGTTGGCTTCTTTTTTTTCTTTAAAGTTTTTTCCATAATTTACTTTTAATTTCTGGATTTTGTGAAAAATTATAATATAACTCTCCTGCTTGTACAATCAAATTATAATTAATCTCTAATAAATAGTTTAAATGAATCAAACCTACAAAAAATACTTTGTGATCTTAAATAAATAAATACATCTTTTAAACTTTGACAGCTATCCAAAGCTAAAATGGCATGAGATGACCCTCATTCGAAAATTAAGAGCAAAAAGAGAACAGAATAATGGGAATGCTTATATTGAAAGCAAGTGCTGTGGTTTCCAAAGAAAAGGCGAGTAAGGGTGGAATTCTGGGCTCCAAATTCTAATTGCATGACTTTGTGAGTATTTCATCTTAGGATATAATCATATTATGGGCCTTGGCAGTCATCACATCAATGAAAAGGGCACGTTCATCTCACCCTACCTCAAAAGACACCCAACTCAGGACAACCACTTTTGGCATTTTGTCCTTAAGTTCGAGTCCATGTATGATGTTTGGTTTTCTACTGAAAATTGACCTCTCTCTGCCGACATTCTAAGGAATCTCTATGGTCATGTATGACTGGATCCAACAAATTAAAAGAAGCTCTTTGAATGAAGAAAAATATTTATTGACCAAAAAGAAAAGTAGAAAATGTTTTATTATATTAGTCGTTCTTTGAAAGTCTATCCAAAAAAAAAAAAGTCATTCTTTGAAAGGAGAAAAATATTTATTGACCAAAAAGAAAATAGAAAATATCTTATTATATTAGTCACTTTCCTATATGTTTGGTTGGAATATTTATGAAACCCATATTATGCTACATGAAAATGGTCATCTCCTTTCTGACGTTTCATTGCAGAACTCCAATTTGCCATACCATTTGGCATTTGCCGAGATGTGCCTAGCCAGAAGTTCACATGATCCTCATTCAATTGGCCATTATAGTATTTACACATTTGTTCATTCCAATAATGAAATTACCTAATGCTATATGCTACTAGAGCCATCAAAATGTACCAAATCCATTAGACTAATCTATTTATTTACCACAAATAGGTAGGTTAGGCTTAAAATATAATGATATGTTTAAATTAGCTTATTTTTAACTTGACCTGTTTAACCCACAAGTTAAATCGGTAAGTCCGCGTAGATAAACGGGTCAGCCCGTTTACTTGGGTTTCTTTGTCTTTTTTTGTTTTTTAGAAAATGAACATCAATTTAGGATATAAAAATATAATTTAATAATCAAATTTAGAATTTTTTATTTTTTTAATAAAAAAATATGATTTTTTAGTAAATAAATCATTTTTAATAGCCTAAAAATTCAAAAAAAAAAGGTTAAACGAATTGGCCCAAATGGGTTAGTCAGCCCTGTTTGACAGGCGTATATGCTTGGCTTCAGTTTCAAGAAAACAATTGGAAGGTTCTAATCTAAAATTGAACTTTACACAAATGGTGTTGAATCGTAATACTATCGTGCACACATGTACATAATTACATTATCTTTTTTTTTTTTTTTAATAATTGTCTCGAAATGTAGATTTGAATTATTAAGTATATTTTTATAACTTTTGTTTTATCATTTCTGAAGTTATACTTTACTCAACTTCTCAGTGTGACAAAAAATGAGAGAAAATTGAAAGCCTATTGCATGCTCAGCCCTCAGAGGTAGTATATCATCTACAATTACCATAAACATCTTACAATTTGTATGAATTTTTTTTTGACAGTCTTGTAAATTACATATATCACTTAAGCATAAGCTTCTGAAGTATAAACAAGCCCCATCTTCAATACCAACTGCATATATAGCCATAGTCCATAGAGTAGTTTGTACACATGGAACCAATTTGAATTCTCTTTTCACCATTCAGCCATGCCAAGAACTACACAGCATGGAGCCTCAGAACCTGATCCATTTTACTCATGCAAATTGGGCAAGCACCTTTGTTAACTTTGATCTTATTCAAACAAGCCATGCAACCTGCCATATGGCCACAGGGTATGCATGCACCTTCAATAGGAGCATCCCAACATATTGCACATGAAGAATCCCTGGCAGCATTGCTCATGCTGTTGTTGGTCATTGAAGCTTCAAGCATAGATGGAACAGGCACATCCAATGCACAAGAATCAATCGATGGATAATGTATCAGCCCTTCACTCGAAACTTCAACAGGAATGAGGGGAGCAGATGGCACTGAAAGAGCAGATGCAGAACTAGAACTAGCTGCAGACACAACAGGAGAATTGTTGTGATGGCCTTGGACACTTTTTGTCGATCGATCAACCGGCTTAGAGTGCAGTAATCCACAGCTAATGCAGTCATCTTTAGCTGGTTTTTCCAACCATCCATTGGTATTTTCCTCTGATGAATGTGTGGCTCCAAGAGAGGTTCCCCACCCATAATGGCTACTACTATCACCTGAACTTCCTGAACCATTAGTGTTAATTGCTTTAGACTGATCAGATGTGCCACTCAACATTGCCGAGCTTGAAGCTTCGGAAGTAGGTTGAGAGGAATCAAGCGATGAGGTGTGCCAGTGAGAGAGGACTGAAGGAGGTTTAACCTGAAAGCAGAAAGAGAGGATCAATATAAAATAAGGACATTCTGTTAAAATTTAAATCATCACAGCCAATGCCAACAAAAAGGTTATGCATGTAACCTTTTCTAACTAGTTATATTAGTCATCTTCCTATTTACTGTCCATTTCAGCAATTCAAATTTTCTCATTACACGAGTCATTAAACGTCCACTATAAAGGAAATCCTCACTTTTTTTGCATACAATTATTTCATTTCTTGTTTAATTATCTGAATGATAGATTTAAAACCCAATCGGTTGATAACTTCCCATCCAGTTTAAGTGCCAGCTTTATCATCACAAAACAACCAAATCTGCCTGATACTACAGCATGAAAATAATGAACCAAAAATCATATAACTGTAATGTAATTATGTAATCGAAGTCAATCAATCTCATTCAACTTGCAATATATGGGGTAGGCACAGTGTAACAGACCAGATTTGGCATCAGCAACTAAGAAATCTTCCTTACAATCCGCTAATGATAAAGCATTGAAACATCAGGTTCCACAATTAGTCCACTATGACAACATCCCAATCAACATATTATTCTATTTCTATATGTCAAAAGGTGCTTCAAACATGATTTTACACACACTATTATCACCTAGATGAATATACAACAGCGCACTGCATCCTTAAAACATGTCAATCCTTGCAAGTTAAACCAAAAATACGCAGATTGTCCAATTATGTACCTCACGGATTCCTCTGCACGCACTATATAAAGACTGGAGCTGCTGTTTGTCATCCTCTCTTCCAGAAGCAAGCCTGTATTTAGTCCCTGATAAAAGTAACTATCATCAGTGAACATATGATCTCAGCAAGGAAGACAAAAAGCAGAATGGAATGGAAAGAGAAACCAAAAGGACGAAGAATTCATAAAACACAAAGGGTGATAGTTATCCATAGTCTAGTCAAAATCAACAACTACTCTGGAGTATATGGCTAATGTGGCCCTATATATATATATATATATATATATATATACACCTTAACTGTTCTGCAAGTTGACTGAGGAAAGCTAGTTATGACATAGTAGCAAATATAAAAAACAATAAAAAGTCCTATTTGCCTAGGATTGCATTTTCTGGAAGTAAAACATTTATTGATTTATTCCCTAAAATTTTCAGGTCTAGACTAAGCAACTAGTAGTAAATCAACCAATTTGATGCTTTACCGCATCATTTCACTGAGATCAGCAACGTCTAATAACCCAAGGAAAAGATAAACACTTCAAAATGCATAATTATTGCAGTATCAGACCAGAATACAGAATTTTTTCCATAAGCTGTTAAATATGTGTGCTTTACAATGAGTAACATTAGAATATAAAGGGACAACCAAAACAAGAAATGGAAAGGAATTCAAAATTAAGAAAAATCAATGTCATACATTCAAGGTGTGGATTGAATACGACCATGAAATCATTTATCTACCATCCAAATAAAATGTATTTCCTAAGAAAGTAAGGAGCGGCATTATCACCACGACAAAGCCATTCAAAAATCTCAACTAGATAGATAACAAATGAAGCAAAATAACAATATCTAATGAAGAGTATAACTGCAAGTGCTAAAAATATGAAGAACAATAACATACCAAAAAGTGCAATGGAAACAGAATGTCTAAATTAGATCATGTTGAAAAAGCAAATGAGAACTTTCTTCTGATGATATTTGTGACATTCTACTACCAGTAATAACCAAAAGCAAGAAAAGCTAAGAAAGCAACTCACCAGAAACATCATCAAAAATTGTGAGTTTTGGATTACATTGATCAAAAATAGGTTCCTCAATCTTGGACTTCCAAAGACGAATGACTGTACGGGGCCGAGAGTCCTGTTTGTATATCAGCAAAACAAAAAGGTAATCTCTTCACAGATATGCAGCTGTATCCAAAAGTGGGCTTTTCACCTAAATATCATTCTCTTAGAAGACAACACAAACAAAGAAGTTATTTAGGTACTAAGCCTACCAAATTGTGGTTAGGGTAATTTGAGGAATGCACAGCTCCGAGCAGGGGCAGAGCTAGATCTTTTTTATAGAAGGGGCCAATATTTGATAGTTAAATTTATGAAAGAACATGGTATTTGTGTGGTTGAGAGAGTAATAAAAGGAAAATTTTAATTTTTTGTGTTGGTGATATGAGACAGTGAGAGGTAAAAGGTTGACTTAAGTTTGTTGTGTGACAGATGGTAAGAGATACCACTGTAAAGTACAAAATAATTAAAATGTTAGCTTCTTAAGGAAGCAGGAGTAGTATGTTTTTTTTTTTTTATTTAATTCAAAGAATGACATTTGACAATTCAACTCAACAATAGCATACTAAAAGCTAGCAATAGGACATTAATTTCACATTGCTATTTATTACCAAAATAAAGTCACGAAAGTATCGTGCGAAATAATTGGTCCAATTAAAAGAGAAGGCAAAGGGTAATGTGGGGACCGCATAATCATAAATGGTTGGATCGACGAGTGAAATGCAAAAGAATTTCAAATTTGTACGTCGTATCACGAATCTCACTTCGTACCAAAAAGCAGTTTTCAAAAAAAAAAAGATAGCAAAAGTAAAAAAAATGTTAAAGGGGACCAAGTTAAACGAGAAATAAAAATCTAATGAAAAATTGAAATTGTTGGAAGGCCATGGCCCCCTTTAACTACAAGAGTAGCTGCCCCTGCTTCCAAGAACATAATGTGCATAAAACTATAGTTCTAAGATTTACAAACATAAGATTTTGTAGAACCACTTATTGGCATACAGATGTCAAGAATCTTATAGAAATACTAGAAGTGAATGGACCTTATTATCTGTCATACCTGCTGAGTAGGATATATCACAATTTCTAACTTCAAAGGCTCTTCAGATTCAGAAGACGGCACAACGACTACCCAGCTGCAAGCAACAACCTTTCATAAGAACAAGCAAGTTGAAAATTCATTGAAATAAGAAAACATTTAGAGCTCTTTATTCGCACAGTGGGCATGTGACTATCACATAAATGTTCTTGCAGCAAAACTATTGGCATGATTAACAAGAAATAATAACTTCCATATCAAAAAACAAGAAATACTAACTTTAAAGATATTGCACATACACATATGTGGATGCCAGTCGAGGAGTTACTGCTTCAAGAAACCATGGACCCCAAAACTCTCTCATCAAACCCGAGAAATAGCAAATATGATTCTAAAATCAACAACATTGAAAACACACATAATCACTTAGCCATGAAACACATGCCAATTCAAATAAGCTTAAGAGGTAAAGTTTCCCGATTATTATTGGTATAGCAAGTACAAACCTCCATCGCACGGACAATATTGGCGCGCATCTCGGATCTAGCAACATCCAGCGGTGTTTGATTATTATCATTCCTCAGTAAAACATTGGCTGAAACATCAGTGAAAAGAGTTCACTATGTTATTACATCACTGGTTCACAGTACTTAAACATATGATACAATGCAGCTCAAGTCTTGCAACATGTTCAATCAATGAGAAGAACCTCTGTGAGAAAGAAGCAGCTCAATAATCTGTTCTGAACCTCTTTTAGCAGCATGATGCAAAGGAGTACCCCCATCAGGCCCTATAATATAAGGAATTCAAGACAAATCCATGTCAAAAACCAACTATCACAAAAAACTTAAGCTACTACATTAAGGCAAATGAATTAATTTTATTATTACTCTACAAGGCCTTACACGAGAGTCTTTTGAGTTTAAAACATATAAAAACTGAACTTTTGATTTAGAAGAAAGCTAGTGGCAAGGATCGAAACATAGACCAAATAGTGATAGAAGCTCTAATATCATGTTACGATCAGCTACATTAAAACTTAAACTATGACCAGTGGATTATTTCATTGATCAATTGCATTATGAATTTAATTTCAATGTACTATTAATGAAAAATATTTACACAACTATTCAATCAAGTATTATCATATCATCAAAACAATTTGATTCTTATTATAACTATCTCAAACATTATATATATAATAATATATAATTAATTGATAATATAAAATATTTTACACTGAAAATGAATCAAAATTAATCTCTTAGGTTATATCATATTATATTTAATTATATCGAGATGAGGTTTGAAATATCATGACATTACGAGATTATCAATAAACAGACTTACCCCTATGACATGCGTTGACATTGGCACCCAATTCAATCAAGCCCTTGGCAACATGAACAAGAGAAAGGTCCATGCAAGCCAGTATTAAAGGGGTCTTTCCTTCTCGGTCAGTCCACTGCAACAATACATAGTATCACTCAAAACACACAACAGTGTAAAGCAAAAAAATTTTAAAATAAATAAATAAAAACTTGTGAAGACCCGTGAGGCTAAAATGCTTGTTCTTGAATACCTCAAGGCTAACACCATATTTGTGAAGTGCTCTAATGGCTTCCACGCATCCTGTACGAACCAGCTCATAGAGCAACTCGGCGTCTGAACGTTTATTATTCATAGAGTCAAGCTGTTGACCCATGAGTATCTGAAACTATAACGTTTTTGAAGATTTTAGAGATATAGGATAATATAGAGAGTAACTCAGATACGTTCCTGGACCAACAAAAGTTAAACTTAGTTGAATGGGGGGTTAGATGAGTGAGAGCGTGATAGAGAAGTAGTGAGTCTACTGACTTAAAACTAGAGTCTAAGTTTTGTCTTAAAGAGCTATTCGAGGTCTGTGCCGATGGTAAGAAGTGATCTCGTGTCTTTTATGATATAAGTTTGATTTCCTTATAATAATCTTTTTAGTGAACAACTATATAAATCTCATATAAGTATTGTCTGGGTCCTAGAGTTTTAACTTAGTTTTGATAGGATGGTCAGCACAAAACCTACTTTAACTTTTTTTATTAAGGAGAAAAGTAAAGTTTAGATTCCAAAGACTTCTCTTTTTCGAATAGGGTCTTTTAAAAGAGTGAATATTTCTTTTTCTTTCTTAATGTTTGGTTTTATGTGCTGTCCATGATATATCTTATGAAATATGGTGTATTATGCACTTTATAATTTGATATAGCTAGTTATCATGGGTGGATTCCAATAATTTCCCGAACTCCCAAACCCTTCCCCTCCTCCCTCCCTTGCCTCGTCTCTTCGTCGAAAATCCATTGTCCTCATATAATTCACTGTTGCGGATTCCTCCTGGTCCTCTTCTTCCATCTTTGTTTTTTGATTTTGGGAATATTTCCAATGTTGTCTGCTAAATAGGAGACCATTCCATTTCAATTCCAGCATATGCCTCACCTTGAAACGGTTTATGGTGTTCCTTTGATTTGATTGTCTTGGTTTTTGATTTATGAACAGTTTGTCAAAAAGGGAGTTCTTTAATTAATTTTCTAGCTACCAGTACCATTCTCTAGAGGGCAATGCGATATAGCCAGAAAGATGTAACTAGAATTTTTGTCAGAAATTATGGTGGTGGTTGGATGATATAAAGAGGTGGGACCCATCTATGTATCCAAGGATTAATAATAATGCCACATCATTCTGGTACTAAAATTTTGGCAAAGATTTTGAATGTCTAGCATTTTCCTTCTCTGGGATTGAGATTCATGATTGCTCCAACACAAAAATGGAAAGATTTCCACTTCTTTAGCATTTAGTATTATAGCTCATTTGAAGAGGGTTTTTTTACCAAGCTGCTACTATTATCGAAACTATTTACCAATATACCACACTTTCAAAACTATTTACCAAATTGTTCCACTTTTGTCCACACTAGAATAAAATATGATATCGTAAAATTGCTTTTACGATTGGTGAATCCAACGTGAAATCGCCATTGCGTTTGGGGAATCATACATGGATTCACCAACCATAAAAGCGATTCTACGTAGACCACCATTTCAGTATTTATAATCACCCTACTCTCCATCAACGCCCACACTCCAATCTTACTCTATTCCAAAATCTCCTGAATTTGATATGAAACAAAAGGTTCTATGATCTGACTCTTTAAATTATATATCCTATAAGATTTAGGTAAGGTGGAATATCATACGAATACTCCTAGGATAGCTAGGGGTTGGGTGTATAACCTGTGGGAGGTTGGAACATGTTGAAGATCAAATGGTTAGTAAAACTTTAAATGGGCATAACTTTTGACTCGGGACTTCAATTTATTATTATGATACCATTTCAGAAAATCCCAACTGAGCCGGTCAATGTGCAATTGGTAGAAGCGTCATTTTGGGCCTCAAAAAATATTGTTTGAAGGTGTTTTGGCCACTTTTTTTTATTTTTGTGTGATTTTTTTCTCCTTATATAATTTGTATTACTAAAATGGTGGTTAAAAATACTGATATAATGGTTACAAATACTAAAAAGATGGTTATAAATATTGAAATGGTGGTTAAAGATGGCATTTGGGTAGGAAAGGGGACTACGTGGAATCGCCTTTAAGGTTGGAGATTTTTACATAAAATAACCTTTACGGTTGGCGAATCAATGTGTAATCGCATTTACATTTGGTAAATACTATGTGGATTTGCCAAATGTAAAGGCGAATCCTACATAGGATTCGCCAAACGCAACGGCTATTCCACGATATCATATTTTATTCCAGCGTGAATGAAAGGGAAGTAGTTTGGTAAATAGTTTTGAAATTGTGGCATATTGGTAAATAATTTCGGTAATAGTAGTAGTTTGGTAAAAAAGTTGAAGAGATATGAAGTTAAAATTTATCTGTATGATCCTAAAATTAAATAGAATTTTTTGGAATATTTCAAAATCATATAGATAAATTTTGATTTCTTTTAAAATATATTTAATACAATTCTAAAGCTGATTAAAATTGAAGAATTATTACAGTACATTACAAGTGATTAATATATCGATACATAATTGAATCTCATCTGTTAGTTTACAAGTACAATGATGGTTTGTAAGTTGTAACTCACCAAAGACCATGCCAGAAGTCTCCTATGCACACATTTAAAGAAAATGAAACACTTGTCCAAGTCACAAAATCAGCAACCCAAATCCTTAAATTTTTTTCATAAATAAACTTCATGTATGGGTCCCCCACTACGTAAAATATGAATACTCTACTTTTTATTATTTTAAGGGATTGATCCATCTATGTTAGAAGAGCTTTCCTATTATAGTGGATTGACACCATTCAAATTAGATTGATTGGAGTACAATAGACTTCGAACATTGATAGTTTAGAAAAAAAAAAAATTGATCTACATTATAGAGGATATAATGATGTAAACTAGAATAGACTCATGTGATTAGGTTCTTTTTTTATTTTTTAATTTGCCATAATTTTTTTAATAGGTCGTAAATAAGTACTATCTCTAATCTGTTTTATTTGTCACCTTCATCATATACACAAGAATTAAGAAACTCAAAATCAAAGCTTAATTATGAAATATGCTTACTAAAATATCTTTATTTAATATTTATTGTCAAATTAATTCATTCTATTAATTTCACACTATATTTCACTATTAATAGTGTGCTTAGAATTATATGAAGAGTTGAATTGGAAAATTAACAATATCTAAATGCTTTATTGATATGTGAAAATGACTTATAAAATAAATATATATATATATATATATATATATATATATAGGGGATTCCTTTTAGTAACTACCTTGTGATCTCTTTAAATTAGATTAAAATAAATTTTGAATTCCATAAACATATTTAACTAATATCTATGCATAATTAATTAAATATAAATGAAAAAATGGATAAAATTGTCAAAAAAAGAAGCCCATTAATTGATCAATTCTTATTATATGCATGTTAAAATTATCCACTAACTACTATAAACCACTAATACATTTTTGACCTCTTTTAATTTTAATTTATTTATCATAAAAATGAATAAAAAATCATTTCAAAATTTACATTAAAAATAAAAAATGTGGATTCGACTAGTGACTAATAAAGCATATTGGAGGTAATATTTATATAAATATTAATGAACACATAAAGAGTTTATTAAGGAAATAAGTAATGCAAACTTTTGAAGTGAAAATGTGAGTTTGAATCACAAGAAAATAATTCATGTGAGAAAACTATATACACCTCTTATGCTTTTACAGTTACACTATAATTAATTTCGTAAATAGTTTAAATAAGTCAAACTTATAAAGATATATTATGATATAAAATAAGCAAATATCTTTTAAACTTTGACACCTATCATAAGCTAAACTGGCACTAGCATGAGGTTACCCTCATTCAAAGATTATTAAAGAGAAAAGAGAGAACAGAAATCATGAGAATGTTTATACTGAAAGCAAGTGCTATGGCTCCCGAAGAAAAGAAAAGTAAGGTTGAATTTTGGGCTTCCAAACTCTAATACATGGCCGTTTGAATGGTGCATTTTACAATGTACCTTATTAGTTATGGTGCATAATACATTTTGTGACCCAATAACTTAGATCAGATGGTGCATTGATGAAACTAATATCTATGATACGCCATAAAATATCTCTCTCTCCATTCCTTTCTTTCGATTTCTCTCCTCCACCCCGGAAGCACCCGTCCTGCTGCAACCTCCACGGCCCTTTTAATTTTGTATCTGTTTGTAATACTATATGATTGCTTTGGTAATCTTTTTTTTTTTTCAAATTTTGTTGGCTTCTTTTATTTTCAACAGAAAAAAAAAATAAAAAATAGATTCTAAAGGTGTGCCCTATACATGCTTCATTTCCAACTGAGCTATAGCTGTAAATTCATCGTCTCATTAGAATTTTCGGTTGAGATAGCTTTGGGTTTCCACTTTCTCGAGACGGGTTAAACTTGAAAGCGAAGTTGCCGGGCCTTTATGTACGCCTAGTCCGACAGAGGGTACGATTATTTCAACTTTAAAAAAAAAAATTATATATAATTAAAAAAATTAAAAATTAATTATTTTAGATGTTATTCATTTTAATTTTTATAAAAAAAATTGATAATAATTTTTTTGATATTTAAATTATTTTAAAAAATTATTTAAATATATAAAATATGATTTTTTTTCAAATAAAAAAATAATTTTTTGTTTAAAAAAATTCCACACAAACACAGCCATAGTCCTTGTTTTGGAGGTATAAGAGAATAGCTTTCATTACTTCTTTTTGAGCTTCTTTTTTCATCTAGTGCCCAAATGGTGGCATTCTGTTTTGCGAGTTTATATAAAACTTGGAGTGCTTACTTAATTGCATTTGGTTTTGTTGTTTTGGGCAGTTTCCAAGATGAAATTGTTGCAGGGTTCAACAAACAAAGAAGAAAGGAGCTCTGGTAATTGAAAGAAAATGAAAAGGGTTTCGTTTTTGTTTGGTTAAACAGCACATGCTCTGTCCTATGTTAAGGTTTAAAACCCTTCGTTGGGTTATAGGAAAAATGGATACAGCACCGATTTGAGAGTATGAAAAGCTTTGAAAGTTGTAAGACATGTGCAACATACAAAATTTGAGATAAACATAAGAAAACGAATCCTGGATTAGAGTTGAGACATCGAAGTTTGAAGAGTCTGCATTAGTTATGTTTGACACCCAAAATACTGACATTTATATATTTAATGTGGCATCCTATGTTGGTAGAGATATTCAAAAAGTAAAAGTGAAAAATTTGTAGGATGAAGGCTTTTTTGATGGTGTTCGTTGAAGTACTTGTCCAACATTGATTATGTCAAACCATTTTTAAGTGTTTGTGCTTCGTTGATTAGAATTCTTTGTATTTTGAAAAACATGTATACTCATGGGGGGATTGCTCCGCGGCAGCATTGCCTTTGCACGCAGCTGCATCATCTCTGATTGGTGGCATTACCTCTACACACGGTAGAAACAGCTCTCTTTCTCTTTCTTTCTTCCATTGAAAGATCAAGAAGAACGGCAAGATCATCACGATGAAGGAGTTCCTCGACAAATTGGGCATATGTTTCATGAACCCTCTGTTTTATTTTTCAAATAAATTCTTAATACCCTCTATTTTGTGGGTTGTGAGAGATATGCTTTGAGAGTATTGAGATTGAGAGTCAAATATTAGCATTGAAAAAGAAATAAAATAAACTCTACCTTCAGAAAGAAAATTAAAACAATCTGCCATCAAAACCACCAAGGGCATTTAAAATGTAGACTATGCAAGTTCAAACTTCGATTACACACTATTCCTCTTCATTTTGACTTTCATCCTTGACAAGCGTGATCATGTCATCAATTCGAAGGATGGTGATGGCAGCTTCGATGGCAAATTGATAAATAGCATTAAACAATTTTGCTTAGATAGCTACATAGGAAGCTATGCCTTAAGGTCGACTACTAACTGTAGCTAAAAACTTACTTGAATGGTTTTTACTTTGCTCATTGCAAGCTCAATAAGACTAGCTTCCAAGTTGTTTCTAATCTTTGTAGTGTGATTGTTGTCGTAAGGAATGCTTGTTGTTACTAACAAACAAAAAAATGTGTATAATGATGATGGCTCCTTAACTTTCAAAATATTTTGGGCTACACATGAGATTTACATCCACATATAGATTATGAAACTCTCCTATTCTAGGCTTCAATTTCATCGAGCTTTTAGCATACTAGGCTTACAATTAGCCCTTTAATTAGACTTATAAGTATAAGATATCAAGTCAAATATATATGCAGTAAATCCTCAAATGTAGACAAACAAGTAATAAAAAAAATGAGTGGACTATAATTGAGCATTGAACTATGATAACATCAATTATCTAGAGTAACTTTGATTAGGTTGGCGAAATTAAAAGTATTTATAATGAAAACACCAAATTAAAAAGCAAATGAGCAGACATGATCAAATATTATTTTAGTCAATTAAAGTCATTTAGGACTTGAGGTTTATTACATCAATTATTTGCAATCTTCTATATGCTTTCTTGAAATTTGATGTTTTCCTTGAACATGGTCTGGTCTATATATCTTAAGATAATGTTGTATTCTTGAAGAAAGGTGGTGTGACACACTGCACCTAAATATATACTATTGGAGTTTATGTCAAAGCATGAATTGTCTTAAAATATAAGGTATTTGTGTGTATTTGTGCGTGTGTGTCGTGTTATTTTATGAGGTGAGTTAGTTACAGAGTGTTTGCACTTGTGAACACAAGTAGAACCTGATTTTGAGAATATAACAAATGCAATCCCCCCGCTTTTTTTTCCTGAGATGTGCGTTGAGGGAATGTCATGTCACACCATATTTAGAGTTTAGATTAATTTTCTTTCTGCCTTTAGATGTTAACATTTTGGTTAAATTTTCCAAGTTGACATTGACTTTGAAGAAATTTGGCAATTCGCTAAAGAAATTACACAGGCAAATTATGTCTACTTTTCTCATGATTATGTCTATTTTATAACGTGTATGGTGGGGTTGTAAAGTTGGGACTATGTTGGTTGAATCATGGTGAACTATCCCAGGAATTGTCTAATTACTCTCTCTCTTTCTCTCTCTCTTTCTCTCTCTCTCAAATTTAAATTTGCAAAGGTCCAACTGTAAATGTTGGTATTGTTCTTTGAAAAAACTGGAAAATTAGCTTCTTTGCTTCCCTATTGCATATGAAAGGGAATTGGTCGAGCCCATATGCTTAGAAACTTAGATAAAGTACATAATCACTTGGGAGTTCATCAATGGTTTATTCTCTTTTGCTTTTTGTTATTTGAATATTCCAATCTCAAAGTAAATACTGTAAAATTGCTCTCAAAGTAAGAGCTTGGAATTGAATTTTCGTTTAGGGCTTGAATTCCTTTCAATCTAAAATGATATTTTTACATTTGTGTCTATCTACATAGAATGTTAAGATACCCATTTAGGATATGCAGTTATGCTATTTGACCTAGTTAGAGTGAATGGTTTTAGATATTTACATTGAATTTCATCTTTGCCACTTCTATTGATATGTAGCTTTGCTTTGACAAATTGGGCATATTTTTGAATTATTCTAGCTAGTAATTTACTTTTTGAGGTGTTTATTGCAGTTTATGAAAAAGATGCATATAAATCTTAAATTGCCCATAATATATGAAGTGAATAATCATGATGCATTTCTTTATGGAGTTTGTTCTTTATTGATCACCACCTTTTTGTTTAGTGACTAATTGAAAATTCCTGAATTGTCATTAAGAACATCCTTAAAAGGAGACCTTTAGCATTGCATACATAAATTGTTTGTGAATTGCCAGGTTTGGTTCTCATTATATTATTGGAGCTTAATTGCATGTCATTCTTTTTCTTTTTCTTTGTTTAATTGGTAAGCATGTCTTTTTATAGTTTCTAGCAACATCTGACCCTATTTACAAGGACTCTTAGGCTGTGTAAATTATTTGTTAAATGATATACAGAGTACTCTATCTTATAATGATAATTATTCTTTGCAATTGATTTAAGATTTAGAAGAGAATAAACCTGAAGAGCATTGCCATATGACAAATAAGCCAATAAGTTGTCACACATTCTTTTATTTTTCTTAGTTTCTCATCAGATGTACCTTTTGCTCTTTTAGGCTAAACTAAGTTGCAAAAAAAAAAAAAAAAAAGAGAAACTTATCATTATAATAAGCTTCATGATGAGAAGCTATCATATGTTCTTTTGCTTTTCTTAAGTTCTTATCAACTGTATTTTTAGCCCCTTTAGGCTAAACTAAGAAGCTTATGATATATTAGTAGTAACCATAAATTAGAGTGGGAGTGTTATTTATTAAGAGTTAAACGAATTATTCTTGTTGTTTATTTGGACATTGGTTTCTATGATGAACATTGAATCACAAAATTAGTAGAAGTCACTATGTAAATAGAATTTAACAATAGTTACTTTCAATTTTTTTTGGGAAAATGTGGTCATCAACTAGCTAGAGCTCGTTTATATTTAGGTTACTTCTAAAATTAAAGTATAGTTATCAGCTAGCTAGAATGTAAGGCAGCCTCAAATGCATTCATCATTTCTTTTACACACTTATTTAAGATGAGATAATGTATTCTTGTTTGGTTTGCAGTTTTCTTATATGTGGCATGTAATTAACTCTCCATTTTTCTTAGCAGATTAATTGAGGCTTGGGAAGAGCTATAATGGACTTCAAGTTGAGTTTTAGATTTTGATTAGTGTTATGGCTAAGTAAGAAATTCTTATGCTTTCTACTTTGTTAGATATACAGTTTTGATGATGAATATTGGAAGAATAATTTCTGATTTCTTGTTTCTATCTAAAAGGAATGCTATATTTGATAGTTTCCCTATTTATCTTAGTAAATGATTCCTTATCAAAAATGTAAATCCATTTTGAAATATACCTGATTTGAGAATATTATTTGACCTATTTTTACTCAGAAACATCATATTTGGGGATGAGATTTAGGAAGCAAACATTCAAATAAGAAATTTGGTGCATCATTATAAAAGTTGAAAGAAATAGCAATTAGACCAGCAACTACGAGTCAGGATCCAGCAATTACTCCCAGTTACAACAGTTACACAAAATTGCATCTTCTGGTCATAACTCAAGCCTTAATCCTTTCTAACGGCTAGTAAACTTCAATGTTCTAACATCTATAAAATGCCTTCATGATTGAAGAAGAGGACACACCTTCCATCAAGCAAAAAAAGATTATAGTGCTCCTTATAACCTTGCTCTTACAATTATGTATTCCATTCTTAGAGAGAGTTTGAAATCCATTGTAGCTCATATATAAGAGCATCCTTACCTTGTGAGGTTACCCTTCTTTGGTTGAGATAGGGGGAGGTTTGGTGGTATTCTTGTTAGAAAGAAACCACTAATATAAGAGGGATCATTTTGTGGTATCCTTGTGAGAATCAAACCACTACATACTCTACTAGGAAATTAGGTAGATAAAGGTTTATCAAATCCTTATAAGCAAAAATTTGAGAGTGAAGAAAAGTCCTAAGCAATTAAGGACGGGATTTATGTCACACATTATGGCTGAATTAGTATAAAAATAGCTTGTGCAATCTTTCCTACTCCTTCATCTCTTTTATTTTCAGTATTGTTTGTGTTTAAATTATTTTCAATTTTATTTTGAATTTTATTAGAATTTTTATTTTAAGATTTCTATTATTGAATCAATTCATCCCCTTCTTGGTTCCTTCATACTTTTTTATGTTGCTACTGTTTATGTAGATTTTTTTTTTATATTTGTGTTTGCATTGGTGTCCTTTTCATTCTTTGTTTGCCTTTTAACATTGAGGAAATTATCTATTGACTATATGATAATAAATACTAGTGCTATTGTTTGTTAGTCCTCAAGCCTAACCTGAATTTAGGATGACATTTTTTATGAGGTAAAAGAATTTTATTTAGAAGAAGATAAATAGAAATTTACAAGATTGGAGGACAAGAGAAATTGAGAGAGAAAATGTAGCTTTATTGATATGAATTCTTGACAATGTGTTAAAGAACCCCAAGAGAATGTGTATACAATCTAGAGGACTTCTGAGAGTTCCTCAACGTCTCTAACTCACTAAATGACTAGCCAACACTTTCTAATAACTCAACTCTCCTTTTATTGCTCCTTTTCTACTCCAATTGTTTGTCTCTCATCGACTCCTAACAGATTTCCTGTCTTGATATCAAAATTTGGTTAATTAGGTCTTATGATAATATGTCCAAGGATTGGATGGATTTATTGAGGTATAACAAAGAGTACATTGATGGTGTTGAATATTTCTTAGACTTTGCTTACTCTATTGGAGAACCTGAAGGGAAAGAAATTCAATGTCCTTGTGCAAAGTGTTGTAATATCAATTTGTATTGAAGGAATATGGTATATGATCATCTAATATGCTGTGGATTTGTTGAAGGATATAGAACATGGATTAATCATGGGGCATGGGATATCTTGATAGATGTTGATGGTGACATAGATGATGAAAATGGTTTACATGATGACATTGAAGGGATGCTAAATGATGCTTTTAGAGACATAGCTCAAACTAGAGATTATGAGGTCCAAATGGAGATGGAAAAAAGTTTTACAACTTAATTGATGGGGCAAGCCAAGAGCTATATTTGGGATGTAAAAGTTTTTCTACCTTGTCATTCACCATTTGTCTATACTTGTTTAAGTGTCTGCATGGATGGAGCAATGCATTAGTCACTTCCTTGTTAGAGTTATTGAAGGACTAATGCCTAACTTGAACATTCCTTTATCTTTCAATAAAATGAAGGGTATGTTATAATAAAAGACGTAGGTCTTGACTATATAAAGATTGATGCATGTCCTAATGAATGCATGCTATATAGGAGTGACTATAAGGGTGACAAACATTACCATGTTTGTGGAGCTTGAGCCTCCCAAAAAAAGGCGTCCTATTCCTGCAAAGACTCCAAGATACTTTTCCATTATTCCAAGACTTCAAAGGCTATTTATGTGCTTAAGGACAATAGACACATTGAGGTGGCATAATGAGGAATGTTGAAAAGATAGGAAGTTAAGGCATCATGCTGATGGCAAATCATGGAAAGACTTTGATGACCTTCATCAAGAATTTGCAAAAGATTCTCACAATTTAAGACTAGGGTTGGCTATTGAATGGTTCAATCCATTTTGCAGCATGAGCATCTCTCATAGCATTTGGCCACTTGTCTTGATGGTGTATAATTTGTCTCCTTGGATGTGCATGAAACCGTAATATTCTATGCTTTCGTTGCTTATACGTGGACTGCAGTCACCTGGAAACGACATTGACATTTATCTACAACCATTGATAGTAGACTTAAAGGTGTTATGGGAGGCAGGGGTAGAAACATATGATGCTTTAAGGAATCAGATCTTTCAAATGTGAGTAGCTCTAATGTGGACAATTAACAAATTTCCTACATATTCTATGTTGTCTGGATGGAGTACAAAACGAGAGTTGGCTTGTCCATGCTGTAATTATAACACATCTTCTACTTATTTGAAACAAAGTCGAAAGATGTGTTACATGGACCATTGTGTTTTTCTACGCCTAGATCATCCGTGGAGATCTAATAAGAGGTCTTTCAATGGGAAAACGAAATCTAGACCTCCCTTGCCCTTCTTAAAGGGAGTAGATTGCTTGAGAGCTTACAAAATGTTGTCAATGTATTTGGCAAGAAGAGAAAAAAAATCAAATGATGGCCCTTGGAAGAAAAAGTTAGTTTTTTTTTTTTTTTAACTATCCTATTGGCATGATCCGCGACAACCTTCATGTCATGCATATAGAAAAGAACATAGTTGATAATATAATTGGAACTCTTTTGAATATTTCGAGAAAGACAAAGCAATAATAAATAAATAAACTTTTATATTTATTTAATTATTTATGCTATAGGATATGATAATATTATTTGAATTTTAATTTCTATATATTATTTAGATAGGAATCAAATAGAATAAAGATAATATTATTTAGGTAAATGAAAATAGTAGAGAGTGAATATTAATTAGGTGAGAAAAAATAAATAATACTTAATGTGAGTAAAATTAAATTAAAAAAATTATCTAGAATAATAAATTAATTCAGAAAAAGGGAAGTGAGTTTCTTATTCAAGACAAAATATGGAGTTTGATAACCTTCACATGCAGAGGTTAGCTTTCCCTATATGTAAATACTTTCTCTTGTTTTGTATTTTGTCCACATTATTTGCATATATTATTTTTTGATTAATTATTTACATATACTATTGCAACTTATTTTTTCCAATAAGTTTTTAGTGCTCAAAATTAGAGCTATCAAAATGGGTCAACCCGGCCCATTTTCGGGTGGACTTAATCAAGTGAAACTAGTTTTGGGCTAGCAAAATGCTAGTTTTGTCTAATCCTATTCAACTACTAATGTTTTAAATGTAATAAATATATTTTTGACATAATTTTAAAAAAATAAATTTAAAGACAAAATGATGATCTTACTATTGCTTTATAATCAATGTGAAAAATCAATAGATAAAAATATAATTTTTTTTCGATATTTAAACTTGGTAGTTTTACTTGATGCAAAAATGAAATGACAGTTTTTTATTATGTTTATTTTTTGTCAACACATTTTTATAATTTAAACTTTCTTTAAGTAAAGAATATAGCTAAATAACCTAAATTCAAGTAGCAATGATTTATATTTGAAACTAGTTATACGAAAAAATAAAAAATAAAATCAAAGAGTTGTTTGGGTTATCGGGCTGACCTATACAAGTTGACTTGAATCGGATTAACTTTATCTTCTACTCCAATTTTTTCAGCCCATCCTATACATTTTTTTAGGTTGTTCGAATCAGCCTATCAAATATAACCCATTTCGACAACTCTAGTTTCCACTTAAATCTTGCCCTAAGCTCGTGGAGATGAAACATGTGGTTATAAGGACAAGTGGGTCTGAGATCGTTGGTTTTCCCTTTTTCTTTGGCTTCCACTCTACCCATCAAGGTAATCGGGTATATTGGCATTCAAGAAATAGAACATTTTTTTGTACATATAGAATTGACCTTTTATAACAAAGGACTTAACAAGATATGCTTCAATGAAATGTAAAAAGAAAAAATCACATTAAATGCTAAAATTAAATCAATGAAATATTGTATACATAATTAATAACACATAAATGCTAATTTCGGCAAGTATTATATTTATCAATTTGAAAATTAAAAATCTAATTATTTTATAAGTTTCTATAGTTTCATTAAGTTCAAATAAGTCCTCAGTTGCTTAATAAAAAATAAAAAAAAGGTCTCCAATTAGTGGCGTTGAAATGAGATGGCTCTATGTTGGATACTCCTGTAACACCCGTTCATAATAAAGTTAATAGCACAACTTTACATAGAAAGTTTGGAGTTAGACATTAATATATATAAATACAGCACAGAGTTCAGGAGCAGAAATAACGTTCTGCTTGCCTTAAACTAAACATTTTTAAATCGATAATAAAACTACAATTTATTTAATTACAACTCCATATATTTTTGTCAACTGGAAGAGTCCACCTTCTTCTAGGGCGTTACTTGACTAATCTGAAACCAGCAGAAATAGAGTGAGAATTTAAAATTCTCAGTAGATAATGAATAGTTCTAAAGTATTTGAACTATGATGGTTCCAGCTGTGTCTTAGCACGGAAATTCACATGGCTACTGTATCATAATCTCATCACATCACTTATCAGAAGATCATAATATTATGAGCAGTAAATGCTTAAAAATATATGTTATGCAATACATAAAGTAACAAGCATTAATATCAATATAATATTTTTATTTTAATTTCCACTTTCCTTTGTCTGCTTGTCTCACACATATTCGAAGGCCTTCTCTTAGGGAATTCCCATTCTCTGGTGGTACTTTTAACATCGTGACGACAAAGCGAGACTTTTACGCCACACTAACCAAGGCAGGTAACATAAAAGGATCTTGCATCTTATCCCTCTGCCTTCTTGGCGGTTAGCGGCAAATCTTAATTAAATATTTTTCATTCAAAACACTTACTTGCCGTAATTCATAAATTCATAATAAATATACAGATGCATAAACTTAAGCAATATAACTTAACTAAAAAACTCAAGTAGCATAAGATAAACAATAATTTTCAATAATAAATTTATCTTATAATAAATCATACAATCAATAAGTGGAATAAAATGTAGAAACTATAAATTAGTTCATCAGTTTAAAATACTGACCGAAATATGCAAAGACTTAAATAATATAAACTTGAATAAAATGAATAACATAATATTTCAATAAAATTTCTCAAATAACATAAATCATAATATAATTAAATTCATCATAATAAATTAAATAACAAGACAGAACATAAAATGAATAAAAGTGCACAAAATATAATTAAAATTATAACTGAAAATGAGTAAAGTGCTCAAGAACTAAAATATTATCTTTTATTGTTTAAACAATATCTTAATAATAATAATAATGATAATGATAAGCAATAGTATAAAAGAACATCAATTAAATTAACTTGAAAGGATATATATATAAAATCAATAGGGATGATAATTAGTAATAATATAAATTAACATTAGTGGCAATAACTTGAAACAATGAATAAAATATATGGTAATGATAATAGTAACTAAAATAACTTAGAATGATAAATAGAATAAATTGCAATAAGAATAATGCTGAGCAACTTTTATAAATAAAAGAACTAGGAACATAAAATAAACTGTGATAATAACATAACATGCAATAAGTAAATAAAGTCATGGTTTTACTTCACAAATAATTTCATTATCTACCTCAAAATTCTCGTACGGGTAGAAAGATGTGCACACAATCAATTCTTCTATCATTTATTCCTCTACTAAATCAATATAATTTTTGCCTTCTCTCGGTAAAACTCTTCTCACACCCTCACTTCTACGTGAAGTATTTCAAAGTGAAATTTTACTCGCGCTGTGCTCCTTATATAGTCGCAGAAAATTATTCTTTACTGTGAAACATTTTAATTTTTTGTTGACCTTTAAGGTGCCGTGCTTGCACCACAAGGCCAAACTTTCTTCTCCTTCATTTATGACCGTGTTGCTTTTCCTCTCCTTTTGCAAGTCTTTCACGTCCGTTGACGTGAACTTTCCTTCTTTCCTCTTTTTTTTTTTCATTATTACTATTACATTATATTGATATTAGTATATTAATTACTATTAGTTACCAAAACACATGTTCACGTATCTAATACTCATACATATTTATATATTTAATATTATTATTTCATAAAATCTAGTAATATATTTTGAAATTATTGGTACTAATTTATAGTCTTACTTTACAAGGTTAATGTCCAAGATTCGATTATTACGCCAATTTTATATTAATTATTGTTGTAAAATCATTTCAAACATATCAACTAAAATATTTAAATAAGATAATTGAATCAAAGTAACTCTAAACAAAGTATTTTATAAAATAGGGATGTTACAACTCCAATACATATATTGAGTCATATCATCCAAAATAATGAAATATTTTGTTTAATTTATCTCACAATAACAAGTATATATATATAAAAGATTATGTTTTAATACATCGTAGTCATTATATTTTTGGCTTATATGTAAAAGAGTACTCTAAATAACATAGTAGTTAACTCAGAATATGCAGTTTCTCACTCCTATTTGATAATTGTCACAAAGAGCCCGAAGGGCGCCGCGATGAGAGGTAACATAAAATATTAAAAAAAATTTTAATGGAGTTGCCACCAATTTTTATTATGGGAAAAATCGGAAAAACTTTTTAATTTTGCAAAATTGGTCTTTTAAGAAATTGAGTTTGGGAGGGAATTTAATCCTATTGCACCCCTAATACATTCGTTTTATAACGGTTACCCTAAAACCTGTTATGCAAATTAATTAATAACTATAATAATATTTATTTTTTCTCCTTTGAAAATATAACAAAAAATGGAAGAAATTATTTACAAAAGAAAATACATAATTGATAACTATTTACAAAAGGAAAGAAAAGCAAAATTGATATGATAATTATTCCAAAAAAAAGTAAGATTAATATATAATTATTTACAAATGAAACAGAAATTAATATAACAATATTTACAAAGAAAAATAAAGTAAAATTAATGTTATGATTATTTATAAAAGAAATAGAAATTGATATAACAATCACTTACAAATAAAAAAGAAAGTAAAATTAATATTACAATTATCTAAGGAATTAAAATTGAACCAAATTTAAGAAAATTTAACTTTTGATTTAACAGAGATTCGCTCCCACGTATCCTCTGGTGCAATGAGGAATTCAAAATCACGTAGTTCTTGTAGAAAATAATTGTGTGTTGATGGGTTTTATTTACAAAAAGAGTTTTTTTTTTAAAGGGAAAAAAACAAAATCTACTCTTACACAAGATTTAAGATAGCATAAGTTATGTAATAAATCTTTACAATTCTCCTAACCCTTGAGGATAGCCAAGCCATATATCAATATTAGAAATTGTTGCATGGATTTTAAAGATAAAAATTTTTATTCTTATTATTTGAGTAAAGAGAGAGCTTATTTTGTATATCTTTAAAATAAATAAATAAATAAAATCAAAAGTAAAAAATAAAAATAAAGAAAGAAAGAAAAGAGTAACACCCAAAATAAGGAAAAAAAGGAAAGAAAACCAATGTTTTTTTTTAAATATTAAAACAAATAAACAAGGCAAAAAAGAGGCTCACGCAAACTCCAACATAATGGCGATGCACTATAGGAATGTTCTTGGCAAAAATCATGACGAGCTATGATGGATTGGTGTCGGCTAAAACAAAAAGAATAATAAAAGAAGGCACACACAAGCTCCAACATGATGGCAAGTCACCATAGGAACATCCTTGGCAAAAAGAAATTTGGTACTCTGCTTTAATTGCAGTTCTCCTTTTCTCTGTAGCTTGCAACAATTCTGGTTTCTTTCTCCTCTTTTAGTATTTCGGTTCCTTTGCACACAATCACAATTTTTTTGCTTTTATTCTCTCTTGCTATTCCTAAAAAGACCCCTTTCCTCTCAATATTTGATATATTTATATGGGTTGAAGGGATTAATTGATATTAAATCTCATTGATTCTAATTGGAAATTTGACTTTAATGATGATTAACAAATTTGATTTGATTTGGATAAAAATGCCCAAAATTAAGAGATCTGCCCATATTTTATTATATTTATCTTGATTTGATTTTTTTTCCTTTTTTTTTCTTTTTTTGGGTTAAAATATTTCATAATTAGGCTATTCCCTTTTTTCCAAAATCAAATGGACCAACTTTTTTCTTCTTTTCTTTTCATTCTGTCTTTCTTTTTTTTTTCTTTTTTTTTTGTCTCAGACAAAATATGGTGTTCATAGTTGCCCCTGTTTACTTGTTTCTTACTGGAAAATATAAAATCGTAGTTTTAATATTTTTGTAGTAAGGAACTAGTAAAGATACGAACATATATTTTTGTCCGAGTATGGAAAATGATGGGAGCATATGCTTGTGAAAGTGAAATACAACATGCAAATGCATCGCAGCTTTGTGACCATGTGAATGAAATGCAGCTTTGCCAATGCAAATGAAATGCAACCATGCGAATGAAATGCAGTCTTGCAAAATAAAATGCAACCTTGCGTAATTTGAAATTGAAATTGAATTTGAGATGCGCTCTTAGAATTTGAAAATACAGCTTTGCAAAATTGAAATAAATTTGAAATTGAATTTGAAGATGCAGCTTGACAAATGCAGCTTGACAAAATTGAAATAGATTTGAAATTGAATTTGAAGATGTAAGCGAAATTGAAATAGATTTGAAATTGAAGATGTAGTTTTGCAAATGAAATGCAGCTTTGTAGCCTTGCAGATAAAATGAAATGCAGCTTTACAGCCTTGCGAATGAAATGCAGCCTTGCGGATAAAATGCAGCCTTATGGCCTTGCGAATGAATGCAGTCTTGTGGCCTCGTGGATGAAATGCAGCCTTGCGGCCTTGCAAATGAAATGAAATGCAGCTTTACAGCTTGCGAATGAAATGCAGCCTTGCGCATGAATGCAGCCTTGTGGCCTTGCAGATGAAATGCAGTCTTACGGCCTTGCAAATGAAATGAAATACAGCTTTACAGCCATGTGAATGAAATGTAGCCTTGCGGATAAAATGAAGCCTTATGGCCTTGCAGATGAAATGTAGCCTTATGGCTTTGTAGATAAAATGCAACTTTACGACCTTGCAGATGAAATGTGATGCAGCTTTACAGCCTTACGTATGAAATACAGCCCTGCGATAAAATGCAGCCTTGTGACCTTGCGAATGAATGCAGCCTTGTGGCCTTGTGGATGAAATGCAGCTTTGCGGCCTTGCAAATGAAATGAAATGTAGCTTTACAGCCTTGCAAATAAAATGCAGCCTTGCAGATGAAATATAGCCTTGCGAATAAAATGCAGCCTTGTGAATGAATGCAGCCTTGTAGCCTTGCAGATGAAATGCAGCCTTACGGCCTTGCAAATGAAATGAAATGTAGCTTTACAGCCTTACGAATAAAATGCAACCTTACGACCTTGTAGATGAAATGAAATGCAACCATGTGGTCTTGCGAATGAATGCAGCCTTGTGGCCTTGCGAATGAGATGCAGCCTTAAAGCCTTGTAGATGAAATGCAGCCTTACGGCCTTGCGAATGAAATGCAATTTTGTGGATGAAATGCAGCTTTACGGCCTTATAGATGAAATGAAGTGCAGCCTTATAGCTTGCGAATAAATGCAGCCTTGTGGCCTTGTGAATGAGATGTAGCCTTAAAGCCTTGCGAATGAAATGCAATCTTGCTACCTTGCGAACGAGATGTAGCTTTAAAGCCTTGCGAATGAAATGCAGCCTTACTACCTTGCGAATGAAATACAATCTTGTGATCTTGCAAATGAGATGCAGCCTTGTGGCCTTGCAGATGAGAATGCAGCCTTGTGAATGAAATGGAATGCAGCCTTACGGCCTTGCAAATGAGATGAAATGTAGCTTAGTGGCCTTGTGAATGAAATGCAATCTTGTGATCTTGCAAATGCAACCTTGCGACCATGTGGATGAGAATGCATCCTTGTGAATGAAATAAAATGCAGTCTTGCACCTTTCCAAATGAGGTGAAATGCAGCCTGATGGCCTGGTGATATACGATACTTACAAAAGACAAAATGATTTGTGAAGTGAAAAATGCCTAAGGATAATGATGTGACAATGATATAATGAATGATGTCATGATTTTGATAATGTATAAAAAATTGAATGATCAATGATGATGAGAAAATTTTACAAAGAAAATTGCCCCAGTTTATGAAATAATATGAGAAGTGAATGATATGGTGATGATGATATGAAGAACAATACGTGTAATGACTACAAGACTTAGATGACTTAATAATGTAAAAGATGAATGACTTTATATGAGGAGAAAGAATGAAAAGAAAAAATTGCCCCAGTTTGTGGTTTCGAAACATCGCTTTCTTGGGGAAATCTTTGTCAGATCCAAATAAGTTGTTCCATTTGAAGAGTTATTGCATTTAATTACTCTTGTGAACTATTTGTCTCATGCTCCTTTCTCTGACTCCATTTTGACTTCTGATGTGTGGCCTTGCATGCTGAATAACCTTTCTTGTGAATTGCTTTCTTCTTGAATTTTTGCCTTAACCTTGACTTTCAACTGATTCTTTATTTTGGCATGCTTTGGATCTTTATTCTTTTTTGATTTTCCTCTAATTTTTACCTAGACCACCATTGTTGGTTTTCGATCTAGTGAGCCTCCTTTTTTTTCACTCTAATTTTGCTTAGACCGCCATATCTGGTTTTCGATCTAGCGAACATTTTTTTTAATTTCTTTTTTCTTCTTTTATGCTCTAACTTTCTGCCTAGACCTCCCTTTCGGGTTTTCAATCTAGCGAGCTTTATCATTTTTTTTCACTCTAACTTTTGCCTGAATTGCCCTTTCGGATTTTCAATCTAGTGAGCTCTCTCTTTTTGTTTTTTTACCACTGCAATGCAAATTCTAAATCTAATGTTTTGATTATGGATGATTAAAAGAGAACATATGAACCAACTAACATGCACCCTTTGATGATGATAATGAAAGAGAGAGAGAGAGAGAGAGAGAGAGAGTAGAAAATGAAAGTAAGTGGGAAAGTAAAGAATAAAACAGATTTATTAAGTTCAAAACTTGAAGTGTTTACAAGACACAGACAAGTATGGAGAGATAGATGGAGCACAAAGAGGTTGAAAAGACTTGCAATGCAGATTTCACATGATTGATCCATTTCATTGATTCTTTAGTTACTTAGATCGAAACTCATGATCAGAATTAAAATCCCTTGTTATGCGACAAACAAATCTGCTTTTGATGGTTGACTCCTCATGATTAAATTGCCCTAGTTAAGGGGGTGTTTGGCATGCTGTATTAGGTATGATAGGATAAGGTAATACAATACGTTAGACCTTATCCGTTGTTTGGTGCAGTCAACGTATTATATAAACTTATCCATCAAACCTTCCTTATACGTTATAATGATGGATAACTTAATACGGCCTAGGGAGGGCATATTAGGCCTGATTAGCTTTTAATGTATAAGGGTTCTTTCACTTTTTTATTTTTTAATATATTTTATTAAAAGAAAATTAATTATTAAATAAATAATAAAAAATAAAAATATATAAATAAAAAATAATATTATTTAATAATAAATAAATATTTTTTAAAAAATAATTGTAAAATAACTATTCAAATTGAAATAAAAATACAAGAACAAAAATTTATTATTAAAATATATAAATAATAATATTTAATATAAATTTAATTATATATAATAAAAAACACAACCAAATATAGGAATATGATACTAACCCTATTTAGATTTTGATGTATAAAAATTACATCTCTATTTTACTCTCTCCTCTCTCTCTCATATTTTTTATATTTATAAAAAAATATTAAAAATAAATAAGTAAATAATTTTTAATATAAAATTATTTTTATATATAATAAAAAATAGCTTAAATAATTATAATAACTATTTAAAAATTATATTTATTATAATCTCTTCTTCTGATTATATTTTATATAATACAATATCTTATACAATGACATACCAAATACTGCATAGTATTAAATTTTTATCAGACCTTATACAATCAGGCCTTATACTATCAGCCCTTATCCTATCAGGCCTTATACTATCAGGCATACCAAATGGGCCCTAAGTATTATTTTGATATTTCTTGTTCATGTACTCTTTTGTTTGGCTTCTCAAGTGATACACCTTTGCCTAGGTCGCCCTAGTAGCACACGTTTTTTCTTTTCTTTTCTTTTTTGCTCTAATTTTTGCTTAGACCATTTTGGCATTTTTGATCTAGCGAGCGTTTTTATTTATTTATTTTTTGGGCTCTAACTTTTGCCTAGATCAACCTTTTGAATTTTTTGATCTAGCAAGCCTTTTCTTTTTACTTTGCTTTTCTTTTTTTTTTTTGGAGACACTTTTTATTGCACTTGACTCTATTAGCTTGTGAAGTTCTTGATGCCCTCCTGCCTTAGTTGTCTTCTTGAGTTGATAAGTCATCTAACTAAACTGTTTGAGCTAGAATGCTCTTTCCATTGTCTTCGGTACATTTACCCATGGCAACTCAATGTTTCTCCTTAATCAAATTCAACTCTTTGGAAGTTCTTAACTTCATACAGCAAACATAAAATTACCCCAGTTGATAATTAAATTGGAATGAGTGGGCAACATTTCACTCTCCAGTTACAACTACCTTGCCATTTTGCCACTAAGTTCAATATCTTAGGAAATTATTTGCATAGCTAAGGACCTTTATCATGTTCATTATAGTTCATATCCACTGTAATAGAAGGATCAATTGATGGATTTTTCATGATTATCTGCATGGCACAAAGATTCTGAATGGAAGAAATGACCTTGTAAAGGGTGCAAAAAAAAAAGAGAAAGTGTATGGATAAGACATGAAAGACAATGTGTTGATTCGAAAGAAGAAACCATACATAATCATTTCATTACTTTAGTGGATATTAAATACAAAACAAAGGCTATAAAAGCCTATTATTCAATATTCAAGATATATCAAGTCAGATCAAGATTCACATCACTAATTGTCCAATGCCACTTCATTACAATGAAACGTCTCTTCGTATCGTCCAAAGCTTTGATGGACTCATTAGGATTGAATGCTGCAACTTCTGCCAAGGCTAAGAACAACTTTCAAGTATGCAAGATCCTCTTTTCAGTGATTTCTTGGGTCATATACCTTTCCTCTAATTTTCTTTTTTCAACCTTAACTCTTTTTTTTTCCTTTTTTTCTCTTTCTCTTTTTTTTTTTTTTTGCTCATGACTCTCAAACACAGCTACTTGGATTGAACAAAGTTTTCTTTGAGTGAGCAATGTTTAGAGACAAAATGGTACATCATATTTTCAAAGTTATTTTACATTGCAAAAGTGCATGTTAGAAATGAGAGAAGGTGTATGATGCGTATGAGTAATATAGAAGAGATAAAGAAAAAAAATGTAGGTTAGATAAATTCTTCCTAAATGCTTATTGATGTGTGTTATTATGTACGAGAAAGATGAGGAAAAAGTGCATGCTATGAATGTTTAAGGTTAAAAGAAAAATGATTTTTTTTTTTTGCTTTTTTAATGCATGTCATGAAAGAAAGATGCATGTTGTGAATGATTTTTTTTTTAGGGGCTTTTCTTATCTATGCATGTTATGAATGTATGGAAGAGGAAGAAAGGAAAAATGCAAGTTCTAAAATTTTTCTTTTAAATTTATGCATGCTATGAATTTATGGAAAGAATAAAAAGAAAAAGGAAAGATGCAATATTATGAATGAGAATTTTTTTCTTTTTTTATGCATGTGGTGAATGTATGGAAGAGAAGAAAGGAAAAATGAAAGTTTGAAGAGTTTTTTTTTTTAAATTTATGCATACTATGAATTTATGGAAATGATAGAAGAAAAAAGGAAATATGCAATGTTATGAATGAGATTTTTTTGGCCTTTTATGCATATGTTGAACAAGTTCAAAGATTTTTTTTTTTCAAGTTATGCATGCTATGAATTTATGGGAAGGATAGAAGGAAAAAGGAAATATGGTTTTTTGCTTTTCTATGCATGTGGTAAATGTATGGAAGGAATAGGGGGGGAGGAAATGCATGTCCAATGAGTTTTTTTTTTTTCATTTATGTATGCTATGTTATAACCTAATGGATGCATGGAAAAGATAGAAAGGGAAAGGAAGAAAAATGTATATTCAATGAGTTCCTTTTTTTTTTTTTTCAATTTATTTATGCACAATATGAATTTATGGGAAAAAGAATAAGGAAAAAGAAAGATGCAAAGCTATGACCATGCTTTTTTTTTTTTTTGCTTTTCTGTGCATGTTTTGAATGAATGGAAGAGAAAGAAGGATTTTTTCGTTTTTTGTTTTTTTTTTTGGTTTCGCTTATCAATGCATGTTATAAATGTGTTGAATTGATAAGAGGAAAGGAAGTAAGATGCATATTATGAATGAGTTTTTTTTTTCCTTCTATGTATGTCATGAATGTATGAAAGAATAAAAGGAAAGAAATAAAGATGCAATGTTATGATTCTTTTTTTTTTTCTTTTGCTTTTTAGACATGTTATGAATGTATGGAAATGATAGAAAGGAGAAAGAAAGAAAATCCAAGTTCAATGAGTTTTTTTTTTTTTTTTTGTATGCTATGTTGCAACCTAATGAATGCATGGGAATGATAAAAGGCAAATGAAAAATGCATGTTCAATAGTTTTTTTTTTTTTTTGCCCATTTATGTATGCTATCATGTGTGATAAAAAAGAAAATGCTATGCATACTGTAATGAATGATGTGGAAGAGGGAATCTCAAGAGAGCTAAAAGTAGAATATACATGGCATGTTATGCAAATACATAATTTGAAATTTAAATTACAAGATAAGAGGAAGGAAAAGTATGCTTCTTCGTGTCTTAGTAAGGTGGGACCTAATGGTTAAGTATTTCTAAGACCAAGACCCTAATTTGGATAGTCACTAAGCTCAATCTATTACTGCATGATTCTTGGGATGGATCTAGACATCTTAAAAGTCAAGATCCCCAAATTGCCTCTATCTATAGGATAAAGACCCAGATTTATGAGCAAAGTCATAGGGACATAGAAGTCATAAATATGGTAGCCCACAATCCTAGTAACAATCTGAGCAGAGAGTTAATAGCTGTCAGAGAAGTATAAGCCTTCACAATAACTTTGTCAAAACTCCTTTTAGCCCTACAGCTTTCCAAGACTTAGGTACAGAGCCTAAATGGTGTGTGACGAAAATGATGGCGAAGTGTGTGCAAGGAGCATAGAGGCCTTAAAACCCTAAAATTACACAATAAAACCCAAATAATATATACAAAAAGTTGACAATCCCAAGGTTTGAAATATATACAAAATGTAGAAAAGGAAAAAATAAATCTACTACCCTAAGGTTCGAGTGACAAATAATTACAAATAAAATAAATAGTTACAAATAAAATTTATGTCAAAAAATAATTATTTATAACCCAAAAAAATGAAAAGCAACAAGAAGGGGAAAAATAAATATTATTTTAGTTATATAATTTGCATAATTTACTTTAATGAGCTTGACTTTCTAACTATCCCCAGTAGAGTCGCCAAACTGTCATAACATTCCCGGAGGGTGCCGCGACGAGAGGCAATATAAAATATTAAAAAATAATTTCAATGGAGTCACCACCAATTTTTATTATTGGAAAAATCGGAAAAAAAACCTTTTAATTTTGCAAAACTAGTCCTTTAAGAAATTGAGTTCAGGAGTCTATTTATGTATAGGGAAGGATGGAAACTTAATCTCACTACACCCCTAATACATCCGTTTTATAAGGGTTACGCTAGAGCTTGTTATGCAAATTAATTAATAACTATAATAATATTTATTTTTTTCCCCTTTGAAAATATAACAAAAAATGGAAGAAATTATTTACAAAAGAAAATATATAATTGATAACTATTTACAAAATGAAAGAAAAAAAATTAATATGATAATTATTCCAAAAAAAGCAAGATTAATATATAATTATTTACAAATGAAATAGAAATTAATATAACAATATTTACAAAGAAAAAGAAAGTAAAATTAATGTTATGCTTATTTACAAAAGAAATAGAAATTGATATAACAATTGTTTACAAACGGAAAAGAAAGTAAAATTAATATTACAATTATCTAAGGAATTAAAATCGAACTAAATTTAAGAAAATCTAACTTTTGATTTAACAGAGACTCGCTCCCACGTATCCTCTGGTGCAATGAGGAATTCAAAATCACGTAGTTCTTGTAGAAAATAATTGTGTGTTGATTGGTTTTATTTACAAAAAGAGTTTTTTTTTAAAGGGAAAAAAACAAAATCTACTCTTACACAAGATTTAGGATAGCATAAGCTATATAATAAATCTTTACAATTCTCCTAACCCTTGAGGACAACCAAGCCATATATCAATGTTAGAAATTGTTGCATGAATTTTAAAGATAAAAATTTTTATTCTTATTATTTGAGTAAAGAGAGAGCTTATTTTGTATATCTTTAAAATAAATAAATAAATAAAATCAAAAGTAAAAAATAAAAATAAAGAAAGAAAGAAAAGAGTAATGCCCAAAATAAGGAAAAAAAGGGAAAGAAAACCAACATTTTTTTTTATTTTTTAAAAAATATTAAAACAAATAAACAAAGCAAAAAAAAAGGCTCACATAAGCTCTAGTATAATGGCGATGCACTATAGGAACATCCTTGGCAAAAATCATGACGAGCTGTGATGGACGTGTCAGCCAAAACAAAAAGAATAATAAAAGAAGGCACAGACAAGCTCCAACTTGATGGCGAGTCACCAAAGGAACGTCCTTGTCAAAAGGAAATTTGGCAAGCAGAATGGTAGTGATACTCTGCTTTGATTGTAGTTCTCCTTTTCTTTGTAGTTTGCAACAATTCTGGTTCCTTTTTCCTCTTTCAGTAATTTGATTTCTTTGTACACAATCACAATTTTTTTGCTCTTATTCTCTCCTGCTATTCCTAAAGAGATCCTTTTTTTTTAATATTTGATCTATTTATATGTATTGAAAATATCAATTGACATTAAATCTCATTGATTCTAATTTGAAATTTGAGTTTAATGATGATTAACAAATTTGATTTGACTTAGATAGAAATGCCCAAAATTAAGATATCTGTTCAAATTTTGTTATATTTATCCTGATTTGATTTTCTTTTTCTTATTTTTTTTTTTGGGTCAAAATATTTTATGATTGGGCTATTCTTTTTTTTCAAAAAATAAATAGACCAATTTTTTTCTTCTTTTCTTTTTATTTTGTCTTTCTCTTTTTTTTTTTGGTTTTGGACAAAATATGGTATTCACAAAAATTCTGCCAAGAGAGAGAGAGAGAGAGGGGTAACAACACCCCTTAAAATTTCTAGAAAAGACAAACTCCAAACTTACAAGAAAAGGATGTCCTCTCGTTACGAAAAAAATAATATATTAATCATTAAAATAAAAGTAATATTATTATATGTTAAACAAATATGCTTTAATAATAATTCAATAAAATAGTATGACATAAAATAAATTTAATAAAATATTAGTTACTAATATATTAGGTACCAATTATTGTTACATATATTACAAATAGCTTTTCAATAATATTAGCTACTAATTAATTTAGCAAGAAATATATTTTATATATTTTGATGTTATTTACATATATTATTGTCACTTATAATTTAAACATAATTTATATATTAGATACACTAACAAATAATTAATTTATTGTTTAACAAATGTAACCTACATGGAGAGATGTTAACATATTAGATGCACTAACGATAATTAATTTGCTTTTAAAGAGATATAACTCATTTGGAGAGATATATTTTTTTAAAAAAATACGTATATCATAATTTTTAGTGATAATTATTTATGAGTTTTAAGAAATTAATATTTTATTAAATTATTATTCAAATATATTTATTTATATTTTTTTTGCTACAATATTTATTTACCATATAATAATATTTTTACTTTAATTATTAGTATATATATTTTAATAACGGAATGAAATGTTCATTTTTTATAAGTTTAGAGTTTAGTATCTTTTCTTAAAACCTCAAGGGGCATTATTGTACTTTTCTCAAAAATAGAAAAAAAAGTAAGAAACTTTAGAAAAGATGGGAAATTAATCTTTATTGACAATTAAAGCTTTCCCAAAATTTATGATATCAATTTTGCCATCCCAAAAATATACATTTAAAAAAAATAAAATAAAAGATGCACATCTAAATACGTGCATAAAAAAAATAATATGGAAGTAAAATAGAATCTTTCAACGTACTTAGTCTTTCTTATGAATATCAAGATTAAAAATATTCTCATCCTGGTCATAGTTAAAATGAAGGATATCACCGACACTTAGCTGTTGGTTAATACAAAATTTATACTAATTCACCCCCCTCCCCAAAAAAACAATTGGGCGGCTTGCCTGAGGAATGTATTGGATGTCATGCATATGCACCATTAGGAATACGCCACTTATCGATGGATTTCTTGATGGAAAATTGAATAAAATCTGTTGGAAAAAATTTTACCGATGGTATTACTGACAGATAGGATCCATTAGTAAGAAATGCATCGATAATAATAATAATAAAAAAATAAATATTACTGATAAAAAAATTTATCCGCCGGTAATTTATGTATTTATGCTGATAGAAAAAGTCCATCGGTATAATAAAAATAGTGTCAATAATAATAGTGTCAAAAACCATTGCTAACAGAATTAAACTGGCAATTTACTTATAATTACCGTTGACATATCTGTTGGTAATATAAAAATAATATTTTAATGTATATAATTAGTGACGAAAAATCCTTTGATGCTTAAAAGATTTTTTATTTTTTATTTTTTGGTTAAATTGTTAAAATTTGAAATTAGTATTTAAATTTTTAAATTATTATTTTAGTTATTTACAAATCCATATAAATAAAAATATAATAAAATATATAAAATACTTATAATTCTAAAAATATAAAATAGAAGAAATAAAATTTTTTAATTAAATAATAAATAGATATACAGTGTTATTAAAATAAAAATTGTTAATAACAGAAGAAATTAAAAAAATGCCACAGTGTAATTCTAAAAATAGGAAAAAGAATACTAAAATCTACGAATATTAATCATCGTCAATATCCAAAATGTTGTTGTCGTCTCTAGATGTGTGGTGGTGTGGAGGAAGTTGAGGCAGTGGAAGAGGAAGTGAAGGTGGAGGAGGCTATGCCCTGGATGATGAGCCACTACTTCACATTTACTTGAAATAGCTATACATGGTCGTTATCTTCTACTCTGTGGATTGTATATGCTGCGTTCACTACTCCTTATCCTTCTTATGGCACTTATACAGCTCCATGTACCTCTTGTCGACCTCCTCAAGTTGCCTTTGCACTGATAAATTCAATGCATAAACTTGATCACGAATGTCCTCCACATCAGTCATAACAGGCTCAACTCCAAACATAGAGCCTGGAGAATATGACACGTTATAAGAGGTCCCAATATCGTAAATTCACCCTTTGTAGTGGTTGCTGACCATCTAGGCCCATATCTCATCATCGCTATCAAGTGGGCCAATAGAAGTGCTCCTGTTCCCTTGTTGTGATTGGGCCTCAATTAGCCGTTAGATGAACTCATGCTATAATTGGAAGAGCAAAACAAATTAATTTTAAAGAAAAATAAATATAATAAATTAAAAGCATTGAAAACTAAAATTATAAGCACTTACATATGTGGTCTTTAACTAAGGACAGGGACTTGTCCTGTTTCCAAATGAAAGTCTCCCATAATAGCTCCTCCTGAGTCGGCGGTCTACTTATCGCCTTTTGCTACATTTCAAACAATTTTAACATGATTATATAATATTTAATATTAAAATTGAATAACTAAATGAGTAAAGGATAATATTTACCATAGTTATCCGTGTGCCTTCAATGGTAGTCGAGCCTTCAATTTGTTGCTAGCCATCTCGAGCTGATCCTATGCTCGTCTAAGCCTTTACCTGCTTCGCTTTGAGCTCGAGTGAGTCCTAGTGGGCCTTCAGTGCTTGAAGGATCTCATTTATGAGCTAATGGGTGTTAGCACTGCTCTCACCAGTGCCATGAAACATATTGTAGAGCGGCTTCTCGGCCTTGGTCCTTCGCCCTTGATAGATCGAAACCTTCTCACATTGATTAATAATGAATATATGCTGCATGCATATAACACAATTGTCAGCAAAATTCTAATAAATAATAATGCATAAGAATAAAAATCAAACTAATAATAAAAAAAATAAAAATATAATGATTATTTTACCTTCAACTCTCTCTACCATATCTACTATGTAGCCTTAAGGGCTTGTACAAACTAATATACGAGACGTGAATGTTCTTTTCAAATATCTCGGTAATCTTGTGCAACCCTGATTGTAATGGAATCCAACTGTGTTATAAACAATAGACTATTTCATGTATCTGTTAGTTAAATTTTTTTATCACAATTAAAAATTCATAATAAATTTAAGTTTGAAATTACTTACCAGGATTTATCATCTTATCTATGCTCCATGCGCTAGTTCATGGAGCCCTGTGAGGCGGTGGACAAGGAGACTTGAGCACCCTACGAACCAGACTAGCTAGAGGTAGGGGAAGGTGTGGAACCAGGTACAGGCAAGGTGTAAGTCTCACCTCCTTGAGATGGGGGTGGAGGTGGAGAAGGCGAAGGGGGGAATGAGGGCTAAGGCTTGGGCTCTCCATACTTAGGGTTATGTATCATAACAAACTCCTGGGTATATGGAGGATGATCAAGAGGGATGGAGGTAGTAGGAGTGGTGGAAACGGGAGCAATGGAGGTGGTGGGTGGAGCATGAGTGCTAAAGGGTGGACAATGCTTCATTGGTCTACCCCTACCTCATCCAAAACCAAATCCTGATCTTGCTATAAATGATCTATATAGCATGTGTATAAATCAATAAATTTATACAACACACATAACATGCATATATAACTATAAATGCCAAGAATTAAACTATAACACTGATATGCACAAAATTGTTTATTTCAAACAATATTATAAATGACCAACAAAATTTGGGCAGAGTCTCCCTTTATTTTAGGAGTCTCCATAGAAATTATTTCATCAATCAAATGCAAATAATAAACACATGCAGTCATACAAATTACTCAGTTAATCCTAAAAATCATTTTAGAGCGTGTCCTTTGACTTCACATCATGCAAGCATACAACACCACAGTACACAATCCAAATAATGGGAATAAACTCTTAGCCTTCCTCTAGTCATGCAATTCTATTCTTCTTTTTCAATCCTAGAAATTTTAAGTTTCTAATATTTCAAAAAATATAAAATTTAAAAACAGATACAATGTACATACCTTAAACTTCTCAAAATTCACTCCAATCAATCAATGCACCAATCACCAATTGTTCTAAACGAGATCTTTAACAATCAACATAATAAATTAAGTTAGTTAATTAACATAAAAACTAAAGCTTTGAGTAAAAAGAATGGAATAAAAAAGTGATTAAATAAAAAACTAAATTGATTAAAATACTTATTGACATACCACGAACATAATGGCAGTCGTAGGTGGCAAAATAGAAGCTCTAGCAGTAAGAAAATGACTTGCGGTCGTATGCGCGAGAGAGAGAGAGAGAGAGAGAGAGAGAGAGAGAGAGAGAGAGAGAGCAAAGCATAATGAGAAAGAAGAAGGAGACGTTCGCATTTTAACATTTTGTTTTATTATTATCGACTGATTTTCCATTGCTAATAATTTAATGAAATAATTCATTTCATTAATCACACATCCATCAGTAAAATGATAATGAAAAGAATTATTTCATTAATAATTGTATAAATAAAAAAAATAGAGTATTTTGATAGAATTACTCTTTTATAGGAAATTGTAAAACAATTATTATGAATAAATGAGAAAATAAGAGTAAAGGTAAAGTTGAAAAATATTAATTAATACTATTTTAAAACTCTCAAATGATAGATAATTATAGATAAAAAAATTTTGCTAAAAAAATAGCTATAAATGGATAGGGAAAGTAATTATTTGATTTGATTTTCTCATCATTGATAATGATCGAGCCAAATCCTTCAATTAATGTGTTTGTTGAGTGTCAATGAACCTTGTGTTGCATGCTTGTTTCATCAGTTCTATCCATCCGCAGTCGCTTCAAAAAATATGGGACAACTCACTCGTAGCTTCCAAGTCAAGGGGTGGATCTTCCTTTAATTACCGCTTGGTGATTGCCAGTCAATGCAACCATTATGAACTGCGATTAAAGTACCAAGAAAAGGGAATTAATATTGAACGGTTTCTTGTATGTGAATTTGTTACACCACCCTTAAATGTGAAGGCCATAAGTTGAGTAGAGGCTAGGATCTTATCATATTTTGCGCTAATACGAGAGCGTCATGTCATAAAACAGAAAGACACAATATTTATTACAATAGAACTTATTATTATAATACTCTTTGACTGTGAGAAGCATAAAAAATCGTAATCTGTTGAATAATTGACTACAAATACAAACTTGGTATTTATATTAATATTATGTACGTTTAATGTATCAACATGCCATATTAGGACTATATTATTTACTCAAGTTCTACCTCAAATATCTTTTGGGTGCAGTAAGTTTAGATTTAACAATATATGTAATATATTTTTTTTTAATCTAAACCATCAATATTTGTTATGCATTAAACTCTAATTAATCTAATTTTAGAGTTGAGTCAACTAATGGTAAATATCTTACCTTAATTTTTTTCATATAAGATGTTAAGTTCCATATTACTAAAGAATATGATCAAGATAGCTTTTATAAAAATTTAGATATCCTTCCAGCCTTGTCCAATGAGCTAGTTAGGATTGAGTTAGACCTATCAATTCTAAGATGATATTAGAGGCTATCTTATATTTTGTATTAGGCCACTCACAAATATCCAATCTTGTAAACTTCACACTTCAAGTGTTTATTTTTGGACATGAGAGAATGTGTTAGAGGCTCATATTGATTAGAGATAAGGCCTAAATACCCTTTTATAAGAGTTTGAGCAACTCTTCTCCTACGAGTTAACTCTTAAAGTTGAGTTAGACCACTCGATTCTTAAAACAAGACTTGAATTTGAGATCTCCTCTAAGAACAATAAGTGGCAAATCATTTAACCCAACCAAATGTTGATAATAAGTCCATATATAGTGATAATGGTGAGAAAGTTATGCTAAAAATATCATAAGTTATCGTTGTTTAAATTATTATTATCAGTTACATATTTTTTATTTTATTTTTATTTATAAAACCAATAAATTTAATAAACAATGGTAAAAATGTGCAATATGAATATTTGTTAGTATTTAAGGTATAGACTTAGAGTTTAGAGTTTAAGATTTAAGGTTTAAAGTTTAGAGATTATAATTTAAAAGTTTGAATTTATTTAATATATTAAAATTATATAATTCACTTATGGTATTATTTAATTAGATATTGTTACATTATTAAAATTTTTTATTATTTTCCAATAAAAACTTTTGACCATTTAAATAATTGTTACTAAACTTATTTAATAATATCATAACATCTCGTTTAATTAATAGTGTAAAAATTTACATAAAAAATTATTGACATTTAGCTATAGAATCTTTCCTTTAACCTAAATTTCTAAGTGTATAAAACAAATTAAAAATACATCAAAGATGGATAACAATCTTTAAAGATTTTATGCCTTACACAGAGTGTTTCATAATGTTTTCTCCAATAACAATTACAGTTCATTATGGCAGCTTTATCTTTTTGTTTTTAGCTGTAACATTCTCATAAAGTTACACCACAAAGTACCTGCCAACTCTAGTAAACACTCACAAAGCCTCTATCAGAAGTCAACCATCATTAAGCTTAATGAAATCCTAATAATGTATCTTGGATTGCGTATTAACTATTATATATCTTGTTTGGCTTATACGTCATGCACTGTGTTGTGGATCATAAAAGGATTTGTTTCCGCCTTTCTCCAATTCTCACCATGTGAGGGATTAAATTTGGATAAAAATGCACACATTTAAAGACTAATGAAACACTTGTCCAAGTCACAAAATCAGAATCCCAAATCCGCAAGCTTCTTTCGTAACTATGCCCCCCCTGCTCGCACAACAAAAGCATGTAAAATGTTGCAATTTAAGTGATTCAATATTTATTTCTCTTAAATAAGGTTTTAATTTCAAGTCTAGCATTAGGAGACTGTTACTCCTATAAATGATTGATTTGACTCGAATCAAATTAGTTATAATCTAATAAACTTTAAATACTAATAGATTAGACAAGAAAAGAAAAGAGACTAATTTATCTCATAGAAAATGTAATCATATAAATAGGAATATACTCGTGGTTGGCTTTTTTTAATTTTTTTTCATAATTTAAGTTTAATTTCTGTATTAAGTAAAAGATTATAATGTAACTCTCATGCTCGTACAATCAAATTATAATTAGACTCTATTAAATAGTTTAAATGAATCAAACCTTAAAAAAAAAATACTTTTTGATCTGAGATAAATAAATAAATAAATAAATAAATATATCTTTTAAACTTTGACACCTATCCAAAGCTAAAATGGCATGAGATGACCCTGATTCAAAAATTATTAAAGAGCAAAGAGAGAACAGAATAATGGGAATGCTTATATTGAAAGCAAGTGCTGTGGTTTCCAAAGAAAAGGAAAGTAAGGGTGGAATTCCGGGCTCCAAACTCTAATTACATGACTTGGTGAGTATTTCACCTTAGGATAGAATCATATTATGGGCCTTAGCAGTTATCACATCAATGAAAAGGGCACGTTCATCTCACCCTACCTCAAAACACACCCAACTCTGAACAACCACTTTTGGCATTTTGTCCTGAAGTTCGAGTCCATGTTTGATGTTCGGTTTTCTAGTGAAAATCGACCTCTCTTTGCCGACATTCCAAGGAATCTCTATGGTCAAGTATGATTGGACCCAATAAAAGAAGCTCTTTGAAAGAAGAAAAATATTTATTGACCAAAAAAAAAAGTAGAAAATGTTTTATTATATTAGTCGTTCTTTGAAAAAAAGTCATCCTTTGAAAAGAGAAAAATATTTATTGACCAAAAAGAAAATAGAAAATGTTTTATTATATTAGTCATTTTCCTATATGTTTGGTTGGAAAATTTATGGAACCTATATGCTGCTACATGAAAATAGTCATCTCCTTTCTGATGTTTCATTGCAGAACTCCAGTTTTCCATGCCATTTGGCATTTGCCTATGTGCCTAGCCAGAAGTTCACATGATCCTCATTCAATTAGCCATTATATTATTTACATATTTGTTCATTCCGATAATTAAATTATTTTATGCTATATGCTACCGTGGCTTCAGTTTCAAGAAAACAATTGGAAGGTTCTGTTCTAAAACTGAACTTTACACAAATGGTGTTGAATCGTGATGCCATCATGCGCATATGTAAATAATTACATTATATATATATATTTTAAAATAATTGCCTAGAAATGTAGATTTGAATTATTAAGTATATTTTTATAACTTTTGTTTTATCATTTCTCAAGTTATACTTTGCTCAACTTCTCACTGTGATGAAAAATGAGAGAAAATTGAAAGCCTATTGCGTGCTCTGTGCTCCGAGGTAGTGTATCATCTACAATTACCATAAACATCTTACAATTTGTATGAATTTTTTTTTTTGACTGTCTTGTAAATTACATATGTCACTTAAGCATAAGGTGCTGAAGTATAAATAAGCCCCATCTTCAATAACAACTGCATATATAGCCATAGTCCATAGAGTAGTTTGTACAAATGGAACCAATTTAAATTCTCTTTTCACCATTCTATCATGCCAAGAACTACACAGCATGGAGCCTTACAACTTGATCCATTTTACTTATGCAAATTGGGCAAGCACCTTTGTTAACTTTGATCTTATTCAAACAAGCCATGTAACCTGCCATATGGCCACAGGGTAGGCATGCACCTTCAGTAGGAATCAAGCTATCAGCTGTGCGAGTGAGAGAGGACTGAAGGAGGTTTAACCTGAAACCAGAAAGAGAGCATCAATATAAAATGAGGACATTCTGTTAAAGTTTAAATCATCACAGGCGAAATAGAATAGCACTAACAGCCAATGCGAACAAAAAGGTTATGCATGTAACCTTTTCTAACTAGTCATATTAGTCATCTTCCTATTTACTGTCCATTTCAGCAATTCAAATTTTCTCATTACACGAGTCATCAAACGTCCACTATAAAGGAAATCCTCACGTTTTTGCATACAATTATTTCATTTCTTGTTTAGTTATCTGAATGATAGATTTAAAACCCAATCGGTTGATAACTTCCCATCCAGTTTAAATGCCAGCTTTATCATCACAAAAAAACCAAATCTGCTTGATATTACAGCATGAAAATAATAAGCCAAAAATCATATAACTGTAATGTAATTATGTAATCAAAGTCAATCAATCTCATTCAACTTGCAATATATGGGGTAGGTATAATGTAACAAACCAGATTTGGCATCAGCAACTAAGAAATCTTCCTTACAATCAGCTAATGATAAAGCATTGAAGCATCAGGTTGCACAATTAGTCCACTATGATATCATCCCAATCAACATATTATTCTATTTCTATATGTCAAAAGGTGCTTCAAACATGATTTTACACACACTATTATCACCTAGATGAATATACAACAGCGCTCTGCATCCTTAAAATATGTCAATCCTTGCAAGTTAAACCAAAAATACAAAGATTGTCCAATTATGTACCTGACGGATTCCTCTGCACGCACTATATAAAGACTGGAGCTGCTGTTTGTCATCCTCTCTTCCAGAAGCAAGCCTGTACTTAGTCCCTGATAAAAGTAACCATCATCAGTGAACATATGATCTCAGCAAGAAAGACAAAAAGCAGAATGGAATGAAAAGAGAAACCAGAAGGATGAAAAAAATTCATAAAAGGGGTGATAGTTGTCTACAGAGTCTAGTCAAAATCAACAACTACCCTGGAGTATACGGCTAATGTGGCGCTATATATATACGCACATACCTTAACTGTTCTGCAAGTTGTTTGAGGAAAGCTAGTTATGACATAGTAGCAAATATAAAGTAAAGAACAATAAGAAGTCCTATTTACCTAGAATTGCATGCCATCAAATTCTTTCTGGAAGAAAAACATTTTTTGATTTATTCCCTAAATTTTTCAGGTCTAGACTCAGCAACTAGTAGTAAATCAACCAATTTGATGTTTTACTGCATCATTTCAGTGAGATCAGCAACGTCTACTAACCCAGTGAAAAGATAAACACTTCAAAATGCATGATTGTTGCAGTATTAGACCAGAATGCAGAATTTTTTCCATAAGCTGTTAAATATGTGTGCTTTACAATGAGTAAAATTAGAATATAAAGGGAAACCAAAACAAGAAATGGAAAGGAATTCAAAATTAAGAAAAATCAATGTCATGCATTCAAGGCATGGATTGAATACTACCATGAAATCATTTATCTACTATCCAAATAAAATGTTTTCCCTAAGAAAGTAAAGAGCTGCATTATCACCACGACAAAGCCATTCAAAAAATCTCAACTCGATAGATAACAAATGAAGCAAAATAACAATATCTAGTAAAAAGTATACCTGCAAGTGCTAAAAATATGAAGAACAATAACATACCAGAAAGTGCAATGGAAACAGAATGTCTAAATTAGACCATGTTGAAAAAGCAAATGAGAACTTTCTTCTGATGATATTTGTGACATTCTACTGCCAGTAATAGCCAAAAACAAGAAAAGCTAAGAAAGTAACTCACTAGAAACATTATCAAAAATTGCGAGTTCTGGATCACGTTGATCAAAAATAGGTTTCTCAATCTTGGACTTCCAAAGAGCAATGACTGTACGGGGTCGACAGTTCTGTTTGTATATCAGCAAAATAAAAAGGTAATCTCTTCACAGATATGCAGCTGTATCCAAAAATGGGCTTTTAACCTAAATATCGTACTCTTAGAAGACGAAATAAGCAATGAAGTTATTTAGGTACTAAGCCTACCAAATTGTGGTTAGGGTAATTTGAGGAATGTGTAGCTCCGAGTAGGGACAGGAGAAATTCTTGGGTGGTCCTAGAGCACTACGTAACTGTAATCATAATCAATAATATCATAGTATTGGAGGTGGGATCCACAAATTAGTGATGGATCCCATCTCTAATATTGTAATATTATTGACTGTGATCACAGCTACGTGGTGCTCCAAGACTATCCAAATATTTCTGGTAGGGGTAGAGCTATATCTTTTTTATAGAAGAGGCCAATATTTAATGGTTAAATTTATGAGAGAACATGGTATTTGTGTGTTTGAGAGAGTAATAAAAGGAAAATTTTAATTTTTTGGGTTGATGATACAAGACAATGAGAGGTAAAAAATTGACTTAAGTTGGTTGTAAGAGACTTGCTATTTGCTTTATTGTGAGAGATGGTAAGAGATAGTACTGTGAAGTATAAAAGAAGTTAAAACGTTCGCTTCTTAAGGAAGTAGGAGTAGTATTTTTTTTATTTAATTCAAAGAATGACATTTTGACAATTCAAGTAAACAATAGCATACTAAAAGTTAGTAATAGGACATTAAAATAAATAGCACAACTAAATATATATATATATATATATATATATATATATATATATATATATATATATATATATATATATTAAAGGGGGCCAAGTTAAAAAAGAAATAAAAATCTAATGAAAAATTGAAATTGTTGGGAGAGGCCATGGTCCCCCTTTAACTACAAGAGGAGAGCTGCCCCTGGCTCCAAGAACATAATGTGCATAAAACTATAGTTATAAGATCATAAGATTTTGTAGAACCACTTATTGGCATATAGACAAAACGTGTCAAGAATCTTATAGAGATAGTAGAAGTGATAGATCTTATGGTCCGTCATACCCGCTGGGTAGGATATATCACAATTTCTAACTTCAAAGGCACTTCAGATTCAGAATATGGCACAACGACTACCCAGCTGCAAGAAACAACCTTTCATAAGAACAAGCAAGTTGAAAATTCATTGAAATAAGAAAACATTTAGAGCTCTTTATACGCATAGTGGGCATGTGATTATCACATAAATGTTCTTGCAGCAAAACTATTGGCATGATTAACAAGAAATAATAACTTCATATCAAAAAACAAGAAATGGTAACTTTAAAGATATTGCACATACACATATCTGGATGCCAGCCAAGGAGTTACTGCTTCAAGAAACCATGGACCGCAAAACTCTCTCATCAAACCCGAGAAATAGCAAATATGATTCTAAAATCAACAACATTGAAAACACTCATAATTACTCAGCCATGAAAGACATGCCAATTCAAATAAGCTTAACAGGTAAAGTTTCCAGATTAGTATTGGTATAGCAAGTACAAACCTCTATCGCACGGACAATATTTGTGCGCCACTCGGATCTAGCCACATCCAGCGGTGTTTGATGATTATCGTTCCTCACTAGAACAGTGGCTGAAACATCAGTGAAAAGAGTTCACTATATTAGTACCTCACTGGTTCACAGTACGTATAACATATGATACAATGCAGCTCAAGTCTTGCAAAACATGTTCAATCAATGAGAAGAACCTCTGTGAGAAAGAAGCAACTCAACAATCTGTTTTGAACCTCTTTTAGCAGCATGATGCAAAGGAGTACCCCCATCAGGCCCTATAATATAAGGAATTCAAGACAAAGCCATGTCAAAAACCAGCAATCACAAAAACTTAAGCTATTGTATTAAGGCAAAGGAATTAATTTTAGAGTGAATTATACTGATCTCTCCTAAAGTTCAATATAATTACAATCAGCATCTTTTTGTTTATAAATAATACACTGACCAAAGTGAATTAGAATGATGCTGAATGTAATTACACTAAATCTCAAGGGAGGTCAATGTAATTTACCCTTAAGTTTATTATTACTCTACAAAGCCCTTACACTAGAGTCTTTTGAGTTTAAAATGTACTAAAACTGAACTTTTCATTTAGAAGAAAGCTAATAGCAACGATCGAAATATAGATCAAATAGTCATAGAAGCTTTAGTATCATGTCACAATCAGCTATCTAAAATCTTAAGTTGTGACCTATGGATTATTTCATTGATCAATTACATTATGGACTTAATTTCGATGCACTATCGGTATAAAATATTTACACAACTATTCAATTGAGATATTGTCATATCATCAAAATAATTTGATTCTTATTATAACTATCTCAAAAGTTATATATATAATAACATATAATTAATTGATAATGTAAAACACTTTATGCTAAAAATGAAACAAAATTAATCTCTTAAGCTATACCATATTATATTTAATTATTTTAAGATGAGGCTTGACATATCATGACATTATGCTATTCTCAAAAGGCAGACTTACCCCTACGATATGCGTTGACATTGGCACCCAATTCAATCAAGCACTTGGCAACATGAACGAGAGAAAGGTCCATGCAAGCCAGTATTAAAGGGGTCTTTCCTTCTTGGTCAGTCCACTGCAACAATACATAGTATCACTCAAAACACACAACAGTAAAAAGCAAAAAAAATTTAAAATAAATAAATAAAAACTTGTGACGACCCATGAGGCTAAAATTCTTGTTCTCGAATACCTCAAGGCTAACACCTATTTTGTGAAGTGCTCTAATGGCTTCCACGCTTCCTGTACGAACCAGCTCATAGAGCAACTCGGCGTCTGAACGTTTCTTTTTCATAGAGTCAAGCTGTTGACCCATGAGTATCTGAAACAATGAAGTTTTGGAAGATTTTAGAGATATAGGATAATATAGAGAGCTACCCAGACACGTTCCTGAACCAACAAATTTAAACTTAGTTGAGTGGGGGGTTAGATGAGTGAAAGCGTGATAGAGAAGTAGCGAGTCTAGTAACTTAGAGTCTAAGTTTTGTCTTAAAGAGCCAGTCAAGGTCAGTGCCGATGGTAAGAAGTGATCTCGTGTCTTTTATGATATAAGTTTGGTTTCCTTATAATAATCTTTTTAGTGAACAATTATATAAATCTCAAATCTCATATAAGTATTGTCTGCGTCCTAGAGTTTTATCTTGCTTTTGATAGGATGGTCGGCACGAAACCTACTTAAACTTTTTTTATTAAAAAGAACAGAAAAGTTTAGATTCCAAGGACTTCTCTTTTTGAAAAGAGTCTTTTAAAATAGTGAATATTTCTTTATTACTGATTGGTTTTCTGTGTTGTCTATGATATATCTTATGAAGCATGGCGTATCATGCACTTTATAATTTAAGGGTAAAAATATGATGGTATCTTGATATAGCTAGTTATCATGGGTGGATTCCAATAGTTTCCCAAACTCCCAAACCCTTCCCCTCCTCCCTCCCTTGCCTGGTCTCTTCGTCGAAAATCCACCGTCCTCATATATAATTAACTGTTGTGGATTCCTCCTGGTCCTCTTCTTCCATCTTTTTTCCTTTTTTTTGGTTTTGGGAATATTTCCATTGTTGTCTGCTAAATAGGAGACCGTTCCATTTCAATTCCAGTATCTGCGCCTCACCTTGAAACGGTTTATGGTGTTCCTTTGATTTGATTGTTTTGGTTTTTGATTTATGAACAATTTGTCGAAAAGGGAGTTCTTTAATTAATTTTCTAGCTACCAATACCGATACCATTCACTGGGACTGAGATTCATGATTGCTCCAACACAACAAGGGAAGGATTTCCATTTCTTTAGCATTCAGCATTATAGCTCATCTGAAGAGGGATTTTTTACCAAACTGCCACTGTTATCGAAACTATTTACTAAACTGCTCCCCTTTCGTTCACATTGGAATAAAATATGATATCGTAAAATCGTCTTTATAGTTGGCGAATCCAACGTGGAATCGCCATTGTGTCTTACTGATCATTTGATCTTCAACATGATCCAACCTCCTACAGGTCATACACCTAACTCCTAGTTACCCTAGGAGTATTTGTATGATATTCTACCTCATCTAAATCTTATATAATTTAAAGAGTTAGATCATAGTACCTCTTATTTCATATCAAGTTCAGGAGATTTTGGAATAGAGTAAAATTGGGGTGTGAGTGTTGATGGAGAGTAGGGTGGTTAGAGATACTGAAATGGTGATCTACATGGAATCACCTTGAAGATTGGAGATTTTTATGTAAAATTGCTTTTATGGTTAGCAAATTCACTAGGGAATCGCCTTTTTGTTTACCGAATCCTAAGAATATAAAGGTAAATCCATGTAGGATACGCCAAGCACAACAGCGATTCCACATTGGATTCGCCATCCATAAAAGCGATTCCACGATATTATATTTTATTCTAGTGTGGACGAAAGGGATGCAGTTTGATAAATAGTTTTGAAATTGTGGTATATTGGTAAATAGTTTCGGTAACAGTGGCAGTTTGGTAAAAAAGTTGAAGAGATATGAAGTTAAAATTTATCTGTATAATCCTAAAATTAAATAGAATTTTTTGGGATATTTCAAATTTCTATGGATATATTTTGATTTTTTTTAAAACATATTTAATTACAATTCTAAAACTGATTACAATTAAAGAATTATTACAATGCATCACAAATGATTGATGTATTGATACACAACTAGATCTCATCCATTAGTTTACAAGACCAAAGACCATGCTAGAAATCTCCTATGCACACATTTAAAGACTAATGAAACACTTGTCCAAGTCACAAAATCAACATCCCAAATCCTCTAGCTTCTTTCATAAATAAACTTACTTCTCGTATGGGTCCCCCACCCCCTTAAATGTGAATACTCTACTTTTTATTATTTTAAAGGACTGATCTATCTATGCTAGAAGAGCTTTCCTATTGTAGTGGGTTGACCCCATTCAAATTAGATTGATTGGAATCCAATAGACTTTAGATATTGATGGTTTAGAGAAAAAAAAAAAAAAAGAATTGATCTACATTGTAGAGAATATAATGATGTAAACCAGAATAACTCATGTGGTTAGTATCTTTTTTTTTTTAAAAATTTTTAATTTGCCATAATTTTTTAATAGGTCATAAATAAGTACTGTCTCTAATTCACATTATTTGTCACTTTAATCATATATACAAGAATTAAGAAACTCAAAGTCAAAGCTTAATGATGAAACATGTTTACTAAAATATCTTTCTTCAATATTTATTGTCAAATTAATTCATTCTATTAATGTCACACTATATTTCATTATTAATGGTGTGCTTAGAATTATATGAAGAGTTGAATTGGAAAATTAACAATACATGCTTTATTGATATATAAAAATGACTTACAAAATAAACCAAAATTTTTGTTAAAATCTATACTTATATAAAGGGGATTCCCTTTAGTAAGTACCTTTTGATCTCTTTAAATTATATTGAAATAAATTTTGAATTCTATAAACATATTTAACTAATATCTATGTATAATCAATTAAATATAAATGAAAAAATAGATAAAATTGTCAAAAAAATCCATTAATTGATCAACTCTTATTATATACACTTTGAAACTACCCACTAACTGCTACAAACTACTAACATATTTTTATCCTCTTTTAATTTTAATTTATTTATCATAAAAATGAATAAAAAAATTTCAAAATTTACATTAAAAATAAGAGTTTAATTGGTATATACTGACAGTGTAAAATAATTTTACATTGTCAACCCATGAAAATAGGAGAAAGTGAGAAATTATGATAGGTCCCTCATTATAATGGATGGTTATTTGTATGAGTTGATACTTTCTATTATTTTTATTTGCTAACAGTATAAAACTGTTTTATACTATCGGTACATTTAAATTAAATTCTAAAAATAAAAAATGCGGTTTCCACTAGTGACAAATAAAGCATGTCGGAGTTAATATTTATATAAATATCAATGAGCACAAAGAGTTTATTAAGGAAATAAGTAACGCAAACTTTTGAAGTGAAAATGTGAGTTTGAATCACAAGAAAATAATTCATGTGAGGAAACTATAGAACTCTTATGCTTTTACAGTTATGCTATAATTAATTTCGTAAATAGTTTAAATGAGTCAAACTTATAAAGATATATTATGATCTAAAATAAGCTAATATCTTTTAAACTTTGACACCCATCATATGCTAAACTGGCACTAGGTTACCCTCATTCAAAGATTATTAAAGAGAAAAGAGAGAACAGAAATCATGAGAATGCTTATATTGAAAGCAAGTGCTATGGCTCCCGAAGAAAAGGAAAGTGAGGGTTGAATTTGGGGCTTCCAATTTGAATAGCGCATTTTACAATGTACCTTGTTGTTTATGGTGCATAATACATCTTGTGATGATCCAATGACTTAGATCAGATGGTGCAGCGATGAAACCAATATCTATGGTACACCATAAAATATCTCTCTCTCCCATCCTTTCTCTCGATTTCTCTCCCCCACCCCAGAAGCACCCCCAGCGCTGCAACCTCCACTGCCCTTTTAATTTTGTATCTGTTTGTAATACTCTATGATTGCTTTGGTCATCTTTTCCTTTTTCAAATTTTGTTTGTTTCTTTTATTATCAACAGAAAAAAATAAAATAAAAAATAGATTCTAAGTGTGTGCCCTGTACATTCCCCATTTCCTTTAAACTATTTTTGAGCTTCTTCTTTCACCTAGTGCCCAAATGTTGGCGTTCTGTTTTTCGATTTTATATAAAACTTAAAAGTGCTTACTTAATTGCATTTGGTTGTTGTTGTTTTGGGCAGTTTCCAAGATGACATTGTTGCAGGTTTCAACAAACAAAGAAGAAAGGAACTCTGGTGATTGAAAGAAAATGAAAAAGGGTTTCGTTTTTGTCTGGTTAAACAGCACGTGCTCTGTTCTGCGTTATGGTGTTGAACCCTTCATTGGGTTATAGGAAGAATGGACACAGCACCGATTTGAGACTATGAAAAGCTTTGAAAGCTGTAAGACATGTGCAACATATAAAATTTGAGATAAACATAAGAACACGAATCCGGAACTAGAGTTGAGATATCAAAGTTTGAAGAGTCTGCATTAGTTATGGTTGATGCCAAAAAATACTGACATTTATATAATTAATGTGGCATCCTATGTTGGTAGAGATATTCAAAAAGTAAAAGCGAAAAATTTGTAGGATGAAGGCTTACCTGATGGTGTTCGTTGGAGTACTTGTCCAACATTGGTTATGTCAAACCATTTTTAAGTGTTTGTGCTTCGTTGATTAGAATTCTTTGTATTTTGAAAAACATGTGTACTCATGGGGGATTGCTCCATTCTGATAGATTTTCTTGTTTCTATCAATAGAGAGTGACAGGTGGATGGTGTATTCATATCCAAATTGTGGAATTTTTTCTCCTAATTACAACAGCATTTATTACATATTCATGTTCAATGGAACTGAAATGTACACTTTCCTGCATTGTTTTCCTTTTGTGAAAAGCTTTGGAATTTTGTACTTAATGTTTGGCATGTAATGCTAGAGATGACAAAATGGGTCGGACTTACTAGATTGACTTACACAACCTGCAATTTTTGGCGAGTGGGTTGATATTTTTAATTCGCAAAAAAATTTCAATCCGCATAACGCATTGTGCTTGACTCACGAGTTGAAGTAGGGTGGGCAGGTTTGACCTGTGAGTCACTTTTTTTTTTTGTTTTCATCTTTTTTTTTTTTCACACAACACATTCAATATTTGAACTTCTTGTTAGTCCCCCCACACACATGCTCAAAGGATATTGATAAATTAGGTAATTAGATTTTTTTTTTTAAAATTTGTGTGAATGTTATTTTATTGCATTTAAGTAAAAATTTCCATTTGTTTTGAAAAAAGATGAATTAATTCATTTAATTTTTTATTTTTTTTATGAGCCAACCCACTGACTTGTACAAAGATAGGGCAAGTTAGAATATTCAACCAAAATTATTAAAGCAGATTGGCCTGTCCAGCTCCACTTATGGCTTGACTAACGAGAGATCAAGCCTAGGGTGGAGTGGGTTGGCCAACCTACTTTAGTATTTTGGGTTGAATATGCCAACTCACTTTGTTTTTGTGCAAGTGCGTCAAGGCAAGGTGGGTGCAAGTTGGCCCATTTGCCAATGCTATGTAATGTAGTTGATCACTTTTGGATTTCTAAGCTCAAGTTTTTTCTCTTTCTATCTTCAGCCCCTACTCCTCACCCATGCTTAATGCGCCGCCGTCGAACTAAGTTGTTGTTATAAGCAAGTAGAGAAGAAGTTCCCCACCCATTATAGCTAATGCTATCACCTGAACTTTCCTAACCGTTGGTGTTAATTGCTTTAGACTGAACAGATGTGCCAGTAGTAGGTTGAGAGAAATCAAGCAATGACGTGTTCGAGTGAGAGAAGACTGAGAAAGATTTAACCTGAATCCAAAAAGAGAATATCAACATAAAATGAGGATATTCCATATAAGTTTAAATCATTGCTGATGATATAGCATAGCGCTTAACCTTTTCTATCTACTTATATTCCTCATTGTACTATTTATCGTCCATTTCAACCATTCAAATTTTCTCATTACACAGTCATCAAACGCCCACTGTAAAGGAAATGCTTGCATTGTGGCATACATTTATTTCATTTCTTGTCTAATCATCCAAATGATAGATTTAAACTTGATTGATTGATAATTTCCCATTTGGTTTAAATTTAGGCTTTGTAGAATATATTCTGATACCATATTATAATTAAGTAAACCTAGCTCAATGTTGAAAACTATCTCATAAAAAGAGAATTATCTAAATATTTATAAAGACTATCTAAATAACATCTTTAAATGATGTGGGGCAAGAATAATATAGTGTAAGTCAATCAATCTCATTCAACTTGCAATTTAATCATCCTCGTAATCAGCCAATGATAAAGAGTAAGCATTGAAGCATTCCACAATTAATCCACTATGACAACATCCTAATCAATATATACTTATATATCAAAAGGTGCTTCAAACATGATTTTACCCACACTATTATCTCCTACATGAATATACAACAGCGCACTGCATCCTAAAAACATGCCAATCCTTGCAAGTTAAACCAAAAACACGCAAATTGTCCAATTGTGTACTTGTCGGATTCCTCTGCATGCACTATATGAAGATTGGAGCTGCTCTTTGTCATTCTCTCTTCCAAAGGCAAGCATGTACTTAGTCTCTAATAAAACTAAGGGAAAATTACACTTTACCCCTGAAGTAATGCGCATTTTAATCTTTGTATTTTAAAAGTGTGTAAATTAATCTCCTAAATTTTTTTAAATATTTAGGTCATATACAAATCGATCTCTTGAACTTTTCTAAATGTGCAACTTGATATTCTAAATTTTCTTGAATGTGTATTATTTTTATTAATAATTAATAAAAAAATTAATAGAAAGATTAATTTACACGTTCAAAAAAGTTACAAGAAGTTGATTTATATATTTTTAAAGTATGAGAATTAAAGTACATATAATCTATAATTCAGAATGATAAAGTGCATTTTTCCCAATAAGTAACTATCATCAATCAACAAATGATATTAGCAAGGAAGACAAAAAGCAGGAAAGAGAAACCAGAAGGATGAAGAATTCAGAAAACACAAATATGTGAGAAATGAGAAGAGCATTCTCACCCTTTGGATTATATTGTATGGTGGAGATTAGAACACACACTAGAAAGCTCATGTGACCCAAAATTCTCAAACCCAACACCCACCTCTTCTCCCCCGTCCTCCTCCATGGCTGCTAGGAGTGTGCATGGGTACGGTCTACCAGCGAACCTGAAGACCCGACCTGACCCGTGTGTCAAAAAGAAAAAATCGGTTCGGGTCGGGTATTTGAGTAAAACCCGAATGACCCGTCCAATATTCGGTTCAGGTAATGGGTTTAAAAAATTAAATCCATTACCCGACCAGAACCCCAACTTTTTTTTATAATAAATAATAATTTATTCACTTATATATTAATATACAAAAATATAATTATACATATTGACTCTTAGATTAAGTTAATATATTAGTGTATAATTAGATTTATTAATGATTGATATTGTATAATGTATAATGTATAATATATTTCATGGTTATGATTATGAAATTATCAATTATGCATGTAAATTTTTTTAAAAATATATTTGATTATATTCGAATTTCAAAAACACAACTTAAAGGTTTCAAAATGTCACAAAATAAGGTGTTTCAATATATTTTTTATCTATAAAAAAAAAGAAATTGACTACCTACCCAAATACCCAACCTGATCTAACCCGAAAGTTTTTGAGTTAGGTTGGTTCGGTTTGGGGGCAAAAAAAGGCAAAAATCTGACCCGACCATATTTAATTGGTTTGGGTATGTTTTTCTCGTAAACCCGGCCCAATTGACCCGTGCACACCCGTAATGGCCGCCACATCCATGTCCAATGCTGGCTTCCTCTGGCCTGCTTCTCCCTCTCCACCCACTTCTCCCTATAGTTCCTCATACTCGCATGCCAGCAGTACCAATCCCTTTCCTCCACTGGCAAAGTTGCTCCTATATAAATTTGCATCGTTATTCTTTGTAAGGTTCGATCCAGGAAGCCAGAGACATGGGAATTTTGGGGCGTTCTAATAAATTCTTGAACAGGCAATAAATAATCATCAATTTCATTAGAATTGAATTGAAGTGTACTCTTGAACACGGGATTTTGGTGACACTGATTGCATTCCTCTCTGTTTTGTCAATATTGTCTCGCGCTTGCCTTCCGCGGAATTGAATTGGAATTTTTCAAGTTGGTTCTTTAGCTATTGCCATTGATTGGTTATACAATTTTGTCCGTTTGAGTGGTTTGATAATAATCCTCCCAAGTCTCAACAGTAGCAATTAGACAAACTCACAAAAGTTAAAAGCAAAAACCAATCTTTTGGGTAGGAGAGCCAGAGTTTTAAAAGGGTCATCGTGGGACACAATAGACATGGAAAAAAGAATCGCGGTGGCATCAAACATAGCAGTCGTTGTGTGGTGGAGGAAAGGGGCCGGCGCTGGAGGAAACAAATTTAAGAGAGTTGGGTCACGTGAACTTTCGAATGTATGTTCTAATCTTAACCGTACAATACAATCCAAAGTGTGAGAATGCTCTTTTCATATCTCACATGAGAAACTTATTCTCACGTTTGAGAAAAAACTTATTGAGCTCATAATGTTTTAATTTAAACCAGAGTCCTCTAAAATTAGAAAGGTTGTAAAGTAAAATAGATAAGGAAGTATTTATTCTTAAATTATTTTAAGAAAATCTATATATAATAGAAGTTATTGATGTAAAAATGAACAATTTCTTACGTTCTTACTTTATATCTATTGTCACTTTATCCAAATCCAATTGTGTCATGGGCTTTTTTTTCTTATTTAAAACAAATAAAATGGAATAAAGGAGGGGTGTTTGGGTGGCGGGAAAGTGGAGAAGTTCTGGGGTGTTTTTCCTTCTGCATTATTTATGGCTTTACATAAACATATATAAATGTGGTAACTTGGGTAAGCATCAAGTTCTGAGTGTCTCTTCATCAGAATTTTCGTCAGATAGGCTTTGTGTGTGTTCTTTTATTGGCTGAAATTAATGTTCCATTTTCCGGTTCCCTTGTTGTTTCCATATGCTGTGTACACTGTTGTATATATATGGGTTTTAGTGTGTCTTAAATTTAGTTTGCCTATATGTATTTAGCTATGGAAGGAGCTCCACATTACTCATGAAAATGTTTTAATAAGCATTTATATATGATAGTACTTAATTGATAAATACTTTATGGTATTGAAGTAGTATTGTGGACTTGGGCCTTAATTAAATACATGTGCACTCCACCCCGCCCCGTCTCGTCTCATCCGCGCACGTGTGGGCCTACCAAACTTTTACTACTCATACAAATTTTATTTTTAATTTTTAATCAAATTTCCATTTTATCGTTACAGCTCTTTAATGTTTCAATGGCTCTTTTTCTGACCGTTATGCAATGGCTAGTTTGCAAAGCATCATCTCCTCATTCTCACTCTTCTGCGCAATAGAAGTCACCCCCACTGCTTTTGTTGCATTTTCTACTACTTGCAAGATCTGCTGCTCAACATACCGAGATCATTGTATGGACGAGTTTCTGTGGAGACCCACGTCTAATCCTGGAGGGTTAACCGTCAACTCCATTCCACCGAGCATAGCTTTAGGTAGGGCAGAATTAAACCCTTAAGGACAGTGCTCTGCACGATTCATGGTAACCTTGTTCTACTACTTCTTATTGTTGCTGTCATTTTATTTTTAGTATTTAAAGCTAGAATACTAGTGTTCAAAATTATTTTTAACAACATACACATATTTTTATGTACACATGTCCAAGCGCTGTGCATGTCTGATGTTCATAAACATGTCGAATTTCTGCATGATTGTATGTTGCTAACCATTACTCCTGACTGCTATATTTGAAATAAACCATAGACTTGCTTTTGATTACCATCAGCTTGAAATGGCTTACTAGTGGGTGGAAGTGAAACCCGTGCGTGCATGAAATGTATGTCATGGGATATATCTGCAACGTGCTTCCTTAGGGTATATAATAAAGATCTAAAACGAAAATTTTGTAGTTGTCAGCTTTTATATTTAAAGAAAAAACAGCAGCTCATCTCTGATTTGGTAAGTCTAGACCACATTTTTCTTGTATAATGATATAGCGATTGTTCCATATCTGGAAACCTGAAATATAGGGAAACTTATTTCAAGTCTTGAAGTCAAGTGCCAAGCCATGCATTTGTGCATTATTGTTGCTACCACACATTTTAAGTTGGTAATTAAAATCTATCGATCATTAAATGTGACTTGTATGTTGCTACCACACATTGTAAGTTGGTAATTAAAATTCTTTATACATGTTTTTGCTGTTTACTTCAGTGAGATTTTTGTGGTTCATAGTTCTTAGTACGTATGGGGAGAAAGTGATTTGTCAAGTCTCTTATACCATTTTCCGAGGATTAAAGATGGCAAGGGTCCACATTGTGCTATTATGAGTGGCCTGGTGCCTTTGGTGAGAGATTAAGTGTTCTTCCTAACTTCTTTGTGGAACTTGGCTGATGGCTGGAGCCTAGAAGGATTTTCTTCATTGGATATTGATAGAGATTGCCGTGCTTATTGCTCAATTGGTGTGTAACTTAATATTGATGTGATACATAGAAGTGAATAAATTATGCACCACCACGATGATTAATCCTTGGTCAATTGGCTTCCTCCACTATCCAGGTTTGTTTCATGAGTGAGACTGAAGCGAGAGAGTATAGATTCAAAATATACTAGTTCTTTTGCATGCGATTTAAAAAAGAAGAGGAAATAATTGTGTTGATTTTGTTTGTATAGTTATATTCAACTTACCTATGCATATAATATGAGAAAAATGAACAAACATATTAATATCTCGTATAATGCAGAGAGACAGCATAGCTTTGACTGCTCGGGAAGAGAAGCTCAAAATGTGCATTTAGATGCTATGCAACAAGAAGTACAACTTCGCTTTGGTGTGCACATATTTGATGCTTCCATATTTGTTCATGCCTAAAATATTGGACTTGCATTTTCCCTTCCTATGACAATAACTTGAATGACAAAAAGTTGAAAGTTACGCTAGTTGTATAAATATATAGTATCATGATTGTTACCGCTTCTCAAAGAAAAATGCAAGATATTCATAATTTTTACCGGAATATATATTTTCAAAAATAGTGTGATATGCTTATTGGTCATATTACTTTATTTCATTTAATGCTTATTCTTATTTCTGTAAAAAATTTTGAAAATGTTTTTAGTTATGTAGCACTGTCACTTCCCAAAATCTTGCAGGAAAGCACTGAGGAATCCTAACAATGCATATTGTCTGAAAGTAGCTCAAGGGGAAGCTTATATTTCTTGAAGTTTGATATAGCTTCCAGATTATTCTCTTGTTGGTTTTAAAATTTAGCTTTTTAATATTATCATGGATACAATCTTGTGCTTGCAACTATAATATAGCAATTGAAGGAAGAACTAGAGCGCCTGCAGATAAAAACTTGGCATGACTAGTAATCCTCCTTATGGTGTGCTGCTCCCTCAGTATTATCCCCAGTTAGCCCTGCATCAGCTTCCTACTCTTCCACCCCAGCAGATGGTCCCTCAGCAACCACAGTTTGGGATGCCGCCATCGCCACCACCGCCTCCTCCCTTTGGTTGTAGGTGGGACAATCATCACAAGCAAGCTTCTGAAGGATATGTCATCTTGTTGTTCAGTGTCCTTAGTTCTTTATTGTTACTGTTGTTTGTGTTTTACGGTTTTAGCCTTTTAGGTTGGAAATATAGCCTGTTAATGATGATGCACTTTCTGTGTTTCAAGGTTGAAACCAGAGTCCATATATTGCATGTTCTACAATTCTATCTAGGATGGAACCATAATTATTTTGATATGGTGAATGAAAGTACCTTGTTGAGTATAGGCAGGTTTTGGAATTATGGTTGTTCATGACAGGCCCATTTCAATAACTCACTCAGCCAGCAACTTATTAGGTCAAGCTCAAATTTTAAATTTTTGGATTAGGGTTTTTTAAAATGAAAATCTTTTTATAGACAAAAACTCTATCACTTTCTAGCTTTAAACAAATTCTCACGAGGACTGCGAGTTGGCCAAAAATTTGCCCAGCCCAACACTGGTTTAGCAGTATCACTTAAATGATGTGGAAAGCCACTTATGATTTATTAATATGTCAAATAGGGTTTATATTTTTTAAATAAATTAAAACACTATGAATATCTAGGTAACTACATGGGTTACACCAAAAAAAGGAAAGTACATGGGCAAGGCAAAGTGATTGTTTTACTGTGAATATCCAAATCTCCAGTGGGTGTGGTCATTCTGATAGTAAATGACGAAGTGGTAAATCGTTGGATATTCTAGGATGAACATGGTCAGTTTCATAACTGAACGTTTGGGATTCGGGTAATAGCTACATGGTTCTTTTTCCTGTATATATTTGAAGGAGGCAAGTAGTATCGACGCTTCTAGTGAATGGTATATTGCGGGTTGGTGGAGTACATGCTGTGCTAAATTTCAGAGAGACAAGAAAATGGGTGATGAAAAAAAATTTGATGGAGAGACCAACATTGGTGGTTGGGATGAGTATGGCTAGACTCTTATTGCATGTGGCATACTTGAGATTCATAATAGGAAAAGTAATCTTTGGTGATTTAGCATATTCTCAGAGTCGTGAACTGTGATATTCATAGTCTGACAAGAAAAAGAGGGAAAGTGAGGACACAAAGATAAGAACTCAAAGGTTTGCTCCGAAAGGTGAAAAATAAAATAAAAATCAAACCTGCTAGGGATAGATCACATAAAACTTGTTGACTCATTCTTTTCACTTCATTCTAGCACTGGATTTCAGGCAAAAATTCCGGCGGAATAGTATTTTTCAATTCTCACTTTTGAGAATACAAATTGTAAAATTTTGACTCGATGTATTTTGAAAGAGAGCCTATTAATAAACTCATTCATTATTGCAGCAACTCCGGCATCACGTAGTTGACCCAGTAAGTAATCTGCATTCACTATGCACTTCTGCACGTCTTTCTTGAGTGCTATTAAGACCTTTTTTTTGGCAGAGCATACCAGAAGAAGATTGCAGAGCCTACTAGTCACCTGTGACTGTGGCATCCCTTGAAGCAATGACTTCAACATCTCTGGATAGGGTATTGATGTATTATAACTGGGTTATTACAACACCACAAGGAATTGGGCATCCCAAGAACTTATGTCCAGAAATAGCTATGCTTCATGTTGGTTTCTTGAATCTCATCCTTTTAGCCTATACAATCACTATACACTATTATAAGTTGGAGCCATAATTATGAATCATTATTTGTATCCATGCATAATTGAACTCGCAGAAAAAAAAAGGTCTAATTGATTTTAGATAAGATAGCACGTTCAAATAGCATAAAGTTAACCTATCTATATATAGAATAATTGTGGTAAACATATATATCAATGTGTTTATATGGGATTTTTGACATAAAAGCATTACTCAATCATTGATATTAAACTATTTGATTTTAAATCTTAGAAGATCGGGAAAGGGAATCACTTCTCTCAATAAGGTTAACAAGGTTTCCAATAAAGTGTACTACTCAATTATGTGGTCGAAGAAGAGTGTAGAATAAAGAACAAGTAACTTTGATTAAACTAAATAAAATATACGTACAAGAATGTAAATAAAAGCAGTAAAATAAATGAAATGAAATACAAACTGAATTGAAATAATAAGAATTGAAAGAAATAGAAAATAAAATGAAAAAGACGATGATTGTTACTTAAAGATTCCCTGTTATTCCATAATGTGCTGGGATGTAGAGCTTGAAGCTAAAAATGAGTGTTTAATCATGCCTTATACAAATGACCTGAGGTCTTATTTATAGACAAATCCTAAGCCTACTCAATAACCGCTCTCACCATATATGCCACATTTTGATTGCTTCGAGGTGGAAATAACAGCTCCTTAGCTAGCTTGAGCATGCACCCACGTCCCTCATCACGTAACTTGCTACTAGCAGTGGTGCCGAGATCTCCGAAAACGTGCATCATGAGCTCTGGCACACATTCTTCAACACGTCGAACCTCTTCATTATCGAAACATCTCATTATCTTTCCACTTTTGCTAAGTCCAAGAACCTATATGTACTTGTGCTTCGACACTTCTTCTATTAACGCCCGCTATAAGTTTGAACATGCTTCCTCGACACCCCTTCTGTCATCATCTTCGACGAGTCTGAATATCCATCTTCGACAATCATTGCCTAAGCCGTAGGACTCGAACCACTTGCACAGGATATGTTCTTTACCTCGACAAGTCTTTCTTAGCTTTCTTCACCATGGTTTTGACACACTTCGTTTTTGCATTTTGACAAGCAAGTCATCTACCTCATTTTCTTGGCTCTAAACCACTAGGTCTAAACCAAATCCTTCCATCACCTCAATCTACTCAAGAGATTTTATTTGTTTGTCGAATTAATGAATTCGACCACCCAACACAATGAAAACATGTTTGTTAATTCGTTAACTTTCTGTTTAAGAATTTTTTTTCTTGGGTAAATGAAAGGGGCATCGAGAATCCCAAGAATTGATTAAAAATACGTTGGTAATAGAATCACAGAGCAAAATGACAACAGAGAAAAATCACGTGGTACAAATTGTACATGTCAAAAGCATAAGGTGAAAAAGTAGTTCCATCTTTGGATTATGGGAGGAGTTAAAATAAATAATTGAGAATTAAATAGGAAAATATGTTTATTATTAGTTGATGGAAGGGAGGAGGTACAATACCATGATGTAGGAATTAAGTAGTCTTGCTAGGGTTTTTGCCTTGTTTATCTTGTGAAATTAGGCAGCACCAATATGCTATATAGTGGCTAGCTTCACCGCCTAAGAAATGGCTGTTACAATTTTTCATTTGTTTTCTAGATTTTTTTAGGATAGATTACACAACATACAAGAACTAGAGACTTCTACATTTTTTTTTTCTCAACCAATTTTGAAATTTCCAGACATGTCTTTGAATAACGTGTAGTATAATTTTTAAGAATAATGTGCATCAATATCCTACACTCCTCCTTGATGTACATTAGTATGGTAATACTTCTCAAAATATTGGCTAATTGTTCCTTCTTGTTGTATTGCTGGTACTATTTGATAACTTATCATGCTCCACACTTGATCTTTCAAATTAGAAAGCAATCAAGTAATAGTATTTTGGTGGGATCCTCAATCTTGTTTTCTGGATCTTCTTGTTGATATTGAGTCGTGCCTGATGATGTTGAATAGTTCTAACTTTTCTGTCGTTGATCTGAGACAACATCCTCTTGTGCTCTTAACCTTGGTTATTCTTCCTTGGCTGCTCGACTCTTGTCCTGTTGACTGCTTTAAGCTTTTGTTCCTCTCTGGCAAATGAACACTTTTTGAATTTTCTCTGTAGTTGATTTCTTTTGTCATACTACAACAAATTTGGCCTATAGCCGCATTTTTTAAAACTAAACTTAAAAAGTGTACCCTTGTGTCATAATAGAGAGTGCCTTTGCACACGTTGCCTTTGAATCGGGGCTTTGACCAGTTATTTAGTATCACTTGAAAAGTGTATTTTTAAAGATCAAAATACATGCTTGTAAAATGTTGCTATACTGCATTAGCTGAAGCTACACTTATTTGACAAAAAGTGACATTTTCCAAGCATCACTCCTTTTTTTTTTTTTCCTCATAAACAACACTTCCAGATGTGGTGTATGTTTTTTAAGCCATACCTGTCATCTAAAAAAATTTCCCACTAATTTTCTTGCATTCTCTACCGAACTTACGTAATCCACATCGAGAAACAGAATTTTTGGCATAATCATTCTCTCCCACTCTCCCATTTTGGCAAACCATATTTAAACAAAATTTCACTAGGGATTGTAAATCAATTCTTCACCGCTCTGTGAGGCATTTGGTTAGAGATCACTTCCTAATGGCATCAAACCTCTCCATGCAGCGACATCATCTTTGGGCGGCGGCGTCACCTTTGCGCGTGGCGGCATTGTCTCTATGTGGTAGCATTACCTTTGCGTGCAGTGGCATCATCTCTAATTGGCGGCATCACCACTGTGCATGGTAGAAGTAGATCTCTTTCTCTTTCTTTGTTCTATCAAAAGATCAAGAAGAACGACAAGATTATCATCGTGAAGAAGTTCCTCGACAAATTGGGCGAATGTTTCATGAATCCTCTATTTTATTTTTCAAATACATTTTTAATATCCTCTATGTTGCGGGTTGTGAGAGATATGCATTGAGAGTATTGAGATTGAGAATCAAATATTAGCAACAAATTTCTCGAAAAAGAAAATAACAAGATTTAAATAAAATAAACGCTACCTCCAGAAAGAAAATTAAAACAATCTCCCTTCAAAACCATCAAGGGCATTTAAAATGTAGACGCCTTCTTCAAATGCACACTGGTACAGCCAACAAAATCCTCCCTATTATGCAAGCTCAAACTTCGATTACACACTATTCTTCTTCATCTTGGCTTTCATCCCTAACAAGCTTGATCATGTCATCAATTCGGAGGATAGTGATGGCAGCTTCGGTGGCAAACTGATAAGTAGCATGAAGCAATTTTGCTTAGATAGCTATATCGGAAGCTGTGCCTTAAGGTCTACTACTAACTGTAACTAAATACTCACTTGAATGATTTTTACTTTGCTCATTGTAGGCTCAATAACACCAACTTCCAAGTTGTTTCTAATCTTTGTAGTGTGATTGTTATCATAGGGAATGATTGTTGTTACTATAACAAACAAAAAAATGTGTATAATGATGATGGCTCCTTAACTTTCAAAATATTTTGGGCTATACATGAGACTTAACATCCATATGTAGAGTATGAAACTCTCCTATTCTAGACTTCAATGTCATCGGGCTTTTAGCATACTAGGCTTACAATTAGCCCTTTAATTAGACTTCTAAATATAAGATATCAAGTCATATACATATGCAGCAAATCCTCAAATGTAGACAAATAAGCAATAAAAAAAATGAGTGGACTATAATTGAGCATTGAACTATGACAACATCAATTATCTAAAGTGACTTTGATTACGATTGGGGGAATTAAAAGTATTTATAATGAAAACACTAAACTAAAAAGCAAACGAGCATACCTGATTGATTATTATTTTAGTCAATTAAAATCATTTAGGACCTGAGGTTTATTACATCAATCATTTTCAATCTTCTATATGCTCTCTTGAAATTTGATATTTTCCTTGAAGGTGATCTATTTATATTAAGATACTATTGTATTCTTAGAGAAAGGTGTGACACACTGCACCTGAATATATACTATTAGAGTTTATATAGAAGCATGAATTATCTTAAAATATAAGGTATTTGTGTGTGTGTATGTGTGTGTGTGTGTGTGTGTGTGTGTGTTTGTGTTATTTTATGAGGTGAGTTAGTTATGGTGTGTTTGCATTTGTGAACACTAGTGGAATCTGATTTTGTGAATACAACAAATCCATTCCCCCTCCCCCTTTTTTTTCCCTGAGATATGTGTTGAGGGAATGTCATGTCACACCATATTTAGAGTTCAGATTAATTTTCTTTCTGCCTCTAGATGTTAACATTTTGGTTAAATTTTCCATGTTGACATTGACTTTGAAGAAATTTGGCAATCCACTAAAGAAATTGCATAGGCAAATTATGTCTACTTTTCTCATAATTATGTCTATTTTATAACATGTATGATGGGGTTGTGAAGTTCGGGATTGTGTTAGTTGAGTCATGGGGAACTATCCCAGGAATTGTCTAATTATTCTCTCTCTCTCTCTCTCTCTCTTTAATTTAAATTTGCAAAGATCCAACTGAAAATTTTGGTATTGCTCTTTGAAAAATTGGAAAACTAACTTCTCTGCTTCTCTTTTTGTATATGAAAGGGAACTGGTTCAACCCCTATACTTAGAAAATTAGATAAAGTACATAATCACTCGGGAGTTCATGAATGGTTTATTCTCTTTTGTTTTTTGTTATCTGAATATTCCAATCACGATTACATATCTTTTAGTCCCTTCTCTCAAATTCCGTAATTTTCTTTTGACAGTATAAGAAAGCCTTATGCAAAGTGTTATTTAAGTAAGTACTATAAAATTGCTCTCAAAATAAGAGCTTGGAATTGAATTTTGGCTTGGGATTTGAATTCATTTCAACCTAAAACTATATTTGGCTTTACATTTGTGTCTATCTACATACACTGTTAACATACCCATGAGGATATGCAGCTATGCTAGTTGGCCTAGTTAGAGTGAATGGTTTTAGATATTTACATTGAATTTCATCTTTCCCAGTTCTATTGATATGCAGCTCTGCTTCGGCAAATTGGGCATATTTTTGAATTATTCTAGCTAATAATTTACTTTTTGAGGTGTTTATTGCGGTTTATAAAAAAGATGCATATAATCTTAAATTGCCCATAATATATGAAGTGAATAATCATGATGCATTCAATTCTTTATGGAGTTTGTTCTTTATTGATCACCACCTTTTTGTTTAGTGACTAATTGAAAATTCCTGAATTGCCATTAACGACATCCTAAAAAAGAGAACTTTAGCATTGCATACATATATTGTTTATGAATTGTCAGGTTTGGCTCTCATTATATTATTGGAACTTAATTGTATGCCATTCTTTTTCTTTTTTCTTTTTTTTTTTTAAGTGGCAAGTATGTCTTTTTATATTTTCTAGTAATATCTGACCCTGCTTGCAAGGACTATTAGGCAATGTAAATTATTTGTTACATGATATACAGAGTGCTCTATCTTATAATGATAATTATTCTTTGCAATTGATTTAAGATTCAGAAGAGAATAGACCTCAAGAGTATTGTCGTCGGACGAATAAACCAAGAAGTTATCACATGTTCTTTTGTTTTTCTTAGTTTCTCATCAAGTGTACCTTTTGCCTTTTTAGGCTTAACTTAAGTTATAAGAAAAAAGAGAAACTTATTATAATAAGCTTCATGATGAGAAGCTATCACATGTTCTTTTGCTTTTCTTAAATTCTTATCAGCTGTATTTTTAGCCTCTTTAGGCTAAACTGAGAAGCTTATCATCATTATATTAGTAGCAATCATATATTAGAGTGGGAGCACTATTTATGAAGAGGTAAACAAATTATTCACATTGTTTATTTGGACATCAGTTGCTATGATGAACATTGAATCACAAAATTAGTAGAAGTTACTATGTAAATAGAATTCAACAATATGGGTTACTTTCAATTTTCGTGGGGGAAATATAGTCATCAGCTAGCTAGACCTTTTTGAGTATACACGTTACTTCTAAAATTAAAGTATAGTTATCAGCTACTAGAATGTAAAGTAGCCTCAAATGCATTCATCATTTCTTTTACATACTTATTTAAGCTGAGATTATATTCTTATTTGGTTTGCAATTGCCTTATATGCGGCATGAAATTAACTCTTCATTTCTCTTAGCAGATTAATTAAGGCTTGGGAAGAGCTATAGTAGACTTGAAGTTGAGTTTTAGATTTTGATTAGTGTTATGGCTAGGTAAGAAATTCTTATGCTTTCTACTTTTTTTATGGTGCTACTGTTTATGTGGATTTTTTTTCCCGATTTGGGCTTACATTGGTGTCCTTTTCATTCTTTGTTTGCTTTTTTAACATTGAGGAAATTATCCATTGATATATGATAATAAATACTAGTGCTATTATTTGTTAGTCCTCAAGCTTGACTTGAATTTAGGATGACATTTTTTATGGGGTAAAAGAATTTTATTTAGAAGAAGATAAATAGAAATTTACAAGATAGGAGGACAAGGGAAATTGAGAAAGAAAATAAAGTATTATTGATATGAGTTCTTGACAATATGTCAAAGAACCCTAAGAGAATGTGTGTATAATTCAGAGGACTTTTGAGAGCTCCTTCACCTCTCTAACTCACCAAATGACTAGCCAACCCTTTCTAACAACTTAACTCTCCTTTTATTGTTCCTTTCCTAGTCCAATTGTTTAATAGTCTCTCAACAGCCCCTAATAGATTTTCCTGTCTTAATATCAAAATTTGGTTAATTAGGTCTTATGATAATATGTTCAAGGATTGGATGGATTTATCAAGGTATAACAAAGAATATATTGACGGTGTTGAATATTTCTTAGACTTTGCCTACTCTGTTGGACAACTTGAAGGGGAAGAAATTCAATGTCCTTCTGTGAAGTGTTGTAATATCAATTGGTATTGAAAGAATGTGGTATATGATCATCTAATATGCTATGGATTTGTTGAAGGATATAGAACATGGATTAATAATGGGGAATGGGATATCCCGATGGATGTTGATGGTGACACAGATGATGAAAATCGTTTACATGATGACATTAAAAGGATGCTAAATGATGTTTTTAGAGATGTGGCTCAAACCAGAGATTATGAAGGTCCAAATGGATATGCCAAAAAGTTTTACAACTTAATTGATGAGGCAAGCCGAGAGCTATACCGGGGATGTAAAAGATTTTCTACCTTGTCATTCACCATCTATCTATACTAGTTGAAGTGTTTGCATGAATGGAGCAATGCATCCCTCACTCCCCTTTTAGAATTATTGAAGGAGGCAATGCTTGACTTGAACATTCCTTTATATTTCAATAAAATGAAGTGTATGATAAAAGATTTAGGTCTTCACTATATAAAGATTGATGCATGTGCTAATGACTGCATGCTACATAGGAATGACCATAAAGGCAACAAAAATTGCCATGTTTGTGGAGCTTCTCAATATATTGAAATTCTAAAGTCGATAGTGAGCTTGAGCCTCCCAAAAAAGGGCATCTTATTACTGCAAATAGTCTAAGATACTTTCCCATTATTCCAAGACTTCAAAGACTATTTATGTGCTGAAGGACAGTAGACAAATTGAGGTGGCATGACGAGGAACATTTTAAAGATGGGAAGTTAAGGCATCATGTTGATGGCAAATCATGGAAAGACTTTGGTGACCTTCATCAAGAATTTGCAAAAGATTCTCACAATTTAAGACCTGGGTTAGCCATTAATGGGTTCAATCCATTTTTTAGCATGAGCATCTCTCATAGCACTTGGCCAATTGTCTTGATAGTGTACAATTTTCCTCCTTGGATGTGCATGAAATTAGAATATTGTATGTTTTCTTTGCTTATACTTGGACCATAGTCACCTGGAAATGACACATTTATCTATAACCATTGATAAAAGACTTGGAGGTGTTGTGGGAGACAAGGATAGAAACATATGATGCTTTGAGGAATCAAATCTTTGAAATGCGAGCAGCTTTGATGTAGACAATCAGTGACTTTCCTGCATATGCTATATTGTCTGGTTGGAGTACAAAAGGAAAGTTGGCTTGCCCATACTGTAATTATAGCACATCTTCTACCTATCTGAAACATAGTCGAAAGATATGTTATATGGACCTTCATGCTTTTCTACCCTTTTCAATAGGAAAATAGAATCTAGAGCTCCCCCACCCCTCATAAAGGGAACTGATGTGCTTGAGAGCTTACAAAATGTTGTCAGTGTATTCGGCAAGAAGAGAAAGAAATCAAATGATAGCCTTAGGGAAAAAAAGGTCAATTTTTTTTTTTAACTACCCTATTGGCACATTCAGCCACAACCTTGATATCATGCATATAGAGAATAACATAGTTGATAATATAATTGGAACTCTTTTGGATATTCCAAGAAAGACAAAGCAATAATAAATAAATAAACTTTATATTTGTTTAATTATTTTTATTATAGAATATAATAATATTATTTGAATTTTAATTTCTAATATATTATTTAGATAGGAGACAAATAGAATAAAGATAATATTATTTAAGTAAATAAAAATAGTAGAGAGTGAATATTAATTAGGTGAGAGCAAAAAATAAATAGTACTTAATGTGTGTAAAATTAAATTAAAAAATTATCCAGAATCATAAATTAATTTAGAAAAGAGGGAAGTGAGTTTTTTATTCAAGATAAGATGCGGAGTTTGATAATTTTCACACATGTAGAGGTTAGCATTCCCAATATATAAATGCTCTTTGTTGTTTTATATTTTGTCCACATTGTTGACATATATTATTTTTGATTAATTATTTACATATACTATTGCAACTTATTTTTTCGAATAAGTTTTGTGCTCAAAATTAGAGCTCTCAAAATAGATTAGCCGGCCCATTTTTGGGTCGGACTTAATCAAGTTAAGCTAGTTTCAGGCTAGCAAAATGTTAGTCCAATCTAATCCTATTCAACTACTAATTTTTTAAATGTAATAAATATTTTTGTGACACAATTTAAAAAAAATAATTAAAAGACAAAATGATGATCTTATTATTGCTTTATAATCAATGTGAAAAATAAATAGACAAATTATATTTAAACTTGATAGTTTTACTTGATGCAAAAATGAAGTGACAGTTTTTTATTATATTTATTTTTTGTCAACATATATTTTGCAATTTAAACTTTCTTTTAAGTGAAGAAAATGGCTAAATAACCTAAATTCAAGTAATAATGATTTATATTTGAAGCTCGTTATACAATAAAAAATCAAAGAGGTGTTTGGGTCATCAAGTTAGGCTACAGGTTGGGTTGAATTGGATTAACTTTACCTTCTACTCCAATTTTTTCAACCCATCCTATACATTTTTTTAGGTTGTTCGAGTAAGCCTGTCTAACTCAACCTATTTTGATAGCTCTAGTTTCCACTTGAAATCTTGCCCTGAGATGGAACATGTGGTCAAAAGGACAAGTGGGTTTGAGATCGTTGGTTTTGCCCTTTTCTTTGACTTCCACTCAGCCCATTAAGGTAATATTGGGTATAATGGCATTCAAGAAATAGAACATTTTTTTGTACATATAGAATTGGGCGAAGGCTATACTGCCCCTTGCCCCTTACTTGTAAAGGGCACTATACACCTTGTAAAGATGCAATATGATGAATAGGTGTGATTTGAAGGTGTATCGATACACTAAATATTTATAGTATATTATAATACATTTAAATTTTTAGTCAGACATCAAAAGTGTGATTAAATATATTTTAAAAGTAATCAAAATTTATTTGCCTAATCCTAAATATTGCAAGAAACATCTGTTTAATTTTAAAATCATACAGATAAAATTTTATTTAATTTCAAGATCGCATAGATAAATTTAAGAATTACTAGTGTATTACAATTATTTTAAAATAAATAAAATTTATTTGCTTGATCTTGAAATATCCCTCAAATATTTTGTTTAATTTTAAGATCATACACATAAAATTTTATTTAATTTTGCGTCATATAGATAAATTTTAGAAGTTATTAAAGTATATTATAAATAATTAGTGTACTGATACACTATCAAATCTCATCCGTTGATTGGCAAGTTGCATGGTGCAACTTGGAAGTGAGTTGCACCTAAGAACTCGTCATAGAATTGAACTTCTATAAGGACTTAACAAGATATGCTTCAATGAAAATGTCAAAACAAAAAATCACATTAAATGTTAAAATTAAATCAATGAAATATTGTATACATAATTAATAACACATAAATGCTAATTTAGGCAAGTATTATACTTATTAGTTTAAAAATTAAAGATTTAATGGTCCTCAGTTCCTTAAAAAAAAAAAAAAAAAAAAAAGGTCTCCAGTTAGTGGCATTAAAATGAAATGACTCTATGTTGGATATTCCGATACATATGTTGAGTCATATCATGAAGAATAATGAAATATTTTGTTTAATTTATCTCATAGTAACAAGTATATATATATATATATAAGAGTACTCAAAATAACATAATAGTTAACTCATAATATGTAATTTCTCACTTCTATTTGATAATCCTACCGCGAGAGAGAGAGAGAGAGAGAGAGGGACCAACACCCCCTTAAAACTTCTTGAAAAGATAAATTCCAAACTTACAAGAAAAAGGACGCTCCACTCCATTACCAAAAAAATAATATATTAATAATTAAAATAAAAGCAATATTGTTATATGTTAAGCAAATATATTTTAATAATAATTCAACAAAATAGTATGACATAAAATAAATTTAATAAAACATTAATTTATTCATAAATAATTATCACTAAAAATTTATAATTTATATGTATTTCTAGAAAAAATTATATCTCTCTACGTGGATTATATACGCTAAAAAATTAATTAATTGTTATTAGTGGATACAATATATTAGTTATATTTAAGTAAGCTGCAATAGTATGTGGGAGTGGAATCTAATTTGGAGGAGAGAGTTATCCGAATGGGAGGTGCAATAGCATGAGGTTACTGTTATCACAGGTTAAACTTGATAGGGAAGGAGGCTGCCGACACATTACGGTCGAATTTTGAGTCAAATGATAGATTTGTTGTCAAATCATTTTCAACGGCAGTAGCTCGTGATGCAGTTTATGATGAAAAATGTGTTTTTGTGTGGAGATGATAACGAATCTGTAGAACACGTGTTTATGTCATGCAAGATAGTTTGGTTAATTTGGATGGAATTCTAAAGTGGGTTGGTGTAAAGTGGTCAGATCCAAGTGGGTTGGTGTGAAAGTGGATGGTTACAGGAGGAGTGCCTGTTGAAGCATGGGAAACTTTGTTTGCAGCAGTTACTTGGTTAGTTTGGAACAAGAGGAACAGAATAATTTTTAATCAAGAGACATAAAAAAACCAGAGGAATGATGGTGGTGCCTCAAGATTTCGGTTTCAGAATGGTATTATGGACTCAGCAAATGAGAACAGGAGATTGATATGCTGCATGTTACAACTTACTAGGCACTATAGGTGTCCATGCTTCATTCTGTTCTGATTTGGTTTGTTTAGTTAGCATCAGGCCATAGGATAGGATAGGCTGATTATACTGAATATTTAATTCATGTGTCTTTATTCTGGTTTGTTTGTGTATGGCTCCTCTCGTAATGAGAGTTTTGAGCGCCGAAAACTTATCGGAAAAAAATAAGTTGCAATAATAGTAGGTTTTTTATTTTTAATATGGTGGATGAGTGTGATATATACAAAAATATGGGTTTATGGATCAAAATACAAGGATATGGGACTTAAAAACCGCCAGTGGCAGTTTTTACTTTTTCAAAAAATGCCAATGGCGGTTTTTGCTTTTTTCTAGTACGGTGCACGAAAATACATGATTTATTTTTTGGTTTTTCAAAAATCACCAATGGCAGTTTTTGCTTTTCAAAAAAGCTATTGCATTATGAAAAATCGCCAATGGCGTTTTTTCTTAAATTCCCATATTCATGTAATTTACTCCAAAATCCCATATTTTGGTATAAATTAATTTTAAATACCATATAAAAAAAAAGACCCTACAATAGTATACGTTAATAATAATTCAAAAAATTAATATATACAAATAATATCGACAAAATACTAAATAAGAGACAGCATTTATTTATATATAAGAAATGCTAACCTCAATAGGTGTGAAGATTATCAAATTTCACATTTTTTTTGAATTAAAAACACACTTTTCTCTTTTCAGAATCAATTTATGATTTTGGATAATTTTTTAATTTAATTTTACTCATATTAAGTATTATTTATTTTTTTCTCTCATGTAATTAATATTTAGTCTCTACTATTTCTAATTACCTAAATAATATTATCTTTATTCTATTTATCTTCTATCTAAATAATATACTAGAAATTAAAATTCAAATGATATTATTATATCCTATTATATAAATAATTAAATAAATATAAAAGTTTATTTACCGGTGGTTCCATTGAGATGTTGACAGTATATTAATTTTCATTTAATGTAGACAATATATTAAAATTAAATGCTTATTATTATCTTAAAATAATATAATAAAAATTTAATATTGGCTAAAATATCTTATTACTGAGACTAATTTTTTTTTAGTGTTACCGTAACAATAAGAGCTTCTTAAGAATAGCTTTTCAATAATATTAGGTACTAATTAATTTAGCAAGTCTTATATTTCATATATTTTGAAGTTATTTGCATATACTATTGTCACTTATAATTTAAACATAATTCATATATTAGATGCACTAACATAATTAATTTATTGTTCAACAAATGTAAACTATGTGTATTAGATGCACTAACAATAATTAATTTGTTTTTTAAGAGATATAACTCATACAGAGAGATGTTTTTTTCAAAAAAAATACGTATATTATAATTTTTAATGATAATTATTTTAGTTTTAACAGATTAATATTTTAATGAATTCTTATTAAAATATATTTATTTATCATTTTTTGCTACAATATTTATTTACCATATAATGATATTTTTTTTTACTCCTTCCATTTCAATTTATTTGGATATAGGATAATTTGGTTCATTCTTAAATTTATATATCTGAATACAATTTGTCCAAATTGATAAATAAATTAAAATGAAGGGAGTATATATATATATATATATATATATATATATATATATATATATATATATATATATATATATATATCTGGAGTGAGTGTCCATTTTTTATAAGTCTAGAATTTAGTATCTTTTCTTAAAACCTCAAGGGGATTATTATACTTTTCTCAAAAATAAAAAAAGTAAGAAACTTTAAAACAGATGGGAGATTAATCTTTTATTGATGATTAAAGCTTTCCCAAAATTTATGATATCAATTTCACCATCGAACAAATATACATTTAAAAATAAATAAATAAAAATGCACATCTAAATACGTGCATAAAAAAATAATATGGAAGTAAAATAGAGTCTTTCAACGTACTTACTCTTTTTTATGAATATCAAGATTAAAAATATTCTCGTCCTTGTCATAGTTAAAATGAAGGATATCACCGTCACTTAGCTGTTGGTCAATACAAAATTCACATCAGTTCCCCCCCCCCCCCCCCCAAAAAAGAAAGAAGGGTGGCTTATCTTGGAAGTGTATTGGATGTCAAAGCACTATTAGAAATACGACACTTACCAACGGAAAATTGGACAAAATCCATCGGTAAGAATTTTATCAATGGTATTACCGATGGACAGGATCCATCGGTAAGAAATGCATCAATAATAAAAAAATATTACTAATGAAAAAAGTTTGTAGGTATAATTAAAATAACGTCGGTAATAATAGCGTTAGAAATCATCATTAACAGAATTAAACTGATGAATTATTTATAATTACTGACGGCATATCCATGGATAATATAAAAATAGTATTTTAATGTATATAATTACTGGCAGAAAATCCGGCAATACTTAATTTTTTCTGGTTTAAATTGTTAAAATTTTAAATTAATATTTAAATATTTCAAATTATTGTTTAATTATTCACAAATACATATAAATTAAAATATAATAAAATTTAAAATGCTAATGATTCTAAAAATAGAAGAAATAAAAAAATTGTTAATTAAATAAAATATATATACATTGTTATTTAAAATAAAAATTGTCAATAACAGAAGAAATAAAAAAAAGTCACAATATAATTCTAAAAATAGAGAAATTCCAAAAACTACAAATACTGATCATTGTTAATATCCAAAATATCGTCATTGTCTCCAAATGTGTGGTGGTGTGACGAAGGCTGAGGCGGTGGAAGTGGGGATGGAGGCTGCGCACAGGATGATGAACCACCACTCTGCATTTGCTCGAAGTAGCTGTATATGGTCATCATCCTTTGTTTCATGGACTGCATCTGCTGCATCCATTGGTCCTTATCCCTTTCATGGCACTTATACAACTCCATATACCTTTTGTCGGCCTTCTAGAGTTGCCTCTGCATCGATTTATTCAATGCATGGACCTAATCATGGATACTCTTCGCATCGATCCTAGTAGGCCCAACTCCAGACATAGAGTCTAGAGAATATGGCTTGCTGTAAGAGATCTCATAACATAAATTCACCCCTTATAGCGCCTACCGACTCTCTGAGCCCATATCTCGTTGTTGCTAACAGGTGGGTCAGCAAAAGTGCTCTTGTCCCACTGCTGCAATCGAGTCCCCGTTAGCCACTGAGTGAACTCATGCTACAATTGACAGGAACAAAACAAATTAGGTTTAAAAAATAATGAATATAATAAATTAAAAGTATTGAAAACTAAAATTATAAGTACTTACATATGTGGTCTCCAATTAGGTATCAATCCACTATAAGACTTGTCCTGTTTCAAGGTGTTAATTTCTCGGAGTAGCTCCCCTTGAGTCCGTAGCCTACTCATCACTTTCTCCTATATTTTAAATAATTTTATCATATAATATTTAATAAAGAAATTGAATAACTAAATGAGTAAAGGATAATATTTACCATTCTTAGTCGCGTGCCCTCAACGGTAGTAGAGCCTCCAATGTGTAGGGAGCCACCTCAGGTTAATCCTCTACTCGTTCAAGCCTTCACCTACTTTACCTTGAACCCGGATGAGTCCCAGTGAGCCTTCATTGCTTGGAGGATCTCATCAGTGAACCAATAAGTGCTAGCATCGTTTTCGCAAGTGTCATGAAACATATTGCGGAGCCACTTCAATAGATCGAAGCCTCCTCGGGTTGATCAGTAATGAACATATACTGTATATAGGTAACACAATAGTCAACAGAATTAGAATAAATAATAATGCATAAGAATAAAAATCAAAACTAATAATAGAAAAGTAAAAAAATAATGATTATAAAAAAGTGTGGGCCTCAACTCCTTAAGGTAGAGGCAGGGGTAGAGAAGGCTGAGGAGGGAATGAGAGCTGAGGCCCTGGCTTCACATATCCATGGTTAGGTATCATAACAAACTCTTAGATATGTGGAGGATGACCAAAAAGGGTAGAGGTAGTAGCAGTGGTGGGAGTTGTGGACGTGGGCGTAATGGAGGTGAAGCACAAGTGTGAGGGGCAAGACCATGCTTTTTCGGTCTACCCTTACCTTGTCCGAAATCAAATCTTCATCCTGCCATAAGTGATCTATATAACATGTATATAAATTAATAAATGTATAAAACACACATAACATGCATATAACTATAATACAAAGAATTAAACTATAATATCGAAATATATATTCAAAATTATTTATTTGAAACAATATTCTAAATAATTAACAAAATTTGGGCAGAGTCTCCCCTTATTTTAGGAGCCTTCACAGAAATTATTTTATTAGTCAAAAACAAATAACAAACATATATAGTCATGCAAATTTATTAGTTAATTCTAAAAATTGTTTTAAAATGTATCCCCTCACTTCATATTATACAGGCATACAATATCATAGCACACAATTCAAACAATGGGAAGAAACTCTAAACCTTCTCCCAGTCGTACAATGCCATCCTCCTTCTTCTATCATACAACTCTATCGTAGAAATTTTAAGTTTCTAATATTTCAGAAAACATAAAGTTTAAAAATAGGTAAAACATACATATTTAAAGCTTCTCAACTCATTCTAGTTAGTCAATACACCAATCACCAAGTGCTTCATATGAGATCTTTAATAATCATTACAACAAATTAAGTTAGTTAATTAATATAAAAACTAAAAACTAAGTAAACAAATGAAATAAAAAAAGAGACTAAATAAAAAAATAAACCAATTAAAATACTCATTGACATACTATGAACACAATGACGGTCTTCAGCTTAGAAGCTCCAACAACAAGAAAATGGCATGGGGCTGTATGGGAGATGTGTGTGTGTGTGTGTAAGAGAGAGCGAGAGAGAGATATGAGGAAGAAAAAGGGGGCATTCGCATTTTAACGTTTTGTTTCATTATTACTAATGAATTTTCCATCAGTAATAAATTAATCATTTCATTAATCAAATATTATTGATGGATTTTCCATCGATAAAATGATAATGAAATTAATCATTTCATTAATCATCCTCTATCGACAGAAAATTCGTCGTTAATAATTAAAAAATAAAAAATAAAATTATATTTTTTTACCTAAATTATCGGTGGATATTCCATTGATAAAGCATTAAGGTTTTAAATTAAATTAAAAAAATAATTACTTGCCAACGGATTTTCCTTCGGTAATGGTTTTATGCCATTAGATGCAAACATTTATTGATATTTTTACTGATGGAATACTATACCATCAGTAAAGTTCCACATCAATGACTTATTTAATTTTACCAACGGATTATCTATTGATATTTTCGCTGGATTAGTGTCGTCGGTAAAATCTATCGGTATTTAACAAATTTCTAATAGTGATGCTCTTGCTTCATAGTAAACTTTAGCAATTTTATCACTGCTTGAAAAAATTGTAGTAGAAAAAATTGATAGGCATACTAAAAATGGAGAGCGACTATTGCCACTCCTTATTGTTTATTACTACTCCCCATTCAATTAGTTTTAGTTTGATTGTCCTAAAATACCCTTCTTTCTCTTTTATAAATAAACTAATAATATGTTATTATTTCTAGTTTAGTTCATAATTAATTTTGATATATTATTAGTGTATAACAGTTTTATACTGTTATCTAATCAGATGTTTCTATATATAAGATAATAAGTAGTTGAGTTAATCACTTTTGCTGATGTGATAATATATGATAGAATATCTATCTAAAACTTTTTTGCATTAATAGTACGTCAAATTAATTTCTAATAAGATATATTAATAGTTTTTTCAAAATCTTTATAATATTTCATTATTTATGCCTCTGTAATATTTTATTTTCTGATATTCTTTCCATTTTTTACTTATTTTTGTAATGAAACATATTAAATTTACATTTTCACATAAAGACAAAAAAAATATGTATAATTTTTTGCTTTAGTCTTAAAGATATTTTCTAAATCAAATTAAGTTTTTTTTGGTTCACATAACATTCTTTAAGCATACTAGTATTTTTATACTTTTTATTTTAACATGCTATAAATATGATATGAAATAAAAATAAGTTGAGTAAATTATTATTAAAATAATAAATTTGATTTAGATAAAATGGTCATTAATAATAATTTTAAATTCTAATTAATATTCACTATTAGTGTAAAAAAAAATTATACTATCATCCAATAATATTTTGTCATTTTATTCCATGAGCTTGATATCTCATATTGTCGAAACACCTCAAATGATATGAGAATATATTATCAAATGTTAGTATAAAACTTTTATCCTTGCTGTGTACATAATTGTTAAATAAATAACTAATTTAATTATTATGTTACTTTAATTTTTATGAATAAAAAAGAAAAATTAAAACTCTGACAAAAATTGAGAGCTAACATGGAAAATGCAAGTATAATATGTTTAATTAATACCAAATTAAATTACATAACTATAAGATGATAAAATATTGGGTATGAATGTTATATATTACAATTTGTTTGTTCACTTTTTTAATTATTTTTTATCCAACAGACTTACTATTATATTCTATAGATAATTATTACATTATAAAAATTATAAAAGTAATTTAATATTTATATCTATATAATTACATCAAATAAATTAATTATAAATACTTATAGTATATAGCAGTCACGTAATAAAACTATAAGCAATATTAAGCATTTTAAAATTAAATAATTACCATTTAATAAAATGAATATAATATTATTATGAAAACTCTTTCCTAAAATAAAAAAAATACAAAGCACAAATTATGAAATATTAAAAAGAAATTATTTTATAAATATTAATAATAATGAGTTTGAAATATATTGTAATAACAATAGATTATTAGTTTAATTGTAAATGAGAAATAAGGGTATTTAAGGACAACCAAACAAAAGCTAATATATGTTATCAAATTTGGTGGGGGCATGTGGCCTTAACCTCCAATGAATAGATCTATCTTTGTTTATATTTCAAATAGCTTTCAATTTGGTCCATAAATCACCATTTCATCACATAGTTGATGAAAAATGATTACTTGGCACAATTCCCGTGAAATCTGTGTTTTTCACATTAGCACTGTTTTGTGCCATATCAACATTTTTTTATCAATTTTGTGACAAAACAATGGTTGAGACCAAATTGAAAATGATTTGAAATACGAGGGACCAAAATGTCACGACCCAACCCAGGTTGTGACGAGCACATAGGGACACGTTCCTAACAAGCCTATTTTAGACCACTTCCAAAGAAAATCAGATAGAGTTTTTTTTTTGTATTGAGGACTATTCCCAAATAAGGATTCTCTACCAGCACAAATAATACAAATACACAAATATCATTGAAGATCCAGACATTCTCAGAATGCACCTCATAGTGCACAATATAGGAGTTTAAAACAGATTCATTCTTATGAAAATATATATGTACATATCCATACATAAAACTTAATCCATAACCATTAAAACTCAAACTTGTCATAACTAAACAAATATAATTTTACTACAAATCATAAATTGACACAGAAAGGACCCTGCTTATAGGTTATTGGAGCATTACTTGATGTTATACCAAATATACTCAAATACTGAAAATATCTAGAAAACCACACAAACAAGAGTGTGGGTTGCTAGGAATTCGACACTTTTAGCTAGCTTTAGAGACTCGAGCACTTATATGCACTTGTCTAAAAGACATAGAGATATAAAAAGTGAGTCAAATAGACTCAATGAGCGACAATATACCAATAATAGGAGCGAGACAAGCTTAAACATGAACTTATAGCAAGATATAACTCTATAAAACCTCATACATATTTCTTGGGTAAGATACTTCATTTATAAATTAAAATGCCATAAAAACTTCCGGTAAAACATATATGATATATAATTTATCTTTAAAACCACCATAGCTCATTGAAGCACCCCTTTTAGGTCAACTGAATATAAATTTCTTCATGGCAAATCATATGCATTCTAGCTTATAACCTCAAACGCATAATAAAATCCAAGGAAGTTTCATGCTTTCAACATATATAAGTTTCAATTAGTAAACATAAATGCATAAAAGAGAAATACTTTCGCAAAGCATAGCAAATATTTACTTATCTCAATATCATAATAAAACTTAAGGGAGGATCCTATTTCAAAAGTAACTTCCTGACTGGGTAGCCTCGACAACCTGACCCCAGCGTGTATATATCTTCCAAACATGTTGGCCAAATATGCAGGGCTAGCAATCACCCTGCTAGCTGGGTTATTCGAGATGCACCAAGGCTAATGCTACTGTCATTAGCAAACAATTCTATTATAGTTCCTCCCGTTAGATAACCTTTACTCTTTGCTAAAATCTTGTCACTAAAACTTTTCTTTAGCTCAAATCATATACATTCTTGCTCATAGCTTTAAATGCATAATAAGATTCAAGATATAGTACTGTCAGACTATTCATTATCCTATGTTCTTTCTCACTTTATTGCAATTTAGCTATCTCTTTCTATCAAATTGCTTAGAGCATTAACTTTAAGAACATAACAATTTTCTAATAACTTGAAACTTCATATGTTTCTATCATGTTACTGAAATATCATAAAACAATTCTATAAGAGCTTGTCCCACAAATATATACTCAAACATATATATACATGCACATAAGTAACATGATTACTTCAAGAGTTCTATAAATAGGGAGTAAAACACATTAAATCAATACTTTCATAAAACTTTACTACAATACATTTTAGTCATGTATTCAGAAAATTAAGGATAAGAAACTAGCTATAAATATACTATCAATCATAGTGCTAATCCAAGGGAAGGAGTAGCCTTAGTATATTGTGCCATAGAGCTATGGTCACCACACAAGCTATCTAGAACTAAAAACATCATTATCCAAACACTAATTAGCATATAGAACCAAAGATTAACTTGAAAAACATCCCAAGGTATAAAATCTCCAATTGGAAGCCTAGGTTCCTAAATCTCAACTTTAAACTCAATCCTCCAAGAAAATCCTTCTATATTCATGAAATAGAAGAAGATTTGAGCTTAGAGAGTTACCCTGTATAGCAAAAGAATGAAGAAGCTTGATGGAGGATGTGGGTCTCCTCCCAACTTCACTTTCTCTCACTAAAATAGGAGAAAGAGAGATCCAAGAGAGAAACCAAGCTAAGGTATGATGATGGTGATGAAGGAAGATGATGAATTTGATGGTGAATTGATGAAAAATGGTGAAGGATTGATAGAAATCCTATGGGGGAAGAGAAGAATGAAAGATAAGGGACGGGAGGAGAGAGAGAGAGAGAGACATGGTGGAAAATGGGGGAGAAGGGTCGAGATTCATCCTTTATTTCCGCCTAGCGGGCACCTCACATGAAAACACATCAATCCTATAGCACAGCCAGTGCTTGGGCGCTGGCTTTGGGCACCTAGGCACCTATTCCCTTCTCTCTCTCTCTCTCTCTCTCTCTCTCTCTCTCTCTTTTTCCTCTTTTCTTCCAAACAATTCTCTCACATCATCATATACTTATTTATATATCTTAATTTATTTTATTCTTCTCATTTATTTTATTCTCCATTAACTTTAACATATAAATGTAAACAAGGGAATACCTCCAATTCGAATCCAATAAAAATATTTGAAAAATTAAACTCCTTAAGAATCAAAATGCAACTTTTGGATTCTAGTACAAATTTCCGAAAATTTGCATTTCCTTAAACTTTCGAGCTAAAAATGAAAGGGTTAACGACTTCCTAAAATTTGTTAAAAATCACTCTTAAATTCTTGGATATCTAATAAACAATTACCGGGACTTTTAATCCTATGAAAATGTTCCAAATATATAGTCTTCTAAGGAGGCATAGGGTCCAGACTTAGAGCTTTCCCCGGGTCCAACAAGACAAAGTGTCACAAATCATAAATCTCTCGACCAGGGCATTACACAAAAAAAACCTATTTTATCTTTTTTTTTCTATAATTGATGCAGAGTAAGGCCTAGATTCAAGTAAGAGTGAAGCTAAAGCAGTTTCAGATACAAAACATTACAAAAAGAAGGTGCTATCCATTATGCACCCCATTATTTATGGTGCATCATACCGAGTGACGTGGCGTTGTAATATTTGGTGGAGTATTCATACATCAAGAAGCTATTATTCAACATAAACACCCCATTCACTCCGTTCTCTCCTTTCGCCACCTGCCCTGTGCCACAGTCACCGCTCACCTTACTTCACCTCCACAGCATTCATCACAAGTCCGTTGTCTAAGCTTCATTGTCGACCTCATCGAGCCACTGCAAGCATGCCACTGTGAAGCAACGAGCGCAACCATCCTTAGTTGCAAGCCAAACATCGCGGCCTGCACAACCCGTAGCCACAACTGCAAGACACCACTATCAAGGTGTAACCAAATACCATCGACCCCCATCAGCCTTGACTGCACAGCTATCGCTTTGCCACTCCATTGCCAGTCTATGATGTACCACCATACTCAGCCATCACAATGCCACGGCACCCTGTTTACATCATTAATGCCTCCGTGCACCGTCAACCTTCCCCTTTGTTTATGACATATCCAAGCCCCTTTCCCATTTTGCTAATAGCAATTGCTTTCTTTTTCATTTTTCAAACTGGTTTTTTTTCTAGAGGGTCCATCTTCGAGATTATTAGCTCACCGCGGTGATGTCATTACTGCATCGACAAATGGAGATGGAAAAAAGGGCGAGGGCGTCCGTTGTGCATTAGTGCTGTATGGCATATGCATAATCTACCTAATAATGCACAATCACATCACCGGTGCATAGTGCACCATAAATAATGGGGTGCATAGCAAAATGTGCCTACAAAGAAGGAAGGAGACATTGGTGTTAAACTTTCACAAGCATTAAATTTCTTAAGATTATTCTAAACCTATCATAAAGGATAATGAACATAAATTCAAAAGACTATACAAATGCATACTTCTATTCCTAGAATATACTTTGGTTCATGGAAATTGTTTCACTGGTTTATTTTATAAAGTGTATCTTTATTTAATAGTATAAAACTATGTGTAACATCCTAAAGAACAGTGCATCTAATTTGCACTGTTAATTAATTTATTCTATTGCGTTAGAGAAATACACTTAATTAGGGTTGAAATGTGGCAATTAGGATTTAGAATATTTAGTTTTACAATATAGAAAATTTTACAAAAAACTATTAGCAATTTCATACTAATTTAGTGAAAATCGGATTTATTTCAATATGTTGTAATGCAAGAATCGGGTCAACAGAAACTTATAGTATGGGATCACTTGAATACCAATTAAAACACTAATTTCGGTGGCCAAGATTGAGCCAAAACACCCCTGGGGCTGGTGCAAGATCAGCCATTAGATTAGAGAAGCTTAACTACAATTCATACAACACAAAATCCACTAATAGACACTCATGAGTCATTCTCACCTTTTATGACTCAACACAAGTGTTTTTCCATTTTTCTCCTTCAATTTTTGGCATCCTTCAACGCCAGACCTCTTCCTCTCATTTTCTTCATCATCTCTATCTCCTTATCCTTATTTGGTCACCCTACTTCCATACCTTCACCCAAACTTGCTTACTTTCAACTTCAACTCAAGCTTTGAGGTAGGATTCTTGAGTTTTTATTAATATTGGAATTATATGGTTGAGTTAGGGTTTTTATGCTTCTCTCTAGTATGATGATATATGGTGATTATATGACTTGTTTTAGTCGATTGAGCATGGAAGCTCTTGGTTTTGGTTGGAAAATTTTTAAGAAACTCAAAAGAAAGCTTAAACAGAATGGTTGAGAACTAAATCCTAGGATATGTCCATATGGCGGAGTGTATGACTTCATTTGTAGGCATCAAGATTTGATGAAACTATATTTAGATGAAACTAGACATCCAGTACTTTTCAACCATATAAATTATAAGAGCATTGGATTAGTAATGAGAGAGTTATGAATTTTTTAAGAAAGCCCTTGAATCTTATTTAGAGTTCTGACCAGTATGAGTTGTAAAAGGCATAACTCATCCTATACAATTTCAAATTGAGTGCAACTAATTTTGTTAGAAAGTTAACACATAGATATTCATCCCGTAAAAATTTTGGATTCATGCCCTAACTAATTTGCTCCCAAAATTTTTTTAAAGTTGCTCTATGTTTTATCTAGACTAAAATAGGGTAAACCCTTTTAGCCAAATTTGAGAGCTCATAACTTAAACGCTACTCACCTAAACGAAATGAAACTTGTATGAAATGAAAGATGGTCCAATTAGTTCAAATAGGGTTTAGGATAAACTTAATGAGAATTCTATTTTTGGTGAATTTTTGCATTTTAGTGCTCATTTCTGCCCAAGAGCAAGGCGATCCTGGGTCAAATTTAAATAACTTAATTTATACTCATCAAAACTTAGCGAGACTAAAGAGAACTAAAAATAGACAAACAATGTCACAATATATTCAAATTGCAGATTTAAATGAGTTAAGATGGAATTATGACATAATTTCTAAAATAGGGCAGAATTAGGAGATTTAGATACAAATTGCCAAGTTTAAGAAATTGGACACTCTTAGTTCATGAATGACCTTTGATTGAAATTTAGCTGATGTAATTCTCTATTTTATTACTAAAATATTAGTATAATATTATATTGATTCTGATATCTTGACTGGTGAACTAAGTATATGCTTGTTTCATTTTGGGGAAGCGGATTTTAAGCCGTTATGCTGCCAAAAATTCGGTAGAATTTATGTGAATAGTGCATTATAAATGTATATATGTCCTTCAAGTCTAATTAGTCATGATTACATAAGTCATGAGGATTATAAGAATTCCATATCACTTGAGTTAGCCCCGGAATGAAATTAAGGGGAGTAGATCGATGGGAAAGTTGGGGAAAGTAAACCCGACTATCCTGTATAGAAACGAACTCGGTCTTGGTAAGCAGACTATTACCCAGGAACTATATGGCCAAATACTCCTAGGGGGCCAAGTATGGATGAAGATAAGAGCAGACACCCTAGAGACGATAGTATATAACGCCTAGGTGTGTTAAATAAAGAAAGAGAAATGAAGGTTTAAGGAATTCAAATGCATTAATATGATATAAATTGTGCATCTGCATATGCATACTAGCTCTTCCTGCTATTTAGTTGTTATTATTATTGACCTTACCTATTACGTCATGCTTTATATCTTTTCTGTGGACCCCTAAGTGATTGTTAAAACTAATTTGCTTCGGACATATATGTTTTCTGAATCTAATAAATGAAATTATAATTCTATGTATAAGATCACCTTTTTCCTGAATAAACAGAAGCAGCTAGAACGGCAACGATGACATAAATTGTCAAGTAGCCTAGGAATCCTATTGGAAATGAAAAATTTTCATGCCTATGTGTGTTCCCATATCGTCTCCAGAGAACTTAGGAGAGCTCAATGAAGACCAATTCAACAGAATTCGACCGTAGCTAGACTATTTGCCGAAGACAAATTGGTAGATGTATGTACATAGATTAGTACAAGATAATTATTTCAATAGTTAAAATTTCTAGTAGTATCGCATCTAGTAGTATTGCTTATATACTTGAGAAGCACTGTATTATAATATGACCATTGTAAAATGTAAGAGAAATGGTACTTTTCTTAGAACTTGTAATGAGTAACAAATCAAGGTCTATTTAATTAATTTTAGCAACTTCTAATAGGATATTATGACTTAAGCATAATATTATTATTAGGAGGGTGTTATACTATGCATCATTTAAGGGTGGCAAAATCATTGGTGAATTTTCTAATGGCACTATAGTGCTTTTGCGGGCACCATAGCATTGGTAGTTTTGAAAATTAAATTTGCTTGATCTTCTCTTCAAATCAAAATTTCCAATCAAATTTATGAATTGGTCTCCTTCAAATTTGATCTAAATCTTTTCAAATGTTCCTTTAGATTTGTTTCTTTATCTTCTCATCTATAGATGTTATCTCTACCGTGTATCTAAACAAATTTTGTGAGAATTTTTATGCATTAAGTTAAAAAATTATATCCATTAACCTGAAATGCACAACAACCTCACGCAACACACACCATCATGCCTTTGCCAACCCTTACTTTTTGTGTTTTTAATGTGTTCCTTTTTTTCTTAAAAAAAATTATCTAAAACTTTGTGGGGCCACTTAGGAGGGAAGCCCTCGTGACGGAGCACATGTCAAATACCACCACTATTAATACGCTGCATTTGTTTGTATTTTTTTGATAAAAAATTATTTTTTTATTAAAAAAATTAATTTTTCTATATTTGAATAATTTTTTAAAAATAATTAAAATTTTAAAAAAATATATTTTTATTTTTTATAAAAATTAAAAAAATATTTTCTTAAAAAAATTAATTATTAATTTTTTAAATTATATATAAAATTTAAATTTTATAATCACTTTTTAAAATGATGATACAATAGAAGAGTTAGTTTAGTTTACTTTGCCTTGCCTGCTTATTGGTAAGAAGCTACACGTGCTTTTATTTCTGGCACAAGGGATTTAGTTACGAGGGATTTCTACTGACATGTATCATACACACCACATAATTGATACGTTTCTTTTGAATTTGACACAGCCAATATGAGACAAAAATCATATTAAAAGTCACATCTCTTGTAAAGAAACACACATACTTATAATAACATATAGTGGGACAAGGATACGTCTCTCCATAAAAAAATTGTCTCATTCCACTCTACATAGATCGAGTAACCGAATCAACAGCTAATGGCGAAACTTCATTAGGACAACGGCCGCCCAATTTTTTTTTTTAAAAAAAAACTTATATATATATATATTAAGCCTTAATATGTTATTCTACATTACATAAATGGTATTACTCTATATAAATTTACTTCTCCAATTTAAAAGTATATTAGCTTACTTTTAATTAAAAATAACTAAAAATAAAAAATATATTATAATTGAGCATTATTTTAAAGTGAAAATATTTTTTATTATAATAGATAAGTAATTATAAGAGTTAAATAGAAATTTCAATAATAAAGTAATGAATTTATTAACTCTAAGTTTTACTTTAATTTCTAAATATACTTGCAAAATTTTTTATATTATTAGGTGTGTGTTTGGAAATATAAGAGTTAAATAGAAGGTTCAAATTTTCCTTTAGTTCCTGCTATAAGGAAGACTAAACACTAACGATAGAGTTATTGTCTATTTGAATATACTTTTGAGAGGATTAAAATGTCTTTTATTAGTATAAAAATAAAAATATACACTAACTAATATATTTGGATGTATAAAATTTTTTTAATAAACTCACTTTTGAAACTCCAAAAGATTATTTGGGAGAAGTATAATTGAAGTTATTTTTTATTATAGGAGAAGGCTTTTTAAGAAAAAAATCTTATTATTACTCTCATATTAATAATTAAAAATAATTTTATTTTATCCTATCTAAATAAAAATTATTTTTTTAAACTTATTTTTAATATATTTAAATTAAACAAAAATTATTTTTTTAAAATTAATTTTTTTAAAAATAATTCTTTTAAAATTTTTTTATTAAAAATAATACCTCTAAAAATTAAATTAAATATACCCTAGTAGGCTCAACTTGGTGTACCCTGGTCCTGAAAAATGTGTTTTTCTTTTTTTATGATGATAATGAATCTGGACAACACATGTTTATGTCATGCAAGATTATTTGGTGAGTAATTCTTCGATAGGCACAAATGTAACACGTACGATTTGCGCGCATCCATTTAAACAAACACAACACAAAAGTGTGGGTCCCTCTAAAAGTTGTTTTTGTCAACTGACTTTGTGAACATTTCACGGCTCCCACTAGACCTTACTTTCGACGAGCCTCCAAAAACTGTATAAGGGTCCGTGTGGTTTTATTTTCTAAAAGATTTTTGAAAGATGATCTTTTAAAAGAAGGTTTTTTAGAAGAATTATTTTTAAAAGAATGATTTTTATTTGATTTGAATATATTAAAAGGCCTTTTAGGAGAATGAATTTTGTTTGGATAGAATAAAATAAAGTTACTTTTGATTGTTGATGTGAGAGTAATAGTAAGATTCTTTTTCAGAAGGTCTTTTTCTATAATGAAAAGTAACTCTAAATAACTTTTTCTAAAAGGCCTTCTTCCATAAGGCCTTTTATAAAAAGTTAAACTAAACACTACCATTTACTATACAAAGTCATTCTCCTTCTCCTAGAAGGTCTTCTGGCCATTGCAAACTGGGAACCAAACGCGCATTAAGTTGCCCCAAGGCACTATTTCACCCATAAAATATTTTTATGTCAGCCACTCGTTTAAAACGTGAATGATTAGGGCTGAGCCAATCCATCATGCTTATTTTAATTTTAAAAAATAAAAAGCAAAATCCTCTTCTGATTCCAATTTTGTTTTTGTCGACTTTCTTTCCTCTTTCAACTTCTCAACACTTCACCGTCGGCCACCCAATCAACTAAATCGCTGCCACTACCATGTCAATTGCCTTCTGGAGTTATTTTAGGAATCCACACGTGAATGCAACTCTATCCAGCATGGAGCAACACGAAAAGGTTAAGGAATTCTTGAAATTCGGAAAATGAGATCCTCAGCAAGGAAATTAATTGTGAAAGGAATGTTAATTCATATACCGTAGTTGAATAAAGGCATAAAGAAGAAAAAAAAAAAAAAAAAGCTCCAATCATTGCAACATGGAAAATTAAAAATTCTCTCGGTAAAGGTCATAGATATACAATAGCCATGTGTTGTTGACGTGCATAAAAAATCTTGTACAACTATATTGTATTAACCATTAACCAGGCTGTTTGAAATATTTATGCGAACCTCAATTGAAAGTTTGATACAAGTTTTCCCATAAAGTTTATGGACTCAGTAAATCAGAACAGGAGATTGACATGCAGCACGTTACAACTTATTAGGCGTTATAGGTGTCCATGCTTGATCCTCTTCTGATTTGGTTGGTTTAGTTAGCGTGATATCAGGCCATAGGATAGGATGATTATAGTGAATTGAATTCGTATGGCTTTATTCTGGCTTGTTTGTGTTCGGCTCTAGAAAATTCTAGTACACTTCATGGAGGAAGAGTGTTTCTTCCTCCATATAGAGTTATAACAATACAAAATTTTATAGGGGATCCATTCCTTGTACTTCCTTCAAAACTTTTGCGGTAAAAATAGAGTGGGGAGGAAGACAATTCTTCCTCCATGGTGGACAGTAGAATCACTCGTTTGGCTCCTCTCATAACTGGAAACCTAGGCGGACATAGCAATCGAGTTGAGGACCTATGGCGCGTGAAATGAGGTAAGTATAAATTCACAACAACGTAAGTATAAATTAAAATGTTACTTACAATATTATAATAAAGTAGTCACAAAAAATAAAAATATCAAATATCAATTAAATTATAAATTAAATATTACACTGATATCAATTAATCCTTACCCATTTAGATAATATACAAGTGTTTGTGCGACAGATTTTTGTTATTTTTTTTCTTGTTACACTATTCAATAAGTTTAATTGACAGCAATTAGGATTCAATTTGGCAGAAGAGGTTAATTTCTCTTATAATATAATAAATTATAATTCAAATTTTAGCTAAAAGAGGTGTCCATATTTAACATTTGTCTGTCCATCGATTAGTGTTCTTTTTAATAAAGGATATTTATGAGAAAAAAAGGCTGAGATGACATTTTATAATTATCACGTAAAATGTTTAGTAATATAGAGAGTACTTGACTAACATATTGTCCTTCATCTATCACTATCGCAAAGTTCTTTTGTAGACTCGTCACGTTTTCTTAATGAATTTTAGATGGCGTGTGGGGATATGTAGATATAGATGCAACTCAGGCTTTGGTTGAGCTATTATAAATAGGCTCCAAACTTCTCAAAAACCCACAACATCCAGAACCCAGGAAATCCTTTTACAAGCTATGGCTTACACCCCTAGTTATTCCTTGTCCATTCTTCAAGGCTTTTGGCATTCTTTGATTACTACAATTTCTGCCCTTGTGATTATTAAAGTCCTAAGATCTTACTTGTTTGAGAAATCTCAAACATCCAAACTTCCCCCAGGTCCCAAACCATGGCCTATAGTTGGTCAACTTCCTGAAATGCTTGCAAATAAGCCTGCATTTCGGTGGATACACAAGCTTATGGAAGACATGAACACCGAAATCGCTTGTATCCGCATAGGAAATGTTCATGTAATTCCAGTGACTTGCCCCAACATTGCCCGTGAATTCTTGAGAAAACATGATGCTGATTTTGCATCAAGACCAACAAGCATGTCCACTGATATAATCAGCGGTGGATATTTGACTACTGTTCTTGTACCCTTTGGGGAACAATGGAAGAAAATGAAGAAAATGTTGGTCAATGATTTGTTGTCCCCCAAGAAGCATCAATGGCTTCAAGACCAAAGGAATGAAGAAGCTGACAACCTTCTGTTTTATGTGTACAACAAATGCAAAAATGTGAAGGATTGTGGCCTTGTGAATGTGAGGACTGCTGCACAACATTATTGTGGCAATGTGATCAGGAAACTGATTTTTGGTGCAAGGTATTTTGGAGAGGTTAGGAATGATGGAGGGCCTGGCTTTGAGGAATCAGAACATCTGGATGCCACTTTCACATTGCTAAAGTATATTTATGCCTTTTGTGTTTCTGATTTTATGCCATGCTTCAGGGGACTTGACTTGGATGGTCATGAGAGCAAAGTAAAGCAAGCTATGAGGGTCATGAACAAGTATCATGATCCCATTGTTGAAAAGAGAATCAAACAATGGAATGATGGATCCAAGATTCATGGAGAAGACTTGCTTGATGTTCTTATCTCACTAAAAGATGCCAACAATAACGCACTCTTGACATCGGAGGAAATCAAGGCGCAACTTATAGTAAGAAGAATATTATTTGGATATAATTTTATGGTGCACCGATTTATAATGAGAAGTCATGTGAAAAAAAATAAAGAGGGAAATTCATCTTTATGATTGGAGAATCGGATAAAAGTAATATTACATACCACCACTTTTATCTAATTTTCTAATTGTGTCAGTGAATTCTCCGTTTTATTTTATATACGACTTACTAATGTGGGTTGACCCACCAAATACTCTTATAATAATACTTTTTTTTTGTTTTCCTGTACCACATGCAATAGGACGACTACACTTTTTTCTTAAAAATATTCATGCAAATCTTACATTTTTCTTCCATTTTTATTCATAAGTTGTCTCACTTTGGCTTTACTCGCACAAAATTTATTAAGGGTCTAGTTATTTTCAATACTTTATATCCTATTCGAAAATTTATTTTTTATTTTAATTTACTTCATCTTTATTTAAATTTCGGTTCTTGTTAATGTTATAATCTTTAAATAAATTTTATTTTACCAAAATTCTTTTAATTTATATGCTTTGTATTTGGGATGACTACAACTACAATATCATAAATACACGCTCTATTATTTTTCGTTGTTAGAATTTTTATTTGAAAAACTGAACATTAGAAAACATATTAAGATTAAACTTCAAAGGAACTGATTTTTTTCCCTAAAAATGAAACTTAATCGTATTGTTTTTTGGTGTTTATTTTTTTTAATAAAAAATTCTTTTAGCATCCGCTTTGCAAGCACTTGCATATTAACATCTGTAATTAATATTTTAAAATTAAATTTCTAAATTTTATTATAATATGTTACTTGATTTAGATTGAAATAGAAAGCAACAAATTAAGCATAGAAATGAAGACTTACAAAGTCAATTTAATTAAGTGACATCCTTGGAAATTTAGGTGGCATGAAATTGATAAAAAAAAAAAATTACAGTTATTTAATGCTTTCTTAAAAAAAAAAAATGGTTGTTATAAGCACTGTATTACATAAAAACTTACGTGATTTGGTATATGAAACAAGCAGTTGTATTAATCCTTCTTAAACAGAAATTATTTAAAAGTTCACTTATACAGAGGCATACATATTTCAAAAAATAAGAGATGTATATATGATAAACTGTAAGTTCATGTTCCATTGTTTAATGTTTTATTATTATTAAAATATTTTAATCCGATTTCACGCTATTGAATCCTATACTATTGAGTCCTACATTTACCTTGAAAATAAGTGTGATCTCATTTTATATCAAAAAATAAGTTTAAAATGTGGCACCGCAAGATTGATAAATGCCGCAAGTACATATTACCACCTTGTATTTATATTTAACTCCTATACTAAAAATCAAACTTGTTGTAGGAATTGATGATTGAAGTGGTGGACAATCCATCAAATGCATTTGAATGGGCACTTGCAGAAATGATGAATCAGCCAGAGTTACTTCAACGAGCCACCGAAGAATTGGACAATGTGGTAGGAAGAGAGAGACTAGTCCAGGAATCAGATATTCCTAAGCTCAAATTTGTGAAGGCTTGTGCAAGAGAAGCTTTTCGCCTCCACCCCATTGTGGCTTTTAATGTTCCTCATGTCTCCGCGAATGACACAATAGTTGGCAATTATTTGATCCCAAAAGGTAGCCATGTATTGCTAAGTAGACAAGGACTTGGAAGAAACCCTAAAGTATGGGATGAACCACTCAAGTTCAAACCGCAACGCCACCTAAAGAGTGATGATCGGTGTGATGTAGTCTTAACAGAGCCAGATTTGAGGTTCATATCATTCAGCACAGGAAGGCGTGGTTGTCCTGGAGTGATGCTTGGGACCACAATCACTGTGATGTTGTTTGCTAGGTTGCTACATGGCTTCACTTGGAGTGCACCTCCCAATGTATCAAGCATCAACCTTGCTGAGTCTAATGATGGTATGCTTCTACTTGCTGAGCCACTTGTTGCCGAAGCAAAGCCAAGATTAGCAGCAGAGTTGTACCAATTGAGTCAGTAATTGACTCGAGATTTCCCTAGATACCCTTATTATATATATGAAGCAACTTTTGATTGCTTATTAATAGATGTACTACAATAAATGTACTTGAAAATTAAATATTTAGAATATAATAAAATAAAAGTTAAGATTGGGTATTCCCTATTAGCTATTATGATTTGATTTTGTGATGAAAAAGTGGTCGTGTTCTATTAATTATGGTAAATAATTTTGTATATAATACTCTTTCTTTTTCAATTTATCTATTAATTTAGATAATTTGATACATTCTTAAATTAATATATTTAGATATAATTATATTTAGATACATTGATTTAAGAATTTATCAAAGTATCTGAATTGATAGACAAATTGAAATAAAAGAAGTATTATACATTACCTTATTTATAACTATAGTGTTCAGTGTGACCTTACACATTTACACCTCAAGTTGGAAGTTGCCTGCTCGGATACCCGGTGTTGAATTTTGGGAGGAGTTAAAATAAATAATCGAATATTGATTTGATTGAATAGAAACTGTATGTTTATTGTTAATTGATGGAAGGGAGAAGGTCGTACAATACTATATCGCAGGACTTGAGAAGCTTTGTTAGGCTTTGTACCTTCATCTTGTGAAATTAGGCAGCACCTACATGCTATGTATAGGCTAGCTTCACCGACCAAGAAATAGCGTTACAATTTTGTTTTTTGTTCTCTAGTTTTTTTCTAGGATCGATTACAGCATACAAGAATTTCAGATTTCTACATTTTTGTTCTCAAACAATTTTGAAATTTCTAGACATATCTCTGAATAGCTTGTAGTAAATTTTTAGGCTAATGTGCATCAATATTTAACATCCTCAAACCACAGCGAGAAAATTGAACTTAATTCTTTTGAAAAAAAAAAAAAACTATCAATGTTTTCCCCCCTCTAGAAGCAGCAGCTACATAAAAATGATTGAACAAAAATAAAGGTTAGTAAACTGATAGCCTGCCCAATAGCATTCACGTATTTGTTTCTTTTCCCTGCAAGTGAAGGGATAGTGATTGCTAAACAGAAGAACGCAGAAAAAATCTTAGAAACGATATATGTGTCTAAAATCGGAAAGTTGTACCAATGATAACTAAGTACAAACAATAATGATGAATTCGATTCAACACTAATCACGTGTTGTATCATTGGCCACAGTCGAACGCCATTGGCTCGGTGCAATTCATCTCTATCCTGTGCTACAATTTGCAAATATAATACTCCAAAAAACTTTATCTTTTTATTTAAAATAATACTTTTTTTTTACTTTAATGAGCATGACAGGAGACATGGGATCACTGCATTATAAAAGTTTCCTACTTTTGTCTTTATTTAGTATTTTCTTCCATCAGTTTCCCTTAAATTTTATACATATAAATTCTCTTTCTTGCTGCTCTAAAAAATTGTAATATTTTTATAATATAATATTATACTTAAATCATAATATTATATTTAAGGGTTATTACTAAAAACTAGTAGACCTTGTTTGATTATTCACCTTGATTTCGAGAAAATAATATAATGTCTGTTGTCGTAGCAAGAAGTAGTTGTATAGACAAAAGAATAGGATAATAGAAATTCTCTTATATCACTGTAGTGTTTATTAGGTTACATAATGAAGTCACTAGACTTGTATAACAGTCCTTCAAATACATAAATAACTCTACAAAAAACTCCAATTGGCAAAATAGTCATCTAGTCTCGATTTGGTCCTCCCAACATAGTCCTCATCAATATCTCCTGAGTTGTCTGGAAATAACATAGAAAACACATATAAGAGTGAGAATTTTATATTCTCAGTAGACATCCTAAGCTACTAGATAATCCATGTCATCATTGTCATCCTAGCTGCTTCGGTTTATTAAGAAAATGTGATTTCATATATAAGGATAAAGGTTTATTTATTAAGTTTGGAAAAGGAATCCTTCTGAAGCAAGTTAATTTTAACGTATACACTTAGTTTTATCATGGCAATAAGCATTATAATTAATAGATATGCATTGTTTTGACATATAAAACTATCAAAAGAAGGCAATTATGTTACATGCTTATAAATGCATGATTTAATGCACTTTCTTATTTACTTTCTTACTTGGCATGTTCGTTTAATTTTTACTGCCCTTGAATAACCTAATCTAGGAAATGAGCTCATTTCATGACCATTGTCACACAATATTAATTGATAAGGGGATCCACTTGCTTATAAATTGGAGGGACTACGTACTCATTTTAGCTAACTACATCCAAAGTAGAGGAATCTCATAGTTTTCATACAAATGTCTTCACATGAAAAGATTTCATAACTACCTCCAAGTGAAAGGATCTCATCTTATCTGTTCATATACCGTCTGAATTCATATGCTCATATGCATTTTCTTCATTAAGAAAATATAGTCATATCAACATGATATGTTCAGATGCATTCATCATGTAATACTCATATGTATTCCTTTAGTGAGAGAACATAGGCATGTCAACATGTACATTGGGCCCTCATATTTCAAGTCTGAAAATAACTTAATCAGAAACATAAATTAGATAATACCTAGGATCTTGTCCCAGATTTTAGAATATTTACCTGAATCCGATTTTAAGTCATTATGGATTCAAACTTGGAAGCCCAAAAACGTGGGTTAAGTCAATTTAGGGTTGAGTTTAGAACTTGGAGCTCAGAAACTAGGTAAGTCAATTCAGGTTTGAGATGAAAGCTTGGAACTTGGAAGCATGGGAAATTAATTTAGCATCGAGTTAAGAACTCGGAACTGGAAGACTGGAGATAATGGAACAGTGACCCGTCTAACTTGAAACCTGGGGACTAAGGAGTAGTGTCTGATTTAAGTCGAAGGTCGAAGACTAGGGGGCAAGGAGGTAATGCCTCGTTTAACTCGTAACTCAAAAAACCTAGATAAATGAACTAATTAAGTCTGGGTTTAGGACTCGGAACTCGGAACTAGGCAGGCGTCCTTACTTATGGTAGGGTCGAATCCAGACCTCAGATTCGGGACCTTCAATCATGGAGCGTCGATCTCGGACCCCAGAAGCTAGTCACGACAGTGAAGAGTGAACAATATTCACTTTTTTGGGCCGAGCATTCTAAACCTCATTGTCCTTACCTCTGAACTGGGAACTCGAAACTTGGATCTTGGTGTTTAACATGCTAATGCCTAGTTTCAGGATAGAGTTGCACACCTTAACTTAGAAAATCACTAAAACTCCATTCCTTATCATCTTGCTCTAAAATCTCATGTGTTCATACTCACTTAAACCCTCTTTCAAACCATCTAAGTCCTACTCAATTTGGCTAAGTAGAGTTTAAGTTATAAGCACTACATTTGAGCTATGCTATTTTAGTATCCATAGAGTATAGGGTAACTTTGTGGAATTACTGGTAGCAATCTACTAAGAGTTTAAATCTGAAACTTTATAGGCTTATCCCCCTATGTGTTATCTTTCTAAAAAACTTAGTTGCACTTAATTTGAAAGTCTATAGGGCAAGTTATATCTATTAGAACACACCCTACTCCAAAACCAGGTCACTTTGCCTATAACATCTTACAAAATTCATAACTTCTTCATCTTAACTCCAATGGATCCCAAATTTTGTGAGCATATTCTCCTTTGAGTTATGTTTCATCTAAACTTGGTTTCACTTCAACTAGAATTCCCAACTCAAGATGGCTCATGGACCTAGTGCTATTCGAAGCTACCTTCTTTTCCTGTTTGGTGTTTATGAGGATCTTTGAGCTCTTAGCTTGTTTTCTTCCATTAACTTGAGTTCCACTAATTCTAACTCGTTAACGTGAGTCTAAGAACATCACTTCCAGCCAAAAAATATAAGAATCAAAAGAGTACAAAATTCTAGCTCATCTAATTACATAAACACATATAAGGTAGTTTTGGAGTCCACCTCACTTTCAAGCTTGAGGAAGCTTTATATCTTTACTCCTTTGGGCTCCAAACTCTCTTAAACCAAGCAAAATACCAACAATAACCTTTCTTTCCTTTGTATGGCAACAACTACTATCACCAAGGAAGGAAGGTGGTTAGCTTATTTTTGTTATTAATAAAGGTGGTGGAGCTTAAACTTTGAATGAGTTACTAAAAGACTAAGTAGAAGAACAAAATTAGAGAAGCAACAAAATAAAAATGGAGGGAGGAAGAAAGGAAAGGTGCTACGGCTGATGAAGGAAAGAAGGAGAGGCTTGTTGTGTTAGTTCTTGTGTGATTTTTATAATTATTTTAGAGTAAGAGAGTTAGGTTTATTTTGTGGTTTATATTTTTTCCTTGATTCCTAGCTAGTGTGGTTAGATCCTAACCACTTAATAGGTGGTCACATCCTAACCAAACAAAATTTCATGTCACATAAAGTAAAGAAAATTTATTTATCATATATGGTAGTCACATGATATGAAACTTACATACATAATATAAAACTTACATAAATTACAAATTATCCACATAACCCTTCAAATTTTCACCCCCTCCTTTCTCTTTTATATATATATATATATATATATATATATATATATATATATATATATATATATATATATATATATATATATATATCCTTCTCTATCCTTATTATTGATAACCTTTAATAGTATTATTGATAGCTATAGTTAAATCAGGATGTTACAAAAATCATCAAAGCTCAAACCACAATTTACTCTCTCTCTCTCTCTCTCTCTCTCATTTTGGCTACTCTATGTCCCACTCTCTATTGCTCTGCTTTCACTCTATTTCCTTAGGAGAAGTAACTTTTGCCCAAGTTAGATCAAATTCAAAACTATTCACTTGAATAGTCATAAATTTGATGCAAGTTATATCGAATTTATCATTATTTTAAATAGTGATGAATTTGATTCAACTTCGATCAATTTCCATATATTTCTCGCATCCCATCTCAAATTTGGTCAATAATGAAATTGATCCAGCTTGAATCGATTTTTCTATAATTAAAAAAAAGGGGCATTTTGGAAAATAATCTTTATAATATATATATATATATATTAAAAGGTAAAAAAGCCTACAAAATATCTTCATTTTTGTTGACCCCAATATCTTTATTGTGTGTACTTAAATAAAATGTTTTAGATTTGTATGTATGCCTAAATTTTTCTTAGGAAACATTCATCTATTCCTAAATATGAACAATTTTATTTACGAGTTATATTATTTGTATATAACTCTCCAACATTAACTATATCTCTCTTATAAATATACACAATACTTTTTTGTCTTAATACACATAAACTTTGAGATCGACCTACACTCACAATCATATACTTGTCTATTACAATCACATACTATGTTTATACATAGTATATTCAAATAATATTTCTCTTTATTATAAGTATCCAATTATAAGGTGTTATATTTATATGTTTCCGCTAATTTTGTTTATTTGCACTGCACAAGTACAATTAACAGCCCCAGTGTCGTTTGCAATGCATAATGCCTGCAGATTCGAATTGCCTAACTGCTGATATGTGGAAAGAAAGAAATTCTGCTATAGGGGAATGTTTTTGTTATCCTGTGTTTTGTTTTGGTGGCTTCAGCTCAAGGTGATTGATCCGCTATATGCTCTGCGTGTTGCGTGGTGCCTGATTCTGGCTTTGGCTTTATTTTTCTGGAGATTAGATTCTAGATTCTGGATAGTGGCTTTTTCATGCTCTTTGTTTTGTATATCTGCTTGAACATGTCTTGTTGCTGGCTTTGTTGTCCTTTTAGTTCTTCCCACTTGTTTGGGTTGTAGCATTTCAAACTATCGAAAAATTAAAAGGCTATCTCTGTCCATCTCGGAACCAAGTGGATCGCTTTTGAAGGAATTCACAAACAAAGGATTCCAGCATTTCAATGGTAACGTGCTACATCACCACCATATGTGCAACATTTCCCTTGCAAGTCAGACTCCACCTACCCACAAAGTCATCATCTAGAGGCCTCTCAAACACAACCGTATTGCTAAACTCATTCAACATTGCACCAGTGCTGGCATCACGAAGTCGATTCAGTAAGTAACGTGCATTCATTATGCACTTGTGCACTTCTTTCTCTAGCCCTATCAAACCCCTTTTCTGCAAAGCATACTAGATGAATATTGGAGCATGCCCGCTATGGCATTGATGTATTCTAAACGAGTTATTACAACAACATAAGGAATTGGGCATCCCAAGAACTTATGTCCAAAAATAGTTGCACTTCCAATGGGTTTCTTGAAGCTAATCGTTGATGCAATCACCCACACATATTTTAAGATGGAGTCATAATTAAGTAGGAATCATCTAAACACTACTTTAGTAAGGAAATTTTGTAGAGAAATGTGCAGGTTTTCAAATTTCAACCACATGCATTCCTAAATGCACAATCAAATTAAGGAATACTTTTATTAAATAAGGTTCGCTCGCTGTTTCAATAAAAGGAAGCATGATTCCAAATAGCGCTCCATCACAGTGCATGTGGAACCGATGACGAAAGAAACCACTTTCCTCAAGTGTTTTTATTACAAGATGAAGGTCATCAACAGCTCCTTTCATTGTTGTCCCTACAATAGAACCCTTTAAAGTTTGCCCATATATATATTATACACACTAAACAGCATTATACAGTGAACGTGAGTGCTTAAGCTTATTAAGTGGCGAAGGACCTATATTTAGATTGATGATGGCTGGCTTGTCCTTGTGAGCAAGTAGTAAAGCCTTTAAATCAACGCAATCAATCTCACCAGACACCACAGTGCCAACCTTCACACATTGCGCAGTCGATACATTCTTGCTATTTTGAATATTAAATAATGTGAATCTTGTGAAGCATATAAAATCCCATCTAGAAATTGTTCTCTCCTATACACATTATTCATACATATATATAAATCAATATTTTTGTTGAGTATACATTTTTAAAATAAAAGAAGGTATCAGATATCAAGGAAGAAGAGTGAAGAGAGAGAGAGAGAGAGAGACAGAGAGAAGAAGATTGATAAGGGATGAGCAAGTGATTGTGTATTGATATGAAGTGATTGTTACAATCTAAATGTAGTTACAATCTATATATATAGGTGTTACGTGATCAGCACACTACCATAACAGTTGATATAGTTACAGTAGTTATAGCAGAAACGGTTACAGGCTATTACAATTATGCACGTGTGCTATTATTGTATTCAATGTTATACTCCTAACATCCCCCCACAAACTCATGGGTTGAATTGTTCAACTCTAAATTTGGTTCTTAAGTAAGGAAATCTAGAGCTAGACATAGCTTTGGTAAGAACATTAGCAGTTTGCTCTTCTGAGGGAATGTGATGAACAACTACAAGACCTTGAGTAACCTTTTCTCTGACAAAATGCAAATCAAGTTCGCAGTGCTTTGTACGTTGATGGAGAATAATATTTGAGGTGAGCATCATAGTACATGCACGACCTGGTGATGGTAACATACTGCATCAATGATGGTAGCATCAAGTTCGCCAATGGGTGAGTAATAACATGCACGACCAAAGGTTTTAGGGAAATGATAGTTGGGTTGTTTGAGGTATAGTTTCTCAAAAGGCGATTAGAAGTGGAGTGTAGCAGTAGGTAGATAGTTGATGAGGTGCATAGTGGTTTGGAAAGCTTCCCCCCAGAATTGAAAGGGAAGTGAGGCATTAGCTAATCGTGTAAGGCCAACCTCAGTAACATGGCGATGTTTACGTTTAGAGGAGCCATTTTGTTCATGGGCATGGGGGCAAGAAAGTCGATGATGGTTGCCTAGAGGTTGATGGTGTTTGGTGAAAGCTAAAAATTATTTTGCATTGTCTATTTGGAAGGCTTTTAATTTGGTATTTAATTGGAGTTCAGCCATAGTTTTGAATTGTAAAAAAGCTTCAAGTGCCTAAGATTTGTGACTGAGCAAATATAACCACATGTATTTAGAGTAGGCATCAATAAATATGACATAGTATTTGGCACCACTAGTAGGTGGCAAAAAGGCTAGACCCCATATATCAGAGTACACAAGCTGTAAAGGTGCTATGTAAATAGTGTTGGAAGAAGGATAAGGAAATATTACACAATTTCAACACCATTTGTACAATTCAATTGGATGGGTGACCAAGTTTGGCATGCCAAAGACTAAACTGATTTATACAATCTGATGTTTGAGAAAGATAAGCGGCAGTATGTAAGGATTTGTGTGCTGGCTCCTGATGTGGAGAGTTGGCTAAAGCTTAAGTCAAGCTAGGGAAGGCATATAGGCCATCTCTAAGAATCCCTTGGAGAAGAATCTCCTGGGTATCTTGAGATTCTACAAGGCATTTGGCAGCATGAAATTCAAAGAATACTTTGTTATCTCTAGCAAATTGTGAAACATTGAGTAAGTTTTTAGTAATGGATGGAGCATGAAATAAGTTATTGAGCAAAAGCGATGTGTTTGAGTTGGGTGAATGCAAAAATGAGCGCCCTACATGAGTAATGTCAATACCGGTGCCATTTCCTATCTGAATTCTGTCATTGCCTTCATATACTGACCTTTGCATCAGATTATTCAGGTAAGGAGTTATATGGTTTGTAGCTCCAGAATTGGGATACCACATTGGATCAAACATAGTGGATGGTGTGGCTAGATAAGCTTGAGGTGTAGGAGGCTGAGACTGAAATGTGTTTGCTGAGAAGTTTGGGATTGTGGTGCTTGATCCTGCTACTGAGGACTTGAGTAGTTTGGATTGAACCTATGGTAGCAGTCCCAAACTGTATGTCCATACTTGCCACAAAGTTGGCATTGTGGTTTACTAAAGTTGTTGAATCTACCTTCGCCACGGCCATGCCTACCTCTACAATGGCCATAGGAGCCTATACCACGAAAGTTGCCATTGTTATTGCCTCTACCACCACTTCTTTGCCACTGTGATTGTGTTTGTGCTACATGTGCCTGCATTGGAGTATTTTGCAGTTGTTACAGAGTTGAATCTGATTTACTGCACTTTTTAACTCGTTCCTCGATGTTCGTCAATAATGACTCCATTTCATCGATTGTATAGGGATCAATTCTAGAGAGAAATGATGTGATGAATGGATTATACTCCCTAGGTAGGCCATCAAATATCACTTCAACATATTCAGTTGTACTGATTTCTGCTCCTATAGCAGCTAATTGATCAGTCATTTTCTTGATTTCTACTAGAAATTCATTCATTGCTCCCTTTTTCTTGACACCTTTCAACTGTGTTTTCAATTGCCTTATTCTAGCTCTTGTTTGAGCTGCAAAAATCCTTACTATCTTTTCCCAAACTTGATAAGAAAATTCACAGCCAACCATGCTAACTCTAAGAGATTCATTCAGTGATGCTAGTAGCCAAGAAAGCAACAAACTATCTTGTTGTTCCCAATCCAAGAACGCAGATGAGATGTTACCTATGTGTTCATCTTCTTCTGAGAGAAATTTCTTCGGAATTTGTTCTTTGATCAAGAACTTCTGCAATTTGTGACCTTTGATTGTTGCCAATGCTTCTTGTTTCCATGGAAATATTTGTCATCCTTGAGTTTGAACGAAACAGGATTGGAGAAATTCTGAGGTTGCAATTGTATCAGAAGGGGCCATGGATTGATTGAGCTTTGATACCATGTAAGGTATCAGAGATCAAGGAAGAAGAGAGAGAGAGAGAGAGAGAGAAGAAGATTGAGAAGGGATGAGAAAGTGTTTGTGTATTGATATGAAGTGATTGTTACAATCTGAATGTAATTACAATCTATATATATAGAGGTGTTACGTGATCAGCACGCTACCACAATAGTTGATACAGTTACAGTAGTTATAACAGAAACGGGTATAGGCTATTACAATTATGCATGTGTGCTATTCTATTCTATGTTATACTCCTAACAAAAATCCCATGAAGATTGCCTTCATTTCCACCACGTATCCCCAGTACTCACCCTTCTCTAGCTCCCACAGGTTTGCAAACCAATCAAGCACGAAGAGTTCAAATGGTGTTGAATTTAGAGTGAAGTTGCTCCCTAGAAATGGATGGCCTGCATTGTTTTGGTGAATATTAAGCAATGGTGCCAACGCGTCATAGTTGAATTCCTCATTAATGGGGTAGACTACTTCAGTGGATGTCATTAGTGGATGTTTAGTAATTGCAACCTTATCAATAGACAGATGTAATGACATCCAAAGCTTACACAAAAAGCGTAATTTTTCTCCAAATAATGGGTGCTAACTCGAGCCAAATTGGCTTGTGTCTCCCCTGTGCACTGGCTGATAACAAGGCTCATTCGTCCATTATTCTCTTGGGTTTCTATCTGCTTTTATTTTTCTCTAGATTGATGGCCATTGCGGATAACCCCTGGCAGCAGCTCCATGGCATGAGCTGCTGGAATGGAAGTCCCTGCCGTGTTCCTCCCCATTGAATTTTCTATCCTATCTGTGCGTGTATGTGTGTTATTTTGATAAGGCATATCATGAAATCTGCATTTATATAAAGAGAAATTCTAAATATTTCTAACTTCTAATTTCTAATGCAAGAAATTAACAACCCAACTCCGTTGGAACAATAAAAATAATTAAGCTTGATTCTATTACCAACAATATATGCATATCTATATTTAAGAGCATGTGTTTTCTGTGGAAAAAATTACCATTTTGCCTCTTTGTGAACGCTACATTTTATACGAATCATTTTTCAAAAAAAAAAAATTAAAAATTAAAAAAAAAAAAAAAGAAAAAAGAGGAAAAAAAAATAGTCCATTTTTGCCTATATCTCCTAGCCCTTCTGGCCAAAAAAGACAAAAAGAAAAAATATGAAAAGGCCTAATCTTTTAAGTCTAAGTAGAATTAGAATAACTCATCTAGGACCAAAAAAATAAAAATAAAAAACAAAAATTAAAAAGAGAAATGAATCAACGTTAATTACCATCTTTCAATTAGTGTCAATCAAAAACCATTTTCAATCAGCATCCTTAACCAAATCAAAATTTCTCAATCAAAATTATCAATTTCATCATTAATTCTGCATAGGCCACCAACAAATAGTCAAAGGCTTCAGCAACCATCAAGAATAATCAGAAAAACCAGAAAATACCCCTCTCGCAACCTCCTCTAGAGTCAACCCATCATCGCTACTCCACCGATACCCAGCCAACACCGTCACACCACCTGCCACCTTTTCAGCCGCGCCGAAACCACCATCACTCAACCCTTCCATCTTGATTTCTTGCACCACCACGACCATGGAAATCTCGTAGCCATAACCACCGTGACAACAGCACCACTACTCCTCCACCAATTCTCGTTTTCAGTCGCCACTAACGCCGTCACCAACAAGCCTAACCCACGTTATTTGCCGCACCCAAAATCACAACACCATGTTAAAACAACCACATTCCACAGCCTCACCTTCAACCAGAACAAGCCGCACCATCATCCTCATCACAGCCTCACCCTGTGACCGCGAACTCCGACGTCGACATCGCGCACCATTACCACCGCGTCATGCTATTACCACCACCGCACAACACCACTATCATCCCAAGACCGCGAAGCCACCAAGCCCGCGGTGCCATCACCGCCCTTAGCCCCTCACCGCTGCAACCTGCAACCCCTCACTGCCGCAAGGCCGGCAACCAGCCGAACCAGCGCTCAGCAAAATTCATGGAACCACCACTCGCGACCACTTCCCCGTCAACCTGCACGACCTCAACCTCCACCATGCCTAACGCGCCATCCCCTTGCTACTTCTAGTTCGCGTCAAGTGTCCATGAAGTCATCGCCACCACTCTTGCCACCAATCCAACGGCTGCCTCTGTTTGGCCTTCATGCGTGTAAACCTTCCTTTCGTTAGTCTTTCTACGTCACTTACTTGGGTTTCTTTTCTTTTTTTAATTTGTTTTGGTCCTTTTCTTTAATTTGGTCTTTTGATATGTAGTGGTCTAATTTCTTTATTTTTTGGTGTCTTAATAGGTTTCTAAACCCAAGATAAGTGAGAGATCTAAATGAGTTAAAGTTAGGGCAGTTTAGTTTATCAGTCAAGTTTTTTCAAAACAATAACAAAAACTGCTCTAAAGAAGATTCAATTAAAATAAGACATAATGAAATAATAAAATACAAAAATAAAATTGTTTAAGTTGTCTGAAGGTTGAATGGGTGAATGTTGTGTTCCGAAGGTAGGGCACGTAGAACCTTGAACCCAAATACATTACCTACAATGGAAGTAAACATGTTAGTAGCATAGCCTTCTTCAATAAGGTCTAAGGGATAAGCTACATAAGCAGTATATATCCTTTGAATTATCTTGTAATCTTCAGCAATAAAAATTTCCTCTTTCTTTAATGACAAAAATAATCAAAATCTTTATAAATGTTTTTGTTATTTGTGCAATGATTATTGAGGGAGATTGAGTAGTCAACGCTCTATATATCGTTCTTTAAATCATATATAAAGGTTTATTGAGTAACCTTGTACAAACTTAAATCTAGTACAAAAGCAAATTTTGTTTCAAATAAATGTTATATCAAAATTATTTTCATAAATTTAGCAAAGAGTTTAATTGGTATGTACTGACAGTGTAAAATAGTTTTACACTGTCAACCAATAGAAATAGGGGAAAGTGAGAAATCATGGTGGGTCCCTCATTATAATGGGTAGTTATTTGTGTGAGTTGGCATTTTTCACTATTTCTATTGGTTGACAGTGTAAAACTGTTTTACACTGTCAGTGTATTTAAATTAAATTCTTTAGCAAAATCTTTTGACAAATACAATCAATCAATATACAATCATTTTCTACAATAACTACATGGCTTTGAATTTGTTATTGCACCAAAAGATATGTAGGAGCACAAGTCAAGTGAAAATTAATTTTTTTGAATTTTATTACTTTTTTCTTTCTTTTTTGTAAATAATTGTTAGAATCTTAAAAGGGAAAATTAAATATTATTAAATTTATATATTAATTTACATAATAAGCACTAATGTAATCGTTGCAAAATGAATATATTAAGGATACAGTGGAATTAAGTTTCCATCATTCCTTGTGTATAAATAAATTCCCGAACTCAATCTTTTTAAAGATCAATTTTGCAAAAATAAATATTTTTTTATTTTTTCCATAATAAAAATTGGTGGCGACTCTATTTGAATAGATTTCAATATTTGTTGTTGCTCTCTCGTCACGACACCCTTTGAACACATTGTGACACCCTTAAAAGATTAATATACTAAAAAACTAATCTTTAAAAAATATTTAACTAGTTAGTGGTACCTCAATGATCAACTTGCTAATAAAATAGTATCTAAAATATCGATATAATAACAAATTAATTCTTAAAATATCTTTTATTAATACTAACAAAGCCCAATAATAATAATGAAATTCATTATTAAAGTACAATAGACTAATAAAATATCTCCTAGGGACTAATTTATCAATAAATTGATCTTTTAAGATCCAAAATGGCAATTCTGCTTTTTGTGTGTTCTTTGGTTGCAGTAATTTATAGTTCTAAAGTGTGCTTGGTATATGTGCTTAGTCATCTAGTCAATAGGAGCATTAATCTTAGAAGCTGTCTAGAGGTACTTCTTGCATCTACAAATACCCATATACTAGTGTTGATCAAAACAAGCCAAGAAATCCAAAGTATTGTGTTTTCCCAGTCTCTATCTCTCTCTCTCTCTCCCTTTATCTTCCTTAACTCTCCTATCTCCTTCAAATTCATGAGTTTAACCATCACTATTTTCCATTTTTAGTATACTTTCTTTTCTTAAGAAAATTGCTCATATAGTTTTAGGTTGGGAGTACTGATTATATAGAGTAGTTTTTTTTTTTTTTTTCCCAAAGCAACATCCCTAAAATTCAAAAATCTGATATTGTAACTATGGTTCGTTTAGAGTCGTAGTTTACTTCCACCATAGTCAATCACTTTTAGTACAATTTATAATGTAATAGCCAATGAGTTAATATGTAAATGATATAGAACATCGCCTTATTCTTGCTGCCTCTAAGAATTTCTATTATATAGATTAGGGTATCAACTTTTCAAAAGACTAATTACTAATAAATAAGTAGTTGTTAGTGAATAAAAAAAGTAGTTATTGCTTCTACATTAAAGAAATTCTTACATGTTAGTGGAACAAGAAAAAACTTATTATTTTGTATCATATAATGCTCTTCAATATAATTTTGTTGGTTATTGATGTCTTCTACTTCATCTACTTCGTAAGCGTGTTACAGTTTAAGTGCTTAACAAAGAGATGTACAAAATAATAATTTTGTATTTACTTTGGAAATATTTCAGAACTTCTTTCTACATTAAGCACGCTTAAGTGCACAGCTAACATTTTGTTTGGTAGAAATGCGTTGGTATCATTATTATGTAGGAAATAAGATACTAATTTTAAGAGAGGATTCATTTTAAATACTACCTCCATATTGAAATAACTATCCAATTTTACATAAACATATGAATTAAGAAAATGAATAAAAAATCAACATTAGAAAAATTGAGATTTATTTTACAAAATTACCCTTAGTCCTTTCTTTTCCTTCATTATCTCTATCTAATTACTCTATCTTCTCTATTTAATAGGGATATGACTAAAAAAATAATTAGTATTGTCTAAATTTCCCAAATCGATAGTTATTTGTGGAAAAGTAAAATTTCAAATATGGACAATTATTTTAAGACGAAGGTAGTACAAGAAATGAAAGCAAAATAAATTCATAGCTTAACAATAAACTCTCCATTGATCATGACAGTCATTAAAGGACTTGGATCTTGGATCATATTATGTTAGGGGAGAGAGAGACACAAATATTTAAATAAAGAGTAAACCTTCAAAGTGGTCTCAATTGATTTTTACATCGAAAAAATTAGTCCCTAACAAAAATAAACTGGCAAATTGGTCCCTAACATTTTAAACTCTCAAACAATTTAGTTGCTCCATCAAGTCTCCTGGTTAAATATTATAATGTGACCTATTAAGTAGTTGGAGTGCCACTGTCATTCTAGTCACTCTTGTTTGTTGTTTTGGCAAAACTCTTCTAATTTGCATATTAAATTAGAATATAAAAGTTGGAATATTAGCTTAGAAATCTACCAAAAATAATGTCATTTTAATAAATAAAAATAACTAGGATAACAAGATAAGAGATAATAGTGCCATGTCAATTACTTGACAGGCCACATCATAGTGTTCATTATTAGAAATTATCGGAATAATAGCTAATTTTTTTCAATCACAAAAAAATAATTTTGAGACCGATTTTGCGACCAATTCAAGTAATATGGGACCAATTTTTAGATAAATAAATCGATTGCAAAATTAAAATTTGACAAAGAGACTAAATTGTCAAGTATTCTAAAAGGTTATGGACCAATTTGCCAAGTTATTTTTGATAAGGTATAATTTGTCCAATGTTTTAAAAAGTTAGGGACCAACTTGTTAGTCTACTTTTGTTAGGTAATAATTTGTCCGATGTAAAAGTCGATATGGATTATTTTGGGGTTTACTCTTAAATAACTGAAGTCTTTTTAATTTGTATGACTCATTTAATATTTATTTCTATTTTTCTTTTAACATGAGAGTTATGTTCAAAACAAACATAAAAAGATCTTTATTTGTCATTAAAAACGAGACCAAGATCTATATTCAGATTGATCATTGATGATGGCTGGTTTGGCTTGCCCTTGAGCAAGTCGCAAGGCCATTAGATCAGCACAATCAATCTCACTAGAGACTGAGAACCTTTACACATGAGCACAATTAGTATGCATATGGTTGGTAGACCTAAGGAGAAACTACCTCTTGTCATAAATGGAGCTTCTAGTATTGAATTGCATTTGTCTAAGATGAAAGATGATATTGTATCAAGCAAGAAAGATGAATTAGAGTCCTTTATTGGCTTCAATGTTCCTAAGGACGATGATATTCTTCCACCTGAACCTTCAAATACGAAAGGATGTGGAAAGCGGATTAAAGCGGGGAAGTAGTAGGCAATTGAACAACAAAAGAAGAGAATGAGCCTTTGAAAGACTTGTAAGCAATATGCGCATCATGATAGTCGAAATTGCCCCACTAACGCCTCTTCCTAATTTTTGGTAAGAAGCCTTATTATGTGTTATATATATATATATATATGTATTCTTTAGCACAATTTTTTTTTTTTTTTGGTTATTCTCTCTAACGTCATTTTTTTTATTTCTAGGTTGCAGAGTACCGGTGAAAAAACAGGAATCAAAACAGAAGAAAGATGGAAAAATTTTGCTTTTCTCAACTGCTGAGCAAAGCATGTCATTGCCTTGGTTGTAGTGATGTCAATCTTTTGAGTACCATATATCGGTTAGATTTGGTGATATTGAATATTTTGTTACTAGTTTTTCTGGTTAATTGTTGTGACTATTTAGCGTGCAGATTGTGACAATAGCATATTCTTTAATTTCCCGTGCCCTTGATGCCATTAACCAAGATCATATTTGACTCCAAAAGTAATATATTTGATGCCAAGAGACAACTCATTTTTTTTTTTGGGGTTAAAAACGATGATTGATTTAAAATATTGCAGGTAAAAAAAAAAGTTAAAATGCAGAGTTAATGATATTTAACTCTGTTATTGATAGGTTAAAAGGAGAAGAGAAGGAGAAAGAGGGAATACTTGTACCACTTCTCGCCGGAACGGAATGTAGTTATACTATTGTTACTTTGCACAATTTTGTTATTTGTCATTTTTGTTTGATTGATCATGGATATCTAGCACATGCTATCATTTCCTTGATCTTGGTACCCAACGGAAGTAGTACACATTGCAAATGCATCAATCAATTCGCGCATTTCCATTATTGTATTCAATCTGAGAGCACATGCTGTAGTTTAGCAAAACGAATCATCCATTTGGCTAAAATTACTCCCATTATAATGTATCACATAAAGCTTCTGCTTTGTCATCATCCCACTTACGTTAACTGTAACACTAAACTAATGACTTGACAAGTTGCCTCCTCATACAACTAACTAAGCTAATTTATGTGTGTGTTTCCACCTACTCCATGTAAGCCAATTTGGGTTCTTCTAGGAGAGTTGAATAATCATTCGGCATAGGAGCTATTCTTAAAACTAAAGAACGTGTACTCATTGAAATGGAACCACACTATGCTAGTTGGACCAAAGAACAAGAGAAACATGCATGCTCAAGGCAACTTTGTGTTTAGTAATAGCAACTAGTAAGGAGTCTTAAATATGAATTTGCTTGTTGGCAGTGGAAAATTCATGGTTTCTTAAACTTTTTTATTTCTTGAAGTGCATGCTATGATTTCCTATCATTAATAGAGTTGCAGATTTTTTCTTTTATGAAATTATTTATTTTAAGAATGCAAGAGATGTATTGCATATTTAGTAACGCATAATTTTCGATGAAATAAAGTGTAACTATACCAATATTGAAGATCACAACAATAGGAATGACATTTGCATTTCGAAATACAGTAATGCAATGAGATGTATAAGAAGATAACAACAAATACAACTAATCCACTAGTAGTGCTCAACACTCTCAATATCGAGGCAAACTTAAATAAAACACGAAGGACACAACATAAAAGCTCGAAACTAAGATCCTATAGTATCTAAATCTGTCTACTAGCTCCTATATTCTTACTCTATGTACCGATATAACAGCATCTGCCTCAAGCACCATTCTTGAAAGTTACTGAATTGAATAAATCAGAATTTGCAGCATGCTGGTATACCATCAAAGCCATTGACGATCCAAGAACATTGAACAAAATTGTCTACATCAGACATTCAACCAACACGTTATCATTTAACAAGTTGGTGTATCCCTCTAGGAGAAGAAGATTGGTAAAACTCTTGAAAGGGTCTATGTTCTAGAGGAGCAAGTTTTGAAGCAAATTCAAGGTTATTGAGTGTTAATTTTTGTAAATATTCAAGATGAGAAGTTTGTCTAACCAGTTATTAGTAATGTAAGATGAAAGCCTCTTTCCTTTCATAAATTAAACAAAGAAATTACACATAAGGAAGAAGGGGAAAATTCACATCTCTGGCTTCAGAAGGTTGTTCCACAACTTGGGCCTCTGAAAACCCCCAAAAATCAAAAATCACAAGAGCTACAGAGAAATAGAATAACCATTTGCTTACACATAATTAAAGAGAGTCAATCGAGAGAGAGAGGGGAATACCATCGAACTTTTATTCCATGAGAGAGAGAGAGGAAGAAATGGTCGCCACTCCTAACTATGGCCGCCACACATAGCTGCTCTTCTGTTGCTGCCACCCGAAGGAGGAGAGCTCAGCCAATGGATCCACGTCATTGATGTGCAGACGCTGCCGCCAAGGTTATCAAACTCGAATCATAAACTCGACTCATAAACTCGATAGAGTTTACATATTTAAAAAATATTACTTAAAAAATATATTTTTATAATTAAATATAATTAAATAATATTTTTATGATTAATATTGAATAATTTATAACAACATAAATGAAAAAAAATGTAACGTATAGCTCAATATATGACTTTATTTTTATTCCATACTTATATTATTTTGTAGTTCGACAAAATATAATTAAATAATGACAAATGGATAAATTAATTGAATAAAACTAAAAAATATTTCATGAAATAAACAAGTAAACTAAAATACATAATAAAAATAACTAATATTTTATATTTAGATAACACAATCAAGTATAATTTTAGATTTGTAAATTCGTTTATAGAATTAAGAGTTTATCAATTTTATTAGAGTTTACTTAATCTCGAATGAGTTTGACCAAAAAAGAGTTTATGCATGAGTTAACTTGTTTTTGTAACGTCGGATCATAAACTCGTAAGAGTTTATTCGAGAGTTTAATAACCATGGCTATCATGCTCTGGCCTCATTTGGAGAAGAGGGCACTGCTAGGATCCCCTCTACAAGGCCGCCTAACCTCGCTGACCTTCGCCTCGCCACCGCCAACCGTTTCTCCACCTCCATGTTTTGGATTGCGTGGCGGAGTAGGGCAGATGCAGAATGAGGCTCGCAAGCTGAGGAAGAGAGGAGGAGGCAGGAAAGAGAGCTCGGCATGAAAGTTGCACGGAAGTTTTTAAAATTAGTGATTTAATCTCAACCACTCATTTTAATTCACATGTGGAAATATTTATTCTCACTTCTCATGCAACAAATCTATTCTCATAAGATACATATATATACATTTGTATATATATATATATATATACATAAAGAGAGAGAGAGAGGGTTAGTAAGCTCCACATTTTATTTTGGATCAAAAACCCAATCAATGTGCTCTAAATTAATTTATAAATTTGGATAATTTTATAATTTTATTCCATAAACATTAATTACTATATTAATCTCAATCTCACTTAATTAATATTCACTCTCCAATCTCCATTATTTCCCTTCATCAAAAAATGTTTCCTCTTTTATTTTTTTCTATTTTCTGTCACCTAAATAATATAATGAATGATTAAAAAATTAAATAATATTATATGTTGGATAAACATAAGTTAATACTAACTGAATACAATATTTTTTTCTAAGTTAATACTGGGTAATATAAGTTTTAATTTCTTTTGACAGGTAATAAAATAAGTTTTAATTTATATGAAAACAAGCTTGTAAATCATCCAAGTTAGAAACACAACGTGGGAGGATGTTTTAAATCTCATGTTTGTGTTTAGAACTATGGTAAAAACTGCATCAAATGAAAAATTAAAAAAAAAAAACTATGGTAAAGACAAAATATTGTTTTTAATTAGGGTAGTTTTACTTGCACTGATGATGGAACAGTTTACCGTTGAATTCTTGGGGTAACAAACAATAAAGGAGAGTAGTGGATTTTTGAGAAAGAATAATAAAATTGTACCATTTTTGTTTACAGATTTTATAAAGAAAATTTTTTAATTGATATTAAAATATATTTATTCAGCATATAGTAATATTATTTAAAATTTTATTTATTTATATATTATTTAGGTAGGAGAAAATATGAAAAAGAAAATATTATTTTGATGGAAAAAAAATAAGAGAAAATGAATATTGATTAAGTGGGAGAAAAGTTGATGTAATAATTAATCTCAATAGAATAAAATTATAAAATTACTCAAATTTATAAAAGCCTGTTTGGAAAGTTGGGAGAATCAATTTTAGGGGGATCAAGAGAATCAATTTTAGTGGAAGGGACTTTGTATTTACTTTGAGAAAACAATCATTGGAAATCAGGATTTTGTCTTGGGAAGTATCTTTTCTCCATTGGCAACCTAATCCAAACATACACTAAATTGATCTGGAGAATATGGATTGGATTTTTGGTATATATATATGATCAAGTTACATCGATATAACTTTAAATATAGTTACACTACTTATAACTTCTATCAAATAAAATATATTTTTTACCAATTCAACCACTGAGTTATAGTAAGATCATTTATGTTAAATTTTATAAAAATTGATCATCAATAAAAATGTAATTAAATAGTTTTTATTTATATATATTTTAAACATATAAATCACGTTGATTTTGATATATATAGAAAGTACATCAAATAATTTTAGATTAATGTAAAATTTTATAGAGATGATTTATAAGATATAAACTTATAATCCAACAATAGATTTTATAAAAAATATACATCAATAAAAAATTATTTAATTGTATAATAATTGTTGAAAGTTATATTGGTGTAATTTAATCCTAACTCTGCATAGATATAAAATCAATGTTTTTGTTGTGGATACATATTTTAAATAACAAAAGCTCAAGTCTTGAACTTTACTTAGCAATAAAAATAAATACCAAATGATTTAAACTAAGTAAGTGTTTGTTGGATGCCTCCAAATCTAGAAGGGCTCAGGTTAAACGTTTCCTCGTTAATGTTTTTTTCATGTTTCCACCTTATTGTCCAAGCACTCACTAATCTCGATCATGTCAATTCTCTCATATGCTCTAGGTTCTCACACACCACACACTTGTTGCACTCTTTGCCGAGACTCTCCAACGGACTCAGACCCACCACAAATTTGGTCACTAGCTCACTATCATCACAGACCTAAAAGGAGAAAAAGATGGAAAGAAAGCGGAAAATAAGTAGGGGTTCAAATCACCGCAAGTTAGCATCGGTGAAGGTCCACATCTTTTTGACCCTTAATCGTGCAAAGCCATATACAAATTTGTTTGATGAAAAACGATTCTCTTTATCAATTTTGGTAGCAGTGACTTGCTTATATTAGAAATTATTGGAGTATCATTAATTTATTCGTAAAATTGATTGGATAATAATTTGATAGTTTTCTGAGATCCATTACTATATATTGTGATCGAAGGGATTATTTGAAATCACATATTGAGCTTTGGATTGATATGTATTAGTGTGCTTGAATAAATATTAACCCGGTTACTTGATCGTGATTCGTGGAATAAGTCAACCTTTTATGAAAGGATATAGCCGCATCCTACTATATATTATCATAAATATGTGCATTTTTTAATAAGAGATGACACTTTTATCGTGATTATTGCCTCATATTACTCTGTCAAATTCACAAGGGAGAGAGGAAGAATAAAAGGTACATGCTATTACTTTATATTATATCAAAATCTGTTCTGCATGTATAAGACTAGGTACGTTAAAACATAATGTCTATTTCACTTCTACATTATTTTTTATGCACATGTTTAGATGCGCATCTTTTATTATTATTTTTTAAATATATATTTGTTGGATGGTGAAATTGATATCATAAATTTCGTGAAAGCTTTAATTGTCAATGAAAGATTAATTTCCCATCTGTTTTAAAAGTTTAATTTCTTAGCTTTTATTTTTTCAGAAAGGTACAATATTCCTCTTTGAGATTTTAAGAAAAGATACTAAACTCCAAACTTATCAAAAAATAGACACTCCACTCCATTATCAAACAGATATATATTAATAATTAAAATAAAAAAATATAGTTGTATGGTAAATAAATATTATAGGAAGAATGCTAAATAAATATATTTTAGTAATAATTTAATAAAATATTAATTTCTTAAAACTCATAAATAATTATTATTAAAAATTTTAATATATGTATCTTGTGAAAAATACATGTCTCCATGTGAGTTGCATCTCTTAAAAAGCAAATTAATTATCATTAGTATATCTAATAGATTAACATCTCTCCAAGTGGGTTACATTTGTTAAACAATAAATTAATTATTTGTTAATGTATCTAATATATGAATTATGTTTAAATTATAAGTGACAATAATATATGTAAATAACATCAAAATATATGAAATATAAGAATTTCTAAATTAATTAATACCTAATATTATTGAAAAGCTATTCTTAAGAAGTTCTTATTGTTATGGTAATATTAAAAAAATTAGTCTCATAATAATAAAATATCTTGTTTAGTATTAAATCTTTATAATATTAATTTAAGACAATAATAAGAATTTAATTTTAATATATTATTTATATTAAAACAAAATTAATATACTATCAACGTAAATAAATTTTACATTTATTTAACTATGTATGTTATAGGATATAATAATATTATTTAAATTTTAATTTCTAATATATTATTTAGATAGGAGACAAATAGAATAAAAATTATATTATTTAGATAAACAAAAATAGTAGAGATTGAATATTAATTAGCTAAGAGAAAAATAATTAATACTTAATATGAGTAAAATTAAATTAAAAAATTATCCAAAATAGTAAATTGGTTTAGAGAAAAGGGAAGTGAATTTTTTATTCAAGATAAAATATGGAGTTGGTTAACCTTCACACATATAAAGGTTAGCATTCCTCATATATAAATATTCTCTTTCATTTTACATTTTATCCATATTATTTGTATTTATTATTTTTGATTAATTATTTACATATACTATTGCAACTTTTTTTTTTTTTAATAAGTTTTCAGTGCTCAAAACTCGCATTATGAGACGAGCCAGGCACAAACAAATTACCAGAACAAAGGCATACAAATTCAATTCAGTATGATCAGCCTATCCTATGGCCTGATATCAGGCTAACTAAACAAACCAAATTAGAACAGAATCAAGCATGGGCACCTATAACACCTAATGAGTTGTAATATGCTGTATATCAATCTCCTTTTCTCATTTGCTGAGTCACATACCATTCTGAAGCTGAAATCTTGATACACCACCATAATTCCTCTGGTTTGTATGTCTCTCAACTAAAAATTATTCTGTTCCTCTTGTTCCAAACTAACCAAGTAACTGCTGCAAACAAAGTTTCCCATGCTTCAACAGGCACTACTCTTGTAAGCAACCACTTTCACACCAACCCACCTTAGAATTCCATCCAAAATTAACCAAACTATCTTGCATGACATAAACATGTGTTACGTTGTACAGATTCATTATCATCTCCACAAAAAACACATTTGTCATCACCAGAGTGCACCAAGTTGAGCCTACGAAGTTTGTCTTTAGTGTTTAGTCTTTTGCGGGAGGAACCAAAGGAAAATTTGAATCTTTGATGGAGTTAGACTCTTCCAAATCGTTTTTAACTTATTGGCTTCATTCAGATCACAAACTGCATCACGAGCTACTGTCATTGAAAATGATTTGACAGAAAACTTGCCAATATTCGACTCAAAATTCCACCATAATGTATCAGCAGCCTCCTTATCAAGTGTAACATATGTTGCATATGTAGGTACGGGTATGGTACCCGTACTAGGGAAGAATACAGGTATGAAAATTTTGTTAAAAAATAACTAAATCTAAGAATTCAAACAATAATAGGAGCCAACAGGTTTAAGATACTAGTCTTAGAGTATTTCAAAAAAAATTGCAACGTAACAAAATTTAACCGAGAATGAAACCATTTTAATATGGGTCATACACCAAACAGATAAAAAAAAGGGGGAACAAAATTTCACATTCAAAACTATCATCTCTACGTTTATTATCCAGCAAAAAAAAAGCACTCAAATCACATATATACCAAAAAAGCATAAACCACCATGTGTGTGTATAACAAGATACTTTCTTGCTACCTTGTCCTTCACCTGACACTGGAGAAGAGTGCTGGCTGTTGCGAACTCATCGGGGGCTCGGTTGCTATTGCTCATGGTGATGAGCTACTGCCACTATCATGCCATCCAAGAATTGCTACAGGTCATCATTGACAATGAGGCATTGCTGGCTTTGGTGGGTGGGTCATTGTCTTCGTTAGGAGAGGGATGTGATGGTGATGGGTTGTTTTAGAGGTGGGTAGCAATTGAGTAGTCTAGGTTGAAAAAGAAAAAGGAAAAAGAGTGGTTAAATTTGAACAAAATGACATGATTTTAACTAGAGTCATACCTAACAGCGTGTCCATGATGTACCTGAGCTGCACCCAAAATGTTTTTTGTTTGAAATACTTCTTGGGTATGTACCTGAGCTTACCCATACGTACCCACACTTAATTTGTACCAGGTACGGGTACTTTGGCTTAACCTGCTATAACAGTAACCACATCTCCTCTGATAATTGCACCTCTTGTTCAAATAACTCTCTCCTCCAAATTAGATTCCACTCCCACATACTATTGCAGCTTATTTAAATACAATCCACTAACAACTTATTTAAGTAAAAGTATTTTTGAATTTTCACTTAAGGTGTTGGAAACTTGTTTTCTTGGATATTATGTTTAATGAAAGTTTAGACAAGAATTGTTTTGAAAGAGAATTTAATGAGACTTGGATGAAATCTTAGAAAGGCTTGGGAAAAGTTTATAACAAGATTTGCAGCTGATGGCAGTAGGCATTAACCTTAGTGCATCATGATTTATTATTTATACAGCCAATTAGAATGTGGTATATAACGATTTACACAACCACTCAAAAAGTGATGCATGACAGAATATGGGATCACATGAAAGAAAGGCCACCTAAGTGTGATCCTAATAGACCATCTTACAATAGATAACTTCCCATTCATTTGATAATTTCATAGCATACTTGTAAAAATATATAAATATATATGTATTGATAAAACATTGAACTTATGGATTTCCTAGTTATATATTTTACATAATGGTTTTATTAAAGTGGTGATAATCGAAAAGAGAATAATAAGGTTTTCGAGCTTCTCTAGTTTGCGTTTTCTATGAATGTCTATTATTTGAAAAGTAAATTGTTTACTAGAACTCATATAATCATATTGTTTATTTATGTCCTATTGTTTCTCTTGTGTGCTTATCCCATGCTTATTGTAGATTTATTATTCCTCATTGAGTCAGTTGGACTCATCCCTTACCTTCCTTTCAGTTACAAATGTTGCCTGATATCCCTTGGAGTCCTTTGGTGACTCCTATGATATCGCCATGGTGCTCCATTGCCCACAGGCAGGGTCTAACTTTCGCCAATCAAGTTGTTACTTCACTTTGGAGGCTATATGGGATTCCAAGAGTGGTGTGCTAGGCTTGCTAGAGGAAGAGTTTCCTTTATGCGTCAGTCATGACCTAAGGTGGATCGCAACAATTTTTTTATGTCATACTATTTTATTGAATTACTATTAAAATATATTTTTTTAATAATGGAGTGGAGTGTTTTTTTGTTATAAGTTTGGGGTTTGTCTCTTCTAAAAATTTTAAGGGGTTTGTTGGTACTTCTCTCTCTCTCTCTCTCTCTCTCTATATATATATATATATAATTGTTACCATAAGATCAATTAAACTAAATATTTCATTGACATAACTCAACATATGTATGGGAATATTCAACATAGAGCCATCTTATTTCCATGTCACTAACTGAGGACCTACTTTTTCTTTTCTTTTTTTAAACGAATTGGTGACTTAGTTGAACTGAATGAAACTATGGAAACCAATAAAGCAATTAGATCTTTAACTTTTAAACTAATAAGTATAATACTTGCCTAAATTAGCATTTATGTGTTATTAATTATGTATACAATATTACATTGATTTAATTTTAGCATTTAATTGGATTTTTTCTTTTTACATTTTTTATTGAAGCATATCTTGTTAAGTCTTTATAAAAGTTCAATTCTATATGTGCAAAACAAATGTTCTATTTCTTGAATGCCAATATGCCCAATATTACCTTGATGGCCTGGATGGAAGCCAAAGAAAAAGGCAAGAGCAACGATCCCAGACCCACTCTTCCGTGTGGCCACATGTTTCATCTCCACAAGCTCGGGGCAAGATTTCAAAGTGGAAAGTACAGTTGTCGAAATGGGTTAAGTTTGATAGGTTGGTCTAGATAACCTGACAAAATATATAGGATGGGTTGAAAAAATTGGAATAAAAAGTAAAATTAATCCGATTCAACCCAACCCAAATGGGCCAACTTGCTATGGGTTGGGCCAACCCGATAGCTTGAATACCTATTTGATATTTCTTGTATAACTAGCTTCAAATTTAAGCATTGCCACTTGAACTTAGATTATTTGGCCATTTTCTCCACTTAAAGAAAGTTTAAATTGCAAAAATTATATTAAAAAAATAAATATAATAAAAAACTATCGGTTTATTTTTGTATCAAGTAAAACTATCAAGTTAAAAACATCAAAAAAAAAATTTATACCTTTATCCATTGATTTTTCACATTGACCATAAAATAATAATAAGATCATTCTATTGTCTTTAAAAAAAAAATTCAATTGTGTCAAAAATATATTTATTACATTTAAAAAATCAATAATTGAATAAGATTATACTGAACTAATATTTTGCTAGCACAAAACTAGTTTAACTTGATTAAGTATGACCCAAAAATGGGTCAGACTAACCCATTTTGATAGCTCTAGCGGAAACCTAGGCAAACATAGCAATCAGGTCGAGGACCTATGGCATGTGAGATGAGTTAAGTATAAATTCACAATAAGGTAAGTATAAATTAGGATGTTACTTACAATATTATAATAAAGTAGTCACAAAAACTAAAAATATGAAATATAAATTAAATTATAAATTAAATCTTACACCAATATTAATTAATCCTTATCCATTTAGATAATGTACAAATGTTGGCGAGTGAGATATTTTTTATTTTTTTTTCTTGTCACACTTTTGAATAAGTTTAGGTGGCACCCATTGAAATTCAATCTAGTAGAAGAGATTAGTTTTTCTCATAATATGATTAACTTTGACTCTAATCTCAATTGAGATAAATGTTCATATTTAATGTCCGATCATCTATTGGACAGGGTTGTTTTCAGGGAAGAATAGTTGTGAGAAAAAAACAAAAAAAAAGTTGAGATGACGTTTAATAATTGTTGCGTAAATTGTTTAGTAGCATAGGGACTACTTAACTGGCAGATTTTCCTCCACCTATCACTATCACAAAGTTCTTTTGCAGAGTTGTCATGTTTTTATAATGAATTTTTGAAGACATGTGGAGATACGTAGATTGAGATGCAACTGCGGCCTTTGGTCTATTATAAATAGGTTCCAAGCTTCTCAAAAAGCCACAACATCCAGAACCCAGGAAATCCTTTTCCAAGCTATGGCTTACATCCCTTGTCATTCCTTGTCCATTCTTCAAGGCTTTTGGCATTCTTTCATTACTATAAGTTTTGCCCTTGTGATTATTAAAGTCCTAAGATCTTACTTGTTTGAGAAATCTCAAAAACCCAAACTTCCCACAGGTCCCAAACCATGGCCTATAGTTGGTCAACTTCCTGAAATGTTTGCAAACAAGCCTACATTTCGGTGGATACACAATCTTATGGAAGACATGAACACCGAAATCGCTTGTATCCGCATAGGAAATGTTCATGTAATTCCAGTGACATGTCCCAACATTGCCCGTGAATTCTTGAGAAAACATGATGCTGATTTTGCATCAAGACCAACGACCATGTCCACTGATATAATCAGCACTGGATATTTGACTACAGCTCTTGCACCCTTCGGGGAACAATGGAAGAAAATGAAGAAAATGTTGGTCAATGATTTGTTGTCCCCCAAGAAGCATCAATGGCTTCAAGACCAAAGGAATGAAGAAGCTGACAACCTTATGTTTTATGTGTACAACAAATGCAAAAATGTGAAGGATTGTGGCCTTGTGAACGTGAGGACTGCTGCACAACATTATTGTGGCAATGTGATCAGGAAACTGATTTTTGGTGCAAGGTATTTTGGAGAGGGTAGGAATGATGGAGGGCCTGGCTTTGAGGAATCAGAACATCTGGATGCCACTTTCACATTGCTAAAGTATATTTATGCCTTTTGTGTTTCTGATTTTATGCCATGCTTCAGGGGACTTGACTTGGATGCTCATGAGAGCAAAGTAAAGCAAGCTATGAGGGTCATGAACAAGTATCATGATCCCATTGTTGAAGAGAGAATCAAACAATGGAATGATGGATCCAAGATTCATGGAGAAGACTTGCTTGATGTTCTTATCTCACTAAAAGATGCCAACAATAACGCACTCTTGACATCGGACGAAATCAAGGCGCAACTTATAGTAAGAAAAATATTATTTGCATATAATTTTATAGTGCATTAATTTATAATGGGAAGTCATGTGAAAAAAAGAGGAGAATTCATGCAAAACTTACATTTTTCTTCCATTTTTCTTTATAAGTTGTCTCACTTTAGCTTTACTCTCACAAAATTTATTAAGGGTCTAGCTATTTTCAATACTTTATTTCCTACTCGAATTTTTTTTTATTTTAATTTACTTCATCTTTATTTAAATTTCGATTATTGTTAATGTTATAATCTTTAAACAAATTTTATTTAACCAAAATTCTTTTAATTTATTTGCTTTGTATTTGGGATGACTACAACTATCATATCATAAATACACGCTCTATTATTTTCCCTTGTTAGAATCTCTATTTGAAAACTTGAACATTAGAAAACATATTAAGATTAAACTTCAAAGGAACTGATTTTTTTGGCCTGAAAAATGAAAGTTAATGGTATTGTTTTTTCATGTTTATTTTTTTAATAAAAAATTCTTTTAGCATACGCTTTGCAAGCACTTGCATATTAATATCTGTAATTATAATATGTTACTTGATATAAATTGAAATCGAAAGTAACAAATTAAGCATAGACATGAAGACTTACAAAGTTAATTTAATTAAATGATAACCTTGGAAATTTAGGTGACATGAAATTGATAAAAAAAAAAATTGTAGTTATTTAATGCCCTCTTAAGAAAAATAGTTGTTATAAGCATAATTAAAAGAATCGGACTGGACTGGCTGGTCGGATTGATCCAACCAAGAACCGGCTCCTAGGCCGATCCAATCTTCACCACAAAATCGGATGCGGTCAAAGCCGAGAAAACTTGGTGAACCGAACCAGTCAAACCGGATGACCAGTTTAGTTTTTTTTTTCAATTTTGGTAAAAAATGCTATCTTTTTTTATTAAAAAAAGAAGAAGAAGCTAAATTAATTTTTTTTAGAACCTTAATTCTTTTAGTATACTTATTTGCTATATACTCTTAAATTAATTTAAAAATTAAAAATTAAAAATAATTATTATACTATCTGTGAGTATTTTTTAAAAGAAATGTAAGTAAAAATTAAAATAAATGAATTTTACATTTAAGATATTTGATAAAGTGCCTTATAATAAATATTATTTTACATTAGTTATGTTATTGTTAATAATTTAATATAATTTTTTATTTTTTAATTAATCATATGTGTGTATGTGTGTGTGTGTGTATCAGTCAAACGTCCAATTGAACTAATTGAACATCTAAATCTTTGAACCCCTACCTCGATCGGTTCAATGCCTGATCCGGTTTTCTTAACCTTCGTTATAAGCACTATATTACATAAAAACTTAGGTGATTTGGTATATGAAACAAGCAGTTGTATTAATTCTTCTTAAACAGAAATTATTTAAAAGATCAATTATACAAAGACATACATATTTCAAAAAATAAGAAATATATCTATGAAAAACTGTAAATTCATTTTCCATTGTTTAATATTTTATTACTATTAAAACATTTTAATCCGATTTCACACTATTGAATCCTACATTTACCTTGAAAATAAGTGTCTCATTTTATATCAAAAAATAAGTTTAAAAAGTGGCACCGCAAGATTGATAAATGCCGCAATACATATTACCACCTTGTATTTATATTTAACTACTATACTAAAAATCAAACTTGTTGTAGGAATTGATGATTGAAGTGGTGGACAATCCATCAAATGCATTTGAATGGGCACTTGCAGAAATGATGAATCAGCCAAAGTTACTTCAACGAGCCACCGAAGAATTGGATAATGTGGTAGGAAGAGAGAGGCTAGTCCAGGAATCAGATATTCCTAAGCTCAAATATGTGAAGGCTTGTGCAAGAGAAGCTTTTCGCCTCCACCCCATTGCGGCTTTTAATGTTCCTCATATATCCGCATTGAGGTTCATATCATTCAGCACAGGAAGGCGTGGTTGTCCTGGAGTGATGCTTGCGACCACTATCACTGTGATGTTGTTTGCTAGGTTGCTACATGGCTTCACTTGGAGTGCACCTCCCAATGTATCAAGCATCAACCTTGTTGAGTCTAATGATGGTATGTTTCTACTTGCTGAGCCACTTGTTGCCGTGGCAAAGCCAAGATTAGCAGAAGAGTTGTACCAATTAAGTCAGTAATTGACTCGAGATTTCTCTAGACACCATTATTATATATATGAAGCAACTTTTGAGTGTTTATTAATAGATGTATTACAAATAAATGTACCTGAAAACTAAATATTTAGAATATAATAAAATAAAAGTTAAGGTTGGCTGTTACCTATTAGCTATTACGTTTTGATATTTGTGATGAAAAAGTGTTTGTGTTCTATTAATAATAATAAACAATTTTGTATGTAATATTATTTACGGCTTTATTTATAATTATAGTGTATACTGTGACTTTATAAAGTTGAGAAGTGATAGAAGATTAACTTTTTTATGGGATATCGTGTCAACTCACCATTTATCTATTATTAAATGGGATATGGGACCAATCTAAGTAAAATTCACACCCAATCCGATAATGGATGAATGATGAATTGACACAATATCCGATAAAAAGTGAATAATTGAAGATTGATTTGATTGAATAGAAACATTTGTTTACTGTTAACTAGACAGTACCGTGCGCTACACGAGTAAACAAATTTTAAAATCATTATTTAATTTAGAGTTATTTAAATTTATTTTTAAACATATTTATCTTTAAATATATTTGTTATTAGTTATTACAAAAAAATAAATAAATAAATTAGACACCCTTCCTTTAAGAGATATCTTTATTATACAACTTTTTCCATTTCTTCAAAACATGCATCATATAACTGTATGATAAATTTTGTTAATGAGTTTGGTTTTTTTTTTAAAAAAAATTGTAGGTAATCTATTTAACAATTTGAATAACTACATAATTTTTCAAAAACAACTGAATACCAACAAAATGATGATTAGTTGAAAATGTAACATATAATGATATAAAGATTTTGAAATCAATTAAATTAAAATTTAGATATTGCCTTTATCAAGTTAAATTTAACATAAATACATTAGTCATGATTTAGATGATAATTATTGTAACTATTTTAAATTGTAACAACAATATTTATGTATATTATGATTATCCAACAATTGTGCACAATTACTTGCTTTAAGAATTTTGAAATTGATCAAGACAAATTATTGATATTGTGTTTATCAAATTTAATTTAACATATATTGAACCAATATATAATATATAATATAACTATATTAAAATATTATAAAATATTACATATATATATATATATATAAAATTGAAATCACTTTAATTGTCCTCAAAATTTTGATTTTGTCTAATTTAAATTAACACATATAGCTACATTTTTTAAAAAATTAAAAATTAAATCAAGATATTGATTTTATTGAATAAGACACTCCCAAATATGGTAATAAAATTAATTTTGTTGATGAGGTTAAGTTAAAAACAATGAAAGTAATTTATTTGACAATTTTATTAACCACATAATTTTTTAAAAAACAATAAAGATTTTGAATACCCAATAAACTAATGAATTAGTTGCAATGACGTAATATACAAAGAAATAAATATTTGAATCTAATTAAATTAAAATTTAGATATTGCCTTCATTAAGATAAATTTAGATATTTTCATTTTTATAAAATAAGCAATAAGTGATATGAATATCTTAAAGAAAATATATACATATTCTATAACATGATTAAATCATATTAAGTTAAAATTTTAAAGTTATAACTACAAAATAAATATATAATAAAACACTTAAAAGTAAAGAAATATTGCATAAATATATAGCAAAATTATATTTATTAAATATATTTATATTACTAAAATAAAAATATTTGATAATTTTATTAAATATACATATAAATACTTCTAGAATTAATGCAAATGTCTAAGAGTGTATTTGTTTCAACTTTAAAAAAAAGTTATTATAAAATATGAAATTTTTATTTCCTATGCACTATGATTATTTTTTTAAAAAAAGGTTGTATTTATTTCCTATTTACAATATATATAGTGTTGATGCATGTCTAAATGAAGTACTTATTAAACTAAAACATTTTCCTTTACATATAATTGTTTCACCTACGCTCCTCTCTTCTTTTTATTTTCCTTCAAATTCAACGAACACTTAAAATATGAATTTATAAAAAAAATTTCAGCTGTGAATATATTAATTTAAAAAAAACTATTCTTTATTTTTTAATCAATACATTAATAATACCACAGAAGAAATTTCTGCAAACATATAAAAATTAATTGATTGAAAATATATTTGATTTTGTACCAAAAAACATATTTTGGATAGGCATAAATTAAAGAAAAATTGAAAATTTTGAGCTTTAGAAAAGATTAAAAAAAAAAAAAAAGAGGCTATTAATGGATGAGTGAAGAAGCATAAATTTAGTATTGTAGGTATTTAATGTAAGTCTTGAAAAAAATAAAAAAAATATTAAATTAAGAATATTAATTAAGAAACTTTTAATATTCATAATATGAAAAATTATAATATTATTTTAAGATATAAATATATAATTGTTGAAAGCGGAGAAGGTCGTACAATATACTCTATCGCGGGACTTGAGAAGTTGCTAGGCTAGTACCTTCTTCATCTTGTGAAATTAGTAGAGTGTTTATTAATAGATATATTACAATAAATGTACTTGAAAATTAAATATTTAGAATATAATAAAATAAAAGTTAAAATTGCCTATTACCTTTTAGCTATTATGTTTTGATATTTGTAATAAAAAAGTGGTTGTGTTCTATTAATAATGGTAAACAATTTTATATGTAATTATTTATGACTTTGTTTGTAACTATAATGTACAGTGTAACCTTACACAGTTACACCCGCAGTTGGAAATTGCCAACTCAGATACCCGAGATTGAATTTTGGGAGGAGTTAAAATAAATAATTGAAGATTGATTTGATTGAATAGAAACATATGTTTATCGTTAACTGATAGAAGAGAGAGAGTCGTGCAACACTACATCATCGGACTTTGCCAGTCCTTGTCCCTTCTTCATCTTGTGAAATTAGTTGAGCGTCCATCGATAAATGCACTACAATAAAGTGGATTCTCTGTGTTATGCAACTTTGTGGCTTTGGTGCGTTTGTTTCGTGGAGAAAATTAAGAATGACATGTGGAGATCGCTTTTGTTTTTTTATGGGCCATAATGAATTTTAATTTCCCGCTTATGTTTATTTCTCTCTATTTTTTAACCAGGCTTTTTGCTATATATATGCGACGGTGAATATCACTGCAAAGCAGAACTGAAACAATGGCATGGTAAAATCAGACACATCAAGACCCAATTTGTGGCGAAGACAGCTTCTGAAAAATATATACACTTTATTAATTCTTCAATTTCTGAAAAATATAAAACTATAATATAAAATATCAAGATAAAAACTAAGGAAACCATGATAAGATATGAAGATCATAAAAACGAACGTGTACGTGTTATTTTAATATCAAAAAGTACACATTCAAAGGTATCTTGCAAACAAAATAAGCTCTGTGTTTTATAATAATTTAAGAGGAAATTAATATAATATTATATTATAAAAATTATAATTATATTTATATTACTTTATTTTGTGCTAAGTAAAAAATCTATTTAAATACTTTTATGTAAATATTTAATTATAATTTTTCATAAAAATAAACAAATTAAAAATATATATAACTATTTATTATTAAATGCAAATTATAAAAATAAATTTTTACCTAAATAATTATGTTTAAGATTTTCTTGAGCAAAAAATAATTAATAATACTAATAATTAATAGCAATAAAATTTAAATATTTGTATTTAAATTTCTAAGCAAATTTTTATAATATAATCAATATTTATTTTAGAAATCTATTTTTTCAAATAAAAGTTTTGTTCATAATCTTTTTTCCACTAAATTATGCATTCATTGTTAAGAAGTACAATTGTATAATTTTCTTAATTGTAAAAAATTGTAATAACACTAGTTTTGCTATTACGTTGACGTTTAGTCAACACTTAATGGAATCTCTTTTTTTTTTTTTTAATAAAACTAATAGAATTATTATACACTATAGAGATGTTTGCATTTGAGATTTAAAAATTATATGGTTCACTTTAATTTTACTTATATTAAGAACAATAGCCAAATGTACTTTTTGACTAAAAATACATTATTTGAAGCGAAAAATGCAACGATAAACCTGCTATTTTATAAATAGATCTTTGACTTAAAAATTCATTGGATTATTATAGTTATTTCGAAAAAAAAAAAGGTGTACTTGACAAAATTAATTCAATAATCTTTATTTCAAATTTAAAATTAGGCTATAATTTACTTTTGTATCATTAATAATGATAAAATTGAAAGTCAAAATTCCAGAAGAAAATGAACATTAATAACGACAAAACTAATATTTGCAAAATAACTATTCCATCTATTTAGTATTTTACAAAAAATAAATAAATTAAACAAAAGGGTAGCACAAAAATAAAATAACATAAATTTTATACCATTTAGAGGGAGTGGCTATTACCAGTACTATTGTTTATGGACTTCCTATTTAATAAGCTTTTGTTTAATTGTCCTAAAATGCCCTTCATTTTTTTCTTATGGTTAAACTAATAATCTATTGTTATCAATATTATTCAAACTCGTTATTAGTAAACTATAGTCACTCCACAGGAATCTTTCAAAAAATAATCAATTAATATTATCCATAAATCCAAATGGTTTGTTATTAAATCATGGTATTCAATTTGCCAAATACATCATTATTGTATATTCTTTCATATGTATGATGCAACCCCATCCTTACTTTTTTTCAAATTTCTAATCTCTTATTCTTTTTTGAATCAAAATATCTAATCTAAATAATAAGAAATTTACTCTTTACCTTGACAATTATATATATTATATATGTTAATCCTAAATATAAAAATAGGCAAAATTCAACCACGAAAAAAAATAGTTAAAAAAAAAAACCTAGGTACAAATTGTATACTCTTGAAATATGAGAAATAAAGGCCAATGATATAGAAGAATCAAGTCGTAGTTTAGGTTTGAATTCCATAGAAAATATAGATGGTATTATCTATAATTATAGACAAATGAAAGACTTTCAATATACATACATACATATATATATATATATATATGACTTGGTTGAAATTTAAAAATTCAATCTTTAAAATAGAGTATGTTAAACAATTGAATTGTTTGGATGGTACCAAGAAAATGGAGTTCTAATTCTAATTTCTTATTTATTATTGAATTAACCAATCAACTTACTTTGCTATCAAGTATTTCTTTTTTATTTTAAAAAATATTCTAATATAAAAAATAGATATATTTTAATATGAGACTAAATCTTACCACTTTTGATCCTAAGGTTTCTGGGCTTGGAAAAAGGAACTTGGGATGTATTAACCAAATAATTGATCGCTTATTGGATGTAACTTCCCCTATAGGACAAGACTTAATGGAAGTAGTTGTTGTTATGATTCAATTTTGTTATTATTTATTATAAAGGTTAGACGTAATTCTTAATGATGGATACACGATTTAGTGAAAAAAAAAACATGAACAAAATTTTTATTGTGCAAAATACATTTCTAAAATCAATGTGATCATATTATCAAACTTTTTATTTAGAATTTTAAATATAGTTATTTACATTTTATTTCCAATAGTTATTAGTATCATTAATTACTTCTTGCTTAAAATAGTCTTAAACATAATTATTTGAATGAAACTTTATTATTATAATTTGTATTTAATAAACAAATCCTTAATATATATTTCAAGTTGTTTATTTTTATAAAAAAAATCATAATTAAAATATTTACATAAAAATATTTTACCATGCCGTTATTTCAGTTCTGCTTTGCAGTGACTTTCGCTGTCACATATGGCAAAAAGTTGGTCAAGAAATAGAAAGAGTCAAGCACAAGCCAGAAATTAATAATTCACTATGGCCCACCAACGAACAAAAACCATCTCCACATGTTATTCTTATATTTCTTCACGAAACAAGGGCACCAAATGCACAAAGTTGCACAAGCACCGGAGTATGCACCCTACAATAAATGTACTTGAAAATTAAATATTTAGAATATAATAAAATAAAAGTTAAGATTAGCGGTTACCTATTGTTGAGAGGCGGACCACTGGATTTCGGTAGAGAGGTTCTCTGAACTGAAATTGGAACTCCTGAGACCGCTGCAAACGACGATGATTGGAAGAGAACTTGAATCCCACGGCAAAAAAGGGGTACTTGCAAGGACTCTGACGATCAAATCAGTTAGAGTAAAAAGTATGAGTTTTTGGATAAAGTATGAGTACCTGTTGCAAGAGTGAATCTTCTTATTTATAGAGGTTCTAACTAATAACGAATTTTCAAGATTCTTGGATAATGGTCTCGGATTAGAGTTTGTTACAGAATCCGGATTGGTACGTTACAAAATTTGGAATTAATGCCTTCGTAACCAATAATGGTTTTAGTGGGAGTGCTTCCATCGGCTTTCAACTTAGGCCTTTGGACCTTGAGCAGGTAGGGCTTTTGCTGGACCACTTAGGATTTTGGGCCTAATCCGTAATAGTGTCCCCAACTCAGTTATGACATGATAGTGTCGGATATCAAGTTTCTTCAGCTTCATGGTTGTAGAATCAATGTTGAAAAATGAATGATGGCCTCGATGCAGCCTTTCTAGAAAACGCTATTGGCTATATCATGTATCATCTGATTTTCTCGAGATCATCAGCTCTGACATGTGGTTACGTGAAAGATCATGTCTTTATTTCTTGAGATGACATGCGGTGCATTTGTGCCTTGTTCTGCATGCCCTCATCATTTGAACTGAAGTACATTTTCATCCCTGCCCCCAGCTTGAGATGCGATAAGACTCCTTTGCCCTTCGCGACTTTGAGTTTGGCAGTAAAGGGACGCATGCATTCTTTAAATACCCTCTTCTTCCTATCATCTCCACTTTTATTTTTTTGCAAACAGTTTGATTGTGTGGGGAACTTTATAAGAGCACCTTTCTGTATAGAGCATTCTTGCCTCGTCTTCAAAGCATTTTACATTAAATTTACTCTTAAGGTATGTGTTCTTCTCTCATATTGCTCTTAGATTCTATAAAGATAATGGTATTTGTAGTATTTATTGTGATTTGCTTGCGATGGTTTTTGTCCAAAAACCAACGTGCCATCCTGTATCTTTCTCATTAGGGGTTGCCGCGCCCCAACATTTCTTCTTCTCCGCCTAATTCCAGCCGTTTGCATAACCCTTAGAGGAGAAAACCACCATAGGTTTTTATTTTTTCCATGGTTTCCTCATTTTTTGGGATCATTTTATGACTTTGTTGACATTAGAAGTGGTTCTTCCTATGTAGGTTTACTTCCATGGCGAATAAGCAAACGCTCATTTTCCCTTCTACAATTCCTTTGATATATAGATAGGTTGATCCCAAAGTTTTGGGGATTTCTTTAAGAGTTATCTCGAAATTCTTGAAATCGTTACCTGAAGAGCACTTGCTTACTCTGAAAGGCAAATACGAAGAAGAATATATCCTGGAGGCGTTGGTGCCGATGACAGGGTCTGCTATATAAACCTTGTAGGCAGTCCAAGATGGATATGGATGTACAATTTCCTCATCTCCAAGTTTGGTGTTTGCGTTCCTTTCACTCATTTCCAATTTTCCATCTTGGTGCAAACTGGGGCTGCTCCCTCCTAACTTCATCCCAACAGCTAGGTTATAATTCGAGGTTTCGAGATTATATGCGAGTACCTTGAAGTTCCACCTTCCACAAATGCGTTTTTTCATTCTGTTTACTCTTACTCGGCCTAGTGGTGGAGGCTTGACTACAGACTGGTTATCTTTCCAAGCTCAACCAAATTGGAAAGTTTTTCATTTGTATGAAGAATCTTTCCGCCACTTTAAATCGTTTTACTTCAAGGTATTTAGAGGTTTGAGAACAATCTTGTTCTAGGAAAACTTGGAGAGGGAGCTAAGAATCAATTGCTTTTGGTCAAAGCATTTCAAAATTCCTTGAGTAAGTGAGAGTGAGCTGACTTCTAAAGAAATGGCTTTAGTTAATTTCTTCTTAGCAGCCTTTGGAGAAAAACATCTCAACTTGAAGTGTATTGTTGGCGTAGATTTTGAGACTGCTAGAATATATCTAGTTAGTTATTAGGAAATATTCCTTCATACCTTTATTTTACATGTATGACTAATTTATGTTTTTACTTTTCTTGTGCAAAAAAAATGGCTCCAAAATTCGTTGTTGCTACCCTTTGAAGCTGCATCCTCAATAAAAAGCCTCACGAGGGTGATGGAAACAAGAGTCCCAGATCTACGAGTTCTAGGAACTTAAAGTTCTCGTTAGCCTTGGAGTCTTCTGCCCCCGAAGTCTAGCCTTTGAAAAAGTAAAAAGGGAAGAAGGTAGCAAAGGAGATCATTTGAGTTGACATTAACGAAACTCTGTTCTTGGAGAATAAGTCAGAAGACAGTGTTCTAGCTAGAAATTTTCCTTATGTAGAATTCATGGATAAGACACTAGTGACCGTGGCCATCCTTAACCAGATCGGAGGTGATGATGATGACATTGTGGATAGGTTCTAGTAGGTTAGTTGTATATTTTTAAAGTCTATGACCATAATTAGATGCTCGGAACATATAGTGTCATTTGGCATTCAAGCTTTGAAGGAGGAGAAGGACCTTGAGGAGAACATATGTCTCCCTAAAGTTGAAAAGCTTGCTTTGGAAGAGGCAAATAGGAAAATTACTTCTGATTTTGCGAAGTCAAAGTAAGTGGCTCAGTTGAAAGACCAACGCCTTGAGGAGAAAGACCGTCTGCTGGAAGAATCTGCCAGCCGAGCGTCTGAGCTTGAGGAAGCTAACGCCAAAGCCTCCAACAAGATCACCAAGCTAAAGGTCAACATAAAATTTATAGAACGGCAATGGGAAAAGTTGGCCTTCGAAATCAAGGATAATATTTGGATGCAATGCCAAGTTATTTGTCTTGATGCCAATTTTGGTGAGGTCAGTCTTGATAAGCATGTTAAGGACGGAGTATCGAGATCGTCCCACTCGAGGAAAAAGGAAATGACGAAGAACCGTTCCCCTGTAGCCTAAGCTTAATGTTTTTCTTTGGATTTTGTATCTTTTGCCTTTTTATGGGTTGTGATGTAAATGACTTTCCCTGATTTTCGGGTTTATCAATAGAATCAACTTTCACCATATTGTATGCTTTTATTTTCGCCTAAGTTAAATAACTTGAAAGGAATAATAGCGTCATTACCATTGTTTACCAAGGTTAAAGAAAGAACCCGATTTTTCCAAACTAGTTTAAACTGAGTCGGATTTTTCATAACTCTTAATCTGGTTTCAACTCTGCTATAGTTTTTAAAACTCAAGGGATTTTCTAATGATCTGTGGTAAAAACCTAGATTTTAATGTCGACATATAGCTCGAGGTGTTAATCCTAGATGCTTATGTGTTTTTCTAAGGGGTAAATAGTTCGTTAGGATTACACATGATTAAAACATGGAACATGATAAAATGAGAATAAAGATGTTCCTTTATTGATAAAAACGTAAAAAACAAGCAGCAGTGTATAAATATACCACTTGGCCCATAGAAGTCTCGTTTCATTAAAACCTTCTCGAGAAAAATCCAGTGGAAAAAAACCCCAGGTAGGACAAAAAGTGCGTCAACTTCTCATGGTTTATACATAAAATTTCCTCAAATTTGAGCTATTCCATGACCTCGAAACATGGGATCCAGACACAGTTGAGAGCTTATATACCTCTTTCCCCAAAACTTCAACGACCTTATACAGACCTTCCCAATTTAATGCCAACTTTCCTTAGCCTGAGGTTAGTGGCCTGATGTTGGGACATTGTAGAACTAGATCCCTTTCTTCAAACTTACAAGGAACCACTGACAAATTATATCATCTTACCACCCTCTATTTTAAAGCTTTTTCTCTAATATGTGCCATTTTTCTAGCTTCGTTAGAGAGATCAATTTCTTCCCTTATAAATTCAGAGTTCATAGATCTAACAATAACCCTTAGGCTTGGTTCTCCTATTTTGATTGGGATCATGGCGTTGACCCCATAAGTGAGCTTGAATGGGGTTTCTCTTGCGGTCGAATAGGGCATTGTCCAATAAGACCATAAGACACTCCCAAGCTCATCCACACATACACCTTTTTTTTCATCGAGTCTCTCTTTTTATACCTTGGAGTATGAATTTATTGGCCGCCTCTACCTGTCCATTGGCTTGGGGATATTCAACTGATGTGAAATAATATTCAACCTTATAATTTGCGAGGAGATCTCAGAATTTACGATTTACAAATTGAGTTTCGTTGTTCGTTACCACAGATTCTGGTACACCAAATCGAGTGAAAATATTTCTCCAGACGAATTTCCAAGCTTGTGCAGTCGTGATTGAAGAGAGTGGCTTCGCCTCTATCCACTTCATGAAATAGTCAATGGCAATGATTAAGTACTTCACCTGTCTGGCAACAAAGGGAAAGGGACCTAAGAGGTCGATTCCCCTCCTGGAGAACAGCCATGGGGACATTAAATGTTGAGAGCTCTTAAGTTGGAGCGACATGGAAATTAGGATGCTGTTGGCACTAGGAGTGTCAATGGGCAGGACGAGGGACTGGGGCTCGTGAATAGATACCCACCCCATACCCATACGAGTACCTGTGTTTGGAGGCCCTCGCAGATATCTATGCGTATCCATATATTATTAAAAATTTTAAAAAATTAGAAAAACAAAATAAATAAAAATAATTCTAGTACCATAATTTATCACTTACAATACTCAACATAAAAATAAAACACATAATAGTAATATAATAAATCCTATCTTCATATTGAAGCAGCAGTCCTCATCAAGATTAACGCCTTGAGCTATTGTAGAACCACTCTTCTGCATTACTTTTAATTCTCTTCCATAGTTCCTGCTCCAAAAATGCAACTCAATCAAAATAATTCAACTTTTGACACTCGAAATACTCCATAACTATGCAGCAAAAATTGAATCCCAAGCTCCTGATTTGGTGCCAATATGTGCAGCAGCTGACCAACACAAATGGCACAATCGAAAGATGCTTCTTTAACATAACTCATAATATAGAATCCCAAGCCACTGTATATACAAGGTTTAGAAATATAATTTGTCCGAAAAGAGGAAAAAAAGGGGTAATTTTATATCGCGTACCCGCAACTACAGGGATCATAATTCCCGCTCCCGTCCTGTTTAACAAATAGGTATTTAATTTCCCTATCCCCATCACCCGTGAGGAAAAAAATCCTCCCCCTATACTCGTCTTATCACAAGTATTACCCATGGGTACCCACGAGAGCGGGTAAAATTGATATCCTTAGTTGGCACTTTAGGCACTTCTTTACAAACTTTATAGTATCTTTTATCATTGTGGGCTAATAATATCTAGTTCATAAAACCTTTAATGCTAACGTTTTCTCTCCTGGGTGATGGCCACAAGATGTTGTAGAAAAGTATGTTGAACACTAGTATTTTAGCTTTAAGTAATATGAATAAAAATGACAATAGCAACAAAAAGAAGTAGTAGTAGAACAAGGTTACCACGAATCGTGCAAAGCACTGTCCTTAAGGGTTTAATTCCGCCCTATCCAAAGCTATGCTCGGTGGAATGGCGTTGACGGTTAACCCTCCAGGATTAGACGTGGGTCTCCACAGGAACTCGTCCACACGATGATCCCGGTACGTTGAGCAGCAGACCTTGCAAGAAGCAGAAAACGCAGCAGAAGTAGTGGGGGTAGCTTCTACTGCGCAGAAGAGAGAATAGAGAGGTGGTTGTTGTTCTGTGTTTTTGTTGAGCCATGTAGCAGGCTTTATATAGGTAAAAGAAATAGTTGTTGTAAAAGAGTCGTTGCAAAGTAGCCGTTGAATAACGGTCAGAAAAAGAGCTGTTGCAATTAGCCGTTGAATAATGATTAGAAAAAGAGCCGTTGGAGCATTAAAGAGCTGCAACGGTAAAAAGGAATTAAAATAAATTCGTATGGGTAGTAAAAGCTTGGCAGGCCCACACGCGCGCGGACGAGACGAGACAGGGCGGGGCGGGGCACGCGTGTATTTAACTAAGGCCCAAGTCCACAATGCTACCTCAATACCATAAGGTATTTACCGATTAAGTACCATCATATATAAATGCTTATTAAAACATTTTCATGAGCAATGTGGGACTTCTTCCGTAGCTAAATACACGTAGACAAACTAAGTTTGAAACACACTAAGACCCATATATATACAACAATCCCCCACATGTTTCGAACTTAGAGGAATAAACAGGAATGTTATACTTCAGTGTAGTATCCAAAGGATTTGAACTTCACCTTAGGTACAGGTGGGTGACAATCCTAAGAAAATTTGGTAGAGAAAACTCTTTGAACCAAACTTCTAAGATAACGGTTGGAGCACGTCCACCAACCATACAACATCCCATAAGATATGCTGCTCTTAGCCGTTCCGTGCGCTATCCTGGAATCATGAGAGCTCTAGAGTTTTATGCCCAAACTCATGGGAGACGGCCTCATCTCCACTCTCACTTAGGTGGCATCCATTAGGAGTATGCTACAGCAGATACTCCACCCTCACATTGAGGGCTATGGATCCATTAAGAGCATTGCTCATCCTCAAACACCACTGTAGCGGTACTGTCATACATCATAGGGAGGGACTCTTCACCAATCATCTCATATGAATGGCAGAAATCAATAAGAAGCGACAATACCCTTCGTGAGACTCGTATGACTTCGTTTACCACATTGAACCACCTTCATGGGATCTCCAATCACAGTGGTTGGGTTTCCATCATACTGCCTCAAGTAATGGGCATCAATCCCATCCCCCTCGATGTTTCACTTACTAGCGTCCTAGTAAGTGGCTTCGTCAAAGGGTCAGCCAAGTTCTTTTCTGACCTTACAAAATCCATGGATATCACATTGTTCTCAATCAGCTGCCTTACAATATTATGTCTCAATCTGATATGTCGACTTTTTCCATTATATGTTTTGTTCTTTGCTCGAGCAATGGCAGCTTGACAATCACAATGAATAGAAACAGATGCCTGTGTTCTATCCTATAATGGTATATCCACCAATAGGTTTCTCAACCATTCAGCTTCTGTTCCTGTCTTTTCTAAAGCTATAAATTCTGACTCCATGGTGGACCTGGAAATACAAGTCTGTTTGGTAGACTTCCAAGAAATAGCCCCACCTGCCAGCATAAAAATATAACCACTTGTAGACTTTAATTCATCAGAGTCAGAAATTCAGTTTGCATCACTATATCCCTCTAATACTGAGGGATAACCAGAATATACTAAACCGAAATCTTTAGTACCTTTTAAATATCTTAAAAGTCTAATTAAGGCATTCCAATGGATATCACTAAGATTATGAGTATATCTACTTAGTCTATTCACAGCATATGCAATATCTGATCTAGTGCAGTTCATTAAATACATCAAACTACCAATTATGCGTGCATATTCAATTTGTGATACACTATCACCTCTGTTTTTAACTAGATGTAAACTGGAATCATAAGGTGTAGATACAGGTTTATAGTCAAAATATCCAAATTTCTTAAGCATATTTTCAACATAGTGAGACTGAGACAAAATGAATCTATCATTTTCCTTAATCAATTTTATTCCAAGTATAACATTAGCAACACCCATATCTTTCATATCAAATTGAGAAGACAAAAAACTCTTAGTTTTAGTTATAGTATCTAAACATGTATCAAAGATCAGTAAATCATCAACATATAGGCAGATGATAACACCAACACCATCATTAAACTTGCTATATATGCATTTATCTGATTCATTTGTCACATACCCATTGGAAATCATAACATGATCAAATTTTTCATGCCATTGTTTTGGAGCTTGCTTTAAACCATAAAGAGATTTAACAAGTTTGCATACCTTGTTCTCCTTGCCCTTAACCACATATCCCATAGGTTGTTCCATGTAGATCTCTTCTTCAAGATCACCATTGAGAAATGCAGTTTTTACATCCATTTGATGCACAACAAGTTTATAGATAGATGCAATGGCAAACAAAACTCTAATAGATGCAATTCTAGTAACAGGAGAATAAGTATCAAAGTAATCAAGATTCTTTTGTTGCTTGTATTCCTTAGCTACCAACCTGGCCTTATATTTATTTACACTACCATCTGGTTTTAGTTTCTTTTTAAAAACCCATTTGCATCCAATAGGTTTTGTCTTAGGTGGTAAATCTACTAATTCCCAAGTATGATTGGCCATAATAGATTCAATCTCAGCATGTATAGCATCTTTCTAAAAAGGAGCATCAATAGATGTAATAGCATCATTATAAGTTAAAGGATCATCAGAAACAAGATAAGTATAAAAGTCATCACCAAAATCCTTTTCTTTCCTAGTTCTTTTGCTCCTTCTCAATTCATTATCATTTTGATCAACTACATCTTCAGATATATTCTCATGTGAGTTACTGATATGCTTCTCTTTAGTTTTCATAAGAAACACATGCTCAAACAATGATGCATTACAAGATTCAATTATGAAATTATGTTCTAACACATCACTTTTGACAACAAGAAATATATATGAACTACTATTTTGAGTATATCCAATAAACACACAATCACATGTTCTGGAACCAAGTTTCCTTTTCTTAGGGTCTGGCAACATTACCTTAGCTAAACACCCCCACACTTTCAGGTGTCCTAAATTAGGTTGTTTATCAAACCAGAGCTCATAAGGTGTTTTACTAAGTTTCTTATATGGTACCCTATTTTGTATATAGCAAGCTGAAAGGATAGCTTCCCCCCACATATAGTTAGGCAAACCTGAACTAACAAGCAAGGCATTCATCATTTCTTTAAGAGTTCTATTTTTTCTTTCGGCTATACCATTAGATTCAGGTGAATAAGGTGGAGTTATTTCATGTATTATACCATGTTGTTCACAAAACTCATTAAAGGAGTTTGACTCATATTCACCTCCTCTATCTGTTCTTAATCTTTTAATTTTTTTACCAAGTTGATTTTCTACTTCATTTTTATATTTAATAAACATTTCACAAGCCTCATCCTTAGTTCTCAACAAATATAATTTAGTATATCTAGAATAATCATCAACAAAGATTATGTAAAATCTTTTACCACCTCTTGTCATTGTGTGCTTTAAATCTCCTAAATCACTATGTACAAGTTCTAATAATTCACTTTGTCTTGTTACTTGTTTGGATGGCTTCTTAGTTATTTTAGTTTCTACACAAATTTCACATTTATCCAAGCTAGTATTATCCAATCTATTAATTAGTCCCATTTCTTTTAATTTTAAGATATAAGGAACATTTACATATCCTAATCTACTATACCAAATATCAAGAGAATCAACCAAGTAAGCAAAAGAAGAACTTCCTTCATTAGTAACAACATTCAAAACATACAGACCATCATTAAGATAATCTTTACCAACATATATGTCATTCTTAGATAAGGTAACTATGTTACTATCAAAGGTTACCTTGACATTGGCATTGTTAAGGAGATGGACCGACACCAGACAATGTTTAATGGCAGGTACAAAGAGTACTTCAGACAGCATAAGGGTTTTCCCAGATGTCAATTTTAATTGCACCTTTCCTTTACCTAAAACTGAGATTTTGCTTGAATCTCCTAGGTAAACATAATCCTTCCCATCCTCTATGGGAGAAAACTCAGAGAACATCTCCTTGTTAGCACAAATGTGCTTTGTGGCGCCAGAGTCCACAATCCATCCCTTGGCTTCCTTCACTAAAAAGCATTCAGATATCACTACCACTATAACATCATCTTGATGTTCCACTATGTTTGCTCTTGTCTTTGATGATGATCCTCCTCCTTTATTTCCGCCTCCTTAATTGTTCCTCCTCAATCTACAAGCGGATGCAAAATGACCTGTTTTGCCACAAATAAAACAAGCACCTTTCTTCTTTTGTTGTTGGTTAGAATCATACTTGAAATGGGGTTTATGAACTCTAATGTTATGATTTTTAGAGCCATAAGATGAATTTTTAGAATGCATATCTTTAGTAATGTTAGCTCTAGCATGCATTTCCTTAGCTTTTTGTTCACTAGCCATTAGCCTATTTTTCTCCTCAATTTTAATATGCACAATGGTTTCTTGCAATGTCATAGCTTTTCTCTTTTGCATGAAATTCATTTTATAATCTTTCCAAGATTTAGGTAGTTTATCAATAAGAGTTTGAGATACAAACCTTTCAGGCAAAATATCTCCTTCCTTGGCTAATTCATCTACAAGCTTAGTAAATTCATTAATTTGAGAAGCAACAGATTTATTTTCATCCATTTGAAATGCATTATAATTATGAACCAAGAACTTTTTACTACCTTCTTTTTCATAAATATATTTTTGAACCAATGCATCCCAAATATCTTTTGTATGAACATAATGACAGTAAATATCACACAAATCATTTGATAAAGCTCTTAAAATATTATGTTTGCACAATTTATCAACCAATTCCCAATCCTTCAAGGCTTGTTGATAATTTTCAGAATCATGTTCCGGTTTAGGATCTTGCAAAATAAAACTGATTTGAGAAAAGTCTAAAACTTCTAAAATTCTATGTTGCCATCGTTTAAAATTATTTCCATCAAATGATTCAATCCTTGAAGCATCAGGAATGACCTTAGCAGCAGCTAAAATACTAGGATCCATGTTAAACCCTTAAGAATGTTGTAGAAAAGTATGTTGAACACTAGTATTTTAGCTTTAAGTAATATGAATAAAAATGACAACAACAACAAAAAGAAGTAGTAGTAGAACAAGGTTACCACGAATCGTGCAAAGCACTGTCCTTAAGGGTTTAATTTTGCCCTACCCAAAGCTATGCTCGGTGGAATGGCGTTGATGGTTAACCCTCCAGGATTAGACGTGGGTCTCCACAGGAACTCATCCACACGATGATCCCGGTACGTTGAGTAGCAGACCTTGCAAGAAGCAGAAAATGCAGCAGAAATAGTGGGGGTAGCTTCTACTGTGCAGAAGAGAGAATAGAGAGGTGGTTGTTGTTCTGTGTTTTTGTTGAGCCATGTAGCAGGCTTTATATAGGTAAAAGAAATAGCTGTTGTAAAAGAGCCGTTGCAAAGTAGGCATTGAATAACGGTCAGAAAAAGAGCTGTTGCAACTAGCCGTTGAATAATGATTAGATAAAGAGCCGTTGGAGCATTAAAGAGCTGCAACGGTAAAAGGAATTAAAATAAATTCGTATGGGTAGTAAAAGCTTGGCAGGCCCACACGCGCGCGGATGAGACGCGACGGGGCGGGGCGCGCATGTATTTAACTATGGCCCAAGTCCACAATGCTACCTCAATACCATAAGGTATTTACCGATTAAATACCATCATATATAAATGCTTATTAAAACATTTTCATGAGCAATGTGGGACTTCTTCCGTAGCTAAATACACATAGACAAACTAAGTTTGAAACACACTAAGACCCATATATATACAACACAAGACACCTTGTGAAAAGTTAGGTATTGCATAAAGATAATGCATAAATTCCTAATACCAAATTTAGTAGCTAATTATTCAATATGAACTCTCGCAATGTAATTATTTTTTATCTATTTTATTGTTTAAGATAATTTTAAAAGAAAATTTATATTTTCTTACCATATTTAGTTTTCAATTGCTATGATAACCTTTTTTCTTAAAAAAAGAATTCTTATTGAAAAAATTTATAATAAAATTAATAAACCCATGCAATGCACAGAAATTACCTCTAATTATTTATATATTTGTTCATTCCAATAATTTATTTTATGTTGAATAGGATCATGGCTTCAGTTTCAAGAAAACAATTGAAAGGTTCTAAAAATTAATTTAACACTAATGATTGAATCTTATTACCATCATGATGTGTCCATAAGTACATTATTATTTTTGAAAAAAAAATTGCCTAGAACTATAGATTTAGAGTACATTTTTACAACTTCTGTTTGACTTTCTTCTTTTCTCATTTCTCGTTATAATTTACTCAACTTCTCAGTGTATGCCAAAAAATATGAGAACATTGACAGCCTCTTGGGCGCTCAGTGCTTAGAGGCAGCGTATTACTATCATCTACAATTACCATAAACATCTAGCAATTTGTATGAATTTTTTTTTTCTTTTGACAGTCATGTAAATTTAATATATCAGTAAGCATAAGCTTCTTAAGTTTAAACAGGCCCCATCTTCAATACCAACCGCATAGCCATAGAGTCGTTTCTACACATGGAACTATTTAAATTCTCTTTCACCTTTCAATCATGCCAAGAACTACACAGCATAGAGCCTCAGAACCTTATCTATTTTAGCCATGCAAATAGGGCAAGCACCTTTGTTAACTTTGATCTCATTCAAACAAGTCATGCAACCTGCCATATGGCCACAAGGTATGCATGCACCTTCAATAGGAACATCCCAACATATTGCACAAGAAGGATCCCTGGCAGCATTGTTCATGCTGTTGTTGGTCATTGAAGCTTCAACCATAGATGGAACAGGCACATCCAATGCACTAGAACCAATCAACGGATAACGTATCAGCCCTTCACTCGAAACTTCATCAGGAATGGGGGAAGCAGATGGCACTGAAAGAACGGAGGCAGAACTGGAACTAGCTACGGATACAACATGAGTATTGTTGTCATGACTTGGGACATTTTCTGTTGATTGGTTAACCGCCTTAGAGTCAAGTAGTCCCCAGCCATTGTAATCATCTTTAGTTGGTTTGTCCAACCATCCATTAGTATTTATCTCTGATGAATGTGTGGCTCCAAGAGAGGTTCCCCACCCATTATATCTGCTACTATCACCTGAACTTTCCCAATTGTTTTTGGTCAATTGGCCAACAGGCTTAGAGTTGCGTATTCCCCAACTATTGTGGTCAACCATAACTGGTTTGTCCGTCCATCCATTGGTATTTACCTCTGATGAATGTCTGGCTCCAAGGGAGGATCCCCAACCATTGTAGTTGCTATCACCTGAACTTCCCCAACCATTGGTGTCAGTTGCTTTAGACTGAATAAATGCGCCAGTGGTAGGTTGAGAGGAATCGAGCGTTGAATTGTGCGAGTGAGAGAGGACTGAGGAAGGTTTAACCTGAAACCAGAAAGAGAAGATCAACATAAAATTAGGACATTCCATGAAAGACTAAAATCATCACTGACAAAATAGAATAGCACTAGCACTAGCACCCAACGTGACCGGAAAGGTTTTGCATGTAACCTTTTCTATTATTCGTCATCGTAACCATTTACTGTCCATTTCAACCATTCGAATTTTCTCATTACATGAGTCATCAAACGTCCACTATAAAGGAAATGCTCACATTGTTGCATACAATTATTTAATTTTCGGTCTAGTCATCTAAATGACAGATTTAAACTTGATTGATAATTTTGCGTCCAGTTTAAATACCAGCTTTATCTTCACAGAACAACCAAATCTGCTTGATATTAGAGTGAAAATAATAAGCCAAAAATCACGTATTTGTAATGTAATTTTGTAAGTCATTAAATCTCATTCAACTTACTCAGTAATCTTCCTTATAATCAGCCAATGATAAAGAGCAAGCACTGAAGCATTAGATTCCACAATTAGTCCACTATGACAACATTCAAATCAATATACAGTTCTGTATATCAGAAGGTGCTTCATACATGACTTTTCATACACCATTATCTCCTAGATGAGTATATAACAGCGCAGTGCATCCCAAAAAAAAAAAAGTGAATCATTGCAAGAGAAAGCAAAAATATGAACTGATTGTCCAATTATGTACCTGACGGATTCCTCTGCATGCACTATATAAAGACTGAAGCTGCTGTTTGTCATTCTCTATTCCAGAAGCAAACCTGTGCTTAGTCCCTGATAAAAGAAACAAACATCAATGAGCATATGATCTCAGCACGGAAGACAGAAGGTAGAATGGAAGGAAAAGACAAATCAAAAAGAATGAAGAATTCATAAAACACTAAGGGTGATAGCTATCTAGAGTCAGGTCAAAAGAGAAATACTGAGTTATCTAAGGAAAGTTAATTATGACTTAGGGTGTCTTTGGTATGGGAGTAAAAATCGGGTGAAAAATTTCATACATTGGCTTCAAGTGCAAAACTACACATGAAGCTAACTCATGAAAATTTTCACCCAATTTTTATCCTCTTACCAAACACACCCTTAGTAGCAAATATAAAGCAAAGAACAACAAAAAAATTCGTTAGATACCTAAGGTTTAATAGAGCAGGAGTCGCAGGGGATCAGGCCTCCAATTAATGGGCCTTTGTACTAAGGAATTAGAATTAGTTAGTTAGTAAAATAGATGTTTAGAATAAGGTACTAGAGAAGCAGAGGGCATTAGTTCAGTAGGTTGGAATTCAGATAGGTTTGGGGGAGGAAAGGGGCTCGAATACCCCCTTACACTTGTATACACTCTTTTTCTTCCTTAAGGATCCTCTGATCGAGTGAAGACATAGCAGTAATACATACCATTTTCTTGCTATTCTCTGAACAAGTACCATCAAGATCCTATTTAGCTGAAATTGCATACCATCCAATTCTTTCGCTAAGAAAAACATTTATTCCCTAAATTTTTCAGGTCTATAATAATCAACTAACAGTAAATCAATTAATTTGATGCTTTACAGCATCATTTCAGTGAGATCACCAACATCTATCAAGCCAATGAAAAGATTGACATTTAAAATGCACAATTTTTTGCAGTATCAGACCAGAATACAGAATTTTTTGCCAATAAACTGTTAAATATGTGTGCTTTATAATGAGTAGCATTAGAATATAAAGGGACAATCAAAAGAAGAAATGGAGAGGAATTCAAAATTAAGAAAAATCAATGTCAGACATTTATGCCATGGATTGAATACGATCATGGAATCTATCCACCATCCAAATAAAATGTCTGATTGTCTTCCCTAAGAAAATAAAGAGTTGCATTACCACTTCGACAAAGCCACTCAACAAGCATGAATTCAAATAGTCAAGGCAAAGAATCAACTAGATAGAGAACAAATGACGTGAAAAATCAATATATAGAAAAGAGAATAACTAAAGTGCTAAAAATATGAAGAACAATAACATACCAAAAAGTGCAATGAAAACAAAATGTCTAAACTAGATTAAGTTGAAAAAGAAAATGAGAACTTTCTTCTGGAAGATATTTGTGACATTCTACTACCAGTAATAGCCAAAATCAAGAACAGTTAAAAAAGCAACTCACTAGAAAAATTATTAAAAATTGTGAGTTTTGGATCACATTGATCAAAAACAGGTTCCTCAACCTTGGACTTCCAAAGAGCAATGACCGTACGGGGCTGGGAGTCCTGTTTGTATATCAACAAAATAAAAAGGTAACCTCCTCACAGATATACAGCCGTATAAAAAAACGGGAATTTAACATAAATTTCATTCTCTTAGAAGACAAAAATAAGCAATGAAGCTAATGAGGTACTGAGCCTACCAAACTGTGCTTAGGGTAAGTTGATGGAAAGTGTAGCTCCAAGAACATAATGTGCATTAAACTGTTGCTCTAAGATTTACAAACATAAGATTCTGTAGAACCACTTGTTTGGCATATAGACAAAACGAGTCAAGAATCTTATAGAAATAGTAGAAGTGACCTCATGATCTGACATACCTGCTGAGTAGGATATATCATAATTTCCAACTTCAAAGGCACTTCAGAATATGGTACAACAACCACCCAACTGCAAGAAACAACCTTCAATAAGAACGACCAAATAGAGAACTTATTGACATAAGGAAGCTTATAGAGCCCTTTATTCAAACAGTGTGCATTTGATGTGATTATCACATAAATGTACTTGCAGCAATACTATCGGCATGATTAACAAGAAATATTTACTTTTCTATCACAAAACAAGAAATATTCGCTTCAAAGATGTTGTACATACACATTTCTGGATACCAGTTGAGGAGTTACTGCTTCAAGTAACCATGGACCACAAAACTCTCTCATCCAACCCGAGAAATAGCAAATATGATTCTACAATCAACAATATTGAAAACACAAATAATTATTCATCCAGGAAACATGTGCCAATTCACATAAGGTTAACAGGTAAAGTTTCCAGGTTAGTATTGGTATAGTAAGTACCAACCTCTATTGCATGGATAATATTGGTGTGCCTCTCGGATCTGGCAACATCCAGCGGTGTATGATGATTATCATTCCTCACTCGAGCATTGGCAGAAATATCAGTGAAAAGATTACACCATATTATTACCCCACTGGTTCACAGTGTGACAGTACAAACAAATATGATACAGTGCAGCACAAGTCTTTCAACATGTTCAATCAATGAGAAGAACCTCTGTGAGAAAGAAGCAGCTCAACAGTCTGTTCTGAACCTCTTTTAGCAGCATGATGCAAAGGAATACCTCCATCAGGCCCTATAATATAAGGAATTCAAGACAAAGCAATGTCAAAAAGCAACTATCACAAAAACTTAAGCTATTAGGCAAATGAATAAATTTTATTATATCTCTACACGGGCCTTACACAAGAGTCCTTTTGAGTTTAAAATGCACTAAAGCTAAAATTTTTATTTAGAAGAAAGCCAGTATCAAAGATTGAAACATAGACTGAGTAGCCAAAAAGCTTTAACATCATGTCAAAACCATCTATCTAAAAACTTAAGCTGTGAGTTATTTAATTGATCAGTTACATTATGGGTTTAATTTTGATGCACTATCAATAAAAAATATTTATACAATCATCCAATCAGATATTGTTATGTTATCAAAACTATTTGACTCTTACTATAACCACCTCAAAAGTCACAGATTTAACGATACATAATTAATCGATATTGTAAAACATTTTACATTGGTAATGAATTAAAATTAATCTCATGTACTATATTATATTATATTAACTTGAGGATTGAAATAACATGAAATCATGAGATTCTGACAAACATTATTACTTACCACTACGATAAGCGTTCACATTGGCACCCAATTCAATCAAGACCTTGGCAACTTGAACAAGAGCAGGGTCCATGCAAGCCAATGTTAGAGGGGTCTTTCCCTCTTCATCAGTCCACTGCATCAATACATAGTATCACCTATATATATATGTATATATATATATATATATATCCCATGAGGCTAATATTAGGTTCTTGAATACCTCAAGGGTAGCACCGTTTTTGTGAAGTGCTCTAATGGCTTCCACGTTTCCTGTATGAACCATTTCATGGAGCAACTGGGCTTGGGAACGTTTGTTATTATGGTTCATAGAGTCAAGCTTTTGACCCATGAGGAGTCTCTGAAACTATGAAGTTTCAATCTTTTTCAAGACTTTAGAGATATAGGATAATGTAGAGAGTGCCCCTGATACGTTCCTGACCCAAAACAAAATAGAACCAGCGATTGAATTGGTTTGTGTCGGTTTCTGCATGATTATAAAATTTATAATTTAGAGTAAAACCTTGTCCCTATCAATTTTCATATTCAATAAATTAGTTTCTAACAATTTAATTCCATTAAAAGGACTTTTTAATGGGATTAAATTGTCTAATTTTAAAAAAATTAAAGATTAATTTATTCAATATTTTTAAAAAATTAGATATTAATTTATCAATTTATTTTTGTTAATAACTAATTTATCCAATGTAAAATTAATAGGGACTATTCTAAAGATTTACTCTATAATTTATAATACTAACCATTCTTTTCTTATTTATTTATTTAATTTGGTTGATTTGAGGGAGTGAAATATCTCAAGCATAATATGTGGCTGAATTTTTAGTTGCTGTGAAAATATTTTAAGGCCAGAAAATTCTGAACGATGGCATAGCATATTTGAGGGTAATGGACTCAGCATTGTTTGGATTGCATCATCAACTAGCAATAAATAAATAAATAAATAAAAATTCCTATACCAAATTCCAAATTCTGACGGCCAATTTTGAAAATGAGTAACAATCCGTTTGGATTGACTTTTTTTTACCAAAAAAAAAGGCAATTCTTTTTGTTTTAAGAAGAGGTACTTTTTTTAAAAAACAAAGTACTTTAAAAAAGAAATATTTTTATAAATTTTTAAATATATTTGAATAAAATTTTAAAAAGAAAGCATTTCTAAAAAAAAAATCAGTTTATCACTTTGTTTAAATCTAATAATACTCAGCATCTAAAAAAAATATAAACAAAAGTAGTTTTTAATAATTAAAAATATTTTCAAATAGTCTATCTCAATATATAATAACTTTTTTAAAAAATAAAATTCTATTATAAAATTTTAAAAAAAATCCTTTTTTTAAAAGTTTATTCAACCATAACCTAAATACTTCATTCTTTTTAGCAACCATTTGGTTTTAAACCAAGCATGCTGGACAACGATGATCAAATGAAAAATCAAGAATAGCTCTCTTTCATACAATACCTGCAAGAAGTTGCATAAAAGTAGAGGTATCATGGCCCTAGAGAGGATCTTAGTTCAAGTTTTGGAGACAATATCAATTGGGAGGTAAAACTAGCGTGAAAAGAATTAATTTCGGGAGAAAGCCCCTCAAAAAAATCAAAAAAATTCTAGGCAACAAAAATTGAAAGAAGACGTGTTTTGTTTTAATTGTTTTAGAGTAATCTTTAAAAAAAAAAAAAAAAAAAAAAAAAAAAAGAAAGAAAAAAGAAAAAGAGGCTCTCTTGAAAACCTTTGAACTATAATATGCTTTCAACTCAAAATAAGTAAATTTAAATACACTATATTAACTAATAAGACATTTCTTGAGCTAGCTTGATGCGTGACCTCTTCTCAAGTGGTTTCTAATGTGTATGTAATTATATAGTGATGCTGTCTTAATGAAATTTAAGGCCGATTCTTACCCTGAAGCTTTCATTATGTATATTTCTTCTCTTATCTTTATGTTTGCTTATGCATTACCCCAATGATCACCAGAAATCTCGTTTAACAAAATCTATTAACACTTCAATGAATGAATTCGGTGCAATATCACTTGGTTTATTTGTTTCCTGTATTTGTGTTTGATTGATCTCATTGAGAAGTGGTGTGTGTCAACATAACAGAAGACAGTAGTATAATTATACATACTGTGTTAGAATAAGAGTGCTATTGAAATGCTGCAAATAATGCCCATAACTATGGGATTTCACAAGCATAAGCACACTAAATCACTGACAACATTTCATAGATCTCCTCATCGGAACACAACTACATATTCAAAATTCCTCTTCAAAACAAGGATATCAAGATTACTCTAATGATCGACAAGCTCTCTAGTACTTGCAAGAGTTAGTTTTAATATAAAAAAAAAATACTAAAATAGGAAAAAAAAAAAAAAAAACAAAAACCAGATAGAATGTCGGATAAAAAAAAAAAGAAAAAGAAACACCTATTTTATTATCTGAAATGTGTTGTCTGCTCTTTTCGCTTCTCTTGTATATAATGGATCAGAATCAGCTCCCAGTTAGCAACTCCATGAGATCACCCTTCTTCATCTTTGAGAACCCTTTTAGGCCGCGAGATTTCGCGAGTGCCCTCAATTCAGCCAGCTTCATTGCGCCCAAATCCTCATGTTGAACTGCCAGATGCTCCTCCTCCTCCGCATGCACATCATTATTGGTTTCGGTTTGCTCATGATCATGAGAATCAGCATCCAACATGTCAGCAATCCCCATATCTGGGAAGAACAGCTCATCCTTTGGGTCAAGATCCGGCTCAGAGTCAGGCTCTGACTCATGATCAAGATCTGCTTCAGAGTCAATCTCTGGCTCATGATCATGCTTCAGACCTATCTGATCCTGATTGTTCTCTCCAACCTCACTCCTTAATTGCACCGAATTCACACCATCCTCATTGCAAGAGACAGGCTGGTACTTTAGGCGAGGAACAGGAGATCTTCGCTGGAAATTTGACTGAGGCCTAGCGAAAGAGGAGACATTGGCTTCTTGGGACTTGTGCTTTGGAGCACTATCCAAATCTGAAAACTTAGTGCTTCGTCCTCTATTGTATTGGCTACTTTCTTGCACCTGTTCCGAACCAAGATCTTTTCCTCTGCCTCGTCCACTGCTTCTCTTTACTTGCTCAACAGAGTGTTTCTTCAGTAGTTTGAGGAGCGAATCTACAGTACCATTCTCTTTACCTTGCCCTTGGGAGGCTTCAACCTTCTTCTCTTCTTTGTTGGCGGCTCTCTCACGCAGTCGAGCCTGCACCTTCTTAAATAACTCAACAATCTCCTTCTCTCTAGGACCAGGAGCCGAAGTGGCCTGGGATTTTCCTGAGGCAGAAAGAGATACCAAAGGTCCGTTTTTCAAAGATAACATGTCTTCCTCAAAGCTCTCAAAGCCAACTCTCCCTTCGTTGTTCCTGTTCCTGCTCCTAGAGAAGCCAGGCTTGTTTTGCCTTGAAAAATCAGGGTTCCTCTTTGCTTTGCATACAAAAGATGCTCCCACAGGAGCACACTTTAGCCCTCTAATTTTGACATATGAATGAATTCTGTAATGACCTAGAGAAGAGGCAGAATATACATCAGCTGTTCTACCAGAAACACCCAAACATGGGAGATACCTGGTTTCTGGCATTCCACAGCCTGCAATATATCACCAAATCAATTCAACCACCAGAAAAAAGTGAGGAATGAGAACAGAAGAAATATTAAAAGAAAAATGTAAATTACCTTCCTCTCCCTTGAGACTGAAAGACACTTAAATTATTGCCCGGTTTATTTTGAAAACCTACACTCCCCTCCCCTAAGAGATGAAAATGTGTTGCACTTTAGTCCATTTTTATGTAAACAGACCTCTTAGCAGTGATAAGCAAATGTGAATAACCCTCTCATGGTAGCTTTCTTCTCCCTATAACTCTCATCATCATCAGTGGCTAGTTTTGAACATCCTTATTATTTTCTTTGAGACTTTGAAAGATGAAGTAATTTTTTTAACCTCTTACTATCAACTTTGGGATGTTACTCAAAATCTTCATTTTATCTTCAAAATTAGCCATTGGTGACATGAAGAGTCATTCAGAGAGGAAAACTAGCCCTAAGAGGCTCATTTCATAGCTATTTACCACTGCTAAAGGGTTCGTTTACAGTAAAATAGATCAATCTGTAGCACATTTTCATCTCTCAACAGAATGGAGCATAGAAATCCAAAATAAAGGAAAGAGTAGTGTAATTTAAGTATTTATAAGAGGAGGAGAGTGTAATTTACTTAATAAATAAATTATTAAAAAAAAAAAAAGACGAGAAAACAAAACAACTAGTCTTGCTATGGAAACCCACGATAAGGAACCAAGGACTCATCTGCTGAATGAAGGAATGATAGGCATCAGAGTAATTTTCTAACAGAATAAGAAGACTAGCTACAGAAAAGCCAGCTTGAAAACAAACTAATCATATTACAGTCATTATGACTTAAGACTATTCTACAAGCAGCTTGAGATAAAACATATAGGTCCAGAGATACAATTAGCTCAATCATCCAAGAGAACCAGAACCAAAAACAAAACCATACTTTCAGCTTGGTGAGTACCCTTCTAAAGGTCCTCATCAAAACAAAAAAGCATGCTGCCAATTGTCTATGAAGACTATCATATTTTAATTATTTACTTTCGCCAAATGGATGCTGACAACCATAGCGGAAAAATGATGTCTAGAAACCATCAACAATAGCAAAAGCAGGGGGGAAAGAATCATACAGAAAAGCAAAAATAAAATAACCAAAACTCAAAACACAAACAAAGCATGTCTTTAGAAAGAAGAAAGCCCTGGACTCGATAAAAGGGTAACTTCCACTTCATCATTTCAACAAACAAATGGCAGGCAATGGGAGCCAGCCAACAAACACCACAAATGCACACAACATTCTACCTTCAACACACTCAAAAAACATCATTGTCCAAGAGGATGAAACCTCATAGGCCTTCAAACGAACATAAAAGAAAGGAACTTTCCTTGACAGCCATGCCAACAGACAAGAAAGTATGAATTTACCAACATATTTGAGATCGGAAATGTATATATATAGTGTGAATAATCACGGGGCTCACAAAAATGGGAATAAGAAACCATCAAAGAAGAAAAACACTCAACAAAGTCTGAAACTTCATTTCACAAAGCTACAACAAATTCAAAAAAGACAGGAACTTTACCCAATTAGACACATAAAACAGAAATCCCAGTGGCTTAAGTTTTATTTTAAGTTAAGGAAATTAAAATAAATCATAATCCTGAAATGGGGTTTTGAATTTGAACCACTATACTAAGGTTTTTCTCATCTTTTTTTTTTTCCTACTTGACTCTGAGAAACAAAACAGATAAAAAGCTTGTACAGAAACATTGTAGAAGAGCAAAAAGACACTCACCAACGTTCTTGGCAATGATGAGATTCACTGATTGAGACATTGTTTGGGGTTTGGGGCAAGGAAGAAGAGAACACTGAACTCAATGGCGGTTTTGCATTGTATACTTGTTCTTTTTCATAGGTCGCAGGTTGTTTCGTTCGAAAAATGCCCCATGATAAGGGACATTCGTGGGCACAAATTATTTTGTTAGGGTTAAAAGTGTCATGACGCACGCCGGTTTTGAACTCCAAGGTGAATGAATTAGTGACTTCACTAGTGACCAGAGGGGATCCAGGACATTCGGTGGTTCACTTTATTGGGCTCAGATTAGAATCACGCTGATGACCAAAAAATTAAAAATACCGATGCTCATGTTTTGGACCAACTCATTTAAAGGAAATAATTTTTAGAATTTGATTTCTATACATTAATGATGTGAAATAATTTTATACTATCAACTAATAAAATTATAAGAAAATATCAAATCATAGTGAATAGTTTTGATAGTGGATAACTACCTAGTATGATTTATTATTTTCTTACAATTCTATTAGAATGTAAAATAATTTTATACTTCTAGTATATAAAAATTAATTCCTAATTTTTATTCTCCTTAGAAGTTTATATTTTTTTATTATTTAAAAATAAATAATAAATATTAAAAAAATCTCAAGTTTGAGCATTATAAATTGAAAAAATTAACACTATTAGGGTTTTACTTTCCATAATAGACGGATTTGGCTCAATCTATTAGACAATTTCTCCCCCCTCTCTTGAATTGAAAATCTCCAAAAACTATCGAACAAATCCAAAGCGATATCATGATGTGAAAATAAAAAAGTGTAAATAGATAATCTTTTCACTCCCTACTCTTAAACTTAAAATTCCCAAACTTATTTACATGAATTCCTAGTCGACTAAAAAAAAAAAATTTACAACCATTATCCACATTGAATCCTCTCTACACCCACTCTGAGGACCATAGAATCCTCCCAGCACTACTTCAAACTTATTGTACATCGACATCTTTGCATTCACTATATTGTGCTTAATTTGCATGACAATAATAATAGTAACAAAAAATGCTACATACTTCGAGTCCTTTGTTAGAATTTTCTGCCAAGAATGATATGACATTAGTAGAGAACCTTAGACGAATAAGTAAACTCCATCACTTCTCACGTCATTTCATTCAACCACTCTCATAATTTATGTCAAAAACTGTGTCTAGCATTGCTCCAATAGTAAAGTTTGTGCGCGTCAGTGATGTTAGATTCCATCCTTTACGACAAGAATTACAGCTGCTTATTAACTGCGTTGGGCGTCCACAACTTTGCATTTCAGTACAGTACATTACATTTTATGAGGGAATTAGTGATAATAAATCCTCTACGGGTCCCCCAAAAAAAAAAAAAATGGACAGCTACCTTAACACGAGAGCTTGATCAAATTTTGAGATGTCAAATATTCTGTAGCAGTACCTACACTCGAGATCTATAATTGATTACATGGATCATTTGATCACCGAAGACCTTAAACTAAAATAAGATTGTATTCGAAATGTCCTTGAGGTGACGAGTTACTCTTTTTCGAAAAATGTTTTGGTCTACATAGTCACCATAATATAATAATAGGAAAAGATATCAGACTTATATTCCATTCTTTGTCCATGAGCTCGAGTTTATAAGGTGAGTATTTCGTGGTTAGATTTGTATTGAGCCAATTACAATCACCCCAAAAAAATTATAAAATAAAAAATTCTGCCAGTTACAATGGCTCAGAGCGAGCACCAGGTCAATACCATCTCCTAAACTAAGGATGGACGTTTTTGAAGAAATGTTGAATCTATAGATGCATTTGTTTATACTTTTCAACCAAAAAAAAAAAAAAAAGAGAGAAATAACAAGACTTCAAGATATAAATTTTAACATTTTTTCCCTTAGATTTTTTCTTTTGACGTGGACATTTTTTCTTTAGAAGTTATTTTTTCAAAAAATAAAATAAAATAAAACATTGCAAAACAAATTTTCGGGGGAAAAAAAAAAAAACTTTTTGAAAAGTTCATCTGGTTATCTTTAATTTTTCACACGTCTTATAATTAAAAAAAAAATTCTTTTCTTAAAAAAAATCAAACATCCTATATCAGCAGCGGCCATTAACTAGAGCCTAAAAGAGGAAAAGAAAAAGTCAAAAAAGTCGAAAAATGAGTTTTTTTAATTCAAAAAAAGAAAAAAGCATATCATTATTTGAGTCAGCTCAAGTTTAGCTTAACCTTCGTCAAAATCACTCTAAAGAGTACTGAAAACATATCAAGGATACCAGTACCACAGTCAGAAGTGAACACTTAGCAAAGTGAGCCTAGCAATCATAAGGGTTCACAGCTTTATCATTGTGGAGGGAACAAAATGAAAACATCTGGAACCATAATTTCCTACAATGTAGCCTTTTTATCATCCTCAGCCATAATCAAACAAACCAAAAATTGGTCAACCATTTGGAGCCAAATGACTTACACATAGAACAATAGGCACAGTAGTCCTTTGCCACAACCTCAGCTTACAACAATGTTGAACTCAAGCTTTAACAGAGGCCGCTTCAAATTTTTTCCAGTTGGGAAGAAAGAGCCAATTGCCTAATATAACATCACCATCCCACTGTAACAATTTAAAAATCATGATTTTATTCTTCCTCTGTGCATCAAAGAAAATCCGCAAGAAGAAACTAACGCATATGTAAAATAAACAAGTTAGCGCTTTTCCAGGCAGGAGTTTAGGCTTTGTGACTCTTTGCCATCTCATCGACGTCAAGTTCCACTTCCAACACAGGCGAATCCTTCCGCATGCTGAAATAACTGGCAAAGGAGTAAAATACATCAATAATCAATAGAGCCATCCCCATTTGTGCATAATACAATAGCCTTCAGAAATTTAGTTCACCTGTTCTGTACACGGCTGTGGTCTACTGCACTTCGCAGGCAATATATGACTCTGCCTACAATGTCTGTCATTTGAACAGGACCGAATGTTCGACTATCATTTGCTTCCTGCTATTTGGGTTGGAAGCATTAAACGAAGAGTTATTCATTGTTTTATAAGCAACTGAGGAGTCAAAAACAGCCAAAATTTTACAGCAGACCCTACTAGCCTTTATGGACACATACACTTCAAAGCTTAGGGATACATCATTTCAAAGTCACAAAGGAAAAAGGACTAAAGGTTCAAAACTAATTATATTCCCCTTTCTCATTTAACCATAATGCTACATGGAAAATATTAAGAATTAGCCACTAAAGATATTCTTTTTTGTTAGCAGTGAGTTTTTTTTTTTTTTTTTTTTTGGGTGCTTACTATTACATTTATTTAGGAAGAAGCTACTTTGGTATTACCAATAACCCAAAGCAGTAGAGGTTCTGAAAGAATTACTACATGGATTAAACATTTCCCCTTGCGGAATGCAAGTAACAAGCTTGTACAGCCTCTAGCCACATCATAGTTGTGTAAGAGCTGCTTTACTAAATTGTCATGTGCCTAGCTGTAGCCTATTTCATTTCCATGACTTGTAAAAAGAAAGGAGGTTTTAGCCGGAAACTGATGTCCAATTCCTGTCAATGTTGTCAGATCCGTTGCCAGAAGTGTTCGCTTACACCATCTAACTGTTGAAATACACCTAGTTATCATGTTAACCATGCAGAAAATTTAAACAACTATATGTGATCACCTTAAATGCTTGTATATCATAGATAGTTCGTTGCTTGATTGCATGATATTTTAAGAATTTTCTATTTCAACATTAATATGATAATAGTGTTACAAATTGTGGCAGAGCTACATAATGATCTACCTAGGGATAGCATATAGGTAATGGTAAATTGTAAATGTAAATATAATGATCCGTTTACCAGAAAAGTACACAGTTTATACCTTGGCTTTCAACTTTTCATTGTCAGCCACTACCCAGCACTGATCCTTCTCAAGAACAAAGGGTTCATCCTTTTCATCAGTAGAAACCATTTCATAACCTTCAATTGCCATTAATCTTCTGACTAGATAGTTATCTGGCTTCTCAGGGTCCTTCAAGACCACAACATCTCCCACAAAAACACGCCTGTCAAAGAAACATGTATGTCACTAACAAGTAATTGAAATGAGAATGAACTGAGTAAAGAGCTGCAGATCAAAAATTATCAGTTGTTGGTCAGTCAATATCTTACAAACTTTTGTGGAGATCTAACAAATAACAAAAACAAAATGGAGGAAGACATAATTTGCTAAAACCAAGTAATCAGGGTTTCAACCACTAAAATGATAAACCGTGTTAAACTAGTACTCTGTTTAAGTCATAGTCTCATAAAGTGAAAGAATTACATTAACTTTACAAAATCAAATTCATAGTCAATATTGAAACTATCTCAGTAACTCAAATAGTCAAATTTATAATGTCATTCATATTGTTTCAGCAAAATAGTAGACTAATCACCAACTGTAGACTCAATTATGAGACATGTGCTCAACCATTCAAGAACAATTATTTAAACAGAAACAGTCCTAGACACACTGATCAGCAAGAAACCATTATCTGAACCCCAAAAGGGACCCGAATCAACATTCCGGAGCTCCTCATAGCATCGATGATACTGACTAAAAAGGGTGGCCTAGTCCACAAAGCTGCCATAATTGTGGGGCTTGGAGATGATTGCATACAGAATCTTAATTTTTACCCCCTGAGTGGAAAGGGTTTTTCTGCGATAAGCACCTGACTAGGTTAAAAGGCAACAACATTACTGTTGCACTAAGGTTCACCATTATGCATGTTATTGACTAAGCAATAAAAAACATATTAACAAAACATTATGAGATGGATTAAGTCCAAACCAACTAAGATAATAATATATAACTGCATATCAAGGAAAGAAAAGAAAGAATAGCTACAACATTATAGCTAACCTGGTTTATAACAAAGATTAAAGTATTCAGCCAATAAAACAAAAAAAATAACCTTTTTTTTTTTTTAATAGAGCATCCATGTTGTCCAGATAAAGTGGGTAGCAGATATCATAGAAACAGATGGTTCAATAGCAACACCAAACCACGAGTGGAACTGTAATTTAAACAAAAAATTGTACAGAAAAAATGGTGTCCATAATAACATGCAGAGTCACATGCACAGCAAAACAGAAATTAACATCTGTAAGTATTTGTTCTTGAGTGTACATTCCACATCACTTTAAAAGTACATTAAGAGAAATACAGTCAAAAAGAAGCAGTATACCAACATACACAGTGAAAAGCAAGTAAGTACTAAGAGAGTTTCAAAACAAAGTTTGCACAGCAATCCTGAATGGTTGATGAGACACAACATGCTAGGATAGGCATATGAAACCAAGTGAAAGTTTTTATGCAAAGCATCTATGTCGTATCTCTAGCTTTAGCTGGCCGGTATCAAAACAACATGCAGTAGCAATCAATAGATGCGCAAAAAGAATAGTGTATACTATAGTAGATGAAAATGATTACGTTGGATCTGGAGTTGGCAATTTCCGAACAAGAAGTGTTACTCCTTTTCCAGCAATAGTAGGGGCCATCTCCTCTCCTTTATTCCAGTGCACATATGTCAACTTTCCTTGAAAGAAGTTCTTCCAAACAACATCACCTACCTCTCTGTCTGTAATTTGACCTCCTTTATAGTTCTGAGTCACAGCACAACAACACATCAGAAAGAAAACATTTACACACCTTTTAAGTGATAATGATGTGATGCACAGATGTAGAAAACAGGAAAGCCAGGAAAAAATTGGCAACTGCAGAACTTAAACTGCAAGGAAAATTTTCACTTGAAATGCCTCCACTAAGTTGAGAACTTGGCCATAGTTCCAAATGTCTTACATTGAGGCTCAATATTACAGCATACACAAAGGCTTAGGTGAGCTACCTCACCTTCAATATCCAAGTTTTCAAATAGTCTTCACACACTTCTGCTTAACTTCAAAGTCAGAAGTTCAAGGACATAATGGAATAGGAGACGCTGAATAATTATTATACTGAGATACAAAACACTGACCCAAAACTCCTACAAATTAAGATTCTAGAACAAGTATGTGGCATAACTAGTACAAGCTCAACCCAGTAACCCTCCTAACACACATGATATTCTAACAGATCCCAACGAACTCATGACTCTTCTACTTACTATATTTCCACTAAAGAAGAGTAAGAAAGAGTGAAAGCCCAAAATCAAAACATAAGAACTCCAAAAGAACTGCAAGAGCAAAATATGAAATAATTAATAACCAAAAGAATAGCTTTTTCAAGACAAAAGCATAATCTAGGAAGAATTCCCATGCCCTCCATTTCTTTCTTTTTCTAATGCTTTCTAGAATGCATATAAAATAAGAAGAAACTGGTCTTCAAGCCACGGACAACTCTCCTAACCTTGCATACATTTACCAGGGGAGGGAGAAGACCTATTGTGTTTGAACTATAGGGAGACCTATAGCTTATATACAAACTATAAAACATGTGCTCGAAAAGTTATGACCTCCTCATACATCCAAGGCTGTTTAGACATACTGTAACACTCATTCACTTTGTTTATAATCAATTGATAGAAAGGGAGAGACAATATTGTGTGCATTTAGATTAGCTTATTTTGTGTTTAGATCCAAACTTCTCGGCTTTAATATCTCAGCCACTATTCTATTGCTGTGAGAACCCCAAAATATGACTATTTTCAAACTACTCAGCAACTGAGCTGAAGATAAGATTCACAGCATTTGAAATCCTTCCATTCGGCAATATCTTATCGATAAACCTACAAGCTAGGGTGCCTATTGACAAAACATTCAACAAGTTTTCATGTTAAGCAACAACTAATCTTTGAACCAAGAGCTTTGGCCTCATTGTAAACACAAGACACATGTGCTAGAACATCATGAGAAGGATCTTATTAAAGACCCAAATTACAACATTACCTAACCATCATTACAATGTTGAAACACTTCAAAACAAAACATTTATTTTTAACTCGCTATCTTTAATTCCAACTTCCAATCACAAAATGGGCCATTCTCTATTTTCTTTTTCTCCTTATAAACTAAATAAATAAATCAGGGATCGGTCAAATTGCATACCCACCAGCAACAGCTAATGAACTATAAAAAAAGATTCAAACTTTACAACAAATGCAAGTGACTACCATTAACAACTACCACAAAAACTCAAAGGGGTATCGAATTTTTAATAAACTAATTAAAAAAAAAAAAACAAAAGTGATGGATAATACAAGTGGTAATGGAAAATGATTAATTTTTGAGAATATCCAAGATTACACAAACAGGGATAAATAATATAATAACCAAAAAGAAGTGAAATTTATTTTATTAAATTAAAGAAAAAATTTGAGGGTGTGAACAGAAAAGACCTTCCAGCTGAGAGAGACGGAGTATTCGAGCTTGTGAGCAATGTATCGAAACCATGTCGACAGCGAAACCATTGCAGAGACACCGTATTCACTGCACTGCAGAAAGAAATCCCTCCCTCTACTTATTCTTCCTCCTTAAACCCCCAAAACAAAAAAGCTTTTTCTCCTTTTGTTTCTCGCGATTTTGCATACGAAGCTCTTTTTTATTTTTTCATGAGATTATTATGTTTTATACATATACACTTGTTTATATATATACATTTGTTTACACATACACACACAGATATATATCTTTTATTATTTTTAGAGCCCGTTTGAAAAAACTTTTAAAGAAAGGATTTTTTTTTCTAAATATTTCTTAATAGAACTTTAATTTTTAAATAAAGTTATTTTATATTTAGATAGACATATGAGAAGTACTTTTAAATATTAAAAATATTTATAAATTTATTTAGATATAAAAGAATAAAAATATTTTTTTATAGTCAAATTACAAAAAAAATTTAAAAAGAGGAGAGAGAAGTAAGGTTTGATAAAAGATAATAAAGAAATGATATATATTATAATTTTAATTAAACACAAAAGATATTTTTGAAAAATAATTTTATTAAAAATCATTTTTGTTTGTACTTTTTTTAGAAGCTAGGTATTCCTAACTTTTAAAAAAATGGTAAATTAACTTTTTTTAACTGAAGCATTTTTTTTTTTAAAGTTACATCCAAATACTTATAGAAACTTATAAAAGTTCTTTTTTTAAAAAAAGTACTTTTTTCTTGAAAAAAGCCAATCTAAACTGGCTCTTAGTGTTGTTACACATGTGTTCCTTTTTTAATTTATTTTGGCATATAAAATGTTCAAATTAAAGACAAAATACCTATTATTGTTCTTGACGAAAATTTTAGGGGACAAATTAGTCTCTTAAAATTTTGAAAATTCACAAGTAGTTTCTCATCATTTAAAAAAGTGGATATATTAGTCCCTCTGTACAAAAATTTCAAAGATTTTTGGGTGATACGAACTGATATGTTCTTTTTTTTTTATAATGAAGGACTATTTGTGTACTTTCAAATTTTGAAAAACTAATTTATTCCTCGAAATTTTCATTAGGAACCCAAATGGGTATTTTGTCCAAATTAAATAAAGATAGATGTTGTTTACACTTATATTAACTTAAATTTTTCTTCACTTAGTAATAAGAATTTCTTTTTTTTTTTTTTGACCTTTGTGGTGTTCTTGCATGAAGAATAGAGAGGTCGTTCATGGCTATACCAGCAAACAACTCGTGGGGATATGTAAAAGCACTCCAACATTTCAGAAGTGGAATACTCAATGAATCAATTTTAAACTAAACTAGATTTGATTACCTAGCTCTAAAGTGACTTCTTACCTTAAGAGAAATGTTATTCTGCCCACCCCTATTTTGACATATACGGTGTTGCCATATGCAAAGGGCAAAAGAAGACAAAACATGCGTAGAAGAGGAAAAGGTAAATACGGATCAGTAAAAAATTCAAAAAAAGCAACCAAAAACCAACCCACGAATAATCCACTCTCTGAAACTCTCTCCTCCTCCCCCCACACGAACTCAAATCTCTGCCTCTTCCCCCGCGAACATAGTCACTATCTGAAACTCTTTTTCCTGCTCAAACTCCCTTCCCATAACAAAGAGTCACCATCTACTCTCTCACCCTCACTGGGCGCCTCCAAACAAATCTTCGTCCATGACCAGCACCTCGCCGCTCTCAAGTTGGACTTCATTGCTAAGCAATACCACCACCACTACTGTCGCTGATCGCAATGCCTAGGCCAGCGCCATCGCCGCCATGACCTCCGACTCGATCGCTCCCTCCTCAGGCCCAACGACATTGTCTTTGCCCTAAATGCTAACTCCCTGGTTGTCGACGCCACCAACTCCCACCCCGATCTCGCTTGCAAGATCCTCGTAATGGCATGTTGCAGATCCTGCTAGTCCATCAACACTCCCATCTCCGACAACAACATCGGCGCCAGGCAAGGCAAGCTCGCCATCTTCACTGCTATAGAATGCAACATGGTGGAGTCGCTAGAGCCCGTGTTTGCAATCCATGCTGGCGGTGAAGGCTGACATGGAGGCCTTACAGTGTAAGATTCAATGAGAAAGGTATAACAATTTTTCGCTCCATTTGTATCAATTTTCTCATATGATTTGTGCTCTTTTGGTGTTCGTTTATGTTATTGTTGTGTTATTAGTATTGTTTATTGGTATCCACGCTCTTTTAAATTTTAAATGGATGTATAAATTACAGTTTGTGTTTTTGAAGCATGGTACTTTTATTTGGTTATTCAATTTCCTGAAACCAATTTTTTCACATGGCTACTCATCATGTTTGATTTGTCTAGGTTATTGGAACACCTGAAGCATGAAGGTTATGCTCTTGATAAAATGTGAATTCTCTATTGGTCAAGATCAAAAGAGTGAAATATCTTATTCTGTATTGTGGTTGTAAATGAATTCTGATACTAAGCTGATTAAATTGACATCTATGTTACATTTGGATGAGAAAGATCTACTTAATAAGATATGTGCCTTTTACTTCAATCTTGTTGAGTGAGTTCTATAGTCATGCTAAATTATGCTTATTCCACTTACATTTTACCAAGTGACAATGTTACTTGTGCCTTTGCAGAACAAATTTAATGGAGTTTCTCTTGAAGATGATAAAAGAGAGCAATTTAACATAATTGAATAGGTGTCTGAGATCAATCATGTAAAGTGTCTTTCCCTTTTCATTTATTGTTTTAGTTTGAAGATGGATAATTCAGCTATTAATGCTCCTCTATACTGGTGACCATTGCATGTTGGTGTTCTCTAGTAATGCTCATCAAGCATATTTTATATTCTGATCTCTAAGTGTTTGCTGCTGCATTTGTTGCTTATTCAGTTATGTGAACTTGGTCACAAATATAGGATGATTCCTTGTTTTTTAAACTATTTCCTCTCCGAAAGGTTACCTTTTATGAACTGAAAACCGACATGGCTTATGCCATATTGAAATATGATGCCAAGACATGTTGAGATTTTCTTGATACCCTATGATGAATAAGTTATTCTTTCCCTAACCCTATCATGCGTTTGCCCCCAATTTCCTTATGAAAAGGTTTTTTTGTGTATTGATTTGGCTCAGAGTTGTCAACTCATTCATGAGCATGTCATGCCCTTGTAACAGACACACGTGCATGTGCAACTTGTATAGCATATTTCTTGTTTCTTCATGTACCCTATCTTTTGTTTCGTTTTGTGCTGCTCTGGTTTTTCTTTCTGTTTTGGATTATTGCTCCTCTCTATTTGAGGGTTTTGAGCCTTTACTAAACTATTGAAATTTATAGAAAAAAATAATAATTAGTTTTCAACTATTTATGGGCTTATCTATGTACTTGTTGCTTATTGGTACAATGGCCAACAATGTATAGGTTTCATACAAATGAACTCTGAAAGTAATAGGTTATTAAGGTTTTGTAATTAGTCTTATGATTTTTAATATTATGCACTATTGAAGATCTAATCATTTTATTGCAGTAAATTAGTCTTTGTGGTGCCAACAATTTCAACGTGGCAGATTCAATGCAGGTTTATCAGTATTTAATTCAGCTTTTAGATTTTGTTTGTAAATCAAAATGGAATGCAAGCTTTGGATACTTTTGCGGCACTCTCACAAAGTTGTTGCTAGTAAAATAAGAGATGTGCTTGCCGCTTTGAAGGCTTATGATGTGGCTAGTAAAGTGGTTAAGGATTGGTTTTTATTGCATAATTAGCCATGATATAGAGGTCAGGGAACTCACAGGTTTCTAGGGTGTGGGGCTGTTTATATTATTGTTGTCTTGCTGCAAAATTGTTGTAGAAGCATGTTAGTTAAGGCGTATACAGGGGATCATTATCATAACATAGTTGTTAGTGTTTTCTCTGCTCTTCACTTGGCTTATGCGGGTTGAGCTACTTGTATGAACTTATCAAGAAAAAAAAAAAGGAAGCTTCAACAAATACTAGTAGAGGACCTAAAAATACCATCTAGAAAACATGAAGCAAGTTTTGTAGGTAGGATTGAAAATAAGTTGCCATGTACTGATTATTTTGAGTGCTGAAGAAAACAAAGAAAAAAGTAGATTAAGAATAATAATGAACTCATTGAAGAATTGCTTTCATGTTAAAAGGTCCTTTGTACATGCATTTATGTTTCGATATCCCTTCCTTTCTATATTGGTTCTCTATTGCAAGCATTAGTGCATGCATTTGTGTTTAGATGTTTAGCAATGTCTTGTTTTGTCAATTATCTTCCAATATGTTCTTTTAATGAATTTTGGTCAAGTCGAATTCCTGGGAGTTCTCTTGATACTTGTGTGTTTTGATAATAATTGTATATGTTGTTTTTGACCCTTCTATTTTGTCAAGTGAGAAATGATAAAATTTTTCAGAACAAAGATCCAAATCAAGACCAGATGGTTTCCCTCATTAAATTGTGTTTGGGTTTCTGGGTAAAGGCCTGGTGTAAAGACTCTTCTTATCGTCTAGATATATTTGTGTACAATTTACATGGTCTAAAATCTTGGAATGGTAGAATGTAACTTTGCTTATGTTCCTTGCAGTGTTCAGCTATTGTGAGTTGGTAATCAGCAGCATTACTTTTTAGTTTTTAAGTCAATTTTTACTGCCTCACTGGTGATGGTCATCTTTGCAGGGTGTTGTGTTTGTTTGAATAGGAAATTATCCGCGATATGTTTGCCAATTATCCAAGATCTTCGGAGATCTTCATTGTTTGTGAAGAAAAAAGTGCCCCTCCCCCCAAAAAAAGAAAAAAAAACTACTATTAATTCTAACAAGTCAAAACTTTATTCATTCAAGTAATGCATGTTAATAAATTGGGCCTAAGTTTCTTTTGTTTTGAACAATGATTGATCAGAGATGTGAAATTATTTCTGTTTGGTTTAAGTATATTACTTGATCTTGCTGGTGATGTTAATTGGACAAACTTGCAAATATATGTGTTTATTACCCTTTACTTGCTTTTCTTCATTGCAAAACTGTAATTCCTGCTTGGTTTTAGCTTGTTCTTTGCCTAAGGACTATTTTGATTGAGATGCACTTTCCTTATTTCTTAATGTGTTCAGATTGGTTCATTTCGTGGATGTTGAGGCTTCCCGCAGTCTATAACTATAACTTGAGGTGCAGAAGAATTCTTAGAGCTTCAGGAGTATTAGTATAAGGAATTGGATATAAAACAATATGGAATGCATGAGTTTTTTGTTAAAAGAAAGGGATGCAGGCCTCAATAAGTGGGCATGGTTCTGATACAAGGAATGTAATTTGATTTGATACAAAAAAGGGGCTTGCAACAACAAACATGACTATATGTTTAAAAGATAAAAAGGAGTGCAGTTAAGTTTAGAAGTTAGGTTTGACTATAGATTTATTTTTCCTCGTTGATACTTGTATTCATTATAAATAGATTTACATGTAACCATAACATCTATTGTGGTATTGGAATAAGGATAATGTTTTGTGCCTTGGTGTTGGATACATAAAACTGATACATGCTATGTACAAATAAAGTGAAAAAAAAAAGTATGTGCAAATTGTTACCAACACATACAGATTAAGTAGCTGTGTTTGATTTTTTTTATTTCTTTTTAATCAAATCTCGGGTTAAAAAAGTTATTATAAGGTTATTGATCAAGGAAGTTTGAATAAAGCATGAAAATAGATATATAATACTTAAGAAACATTTTTTTCCTACACTTGGTTGGTAACTTTGGCTCAAAAGTTAATAACTTCAACTCAAAAAGCTAGTAACTTCTCAAAAAAATTGGTAATTTTTCAGGTCATGGGAATTTTGGAAGTATTGGGATTTTCAAATAAATTTATGCAACCAAACAAGTTTAAAAAACTGCCTATGATTATAGATTGATCAAGGGGGCTTGAACAAAGCATGAAAATAGATATGCAATACTTAAGAAGCATTTTTTTCTGCACTTGGTTGGTAACTTTGGCTCAAAAGCTGGTAATTTCAATTCAAAAAGCTAGTAACTTCTCAAAAAACTGGTAATTTTTTAGGCCATGGGAATTTAGGAAGTATTGGGATTTTCAAATAAATTTATGCAATCAAATAAGTTTAAAAGACTGCTTAGGATTATAGATTGATCAAGGGAGCTTGAACAAAGCATGAAAATAGATATGCAATACTTAAGAAGCATTTTTTTCTTGCACTTGGTTGGTAATTTTAGCTCAAAAGTTGGTAACTTCAATTCAAAAAGCTAGTAACTTCTCAAAAAAACTTGTAATTTTTCAGGTCATGGGAATTTAGGAAGTATTGGGATTTTCAAATAAATTTGTGCAACCAAACAAGTTTAAAAGATTGCCTATGATTATAGATTGATCAAGAAAGCTTGAACAAAGCATGAAAATAGATATGCAATACTTAAGAAGCATTTTTTTCTGCACTTAGTTGGTAACTTTGGCTTAAAAGCTGGTAACTTCAATTTAAAAAGCTAGTAACTTCTCAAAAAAATTGGTAAATTTTCAGGTCATGGGAATTTAGGAAGTATTGGGATTTTCAAATAAATTTATGCAACTAAACAAGTTTAAAAGACTCCTTATAATTATAGATTAATCAAGGGAGCTTGAACAAAGCATGAAAATAAGCAACCAATGTCTAAGATGTATATTTTTTTCCTACACTTGGTTAGTAATTTGGGTTCAGAAGCTGATAACTTCAATTCAAAAAGCTAGTAATTTATCAAAAAAGCTGATAAATTTTCGAGTCACGGGAATCTAGGAAATATTGGGATTCTTGGACAAATTCTTGGGCCCAAATCTATGAAATTCCACTTTTCTTCACTTGTGTTTTTAAACCCTCAATGAAAATAACCAATATTGAGTGATAAAAGCTTAGAAAACATAAGGGACCAATAATGAGTGGCAAATGATTTGAGAACCCTTTTTTTTAGGCTTTGTAAGTCATTCTCCACATGGGGTTAAGGATCCATTCAGCAATATAACATAAAAAGGTATGGTGTTAAGTTGTTTGGATACACCAATCCATTTTGCAGCCCAACAGAAACAAAACTCTACATACGTAAAAAGTTACTAGTTTATTGAACTAAAGTTATTAGATTTTTGCAACCAGTTACCAACCATGTACAGGACTGACATTTGCTTAATTAAAGTTTGCTAGCCACTCCCCATGTGGGGTTGAGGCTCCACTCACAAATCTAGCATAAAAAGGTATGATCTTGACTTGTTTGGATACACCATTCCATTATGTAAGGCCAATAGAACCAAAACAATAATTAATTGATAAGTTAACAACTTTTTGCAAAAGCTACTAGCTTATTGAATTAAAGTTATCAGTTTTTTGGGTACAATTACCAATGAAGTGTAGGTCCTCACTTAGCCTTTGCAAGTCACTCCCCACGTGGGGTTAAGGCTCCATTCAACAATATAACATAAAGGGATGTGGTATTAAGTTGTTTGGATGCATAATCCATTTCGAAAGGCCAATAGAACCAAAATAACAATTAACTGATAAGTTACCAGTTTTTTGCAAAAGTTACCAATTTATTGAACTAAAGTTACCAGTTTTTTGGATGTAATTACCAACCAAGTGCAGTTCCTCACTTTAACTATGCAAGTTACTCTCCATGTGGGGATGAAGCTTTCCTGACTTAGTTACCAACCCAAACGTATAAAAAGAAAATCATGCTTCATAGTCAATTAATCCTATAATTCCATGGTTTGTTCAATGCTACTACATCAATACATTTTTTGAAAAAGGAAAATTAGGAAAGAAATGGAAAAGACTTAACAAAAAATGAAAGAGAGACAAAGTACTAATATTAATCACTAAACCCATTTTCTGCTTGGTCTGCCTTTAGAATATAACATGTCAACTCTTAATAAAACATAGAAGTTATAATAACATTCCATATGTTTGGCTGTAAGATGTGCTTGGTGGTCATTGGAACTTGTCCTCTTACTCCACCCAAAAAATAATAATAATAGATTGATGAAAGAAAAATCCAATTTTTGAATAAACTTTACAAAGCATGTGCCTTCAAATGTGGCACCCATGTTGAGAGAGATGGCAAGAGTCAAAATAATAGTTCAGAGAAAATCAAAGTGGAAATGTTAAAATTTAGTGAATGAGCAAAAATGTGTACAATAAACAATTAAAAGTAACCAGCTTGTAACTAACTAAACTTCTTTTTAACTAAAAGTAACAACTCATAATTTATTAGCTAACTTAACTAAGTTGTCACTAGTAATAATCAAACTTAAAATGGTAATAAAAGAGTATACAACGAACCAATTCAATGTATAACAAGAGAACAATAACCAACTATTAAGGCTAATCAAACCAGCTCATAATGTTGACCACTCACTTTCACTCCTTTGTTTTATTTTTTTCAATATGTGACAGAGCTCACACCACTCCAAATGGACGGAAGCCTAAAACCAAAAGATAACAAACAAAGTTTAATACATTACAAGCTAGAATTGTAAGCAAAAAAGACCTAATAGCAACCAACAAAAGCAGAAGTAATAAAATTAAGAATACTAATTCAGCCACATGATGATCCAAAAAGAGAGCTTGTCCTAGACATGCTTTACTACACATAATGCGTTGTTCCTTGCAGCAAATTTTGTTCCTCAAAGAGACTAATTATGCTTGATTCTAAGGACCATTAGCCCACACACTTGTCAAATATGGTTCCAACACTCAATGAGCCTCAAAGATCTAAAATCAACTTGTTAATCCCAACATACAATAAGATCAAAAAACCTGTCTAGAACCTCCATATCAGTAGCATCAGTGGTTAAACCTCCTGTAGGTAATGTCTTCAATGTTGCTAGAACTTTTGACAGCTAACTTCCTTCTCGTGTGCAAGCAAGCATCAAATAATTTAGCTCCCCATCATCTCCTTTTTTCGAATTCCTTATCTTCCACCCAAAACCCATCACATTTGCATACTTCTGGTAAAATGATTTTATTTCCTCAGTCGAATAAAATCTCATCCCAACACTTGGCTCAACTATTTCAGTATTGCCCTTAATGTTATCAACTTCTAGTACGGATCCAACAACCCGGTCCACATCATCACCATGGAGTTTTGTTGCAGACGACGAACCAACCTACACAAAATAAGAAGAAAAAAAAATTTAACTCACTGATGACTGGTTATTTTTAAACTACCAATGATCAACCAAGTTCTCATATCTTGCATAATCCCCAAAACAGAACACACACCAAAGAGAACAAGAATCATCAACCCAAATGGCTTTGCTGGACGGTGTGGGTTTTCACCAAAAGTCAAAAATAGGTTTTCATTCTTTTAGTCAAATTCATTAACAAAAAATAAAAAAAGGAACATGTGATAGTGTGGTGTAGTAAGACAAGCCATAAGGGAAAGACAAGCCATAAACCAAGAGAAGAGGAAACAGTAGCCAAAGCTTACCAGAGGGAACACATGGTGAATAGGGCTTTATTTTGTGGAGTTACAACTGGAAACTCAAAGCCAATGTGTGAGCTTTTGCTTGTACCTTCACAGCCTTCAACTCAACCCCAATGTGTGAGCTTTTACTTTTGCCTTCAAAGCTATAGCCACGGGGAACAAGGAGGAGCATGACAACTGACAGGCTTGGCAACGAAAATCAAACAGAGCAATAGAAAGAAGATAATGGCAAGCAGCTTTCTCCTTTGAGGTCCCTCATTTTGTCTTCTTACATTTTGATCAAGCTGCAACTCCTTGATCCGAAGCAAGGTGAGCGTTTGGGTGGAGCGGAGGGAGGGAACCAAGAAGTGGATCTTTTTTTCTTGTCTCTCCCTTTTCAAAATGTTTATTTTCCCTCCAATACGTAAGTCGTATCATAATACACGACCCTTTGTTGTTTTCCTTTTTCCATACGGTGTCCACCGTATGTGTCGCCTAATTCGTGGGCCAAATAACGGAACTCTTACCTATAAGGGAAAATCCTCACATTTTTCTCATTAGATAGGGAGACGTTTGCACCTTTCTCCCCATAAATCCTCAGGTTTTCCTATGATGTGAGATCGGGGGGCGGAGTTCGAATTTTGTAGAAACCCTTAATTAATTGATGAGATTAGATATATTCAAATAAGTTAGGTTGAGCCTAGATAAGCTCTGATAAGCCTAAATACATCACTACTATAATAAGCATTCTTGTGGTTAGACTTATGTTACTTGGTTAAGCTTAGAAATGATTCAAGTTGTATTCAAATAATTTCGGCATGGCATTGATAAGCTCAACCACACCTTGGAAAAGCTCAACCAGGCCTTACATAAGCCTGATCAAGCCATAAATAAGTTCGGCTAAGTCTTACTACATCACTCCTGTCCTTGGAAAAGATCAACCAGGCCTTATTTAATAAACTCGAATATGGTTTAGTACACTTGGTAATAAGAATTGGATGTGGTGTTAAATGAGCTATATATAAAGATTTAAAATTTAAATCTCTTATAACAATGGCTTTGCAAAAAATTTCTTCACATGACATAAGTAACATCGATGAAGACTATTATTTTCCCAAACATTCTTAGACTATGATGTAGTTTGCAAGCTTGATTTTGAGTTCAATTAACTTTATAAACTTAATTTTGATCAAAATTGAGTTATACAAGGTGATGTATGTTTGAAATTATTTATTTAAAAAGTGATTTTGACATGGTCGATGTCGTTTGGATAATATTGATAAAAATTACTTTTATATGTATAATAACCAACAATAATATGAATTTATTTTATAAGCTAAATTAAGAACAAATTAATTTTAAAAAATAATCATAAATACATTTATGAAGAAATGGTTTTTTACAATTAAAAGCTTATATAACTGTTAAAAAATAAAATCACTTTTAAAATATAATTTTAATAATTTAAAATTATGGAATTTCATTTATTAAATAAAGATATAATATTAAGTTAAAAGAATATTTTTAGCAATACAAAATTTAGCAGATTCTCACTTAATGCGCAACAAAATAGTGCTTTTATTTTGCAGAATCTGTAATCAAGTTTAAAGCCAAATTGACTCTGTCTCAGATCATCCAAGAATACTTGGCATTGCGTTCAAGGCTTCAAAATAAAATCAAACCAAACACACACTATATTGGTTATCATGATGTCTAATTCAGTTTGATTTTTAAAGCCATATTAAAATACGGATATTTTAAAAGTATATCGAAGTATACTTACTTTATTAAATAATTTATTATAGACATTGAATTTTATTAAGTCAATTATGGGAATGGATCCTTTCAATTTAATTTTTTACCTGACAAAAAGTCAGTGCGACTATTGACAAAGAGTAAGTTTTGAAACAATACTTTGGTAATTTGCTCAAAAAATTGCAATATATTGGTCAAAACCAACCAATTTACTCTTTAATCACTTTTTTGCCACATAATTAACAAAAAATATTGGCATGATATACACATAAATGTGATATGAATTATGTCACATCAATATTTTCTATTAGTTATGTGATAGAAAAGTGATTAAGAATCACATTCATAAACTATTTGTAATATAAGGGACAAAATCGAAATAAAATTAAAGATAATGAATTATATTAAAAAACAAATAAAGATAAGAGGCCAAAAAACTTAATTTATCTAGAAAAAATAGATAGCTAAAAAATCACACTTATTGATAATGAAGTTGAAAATTTAAAAAATCTGTTTTGATTAATAAATTATCTTCGTGATAATTGGCTAATGATGGAAAGATAACTATGATATAAATATTTTTTTAAAAAAATGAGCATTAATTATGATACATAGAATCTAAACGTTACAAATCCATACATATTTTATTTATATCCATTTTTTGTGCAGAATATAAATTAAATAAGCGAAATACATCAATAGAATAATATTAATTTAGTATTTAATTAATAAATCAGGTCAAAGATAACTACTGATGGAGGTTGAAATTTTGGAATGTAATATAATTATGTGATGCAATGTATTTAAAAAATATTAAATTAATTTATAATATATTTTTTATGATAATATATAATAGAGTTTAATCTGTATGTATTGATAGTAAATTTTATACTGTCATCTAATTATATGCTATTATATAAATAAATATGTATGATCCTCATCCCCATTACTCCAAAAATCATGCAAATGACAGAATATGATTGGATAACAGTTAGTACAATAATATAAAAAAAAACTGTGAACATTAATTGCCACATACAGAATTTAATCATTACAAAAAAAAATGAATATATTGGTATATTATGTATTCCTTATTTGTTTCCAAGATTTAGTTCACTATGTTTTAATAATTTTTGTATACTCTTGTAAAATGCACAATTACATATTGAACGCATTTTTTGTATAATAATGCAACTCAAATAGCAAAATCAAAATAATAAAATAACAAATATGCAAATTAATATTATTAATATTATGAATAATATTCATCACTTTTGATATTCGACAAACAAAATTATAAAAATATGGGTTATTCAATGGAGATTGGTCTTCAAATGTTGCTGAGCTCTCCTAGTGATTGTGGTGTTATCCTCAACGAGGGGTAACTCGTATATAAAAAAATGTCGAAGATACATAGGAATAATTGCTTCTATTTATGTTAAATAGCAATAATTGTTCCAAAAAAAAATAAAGATTTTAATTTATATGCACTAATAATATTTTTTTTATATAATTAGTCAATTACATTCTTTTATTTATATAATCATTTAAGTTATAAGCATGAAATTTAATTCTATTTATTAAGAATTTAATTTAAATGCACTGGTAGTGTAAAACAGTTTTACACTGTCAACCAATAAAAATAGTGAAAAGTGTCAACTCATACAAATAACTACCCATTATAATGGGGAACCCACCATGATTTCTCATTTTCCCCTATTTCTATTGGTTGACAGTGTAAAATAATTGTCAGTGCATACCAATTAAACTCATTTATTAATGTGATATTATATAATTAAATAATAATGCAAATTTTTTTATATTGATAATACATATAAATTAAGAATTTAATTTAAATGCACTGACAGTGTAAAATAGTTTTATACTGTCAGCCAATAGAAATAATGGAAAGTGCCAACTCACACAAATAACTACCCATTATAATGAGGGACCCATCATGATTTCTCACTTTTCCCTATTTCTATTGGTTGACAGTATAAAACTATTTTACACTGTCAGTGCATACCAATTAAATTCATAAATTAAATCCAAAATCAAAAAATCATGGATAAATATTGGCATAAACAACCTTTGTATCCTACACACAGGGATCTTAACATGTATTATGTCACGACTATTTCTAGAAACACCAAAACCCACCAGACTTCCTTGCCTTCAGTTTTTTAGTATGGCAAAATTTTTAACTATCGTCTAGTAAGAAAAGTTTTACATTCCCTTCTCTCACACCATTTCCCTACGATATCAATAGAACTTTTTCTTATGTGCAATTTCATAAGAGCTTTTTCATTTTTTTTCCTTTTTTTTAAAAATTCCATTTGCAATTTCATTAAAGCTTTTTATGTAATCCATCTTATTATAGAACCAAACATCCTATTCCTATGATGTACCAAAAAGGAAAGGTCCTCCAGATGACATGAGGGAAAAAAAAAGAAGCGATAGTGCAAAATTAGTAAAATTTCATAAATTAATAAAATTTCATTATTATTTGATTGGTTGACATCGATGGCTTAGTTTTAGATAGGAAAAAAAAATGATTTCATGGAGTGACGCACCAACACCTGACATTTTTCATTTTTGGATGAATCGTGCTTTATATAATAATATAAATATGATAATATAATAGATAATAAATTATATATTTTTAATAAGGATTTAATTTTTAATGTATTATTAATGTATAAGATTTTTAAGCCATTAGGAATGGATTAAGTGATTAGGAGCTTAGATAATATATATGAGGTTATAAATTTAAACTTTATTGTCATCGTCTTGTCGATATAAAAAAAACATTGTATAAAATATTTTTATATATTTAATTATATATTATCATATTATTAAAAATATTTAACTCTTGTAATAATAAATCATATCTATGATATAAATGATGATATTTGAATAGTTAATAGTGTAAAATATTTTATACTGTTGATATATAAAAATTAATTATTTTTAGTATAGTAGTATTTGAAATGGAAAAAATATGAATTAATTTAATTTATAAATCAAATATCATGTTTAAATATTTTTAAAATAAAAAATAAAAAAGTATGTTTTAAAAATTTGATTGTTTTGATTTTGAAATCCTTCAAATATGTTAGAATTTAATAAGGAAATGATATAATTTTAAAACTTAAATATAAATTAAATTAATTTTTATTTTTAATTATTCTAATTATAATTTTTTTTTGAACTGATAGTTGAAATATAAAATTTAACATATAAATTAAATCAATTCAAATCTAAGATTAAGATGTTTTGAAGTTTGAGAAAGCTCGAATTAAGTGCCCTACTAGGGTTTTGTCGTGTGCTCTTCTAGGACTTTGTTGTGTGCTCCAGCTTCGGGGTCTAACGTCGATCTCTTAGCGTAAAAGTTTGAGTGACTCATAGCCAATCCTACAGTGGTGAAAGGTGTTAATCATGGAAACAGATCGAATATGTGATCATGGTGCAAAATTAGAAAATGATATTTTGTTTTTTGAAGAAGAAGATATAAGAGGAGGTATTGAGGAATGCAAGAGAAGTTTAGTTGGGAGAATACTAGCGGATCGTTCTTTCAATGCAGGTACAATGGAAGCTGCTTTGGGTGCAATATGGGAACACCCTGAGGGTCTTCTAGTCCTTAATCACGGGGATTACATTTTCCAATTTTTCTTCACAAAGGAAGTAGACGTGCTAAGGCTGGAAAAGGGGGCTCCGTGGTTGTTCAAAAACTTTATTCTTACTTTCAGGAGATGGAGAGACGACATAAAGATTGAAGAGGAAGATTTCTCTCACGTTCCATTATGGGTGCAACTATGGGGGATGCCAGAACACTATAAAATTGTTGAATTAGGGAGGAAGATTGGTGAGAAAATAGGTGTAGTGGACGAGGCAGCTATATTCAATATGAAGGGGAGAGAAGCAAGAATTGTGAAGATCAAGTAAACCTAGATGTGACTAAGTTGCTGAAAGAAAAGGTGAAGATAGCAGGGCCGAATAAACAAGTGGTTGAGATTGCTTTGAAATATGAAAGGATAGGTTGTTTCTGTCATTATTGTGGTCGTTTGGGTCATGAGGTCCGCTCTTGCACTGATTATCTTGAAGAAATAGTTAGAAATGAAGTGAAGGAGAAAAAAGTGGGAGCTTGGATAGAAAATGACCAAGTAGGGAAAAGGATGGAAGGAAATAAGGAGAATGTTGATTCCAGCAATAAAAGAGAGAGCTCCATCAACAAGGATTGAAGTAGGAAGCCCAAACCTTTTAGTCTTTTATGGGTGTTCTCTAATCTTTCAATGAATGAGGACAACGTAGGAATTAGTAAGGGGAGGGCAATTATAACAACAGAGAAGACAAACATTAGGAAGAGGAGCAAAGGAGAGGATGAGATGAGAAGAGACTGATGTTAACAAAATAAGAAATGCCTTGAAAGAGTTGGATGATGAGGATATAGTATCCATAACTTATAATGGGAGAAAGAAGAGGCTCATAAGCTAAGGAAGCCTTCAATGAAACAAACGGCTCGATCTAATCGCAAGAGAGTAAGTAGCATAACTAGTGCTAAGAGAAGAATGACAGAAGAAGAAAGTGTAAGCAATGGGAAGAAGCAATGTATGACTGATGCAGGCTTGAATGATATGGTGGAGGGTGCCAGCCCACAAATGGCACCCCAAGAACCATGAAGATGCTATCGTGGAATTGTCAGGGTCTGGGGAGACCCCTGACAGTTCACAACTTAAAAGAGATTTGTAAATCTCACTCCCCCGAGGTTGTGTTTATTTGTGAGACTAAAAACAACCTACATATGTGATGAATACTTTGAGGAAGTGCAGGTTCATGAATAATTTTTTAGTAGACCCGAGAGGTATAAGAGGGGGTCTAGCATTGGGTTAAAAGGATGACATGAAGATTACAATAAAAGACTATGATGAATTTTTCATTTATTTGGAGGTGAAGGATCAAGTTAGATCATTGGTATGGAATGTGTTTGCTATTCATCTACATAGTGAGAAGAATTTGTGCTAATCACAATTTGAGAGAATTCTTCAACTAATATCAAGAACAGGAGCTAATTACTTAGTGATAGGAGACTTTAATGCTATAACATCTGCTATAGAGAAATTGGGTGGTCGAATAAAAGCAGCTGATTCAATTGATGCTTTCAATAATTTCATCAATAGAGGCAGCATGGTAGATCTGGGGTTTGTAGGCTATGAATTTACATGGTCAAATAGGAACTTTGGCGGAACTTTAGTGAAGGAGCGAATTGACAGAAGTTTAGCTTTAGTAGATTGGCAAGCTAATTATCCAAAAGCTAGACTTTTGCATCTAGACAACAATGGCTCAGATCATTGTCCTATTCTGCTTGATGTTATCCACCAAGCCAAAGGAGGAGGAAAAGATTCAAATTTCAAGAAAGATGGTATAGTCTAGAGGAAGTGCAGAATATTGTGAGCAACGCTTGGTCAGTGGATGTGGTGGGATCCCCAATGTTCCAGCTATTTCGTAAACTCAAACACTGCAAACATGAGTTAGTAAGATGGCAGCAAGGTGGAATGTCAAATATCAAGGAACAAATTAATAAGCCGAAGGAAAGATTGGCAGATTTGAAAGAAGGTAGACAAGCTGCTAATTCTAAAGACATTGAAAAGCTAGAAGAGGATCTGACCAAAGCTTATGAGCAAGAGGAAAGGTATTGGAGGGAGAAATCTAGAGTTAAATGGCTTAAATGGGGGGATCAGGATACCAAATTTTTTCATGCTCGTTTTCATGATTGAAACAAGAAGAACAAATTTTGGAAGTTGGAGGATGGCAATGGGGGATGGTGCTCAGGCCTAGAAAGTATAGGAAAAAAAGCCATTGACTATTTTGAAGATCTTTTCACTTCTGGCAGGCCAGAAAGCCCAGAAACTCAATTGGAAGGTTTGAGGGAAAAAGTCACAAATGCAATGAATCGAAACCTTACAAGGCCAGTTTCAGAGAATGAAGTTAAAAGAGCAATTTTCTCAATCCACCCATTTAGTGCTCGTGAAGATGATGGTTTTAATGCCAAATTTTATCAATTCTATTGGGGAATTGTCAAAAAGGATGTGGTGAGGGCAATAAGAAGTTTTTTTGTCAGTGGAAGATTGTTGAAAAGTTTCATTCATACTCAGATTTGCTTAATTCCAAAAGTCAAAAATGCCTCATCAACGAATCAGGTGAGACCTATAAGCTTATGTACAGTGTTTTACAAGATTATATCAAAAATATTGGTTCATAGGTTGCAGCAGTTCATGAATAAACTTATAAGTGCAAATCAAAGCGCTTTCATAAAAAGGAGGTTGATAAGTGATAATATATTAGTGGCTCATGAATGTATGCACTTCCTAAAGAACAAAAGGTTGAGTAATGCTTTTGATTTGGCGCTGAAATTAGATATGAGTAAGGCATATGATAGAGTGGAGTAGGACTTTGTGTGGTTCATCATGAAGAAGTTGGGATTTTGTGATAAATGGATCAACAAGCTAAAAGAATATGTTTCTATTGTATCATTTTCTGTTGTGGTGGAAGGTCAACCAATTGGTTTTTTCAAACCAAATAGAGGTCTCTGACAAGGAGATCCTCTATCTCCCTATTTTTTTTCCTTTTTGTGCAGAAGGTCCATCATTTCTGCTTCACACATCAGAGCAAAATCAAAAGGTGCATGGGATAAGAATAAATAGTAGATGCCCAACTATTAGCCACTTGTTATTCGCAGATGACTCAATTCTTTTTAGCAAAGCTTCTATAAGGCATTGTGAAAACTTGCTAGAAGTTCTGAATACTTATAGCCAGTTGAGAGGTTAGGTGGTGAATTTGTCTAAATCCTCAGTTTTCTTTAGCTGCAACACTCCTCAACAGATCAGGGTGCAACTAGCAAATCTGCTTTAGGTGGCTCACATTGACACGCAAGATAAATATCTGGGTCTACCTGCACTAGTTTAGAGATCAAAGAAAGAAACTTTCAATGGCATCAAGGAAAAAGTAAACAAGAAGGTAAATCACCAGAAGAGAGCTCTACTATCCTCAAGTGGGAGAGAAGTTTTGGTGAAAGTAGTAGGAATTGCAATTTCGATTTATACGCTAAGCTGCTTTCGACTACCAGATTCCTTGCTTGATGAGTTGCACAGAATGATGGTAAATTTTTGGTGGGTTCAAAAGCAAAATGAAAGAAGAATGGCTTGGATCGGGTGGGATCAACTATGTAGGAATAAGGGAGAGGGAGGACTACGCTTTAAAGACTTGAGAGCCTTTAATTTAGCCATGTTGAGTAAGCAATACTGTAGATTACTCACTAAAGATCACTCTCTATTTTACAAAGTATTTAAAGGCAAATATTTCAGATGCAAATCATTTCTTCAAGCTGAAGCGGGGAATAATCCTTCCTGGGCATGGAGAAGTTTACTAGAGGGAAGGAAAGTGATTGAAAAAGGAACGAAATGGCAAGTGGGCAAAGGAGATGATATCACTATTCAAACAGATCCTTGGTTTTCAAATGAATACCCATTCACAATACCATCAACAGAAACAATTGAACCCAGCATTCAAATGGTGAACCAATTGTTAACTAGCAAACATTCATGGAATAAGCAACTAATTAGAAGCAAGTTTAATGAAGAGATAGCTGAAACAATACTTCAAACACCATAGTGCAAGGTAGAGGCAAATTTATATGGGTTAAAGAAGAAGTAAAACTTACATTGTTCAATCAAGCTATGAGATAACATTTCGATTTTTCCACCCACCAATCGAAACTCTCCCAGTGCAGTTCAGAATCAGAAGACTATGGAGTTCCATTTGGTCATTGTGTGCCCCTCCAAAAGTGAAGCTACTTGTGTGGAAGCTCACCCATAATGGAATTCCGGTTAGGCAAAAACTAAAATCTCGCTTTGTTAACATCGATGACAAGTGCCCAAGGTGCAATATTGCAGTGGAATCGATTCAACATTGCTTTTTTTGTTGCCAACATTCAATGCAAAGTTGGACAAGAGTTGGTTTCAACAATCAGAACTAGATCGATGGGAACAGGGCATTCTGGCAATGGTGGATGGATCGAGTTAAGGAAGCGAGGACTGAGGTTAATGGTACAGGAATCTTGAGCAGGACGACATTTATTCTAGCGTCTGTGGCTGGCTCGAAATGAAAAAGTGTTTGGAGACAAAAATGTGGAGCTACAAGTCATCACCTCCATTGCCTTAAGCTTGGCTGACGAGTTCTTAGAGCTTAACTTTACTCTTTCTTTATTATCTTAGGAGTATTTCTTTACTTTTTTCTTAGAGTAGTCTGATTTATTAGAAGTTTTCCTGTAGACCTTTGCTGTTGTCCATTTCTTCGGATCACTTGTTACTCTTACTAAGTGTGAGGAATAAAATTACCTATCTTTGTTCAAAAGAAAAAAATTAAATCAATTCAAATTAAATCAATTCCTAATTTTAATACTTTCGAATATTTTCTAAACGATATTATTCTAAACGATATTAAGGGAAAAAAGCGAAAAAAACGACGTGAAGCCAGCGCAAAAACGTCGTAAGTTAGGCCCAAGCGTAAGCTATTCGTACCAACTTCACTGCTTACAGTACACTCATCGTAAAAACCAGTTCCGCTACTTGCTATTTCCACTAAACACCAATTTCGCAACCCACTAACCCAACCCAAACACACACAGAATGTAGCAAACACCTCTTTCACTCCCTCTCCCCCAAAAATTCCACCCTCCCGCCAATTCCCCCATTCCTCTTTCAATTCCCCCAAAAACCCAAAACCAAACCCTAATTCCCAAAACCCCTCACTCACTCCAATTCTCAATCTAGGGTTTCCCCAGTTTCCCTCCCCGAAACGATGCCGTCTCTTCCGTCGCCGGCGGGGAGAATCCACCGCCTGGAAATGGAGAACTTCAAGTCGTACAAGGGCCACCAGGTAATCGGCCCCTTCTTCGACTTCACGGCCATCATCGGCCCCAACGGCGCCGGCAAATCGAACCTCATGGACGCCATCAGCTTCGTCCTCGGCGTCCGCACCGGCCACCTCCGCGGCGCCCAGCTCCGGGACCTCATCTACGCCTTCGACGACAAGGACAAGGAGCAGAAGGGCCGCAGGGCCTTCGTCCGCCTCGTCTACCAGCTCACCAATAACGGTAATAGTAACGGTAATAACGGTCACGGGTCGGGTTCTGATAGCAACGAGATCACGTTCACGAGGAGCATAACCAGTGCTGGCGCAAGTGAGTACCGAATCGACGGGAACGTGGTCACGTGGGACGCGTATAATGCCAGGCTGAAGTCACTCGGGATACTCGTCAAGGCCCGCAATTTCCTCGTCTTTCAGGTTTGTATGTTCGTCGCGAATTTCGGATTTTTTTCGAATCATCGATTTGTTCTTTGACAATGAATATAATTTGAAAGAGTGTTGATATATCTTCCTAACAATTAGCCAAAAAGGCCCTCCTAATTCAAAGTTTTACTAACAATGGCATGAGTTATAATCTACGCAACATCCAAAGAGTACTTAATATATGTCATTGAGTGTGATTTTGAATTAGGAAGATTCGTAGGAACATCAATTAGGAGGATTTAGCATTTCTCAATTTAAATAAGAAAAAGGCTGCTCAGAGCACTAGACTCTCATTTTGTGGGTTCTGGGGAAGAAGGTAGAGATGTAAGTAGCCTTACCCTGCAAGCGGAGAGGGCCGAGAGTTAGATGCTGAAGTTTGAGTGCGAGTATTTAGGTTAAAAAAATTTCATAAATGGGCCTCGGGTTTGGGTTTCTTAGCTCCCGTGCATCTTGCTAAAGTGACAAGTAAAATGAATTGGAGGTTGTATTCTTTTAAACTTGTGACCTCTAGAGCACAAGACAGCAACCTTGCAGTTGCACCGGAAATTAGATGCTGAAAATTGAGTAAGGGTATTTAGGTAAAATAACTTTCATAAATGAGGTTTGGCTTAAGGTTTTTTGATTGGTGTGCATTTGGTTAAAATGACAAATAAAATGAACCAGAGCGAGTATTTTCTAAACTGTGTGTGAAGTGCGTTGTTTTAAATTGTGGTTTGTGATTATGAGAAGAAATGGTAGAGTCTCCCTTTAGGTGATTTTGTCATGTGTGTAGAAGTTGGATAGAAATCATAGTGAGGAATGTAGGGTAGCTTAATAGTTAGAGGTGGAGAGAGATAGGAAAATCTATTTTAATGGTTTGACTATAAACATGGTTTATTATATGATACTGTGGCGTTGTTTTATCTATGTAGTCGACTTTATGTAGTGGGACAAGGCTAGAATCTTGTTGTTGTTGTCGTCGTTATCTTTGAAGTTCGTAATTTTAAATTGCAATTGTTGTTACGTTGCAATTATCAAAATTATGGAAAAATGCGGCTCGTGGTTGTGGTAACTGCCTAAATGGCAATGTTGTGGGGTGGTTGCAATTTAAGACTACTATGGTGAAGTGTGAACCTATATTCCAGGATCGGAAATTGAAACTACAGTTTGTTGTGCCTCAAGAGTATGTTCGAACTTATTTAATTTTTTTTCCTGCCAGAAATGGAAACTATGAGGTTGGGGTTATGGAAGCTTCTGTGGCTGAGATGAAGATGGTTGTGTTTTTGACTGTTGTGTATGGTTGGATTTTGCAGCACCCTACTTGTGTTGTTGTTCCCTTTGCTCTTTCTGATTTTCTTCTTTTAAACAATTTGGATGATTTTTCTTTTTCTGTAAAAAAAAGGATGATTTTCTGCCTATTATAGTTGTAATTTGATGTCTTTTATCCATGGTCCATAAATAATTGATGAACCAAATAAATAAAAAGCGGTAAGGAAGTGGTATATGGAAATAGATTTTTATTTCTTGATCGAAAAAGCTAAAATAGAATTATTTTAATGACGTTAACTATATGAAGTACAAAAGTGATAAGCTTACTGATGGACTTTGTTTCCATGATTGAATGGATTACCCAATTACTCTAAAGCTCACTTTATGGTGGTTGGCGTGATTGCATTTCCTGAAAGATGGTACTTGCTCATTTAATCATTTGGCTTTCTTATGTAGGGTGATGTGGAATCCATTGCTTCCAAAAATCCGAAGGAGCTTACTGCCCTTCTTGAGCAGATATCCGGCTCTGATGAGCTCAAGAGGGACTATGAGCAATTTGAAGAAGAGAAGGCCGCAGCTGAAGAAAAATCAGCACTTGTTTATCAGAAGAAAAAGACAGTAGTTATGGAGAGAAAACAGAAGAAAGAACAGAAGGAAGAAGCAGAGAAACATCTCCGCCTGCAAGAACAACTGGTAAGAATATTTGTTTCAATTTATGTTTGTTTGTGCATAATATATATCCATAGAAGAATAGTTTCCAATTGTATGCACTTTATATGTTGATATTGCCCATCTACATCTGCTTCATCCTATACCTTAGTCCTTAAGATTCTGTTTCATTCTCCTCTCTGCCAGCATATGCTTGATTGGATAAAGATAGTGTATTAACCACACCAAGTAATAAAAGAAAGACATTTGAAGGAAAGCAGGACCAAACTGATGTCAACTTCTGAATATTAAGGTTAAAAAAGATATTTACTCTATTTTTTAATAAAAAAAATTGAATGACATTTTTGATTAAAAATTATTAATATATCATGGAAAACAATAAAATAATAAATAAATTAAACTTTTTCAATATATAAATTCATTGTTAATAAATAAATAGAAGGAAAAGAGGCCCATGCATTCAGATGGTTACCTTGCTTGTTTGAAGGAAAGCAGGATCATGCCCTTTCAGTTTTGGAAGTCATTATCTCAACAGATTTCTAATTTCTTATATCTTAGATGAATCGATTATTCTATTGTATCTTAATAAAGGGGCTGCTCCCATTGCCACATCACTGTCAGCCAAAGCCTACATACTTGTCAGACATTTCTTTCAAGCCAGTCTTTAGGTTGGAATGATATGATATAGTATACTAGCCAAAAGAGCGAAGATGCAGATTCCTTTTCTTCGCAAATATCTTTCCATGTGCTGAACAAAAACCATGTTTAGTGGAGGAATCTGGAATTGCTATTATATGTTGTTGCAAAACTGCAGTACAAATTTAAAATTATTTGGTAGCTACCAATTTGTGCCAGTTTAGCATTTTTGATGACATGGTGGTTATGCATATTGGTCATGTATTTGTCCCCCTGTTTTTGTGTTCTTCAGCTGTACAATTGTTGTGAAAGATTTGTTGCATCTGCACATATTATTTACATCTAACAAAAGGAAAGATTATATTACTTTGTTGGATACTTCCATCTTCAACTTCATATTTCAAGTAGAAGTTATGTATGCAACTATCATTTCATGCATTTTCTTTTCATTTTCTCTCTTAATCTTGTATTGACTACTTATGTTGTATCTGTTTGTTTTCTTTCTTGCAGAAATCTATAAAGAAAGAACATTTCTTGTGGCAGTTGTTCAATATCGAAAAGGATATTGTTAAAACAACTGAGGAGCTTGATGATGAGAAAGAAAGTCGTCAAGGTGTTATGGAAGAACTAGAAAATTTTGAACACGAGGCTAGTAAAAAGAAAAAAGAGCAGGCCAAATATCTGAAAGAGATTGCGCTGCGTGAGAAGAAAATTAGCGAGAAAAGCAACAAACTTGACAAGAGTGTGAGTATTTTTACAATATTTTGGGCGGGGGTGAGGGACTATTAGTTAAGATCATTGTCATCACTTCGTTGTCAACTCCGTCCATTGAACTTTATGCATAGTTTAGTCCAACACTTTGCTCTTTGTTGCTTTTGGTCATATTTGCTGTGGAGAGAATTGGCCTTAAAATTCGAGTTCCAAGGTTTGGAAAATGGTTTTGTTATTCTGGCAATAATGCGAGCAGTACCTTAGGACCCCAGTTTGAATACCCTCTCTCTAAACTAGCAGTGCTCAAATCCTTTGGACAAATAAAAAAAAAAAAAAGAGAGAGAGAGAGAGAGAGGTAGGAGTGGCTGACAATTACCTTGCTAAGTTTTTGGAGTTTTGTTCCTTCTGTTGATTGCATTTGTTGTGCTCTTAATGGACTGAGTAGTTTATGGACTTGTTTCGCTGGCTTTCTGTTGTGCATGCAGCAACCTGAGCTTCTTAAGTTAAAGGAGGAAGAGAAACGTATCAATTCAAAAATTAAAAAATGCAAGAAGGAGCTTGATAAAAAGAGAGAAGAACGGAGGAAACATGCTGCTGATATAGCAGAGTTACAGAGGGGCATACAGGATCTTACAGCAAAAATGGCAGACCTACAGGAAAAGAGCCGAGATGTTGGTGATCAACTAAAGTTAGATGGCAATGACTTGGAAGAATATTTTCGAATGTGAGTGTATATTAATAAAATTCACCATTCTTTTATTAAAAAAGAAAAAGAAAAGTGAGTGTGTATTTGCTGTAACTGTTTGTCACCTGGTAATCTTTAGTTTCTTTTTTTTTTTCCCTCTTGTATTTTTTTCTCCCCCCCCCCCCCCAACCCCGCTCTTTTTTTTTCAGTTGTTGCATCATGCTTGGAGTAAGTAAGAACTGAGATCCTATTGAATTTTAGGTTGCAATTAAAATCTTGTGTCTACCACTTATGTGCTGTGCACTTATGTTATTTGATTATGCTTGAGACGATTTGTGTGTTAGATTCTTAGGGATATTTAGTATTATCAAACCTCTATATTGTTTTCCCTTATTGTTGAAGGAAAGTCTTCTGTTCTCTTGTGTGTTAGCTATTTTCGAAATGAAAAGGGATAAGAACAAGAGAACACATGCCATTGGTCAGAAATGGATTTATGATTTTGGATAGCATCTGGCAGAAATGTGCAGATAGTGTTGCCTGCAATAGAATTTTATTCAGTGGTTCATTGCTTGTCATTAGCAGTTGGCCATGCATTTTCAATTGGAAACTGGAACCTCCTGATCAGCAACACACACACACACACACACACAGAGTCACATAAATATACACTAATTGATTTTTTTTTTCTATAAAAGAATTTATTCAGATGAAGACAGGAAATATACAAAAAGATAGGAGGACAAGAGATCTTTGTTACAAGAACAAGAACAAACAAGAAAAAAACTATCAATGAAAAAATGCCTTTTAGTCTCTCAACATATTTGAGAGGGAAATTCCTGTAAAAAGATTATGTGTTTTACACCAAATAAAGGCCAAATGCCTAAATTTTGTCCCACAAAACTTGCTTGTGTGAAAATCTGTCGTTAAAGGTACGAAAATTACGCTCTTACCAAAACCCCAAACAGTAGCATAAGTAGCACACTGCCACAAATATTTGGCTTCTTCCTCTTGCCAAAACCAGTATAACAGCAATTAATTTAAGGTTACAGGGCACACCCAACATTCACCAAAGATATCAAAGAAAGTATTCCGCAAATGGTCAGCCACAGAACAGTGCAAAAACAGATGTGGAGCTGATTCTAAATTTGCACCACACATAGCACACAGCAGGGGAAATAACTTTATGAATATACGCTAACTGAATCAATACTGTATTATGGCAATTCCTTTTACTGGAGGAAGTGAAAAGAAATATAATTCTGTCAGCACTTAGTGTCAGCATGCATGCTAACTTTTCAATTTTCATGATTTTTTTGTTTTGTTTATTTGGGGACTTATGGATATTGTTACTATTACAGCAAAGAGGAAGCTGGGATGAAAACTGCAAAGCTCAGAGAGGAGAAAGAGCTTCTAGATAGGCAGCAACATGCTGACAGTGAAGCGCAAAAAAATTTGGATGAAAATCTTCAACAGTTAAGAAACAGGGCATCTGAACTAGATTCGCAGGAAGAACAGATGCGGAAAAGGCTGAAAAAAATTGTTGAAAGTTCTGCAAAAAATAAGAATGAACTTGCAAATTTGGAAAAAGATCTGCGTGAGATGCAGGAGAAACATGGCGATTCTAAGTAAATTAACTACTCTCTTTCTCTCTCTTTATTTTTTTTTTCCCCAAATTTTATTGGTTAAAAGCTCCTGGTGCATCAAAGTACTCTGCTGAGGATATTTGAAATGGTATGTGTTACTTTTGTTCTGCAGGAGTAAACACAAAAATTTGAAGCTAAAAATTGGTGAACTAGAAAATCAACTACGGGAATTAAAGGCTGATAGATATGAAAATGAGAGAGATGCTAAGCTGTCTCAGGCTGTGGAGACTCTGAAACGCCTATTTCAAGGAGTTCATGGTCGCATGACTGATCTTTGCAGGCCAACACAGAAGAAGTATAACCTGGCTGTTACTGTTGCTATGGGTAAATTTATGGATGCAGTTGTAGTTGAGGATGAAAAGACTGGAAAGGAATGCATCAAGGTGCTAATGAGTTTTCCTAATTCTGTTTCGCGCAAATGGGTGTGTGTGTTTCTGTTTAATAATGATTACCAAGTCATCTTTTACAACTCACTGTTTCTATTTGCTGTTGAAGGATTTATATTGCTTTTGATTTGAATGCCCTTAGTCTCTGGTATTGGTGATTGCACAATGTGAATAAATAAAAAGAGAAAAAGAAATGAAGCCACAGCTGCATTAATTGTTATGCTGGTAGATATGCATAGGAGCACTGCTTCAACTCTGAAACAATAAGAAGATAGATATCAATTTATCATGGAGTTGAAATATAGCAGAGGATATCATGTGCTGCATGAACCTTATGAACTAAAATCCAAACAGTAAACATTAAATTAGGTTGGTGCCTTCAAGCTGGAGAACTAACATTTGCTTTTTCATCCATGGCAACTCGAATAATTACGTTTAACTTGCTGCTTTGTCCTTCCGGTAGCATTTATGTTATGTTTGACACATCTCTCTGGTTGCTTCCCATCTCTTTTACTGCATTGACTAGATTTTTATAATTGCTGGAAGCAAGTAGGACTTGTCAAAAAATGCCAAGAGAACCACTGCTTCCTATACGTTATTTCTTATTTCTTTGGTTTCATTGACTTGATTGTTACAATCACTGAAAGCTAGAAATTTGGTGTAAAAATACCCAATTTTGCCTGTTTGAAGTTCTATTCTTTGCTTCATGATTTGATCTGGTTTTATGTATTAATTGGAGCATTGATTTCTTTGCTTCTTTACAGTATTTGAAAGATCAGAGGCTTCCTCCTCAGACATTCATTCCTCTGCAATCAGTTCGGGTGAAGCCAATAATGGAAAGATTGCGCACATTAGGGGGTACAGCAAAACTGGTTTTCGATGTGATTCAATATCCTTTTCCACTAGTGGCTGCTTTGAAGAATCTGGTTGTGACATTGTTTACAGGAGCTTCCAAATTTTGTTATTTGAATTTGTTCTTATCAAACTGGGAACTTCTCGTTCTTGAAATTTGCCTTCTACAGTTTGCTTGTCCATCATCACAATTTTACTGTTTTGACTGCTTTAAAAGATAAACAATGTTTGATGTTAACCACAGTGCTTGAAAATTTCCGAACTCTGAGAAACCACCACCACCTTTTTTATTTAGTTCAATTCTTTTTTCAGCCATTGCATACTTTTGCGACACTTTTACTTTATGTGCTTCCTGCTGCATTTAACTAGTGTTTTAATAAAAGTCTGAAGGAACACGTAATCTCCTTTAGAACACAAAAGAATATAAACAGCTGTTTCTATGGGCGGAGTTAACATATAAAAGTTTATTGGTTTCAATTCTTTTATTAAGCTTTTAAATTCTAAATGTTTACCCTCCTTACATTGCTCTGACCAATATTGTCTTGTATTGCATTATGTTTTAGCTTCTGTTGTTGATGCTGTTACCTGTAGCTCCCTAAAATGAGATTCTCTTCCTAATTGGATATAAAGTTTTTTCAAATATGACGAATTTTGTTCTGTGGTTTCCTTTCATTAAAATGCTGTTGTAATTTCTGTCAGTTTAATGAATTCCTATAGAGATAAAATGATAAATATACATTCTTGAACTTTAACTAGGTGTTCTATTAAGAATGGAGCATAACTCATTCCTGGATGACCTCTTATTACCCTCTGTTTGACTAGTCCATCATGGAGTTTTGATCTATGTTCATACTTGTTGTTAATCACTAAAGTATATACCATCAATGAACTGAAAAGTTCTTTAAGTGTTTCCACTTAACTAGTGCAAGTTTGATCCCTCTTTGGAGAAGGCAATTCTCTTTGCTGTGGGGAATACTCTTGTTTGCGATGACCTTGAGGAGGCCAAAGTTTTAGGCTGGAGTGGTGAGAGGTTTAAAGGTAATGAGTAATGACACCTTCTTTCTTTCTATTCTCTACAGGTGCTGTGTCTTCAATGTTCTAACTGTCATTTGTTAGAACTGAATGGGAGCACTTGGATGTTTCTGATTTTTTTTCTTTTAACCACCCGTTTGTTTCTTCCCACTGGTTTTGTATTATCCTTAATTTTTGGCTCTCAGCTTTTAACTTATACTTGACTTTATCATCTTTACTCTGAGTTTATTTGTTGTTTTGTTGCTTATCTAACAACCATTTTGCTTCTGAAGAATCTGACTGTGTATGTGTTATGCATGTGATGCATTCCTGGTGCTTTCAATACTGTTATAATTGTCAGAATGCAAAATAGTGAACATTGTCTCATGTGATTTGGTTAGTTGTAACTGTGGATGGAATTCTACTGACAAAATCCGGCACAATGACTGGTGGCACTAGTGGTGGAATGGAAGCAAGGTCAAAACAGTGGGATGACAAGAAAATTGAAGGTTTTTATTAATATTTTTTAATAGTATTTTTGGGTACAATTTAAGTCAAAGCTTTTGCTCTAGCAATAAACATGCTGTTTTTTAGGACTTAACAAAAAGAAAGAGCAGTATGAGTTGGAGTTGGAACAACTAGGATCAATAAGAGATATGCACCTTAAAGAGTCTGAAGCAGCCGGAAAAATTAGTGGACTTCAGAAGAAAATTCACTATGCTGATATTGAGAAGGTAACTCTAATTATTTAACCATTTTTTTCCTGGCAATAATCAAGAGTATCAGTTTATATGACCTGGTACAACTAAGGATGAAATTCTTGTTTCATTTTATTGCTGTGGTTTCATTTCTCTATCCATCAGAATGTATTGATGTGCTTGCTATGTCCGTGTTTATGGCCTTGAGGATGTATTTTGTGTGGCACAGTATGGCCTTCTTTGGAAGAGCTTATTTTTATCTTATTTTGGCTTATCTAGTTCAGTAAGTGCCAACAAAGCATTTTGGTCCTGTTTGGACAAGCTTATCAAAACAGCTGTTCAAATTCATAAGTTTTTTTGGGCTTCTGCCTTATTTTCACGTACTATATGTTAAAGCTTTTGAGGACAAAAACTGGTGATGAATTCTCCATGGCTGTGATATACACCAGCCTTAGTTTCAATTTCAAGGTTTCTGGATTACGCACATTTTTCCTTGCTCTTTTGAAACTTCCAAATACTGTTTTGCCGTCTGTTATTGCTTGCCAAGAAATTTCTGCTGATGAGTAATCTCACAAAGTCTCTTCGACTTTCATAATGCAACATTCCAGTGAACTCTTCAGGGTGATGATCATTCCAGCCCCATTTTGCATAGTTGTCTTTTAAGTTTGACATCACCATCTTCTCTGCCTTGCCATCCGTTTTTTAAGAGTTCAGTTTATATTATCGTAATTATTAAAGATTCATTTGTAACAAGCTGAAAGTTTAAAAAGTTCTAGCTTGAGGTTGAGGGGGAGTGTTATATGAAAATATCTCATATTGTCCTAGTCATATCTTAGAGTATCAGAGTATCTTATACATACTGGCAGAGGAGACAAAAAATAGAAAGGAAATAGCATTGTATTATTGATGTTTATCAGTACCAACCACTGTGCCACGTTCTGGAAATGGAAAGGAAACACAAAGCATGAACAAAATGATAGTCTTGACTCTTGAGCAATTGGAGATTGCTGAAGTTAGTCCTTGCCTATCTCTCTCTACCTCATTCCCCTTTATAAATATTCCCCCTCTAATTGAATCACAATGTTCTCCACTAATGGTGCCAACTCAGGAGTTGGTTACAACATTTGCAGTCTCCTCGTTCTCTCTCTCTCCGACAACCAACACCTTTTGCATTATGAAATCTTTTCCTTACATGTACATTAGTCATACATGGGTTCCTACCAGTATCTTAGATGGCCTCTTAAGAGTTAGGAATAGTTTTTCTTTTCCCCCCTATATTTCATGATTTGTTTCTTTATTTGACTAGGATTATGTGCCTAGTATCATTACAAATAGGGATTAGCGCTTTTTTTTTTTTTTTTTTAGTATCACATTACTACATATCATATCAATACATTAGTCCCATTATTAGTCTCTATTTTCTCTTCCTCCTTGCCCAAAAAGATCATGACTTCATATATGTAGAGGATGCAAAGTGTATCCAAACTTGTAGCACAAAATCTACCTTATTCTGCCTGTTTGTATATATTTGGATTGACAAATCTATTGAAACTGTTAATAATTATATAAATCAGTCAGATGATGAATTTGTATGATTCTAATAAACGTAGGGAGTGTAATTGATTCATAGTATCATAAATGACAAGGCGGAAATATTGAAGTTAGAGAATTTAAGTCATAGTTAATATTGCATGGTTGGCTGTTTATTTATGGAAACATGCCTAAAATTGCATGTTTGGCTGTTTATTTATGAAAACATGCACCAGTTAAAGGAGAGGGAACTTCATTTAAGGATTGAATTTTTGAAGTTATGATAATTTCTTTGGGAGGCCATGTGTAGCTAGATGTCAGATGTGATTATAAAAACTTGTTTTGCATGGGCACTTATATTTCATATGTCTCTGGACTTTGGCACAACCTCTCTGCACATATGCTTATAAGCTTATTCACTGAGGATCAAGTGCTAAATCATTACGCACTGAGAGGGAAAGGACTAACGAATATTGGGTTTTTTTGGTTGTCTATGACATGATAGTTTATATGGAGTTCAGTGCTTTGAAGGAAGGTTTTGTGTATCTGTAGACACATAAATGCTAGTTTTGGCTGGGCATGGATAAGAGGACCTTTTCATTGTCCTCTGATCCATATGAATACTTCAATTATTTAATTTTCTTTCTATGGCCTTAACTTTTGCCAGCAAAGCATCGAAGACAAACTTTCAACTTTGAGACAGGACAAAGAGACCATCAATGTAGAAATTGAACGTATTAGTCCAGAACTCCAGAAGGTGTTAATGACATTCCTCTTTGTTTAGTCACAGTAATATACTTATATACCTAACTTGGTGTTTACACTCTGCAGTTAAATGATACTGTTCGTAAGAGGAATGCAGAAATAGGTAAGCTTGAGAAGAGGATAAATGAAATAACGGATCGGATTTACAAAGACTTCAGCAAGTCAGTTGGGGTTGCAAATATCCGTGAGTATGAAGAAAATCGACTCAAGGCTGCTCAAAATGTAGCCGAGGAGAGGCTGAACCTGAGTAGCCAACTTTCAAAATTAAAATATCAGTGTGTTACTTCCCCCTTTATATCTAACATAATACCTATTGTTATCTGTTAAAAACTTGACCTACATAGTTTTACATGTATGCATGTATTTGTGAGCTTGGAAGCAACTTATAACTATGTGCTTTGTTGAAAGTGTATTTCAATACGAATTACAAAATAGTGAGGTATTAAAGCGGTATTGAATTGGAGAAAAAACGGATTTTGTGAAGAAGAGGAAAATAGATAATAACAACAATTTTTCAAAGTTCTACCACCTCAAGGATGCTGAGATGTGATATTGTTTTACACTAATTGCTGTATTATCTTGGGGATAGAAACAATAATTGTTGTAGGATTATGCATAGAAGTGTAGGTTGTATAATTGTTCCCTTGTTTAAATGGGTGGGTGAGCTGACAGCAATTGTCTGCCTAGTGCCTATTTTATTGTCAGAATCTTTTACAATATTAAAATTTATACTCATATCCATCTTATGAGTCAGTTTGTGGCTGCTCTTGAACTAGAGGTTCTATTCTGTCTAGAAGCAATTCTCTGTGAGAAATGCCAACGATCAATTCTGCATTCTGCATCAATAGTAGTAATTCAACTGAAGCTTTTCTTTGTTATGTGGTATTCAATATCGATCTTGTTGCATATAGATTCTACTCACTTACCAAAAGTTTCTTGTACTGCATCTCCTTTTATGTTCAAAAGGTTTTCAATTTTCTTGGAGAATGGTACAGGGCAAAATTACAGTAAAAGAAAAGAATATTTGGATCTCGAGTTTCAGTTTTATTAGTCATCCAGTTAGTTACTCTTGAAATAATTCATGCATTTGTTTATAGATATTCTTTCTTGAAATTATTTTACAGGTTGGAGTATGAGCAAAATCGGGACATGAGTTCACGAATTGAAGAACTGGAATCTTCCCTAAGTGCTTTAGAGAATGATTTAAAACAGGTACAGAACAAAGAAGCTGAAGCAAGATTAGCAGCCGACAATGCTATTGAAGAGATTAATCAGTTTAAGGAAGAAGTTAAAGGTATTTCGCACAACTTGTGTTTGCTTTGTAATATAGATAGAAAAGATTAGATTATTGGGTTTCATTGGGTTGCTCTCTCTTTTTTCCCCTCTATCTATTTAGGGTGGAGTGTTATTCGAGTGACGGCTTGGTTATCTCGGTAGTTGTCTTCTATTTACCATTTGAAATTGATGGGAAAATAGTATGATCCATCTTGACCAAAGCAGACCTACTATCACCTCAATTTGCTGTTTTATTTTTTCTGCCTTGCTGCCACATAAGGCTATTTCCCCTGATGTGTGTGCTATGTGTGGCCTGAATTAAGATTCAATATCAAACTTGTTTCTGCATTGTCCTATGGCTGACATTTTATGGAATACTTTGTTTGGCATCTTTGGTGAGTCTTGGGTGTGTCCTTCAACCTTAGATTATTTCTTGTTAACTAGTTTTGCTGGGTTTGGGAAAAGGAAGGAGGCCAAATCATTCTAGCATTGTGCCATATATGCCACTGTTTCGAGTATTTGGCTGTAGTGTAACTCTCACACCTTCAATGATAGATTTTCGGATAAGCAAGTTTTGTCGGATAGAGTTAGGCGTTTGGCTTTTATTTGGCATAAAGCTTGTGATCTTTTTAAAGAAATTTCCTTCTCAGATATGTTGAGAGATTGGAAAGCTATGCTTCATTGATAACTTTTTTATTTTGTTTGTTTTTGCTCTTGTAAGGAGGATCTTTTGTCCTCCCATCTCCTTGTATCATTCTTCTCTTCTTAATAATATTCTTCTTTTATCAATTTTTTTTTTCCTGCCTTGCTTGTCTTATTGTTCTTCTGTTCTGTTGCTACTCTTGTAGAGTGGAAATCAAAGTCGGAAGATTGTGAAAAGGAAATCCAAGAATGGAAGAAGCGGGCTTCGTCAGCCACAACAAACATATCCAAACTTAATCGTCTGATAAACTCTAAGGTTAGATGGGCAATAGCTGTTGTCTCTTCTGTAACTTATAAGCATAATGTATAGATAGCCAACAACACTTCAGTGTTTTTACAGGAGGCACAGATTGAGCAGTTAGATTTGCAAAAGCAGGAAATAATGGAGAAGTGTGAACTAGAACAGATTAGCCTTCCAACCATATCAGACCCAATGGATACTGACACCTCAATACCAGGTCCAGTTTTTGACTTTGATCAGCTAAGTAGGGCACTGAAAGATAGAAGACACTCTGACAGGGATAAAATTGAGGTAGAATTTAAGCAAAAAATGGATTCCTTGATATCTGAAATTGAAAGAACAGCGCCAAATTTGAAAGCATTGGACCAATATGAAGCTCTGCTAGAAAAGGAAAGAGCTGTAACTGAAGAGTTTGAAGCCGTCAGGAAAGAGGAGAAGGAAAAAGCTGATAGATTCAATTCAGTTAAGCAGAGGAGGTACAAGTTATTTGTTTTTCGTTGGACATTGCATGTCTTATGTATAATATTACCACATAGCCAATAGTTCTTACATAGCGTAATTCACATTAAGCAGTCTATCTTAAAATTACATTAGAAAACTCTACTTGTTTGTTTTTTATTTTTTTTAAATATCCTTTGGCTTCTTTTGTAACGCTCCATTTGAATATTAAATCTTTATATTTACTGATACTGTATCATCTGTCTTTTTGTGAAGCTGAAGTGTATCTGTTGAACGCAGGTATGAGTTGTTCATGGATGCTTTCAACCATATATCTGGCAATATAGATAAAATTTACAAACAACTTACAAAGAGCAGCACACATCCGCTGGGTGGAACAGCATACTTAAACTTGGAAAATGAAGACGATCCATTTCTACATGGCATCAAGTACACTGCTATGCCCCCGACAAAGCGCTTCCGTGATATGGAGCAGCTTTCTGGTGGGGAAAAGACTGTTGCTGCGCTTGCGTTGTTGTTTTCCATCCACAGGTATAGAATTGTTTGTACTTATACGACTACCTATATGCAGAGGTGCACACTCAGATATGAATCTTCAAGTTTGTTGATCATTTTCTTAAAATTTAGACTTGAAGAAGAATATCTCAAAACTACTCTCTGAATTTTTTAGTTTTAGTTTTGAGTTCAACTAAGCAATATACTGGACATATCTGGCATAAAGAAATTTCATTGAGACTTCATTTGCATGTTCCAGTGACATGGTTCCGATCTTGCTTCTTGTTTCAGCTACAAGCCTTCACCATTTTTCATATTGGATGAAGTTGATGCTGCATTGGACAACTTGAATGTTGCTAAGGTTGCTGGATTTATCCGTTCAAAATCTTGCGAAGGAGCAAGGGTTAGCCAGGATGCTGATGGTGGCAGTGGTTTTCAGAGTATTGTGATATCCCTAAAAGACAGTTTCTATGACAAAGCTGAGGCCCTAGTTGGGGTTTACAGGGACTCTGAAAGAGGGTAAAAATTTCTTCACATTATTAACTGGTTTATTATTATCATTTTGCCATTTTATTTAGAGAATAATTTTGATACACTATTAGTATAAAAAAGTTATATATTGTTATCCAATCATATACTACTATATATGAGACTTTTGAAATAATGGATATTAGAGTTAAACACTTTTGTTGATATGATAATATATAATTTGATATTTGTACAAAATATTTTTATATTGTCAGTATATCAAATTTATTTATTTAAAAATTATATTGATTGCATAAATCCGTTATGTCTACCTATTTTACATGATATGCACAATGTTTTTGCTTTTTTGCAGCTGTTCGAGAACTCTCACATTTGATCTGACTAAATACCGTGAGTCCTAAAATCCATCCTTAGGCTACAGACTACAGTGGATAAGCTCCCTGCTACGTACATAGCTCGGTTGCATATTTAGCTCTTGTTTAAAGGTGGTTGAACTTATCATATATGTATCTCATTCTAATCCCTCTTGAAAATGACTTATGTTTAAGTGGTCAGTTAGGTTCATTTTTAAAGTTATTGTATATAGGACTTGCTGACAGTAGATACCTTTTACGCCATTAGAAATGCAATGTAGAATACAGTAGGTAGATGACCAACAGCTTTGTTCTTGAAATATACTTTTATTCATTTAACTTTTCTTTTATTCTCTGGCATGACATTGATCTTCATGCTTAAGCTATGTATTCTTCTTTGTTAAGAGTAGTGTTATTTGAACATTATTTTTGACACTTGGAGAATTTTGTATCTACTTTCAATTGTTATTGATGAAGCTGTATGTTGAAATCATGTTAATAATTGGGGATTTTAGTTATCTTAGTTAATGATAAAGATAATCAATAAATGATGCAAATTTCTTTTTTTACAAGTTTTCTAGTAGGATAACTGAAACTTATAGTTATTAATACATGAGTCTTTGGTAGATTTGCGAGTAATATAACTGAAATCTCTAATTATATATGTATCTATGATTTTTTAGTATTAAAAATAGTGCTCCTAAAACTTATGTACAAAAGAATATTATTCGTCTTTTCTGTCGGTTGAAATTTGCGAGGGGCAAGTCAATCCAAAGTGCTGGACTCGCGTAATAGGATCAATATCGCACTTGTGGTTTTCTTTTGAAATATGATTAACATGCTTTTTTTTCCTATAACAGGTGACAAGTTACGTGGAAATGAATATAAAAAATATAGCTTGTATATAAGTAATTATTTTAACTTTGATACTTCTAGTCATACGTATAATACATTAATTAGGACTTTCACATTTGTCACTTTATTTTTGGTAGAAGAGAAATTTAACCTTTTTTTTTTTTAATTTTGAGAAATTTAACAATTTGATTAAAGTACTGTAGCCCCGTTTGTATTTATTTTTCTTAACGTAAATTTTATTTCTATCTTTAATCAACCTTCTATGTGGATGAAAAGGCGAAATTATGCGTAGCTGAATCTTTGGTTTAGTCGCGGTAAATTAATTGTGATTTCATGTTGGCTATGTTAACGAATTAATTTTGTCCGAAGCCATTATTTATTTATTTATTTATTTTTGGGAGGTTAAACTCTTCTAAACTCAATTTTAACTTTTTAATTTGAACACAAGTATTTAAGGTAGTTTTTATTTTTCAAGGTTAACGTGACTAAACCAGTTATTCTATAGAATCTATACACAATGAAGGCATTCAAGGGATGACTTTGATACCTGCAAATCTTGGAATCATAGGACCTTGAGCATATGGAATCGATCCGTAACATTAACGTTTATATATTTTATGTTGGTATGTGCGCATTGCATAGGTCGAACTTAGGAATATGAAGTGGGGATATTCATTATTTAGAGAAATGCCAATGAGACATCCGTTGGCCTCTGACCAGCACCATGGCAACATGGTTAAATACAACATCCAAAAACATTACGATATGCCAATGAAAACCAAGCTTTAAGCCACCGCAAGTACTCACATAGACTCTATTTTTGGCGCCACTAAACTAACGGTTGAGAATTGTCAAATTCAAGGCAGTGATCCATCATCACTCAACATTATCTCGTTGGCACAATGAAATTCAAGGTTTTCATGTAAAGGTCAACATTTCCTTCTCCAATTCCCTGCCCTTCTCCACCCCCGTCTGCAAGCTCTAGTTTCCGACAAATACTCAGTTGCCGGAAAACCTTGACTCGCGGGGGCCGGAGGAGGAACTCGATCGAGTCATGATCAAGAGTTTGAGATAATGACAGCCATGAATGAGACCAATGGATGCAATGAAGAAAATGGAGAGACCCTTGTTGGGATTCCTGTAGTTATCATTGAGAATGATGGAATTCTCAAGGAAAAAGAGCCTTTTGATGAGAATGAAAAGCCCCAAGAAGACCATGATTCTGATCAAGAACAAGAAGAAGATCCTGATGATGGTGCACAAAGCCCTCCTGAGATCAAGCTCAAGATAAGGAAGTCGTTGCTCGAATTGCGGTGCAAGGTTGAGGATGCAATTCTTGGGAACTACTTGTTAGGGGAGCCACATGAGAAGCTTACACCAGGGGAAATATCTCTGGCAAAGGAACAGATTAGGGACATATCTCTATGGGGTGTGCCTTTGTTACCAAGCAAGGCTCATGAGGGCACTGATATTGTTCTGATGAAATTCTTGAAGGCCAATGATTGCAAGGTCAGTGATGCCTTTGACATGCTGCAGAAGACCATGATATGGCGAAGCGAGAACAAGATTGACCGGATCATCGATGAGGATTTGGATTCCGAGTTTGAGCATGCAGGATTCTTGAATAGTAGGGACAAGGAAGGCCGTCCTGTGTGTTACCATGTTTATGGGTCCTTTAGGGACAAGAATCTTTACAAGAAAACCTTTGGAACACAACAGAAGTGCGAGAAGTTCTTGAGGTGGAGGATTCAATTGATGGAAAGGGCTATAAGGAAGCTGAGCTTTAGAGAAGGAGGGGTGGACTCAATGGTTCAGATTTTTGATTTGAAGCACACACAAGCACAAGGAATGAAGGAGCTCAACTCAGTCACCAAGAAAGCTCTACTTTTGTTTCAGAACTACTATCCTGAGCTTGTTTTAAAAAATGTCAGTATGTGAAAGTAGAACCTAGTAGTGGTTTTAGGACTTTGATCAAAATTGAACTTGTAGAAATGGTTGATTTTTCCAACCCCATTTTTGGTTTTTGGCAGATAGTAGTGTATGCTCCATTTTGGACCTACACCTCTCAGGTGCTATTCTCAAGGTTCATGAACCAAAGAAGTAAAAAGAAGTTCATCTTACTTAGGCCACAAATGGTCACAAAGACACTTCTGAAGTGAGTGTGCTAGCCCGATCCTCAATGTACCATTCTTTGAATCTTATTTTCTACTACTGCTGCTAACACTATGACTTTAAAGATTTATTGATGCAGAACAACTTCCAGCAGAATATGGAGGTCTCAGGAGGGAAAAGGACCCCGATTTTTCGCCTGCCGATAAGGCTCTAGAGGTTAAAATCAAAGGAAACACTGTTACTTCAGTTGAATTTCCAGTCAATGAGGTGCTCAGCATGACATTTTTGATCTTATGTTTCAAATTGAATGAACTTAAAAATGTCTTGTTTATTAACCATATTGGATTTTTCTTTGTTCTAATTTGATTTTTTGGGATGTGTCTAGCCTGGAGTGACAATAACTTGGGATGTGACTGTGGTGGGATGGGATGTGTCCTACAAGGAAGAGTTCATTCCAGATGATGAAGGCTCATACAATATATTGCTGCAAAACCAAAATAGGGTTGGTGAGGGTACTAGAAACTCCTTTTACATCAGTGAACCTGGGAAGATAGTGATAACAGTTGAAAATGGGAACTTCAAGAAGAAGAGAATGTTCTATAGATCTAAAACTAGGGTCACAGTTCCCATGTTCATCTTGCTATCTTAAGGGCTTCCACTTGATTTGGAGATATTGTACATTCTTGCATTTGATGAGAAGCAACGAAAGTCAAAATTGATGGCAGAGTAGATCAATTTTACTCACGGCTATTTATTGCATGTTTGTTTTAACTTTTATTAAACGGAAAAGTAAAATGTATCTTTTCAAGATACTCTTGTAGAAAATAATATCCTTTTACTTCTATCAAAAATACATTTTTCAATCTTTCAAAAGTTGAACCAACCGAGCAGAAATGTTAGCTCATGATTGCTAAAATTGACTGTCTATATTCACATGCTTCTCACATTTGTTTTTTCGTTTTTCAACATTTGAACCTGAAAGCCATGAATCAATGGAATAAAAATTTGTATTTTATAGCTAGTTCAACCATAATTAATTGATATATTCTAAGCCCTGCATTATGAACTGCAGGTCCGTTGTGCTATTTGGAGATAAATTATTTGGGGATAGCTTGTTTACCTAAGACACGAACCTGACATAGAAAAGTTTTCAAAGTGCGCCAAAAAAAAAAAAAAAGTTTGTATCATCAAAATGGAAAATTCATCAGGGGCGTGCATCTAGTTATCTGAATTTACAATTGATTATTAATCCATGCACAATGCTAGATTAGAAATTTTAGTCAGTGAAAGTAATATGAATATGCATAATACAAAAATTATATACATATTAAATTGAAATTAAAAATTGTTATTTAAAAAAAATTTGCTGCAGAATTCAGCAGCAAAGTCAACCAAAATTTGATGGAACCAATCACCAAAAGCAAAAACAAACCACGTTGAGCCAATACCAGTTTTAAAGCTTAAGCCAAGAGGTCAAAATCGATCTTCCAACTAAATTCCCCTGATGCAGCATAAAACATAATCAGAAGTAAATGCTCAAATTTTGAAATAGCCTTCTTCTGGGAGTTGAAGAATGCAGCTGAAACGATAGAAGAAACCATGGTTTAAAGGGGAGTACAATATGCCAACGAGGTTGGGTCAGCTGGTCGGCCTTTCATACTTGAGTTTGATTCTCCTATTCCTATTAGTGGTGATTTGTAAGTACACTTGATGAACACAAAAATATGCCTCGACTTGGATCAACCCTAAACCCTCAACTTAAACTTTTAATATTAGACCAAAAAAAAGGGAGTATAACACTTTTATTGTTGTAAAATAATAGTAGAGATAACAGAAAAGAGAAGAAAGAGAGAATTATATTATTAATATTTTTAAAGGTATCATACATAAAGTACTCAAAGGGCAATTTATAGGAGATACAATATATGATCAAATAATAGATTTTATTTAATGCAATCTTAACCGAATTAGGATAAAAATATGGATATCTACATTCAAATTTAAATAATATTTCACACCACGCCTTGTTGGATGTTAATTAGGGATATACTTCGTTAATACTTTACTTAAAAAAACCCATTGGAAAAAAAACTTAGTGAAGGAAAAAGAATACACAATATCCTCGCAGTGGGAACTGTCTCATTAAAATCTTATCAAAAAAAATTCAATAGAATAAAAACCTTGATTAAAAAAAAAAAATAAGTACATTGTTTCTCCTCCTTATAGGAGCATCATTTAATGTCTCTTTATCAACGAATTCCAATTTTATGCACCAATTTCTCAAAAGGAGAAATAAGTAGTAACTTCGTAAATAAATTTGCCAAATTATTACTTGAACGAATTTGTTGGAGATCAATCGCTCCTTATTTTTGAAGATATTCTCTCTTTAGCTAAACTATGCATGCCGTATTATTCTCTTATAAAGTTGTTGGAGTTTCTTTGTTATAAGATAATCCATATAACACTTGAACAAATTGATTCATTGCCCTCCACATGTAAATAGCTTACTTGAGACATGCATTAATGTGAATTTGATAAATATTCTGTATCGACATAACCAACTAATTGTGACTTAAATTCATATGAATAACTGCATATCAATTGTTCCAAGGGAGTATATGTTTAATTTCATTCCAATGTCTCTGGTTTGAAGAGGAAATAGTCATGCTAATACACTTATAGTAAATATTACATCAAGTCATGTATTATTTATAAGATACATAAATGCTCCTATGACACTAAGATATAGTATTTCAGGACCAAAAAATTTTTCATTACCTTCCTGAGGACGAAATGAGCACCTTTTCATATCCAACAATCTTATAATCATTAAGGTACTTAATGAATGTGATTTATCTCCCTAAAAGCTCTTAAAGATTTTCCTATGTAAATTAATTGGTGAACAAATATTTTATTTGTCAAATGCTTGATCTACATACCAAGGCAAAATTTTTGTCCTTCCTTCCAACACTTCAACAAAGTGAAAGTTTGAGGTAAGACACTTAAGTTTTTTCAATTTCAAAATTGCGGTCCTTGATATTTTGAAGAAAAAATATTTATCTTGAATTATGGATACTAAAATTTATATTGACTCAATGGGTTCTAAAGACACCATTTAACAATAAAATGTTGCATCTTAGCAAGATTGTATAAAATTCATTTTGATTTAATGGGTCTTAAAAGCTAATAGCGTGTTATAAAATAATAATAGAGATAATGGAGAAATAAGGGAAAGAGAGAATTATCTTATTGATATTATCAAAGGTGTCATATATAGGCCTAGTTTAGTAGTGCTATTTGCAGAGGTGCTTTGGTTTATAAAAAGTATAAGCCAATTTTTTCTGTTTGTTAAACCAAAAGTGGAGATATTTTTGCTCCTAGCTTTTAAAAGACATGGGATGCTTTCGAGAGGCCTCATGTGGTGTTTTTCAGAGTTGATTTGTGCTCTCCAAAATTTAAAAGACAAATACAACCTTACTCTATTTAATAATATCAAAAATAGAAATTATTCTCTTTAGTATTTATAACAATTACAGTCATTTTAGATATTAAGAGTAATTTTATCAAACACTACTTTTGTGATTTCTATTTATTGAGAGTAATTTTTATATTATGTCATCAAATGATACTACTATAACTTTTTAAAAGCAGCTTTTAAAGAGTCAAGAGAACTCAACAGCTTTTAAAAAGCTATAATAATACCAAATCAAACCATACAGTAGCTAAAGGGAAAGAGATATAAAATAGAGTAAATGCCCATTTTGGTCCCTGACGAAAATTTGGGGGACAAATTAGTCCCTTAAGATTTGAAAATCCACAATTAGTTCCTTACCATTCAAAAAAGGGGACATATTAGTCCCTCCGTACAGAATTTGTATAGATCCCTATTTCCAAAAAACTTGTACAGATTCTGTATGGAAGGACTAATATGTTCTCCTTTTTTGAATGGTGAGAGATTAATTGTGGACTTTCAAATTTTGAGGGACTAATTTGTCTTCCAAAATTTTCGTTAGGGACCAAAATGGGTATTTACTCTATAAAATATGATCAAATAAGAGATTCTATCTATTCAAATTTTAATTGAATCAGGATAAAGATATAGACATCCACATTCAAATTCAAATAATATTTCACTACATTTACAAAGTTAATATATTTTAGTTATTTGCAAATTTTAACTGTTGATGATCATATTAAAAAGATGAAACGTTAAAAGAGAATGTGATCAATAGTAAGAATTTATATATAACCAAATTATACGCTTTTTTTTTTTTTTTGTTAAATAGGTATAACAGATGATATGCTTAGGGCTTAAAGGGAGGTTCTAAGAGTTTGTCTGTTTGTATTTTTTTTTCTTCTTATTTTCAGTTTTAATCATAACAATGTTATATTTTTTTAGTTTATTTCTTGTTTTTAAAATTTTGTGAAAAATATTTAGAATAATAAAATTTTGCTTCTTTTTTTTTGTACAAAATCTTGAAAATAGGAAATATATTAAAAATAAGGGGGCATTTTTATAAGGGTTTATCTGAGGGCACTGATTAAAAAATTAAGAAAGGAAACTTTATTTAAAAAAATAAGATTTTTATGTTTTCAATACATTAAATACATTAAAAAGTTTCAAAACTACACTAAAAATATTGGTTAGCAAAATCTTTTTTATAGTTAAAACTAAAAATAGGAAATGAAAGCAAAAACAAAGCATGCTCTAATATTTTTTGATTGGGCAGTCCCACAAAGCAATGGCGCCTACTTTGCTTGTAAGTATCTTCGTTTCTGACTGTAAAAACTCCAAATGAAAACGAAAGGCCCACATTGACACTCCTCCCAATAGGCCATTTTCTTTCCCTCTCTCTTCTTTGATTTCCTTTTGTTTTTGGGTCTTAACCCTCCAGGGTCTAGGCCATATATATGAACCACACACGTTTACAAACTTGTTCAAGTGAACCCAAGCAGCAGCAAACCAATACCAACATTGAGACCCAAGACAAAATTAAGGTCCAGCACCTTAAAAAAACTTACAAAATCCAAATAGTTAAAAATTCAAGGATTTAATTTTGTTAAAATTCCGACATGTAATCATAGGATTCGGCTCTTCTAAAACACCGAATATTCTTTAGAGACAGTGGCGGAGCTTGAAGAAAAATTTTAGGGGCCAAAGACTTTAGCATATAAAATATATGGTGATAACTAAATTAAAATTAATATGTAAAACATATAATAATTAAATTAAAATTAATTACATATTACATATTTAAACTTTGAAGTAAGTCACTAAGATGACAAAATAATTTTAAAGATAAAGACTATAAAATACCTTATAGGGCTATTCCCTGCTCTTTCAACATTAATGATTGGAGCAGTAGAACAATCAATAATCAATAATGATGTTGAAGTTATATTTTTTCCCCTTTTGTATATTGGCTTTTCTCTTAAAAAATGCATTCATTCTTTGATTTTTCATTATTAGAAATTGGAATTATAAAAGTTGTAAAAGAATAAGGAAATGATTGAAAAAGTCAAAAAGATGATAAGAAATTAAAGTGAGATATCTAATTAAATACTTAAAATAAAAAAATCACTACTTTTTAATATTAACGTTAAAAAACTCTCTTAAACATTTTTACTTAGATAAATCTATGTTATTGGTATTAAATTAGCACAACAATTAATATAATAAAAATTGAATTTTTTTCCCAAAAAATATTCTAAAAATTGAAGAAAAATAAGAAAACATAAAATAGTGAAATTGATAAAAAGAGAATAGAATGTTTTGCAAAAAAAACATGTTTTGAAATAAAGAAAACCAATTTCCCAAAAAAAATGTGCTGCAATCTTGCAAGTTGAAGATTTTGAACAAAGAGAAAAAAGACAAAAAGATGCACAAATGAGATGTACCCGCTCTGCTAATCACGTCGACACTGGGATTTGAACCCAGTGTTTGTCGATTAGCAAAACTCTAGCATGTGTATTGCACCATCTCAACTGTTCACATCTCTCTGCAGGTACATTTAGTACTAAATATTTTATAAAAACTTGGGGGGCCATGGCCCCCATTGTCCCTATGAAGCTCCACCTCTGTTTAGAGATGCACAATCTTAATGGTTGATAAGAACATCAATAGTTTAGAATTTTACAAGATATGAACATCAATATGACATACTATACCTGTGTGCTAATATATGTGCTGTTGATTTTTCTTTTTATCAATGGTTGAGATTGTGTATTTCACTCTCTAATAGGCACTCCAAACTTTAAAGGAGCTAAATTCATAATCATATTCCTATTTCCATGTCATATATTTGTCTAACATTAAACTAAATTTTGCTACATGTTGAGATGAGGAAATGCAAAGCTATTGCAATGGGAAATCTTCTGTCCTTGAATCCTGTCCCATTTCTTGTCTCACCAATAACATTTTGTCAATTGAAAATAATATACACATAATTAGTAACTGCTTTAGTTTTTTTTTTTAATTTTTTTATGACAATTTCTAATTCTTTGAATATTTATTTTTTAAATAACAAATCATAAATGGTGGGATAGAGAAGGGGCGAATTTTGATATAGAAGATTTTTGTCCGTTGCAACGAGGTGTTCTCTTACTATTATTTATTTATTTTTTTTGAATAAATGAGTGGTCCCTAAACTTTTTTCTCATCACTTTTTTAAATGACAAATTTTGACTGTTAATAATATTATTCAAAATATTATGGTTAATTTGAATGACCATTGACAATGTTATATGAGTAAATGATAATGATAATAATAACATACAAGAATAGTTTGGCAAATGTGCGAGTTTTCTGCATAAACATATGTGGCCTTAAATAACAATAAGCATGGCCTATTGTTAAGAATCTCAGACGGGTGTTCGGAATCGTATACAAAGAATAGACGATTGAATTTATTATGAGGAAGAGGATTCCGCTCATTTAATGGGGTTAAATAAGTCTGACAAATGCTAAAAGTAAAGTGAAGGAAGTTGTTATATAATATTCATAATCAAATTTTATTATGATTTACACATGAATATTATGTAACAATGTTCTGCATTTTATTTTTATATAATATTTTATAAGAAAGTCCAATATATTTTTATTATAATTTCTAATTTTAGTTAAATTCTTAAATTTTTTTATTTTTTACTATTATTCTTAAATTTTATTTTTGGTGACAAATGAGTATTTTATGTATTTATAAATTTATTTATTTAATATAAATTTAAACATCAAGTATCAAATTAACGTGATTCCAAGTGTTCTTGAAGTATCTTTTAAAAAATAAGATAAATTGATGTGTGTTAAGGTTATTAAAAAAAATATTCTTTTTAATTCAAAATTTGACATATTAATAAAAATTTATTAAATTTTCTTCTCATATATTTTTCAGGTAATATTACAATATAAAAGTATAAAATTATTATATCTTAGAAAAAATGTGAAATAAAAATTGAGTTCAAAATTTAAAATAATTTTATTATCAACCATGGTCCCACTTTTTAATTACCCACACATAACCCCAATGATTCTTGCTTCCTTAGTTTTTTCCTGTCCCTAGCTACTGCGCATGCTTACAAATCCTTCCAAACAAATTTAGCTAGCTAGAAAAACTGATCTCTCATGTGCATACAAACTGCACCCCTCGGCATTTCATAACAATTCTGTGAGGTATACGTACGTGCAAGTAACTATATGATATGAAAGCCATGCACACCAAAGAGTGGATACACTACACCTAGCTATCTTCTCCTACGTGTCTCTCAGCCTTAGTGAACTTTGTCGAGTATACCCCTGTAGCCCAGAGCTAGCTAGGGATCCAATGTATCTCAAATTCAAAATTCAATCAAGTTTAGCCACTCTATATATATATATAGAAAGGTAAAAAGAAATCAATTAGTTAAATTGAGTAAACCTGAAAGTAATTAAATCGCTATTATTAAGTAGGAAACAAAAAGGAGGCTTTACGATATGATCTTGCTTATATAGTTCCAACCTGTACAGTAAAACAGCTTGAAATCGAAAAGGATTCTCCAGAACTTGTAATATAAAGACGTATATATATATATATATATATATATATATATATATATATATATATATATATATATATATAAAGGATAAAGAGAGTTGAAAATCTTCGGCAAATCCAATACTTTTTCTATTTCATTAATCATGTTTTGTTAACTAAAAGATAAATATTGCAACTGGGTTAACTCATTTGTTCGGTATTCCGCTCATATATTGTTATGACTTAAATTCAGTTCTCAAATTCTCTTCATTGGTGAGTGATATGTAAATATTTCTTTAAGTGCTTGATAAGCTTATCCTCACCTTGGACTAAAGTGAACTTTCTTTTCAACATAAACTTTTCTCCATTAAAAAAAATTAAAAAATAAATATTTAAACAAGTTTTAAAAATTTAAGATAGATATCAATGATGTATATATCATTTTTCACTTAATAAAACATGATTAGTGAGACAGAAAATTAGATGAGTCATAATTTTAAATTGTAATTGTGATTGTAGTTGCGATTATGTCGTGGTGTTGTGATTGTAGAAAATTGTGAAAATATGCGTGTAATTACTGTTGCAATGGCATAACGGAAAGCATCACAATAGCAATATTATAGCCACACTTGCGATTATAGATCACAATTTAAAACCATGATATGAGTTAAAAACCATATAATTCCATACGGATTAAGAGACGCGGAGAATATGCGGGCATGGTCCCTCCTATGTAGGCCAGGTTCATGTAACAACAGGTTCCATAGATATGGATGAAGCATGTGCAAACAACTTCATCCTTTGGATCATTATTCGAACTGTGAAGCCACCTGCGTCCCACAAAAAATTATTATGTGTAAGAAATTAAGGGTTTCATGTCCATGCATGCTGAAGAGTGTCACAAACTCATCAACCCACATTCATGGACGTGTTCCTCACATACCCTTCTATGATCCCTATAAATAACCAATGGCTAAGGCTGTATTCTTCACAACAAGTTCAATCCCTCCAAATTAAAGTTCCTCCCAATATGGCAAAGCCTTTTAGGCTCTCACTATGCATTTGCTTGTTGTTCCTCACTTGTGCATGCTTAGCTAGCCTTGATGAGAGGTTGAATGAGTGCCAACTTGATAGGCTCAAGGCATTGGAACCTGATAACCGCATTGAGTCCGAAGGTGGTGTCACTGAGACATGGAATTCGAACCATCCTGAGCTAAGGTGTGCTGGTGTCACCCTTGTGAGGCGCACAATCTACCCCAATGGCCTCCACTTGCCATCCTATGCCAATTATCCCCAGTTCATTATGATCGTCCAAGGTTCTTTTCATGTATCATTTCATTTTTTTTTTTTTAATTTCTTTCTCAATCTCCAAATGCTATAAATATTTGATGTTCTAAGACCAAAAAAGGGGTCATAATATAAATCATTTATTAGTCAGCATATCACTTATTATTTTAAAAAAGCTGTTATATTGTTTTCAAAAAAGGTAATAATGAGAAATAAGAGTCATTATTAGAATATCAAATGAGATATCAAAATAAGACGTTTAAAAAAAAAAAAACTGAGTTCTGCATGTGTACATCTGTTACTATTCATATTTCAAACAATGATATCTTAGTAGTGAATTCTAATAAATGGTTAGAATATGTTTCTTTAGAAATAATAATGATTCAAAAATGATTTTAATTCTGAGCTCGAAATCATATTCAAAACATCACTTCTTCTTTATTCTAGAAGTATTTAAAAATTTTAAAATAGACTTAAAAATAGTTGTTCGATGAAATAAAAATAATTATTAAATGGAATGAAATAATAGTTAGAATTACTTATATGACTTTATAATGTTTTATTATAAATTATTGCTTATTAGACAGATGGATATATATCTGATGCTAATTTTAACTATAAATTAAAAATAATTGATGATAATCGACGAGGTACACATTAATGTGATTATTTTGTTTTTGATTTTATTGTTTGTATCCTGCTATACAGGTGAGGGAGCCATTGGAATTCCACTTCCTGGTTGTTCTGGCACGTATGCAGAGCCTCGATCTCAAGCTAGAAAAATTAGACGCATTGTAAGGAGAGGCTTCCAGCAGCAACAGGGCGATAGCCACCAGAAGATTCATCACTTCAAGCAGGGTCACATAATTGCAATTCCACCTGGAATCCCTTACTGGAGCTATAACTACGGAAATGAGAAAGTTATTGCCATCACTCTTCTTGACACCACCAACTTCCTGAACCAGCTTGACCCAAACCCAAGAGTAAGTCCACTTAACTAACTATGTACTACTATACTAATCCATGAGAAATATTATTTAGTCAAAAAAAAAAAAAAAAAGAATTATGAGAACTGCTCGATAAAATAAAGTGGGATATTTATCCAAAAATTAATAATATGTCATACCATCATAACAACTTAATTTTAGCAAAATATTTTTCTTTCGGGCATTTTTCATAATCTATTACATACTCAGCTCATAACATTGAGTTTCTGATAATTCGCAACTCTATATATATAAAGCAATTTTACATACTAAAAAAGGAAAGAGATCTTTTTTTAAAGAAAATAAAGGTAAGTGTCCAATGAAATAATTAGTACATTATTTACTTATCAAAGAGTTAAAGTTAATAAGCATGTTATATTATTTTTGCACAAATTTTTTCACTATTAAAATAACAAAGGTGATTTTTTAATGGAATAAAATTCTATAAATCCATTTATTTACGAGTTAATAATGGTCCCGCATTATCTTAATAAAAGAATATTGGTTAAAGAGATGTTTAAATGGAATGCAAAGGAACGTACTATTATTATTCATTCAGGAGCGTCATTCGAAAGCTTGTCACATTCTTTTGCCAAATAAACACGGACATGAATTAGCAATTCCCCCCCCCCCCCGTATTTAAATTTTTGATCATAACATATGTTTTGTTATGTTTGGTTTCAGAGATTCTACCTCGCTGGGAACCCAGAAGAAGAGCACCCAGAGACACAACAACAACAACAACGGGAGCAACGAGAGAGACCTGGCGGACGCAAGAGTGGTCAGCACCAACAAGAAGAGGAACAAAGCAACAACGTTCTTAGCGGCTTCAACACAAGACTGTTAGCACAAGCCTTCGCCGTCGGTGGATTCCCTACCCTTATCCAGGAAGGAGACATGGACAACAACGAGAACAAGAGGAGGAGGAAGAAGGAAGAGAGGGTGGAAGAATTAGACAAAGAGAAAAATGGAGATGGAGATGGGAAGGTGAGGAAGGGGAAGAGGAAGATGGGGGACAGTGCAATGGGAAACGTTGCCGCCTTCGCAATGCGTTTTTACATAAACACGGAATTAGTAGGAATGGATTGGAGGGAACTCATTGCAGTGCCAAGCTTATTGAGAACATTGCTCGTCCTTCTCGTGCAGACCTCTATAACCCTAGAGCTGGTCGCATCAGCGAAGCAAATAGCTTGACCCTCCCAATCCTTAGATCGTTCCAACTTAGTGCTGAATATGTTGTCCTCTACAGGGTAAGTCTTTTGTGAAATTATTACTATACGAAGAATAATGCTACACAAAGGTTATGAGCCTTTAAGAACAGTTTTTTTTTTTAATAATTAAAAACAATTAATTTGGTATCATCAACTTCAGGGATCAAAGTTGCTTATCACATCAACTAACTTCAACTAACTCTTTTATGAGTTATACAAGTTATTTATTTAGTTAAGAGTCACTGCATTACTCTATGCAAGAGTCATCAGTCTTTTCATAAGATCTGTGATTTTGGAATTTGAACTTGCTTTTTCATTTTAGAAAATTAAATTTAGTTTATCAATTCAATAACTAACTTTTTGTGGGACGTCATGTAATTAAAATTTAATAGAATATAAGAATGGTTTTCATATAAGTAAAGTGATAAAGGCCCTTTCCTCGTTCAATTGTATTAATCTAACAAAGAAACTAAAAGAAAGAAAATTTGATTTTCTAACCTTCTTTAAATACATGTGTATATGTTAACAAGGGATTAATTAATTAATGTGTTATGTGCAGAATGGTATATATGCTCCACACTGGAACACCAATGCAAACAGTGTGATCTACGTGATAAGAGGGCAAGGAAGGGTTCAGGTGGTGAATTGCCAAGGCAAGTTAGTGTTCAATGGTGTCCTAAGGAGGGGACAGATTCTAGTGGTGCCACAGAACTTTGTGGTGGCTGAACAAGCAGGGAATGAGGGATTTGAGTACGTTGCATTCAAAACCAACGATCGAGCTAGCACCAACCCCCTCAAGCAAGTGCTTAGAGCCATCCCTGCAGAGGTTCTTATCAATGCTTTTGGCCTTTGCCAACATCAAGTGAGTACCCTCAAGAACAATGGAAACCAAAGCCCTTTGGTTAGTGCTGATTCCCGGTATAAGCCTGGAGATCGTGCCGTTGCTCACGTGTAATAATAATAATAATGATGATGATGGTGGCCTACATTAAGGTGGCCATCTAATTAACTTAAATAAAATAAAATAAATTTTGGATGTTATTAGGAGCTTCGGGTTGTATGACATAATAAAGTTTGGCCTTTTGTGGCTCTGAGCCTCCTTGTAACTGGCGATGTACACCGTTGGGTTTCCAAAATAAATACATGTGCTAGACCTTTTGCACGAATATTGTACTTTCGAATCGCCTTAATAAAATGTGACTTTTTAAGTTTATATTCTTGTTTTATTTATTTTGTTGTGTGAGTGATTTTTTTTTTGTCTAAAATTAAATGATAATAAATGATTTATGGGAGCAATATTTATTCTCCATATAAATCTCGTTTCCAATAAAACAAGATAAGTTTTTTTTTTTTTTTTTTTAAATTTGTATCTATATATAATATAATTTATCTGCATCCTCTTCTTTACTTTTGCAATTTTCAAGACAATTGCTAAAAGATGCTAAGACCGAGTTATACACACAATACAAGGTTTGAAACGCAATTAACATTCACAAAGTCATGCGAAAAGGAGCCAACTAATTAACTGAGCATGTACAATATATAGTGGTTAATTGAATTTAGTTACAAATTAGTTGGATAGGTTTCTGATTAGTTAGCTGGTTAGTTACCTTTCTTTTTTTTTTTTTTTGAGTGTATAAGTTCCATTATAGGAATTAAAAAAAAAAATTAACGGCACATATGATTGTGTCACTTTTCTAAAGGACATGGTTGATGTTGAAAATCTGGATATCATGTATATAATAGAGTCGTTGATCACATTGAATAAAGCTATGGGCACGCGTGAATAAATAAGTTGTATGATTTGATTAATGAGGATGAAAGTGATGATGGAAATTGCAGGTTCATTAGAGACCGTAAATCAAAATCCAAATTAAATTGTGAAATTATGAGAAATTTTTTTAATGAGAAATTATGGGAATTGTGAAATTGGAATCCACTATATCTATTCCGTGGAAACTATGAATTTAATGATTGGATAGATAAAATTCCATGTTTATAAAAAGTTATTTAATAAAGTAATATAGTAAGACATATTTTTAGAGTAAATGGATCCCCAAATTATGAAGAGTGGGGATTCATTTACAGAACTTACACTCAATCCACACCCTTGTTTTTTATATAATCTTGATGGCTCTCAATAAGTTAGATATTTCCCTCACTTGCCTTTCTTTCCCTTGTCTCCCAATCCACACCCTCGATTGTTTTAACATCCAACGCTATTAAAACACTTACTTATGTGCTCACTCCTCTTCCTCCAGTGAACGACATCTCCAAGTCTCCTTCTACCATCCCTTCGCGGCCTTCCCCTGCAAGCCGTCCAAAACCATCAGTCATCTTTAAAGAAATTCATGGTTAATTCAAATACTAATGGTTAAATAAAATAAAATATTCTTGCGGACTTTTTATTTGTAACGTGAAATTAATTAACCAATAATATCGATATAAATAATTCAGCAGCACACTGCACACATAAATAAATGGGAATTGCAAAGTTCGAGCCTTTTGCCATTCTTATCCATGGTTTGCAAAGTTTGAGTCTTAATGCTTTTTTCATTTTGTTCCTTTCAATGCCCATTCCTGGCGTTTCCATCAAATGGGCTGAAATCATTAACTTGTAGAAAAAAAAAATTATGGTATTTCGAGCTCCAATTGCTAGTGGTGGATACGTTTAAAATCGTAAAGAAATGTGTTTGTATTTGTGACTGCTACGGCGTCGGTATTGCAGATATCCCAGGCGAAGGGTGGGGTTAAAGTTGTTGCATTTCTGCTGTGAAAGATGGACAAGACTAATAAGAGCAAGTCACATGACACAAAGTGTTTTAACACAGTTGGAAGTTAAAAAATAAAGGGTGAAGATTGGGTGTAAGTCTTTAGACTTTAGTGTAAATGGATCCGTACTCAACGTTAAAATTAGAAGGATTTTTCTTGGGCCCCAATTAAATGGCCATGTAACTGTTCGAGCGCAAGCCCAATCTATTTGGGTTGAGATATAGAAGTCGACACTCCACATATACATGATTCAAGCCCTTAATATGGTTATCATTTTTACGAGGCCAGTGGGTGGGCTCTACTGGCTCTTAACATTTTCCATTAAAAAAAAAAAATGGTATTTGCACATAATTTTTGGAGACATAGACAGACACTTTGTGAGTTGAGTGAACTTCTTAATACTAATTTTTAACACGTATTTCTAGGTGCTTTTTTAACTTATGTATTATGAATTAGAGGTTGTTTTAATAAATGTAAAATTGAAGATGTATAAATCACAGGCCTCTTTGCATTTTGTTTCCTTTTCGCCTCTTTTACTTTCAGGGCTAGTGACACGCACTGATGCACACACACATTTGAGGACTACATTATTGACCAAAAAAGAGAGTTTGACTACATTGACACAAAAAGTAAAAAAGACGGTGAGTTATATAGTGCATTTGATTAGGAAAGGTTTTGATGACCATCTTAGCTAAATTAATGAATGGATGTCGACATATGGCATTGCATAACAGAAGTGGTCTCCACATATGGCATAACCTTCCTGAGTCGGTCTCTTAGTTTTGCATTCTAATGTATCAGGCGTATATCCACACCTCGTAATATTGTGTAGTTTTCCTCTTGTTGGGTCTTAGAGACCTCCCCAAAACCAAAATGAAAAAAAAAAAAGGAAAAAAGAAAAGAAGAATGGATGTCATTTGGACCAGCTCATAAACTGAGGTGTCTTAAATTTTTCTCATGATGTTTTACCCCTTTCAAAGTTAAATTTCAAAATGTGGTTGAGGCCTAACTCCGATGGTAGAATCATTGCCTTGTAAATAGTCATATTGAGAGGGTCTGTCTTTAATGCACCTCATTATAAGTAGTTCATCATGTACTTTTAAGATTAGTGATCAAGATTTGATGGTGTATCTATGCACCAATTAGTTATGATGTACTAAAGAATCCTCTCACTCTCTTCATTCTCTCACAGTCTGCCCCCTCACTCTCCCTCTTTCTACTCCTTCTCCTCTCGTCCACGCCACCACTGATGGGGCCATCGCGACCGGCCACCACTAGTTCTTGCCCACCTCTAGTGCCACCACCTAAATCTCAAGCACCTATACGGTGGTTGCCATTTCAGAAGCAGCCACCCAACAACAATAAGAGCAGCAGCAGCAACCACAAGCACGGAGGGCACTCCCTAGTTCCCATGATGTCACGATTGTGGTTGGTGGAGAGATGATGGCTAGTGTCGCAATCAGGCTATGCAAAGCGGCGAGCATTTCAGTCGTCGAGGTGCTCCATCATGGTCGCAAAGGTGCTCCTCGTGGAGGTTGGCAAATTGAGGTTGGGGGTAGATTCGTAATGCCGATGGAGATGAGCTTGTTGATGGTGGCAGTTGCTGATTGGGAGAGTTCACCGATTGGTGGTGGTGGATGACATCTGTGAAGCAGTGGAATAAGATAGGATAGAGGGAGAAGGCATGAGGTAGAAGATAGAGGGAGGATTAGATTAGACGATAAGTAATGGATGCACTGGTGCACTATAAAATCTTGTGTATTGGATTATCTTGTGCGTGATGCACCATTAATAAGGTGGTGCATTGTAGACAAATCCTGAGAACCATATTGAGATTGGATGCCCATCGCCATCGCCATCCCCTTCCCTTCCCCCAATATACCGCTACCTCAACTAACGAAAAAAAATAAATTTTAAAATGATCTCAAAGGGTTTAATTGTTAAATTAAGAAAAAAAAATTATATAAATTTTGAAAATTCAAAATCCCCAAGTCAAATTTATCTTGCCTTTCAAGCTTAACCTATCAATTTCTTTCCCAGCTCGCCGTTCATGGTGTTCTTGCACCGTTTTCTTTGTTGGGTTGTCAAAATCTTTAATGGGGTTTGAACATCATTCAACCATTGCTTGTGTAAATTCTCCTCCAATGTTTCATAATTCCAAGAATGAGGTTGAGTGGAACAAGATTGTCGAGTATGCTCTGTTTTCAATTGTAGTGCATTCTTTTCTTAATAGGATTCAAAAAGACTCTAGGCTTTGAAATAATATTTGCTCCTCATGATATGGTCTGGGCTTTGAAATAATATTTGCTCCTCATGATATGGCATTGTTGGGTTACCTTTTGACACTACTTGATAGGGTTGTGAGGATTCATATATTGCCTCCGAGGTTTACCTACATAGAACTCACTAATCTGTCGGTTAGAACTTTATTAAAGATGTGATGTTTGATGAAGATCTTGAAAGAAGACACTTCAATTTGGGAATTTTTAGTTTAATATTGAATTTTTAACAATATTATTATTATTCTTTTGTGGTTATAATCTATTGGATTTTTACTAATTTTGCAATTAAATCCTTTCATTCATTTTAAAATTTAACTTTTTTTTTGTGCAAATAAAAATTTAGGTTGAAGGGAAATCTCATTCTAGTCTATGATTAAGACATGTGCCTAGGCTCATTGAAAGCTTACCAAGGTACATACAGATCACCTACACCAATAAGAAAACCTAAGAATTGAATCTAAATTATGGCGATGTATGAATAGAAAGTTGATTAAATGAGTTAATCTCTTCATAAATGGGAGGTCAATCAAATGAGTTAATCTTCTCTTGACATTTTAAAATTTAACTTTGAAAGGGGCAATATGGCAAAAAAAAATTAAGACACCTCAACTTATGAGTTGGTCCAAATGGCATTCATTCATTACTCCATCTAAAATGGGCACCAAAGCCGTTCCTACTTCACAGGCATCATAGAACTCACCTAAGATGAGTGGAAAAAGGGGTCTACGCAACCATTTGATTGCAACACAACTAGCACACCATGTATGTACAGGGAATCTCTTAATTTATTTGCACCTTACATCATCAAAATAAGGAATGCTAACAAATAACTTGATGTATATATCTGGGAAATTAGTTCTAAAATCATAAATTCAGAATATCCCTGTCATCCATGAGAAACAGAGATGCCATCCATAAATCTGATAACACATATATACTTTCTGTGTAAATATTCAATTCTAAGAGCCAATCACTGATCCTGGCTGGTACTAAAAATTCCCAAAGTATATGAGCTTGGGACAAATTAAAATACGTCCCTTCATCATGCTTTTCTATGATAATTTTTTCGTGGAATTATTCTTACTACAACTGATATTTGGTAAAACAGACAGTGACACATGGCCATCAAGGACAGGATCCAAAGACTAAAAGGTCTCCAATCTCTTTGAAAAAGTTTACTTGTCATCCTAATTTGACTTGAAAGATACGTACACCTTAACGTAAGTCTTGACACAAGTTGATCATTTTCCTTGTCTTTCAACGCTCCCTAACCTACCTTGCTCCAATAAAGCAAAACACAACAATCTATTGGTCCTATAGCCTGGCGCCGCCCCTGAACCACCATAGGACAGTGTCTTTTTTCCTTAGATCTGAATGATCTGCGAAGATATTAGAGAAACGGAGTTTGTACATGACACTTAGAGATCTTTGTCAACATATAGTGATCTATGTATAAATAAGTGCAAATTTAAGTGTTGAAAGTGATATTAATTGATAATTGATATATATTATTCATAAGGCCAATATATGTCGATTCTATATTTATTTGAATTATGATCACTAAATGTCTATTGAATTGTCTAAATCACTATATTCAAATACCATTATTCAAGACATTATGCTAGTATTTTAACGCATGCATTACATGTGCTCACACGGAGCATAATGTTATGCAAGACCAATTTTCAGAATAGACAAACTGAGTATCGATTCAAATCTATAAGTCCTACAACTTAGATTCTGCATCCTCCATAACCCTGTTAATAATGTGTAAATTATTGATTTACAGTGTGCACCGATTAGTTATTGAAATAGGAATTACTTAAAAGATCTGAACATTACTATTTTGGAAATTAATTGGTATAGTTTGTTGAGTAATAATTTATACATCAGTAGTAGCAGATATAGAATATGTAAAATAAACCAACAAGTTATTGGTCCGAATAGAAGGAATTTAAGTTTCTTAAATATAAGATACTAGATTTAATTTCAAGGATTTATGTGTTTCAAAAAAAATACCATCATAAGAAGTTTCCACTTAAGTGTTTGATTGCATTACGAGAGAATAGTCTTCCATCTATTAGAGATAATAATTTAAGAAAAAAAAAAGTGTCGAATGCGAAACAATTCTCGTATAATTGGCATTCATGCATGCTGACATATAAGTATCACATTAACAATAGTACGGCCTAAACCATTTTGCAGTAAGGTAAATGTTAAAATTCATACCGACAAAACCAAGACTAAACAAACACACAATTAACAACACTAACAAAGTATTAGGTACGGGTGAAGACATGGAGCAAATAACATCAATATATTTTATCATAAATTATGTCTACTAAGAAGATACAAATTAAGTTCTTCTTAATAATTTTCTCTATACTTTTTTTTTTGTTCTCACTTTAATTATCTCTAATTATTGGTCATCTGATCTATTCATTTTATTATGACTTCTATTTCTTCTCCTATGACCAAATTACTTACTCTGGGATTCTTTTCCACACAAGACAAAGCAAACTGGTGCCGCGCGTAGAAATTAAGATAAAAGAAGGATTTGTAGCCTACTCCTTTGTTTAAAAAGATAATCTCACTCTTTTTATCTTTTTTTTTTTTTTAATTTTCTTAGTACAATAGATGGTGATGGGCCATGTTACTCATTCTCTTAGTCCGCATTAAAAAACGCACTCCACATAAGGGCTACTGATCAATTGAAGATGATAAATTAAAGGCAATCTGATGATGATCTGTATAGGACATTTGCCTTTTCGAGATTTAATCTTTTTTGTTTTTTTATGAATAACATTACTCTTTTATTTATGATCTGCCTCAAAATCTGTGATTTTATATTGTTCATCGACGACTCCAAATCTGCATGAGATACTGATCATGCTCTACTTTGTTAAAAGATAGGCTAGTGACCATGATTATTGTTATAATTAATCAAAATGGGAAAGAGACGAAGATTTTCACATATCAGTTAATGAGAATTGTATTCTGGGGCATGCAGTGCACCATCATATATATATAGTCAAAATTCACATGATTCCTTTTTCCCATCCTTCCTGTATTATTATGTATTGAAGTTTCTATTCAACCCTACTGAATCTTTCAATTTTTCTTGCAAGTTATTTTATAATCCTTTATCACATTTGAGTTTTGACATTTGGTTCAAAATGTCAGCCAACTCGTTGCTGTAATTTGAAGAGACACTTGATTTCTGGTCTGAACTAAATATAACTCTATTACTGAAGAATCAACAATATTTCTACTATTCAGATTTGATAAATACGGTTTCCTTAATTAATTCAGCCTAATATAGAAGCAAAATATATTGACATAGATAAAACATACGGAGGAAGTATATTTTTAAGATAAAACATTTATTTTTAATTTTTTTAAATATACTCCCTTCATTTTAAAATAATTATCCACTTTTGAAATTTTACTTTCCCACAAATAATTGTCCTTCTAGAAAATCTAGATAATATCATTTTTTTCAGTTATATCCCCATTAAATAGAGAAGAGAGAGCAAGTAGAAAGAGATAATTGAGAAAAAGAGGAGATTAAGTACGGATAAATTTATAAAATATATCTAAATTTCTCTAATATTGATTTAATTATTTCTTTAATTAACATACGTATTTAAAATTAAATAGTTATTTTCAAACGAAGATAATAAAAAATAGTATATTTATATTATCTAAATAAATTATACAAATTTTAAAACAAATATTACTTATCTATTTTTTTTATAAAAAATAGAGTAAATTACACTCCCCTCCTCTCTATTTTCAAAATATATATATTCTCCCATCAAAGATGCATTGCTACACTCTAATCCATTTTTATGTTTATTTTATCAAACTTCTATTATTTTATGTTGATTATCTTATTTGTTGACCAAATTACCCCTTGTTAATATTTGTTCATATTGAAATCTTTTTTACAAAATAAAAGATATGTTACTACAATAACAAAATGACATTGATGCACGCACATACAAACATATATTTTAAATTTTTACATTATTATATTAAGAGAACATATTATAAACAATAACAAAAATTTATGAAAATTATTTAAAAGAGTAAGAATTGTGTACTTTTTAATTTTTTTAAATATTTTTAGGCTATCAGTGATAATTATTCTCAGAATATAAATGTTAATAAAATAGTTTTTGTATCATTTTATTAAAATAAAAATAAAATGCCAATATTATATTAAATTATATATTTTTCAAATTTACTAGGACTAAATAATCTTAATAAATATATATTATAGTATTAACATATCAATTCTCAAGAATTTATAAAAAGTGAAATAATTTTAACAGTGTCAAATTGATGAATAATTAAAATAATAATAATAAATTTAAAGAAAATATTGAAATTAATTAATAAAATACCTTGTATAATAGATAGTTTAATAAAGTTACATACATATTTTAATTAATAAAATATTTTGAAGAGAAATATATCTTTTTAAAATAAAGAGAAGAGTTGCGCAATAACAATACATCTCGAAAATTCCCTTCAAAAAGAGAGAAGTGTAATTTATTCACCTTAAAAAAAAAAATGCACCCTACAATATAATCCCTAACCTTGTTTGGGGTTCTGCAGATAAAACTATGAATGTGAGAATTTTAAATTACTATACTGAATCTAGATCTACCATAGTAAATTAAAAGAAACAATACAGAACGCATCGACACGTATATCTCAGAGGTCATGCTCATATGGATATCACTGAAAGTATTCATGGACGGTAATGTGAGGTTGGCCAATAACATGAAGCCATGTGGAAAGATTACAATACATTTGTTTTCTGTGTTGTTATTTCTTGACCGGAGCTTTAGGTAACTGGTGATAGTTTATGATCCTCCCATAGCGGACGCAGCTCGGGATCTGAAACCTTCTCCACCGTCATGCCAACCTCGTCACCATCACCGTCACCGTCACCGTCACCGTCATCGTCGCCGCCATCCTCATCATCCACCACCTTCATTCCTCTGTGTTAACAATCAAAACCAAATCAAAATGTCTTCAACCTACTACCATCAAAACCATAATCAATCAAGCCAAGACATGAACCCAAATAAGACAAAATAGAATCCCAAATGGCCCATACATCAAACTAAAACATAGAAAACACAATGCAAAGAAAATCAGAATCACACTCCTGCAGCATACAAATGAAATCCTCATAAAGAAAAAGAAAATAAAAGCAGCAGCAACAACAACAACAATAATGAAGGAGGGCACCAAACAATCTTCAACATCACCACCATCCACTATCTCTATGCACACAACCGCAGATCTCTCTGTCTCAACACCATTGATCTTCCCTGCACTGCCTATTCCTTTACCATAACTCACCATGCAGTCGCTGCGTCAATGCCTACTTGTCTTCATGCTATTGCTGCACAGCCGTAACATCGTCACCACTCTTCGCCGCATCATCGTCTCCTGCTGCGACTCACTATCATTCATATATGTGGCCAACTGTTAGCATCACAGGTGTCGTTGTCGCACCCAGCCACAGCCACCACCGCGCTCTTCTGCAAGCTTCACGCTGCAGGTCATTGTCACGTTCCCCATTACCAGTCGTACCATGGATCGTCGCTCCACAGCGAAATCGCTACGCCGCCACCATCGTTGTGGGTGATTGGCACAGCCGCGATCCCGAACTTGAAAAAACCACCTTTGTAAAATCCCCCAAATCCCTAACCCTTTAGGCCTGTTGTACGGCGGTTCTTCGATATCAACAATGGAAACTCCAATCACTCGGAGCGGTGGTGGCGGGTAGTAGTATTTGTGACACAGTTTGGATTAGTTTTAATTAAAAAAATTCATCTATTTTAAATAATAAAATATATAATAATTTAGATTCAATTGATTTAATTTCAATTTTAAATTTGATTCAATTCAAACCAATTTTTTAAGATTTGGATTGGATCGATTTAATTGATTTTTTATAAAAAAATCTTAAATATAAAATATTATAAATAAAAAATAACTTAAAATAATAAAATAAATAAATAAAAATAAAAAAATGATTCATGTAATATATATATAAAATAATATTTAAATAAAAATATAAATTTAATAATAAAAAATTATATTATATAATATTATTTTTATTTGGATTGGATTGAATCGATTTTAAAAATTAAATTCGAAATTCGATCCGATCCAATCTAAATAATTTATGAAAAACAAGATTTAAATCAATTTAAATTTTTATATTTTTTTATTAATTTTTATTTGGATTGGATTGAATCAATTTTAAAAATTAAATCTAAAATTTGATCCGATCTAATCCAAATAATTTATGAAAAATAAGATTTAAATTAATTTAAATTTTTATATTTTTTATTAATTTTTATTTTAAATTAGACTGATTTAACGATTTTAATTAAATTTAAATACCTCACTGGTGGGTCCAATTCGGAGAGTGGTGCTCCACCGTGGGTAACCTACATGTCAAAGCAATAGCCAACAATCATCTCTCTCACATGGCTTTTTCTGGGAAGCCAAGTAACATAACCATCTAGGATATTAAACAATCTATCCACCGGAGTACGACCCCATATCTTAGATCACGAGTGCCATACAATCCTCGTGTTTGCATTTAGCACTGGTTGTTTATTATATTATTGATTGATTGGATGCCTATTTGGCTATTTCATAAACATCTATAAAAATTAAAAATACTGTGAAGCTAAACCTTGGAAAGCACATTGTTTATTGCTTAAGATAAGGTCACGGGTTATAACTTACGATCATCAAAGTTGGCAGTTTCTTTAATCTTTCTCCTTCTGCCGGGCCACCTGCAAGCTTTCTCTTAGAACTGTGTTATTTATATACTAATATTTTTATATTTTCTTTATTTTTGTTTTAAAAAAACAATTAAAGGTCAAAAAGAGCTTATCAAAATAATTTTTTATTATTAAAAATAATGTACTGAAAATTATATATAAAATAAAATTATTATTTTAATTTTGGCAGAAAAAGTTGCTGTTAAACGAGAAAATAAAAAATTATTTATCGTTAAAAATATTTAGTAAATTGTGATTATAATATAGATATAGTTATTTGTTTAATGTGAACGGGTAAGCCTTAATTAATGCATACTGTGTCATTCCTTCTAATCTGGTGGTCTCGGTTTTTGATTGCGAAGGCGGCATTTTCATTAATGGTTATAACTATGACTATATACTATATAGTTTACCGTATATATTTGATCCTCTTGAAAATCTTCTGTATGTTGAAAGTCTCGTCCGCTGAAGCACCCTTTTCCGGCACTAGTTAAAAAAGACAAAAGAAAAAAAGAAAGAGCAAAGAGATAATTTTTATTTTTACTTTTATTGTTTCCCTTTAATAGAATGAACAATTACAAATATTTATTAGTAACCCTATTTAGCCAGCATCACATTTGTGGCAATTCCTCGGCTTTTGAGTAAACATCATACCAAAAGTCCATGCCATCACACAAACTTGATGAACTAGCAATATGCACCCCTTCTTCACCAGTCACTAGGGTAGAGAACGAAAATTGGAAATTTAGGTCACCACCAATGTCCTGAAAATTTCTTGTCTCATAAGTATTATCAGATGACAAAACTTCAGACCAGAAATCCTCGTCCAATGCCAAATTCCCCTCATCATTCATCGATTCAACACTGAGATTATTCATTGACATGTCATGATTATTAGCAGTACTAGTGTTGAAGCTGCTGCTACTAGTGGCGAGGGTAGACATGTCACTGCTCGAACACTGTGGAGGGGACAGTGGCCTTTCCTCTGTGCCTTCAATTTTGATCACATGATGGTGATGAGTGTGTGGATTCACGGGTTCTTGTTCTTGTTTTCGGTCTAATTGGGTGGAATTTCTCGTGTCCAACGCATTTTGCTTTTGTTTGGGACTTGGTTTTCTGCCTTGGCTCTTCTTGTCTTGTGGCAGCCTTTTCTTCAGGTGGGTGTGCCACACATTTTTTATCTCGTTGTCTGTGCGACCCGGTAATCTCGCTGCAATAGCTGACCATCTGCATGATTAATTAAAAATTTTACGCACATTAGCACATGATCAACTTGATTCATGATTTTCAATATTTGATGAGAAATGTTGATGGGGCTCACTTTTTGTGAGATATCATATCGATTTACTACTCATCTACTATTTGATAGGGTGTTCAGTATGATGTCCTATAAAAGGTGAATCCCCCTATCATTTCTTATATTTGATTGGTTGAAGTAATTCATATTATTTTTGAATAAAATCTCAATTTTGAATTTTATGAATAGACAATTAGTGTTCACAAAATTTTACCTTTATAATGACATAACTGACTCGATTTAAATTAATTAGAATATAATAATCTCCTTACACTGGTGGTTTTTTTCTAGAAAAAAAGCTTGATGCATGGTTTGAATTAATTAGGAAAACTAGCTCAATTAACATCAATTGTTAGCACTGTTTATTTTTTTGTGTCAAGATTTAAGAGATAGTTGAACCCGGAAAATCTGTGGATTTCAACAGAACAATGATTTTTACTCATTAAAAAAAAAAAAGGGGTGAAAGTGAAATTTGATCCTAGAAAAGTTCGTATATAATTGATTGCAAAGGACAACAATATACCAGATAATTCAAGTGTCACCTTCAATAATCAATTAGCACCTTGACAGCAACGTTTATGGACAAACCAATGTGTCCGGCCTACATTGCACCGCTTGTAATTCTTTTAATAAACACGTGAAAAACTTGCAGCAAATGAAAGAATCTTTACTGCCAAACATATCGACTTGATATTGATTTTGTTTCCATTAAGAAAATGGAAGAAAGGACAAAGTGCTATATAGAAAAAAAGAAAAAAACAGAAAGAAGGTAATTAACTATATACGTTCTTGTTTTTTTAAAAAAATAAAGATATAAGAAACAGAGGCTGCTAAGAAAGACTTTGTTTTGCACTGGCATACTTCAAAGAGCTCAAGTTGATGAATATGGATGTGTATGTTATCATTCATTAATTAATATCATGCAAGATCCAACAGAATAGCCGAACATGACCCAATGCAGAAATCAAAATACAAACATGCACTTTGGATTCTGGAGCCCTGGAACCTTGTTTCATTAATTAAGCCCGCTTTATGCTCTCACAAAACTTGAATCTAAAATTTACAAAATAAGTGCCAATTATTTGAACAAATTATTTAGAGTAAGAAAACTTATTTAAAGTTAGAAAGTGAAGAAATTTTTAGATCATTTAGTAAAGTATAACTAAATGTATTTTATTTATTTAAAGGTGAATATATATATATATATATATATATATATATATATATATATATATATATATATATATATATATATATATATCACTTAATCAAAGGAGCCTTATATACGTAGTGATTTTTGTGGCTCAAAAAGTACTGAAGAAACCAAAAACACATGAAAAAGAAGAAGAGCAAGAAGAAAAAAGAGAAGAAGAAAGTATATATAAACTAGCTAACTAGTTTACCTATTTCCCAGCATTTCATGCAACTTGATTATTGTGTCCTCTTCTTCGGTGGTAAAGTTGCCACGTTTGATATCCGGCCTCAAATAATTTATCCACCGGAGTCTGCAACTCTTTCCACACCTCAACAGCCCTATTGATTAAAGTAAGAAAAGGAATTTTAAAAAGGGCTAAAATTTAATTGAATTCATTCCCTTGTTAATTTCTTCAATTTAATTTATACTAATGGACTATAATTGGGCTAATTATATATAATTACCAGCTTGCTTGGGAAGGGCACGCCAATTGTTGTGGCCATATGTGTTGATATAATTGATGAGGATGAGATCTTCTTCTGGGGTCCATGGACCTTTCTTCAACCCCATTTTCTCGCAGCATGGAGCTCTTCCCATTTTTGCTGTGATTACTTTAATTCCTGAAGGCTGAAGGCCGAAGCTGCCAAGGCCAAAGTAATCTAGTTTTGGCTGTTTCAAGGGTCGAACTGAAGGGCCACGACTCTGTCCTATTTATATAAGAAAGCGCCAAACCGAAGGTTAAAGTTGAAACCTCGAAGCTCACACGAGGTATATATGCTTGATTAGCGGAAACTTTCTTTTTTTTTTTTTTGGTACATATGAAAAATGTTTTTTAAATTTATATTGTATTGACGTTGACGTTGTATATAAATATCGTATACCAAGTGTGAGTATATATATATATATAATATGGTATTAGATTTTGATATTTAAATAACATAACTCATTCATTAAAGTAACATAAATAAATAAATAAATAGAAAAGAATCTAATCAAAATTTATTAAGATCAAAGAAGTTATATATTAAAGTGTTAAGTGTTAACCCATTCATTTATAACAAATTAATATTCAAATAACAATGTAAATCATTTTTAACAAAAAAAAAATCTCACTAATAATTTTTTCGTACTTATTATATACCAGCAAGTATACTCAAAATTAGGTCATACATTTGTTCAAACAATAAAACCACATCATTCGTCCTACATTTTTTTATTAAATAATGTTATTTATATAAGTATATATTAATTATAATAGTTTTATTTTAATTTTTAAGAATTTATATTATGAATATATTTTCAAAATAAATGATTCCACTCATATATTATGATGACTTTGCCTCAATTTTCAAATATTTCTATTGATGAATTACCTATAAATATTCCTGTACGTATTCACTAAATTCATAGAGATACCTTAACCCTACATTGAAAAGAGTTTTACCCTCGACCTAAAATTTTGTTTATAAAAAAAAAAAAAAGATAAATAAGAACTATGCATTTCTATCATTGTAGGAAGTCTCTGATTCTGCCAACTTGTGTGTATGCGTGGCTCTCGCTCTTTCTCCTATCAGTGGGGCACAATTGTTGATTGGTTGGTTGCCCAGTCAAATAAATCGTCGGGATTTGCCTGATATTGCCCGTCAAATCAACAGCGTGATATCTCAAATGCATGCACACTTGAGTAGTTAGACGGGGCATATTTACATTGTTTTTTTAAAAGGTACTACATATATTTCCTCTTAAAAAGATGTATTATGGGATAAAAAATTTATATATAATTGTGATATCTAAAGGTGGCACCAACATATTTGATTTATCTTTTGAAACTACAAAATTAAGAAAAAAATTACTCTGGACAAGGTTTTTCCTTAAACCAAGATTTGGAGCTTTCTGATATCTATACCGAACATGCTACATATTTAGAATATTTATTTTGTCCTGAATTATAGGCATTAGGCATGATAAGTATTCTCACATTGAGACCATGTCAATCCTTTATTAGTATTCAATACACACCGTCTAAACTATAACAAACATTTTCACCGCTATAATCTTTGATATCATGATGGTAACTTTTTTATCTCATAGTACAATTTTTTAGGAGATAATACGATATTCTCTTCAAATAAAAAATTACCGAAGTGACGATCATACATAATGTTAAACATATCACTTTCATTAATTATATTTATATAATTTATTAAATTATTTATTTGTTTTTAATTAATTGTGAAACTTTTTTGTTTTTTTACAAAAACAAAAGAAAGGGAATGAGAATCTGATATGGAGCACCCAATACTCAATGAGATATTGAGGAAGCAACCATTAAGATGTGAATTCAATTGCAATTAATTGTGAAACTTTGTGATGTAAAATGATATTAAATATACTTGCAGGCTTTTTTTTTTTTAAAAAAATTTAATATGTATAAATTTTTAAGAATATCAGATGAAAGTAGTTTAAGTTTTTTTTCTTATAAATATCTAAATTATTTTAATATTTACATAATGAAAGTTATATTACGATAATTCTAAAAAGAAATTTGCTATGTTATTATATCATTTTATATTAAACATAATTTATTAGTGAAAATAATATATGCGAATTAAAAAGATTTGAAATTTAATTTAGAATATATTCTTATGATATTTATCGGGAATTCAATAATAATAAGAATAATAAATCAATGTGTTTTCTCACCCGTTTATGTCTTTGATTAAAACTAAACTGAAGTATATTCATAATATTTATTTAAAATTTTTTAAATAGGGATTCAATTTAACCTCATTTTCATAATATATAAAAAACTGAATTTTTTAACCTAACCACAGTTTATTTATATTTTATATAAAATAAACATTTCGATGTGCACAATTAGTTTAAGATGAAGTAAATTTAGAAATAAAAATTATAAATAATAAATTATTGTTAAAAAAATTATTTTAAAGAAAATTTGTATAAATCCATTTCATATACATCTTATTATTTATAGCGTAAAAAATGGTTGTATATAATAAGCTAAAGAATAATTATAAAATTATAAAAATAAAAATATTTATAAATTTTAAATATATTTTTAATCTCTCCAGTTCAAACATATATATATATATATATAATCTCTCAAAATATAATATTTTTCAATTTTATCCCCACTATTTTTTTTTTTCAAAGATTTCAGCCTCCCATTTTTTAATTGTCACCATAATTTGTCCTTGACGTTAACTTGCTTCTGCATGCAATCCTCATCATTATGGTCGTGTGTCTTCATCTTCCCTTGCTACGTTGTTATTGCAATACCCTTCCAAGTAGAATACTATACTTAAATAACAGCACCACATTCAGAAGTTATTACTGTTACCTGAACGGACCTTGTCTGATAGCAACCTCTGGTTGTCCCCAATATTTCTTGAACTATTTGAAGATAATACTAAAATATAGTGAGAATTATAAATTCTCAGTATGATTCAATTAACGATCACATACTGTGTCATCATTATTATCTTTAGCTGCTTCGGTTTATTATGTAAAAGGTGAACATGTTAATAGACTTTTCAGTTTTATAGTTCGAAAATATCTTATCCGAAGTAGAGTTCATTTTATTCATACACTTGTTAATCAAAGGAAGAATCTAAACATAAATGTAGCAAAATAATTAATGTCTGCATATAGATACAATTAGTTTCTTAATAAGTGGGGAAAAGAATTGAAGCATAAGCATAGCAGATCAAAGAATAACTAAATAATATGCATTTATAAGTGCAACAATACATTTGATGCAAGTGATTATTTCTCCTGTTAACTTTCTTTACTTTCGTTACTTGGCACATTTAGGCATTACGTATCGTCGTCCCTAGGGTGCTTATTGGGGTTTACACTTGAGCGTTATGTATTGCCGTCCTCAAGTGCATCTTTTACTTGTATCTTGCTTTTTTTTAATCTTTACTACCTTTGGGTAGCCTGATCTAGCAATGAGTTTAACTCGTGATTGTCGTCACACAGTACTATCCCATAAGGGGACCCATATGTCTCTAAGTCGGAGGAACTCAATTGACCAAATGCCTCAAATATAGAGGAACTCAAAAGTTTTAGCTGCCTTCACAAGGAGGGATCCAATGTGCAATTGCCTCCAAGTGAAGGGATCTTATATATTTTTTCTTTATTCAGATGCAAATATATATGCTCTCATAAGAATAATTCATGATCATATCCTCATAACATATTCATAATTGTATAGTTGTTTATATCATAAATTTCTCGTAAAATCAACACTCATAATTTCATAGACTTTTGTCGAAAATTGGGTAGCATAACGGATCGAGTCCGCTTCCCCGCGAATAGTGCATGTACTTAGACAATCAATTTTATAGAAAGACCACAACATTTCATTCATAATTCAACATCAAACTCATGGAAATATTACTTGTATTTGAAGTATAGCTGCTGTCTTAGCACCTTCACTCTACTCGATTTTTGTAAGATAAGCCATAATTTCTATTTAACTCATTTAGACCTAAATCTTGGATATGTTGGGGTGTTGTATGTCTATTTTCTAATCTCTTTTTCCCATATAATTTTGATAAATATAGCTTAAGTTATTAGGGTTCTATCTTGGCTTGCCCTGGAGTTGGCTAGAATTACATATTTAAAGTAAAAATTCATTAAAAATTGAAAACTAGTTGAAATTATACAAAATTTGTATCATATTAAAGCTAATAGGACAAGATTTCATTTTCAGAAGTCCCATTTCATTTTCTTGAGTAGAGCTCGAGTTATAAGATCCAAAATTTGACCCCTCTGGACTGCCTGTTTTAGCCTGGTTTGGACTTAAGGAAATTTCAAGGAATAACTGGGAATAATTGGGACCGAATTTAGTTCTGAAATTTTTATAGAATGTTAATATTTTCTAACAAAATTAGTTACACTCAATTTGAAGGAGTATAGGGCGAGATATATTCCTTGAAATCTAGTCTGCTTAGAATTAGGGTCAAAATTCTAGGGTAAATTTAAAAAATTCATATCTTTCTCAATACTAATCCAATGACCTTATAATTTATATGGTTGGAAAGCCCTAGAGTCTAGTTTCATAGAAAAATAGTTTCATTAAATTTAAACAGTTATAGGTGGAGTCGTACATTCCACCGTATAGATTGTCGTAGGGTTTCTTGGTTAACCTCAATTTAGTTGCTTCCATTCTTGACCCTTTCACTAATTAACCAATCAAAACTCAATAAAAACCCAATAATCCAGCCATGGACAATCACATAAACCTAATATCAAGTACATGAATACAAATAAGTTACCAATAGCCACCAACTCACAAGAAATGAGTTAAAGAAGTTGAATCCTATCTCTAATTGATGCAAAATTAGCTAGACTTGAGCTCTTGATATAGGAAGTGAGTGGAGCTTGGAGATTTGGGAATGAGGAAGTGAGGAAGAAGAAGAAGAAGGGAGAGAAGTTAGCATGAAAGAGAAGCACGAAAATGAGGGGAGTTGGAGGGGATTTGGTATTTTAAAACTTGAGGAATGACTTGTGATTGATGGAGAGGTGTGTAGTGCATAGAAGACCAAATCTCTCCTTTCCATGGGTATCATATGGCACCATCTATATAGGGGAAGAGTGGCAAAGTTTCAACCACTCATGTTAGGATTTTTAATGTGGAATTCTACTGATTCGGTTTTGACAGTTTAAAATACCGAATCTTTACCAATTTTCCTCAAATCGGTAAAACATTACCAAATAAATTTGTGAAATTTTCTATATCTCTATTCTAATCTTCTCAAGTCTAATCTCTTTAATTAATACTTAATTAATTCCTAATCAATATTTAATTAACTTCTAATTAATTCTATACAGTCAATAAAGTTAGATAAATAGATTAACATCATAATGTAAACGTATTGTAATTTCGGACGTTGTACTGAATAATTTTTCATAATCTTTTACATAACAATCTAAATTTCCTTTAGGTCTAGTATTTGTAATCCATCCTTAATTACTCTTATTTTTCTAATAAATTGATTAACAACGCAAATCAATTGCACTGTTTTTTTGGAATTGTTATATTTTTGCTTTTTCGTAAATTCTTTAAAAATTTCTGTTTGATTTCTGTAACTAGTGGCATTTTCGTAATATTGGGCAAGTCTAGGGCCATCCTATGTTATTTCACATATGGATGCCTCCATGGCTCAATCAGCCGAGGTTTACGTTTCTACGTTTTCGCTATGTAATTCTGCTTCGTTTAAAACTTTATTCTACTAATCCTAATGATATACGGACTTAAATGTCATTTTTTAAAAAATTCAGGGGTAATGTTGTAAATAATAAATATTTGCTCAAGGACATTTTTATCATTTTCTATTACATTATATGGGGATGTTACAACTATTTTATTGAAGTAAGTTAACATCAAGAACTAATTGTGATAACATTTAAAAAAATGAGAGTAAAATTGTATGAAAAGTTTTTGAGGGACTACAATGTGAAATGTTATATTTTGAGGTACTAAAAATATGTTTAAATTTATTTAATTATAATTAAATAATTATAAAAATAAAAAGTATGATCTGATATTTTTATTGAATAAAATAAGTAATTTAAAGAGAAAATTCTTTGAAATCATTTATTAATAACAACTCACTATTGAACATGTGATTTGTTTTATTATAAAATTAAATTTTTTAAAGTGAGCATGGAGCAACTTCGAGAAAAATTATTCCTTTTCTATCTATATCCTTTTTCTGTATCCTAATAAAATAATTAATTTTTTTAAAAAAGTTACCTAGAATCATTATATATAATAACTAATCATCATATATAATGTATAACTCTTTTACATTATCATCCAATTATATACTTCTATTTATAAAATTTATAATATGGCAAATGATTTAGTTAAACACTTTTACTAAGTGATAATACATAATCAAATATCCATATAATTTTTTTTATACTGATAATGCATTAAAATTAAATTTATAACTAATAACTAAAAGTGTAATGTGTTTAATTTATAAAGTACTCTTAATTTTAAGTGACGTATGAACTTCCTTTCCCTTCAAATATCTTTAGTATCATAATAAAGTAATTTTAAAGAATGAATTTCATATAAGCATTTCGAATAATAACTCATTATTGAAAATAAAACTTGTTTCCATACTTTTAGTTTTTAAGTAATGATTAAACAATTCAAAGCAACATATTGCATTTCTAACTCCGTCCCATTATTTTAATCTCCACAAAACTTAGGATGCGTTTATTTCAGCTTTTTTTTTAACAAAAGATGATTTTTGAACTACTAAAAAAATAATTTTTTTAGTTAAAAAAATCACTTTTTTGGTTGAAAAAAGTTGAAATAAACGTATCTTTATTTCATTTATGTGATTGTTCGTTAGCCTTCTAACAAATTGATAGCATGTTAATATGTATTTTTTATTTTTTTTGTTTTTTTTTTTAGATATTGAACTAAAATTGTCATTCAAATATCATTTTTTTTTATCAATTTGCTTCTTTTGTTAATTTAATATTATAGAATTGTGTTTATATATTATAGTATTAATTTTTTAAATAATTATTGTTAAATAAATGTAATAAAAAAGGGATATATATAATGATATATTAATATATATTCATTCAATGAGTGTAAAAATCTAGTGGGTGGAGTATGAAGGAAGTTGAATAAAGTAAGGAGTAAGGAGTTAGTGGGTTTATGCTATTAAGATAGCAGGAGAGATGTAATAGGGAGTTCTGTAATACTTTCTTTATTATTATTTATTTTTAATTCTTTGATTTTTCTTTACAAAGTTTCCTTTTTTAGTAAGTTTTTGAAATGAGAAAGAGAGAGAATTTATTGAAAGCAGCTTAGTGGCATAACTTTTTTTATAATGCTTTTGAAATATTATAATAGTAGATAGTAGATAAATGAATAAATGATTAATAATAAATAATTCTTAATTAACTAAAATTAATATATCAATTAATAAAATTTATATGCGTGAAAAGATGTTTACATTTATACCTTATCTAGGATTTGGACTTTCATAGGCTTTCTTGGGGTACAACTCATTTATCATTACCCCAAACCTCTGCTATTCTTTTAGCTAGTGCTATAAATCAGTAGTTAAGTATAGATTAGGATGTCAAACACTTCTATTTCTTTGACTTTTAAAGCTTTTATTTCATTGTACTAATTTCAGTAAATTAAAATAGTATAAGAAGAGTGTCTTCTATTGAGTGACTTCTTTAAGGATTTCTCGTTAGCGTATTGCCCTCGGTATAAAATTCTTACTTTATAAACCTAAAGAATTATAAAATATGTGATGATTCTGTTATATGATGTTATGACTTTTTATTTTCTTCTTGTATCCCTCACCATATGTGTGTGTGTATATATATATATATATATATATATATATATATAAGGAGCATATCACATGAGAGAAGCAGTTTATTATGAGAGTGAGAGGAGCAAATCTGGGCCTTAGGTGATTTTATGTTTTAATTTTGACCATTTACGTAAGAATCAATAGTCAAAATTTGCTCATCTTACTCTCATAATAAGTCATTCCTCTCATGTGATACGCTCTCTATATAAATAATTAAAGTCTATTTTTCTCAAAGAAAAAAGTAGTGTTTTTATTAGTAATTGGGTAATAACTTGAAAAGAAAACAATTATAAGTGCCACTCATAGACTATTGATCAAGCTTAATGAAAATTATAAGAAATAAATTATATGTTGTCATTCAAGTCCATAATTAAGGAGATCATTTTTGAGTGAGAGAGTCGTTACACAACCCTACAGATGGAGCAATTAGTTAGATATTAGCATTAGTAGAAGTTAGTTATGTTAATATGGTTAGTTACTTAGTTAGTTAGAGATGGTTATTGGCATTAGTAGAAATTAGTTATGTTAATATGGTTAGTTAGTTATTTAACCGCCTATAAATAGATAGAGATATGTTGTGCAAACTAGTGTGAGTCTCGTGTATGTAAAATAGGAGTTGCTTGTATAGAGATATCAATTGTGATTCTTCATTCTTCAAATTAGTTGATTCAATTCTCACACTGAGGCTTCAATTCATTGTTCTCTCTCGGTTGGTACCATTTGAGATGGTCAGACCTCTTTCAAGGAGGAGCTTTGCTGCGCGCTCATCATTCTTTTCTTTGTTGCGGAATTAATCAGGTTCTTGCTTTCAGTTTGTGGTTCTCTTCGATCATAGTAGACCAATTCTTGTTATCAATGAAAAATTGGCTTTGTGATGGATTCTTGGTGTCTTGTGAATGTCCTTGGTGTTTTTCTTTCGAATTTGATCATTCCTTGCACATTGATTATTGGTGCGTTGAATTTCCATGGCTAATCAGAAGCAAAACCCTACTTCAGACCTTCCACTCCTTATTACTTGTATTGAATGAAGCTCTTGGTGTGCCTTTGGTTTCTACAGTTTTGATAGTTCAGAACTACCATTCTTGGGCAAGGGTTATGAAGATGACCTTAAGGGGGTGTTTGGTAGGAGGTTTAAATTTTCATTTCTAGAAAATAGAATTTTTGGAAATGCTATCCTCGAAAATAACTTTCACAGACATGTGTTTTTTAGAACATTTGATAAATGGATTGAATTTCTAAAAATATTTTGCACATTTCGAAAAAATACCCTTGGTGGAGGGCAAAGGTTCGACGGCAGTTCGGCAGCAGTGGAGGGGAACCAGTAGTAGGTGGTAGTGGATGATAATAAGGGTAATTTAGTCTTTTCACAAGAAAAATATTCACATTCCATGAAAATATTGTAATCCCATATATAAAACAGGAATGTTTTGATGGGAATGTCGACCAAAAATCAATTCCGGAAATATAATATTCTCAAAAATATTTTTACAAATCTTTTATCAAATAGGGGAATATTTTACATTCCCAGAAATATGAAAACATTCCCACCTATCAAACACCTCCAAAGAAAATAATAAGTCGCATTCTGTTGATGATAGGGTATCATGAAGTTGAATCCGGAAGATCCTTTGTTCTTTGCTCAGGAAAGGCGTAATTGTTTGGTAGTTTCTTGGATTACACATTCTTAGTCTAGAAATTATACAAAGTATGTTACGGATGGAAGTTGCTTTTGATCTTTGGAATGAATTGAGATCAAAGAAATACTGTCAAGGAGATATGTATCAAATTGCAGAACGTTAAGAAGAGTTGTTTGCATTTAAACAAGGAGATGCTGTTATTACTTCCTATTTTACTCATTTAAAAGTCTATTTGGGAAGAACTAGACAATCTTAGGTCTATACCTTCTTGTCCATGAGTGCCTCTCCTTGTACCTGCGAGTCAGGTGTTAGAATTTTTTGAGTTTGGATCTCTATTGATTGGTGGATTTTTGTTTTATAAAATGGGTTAAATGTTTTAGTCTGATGTTTTCTTAGAAACTCATGAAGTTAATATATGATCCACTATGGGTTTGGAAGTCACTATGTGTTATTGGGCATGAGTATAATAGTAAGTAAGGAGTGGGTTCTCTTGTACCTAACGTATAGATGTGTGTACGCTTCTGCGGTTGAATTCATACGGTAAATATGAATTTGCGAGCTATGTGAATAATCTCAATTAATATTGTTCCTTTTATTCGTATTCCAAATCCCTAGTATTTGATCCGTTAAAATTTTACATTAGGAACTATTAAAACATATAAACAACATGATTATGTGATCAAATTCTTGAGAGATTTGAATGAACAATATAGTGGCGTGAGATCCCAAATAATGTTGTGGATTCCATACCAGAAATCAATAAAATAAAATCATTTGCTAATCACTGAACAAGAGAGACATATGCATCTTGATATTAGTGAGCCAAGAAGATTGGCACATACAGCAGACATTGGAAATGCTTTTGTCACAAGAAGTAGGTCAAGAGGAAGCAGGTCAAGAGGTAGAGGTATGAGAAGTCAATTTAGTGGTTCGACTGGGAGAAATCCTAGTGGCAGAGGTTTAGGAAATGTTCGTTCATTTTTTTAGTTGTTGTTTTGTTTTTTTGGCGGGGGGGATGGACATCTTGTTGATTCATTTTACAAGAAGCACAGTTACTTACTCAATCTCAAGCCAAGGACTGTTAATTGTGCCTTAACTAATTTTACAGTAACAAGTGATTTTGATGATGCTCACAATGAAGTTTCTCAAAAGGAAATATGTAACGATTCAACCTTTTTTACTCTAGAACAAAGGAAAGCATTGCTTGCTTTGCTTCATTTGAAAGATTTGTAAGCAATAATCTATTTATGCATGAATAGATTATCATGAATACATTAATTCCAAGATCTAGAACTTTATACTTTTAACATAGTTTAGATAAGAATGCATATCATTCTCCATAGAACTTGAATGAAGTGATTGATCCTTAGACAAACAGAATATGGAGATAATGATTTCTCTCTCTTAACCTCTTTTTTAATGGCATAATAGTGATGGAGACAATGGGCTCTTATTGATGGATGAGAGAGGACCACATCCTTGGTTTATATACACAATGAAAAGATGCTTCCATTAGGTACCTCCAATAGTCATGCCTTTAGATTCCAATAGTCATGTCTTTATGCCTCTACATTTTAATAAATATGACCATTTATAATGATGACTCTTTAATATGACTATTCATAAGGATGCCTCTTCAATAAGCCAATAAATAAATTTAACATTTATATAATAATTATTAAACTATTATATGGGACACAAATCTTACATTCTCCCACTTGTCCCATATAACAATCCTTTATAGTTAAATAAGATACATAATGTGCAAATTAACATCATGTTAAATCCTCATTATATTGGCTAGAATATAATATCATGACTAAGTGAAAAAATTAATGCGAGTCATGACGGTTTTATGTCACTATTTTCTCGACACAGTCCCTTCCATGTACTACAACACTAACCTTCTTACTTAACATGACCCATAATGAAGAGTATGGTCCAACTTTAATGTCTTTATTAAAATACCATTATTCCTATTGTCATTATTTTAATCCAATAATGTATACTCATTAGAAACAGGAAATAAATATCAAAAATAAACTTTATTATTGAGCTCAAAGTGTCAAATAAATCAAAATAATCATAATACAATATCATCAATGACGTCCAATAATGCCCATTCTCTCAACATGCTCATAAAATATCTTGAGCAGTAGTCCTTTTGTTAATGGATCTGCAACCATAAGGTTTGTGCTAATATGTTCTATTGACACTGTTTGTTTCTGAACTTCTTCCTTAACAACAAAGTATTTGATCTCCATATACTTAGCACCCTTAGAATACTTGTCATTTTTAGAGAAAAAAATTGTTGCGGAATTGTCATAATAAATTTTCAGTGGCCTGGCTATATTATCGACAACCCCAAGTCTTGAAATAAAGTTCTATAGCCATAATCCCTGAATAGTGGCCTCAAAGCATGCCACGAACTCAGCCTCCATTGTGGATGCAGCAATGACAGACTGCTTTGTACTTTTCCATGAAATTGTCCCTTCTGGTTAAAAGGAATAAATAACCAAATGTGGATTTCCTTGAGTCAACATATCTAGCAAAATCTGAATCTGAATACCCAATTATCTCTAGATTATCAGACTTGCTATAAATGAGCATGTAGTCTTTTGTTCCTTACAAATATCTGAGAACTTTCTTTGCAGTCTTCCAATGATCAATCCAGGATTACTTTGATACTTGCCTAGCATATTGATAGCAAAACTTATGTCTGTCCTGGTACAAGTTTGTAAATACATTAAGCTCCCAACAATAGATGCATAAGGAATATTTTTTATTTGTTCTTGTTCCAATTCATTCTTTGGACATTGCATAAGACTAAATTTGTCCCCTTTCTGAATTGAAACTATTCCTGCTAAACATTTGTCGATCTTAAATCTTTCTAGAACTTTATTAATATATGCTTTCTGAGACAACTCTAACAATCCTTGTGACGTATCACGAAATATTTCTATTCCAATCATATAGGCTGCCTCTCCTAGATCTTTTATTTCAAAGTTTCTAGAGAGAAATTTCTTGGTTTCATGTAATAAACCAAGGTCATTAGTAGCAAGCAAAATATCATCAACATATAAGACTAGAATAATAAACTTGCTCCTACTGATCTTCATATATATACACTGATCAATGGCATTTTCCTTAAGACCAAAAGATGTTATGGTATCATTGAACTTAAGATACCATTGACGGGAAGCTTGTTTAAGTCCATATATTGATCTTTTAAGTTTACACACCATGTGTTCCTTGCCTTTAACTGAAAAGCCTTAAGGCTGATCCATATAAACTTCTTCTTCTAAATTTCCATTAAGAAAGGCAGTTTTAACATCCATTTGATATAACCCTAAATCATAATGAGCCACTAAACCCACAATGATTCTAAGTGAGTATTTTTTAAACACTGGTGAAAATGTCTTTTTATAATCAATGCCATCCTTTTGAGTGAAATCTTTTACAACAAGTCTAGCCTTATATCTTTCGACATTGTCATTTGAGTCTTGTTTTGTTTTAAAAACCCATTTACACCTAACTTTTTTGCAACCTTTAGGCAATTCTACAAGATCTCAAACTTGGTTATCATCTATAGATTTCAACTCATCTTTCATTGCATTAATCCACTTATCAGAATCATCATATTTAATGGCTTGAGAAAATGAAACTGGATCATCATTTGTTCCTAAATCAACTTCTAACTCTTGTAAATAAATCACATAATCATTAGGGATGACTGATTTTCTTTCCCTTTGAGATCTTCTTAATTGTGGCTCATTTACCATAGGGTCATTATTGACATCTTCATAATGGAGTGTTTGCTCATTAATATGTTGTTCTTGGCCATTATTATGTCGTGCAATTACTACAAGAACAACAACTTTAGAAGTCATGGGCAAAGGAATCTCAGCCCTGGCATGCAATTCTTCACTCCCACTAGTTTCACCATTTTTAATGAATCTAGCATTTCCAACTTCAACAACTCTTATACTATGATTAGGACAATAAAATCTATACAACTTTTTCGGATACCCAATGAAAAAACCACTGGTTGTTCTAAAGTCCAATTTTGTTTCATGTGGATTGTGAATTCTTACTTCAGCTGGGCAACCCCAAATATATAAGTGTTTTAAACTAGGTTTCCTTCCAGTCGATAATTCAAAACGAGTTTTTGGAACTACCTTATTAGGAACCCTGTTTAACAAATACATAGCAGTTTTCAAAGCATACATCCACAAAGAAATAGGTAAAGAAGAATTACTTAACATACTCCTAACCATTTCCATTAAAGTACGATTACGTCTTTCTGCCACACCATTTTGTTCTGGTGTACATGGTATTGTGTATTGAGCACAAATGCCATGCTTTTCAAGGAATTTAGCAAATAGACCAGGATTTTGTCCTGACTCATTATACTTTCCATAATATTCACCACCTCTATCTGACCTAATGATTTTCACCTTCCTTTCTAGTTGTCTTTCAACCTCATTAATGTATACCTTAAGGGCATTCATAGATTGAGATTTCTCATGTAATAAATAAACATGACCAAAATGTGGAAAATCATCAATAAAGGTGATAAAATATTTTTCTCCGCCAAAAGATGGAACATCAAAAGGATCATATATATCAGTGTGTATAATTTCAAGAAACTGAGTACTTCTTGTGGCTCCTTTCTTAATGTGTCTTGTTTGTTTTCCTTTAATACAATCAATGCACATCCCAAGATCAGTAAAATCCAAATTTGGAAAGATTTCATTCGTTACTAATCTTTGCATTCTTTCTTTGGATGTATGACCCGAGCATTTATGCCACAAATAAGCAGAATGTTCATCAACTAAACCACATTTAGTGCCAATATTATGATGCAGGGTTATTAAGGTCTACGTAAAATAATCATCAAGTTTAAACTTGTAAACACCATCACAAAAGATTCCAAAACCAGTAATATTATTATTCTTCAATAAAGTAAAAGATCCATAAGCAAACCTAAAAGAGAATCCTGCTTTATCTAGTTTTGGTAAAGAAACTAACTACAAGAAAATTTAGGCACATAAAGGGTTTAAACAGATCCAAATAATGTCCAGTATTTAATGACAAACAATAAGTGTTAATTCCTTCAACTGGAGCCTTGGTTATGTCTCCCATGTATACAAATTTCTCACTTGGCTTTATGGTTTGGATCGAAAGGAATCCCTGCATTGTCTTGGAAATATGAGTTGTGGAACCAGAATCAATCCATTAAGTATTATAAAGAACTTCAGTAAAGTTTGATTCGAAACATACAAAAGTGCTAGGCTTACCTTTCTTTTCGAATCATGCTTTACATTTTGGACAATCTTTCTGATAGTGTCCTATTTTATGGAAAAAATGACACTTATCTTTGTTATATTCCTTCTTGTAGACTTGAGAAGATTCATTCAGGTTATGTAAACCTTTCTTCTTGCCTTTCCCTGGTTTCCTCTTAGAACTACTTCCAGCTTCTTCATGCCTTACAAGATGAACTGAATGAGACTGTTGACTCTTTAATCTTGCCTCTTCTTGAACAAGCATACTGGTCAATTCATTAACACTCCATTTATCCTTAATAGTGTTGTAGTTCATTTGAAATGGCCCATATTATTCCGGAGGCAAGGAATTGAGTATGAATTGCACCAAAAAGTACTAATCCACGGACATCCCTAATGACTTTAATTTTGCTACAATGTTTGTTATCTCAAGAACATGAGCATGCATGGTACATGAACCATCAAATTTCATGGTTGTCAGTTGACTCATTAATATACCAGCAAGTGACTTGTCAGTAGTTTGTGAACGTTCTTTCACAAATTTCATAAATTCCTTAGCACTCTCCATTTTCGAAAGGGTAGACTTAATGTTGTTTGTAACTGTCATTCGCATGAATATCAGACTTAATCTGTTCGACGTTACCCATTTCTTATATAATGACTTTTGTTCAACACTGCTTTCATCTATAATAGCAGTAGGTTTCTCTTCTTGAAGAGCTAAATCAAGATCCAAAACACTAAGTGAAATTGGACTTGATCCCACCAATCAGAAAAATTCATTCCATTGAACAAAGGAATAGATGAAGCATGTGAATGAAGTGAAGGAATAGGTATTGCAAATTAGAATCAATCTTAACTTAATGCTTTGAGACGTAAAGTTTGTCACATAAAATCAGATTCAAATAATGGAGATAATCATTAAAAACATATCAAAGTTCACCTTTGGGTGATCCTAAGACATGCAAACATAATGATGCTAATATAATACATTAATCTAGTGATTGAGATATGCTAATTGGGATAATTTGCTATCTTTGGATATGCAGATTAAAACTACTAGACATATCAATTACTAGCAATTATGTTCACTAATTATAAGAACAAATAATCAACTTTTGGGTGATCACCAACTATCTCATAGTAATTTACCCACATAACATAATGTCATATATAAGCATCAAAATCTGTGGGTTATTGAAAATACTATTACAATTTAAAATTTATCTTCTTTAAGATTTGGCCACTTTGATGACTAACAAATCATACATCATATAAAATTTTAAATTGTAAATAAACATTTAAGATAAACTCCAAACATAAATATTACTACAATATACTCAAATGTTTGCGATAAATATTTAACATAAAATATACATATTAATATATTGAAAACATACATCTTTAATTTATTTATTCATAAACATAAATGAATAAATAAACAAATGATAATTAACAATTTATACATATGCATATATTTAAACAGAATGAATAGCCAATGAAAATGAAAGTGACGTTAACATTCCAAATCGCTAAGAATGGTTATCATTAGCCAGATTACCACAGTTCCACCAACCTCAAGTATATCATATATTTTGTCATTACATAATCTTTGTCCAAAGTCTTGGATAATAGACATTAGTGCCACTGACTACGCCTGTAATTCCTTAACTCAATTTAATCATTTCAAAAAAATCATACCCATTTTAGTCACATTAGCTTATGGGAGTCATGTCAATATTGACACATCAGGAACCATTTTTTTTTTCACTGCTACATTTTACCTAACTAATGTCCTATAAGTAACTTTCAATTTAATCTCAATCAGTTTCAAGACTAACCTATCTCTTACTTGTAAACTGATTTTACAGAGTCTAATTGTGAGATACAAGACCTCTATTCATTGAAGATGATTGGTGTAGCTAGGCTGGACATTGGTATTCATATAGTTGTTACTCCTGTAGCTAGCGCTCTTTCTTCTCATCATGTAAATAATATCATAGACTCTAGTTTTGATTTATGGCATTTCAAACTAGGACATCAATCCACTAACAGGTTAAATCCATTGACAAGTTACATGTTTTACAAAAACAATATTCTTACATTACATGTACAAGTAAGAAAGGTCCTAGTGAATCTTGTCAATATGCTAAGCAAAAGAGGTTGCTTTATCCCACTATGGTTACTTCACCTCGTGGCATATTTGATTTGATTCATGTAGGTATTTGGGGTCCTATTTCAATTCCATCTACTGTTGGTTATAAATAAGTTTTCATTATAGTATATGATAAATCAAGAGACACTTGGGGTACATTTTATCAAACTTAATGTGAGGTTCCAGCACTAATCCAATCATTTGTAAATACAATTGATACACAATTTAGCATTAAAGTAAAATGAATTCGACCTGACAATGGGCTAGAGTTCAAGTTGATGTAGTTTTATCAATCTAGAGGAATATTACATGATACAAGTTGTGTTGGAACTCTACAATAAAATGGAGCTGTAAAATGCAAGATTACCACTATACATTGGCCACTGCCACTTTTGCTTCACCTTCATTAAATCAAAGGAATCCTATAGTGCACTTTCCTTATCACCCACATATAAATGTTTTTCCATATCAGTCTCCAAAATCACACAACCCCATTCCTTCCAAGAGGTTGTGAATCATGACTGTCAGAGGAAGGCAATTAGTGCTAAACTTAGTGCTTTGGAGCAAAACCAAACTTTGATTTTTACACATTTACCTCCTAGAACAAGGGCTGTTGGAGGTAGATCATTGGAGACTTGTGAGGGTGTTATTTCCCTAGAGGAAGGAGAAGTAGAGAATCATATTTATGAGGTATCCAATGGGGCTTGCACAATTTTAGCAAAGAAAGATCCTTTGACCCCAGTGTTGGTGACAGGTTCTTTTGTCCCATGCGAAGCTATTGAAGTGGTGCTTCTGTTTGATGAGGATCTAGTGGAAGCACAAAATTCATGGAACGTTGGAAAAGCCTTAGGTCTTAAGTCCGCCACTTCAGGCTTTGAATCATTGATAAAGCATTCATTTAAAGGTGATGGTCCGAAAGTCATAGAGGTGGATTCTTAAGCAAATAGGACTATTTAATGTGAAAGCTTGGGAAATTTTTCAGAGAAGTCAGAGTGGGAGGAAGCAAGAAGAGCTTGGGAGTTGGGGAAGAGCTTGGGTCTTTCTTCAACCAATGAGATTAACATTATTTGGGTAATTGCTAAGAATAGAAGAAGCAAGAAAGACAAGAAGATTCAGAATTCTAGAACTAGAAAGCGTGGAAAGAAGAAGGGGGATAATGAGTTCTGATTTGGTCTTTCTGGTGCTAGATTTTTTGGTGATGTTGTATAGGTTGTGGCTTTAGTTGGAGTTTTTTATTGCTATATGGTGGTTGTCTAGGCTCAATTCTTTTGCTTGTTGGTGGAGTAATTTGGTCAAGGAGTTGGGAGGTTGCAGCTATTACTAGTTATTGAAGTCTTTTAATTACCAGTTATGGTTTCCTATCATGTGGATGGTGTGGAACTCAGTTTTGGTTTTGTGATTCTGGTCAGGTAGGTTATCTACCTAGAGAGTCGATTTTTTCCTGCTTAAGTCTTGTCACTCCTAGTAGGATTTTGCTTTGGCTATGTTTGTATTTTCAAGCCTATTAATCTATTTCTTTGTTTCTGTTGTGCTTCAGCTCCTCACTTGTACTGGTGAATCGAGTATCTTTATCCAATTATCGAAAAAAAAAATAACAAGGGCCGTTGGGTATAAATGGGTGTTCAAATTCAAATTCAAACTCGATGGTTACATCTTTTTTTTTTTTTTTTTGGATAATTGGATAAGGCCTAACTCTCGAAAGAGGAGCAAATAGAGTATATCAAGCTTCTAAAAAAAAGAAATGAAACACAAGATGTCATAAGCCACTTCACGAAAAACACGCCACCCAAAAACATGAAGCATGATATATACTCAATACTTGAAGCACAAAACACTACAAAATGCCACCCTAAACCCAATGGTAGCATAGAAAGGTGCAAAGCTTGGTTGGTTGCAAGGGCTATATTCAAATAATAGGTGTTGATTATTTGAAGACTTTTAGCCTCATTGTTATAAGATGACCTCTCTACGTATGCTCTTCTCCATTGCAGCTGCTAAAAATTTCTACATTTTATTAATTAGATGTAAATATTGCATTCCTTCATGGAGACCTTTCACAAGCAAGTTTACACAAGAATTCCCCCTGGATTGTCTACATCTAAGGCAGGTATAGTGTGCAAGCTTCAAACATCCTTGTATGGCTTGAAACAAGACAGTGAAAAATAGAATGCCAAGCTGACTGTTATGTTATTACCATCTATTTACTCTCAATCTAAATTAGATTATTCTTTATTCACAGAACTAGATTATGATGGCTTTACTGATATTCTACTATATGTCAATGATCTTGTTTTAGCATGTGAGAGCCTCATTGAAATTTAGACCATGAAAGCACTTCTTGACAGTAGGTTCAAGATCAAGGACCTAGGTAACTTGAAGTTTTTCTTAGGTATGGAGTTTGCTCGGAGTGCCAAGAGGATTCCTTTATACCAAAGGAAGTATAACTTGGGTTTATTGCAAGATAATATTTTATTGGGAGCAAAAACCAATAAGTACTCTCATAGATTTTGATATAATGTCATTCAATATTTCTATGCATGTGATTTTTGAGATGGTGAAGGTAAAGGTTAAACATTTTTATTGATATGATAATATATAATTGGAAGAAAATATAAATTTTTTTATAAATTGTAATGCAAATATACATAAATTAAGAGTGCTCATAACCAATTTAAATCAAACAAACCAAATTCAAATAAAAAATTTTAGGATTTAATTTTTAATACATGTCATTGTAGTAGTTTTTTATACATTTATTTATGCATTATTACATCATTACAAATATTTAACTCCTATAATTACTGCCTCAAAAGTCTCTCCTATAATGGTATATAATTAGTTGATGTATCAAAATATTTTACATCGATAGTATCTTATTTTATAATTGTATCTATACTTTATATAATTTATATAATTCTATTTGTTACTAGTTTTACTAGCTTCCCTATCTGCTTTTTGTTTCGATTTTCATCTTAGTTGAATATATCTTACACTAGCGTAAAACAAAGTCAAAATTACAATCACCCCCATGAGGTTTTTAAAAAATACAATAAGCTCCAAACCTTCTCTAAAACTAACACCCCACTCCAAAGTAATACTCCTTGAGTTTAACCAATCTCCAAAACTTCTTTCAAACTAATTAATTAACACTCCACTCCAAAACTTTTTTCAAAAGTAACACTCTACTCCTTAAGTTTAGTCAGGGTTACTTCTTTAGTGAATTATTTTATGACATATTTTATTTAATAAATTCAAAATTATATTAAAAGAAAATAAAATGCAAAACATATAACAAGAAGAATCATCGTTTGGTGCAATTTTCTTCAAAGTTTTTTGACGCTGCTAAGAGAGAAAGAGAATAATGCAATATCAGCCATTTCTTTTTATATTTTGCATGATAGAGCAACTTATTATTTGTAAGTAATAATAAATTGCCAATTTTAGGCATTACTAAATATGTGACTGCGAATTTTAATATATCATTTATCTGAGTAATTTTCTATTGTTTCTTCTGAGTTAAAAAAGCTTATTATTCTTTTTCTTTCTTAATACCATCATTTTCTTATTATATGTTTTACATTTTATTTTCTTCGAATTATTAAATAAAATTTGTCATAAAATAATACATTACAGAAGTAACTATAATTAAGCTCAAGGAGCAGGGTGTTACTTTTGAAGAAAGTTTTGAAGAGGAGTATTAATTTTAGAGAAGGTTTGGAGTTTTGTTAAGCTTAAAGAATAAAGTGTCACTTAAAGAATATTTTGGAACGAAATGTTAATTTTTCAAAAAAGTTTAGAGTTTACGGTATTTTTTGAAAAACGTCGAGAGTGATTGTAATTTCCTTTAAAACAAATGGCTATTGTCACATGTGATGACACTTACTTTCGTATGGTACTAGAGTTTCAAGGAATGTGTTTGTAGTTTCCTGCTTTCTCATGAATATTATGATTCGATGATTTTTGAACAAAAAAGTGGGGAAAAAAAAAAAGAAAAAGAGAGAAGATTTAATGATTTTAGAGTACATATGCATTTTGATTTGTCAAAGATGCATGTTATATTAATCTAGTTTTTGATAGTTTTTTTATATCAAATACATCTCTGAAAGTTTAACTATGATATCACATTAATTTCTAAAAATTTTTTTGACATCAAATATATCCCTAAAAATTAATATAATATCAGTTTGGTCTCTAAGAAATGCTTGAGACATCTATTCCATCCCGATTGATAAATGTTCATTTTGGTCTCTAAAATTATATGTGTGCTTCACTTTAATCTCTGAAATTAAAAAATTAACAATTTAGTCTTTAAAGTTATAAAAAGTCATTCAAGTTAGTTATTAGGGTGGTATTCGTATAGACTAACTTGAGTTATAAAATATACCAATTTGAATAATTTTTTATAATTTTAAGGACTAAATTATTATTTTATAATTTTAGGGATTAACGTGAAGTACGTATATAATTTGAAGGACCAATTCACTCATTTCATTTGTCTTTTTTTTTTTTAATAAAGCATAAGTTTTCAAAGATCTATTTGATATCATATGCATTTTCTTTTACCAAACCAATGTCATATTTTAATTTTTAGGGGTTTATGTGATATCAAAATTTCTTAGATACTAATATAATATGACATTTTAATTTTAAAGACCTATTTAAGATCAAAAAATTTTAAAAAAATAAGTTGTGGTCATATGCATCCTTTAGAACAAAATGCATGTCTAATCAAAATTTTAACATGACCTCCACTCTTCCATTTAAAAATGAAAAACGTGGCCTCCACTCCTTTTAATATAGATAATAAGTCCAACCCCACTACCAACATTAACAAGTAAAACAAAATATGCGAGGGGAAGGAAAGCTGTCACAACGCAATGTGACAACATTTAAAGGGTACTTGAGACTATTGAAAGTTGATAATTGTTCATTGATTATGAGATTTTTTTTTTTTTAAAGAAAACAAAAACTTCACTTCTAAGCGAAGGTACAAATTTCATTGGTTTCTAATTTTCTACAATATATCACCAATGATATTATGTCATGTTTGCAAAACCTTTTTCCTCGTTAAATGCATTTAGACATAAATACGACTCAGTAAAACCACATGCACCCGCAAAATCTTAACTCTACTTTATGGGTGCAAATCTGCTTCATATTTTATGTAAAGTTTTTAAATAGTGGATTGAATAGCCTTAAAGTAGCAACTATTTGTACAACTTTAAGCGCTACAGCTAATGACTAGTATTTTGTCACCCGAAAAATAAACTAATATTTAAATAATGAATTTGAAAAACGATTATTAGAAAAATGACGCCACCTTCTTTTGTACTTTATGTCCGCCATGCCTTAACGTATCTACAAAATCTTAAACTAGCCTGTTAAGTTTTTGCACATGGCATATTAATTAAATGATTAGTTAGTTTTAGTCTAGCTAATTACACTTTCGGCGTTGGTTCTCACATATTTTGTTGAGATGTATCCTGTGTTTTATAAGAATATTTTCAAGATTTATATTTTTAAATAAAAATATAAATTAAAAGAACAATATCAAAAACTATAAAAATGTATCATTAATTAAGGAATCTAAGAAGTATAAGTTAAAAAAAAAAAGTGAAAAATCATAAATAAGATATACATAATTAATTTATAAGCATTTGAATTTAAAATTTAAAATAAGTTAAGAGTGATAATATTACTTTCAAAGAGAGAGTATATTAAAAAATTATGTTCAAATCGTTTGATACTTGTTTTTCTTAAGTAAAATCTAGTGTTTGAATTTTATAAGTGAAAAAAAATTAATATTAGGAGAGCTAATACCCTACAATAGGCCAACTTAGATTGAGTCAAATTAGTTTAAGTCCAATAAACTTTAGATATTAGCAGTTTAGCAAGAAAAGAAATCTTATAATCTTATTCTTGTTACATGAAGTTTTAACTAAATCTGAGTAACCGCAGTTTATTCTTTGAGCCACATCATAGAGAGGCCGAAATGAGCAGAGATGAACAAATATTGGATGCATTGGAGGCGTAGCTTAGTTGTTAGATACCTGGCTTCCTCCTTTAGTGCACCCCGGGAGCTGGAATTAAATATTAGATTATATTTTATAATAACGTTTTAATTTGTCAAATTTTTTGAAATCTCAAGTTGGCATAGATGATTATTATTGAATCTCCATTTTGTTTCCACTTTCCAACTCCTCAGAAGTACAAAACTGTAAGAAGAATAAGGCTCTTGATTGTTGTGGCTCCTCAACGGACTAGGCATACACACAATAAGTTTTTATTTATGTTGTAATTATTTTGTCTGCTACATAGGACATAGTTCTTTATTAAAGAATACCAACCACTAGTGGACACACCTTTAGAGAGAACAAGGGCAGATCACAATTATACTTCTAGTTAAATTAATATTACATAGGTACAATATATTAGGAAAATGAAAAAAAAAATTAAAATTTTATTAACTAGCTTCCTAAGAGTAATTGTCAAAGGTTCAACAAGAAAAAAAGGGTCACATTAAGGGTGTGTTTGTGTGAGGTTATTTTGAAAAATAATCACTTTTTTCACAAAAAAAGATCAATTTTTGTATATTTAGATAATTTTTTAAAAATAATCAAAATCTAAAAAAATTCTGTTTTTATCATTTTTGTAGAAGATAAAAAGAGTAATTTCTAAAAAAAAAAATTCAATTTTCTATTTTTTTAACTATATAAAATTTTAATTTCACAATCATTTTTTTTAAAGTTTAAATAAACGTACCTAAAAGTAGAATTTTAAATTTTTAATGTATAAACTGTTTTAAAATGTTCTATTTTTATATAATATTTTATTAGTTGAATTTTTTAATAAGTGTTCTTGGAGTACACATTAGAAATACAAAATTATTATCTTTTTAAATAATTTTTTTTGAAAAAATGACAAATTATTGTTAAGGAAATACGGCTGTATGCATCTGGCCCCCAATAGTTTTGATGCATATCCATCATATTTGTAACAGAGTCACATTAGAAAAAATGTTAATTCAACTAAATATACTAGGTCAATGTAAGAGACTCACATTTAAAATCTCTCAGAGGAACTTTAGTCCTATCAAAATAAAAATCAACCCATAGATATCTTTTACCATTCAATCAAAATGTCAAACCACCTCAAATTTTCATTTTTTGTTGTCAGAACCCATCTCAATTTTTTAAAACAGCTTAGAAAGGGACGCGGAGTTTAATGTGAATGTGTTGGTGTTATTCCTATAGCTATCATATTGTTACAGCTGCATAAAATTTTAACATAAAAAAGGTCTAAATGTGACAACTTAGAAAGAGCCACTTAATTACTAAGTAAAAATTATACGAATAGCATTACTTTGTACTTAGAAGAATTATTTGATGGCCTCTCTACCAAAAGAAAGAAGAATGACAGCCTAACAAAATTCAAGGCAGGCCTGTCACTCATCAAAACTTCAAAACTCATCAAAACAAGCTTTCTGATGTTTCCTGCGGTATGGAAAGACTTCTATATCACTATTCCCAAGTCAATCAAAAGATTATTTATTGTAATAAGGTGCGTTTGGTTCACTTTTTCTTTTTCTTTTTCTTTTTGTTTTTGATAAAAATGTAATTTTTTAAACTACTTGAAAAAAATCATTTTTTACAGAAGTTACCATTCTAACTTCTACTTAAAAGTTAAAAATATATATTTTTAAGCTTGTAAATAGAAACTAAAATGAATCAATTCTATAAAAATAAGTTTAAGTAAAAAAAATTACTTTTTCTATTAAAATAAGCTAAATCAAATACTCCCTCAAACAGAACAAAAAAGGGTACGCAAAGGGAAGAAAACAAGGTCAATTACAACTGGTGAGAATGATTCTGTATGCATTCCACATTGCACGATATAGACTGTTCAGTACAATATGTAGAAATTTTCAAAATAAAGAGAAAAGTGTTATCTGTTATTGATAATGCTTAGAGTTTTAAAAATACATAATAGAACTGATTCGTGATTACAAGAAAAACACTAAGGGATGTTTTTACAGATAATTGACCAAAGAATAGGAGCAGATGCGAAACAAAAATTGCAATATTTATTCTGGTCTTCTTGATTTGCCATCATTAATTTCATCTTATGAATTCTCTCCCTTTATTTCCGTCACAGCACAATGACCAAAGAATAGGAGCACATGAAAAATGTTGATTACTGTCTCTATTCTACTCTCCTTGATTTACTATTTTCACTTTGATCCGATTGATTCTCTTTACTTTTTCAGCTTGTGATCTGTCATGTTTTCCTTAATACAGCCAAATCTAGAGTTTGACATGCCATGTGGTAGTGTAGTTAAGTACATAATGCTAGACTAACTTCAAGAAATAATCAGAAAGATTAGGGTCTTTTTAATTTCTGTTTTCATTTCCTATGTTTTCTGTTTCCAGAATTTTGTAGAAGATAAAGTGAAAACAAACCTATTTACTTCACAAAATTCTGAACAGAAAACACAGGAAATGAAAATAGAAACCAAACAGGCCCTCACATGTATGCATCCAATCTCAAAGAATGGATAAAAAACCTGCTCAATATAGGATTTATTTGAACACTAAAATGCAAAGCGACTCCCAGTTCCATCCAGAAAACGATCAGTATGCCATCCTTTGTTCTGCAATTCTTGTAAAAACACAGGGAAGACATCATTCATTTTCCCATAGGCCTCTTGCAAAACACTGGCACTGAGCTCACGAGAGGAATTCATGTTTTGTGAAGCATATGCAGCAACTAGCCACCCTCTCAATGCATCTTCACCAATAGCATCTTGCTCCAATACCATGTTAGTGCATTTGTCTCCATGATTTAAAAGAAACTTCTCCCCAGGGAACAATTGCTTTAACTCAAGAAGCCTTGAAGGCTTAATAACCTCATGCAAAGCCCTACCAACTCTTACATTTCCGGCTTCTTTGATGAGTCGCCCAGGAAATAGCAAATCTTCTTGATATCTTAGATCAGCAGGGCCTGATACATTTCCTGTCTGGCTTGGAAGTTATTTAACAGTCAAATGGCATCGCAGTTATTCAAATAAAGAAAGGAAACCAAGAGATAAATAGAACCCATTTACTATAAAAGTTCAAACCAGACCTTAACAAAATCGGCCACAATCAAAGCAGTTCTTTGTGGATTTAAGGTATTGATAGGAGTAGCCCTCATTTCTTCAGAAACACTGTATATATGTATGATTGAAAGTAGAGGCGCCACAACCAACTGATGAGAAATTTTTCATAATTCATCAGTTTGGAATCACAAACAATGCATATTCATCACACTAAGATATTTGGCATGGTTATTTATATCTCTCTAGAAGCTAAACTAATAAAAATCACTTGCTTTCAATTTGTTGAGTAATGGTTCGAATAGCAATAAACAACAACTATGACCTATGCCATTGGTTATCGCTACATAAGCAACATTTGATTTATAATCTTGCCACCATACCTTGTAATAGAAAACGTCTAATTTTTGAGAGTATATATCTCCTTGAACCTAAGTTTTTCCACCAGTTTAAGTAACATTACAGTAGTGACTGGTTGAATTGGCAGCCTTTTTCAACTTATCATCCATTAAATACAAACTCTTTCAATCCTCATACATTCCAGCAATAACCAATGACCAGTGCAATATTCAGCACCAATAATAAGATATTATATGGGTCAAACGCAGAAGAAAATTTTGAAAACTAAAACCCGAGAACAAGCATAGATAATCATGACCTTCATACCTTTCCCTGCATTGATGCACATACAGTAGATGCTAATTGAATTCCAATTCCAATTCCAATAACATTAAAGAGAGTTGAAATAGCCTCCCCTTTAGCAAATAGGTCACTGAGATTTCCTTCTTTAGCAAATGACGAATATATAGGTAATCTTGTAGCTCTTGCTGCAACAACTGCCATCCCCTTTTGACTCCAAAATAACAGAAAGATAAGTATATACCAAAATATATTAGGACAATGAACTGTTACTTTCACTAGAATAAGACAGAAAAAGTTGTGTATCATGAGACAAACAGGCATGAATGAACACTTAACATTATACCTTGGCAAAATTTCCTAGTCCTGCCACCTCAAGAAAAAGTTGTGGGCATAAGGGAGAAAGCACTTCCAAGCCAGTGCCAAAATCATACAGTACATCAGCTGCAAGATGGAAGGCTTATTGCAGTCAAACACCTCAAGAACGTGACAAATAAGAGGTAATATAAACATGGGGCAAAGTAAAAGCTCCAGCTGAAATGCAAACCTAGAATTCTCCAGCTTTTAGGCTCGGAATCCATTTTTGCACCCAAATTGCTACATATTAGATTCCCTAAATGTTGCATACCATCCTTTAAAATCTGGATGTCAGCACGAGAAATAAATTATATACTGAATGGATGCCACCATGACTAGTCTCAGAAACTGTCAATAGCAAAGTAGCATCAATTACCCAACTAACAGCAGTTGCTTGTGCAGGAGTGGGCCGCAAGCCTGCAGCAAATAGCAGTGACTGCAAAACAATATGCATAAAGACCAAGTACAACCACTTCATAATCAATTGTTTTATGAAGATCCTTTTGTCAACAACAACGATTAATAAATAAAAGGTATCACGTCGCCATAGCTCCATTTCTATAATATGTTGGAAATAAATTATGTATGAACAATACTAACTCTAAATGTTCAGTGGTTAGGCAAGCAGGTTTTATTTTCCAACATCAAACATATAAACTTATTTCTGATTACATGCTTCTCTGAGATTTTTAAGTTGTCAGCAGAAGACCTGAGTTGATAGCACTGATAGTGCTGCACTGGTAACATGTTGCACTGCTCGAAACTGTGTGTATCTAAGGTAGCCTTCATTCACACTGCAAAGCAAACACTGAAAATCTGAACTAGCCTGCCTATCACATTATCACAGTGTACAACATATTCAGGGAAAAATCAAATGACCTGTAAGGATATCCTGAGGGGAAAAATTTATTCACGAAAGACTCAACTATCCTGCGGTATAATGGTCTGGAGTCATCAACAAGCTTTACCTATGGGGAAACCAAAATAATGCATGTTGTTAGGCTGACAAAAGCAAAGGATTACCCGAACAAACACTTTAAAGAAATTCACAATAAATTTTAGAGCAAACATGGTACCAAGCTTGACTTCCTTCACCAAGATAAATACATTATAACTTCATGTCGAAAGTTAAGAAGTTAACCTGCTAACGTTATTTTCGCTCCTTGATTAAAATAAAAAAATCAAAGCGATGACTTCAGCCATCCTATCAGGAAAATTTTCATCTTCCCTAGGTTGAAAATATTTTATAACTTGAAGTAAGAGACAAACAAAAAGCAAAGTAGCAGCAAGGCAACTTATGTGTCATGAAGGCACCCCAACATTATTTATACAACAATGCATAAATTTAAGAAGGGGAACACATCTGTTAATTGGAATTTCACAAAAATTCCAAATTATAGTATGTTTGGGAGAGAGTTTTGGAGGGAAAGGAGAAGAAAGGTGGGTTTTTCAATTTCAAGGAAATATGTTTTACATTTTTTTAAAATTAAAAAGGATAAAATGATAGATTATCATAAAACCTCTCCATTATCTTATTTTTAGTTCGACAAAAAATTTAAAACTTTATAATTTGCTAAATTATTATTTAGTCTAAACCATCGGCATCTAAAGTCTACTAGATTTTAACTGAGAATAGATCATCTCAATTGAAAATTTCATATGATCTTATCACGTGTTGATTTTCAATTTTGTGAATCCCATACTTGGCTTCACCTTTTTAATCAATGGTGAAAATTAACATATGACAAAATCATGTGAGATTTTCAATTAAGAGAATCTATTTCCATTTTAAATAATCTGGCTTGAGCCAGGCCAGTCTACTGTGGGATAAATCTCTTCCTGTGCTTGGCTTTTCCATTCACAAGGATTGAATTCGAGACATTGCTTAAGAGAAAGTAATACCAAGCCAATTGAATAAACCAAGCATTGAATTGTAGCACCATTTCAGTTGCAAGGTATACCACCCAATCACGAGATAGATGAAAATTTTGCCATTTCAAGCGATTTGTGAATATAATTCACCACCAAAAAAAAAAAACCTTCACCAAGCACAAATGCATAAGTTAATAAACCTTCCCAAATTCCAAATCCCAAATTCAAACATATATACAGACCCAATACCCATTTACCATTAGACATCAATACACAGAGAGAGAGAGAGAGAGAGAGAGAGAGAGAGTAACATACGGAAAGTTGACCATTTGGTTCAAACTGGAAACGATGACAAACAGAAACAGTGGTCTCAAACCAGAACACGGGAACTTCAGCTTCTTTGTCCGGTTTCTTCTTCTGCAGTATCAGCTTCTCCTACAATTTTTTTTTCTCAAAAAAATTATTTTCCAGAAACAAAAATGGGGGCCAAACAAAATTGGAAACAAAAGAAAAAAAAGGGGAAAAAAAAAAAGCAACAGAAGGAAAAAAAAAAAAAAAAAAGACACACACAGAGAAAGAGCAAAAGAGAGAAGGTTGGTAGAGTATATACCAGCAAATTCATGGGGAGAAAGAGAATTTTGAATTTGGAGAAACAAAGTAAGGACTTGAAATTTGGAAGTGGGCAAGGTATAGCTTGTGCACCAGAGTCGATGATAGGCAGTGAACGAAAATCCGGTGTGTCATGTTAGCTAGAAATGTGGTTTTTTAGTAACATTATTTGTTTTTCTTTTTAGGACTTCCAGTAACACTATAGCCCAATTAGGGGTGCCCTTGTCATCGGTTCTTTTCTTCTTGAAAAAGAAGTGATTTTTATTCATCAAAAAATTATTTTTAATAGAAATTATTCACCTCAATTTTTATTTAAAAGTTAAAAATAATTTTTTTAAAATTTTAAATAGAATTTAAAATAATAACCTTTATATAAAAGTAATTTTTTTAGTCAAAACTCACTTTTTATATAAAAAAATTGAAATAAATACACTTTAAATGTATTTTACCAACAAAGGTCAAGTTTAGCAGTAAGAAGGTTAATCGACCACAGTATGACGAACCACAGTTTGAAACTCAATTGAAAAGTCGTCCGCATTTAAGTATCCTATAATACTCGAACAGAATTGCATCTACTGTCTGATGGGAGGATATTTGTAGGAAACAATTTTTCTTTCTTTCTTTCTTTAACTTTTTCCAAGTGTTTTTACATGTATTGTGATATTAACCTTATAGGATGTGTTTAGATTAAAGTTTGTAAACTCCATGTTGAATAAGTTTTGATTTTAAACAATCTAAGATTTGAAGTTATTAAACGCTAACTGATCAACTCGAGTTAAGTTGGCTCATTAAGGGAGTAAATATCTCTTAGTATTTTTTTTTTATCCACAAAACTTAAATCTGAGACTTTGATTAAAAAAAATAAGTAGAGCTATCAAAATAAGCCAAGTCAAGCCATTTTCAAGTCAGATTTAATTAGATTAAGTTACTTTCAGGCCAGTATTTTGCTAACCTAGCCCAATCTTTTGCTGGCTGCAGGCTAAATACCGACCAACTTACTAATTTTTTTAAATGCAATAATATTTTTGTTTTGGAGTCCGTTTCATTTTTTCTTCCTCAACCCATTTTTTGGCTTGGTGTGTCTCTGCCTCAATGCCAATACTAACAAAATAAAGCCTGCATGGTAACTTTGACCCAAAAAAAAAAAAATGGATGCATGTTACCATTTAATGATCGCAAACACTGAAACATATGGATTTAAGTGACGGTGCATTGGTGCCCGCTACAAGGTTACGTTAATGGCATAGGGCGTCAATAACTATGCTAGCAAATTCAATTCACATAATAATAGTATTTTGCCTCTGGTTTTTCACAATTAAATGCCAGAGTACAATGAGAAACTATACATTATACAGAACCAAACAATACCAACTCGCAAAGGCAATTTGTTTTGATATATAATTGTACATTGATAAAACCAAATAATACCAACTCACAAAGGCAACACAACATAAAATCACATATACAAGAGTAATAAATGTTAAAGGTGGGCCGCTAAAGGTGTGCGAAAAATGAGCCGAAGTCTCAAATTAGATATTGGCTTTTTTTTTTCCCCCAATTGCAACAACAGTTGGTTATTTTTAAAAAATTGTGTTTGGGCTATCGGGTTAGGCGGGCCTGAAGTGGGCTGACCCAATTCAAGCTGGGCCAAATCAGCCTAGGCTAAATCGGGCTAAAAAAATTTTTTACTGCTTATTTTATAACCTAACCCATATATTTTTTCAGGTTATTTGAGCTAGTCTATTTTCGACTGTATTAGAAATAAGTGTAATATTTGAACCAACCAAATATTGGTAGATTTTATATATTTGATTTTTTTATCATAAGCAGAGTTAACATTAATGTAATTTATGATAAGGAGTATTTATCAAAAAAGTAATTTTGATATAATAGATGTTATTTAGATAATATTGATAAAAATTACATTTGTTGGTATAATTATCATAAAAGATACAAATTTATTTCTTGGATTAAATTGGAAATAAATTAATGTTAAAAATCTAGTTATAAATAAATTAATAGAAAATAAATTCTTTTATAATTAAATTTTAAGTTAGAGATGACAAAATGGGTCGGACTTATCGGGTTGACCCGTACAACCTGTATATTTTGACAGAGTGGGTTGATATTTTTAACTTGCAAAAAATTTTCAACCTATATAACCCGCTCTGATTAACTTGCAGGTTGAAGTAGGGCGGGGTAGGTTTAAACAGCGAATTGGTTTTTTTTTTCCATATTTTTTAGTTATGCACACAATACACTCAATATTTGGGCCTAACACATACATACTTAATATTAAGAATTGTGATTTTTAACTTTTTTAGAGTTAAGTAAATGGTTTAATACTTTATGAGTTGCCGCATAATGGACACTTCGGTGCTCTAACAAAAATAGAGAGACAATAGCATATTTTTTGTGTTTGAATAAGTGCAGTAGGATATGTATTATAGGTAACTCGGCATCGAATTATTAACAACTAAGTCTATAGGTGTCTTCTGATGGCATATTATAATGCTAAATAATGTTGATAGTATAGCATTTTATGGATGTCTTGGATTTTTTCGAGTAGGATACTCATAGATTAGGTGATTGAGAATTTTTTGTAAGTTTGTATATATGTTATTTTATTGTATTTAAGCAAAAATTTCTTTATTTTTTTTTTTAAATTAGATGAATTAATCTATTTAAAATAAGATTTTTTAATAAAATTTTTAATATTTTTAGCGGGTCAACCCACTAACCTGCCAACCCACACAATAAGCAGGGTGGGTTGGCATACTCAATCCATATTACTAATTAATACGAGTTGGCTTGCCTAGCTCCATTTAAGGCTTGACTCATAGCGAGTCGGGGTGAGAGGATTACACCTGTAGATCTGTGTTCTCCTAAGCAAGTGGGTGGTTTGGGCCTCCATTTTTCTCAACATATGAATTGTGCTTTTTCAAGTAAAATTTGTTGGGGCCTGATGAGCAATAGGAATGAGTTAGGGGTACATACCCTGCGAAGTAAGTATAGAGAATGATCATATTGCATTCCTTCCATTCATTTTAGGCAAAACAGTTCGAATCTTTGGAAAGGGGTGTGCCATGTGTGGGATTCGGTGGCCAAGAACTGATATGGAGAGTGGGGGATGTAGTTACCATTCGCTTTTGGGTGGATTATTGAGTCCCTCAATATGGTCCTCTAGAAGAGCATGCTCTAATCAGAATTATAGATGAAATGAGGACTTATAAGCTTAATCATTTTACTAACCATCTAGGGGATTGGGATTGGGAGGCTATTACTCTAATTTGTCTTCATCTTATTTGTGAGGTCATTCATAATATTACACCTCCCTTTGAGCTTGCGAGTCCTAATGTCATAGCTTGGTCTCCTAGTCATGATGGGATTTTCACTATGAAGTCTTCTTACTTGACAATTGTAGGACACTTACATAGCAAGCCTGAGCCCCTGTTTCGTTGTGTGTGGTGCTGGAACAAATTAAATCCTTTTTTCGATTGGCTTTCAATGACATTCTCACCACATGTTTGTTCTAGTTTTGCAGACATATCCCAAATGATTCTTTCTATTCTAGATGTCAGGATGGTTTTCATGAATCTATACTTCATGCTTTGAGGGATTGTCTAGTTTTAGGTGATTTTTGGTACCGATTGGTTCCTCCTGTGAATTGGGCGTCTTTCTTCTCCGTTGATATTAAGCAATTGTTATTTTCTAACTTACAAGGAGCCCATGTAGACACAAGGTAGGAATGGGCTCATGTTTTTGGAATTGCGCTTCATTTTCTCTAGAAAGCTAGAAATGAAGAGATCTTGGAAAAGAAAACTCCTTCTTTTGAAGAACTTTTCCAAACTTTCTTGGGGGGGGTTCAATGGCCATCTTGTTACCAAGGATATGCATAAGGTTAGAACTGATCATGGTACCAAGAATTCTATATTTATCTCTTGGTCTCCTCCACCTGATGGATGGGTAAAGGTCAATTGTGATAGAATTAGAGAACTCATCCATAGAGATTGGAAAGTTTAGTTGAAGCATATATTTAGGGAGAGTAATAGAGCAATGGATTGCCTTGCCTCAATGGGTTACTTTCGTGATTTGAGGGTCATGTTGTGTTGTTTCCTCTGGCTTGTGGTAGTTCTTTTCTTCATGATGATTTGAGCAGCGTTGTGTTTCCCCATTTTATGATGTAATTTTTTTTTTGTTTCTTGTTTGGACATAAGCCCTAATGCTCCATCAAAAATGAGGGAAACTTTTTCCCTATTTTACCCCATATCAAACTCAGTCTAGGTGACATTTTGAGTTTAGGACTTGTGAAAATTAACAAAAAAAAAAAGTAATAAATAATATATTTCACAAGAATTAAAATAAAGTCTTAAACATGAAGGACAATAGTGTTGGGAGGGGAGTCCTACACCTAGGGCATCAAAACTAATGACTAAATAAGAAACTATAATAATAAGTTGAATGCCACATTTTAACCTAAAGGCAATGAGTTTACGAGAACATGCAGCTTGATAGAGGCGGATTCTCATACAACTTAGAGGGTGGTGGCCACCCTTGGATTTTTTTAATTATTTTTTTAAAAAAAAGGTTCTTTTTTCTTAACTTGGCCCCCTCCCAAATTTTCTTGAAAGAAAATTGTAAATGATAACTTTTGCAACTCATATAAGTTTTGGTACTAGTGTTATTGGTTTTTATTCTTTTAACTTACATGAGTTATGGTGTATTTTGCTAATTACTTAGTTATCTTATAATTTTGCAAGAAAAAAATTGACTAGTACTTGAACATTACAAATGCATTTCAAATATGTGATGTTAGTTCTTATAAACTTTTTACTTGATTAGATGTTTAAATACTACAATAGACTATATGTTGTGCATATATGTTTGTTTCTTGAGTTTTAATTGTAGAATGTTTATTTTCTTTCATATATTTTAACTTTCTTTTAAAGTTTTAGGTTAAATAAAAATTAGAAGATATATATTATTCTTTACACAACTTTAATTATTTGGTATTGAACCCCCTCTAAAAAGGGTCTAGCTCCATCGCTACTGCCCGACCTTGCATGTACACATGAAGATTTTTGACACAAGAATTTCCACGCTTAAATCCAACAACCATCATTCCTCCAGTACTCGATCAAATTGAAACCATTGACCAATTTGTTGAGAGAGGAGCCTAAAATCTAAGGAGATATAAACTAATAGACTAAATGAAAAATCATAACAGCAAGCCGAACACTATATCTTAACCTATAACCTTAAAGTAATGAGTTTAAAATCCTCCATATTATAAATTTTCAATTAGTTTATTCTTAACCAATATAAAATTTCACTGCTCGTACTTGAAAGTCCAACCTATAGTCCCCACTATAATGTACTGGAGAAAAGATCTGCAATGCACCATCCCTGCCTCACAAATTCCAATTTTTATTTTCCTTCACTTGAATTGGGATTCTCACAGGAATCTAAAAATATATTTAATTTTTAATTAAAAATAAATAATTAAATAAATTAAGCTATGGTTACCCTTTTTGTTTTTATTACAAAGTTCTGTTTATTTTTAAATTCAAATCCTTGTTGGATTTGTTTGACCGGTTCGTATTTACATAATTTATTTAATTTAATAAAGAAATATAAGTCCTCGCCATTGCCAATTTCATGGCGTCTCGACTCTCTTATTCTTAATTCTTAAATACTAGAAATCGAAGGTCCTCAATTTACCTTTGATAACGTTGTCTTGTGTTTGTTGATCAATTGGAACTTGAATTGTGCACTTGTGCTTGGCTTAGTTGCATCTCTCTACTTTAGTCTCAATCATGTCCTTCAGATGGCTCAGCCAGGTAAGATTATCAATTTCACCTCCAATTATTATTATTATTATTATTGCCCTATGCATGTTATTAATTCTTCTCTATTTCTGGCTCGTGAATGGAGAATCATCTCATAGATATGGAACTAATTTGTAAATTTTTTGTAATTGTAATCATTTGGGGTACTAATAAAATTATTGGGAACCCATCAAGAGCATCGATCTAACTATGGTTGACTATAAAGCAACTTTTAGCTATTGAATATGCATGTGTGTACAATAAAGAAAATAAGCATTAGATGTATAAAATAAACTTTTTGACCCAGTTACATGTGGCTTCTTCCAGTCAAATGCTTCATGAGGCATGGGTATTGCTGATCACAGCAAGAATAGCTTCATGGAATTGAAGCTAAAGACGGTCTATCGCTATGTGATCTTCAAGATTGATGAGAATAAAAGGGAGGTTGTGGTTGAGAAGACCGGTGGACCAGCTGAGAGCTATGATGATTTCACTGCGTCTTTGCCTGAGAATGATTACAGATATGCTGTCTATGACTTTGACTTTGTCACTTCTGAGAACTGTCAAAAGAGTAAAATCTTCTTCATTGCATGCCTAGTTTATCCCACCCCTCTATCTAAATAAGATGAAAAAAAGGGTGAATGTTGGTGCATTAGCAAGATTGCTGCCTTGTAATTTGGAGGTTATATGGGATCAAATTTTGAAATCAGTTGCTCTATTTGCGAGGCAAGATTGCATATATCTATCCTTCCCAAATCTCACCAAGTCGGAGCCTCGTGCACTAGACTATCCTTTTATCCAATTAATAGTGTGTTTGGTTTTACATTTGTAAAATTGATTTCAAAGTAAAGTGATTTATATTTGGTAGTTTAATTTATAAAAGTAATTTTGAAAAAATTGGGAGAGTAAAAACCAAGAAGCAACTATTCTTCACTTCCATCTAGAATTGATTTTGAATTCGGAATCAATTTTGAGAATGGATCCAACAAGAAACCAAACAAGATGGAAAAAAGTGCAAAATTGATTCCTAGTGTCTCAAAATCAATTTTGAAAACCCCTAATAGAAAACCAAACATGCACTAAGAAGAAAAGCTATTACTTTATAAGAGCCTAGTTGCCCAAATTGCAAAAGTAAATACTCATGTTTGTAAGATGTGGCACCTAACATGCATTTTCCTTTGCAATACATATGATTTATGCACCATAAGTGAAGACATCTTTTGCAGTTGTCAAACTCCATCATGCCATGCAACTCTTTTAAGCCTATGTCAATACTGCAATGTGATAGTGTCATTCTTTGCTTATATGTTTGTTGATTCATTGTTTTGGTCTAAATGTATAGTCTTTTTGTTTAGATGCAATTTCTTTTACATTACTTGGGCTGCCTGCTCTAGTCAATGTAGCAATTTTATATTTTTGTCCCTTCATTTAAATTACCCATTTCACTCAGATATCAACTTGTTAAGGGGTATCCTGTTAGTCACATCTTTAGAGCTAACAAAGCATTTAAGTTCCAAGTTATGATTTAATGATTATGGCTACAAGTGCTCATGTTTGTATGAATATTATCTGACATAAATAAAACAATGCAAAAATCTTCATGCTTCAACAGCTTCTACCTTCACTTTTTTTTTTTTTTTTTTGATAGTTAGCTTCAACCTTCACTGTTTAGGTGTAATTTTTTTATCCTTTTTTTGGGGTTAATTTGTCTAGTTGTAACTTTAACTTGACATTTAGAGAATTTGAACATTCTCTAAATGCTCCTATTCCATTCTTTCCATTGAAATCTTTCCCAAGCAAAAAAAAAAAAAAAAGGAGATTTGATTAGATTAAGCATTATGCATTTGCTATTTTGCAGTAAGTGCTTTCTCTAGTTTCAAAATCTCCATTAAGATACTCCTTCTTGGAATTGGAGTGGATAATTTTAATATCCTGAAAATGCCGTGAAAGAAGTCTTGTCCAGAAAAATAAATATAAATACGAATTGTTTCACTGGCTCTGTATTTTAATTCTTTTATTGTTGGACTTGATGGCTGTGAAAAACCTAAATGAGGGCATTGGCTACTAATTGGAAATTTGTCCCTCCGGGTACCAAGCAACTGAAAGCAAAGAATAGACATTGGTATTAGTTTGAATCTGTTTATTTCTTAATGAATGCTGTTGTCATGAACATTGGAGACTACTCCGACCATTAGTTGCCCATATCAGTAACAATATATTTAACATCCTTTATTTGAAGCATCACTTCTATGTCTCATTTGGAGTTGGGCTTGCTCCCCTTCTTGTGATTGTGAGTGATGCATTTGACTCTCATGCCTTTTGCAATAACAAAGTTGGAGTTTGTTAAGATATGAAACCATTCATTTGTTTTCACCTAATAGTTTAAGTTTTTGGCAGAAATAATTTTTGTTATGATATTAGAGTCTCTATGACCAAGTGGTATAGAGTTTGATTCTTGCCATCCCCGTTATTTTAAATAAAATAAGTTGAATTTTAGTACAAGATAGACTGATATGTGCATTGTCCATGCTTCAAAGTGCAAAGGGCTTATACATAAGGGAATGTGTTAAAATATAAAATCAATCATTTGCTTTTACCCAATAGCTTAGATTTTTGGAAGAGATAGTTCTTGAAAAAGTTCTATATTTATAATATCTTCTATCTATGAGCTTCCATCCTCAACAATGTCTGTGTTAATTTCTTAATTCATTATACTTTTTAATATGATTCTGCCATTGAAATAACATTCTTAGTCACTGTGTATGATATTTGATTAGGTCCCCTTCAACATCTAGAATCCGTGCCAAAATGCTGTATGCCACATCCAAAGACAGGTTTAGACGTGAGCTAGATGGTGTCCACTACGAAATTCAGGCTACTGACCCCACAGAAATGGATCTTGAAGTACTCAGAGACCGTGCCTATTGAAATGTTTGTGCAGTTATTTCTTATGTTGCTAGAATATACTTGAATTTTGATTCTAATGAATGGCATCTTCATGCTTTATCATGTGCAATCGTGAAGCCCATATAATAGAAATGTACCTCTAACAATATGAATCTCAATGCTATGATGGGTTTAAAGTTTTGTCAGGAATTGCTTTAAAATCCAGTTAACTTGATTGTTTATCAACATGACATTATGGAAACCGATGTGTCTTAGATTGTGGAAATCCGTGGTTACCTTGCACAAGGCACCCCCCAGAAAATTTCAAATTTTCATGCAGCAGTAGTTAACCAACTTAATGATGAACCAGGTGGGGAATGAGGCTCCTCTAAAGTGAACTAGCTCATAATATGAAGTTTTATTTCTAGCTAATGATATGTTACAGATATGGTATTGTAGGATAAGGCTTATCTAAAGTGAACTTATCTTTAAAATGACAAAGCAAATGGGGTATATACCCTTAATTCAACCAAGTATATTGTAATCATAACTTATTAAATGATATAAGGATAATTATCCCTTCATTTTCTCACTATAGAGGAACCAGTTGGAGAATACGGCTCCTCTAAAGTGAAGTAGCTCATAATACGAAGTGTTGTTTCTAGCTAATGATACGTTATAGATATGGTGTTGTAGAATATGGCTTATCTATAGTGAACTTTTCTTTAAAATGAGAAAGCAAATAGGGTCTGCACCCTTAAATCAACAAAGTATATTATAGTCATAACTCATTAAATGATCTAAAGGTGATCAATCCCTCGCTTTCTCACTTAAGAAAAACTTTTTCCACATTGTACATATGTTGTATTAGCCCATGTCAGTCATGAATTAATCTTTGTATTATAGAAATGCATTGCAGCACTCCTTGTTACTTAGAAATGCTTTTGATGAGGCAGTGTGTATTTGTAATTGATCAAGCACACACAGTATCGTAGCCACAAATTTATCAACATAGCAAACTCCTCTTCAATATGATATCTTTTCTTTCTGCCTCCTGTCTTTTTTCTCTGGTAAAGAAAGAAGAGCATAAGGCTTACCCTTTTGCCTCGTATTCAGTATTTTCTCCCCTTCCATTTTGTCTATACAGGAAACTAAGTTTACTGTTTCAAACAACACAATCTGTCATATTTTCAAAACCATTACGTCTCAATTACTCTCGTGTCAGCTTAAAAAACTTGAAAAAAAATAATAATCTTGTTGCACACTTGCACTTGATGTGAAAAGAGCAAATAGTACTAAACAAAGTCACATATTATGAAAAACCAGGTTGAAAACAAGTCCTATCAAAGAATAGCTTGACTTGTATTGATGACAAAAATAATGTGGCAGGTTGCATAAAGTGAAGATAAATGTTAGTGAAATCAATTGAAAAAGTCCAAATCAACTTCCCACTAGACCTTTTACTTTCAATAAGCCAGCACATCTCTAGTGTAGAAGTCTAAATTGCTAAGAGCACCTAGTAGAATGAGGGTCAGATTTTGCAGTCTATTCAAATTCAAGATCAAATAATCTTGGCAATTGTATTCAGAAAATCATATAGAAACCACTCCAACCCAACACACAGATTTGTTATTTATTGCTAGGAACTTCATTACACCTAAGAGAACTGAGCAAAGGCAACAATACAGGAGAAAATATACATAGCAAAGTGGTTGAAGGGAAGTGGTTATTGGAAGAACTATACATTCAAGTCTCTATATATTTTTCAATAATCTTAGGATAAATAGTACCTCAGGTCCTTATTACAAACTGATAAGGCAAAATCAAACAGACAGGAAAAGCTTTTGGTAATTCCCCAGCCGAATTGAAGACAAGGCTTTATTCCAATAACAGATGATCACAGCCTAAGCATATGGAATTGTTCTGTTGCTGAAAGCATTTGACTACATTGACTATACCTTGTTTTCAACTTCCTCTTCATGCTCATGCTCACCTGATATCTCCTCCAAAGATTTTCCCTTTGCCTCAGGCACCAAGAATGTAAACAGGAAGCCTAAAATGTTAACCACACCTAACACAAGCAGTGAATTCTTCACACCAATACCTGCAGGGTAGCCAGCATCTGCTTTGCTCTTGTCCTGATTCTGTGCCAAATACAAGAATCCAAATGCGCCAACCATCGCGCCAAGCTTCCCGGATGCTGATGATATTCCATGGCAAGTAGACCGGAACCTAGCAGGGAAAATCTCTGCCGGAACAACAAATGTGGTAGCATTAGGTCCAAAGTTTGCAAAGAAGAAGGTTAAGGAATACAACACCACAAATCCTATGCGGTTTTCCTTAAGAATCCAGTGGTCATAAGGAATGGCAAGAGCAAACATAAAGACAGTCATAAAGAAGAACCCTATCAACTGGATAGAAAATCTTCCAATCTTATCAATCAAAGCCACTGTAAACCAATAGCCAGGAACTGTACTGCAAAGAGCAATCAGTGTTTGAGCCCTCGAAATTCTGAAAACCTCCTCAAGGGCGTTCATGGTTTTCGCCGCAGGAATCCAACCGATTGCGCTGAAGATATCCTTTTGGAAGAGATTTTGGCTGTAAAATGCAATATCAAGCAAGAACCATGTGCTTGCTGTTCCGAGTAAATGCAGACCATGGCGAGCTAAGAATTCCTTGGAGAACAAGCCATATGATTTACCTTGTTCCTGCTCCTCTTTCTTTGGCTCAGCTTGAATCTCCATCTGCATAACCTTAGACATATCTGCCGCTGCCTGGTCCATATTCTTAGCAACCAAGGCGGTGTAACGCGCAGTTTCTGGCATCTTCATCCTCCAATAGTAAGTCAATGCAGCTGGAAGTGCTCCTACCATCAGAATTATCCTCCAAACAAAGTCTGCTTGTGGAACAGTTGAACCCAATGGATCAACCTCGTATGCTGGTGCATCGAACTTGGCCTTGAATCCACATGAAATTATAATTGCAAATATGCCTCCTGCCAAGATTCCGAAACCCTGCATAGCAAAGACTGCAGCAATAAAGGCACCGCGAGTCTTCTTGTTAGCATACTCAGACATTATGGTTGCGGAAAGCGGGTAGTCTCCACCAATACCAAAGCCAAGCCAGAACCGGAAAAAGCAAAGAGTTGCCATGACAGTCTTTGGTTCACGCCCGAAAGAAAGACCGGAAGCAACAGAGCATACTACCATAATCATCAAAGTCATGCCATAGACCTTTTTTCGGCCCAACTTGTCGCCGAGCCAGCCAAAGAAGAGTTGCCCAGAAAGTGTTCCGATGAAAGCTACACCATTAACAGCGGCTGATACACTGGGGGGCAATGTACCAGGCTTTGGTGCACCATCGACATGGTAATATATGCGGCCGAGGAGCTTTGTAACAAGGGATATGCAGAATAGATCATAGGCATCAGTGAAGAAGCCCATTCCAGCAATGATGATTGCTGTGAAATGGTACCATTGTGTTTTGGCCACATCTAGTGCGTTTAGCACTTGAATTTGCTCCTTGGCCATGACTTGCAAGCCTAATCCCAAAGTCTCCTTCGCCCTCTCTCTTCCTCCAGTGATTGACTTCTCTGTAAAAAATGGAAAGATTTTCCAAATTGTGAGGTTAATCATAAATGACCGGTTGAGAATGTTTTCAAGAGAAATCAATCAATAGACATACAAACTACTATGTTAGCCTTGTCTTGAATCAATATTGCTGATTATTATGTTGACCATGAAGAACCTATCAGTGATGACTATACTACCAATAGAAGCATGCAAAATTATTGATTCAAGCTGTTCGAAAATAAAAGTCTGTAACATACAGAACTTCTAGTTACATGTTAGTCAATACAACCAAAGTAATCTAGCTACAACAATCTTTGTTACCCCCTTATTGTAAAATTGGAAGACCCTCATATAGTTTCTAAACTCCATTCAGGAAATTTTTCAACCAAACAAACATATCTTTCTAGAAAAAAGAAGCATAGGAAACAAGAGAACAAAATAATACTAGGCAGGCTTATGAGATGAACTAGCTCTCATGCACCAAAAGAAAGATGATAACTGCACCGGCCATGAGACAACACAACACATATCACACGACCTGAAGATACACAAAAGTTGCCTAGCAAGTTGTCCCGAAACAACAAAACAAAATTACAGATGATGTAAATATAAGATGCCTTTGTTTTCAGTTTTTACAGAGACTCATTACCCTTTAAAACAAAAGAAACAACAACAACTAAGTCTTGGATCACTAGATGGTACTGGTGTTCGCCGTGTTGTTTGGATCTATTTTGAGTAAAAAAATTCGTCCGATCCAAACAATAAAATATACAGTGATTTGGATTGAATCAGTTTAGTTTAATTTATATTTTAAATCTGATCTAATCCGAACTAATTTTTTGCAGTTTGGAATAGATCAGTTTAATTAATTTTTTATAAAAGAAAATCTTAGATATAAAGTATTATAAATGAAAAGTAAGTTGAATCAATAATTTAAATAAATAAAGCTAAAAAGTAAAAGTGTCTCTTATAATATGAATAAAATAATATTAAAATGAGAATGACATATAAATATAAATTAAAATTATTGTAAGTAAAAGTATAAATTTAATAATAAAAAATTATATTATATAATATTATTCAATTTGGATGAAATTTGATTGAGTTTGAAAGTTAAATACAAAATTCGATTTGATCCAAGTGATTTATGAAAAACAAGATCCAAATCAATCCAAATTTTTACGATTTTGATCGGTTTCAGGTTTGAATTGGATTGGTTTAGTAGTTTTAATTGGATTAATTGAATGTGAATACTCTTACTAGATAGGGCTGACTACATGGATTAGATTATGCTATATTGTTCTATCCTAGATCATCTTTGCATTCAAAACAAAGAAAAAATAAATAATAATTATATTTGGTTGATCCCATGCTAATATTTGCAAATCAATTCAGAAATTTTCAAGGCGATACATGCATTCTATACATCTATCCAGACAATGACGAATATGATTCATGCATTGTTTTTTCTCTCTCTTTTTTACCCCATGTAATGAAACAAATAGGGCCAAGAATAATGTAATTGGTGAATAGCATAAACAAATATAAATTATAAAACAAAGGATTATTTCGGAAAAACATGATATGAAATGCATGTTGGGATGTCATTCTTCTTTCTTAGATGTGATCTAATGGGAAAAAGAAACATGTAGAGTGGACGATCATGTCATATTCACATAATGCATGCATGGGATGAGACATGAGAAGGATTCAATAACAATCCAAAAAAGACAACAAATAAGAAAAAGAGAAAAAAAATTAAAAACTTGCAAAGAGAGAGGAAGAGAGAATGGGACAATGCTAGATTATTATGAAACTTACCGGCAAGAATGAGAGAAGCTTTTATGAGTTTGGAGAGACAAAGGAAGAGAGAGAGAAAGAAAGATCAAAGAAGAATTGGCTGAAGCGCAAAAGGGCTGAAGGGAGTGGCCAATGATTTATAGGCAACAAGAATAGAACAAAACAAAACAGAACAGAACATAGGTGAAGGATGACAATACTTTCCCCAGATATTCGACCAGCATATACCCCTTCTTTTTCGCGCCATCAATGCCCCGGTCAAAGCCCTTTGTGCTTCCTAAATTGTTGTTGGTATATTAATCTTGTTCTTAGATAAATATATGGCTTTAATTTGTAACCACTTTCAATATAAAAAAATTTATATAGACATTTAATTATATATTATTATATTAATAAAAATATTTGACTCATCAATCACTATTTTAATAATCTTACAAATAGAAGCATTTAATTAGATAATAATATAAAACTTTTTTTATACTATTAGTACATCAAAATTAATCTCTAAATATATTAACTTATTGCATGTTAGTACTTTATACTATGTATCTCTTAAATAAATGATATTTGTACGTAGCATTTTGGGGTGTTCATCGACATAGGCATTTTAAGTTGATTAATGGGAAATCGAATGATTGTAATAATAAGTGAAAATGTGGTCATCCAAATCTATTATTATATATGTAAATTCCTTACTCATTTGGACATGAATCCCTATCAAATAACATCATTACCACTTGCCACTACAGTTGCTCCGATTCTCTATCAATCAACGTAAATTATCTATTATTAACACCTGTGTTCCTCTATATCAGTGGACAATAAGGATATCTAAATAACATTACTTTGTTCTTGTTCATGTCTAAAAAATTGTGGTTTTACTTTGCCTCTCATTGTGGAATTAATTATCAATGGAATTCATTAGTGCGCTGAACTTGTTGAGCTCATGGCTATGCCACTAGTTGCTTCCTTTTTAATTTCATATAAGTCAAATTCATATATCTAGATTTGATGTACGTCATCAATCGCTCATCGATATAATAATATATGTCTGGGTGATCAATTAATTGCTATGTTCAAGTTTGATTGCATTTAATCAAACAGTTGATCTAATTGCTTTCAACGATCAGTGCCCTATAGTTAACTAATATATTCATTAACTATTTCAGTTAATAAAAAAAAAAAAAAACAATTTTGGTACTTAATTAATTATAGTCATTAACTATTTCGGTTAATAAAAATAAACAATTTTCTTAATGCGTAATTATCATTCTCATTACTCAGAAGAATAAAGTATAACATATTGTTTTAATTTATTATTAACTTATATATCCTAAAAATATTAGTTAGCAAAATTTAAAAGTAAATATAGTCTAGATGTTTTTATCACTCGTGTTTAAATTATAATCTATATCTATATATCTATGTAAAATAGACCGTTATTTGTAATTATTACATGATTGTATTCAACTTGAAATTTTAATGGTAAAAAGTTGTATTGATTCCTAAAATAGTAATATTCAGTTACAAGTATTAAAAATATTTTATTACTTAAATTTATAATGATTCAATAGACTATTTATTAGGCAATAATAATATGTAATAGTAATGATCATTAATCTTAATATTTTACTATTTTCTCAGTATTCATCTAGAGTGAAGGGTTTATATTTTACAACAAAAATTTAGGAATTCCTATTACTACTGAAAAAGAAACAATTATCATTATTTCTTTATTATTATTAAATAACAAAAAACGATTAATGATTTTTTTTTTTTGTGAGTACATAAGAACATAATATGGGAAGTAATTGCTTCACTTCGTTATATAATCCTTTTTGGCCTAACAAAAGGTGAATTCACCTTTTCTTTTCTTTTCTTTTCTTTTCTTTTCTTTTCTGTTTTTTTTGGAAAAAAGAGTATACAAACCCTCTGTTTTTATCCGGAAAGTAATGCATTGAAATTAAGAATCAAAATCCAACAAAAGAACAAAAGGTCCTCTAGCGGCTCTTCAGGCCAAACACCAGATCCAACATCCATGGCCTTGCGAGCAATAGCATCAGTAACTGTATTACAATACTTACGAGGAGTAAAAGCACAATCAAAACAATCGAATCAGGAAGCATACAACTAAGAATCGACCCATTGTGAGAGAAATCATTAATGTTGTCCTTGATAAAGCCATAAACATCGTTAGCATCTCCCGCTAAAATGATTCTCCTGAAACCTTGCTCCTATGCACAAACCAGTTCCTCCCTGGCTGCTAATAATTCTACTCTATGAGGATCATGACAGTCTCTTCGTTGCTGAGCCTGAGCTGCTTTAAAATGTCCATCATGGTCCTTAATTACATTACAATCCCACTTCCTTCGAGCCAAGTACTCGAGCTAAGGGATGCATCCAACATTCACTTTGATCAGACCACGACTTGGCAATTACCATCAGCTTAGCTGCGCAGGAGCTAGAAGGTTGATTAAATCAGTAATGTTGCACAAGCTTGCTGTCTAGTGGTTTGCGGGTATGGAACTTTCTTTCTTTGCGATGATAGATTTCGAGCGCACCACACCCCATGGGAGTAAGAACCTAATTCGTCGAAATATGTCTCAATCCCTCCTTCCTAAGATCCAGCCAGCCAATGCCAATGAATTTAGACAGGCAACCATCCATGTCTATTATTGGTAGAGAAATGAATGGGTAACTTGTCATTGACTAAGTTGGAGATATATATACATGTGTAGATGTCAAATAACTAGCAACCTAACAACTAAGTATTTAATACATAAATATATATGTAATACCTCCAGCAAGTGGGCAAGTATATATCCAAGGTGCTCAATTTGGACATAAGATACTGGAACTGAGGAGGCTCAAGGCCTTAGTTAGTACATCCGCTAATTGATGCTGAGTGTTAACATGAACTAACTTGATTAAACCAGTGCTTACTTTCTCCTGAATAAAGTGACAATTGATCTCAATGCATTTTGAGAGTTCATGAAAGGTTGGGTTGGAAGGAAGGTGTGTTGCTGCTTAATTATCACAAAAAACAATGGAAGAAGGAATGTCAATCTCAAAATCCTTGAGAAGAGCAGTGAGCCAAATCAACTCACTAGTCACAGCAGCAAGTGCTTGATATTTTGGCTCAGCCGATGATCTAGGAACAGTTGGTTGCTTCTTTGATTTCCAAGAGATCAAGGAATCTCCAAGGAATACACAATAGCCCGTTGTAGAGCGTTGAGTGTCAACGCAACTTCCCTAACCCACATTTGCATATGCCTTGAGATGTAGTTAGTAAGAAGAAGAAAACAACAACCCTTGGCTAGGGCTGGCCTTCAAGTAACGTAGCAAATAATGAAGAGCTTGTAAGTGAGGAGTTCTTGGCTAAGACATAGACTAACTAAGCTTGGTGATAGTGAAGGTAATATTTGGTAGTGAGATAGTTAGGTATATGAGGCGCCCAATTAACCTTCTGTATAAGGCAGGATCAGTAATAAGTCAACTTCAGAAGCACTCAAATGCATATTGGGTTCCATAGGAATGTTACACAGCTTGGAGTCTATAAAACAAGTGTCTTCTAAAAGGGACAATGTGTATTTGCGTTGGGAAAGGCAAATGCCTTTGCTAAACTTAGCTATTTCAAGTCCAAGAAAATACTTCAAATCACCCAAAATTTTGAGCTTAAAACAACTCTACAATTTTTGTTGTACAACATGCATTTGAGATTGATTGGGGTTGGCTAAAATAATGCCGTTGACATAAACTAAGAGTACAACAAGATCAAAACCTGAGCCTGAGGTGAAGAGTGAATAGTCACTCTTTGATTGAGTGAACCTCTTGTCAATTACTGCAAAAAAAAAATTTGTAAAATCATTGGCATGAGGCTTGCCTTAAGCCATACAATGACTTATTCAACTTGCACACCATACTAGGGGCTTGCTTTGGATAGCCAAGCGGCAAATCCATGAATGCCTCTTCAAACAAGTCTCCATTAAGGAACGCATTATTAACATCAAGTTGAATCTTTTTGGCCCAAATAGCTACAGTTTGTGCACGCATTGCAATTCAATAGATATTAAATTAGGCTTCTTCAGTTCAAAGTTCGGTAAGGATGGAATCGACTTATGGGCCCCTTAATATCAATAGAATCACCATCACCCACTATCCAAACCAATCCCAACATCAAAACATCCCGCCCAACAATTAGACTATTCCAAGCATAAGATGGTTTAACACCCATATGTGCCTTTAAGAAGGACCATGAGGAAAGTATTTTGACTTTAGTAGCCTGACCATCAAAGATTCTAGGTTTTGAATTATTCTCTAACCTTGCTTAGCTAATATAGCTAAATTAAAAGTGTAGAGATCTCAAAAACCCAACCACCGGCTTCTTTGGGCCAACACAACTTGTCCTAGCTCACTGAATGAATCTTCCTCCTATCTTCATAAGAACCCTATTAGAATCCACACATTAACTATTCTATTTCCTTACACAATGTAATGGGAATCTTGAAACAAGACATCGTGTAAGTAGGGATAACCTAGGCCATAACTTTATTTAGTACCTCTTTCCCACCTTTGAATAGAAGTCTCTCTTTCCACCCTTTCACTATTTTACATACTCTCTCTTTCAATGACTATAATGAATCATTTTTTGCATTCTACCCCTAAGCAAACTAAGATACTTCTCTGTGAATACCACTATTTCAATATTGCTTGCCTCCAAAATCTCTTGTTTAACTTCTCTTTTAACATTTGGGCAAAACAAAATTGCTGATTTTCCAAAATTGATCTTCTGCCCCAAAACTCTTTCATAGTGGTGGAAAATATTTAAAACCGTCCTCCCTAATTGCTCTTGAGATCCTGGGTGCTATTCTAGTTAATTTTGAACCTATAAAAAGTTGGGCCCTCTTCGCATTGTGAAACCTGGAAGAAAAGCCTTCAACTCAAAGAACAAATAAATAAGGGGGGAAGGGATCCCCTTGTTTGAGCCCTTTCTGTAGTCTAAAGTGAGATCTTGAGAAGCCATTCAAAAGGATAGAATAATTAAGATACTGTCTTCACACATCATAATACGTCCAATCTATCTAGGATAAAAATTCAACCTCTTCATAATAGCTTCTAGATAATCCCATTCCAATATGTCATATGCTTTACTCATGTCAAATTTATGTGCCATACACCTTCCTTGCCAAATCTCTTGTTCCATAGAGCATGAACCAGCTCGTAAGATATTAGGACATTATCTGTAGTGTAACAATTTTGCACAACAACACTTTGAGATCTAAAATATTAGAAGGCAATATAACTTTCAACTTGTTAGTAAGCACTTTGCTAATAATTTTATAAATGATGTTACGTAGAAAGATAGGTCTAAACTATTTCATATTCCGAGAAGATTGAATTTTGGGCATTAGAACAATAAATGTCTGATTAATATCATATATAAAATCAGCTTGATTCAAGAAATATAAGACAGCTTTGCTAACATCAAGACGAACTAAATTCCAGTGTTTTTGATCAAACAAAGCAAGCATATCGTCAAGTACCGGAGATTTTAGTGCACCCATTTGAAAAATCGCCTCTTTCACCTCTTAAGCAGTTAATGGGGCTCTTGAGAAATAATTCATATCATTAGTTACCTTGGCTTCCATTCCCTTCAATGCTAGACGCAATCAAGTCTAGCTCAAACATGGTGAATAATTCTTCAAAATAAGTTTGGGCTATATATTTCGTCATGTTCAGCTCACCAATTCCCCCTCTTCATCCTGTAATCTTGAGATTTTATTCTTCCATTTTTGGGTTGAAGCTTTAGTGTGGACGAATTTGGTGCTGTGATCTTCCTCTCTTAACTAATTGATTCAAGATTGTTGAAGCCTTAAAGTCTCCTCTTTCTATGATAGCAAGTTTTGCTTTCCTTTGAATTGATCTTTTTCTTTTTCTTTTTTCTTTTGGTTATACACACACTCACACACCCAAGGTGGGGAAGGGGAGGGGGCTCTACTCCACGACTTGAACTCACATCTGTCAATATGTGGCCTTCCTTTAGGCTTGTGGATCAACCACTTAAGTTGGCCTGAATCCACTCTTTTACTTGATTTACATGCTAAATATTTCTAGGGATGTCAAAAATTTCCACGTGGCGGGGATCCCGCGAGGATTGCCCCATTGGATCACCATTGGTGATGTCAAGAAGCTCGGCAGTTGGTCGCCATTGGATCACCGTAGAATAATGTGAATCTCCAAGGATTATCCAACAATGCCACCTCCTCCACACATTGTCAATGAAGCTCAAATTGTAAAGCATAATTTGAACCTTAATCTCTGCGTTCCATTCTCCCTTCTTCCCGTCACTACTGACAGCCAATCCATGATGAAAACCAAGTTTTCATTCGATCTTATCAAACTCTGCACTTGATAGCTTGGTCTTTACCAATCATAGCATTTTGGATTTTCCTTGCCTTACTAGAAGGTGGAGAGCTAGAACTACTCGTAGGTTCTCGAGACCACAACAGTTCCACACGATAAGTCTCATTGATCTAGGTGGGGCTGCACAGCAAACCCTACCGTTAATGAAGATTTACTGCCAAGCCCTCCATCACTAGTTTTCATGATCTTTGACTTCTCTTTACAATTCTCCACCTCCATTGCATCTCCTAGCACATATTCGAGGTTCTCTTTGGCTTCCTACCCATATGTTTCGAGTATACGAACCCCTTAAACTTATATTCTTTTGCAAAGTACCACCATGAACTTTAAGATCCTCCTAATTGGTACATCCTTAAATTTAACCGATGACTCAATAGATCCTTCTACGAAGAATTTGTTAAATTACTAATAGTAATAACTAATAACAAATGGTAAGATCTTTTCCATTCGTTAATATAAACTATTTGATTAATTTATAATATTATTCATTAAATTGTATAGAGTTAGTAATTTTTATTTAATATTTGAATTTTAGGAACTGTCATCTATTAATTTAGTCATTTGAAAATATTCAAGATATGAACAACAAATAAATTCATCAATGGCCTAAATGTAACGTGAAACAAATGGTTAATATGTTTTCATATAATATTACCATTATTGAAGCAACAAATTTAAATCAGAAGGGTCTATTGAAATATGAATGAAAGTTTAGAATAAATTGAAAAGATTTTAAAATTCGTGATGATGATTTACAATGGTAAAAGTTTAGGATGGCTCCATTCTCCTCTCTCTTTTTTTTTTTTTTAATATATGTATTGCAATAATCGAAAGAAACTACACTAAGAACATACTTGTAGTCAAATTGAATTCTAAAATAATTAGCTATGCAGTGTTAAAAAGAAAATTATTCATAACATAAATATAACCAAAAAGAGTGATCGCAATTTTTCAGATTACAGAGTACATGCAATTTGAGTTACATTTGTTAGAGTTGAATTCATGATAAATTTTATACGTAACATATTTTTTTATTAAATTTTATGTATCTATACTAATATTTGAAAGTGATTAATTATAATATAAAAAATATATTAATTTTAATTCACTGTCACTCTCAATGTAAGTAACTAGGAGTAAACTAGTGGTGTATATATGAGATCATAGATTCAAACTTTATTATTACTGACATATAAAAAAGGTATTGTTAGTGTAAAAAAATTTATATTATTAGCTAATTATATGCTATTATATGTGTAAAATAGTAAAAGTAAGATACTTTTATTGTATTTGTTTGGGTGTTATTATTTTGATTAAATTTTTTTTTAATAAAAGGGCATTTTTTTAGTATTTTTAGATAAATTTTCTTTTAGTAAAAACAGAATTACTAGAAAAGTACAAAAATATCTTTTTTGATAAGTTATAATTTTTATCTTCTGGAAAAAGATCTCTTTTACATCATAAAAAAGATGTTTAAAAATAAAACAAGATCTTTTAATGTTATATCCAGACATAAAATACTTCTATTTTTTCAAAAGTTCTTTTAAAAATATCATCTTTTTGGAGAAGTTAATCTAAACAAGCTCATTGATGTAGTGATACTTGATTAAATAATTATATAAAAAGATTTTACATTAATAATATATTAAAATTAAATTATATTTAAATAACATTTCAAATAATAAATATATTATTATGTATAAAATTTATTATAAATTTGAATTTATATTAACATTATTCATTAAAATTTACGCACAAATTGTTAATTTTACGTGTAAATCTATAATTTAGAAGAAGAGTAGATGTCCTTTTTGGTGTTGATATTTTAAAATTGACGCCGGTTTGATCATAAAGAAAATTGACATCAACTTAATTTTAATATTTTAAATTTTGATATTAATTTTATTATTCTATCAAATCAACATTAACATTTGTTATTATTCGTTCTAGTTGGCACATTAGTTTTAAGTTATATTTTTTAATTTATTTGTCTATTTTAATTGATGTGAGCAGACAATTTTCACCTTATTAACTTGAAAATAATAATAATAAAAAATTTGAATTGATTAGCAACGTAACAAGTGTGATAAGACTATATAACCAGTTAAGTTGATAAGGTAGAAATTATCTTCTCTTGTTAGGTATGAAGGACAAATTAGCAATATAACTCAAAACTAATATATCAATTAAGATGAATAGTAATATGACTCATTGATAATTTGATAGAATAATAAAAATAATGTAAAAATTTCAAGTGTCAAAACTAAATTAATGTTAAAAAAATTTTACAAATTAAACTGAAGTCAACTTCTGAATATTAAAACTAAAAGGAATATTTATTCTTAGAAAAATAATGATGAATGGCCATCGTTAATTTGGGGGAGCTCGTCACTTGTTGAGGAGCTCATTTGCCGAGTCCTCGAAATGCAGGATCCTTTCGGCCAAAAAAAAATATTAAAGGAAGATAATATGGTAAACCCCTAAGTCACTAGAGTTTTGACCTCTAACGTTATAGGGTCCACTTTTATGGCATTTATTCAGATAAAATATATTGGGAAAACCACATTGCTGTTGGGTCGTGTAATGAGCTTACTTGGATTAGTCAAGTAGACCTAAATCGTTTGAGTCAAACGTATGGATCAATCAAACCAAAAATGCAAATATAAAGTTTTGAGAATTAAAATGGTGGTGTTTAAAATACTCACCTATAAAAGTGAATATTCAATATTCACTTAATTTTTAATTATTGATTAAGTTAGAAAAATAAATCTAACAGTTAATATCACACAAAAATTTATTATAATACTCTGCATGATATTTGAAGTATGAGTAATCCTTTAACATCAACCATTAAATTTATTTTTTAATTTGATCAATGGTTAAGAATTAGATAAAATTGAATGTTTACCTTTTATGGATGAGTATTTTAAACATTACTAATTAAAATATATATATATATATATATATATATATATATATATATATATATATATATATATATATATGTGTGTGTGTGTGTGTGTGTGTGTGTGTGTGTGTGTGTATTATTGTTAATGTCGTTACATTGTTATCATGCATATATTTTTTACTTTGAAAAAAAAATCAATATGTATAACTATTTATAAAAGGTATTTTGATAAAAAAAAATAAAACAATAAAGATTTGATATAAAATATAAAATGGATTAAATATAGCACATTTTTTTTTTCAGAAAAGATAAGTGTATATTTTGAAAATAGAGAGAAAAACTATACAATAAGATCTCAAAAAAAGAGAATATAATTTACTCTTATGTTTGTATATGTATCTCTGTGTGTTCTTATGTATGTATATATATCTCTGTGTGTGTCTTTGTATGCGTGTATTATTATTCATGTTGTTAAATTATTATCATGAATATATTTTTTACTTTGAAAAAAAATTCAATATCTATAACTATTTACAAAGGGCATTTTGATAAAAATAAAATAATAAAGATTTGATATAAAATATAAAATGGAAAAAATGTAGTACATTTTTATTTTTCAAGAAAGATCAGTGTATATTTTGAAAATAGAGGGGAAAACTGTATAATAAGATCTCAAGAAAAGATAATATAATTTACTCTTATATATATATATATAATTTTAATATTAAGAGAATAAATTATTAACAATATCAATAATTTATGATAATTATTTTTAAGAAAATAAAAGTTGCATGCTTTTTAATTTTTTTCAATATTTTTAAGCTGTAATCTATTTTAAAATTATTAAATATTGATTAAATGATCTTAATAAATATAGTGTAATTAACATTAACATATAATTCTCAAGAATTTACAAAGTTGAAATAATTTTAATAATGTTAAATAATAAATAATTAAACTAATAATAAAAAATTTAAAAATATTGGCACTAATTAATAAAGTACTTTGTATAATATATATATATATATATATATATATATATATATATATATATATATATGTATTATTAATATATTTTAAAATAAAATATATATTTTGAAAATAGAAGAAAGGATTATGTAATGAAACTCTCTCGGAGGGAATGTAATTTTCTCTATTAAAAAATATGCACTACGACCTATTTAAAAGAAGTTATTTAAAGTAAAAACTAATTATCAAACTTAAATTCTTATTGTATTTATTAGCCTTAATTGTAACTATCGATATGTATGTACACTCTTTATTTTGTATTGTTTATCTAAATTTTCTTTCTTTTTTGTCTCACTTTTAAATTTTCTTCAAAAAAATCCTTGTTTTGTTTGATTCAAACTGGTTAACATGATGATTACCTTCAAAAATGATGCCATTGAATTAATTGAATCATTCTTTATTAGCTACTTTCTATGAAAATGCTATATTAATGAGAAAACATTATATGTCAAATTCTCTCGTTCTTTTTACAAATTTAAACAGAAATATACTTGTATGAGTATATATTAGGCTCGAGTCATCTGGAGACTTTGTAGACAAGCTTGAATCATAATCTAACTTGGACAATATAAAATTGGTGTCTTGACCTTTGGTTTTCAATATATTTTTTTCCACAAAAGAACAGCAAATTTCAACGGCTGTCAGTTGTTTGGAGTGGAATTGTGAGACTTCTTTTTTATGATATCTTAGGGGGACTGCAATGTTTACAGTATCTATGCACTATGCTTGGAAACATTGTTTTTCAACCTGATTCATTCAGTCCTAGACATTCCCTCTATCCACCAAGCCCTTCTTGAAACTTTTTCAAGCACTCTAAAAATATTTAATTATTTTATCTAAATCATAATTACTCAAAAAAATTTTAATTTTGATTAATCTGGCCTGAACGGATCGATTTATTATGGAGCAAAGTTCTCTCACTACTTTTTTTTTCTCCCAAGACTCTAAATTTATTAATAATTAAATTAATTTATAAATCCCTGAACTTTTTGGGAAAATTCAAATAAGTTCCTATCTTTTAAAAATTTGTATGTAGGTCTTTGCATTTATAAAGAGTTCGTAATTGAGTCCCTGGATACAAATGATTATAAAAAATTTGTCAATAAAAATAAATTATTCTAAGATTTTAAGAATATTTTATTTTTTTGACAAATTTTTAATGAATATTTATGTCTAAGGACCCAATTACAAGCATTCAAATTATAGGGATCTATTTGAATTTTTCCTAAAAGTTCAAGAGCTTAATTACATATTAATTTAACCTTTACTAATATACCCCTCAATTCGATTCTCATCCAAAAATAATTGTTCAAGCTACCACATATAGGTTCGTTTGTGTTGCTAAAATAGTTTTTGGAAGGATACCTTAAGTTTAAGAAAGGAAGGAAAACTTGACCGCTTGGGGGGAAAAAGTGGAAATGGAAACAAAAGATAGCCGTAGGCTTAACTAAATTGAATTGATTCAAAGCTAAAGAGAAAGTGAAACCCTTTAAAGCAGATGAATGACAAGAATACTACTTTCTTTTACATATTCCTAAGTCGATTGGTTATACATATAGTCAAGTAGCAGCGTCCTTGTCAAGGCATTCGGGCCATATGGATTCCAGGATACGAATAAACGAAACTACCATCTTAAACAAAAATAAGGAATTTGGTTTTTGATTAATTTATTCAATGTGATTACTATTAATTATTATGAGTTTAATTGGTATGCACTGACAGTGTAAAATAGTTTTACATTATCAACCAATAGAAATAGGGGAAAGTGAGAAATCATGGTAGATCCCTCATCATAATGGGTGGTTATTTGTATGAGTTGATATTTTCCACTATTTCTATTGATTGACAGTGTAAAACTGTTTTATACTATCAATGTATTTAAATTAGAATTTAAATTAAATACAATTATTCTTATCATCAAAGTTGAGGATTATGGTAAAAAATTAATGTTTACATCCGTGCAATGCTTTGATCTCAAATTTATTTACTGACAATTTATATCATATTTATATTTTATTTACAATATGATATTGATCAATGGAAATATTTTAACAAATGATTAAATTTAAAAAGGATTTAAAGAGTAATTTTTTATTATGCAGTACCTACCATATGGACTTTACATAATATTATGTGCGTGAAAATTTTAGTATTTTAGTTGTCCACGCCCGCCATTTTTGGTTGCTCAAAATATTTTCTTTCAGTCGATAGGTGAGAGACAAAATTTTCAAGGCATAGTTAGGTGTTAGGGACTCTTCTAACAATATTTTCTTTTTCATACATATAAATTCTGAAATTAAATCCAAGATCACATATTTAAGAGACCTAAACCTCTTCCACTTGAAACAATACCTTATTGATATCCACAAAATTAATTGGCGTACTTATCTTTCCATGGCAAAACAAATGTAACTTAGATAAAGTTTGAAAAGAGATATGTTGTTAGGGATGTATGCCTTAATTAGCGCCATCCTTTTCAAGTATAAATTATCCTTAATTTTGTGCTACAGTCAACATCATGATATTCCCAACAAGTTTTTTTAGTTTGGGAAGACACCAAGACGAAACTTTTTAAAATGGAGAAAAGAACAAAAGTTTGTGGCTTATTGATGGAGCATATATTAGTTTGTCATTGAAAAATGTCACCTTTTTGTCCTAAAAAATTGACAGGATAATAATCTGCGAAGGATTTGCGTTGTTTTGGAAGAGAAGAATGATTATTGTCACTAGCGAAAGTGGTTTAATTCAAAAGGCATATGTAACGCATAAAAATCACAAACTTTGTCCACCGTATACTTGCCATGACATTGCCCCAAGTGCATTTCCATTTTGCCTTAAAAACTTCGGCATTCAAATATGTCCAATGTTTAGGCCCATAGAGAGCTCCAACAGTGAAAGCTAGCCTTTCACCATTTATATATAAAATATCCCTCACTAGATATGTCTAATATAATGGAGAGGTTGGTGGGTTTGGCCTTCTTTTATGCTCCTCAATGTATATTGCGTGTGTTGTAAACCACGATGTAGCCTAGTGGGAAGCATAATGAGGAGAAAAGCTGAACAAAAAAGGCCAGCTAATAGTTTCTATTATCTGATGAATCACTAAGTCAAAAATTATAATTAATTACAAAGATGTGAGTATGTAATTTTAGTTTTTAAACAAATTTTATAATTGCATCTAATATAAGTACATCTAATACATGCATCGTGAGTGAAGGAGTTAAGTCTATTAAATCTTAGACATTTATTATTTAAACATAATAAATCCAGCACCCATGCGACATACACTAGAGAAGGGAAAGTTTAGGTTCAAGAAATGATATTTATATTCATTTCTCTGCCTAACTCATTATCCAGAGGTGAACTCCACAATTTTTTGTGACAGTATATCGAGTATCGAGTCCCAATTTTTTAGTATAAATATTAATACTCTTTAGGTTGTTATAGTCTCATTATATATATGTGTTGCGCTTTTCTTTTCTTTTTTTTTTTTTTTTGCATGTTGTGTATATTTCGGATTTGTTATATTGAAATAACAAATCTCGTTAAAGGCGTGGCCGATCACCTCATTCTCTATACATATTTATCAACCAGAAGTAGTACAACTTAAATTCCTAGACAGTTGCCAGCTGTGCTTTATAGTTTGTGCCTAATGATTTGGTATATGGCACAAAGGACCTCGTTTTGTTACATGGTCTATGTTTGGAATGCCAATACTATTGTTATTCATAAATAACACTAATACACTGAATTTTCTGTCACAAGACATGCTACTTCTCGTTGCTAACTATTTGCTATTCAGTTGTCAAACTCAAATCAAATTAACCTCACGACCAAATCAGGTGGTTTGTGGTGACCCAGAATCTAAATGATATTTTTGTCTGTTCTAAAATCCTTATCCAATCTAAATACGGCAATCTTGATTTGGAATTTAAACAGGAATAGTAAGGAGCACTAGCTAGTTGATTGTTTGTGTCTCCATCGACCTGTATGCTTTCGTTGGAAATTGTTAGACTCCTCTTCAGTATGAGTAGAATTATTGGCAGAAACAATGAGCAGAAATGCTATTTAAGAATGTAGTTAAATAATGACTCACCTCAGATTACCGTTGAATGAGTAGAATATCGATTTGGCTTTTAAGAAATTTGAGTTGTTAACTTTTGGCCTTTGAAAGATTAATTTTATTTCACATTAGACTAAACTATAGCCTTAATGAAGAAATCATTAATTAATTGTTATCTAATTTGCCATTTTATGTGTTGACATGGTATGTTATTTGCTGACATGAACTTTAAATTAGTTCTTAAAAGAGTTGTAAAATATTAATTTAGATCTAAAAAGATTTGTTAAATAAATTTGATATTTGAAAGATTAATTTTCATTTTACGATATTTAAATGTTAGCCTAAATGAAAAAATTATTAGCTGGTATCTGATGTGGTACATTATGTGATGATATATCACATTATTTGCTAGATAACTTTTTTTTTTTTCATGGTCGAGCACCATGTAAGCAAAAAATATATTTCCAACTTTCCTCTATTTGCGAAATCTTATGAATCTCATACCCATTATTGTTGACAACCATCTGCTAGTTTTGAGCCCCATTTTCCTCAAACCTGTCCCAAATCTGACACAACATTATTCTCGAAGCTATCTTGTGATTAAATATAGCCCGTTTAGATTCTGACCATTGTTGGTGGAACCACACTTGGGTTTAACTTCTCAATGTCACTGTTGTCTAAATTTTGACTGGAAAAACTTTGACCCCTAGCTTTTTTAATAATTGTCATAATCAAAGTCACACATTTACTTAGAGACAAAAAAGCTTTCACCCTTTTATGGCTATCATATTTCTCAATGAATTGTGTCAACAATATCACACTAGTAAAACATATAAGAAGACGTCTAAGGACAAACTCAAGAACGAACGATCAACACCAAACATCGAGTTTGAGAACAGAAGCTTGTCGTAATTGTGAAATTAATAAACTAGGGAAGAAAATGGAGTTAACTGAGGGCTTTTAAAGTGATTTTAGAGTTAATAAGCTTTTTTGTGTGGTGTGATTTGTGGGTTTTGGTGATTTAATTGTTTTAGGGTTCCACTAGATCAGGGCTTAGGGTTCGATACTATATTTGGGTTCACTGGAGGATTAGGTTTGAAAAGTAGATATGAAAACTTTTATATCATCTATACATACTTGAAATATTAGTTAAAAGGTATTAGAACATGAAAACAAAAGGTAATACCAGCGAATAACATGACTCATCAACAAATAATGTGACATAACATACACCAATTAATAATTTCTAAATAAAACTAATATGAAATGAAAATTAATTTTTTAAATGAACCAAATTGATGCTCAACAATCCTTTCGAGGACCAATTTGGGGTCTATATCAACAAATATCGTGACACATCAAATATTAGTTAACGGTATATTCACAACAAATACTAATATTTGAACTAATATAAAATAAAAATTATTCAAAGATCAAATTAATATTACAAATCTTTTAAAAATTAAATTAATATCTCACAATTCTTTCTAGAATCAATTTGACATATTACTCCTCTCTTTTATATCTTCTCTGGCATATAAATAAATATCAATTCATTAGATTAAATTCCTTTTTTTTTTTTGGACAAAAGAAGTCAACAGATGTTTACATAGATAGATTCATAAGGGACTTTTTGTTTTATGGTCCAAGAAATTGGTCACGTAATTTCAACCAGTGTGGTGAGTAGGTCAAACTCTTCCAAAAATTGTAACTCTAGGATTAGAACCCATAATGTTGGGGATAAATTCGCCTAAGGTTAGAATCTACTTACATGTGTTCAACCACTTTTAATTTGAATAGGCCTATAAGATATTCTGAGACCAAATAGTAATACCCAAGTCGTTTAAAATTTTACCAAAAGGAACGTTTACTTAACATATACTGAACATTTAATGTTAATTCCTGCCATATTATTTGAAGGGAAACAAGACACTGAATTTTGAGGTTTTACCCTTAAGATATTAATCATCTATGGACTGTTTGCGTTGAGTGTCTGAACAGTAGAAAAGATTATAATCAGAGTTATTTGTAGATAATTTAGCTTTTCCAACACCCTCAACCCATGTTGTCAAAGGGGATTTATGGCCTCCACCGTAGGATTATAGAGTTCCCCCTCCCACAGCAAAATAAAAGATATATATACCCCATGTGATTGCACTGATCATGCATATGCTGGTGTTCTTAGGACAAAAAACCGAGGTCTTTGACATTTCGATGTGATGTTTAACAACCTAACACATAATCATGTTGGCCTTTAAGCCTCTAATGTCTTCCAAAATCAATTCAATTCGGTTTGAATTTAGTCTAGAGCTACATGAGTACATCCACCCATCAATAGTCTTTTTCCCACAATTGTCTATTAATAACTGTTGGTTGTTTGATGAACTGCACAAGTGGCAAATCAATGTGACATATAACAGACATTGAATGACCATGCACAAAGGCAATAGTGAATAGACGATTGTGGAATGTTGTGGTCCTCTGGCTGTAGATGTAGCATTAATTCCAAGTATATGGACTGAGAGATGAGTCATGAAACAATCGTTATTAGGAATCCAAACCCAAGATCATTAAGGGCGCAGTCATGTTTGATTTTATTATAGTTGAGCTGTAACTCCTATTAGCTATTTAATTTGTAACATTATTATACTTATAGAAACGTTTCACAAAATTATGAGTGAATTGTGTTTGAATTTAATTTTGGGTTTTGAACTACGATTCAAAGTGGAAGTATAAAAAATAAATTGCTTTTTCACTAGGTCAAATCATGATGTATAAATTATAATTCAAACATGCTATAGCTCGATTACTAGGCTGGATCTTGATTAATATAATTATAAATATTTGTTATTTTCCTATATTATAATTATAATTATAATTATAATTATAATTAAATAAATTGAATATAATATTAAAAGAGGAGGGATCCGTTCACTGTAGATGTAACTATAGAAATTCACTCCCAATCCTCACCATCAATTTCAGTAAAATCTTATGGCTATAATCATCTTGTTTATTTCCCAAACTTAGCCATTAATTTTAATAAAATTTAAATGATATGAGTAATCTCCTAACTCACATGATTTTTTTTTTTCAATTAATCCCTCTCACTTATCTCACTTTCATCCCTTTGCTGTGCACGGTCTACTTCTGCAGAGTACAAATCGCGGCATTACTCAAAGATTAATTTCCTTTTTGGACAATGATAATGCGTTTTTTGTTTTTGGGTCGTAAATAATAATGGACTAAAGCTACCTCTTTTTATAATTATTTTTTGGGTCGGTGAGACTTTTTGTTTTAGGCTAGCTTAAGACTTGCTCTTCTGAATTGACCTAACTCTATTATGGACTGAACTTAAACATACATATTCGGGCCCTTCCACAGTGCAGAATCCAACTATGTGATAAAGTTATATGAAATAATATTTTGCTATAGCCTACCTTATATTCGAGGTCTATATACCATCCATCCATTATTGGATGGATGTGGGGACATATTAATCAAATGGTGAGCGTGGTATGTCAGTTTAAAGTATAAGATAGACTATGTACAAATAACACATTTATGAAGTTATATATTGGGGCTGGTTTTTAATTGGTCAGATATGTTTCTGCTGGTTGAGCAATACTGTTTATCACTGTTGCTAGTTGGGGTCAGTTTTCTATATACACCAAAAGGTTGTTAAGCCCACCTTGACAACTGGGTCGACTTGAAAGCCCAAGCATTTCTGGCCTCAATTTCAAAATTTCCTTTGCTTTTCAGGTTCAACTTATTAAGGCCTACTCTGACCAAAAAAAGTAAAAGCTTATTAAGGCCTACTAAACTAGGTTTAATAATTACTAGTCACTTGTACGAAAAAAAATACTAGTCACTAATTTTAATTATTAATCAATAAAAGTTTATTGAAAAAAAGTCGCTAATGAATCAATAATAATAAGTTCAAAAGTATATCTATCAACAATCTTTTTCTTTTTCCCCTAAAGAAAAAAAATTATTTTTTTATTTAAATCACTAATTTTTATATTCTCCTAGACTTTTTGACCTACGTTGATCCATTATGAAGGTAGAGTTTATACCATGAGACTTTTTTAATTTACATTACACAAACTCAAAATCTTAATTAAAGGAACAAGTATTAAACCTTTTAAATCAACCAAACATTGGTCACTATCAACAAACAAAGTATGCCCCACACATTTAATATATAACTTATATCTCAGTCAAGCCTTGGTTAATATCCTTATGATAAGTTGTTTCGTCAATTTCTTTTGATTTTATAGTATGTTGAGTTGTAAGCACTTGGTTTTGGAAATATATAACCTAATGGAGAGTCAAATTTCTGAGATCATTATTACAATCTTAGAAATAAAAACTAGTATTAGAGTAAATCTCCATTTTAGTCCCTGATGAAAATGGTGAGGGACAAAATAGTCCCTCAAGATTTAAAATCTAACAATAGTTGCTCATTATTTGAAAAAAAAAAAAAGGATATGTTAGTCCTTCCGTGAGCTTGCCGTTATCATACTTAACAAAGAAGCATATATAGCACGTTAACTTTTCATTAAAAGCTCCCCTCTCATCAAAACGACATCATTTAACTCACTCAAACTCTTTCTTTCGCTGAACTTGGAATTCGGAAACTTTGAACTCTATCTCCGTTTAGTGACACGTTGCGCTCGGAACTCAAAAATATGGTGAAGAAGAAATGACACGAGTCACATCATTGAACTCACTCAAACTCTTTCTCGTTGAACTCGAAACTCTAAACTTTATCTCGGTTTGGTGACACAGTGAACTCGGAAACCTAGTGAGAGAGAAATGACACAAGTCACTTACCGTCACTTCTTCTTTGTCCCTCCCAAGTTTCTGAGTTCAATGTGTCACTACACCGAGATAGAGTTCAAAGTTTCTGAGTTTCGAGTTTCAAGATGAGAAAGGAGCTTTTAACGGAGAGTTAACATGCTACACATGCTTCTTCATTAAGTGTGGTAATGGCAAGTTCATGGAGGGACTAACATGTCTTATATTTTGAATCTTTAGAGACCATAGTTGGACTATTAAATACTGAGGATGAATTTGTCCCACACAAAAATTCTCAATGATGAAAATGGGATTTTTGTCCTAGTATTATTTATTTAGGCTTATATTCTGCCCTTAATTTATTCTTTCATTTTCATCGATACGTCTTACATTACATGTGCTATTACTCTTTTTTTTTTTGGTAAACTAAAATTTATGTTGAGGGAAAGGTTCATCGCAGTCTAGAGTTAGGATATGTCTCCGGGTTCATTGAGTTCTTACAGAAGTACTTATAGATCACTCACCAAGAAAAAAACCTAAAAATCGAATCTAACTCATGACGATACATAAGCAGAAGGCCAATTAAGTGAGTCAATCCCTGTTGGCATGTACTCGTACTTGTTAATTTTTTTATATATAATAAATCATAAAATCAGAGATTGAAAAAAAAAATGCATGACAAATTGATTAACCCTCTTTCTCCATGGGTTTGCTTAAAAATATGGCAAATAAGTTTGTTCATTTTAGAAAATGAGTTAAAACTATCAATCCACCCTATATAATGGGCTTTTTGACCCATATGTTGTGCTTTTCCAAGCAAATTACCATAATGTAGTTTTTTTTGAAATTATTTACTTGTTTGTTGTTGTTTCTGCCACAGTGGAGGTTGCAAGCATTTTTTTGTTTTTTCTGTCTATGTCAACCTGGTTGAGGGGATTGGAATAGCACCACTCATGGCACAAAATGATAGTGGGTTAGCATGGTCAAAAGGCATTGCTTGACAGTGCGCCACCCTTGGTGCTATTCCCAGCTGCGCCATCATCCAAGTGTCGCCACATGGCACCAGTTAACTTTCCCGTGACTCACAATTTCTCTCTCTCTCTCTCTCTCTCTCTCTCTCATATATATATATATATATATATATATATATATATATATATATATTCCACACACCGAATTTTTCAACTTATACTCATCCTTACTAATTCCTCCATACACTATCTATCTTGTTCTTTATAGCCACTCAATTTTTTAGCTCCCATATGAAACTCTCCCTTAAAACTCTTTGCTGTCTTTGAATTGTTTAGCTTCTATATTTTTGTCAAATTCTTTTTCAAGTCTCTTCTTTTCTTCGTAATTTGTTCAAAAAAAAAGAGTACTTTTATTGTGTTTGTATATTGGAATAATTTGACGGGCCACAAGGATGTGCTTTTGAAGGTGACAAGAGATCAAGCAAAATAGAAAATGGTCTCAGTTTTAATACACTAAAAAAGAAGATTGCTGCCAAATTGAAGCTTCAATCCTATCAAACAATTTCAAATCTTACTTATAGATTTTCAATTGTTCGAGATAGCAGTACATATACTGCTCTTGAGATAGTTGATGATGATGATGATGATGTTGACTATATAATCAACACCTTTGAGCAACAGTCTCTTTTGACAGTGCTCGAATTATATGCTGAGATTAATGTTGCAAGCAATTCATTCTTACCTGTTGCCCCTCATATTGATAGAGTTAACATGATTGAAATTTTAGAGGCATTAATAAGAGATTCTTGCATCTTTTTGCTTTAATCAATCAAGCCTGTGACGGTAGTATGGCAAGTCTCATTGTACTGCTGTAAAAGTTCTACCACCTACCCATCTGTTATTTCCCATATTCAAGCAAATATTATAAACATGTAACGATTATCTAAATGAAAAATTAAAAAAAAAAAGATAAAAAGTTATACCGAGCACCGTATGGGGCATGGGCAGTCAACATTAGAGGAATTACGACAATTGATGGGAATCTATCCCACACGCATAGCTGAACAAACACAGTCATACCTCCAATCTCATGCCAATTATAATCTGTTCGCTTGCAAAGCTCATGATATAAATAAGAGAGCACCATGATCTCTAATTATATTGTTCAACCATTACAAAATCCTCTAAAATTGGTAGAAACCTTAAGGGTACTAAGTTTCCATAATGATCTAGAAACAAAAGTAACCCTATCAACCACAAAATATATGTTTGAGCGAATAGTTGAAGCTTTGCCTCATTGCCAACATGATTATTTATATCACTAAATTGAGTATCTAACCACCTCATTTTCAATCGATGACCATGGAATAGGAGTTATGCCTTAATGGTAATTAGCAAATTTGATCGATTTGGATACAAATATCAAAATTAATGGTTTCACCAAATTTGTTCCCATTGGGATAGCAATATTATCTTGCAGCGTAATTGTGCATTCTCCAAAAAGCAAATGAAACTTCTTTTTTTTATCTCTTCTTGTCTTTCTCTTTTTGCTCAATTATTATTTATTTTTATTTTTTGTCTCGGAGAAAACCTTGTTTGCTCTAGATACGGAACAATTTAGACATGAATTTGCTCGCCCTTACTATGAATAGAAGATTTTCCTCTAACAACCAACACCCAATCGGGATGTCCATTCCAAATATACTATGAAATGTATGTCTCTTGCATTGTCAACAACGATGCATCTTCTAGCTCGGGACGAATGACGCATGACGAAGAATAACTAGATGCCATTTGTGTGTGTGTGTGTGTGTGTATGTAATATTATCAAATTATTTATATGTTTTTCTATATAGAATAGTAATGCAATCATTTTTATTTAATAGTCTTCTCACTACTGTATTTGTTTAGTAATATAATCTAAAATTTTTTGTTACACATTCCACAAATATTCAAAAATATTATGTGAAGATACATGTCAAAAAAAAATTGTTACTGAGGTTATAATAATCTATATTATAATAATTAATGTTTGGTTTAATAAATTTTTTATTAGAAACAAGACTACATATATCCTAATAAAACTTTTTAAAACTAGACTCATAAAAAAATTCAACTAGATGCTCTTATAATTTATTTTCAAAAAAATAATAATATTTTTTCAAATTGAACTCATTGATAAATTAAAGTCTAATCTAAAAAAAATCTAAACACATAGATAAATGGAATATTTTTTAACACAATGTTCTTTGAAAAATTGAACTCATGAAGAAGGAGGGAAGCTTACGCAAAGCCACATAGCGCCCTACAGCTGATGGCGCTACTGCATGTCATGCCAGTCCATGCACCCGGACACATGGTGGATCCCTGTGGCTGGTATAATTTCATTATGCTTCACTTGTTTGGCCCATGCTTATGCTGTCTTGTCCATTTGGGTGGCGTTGGTTGATGTTGCTCCATCTATTGCACCCATGCTTGCTTAGTCTTGTCACGCAAAGAAACTTTGACAAAGGCAGAGTGGACTGAATGGTGTTGCAGGTTGTACTTGCACCATGGATGGCGCAATCCGTAGCTACTCCATCAGTTTGACATTGACAATAAAAAAAATAAAAGAAGCCTGCAACTCTCCACCATGGCACAAACAACAATAGATAGGTAAATAATTTCAAAACTACTATATTACAGTAATTAGTATGTAAAAATACAATATATGGGTCAAAAAGCCTATATAATGGCAGGTTGGTGGTCAATGACCTGCTAGTATGTCACTTTATTTTTCTTTTTCTTTTTTTAAGTTTTTACACAAATTTAATTATATATTAGCATATCATTAAAAATATTTGACTTTATAATAACTACCTCAAAAGACAAAAGTCATATATACGATATTATAGATTAGTTGATAGTGTAAAATATTTTAATTACAGTGACATTATATTAAAATTAATCCCTATATAAATTTAATTTTAAGGAACTATTGGTATGAAAATTTTTTTTAACACAAACATTCAATTTTATGTCATTAGAAGTATTTGACTCTTATAATTACCATCTCAAAAGTCATACATATGAAGTTATATAATTGATAGACAGTGTAAAACACTAACACTGATAGTCTATCAAAATTAACATCTTTTTATATAAAAATTTCTATAAAAAATAGAGAAAACTATTTCTCTCTTTTATCAATTTCAAAATTCATGAGCAAGTGCTTGTTTCACATATATTTTGAGTCCTTTAAAATCAATTTCATCAACCCAAAATCAATCTTTATATATATAATGATATACAATTGATTGATAGTGTAAAACTAATAGTATATCAAAACTAATCTCTATATAAATTTTATAGTTAAAATATAATTTTGGTCCTTATACATGTTATTAGTTTTGAATTTAATTCTTATATGAATTTTTTAAAAAAATTAGTCCTTACACAAAAAGTTATCTGTAAAGAGGTCTTTACCGCCAATTAGAATTATAATTCCATCAATTTTACATGATTAATAGAATATATTCTAGCCTCAGTGTTCTATTATCTAGTATTTATCACATAATAGATAAATAAACAAGTGAAATATTCAGATCATACTATGTTAACCACCTACAACTCACCAGATTATAACTCCTATTAAGAGTAAAGACTTTTTTACAAACAAATGTATGTGTAGAGACAGACTGGTTTAATTTTTTTTTTCATGTAGCTACTAAATTCAAAATTGATGATACGTATAGAGACTAAAATTTTATTTTAACCTAATTTTAATTTTAATTATGCATTACTAAAATCATTTTTTAAAGATAAATTTCTTTAATATTCAATTTTAAATTTAGAATATAATATAAATATAGCTAAGATATTTTCCATTTTTTTAATTTCGTTACTTTTTACCTAGATCTTCCTACTTCTTCTGAGTATCCATGCCTTCTCTTTTATTTACTTTGGTTGATTATCCCAGCAATTTTTTAGTTCATTTGAATGATAATATGAGATTCCATCTCTTTTAAAAGGGAGAATCACCAATTTGACCCCCTGAAAGATTAAAACACTGATAAATTAGTTCTTAAAAGATACTATATTATCCCATGGTACTCCACAGATTATTTCTGTTTGCCTAATACATCCAATCGTCGACTAGCTCCATTATTATTAACAGAATGCACATTAACATATTATAAGGCACTGTTACAACACACCTAGTACTGCCTAATTAAATCCAAAATATAGAATAAATTAATTGAATGTAAATCCACAATAAAAATGATTAAATAAACCCTTAATCCCAAATTAAAAGCCCCAAATTTTATTAACAAAATAAATCCCTAAATTAAAACCCCAAATTCCCCATCATGTTTGTTGTGCCTTCATCCATCTTCCTCCTTTATCCATTACAAACCCAGCCGCTACAACCTAGAACCAGCTAACACCTCGCTTGAACTTGCTATACTTACTCAGTAGCACACCGTAAGAGCAACTCGTTACCGAAACCATGGTTGCACCAAGCTTCCACCCCACTAAAACTTACACCCCTCACTGCTTTCATTGAGCTAGCCACTAGCACCTCTCCAATCACAATGTCAAGTCTTGAGCTAGTTATCACAATGTTAGGTCACCATCTCTGTTGCCCCCGGCTCCATGGTGGTTGAGCCCAGACTACCTAGCTTCCTTTTCCTCTTTGGCTGCCTCAATTTATTGAGCCCTATTTTGTTTAATGTCCTCCATTGTTTAGTTAGGTTACTTACAAGTAGATCTTTTTTATTTTTTCCATTATTTTTGTTTGAAAATTTGTTTTGGGTTGGTTCTCTTGATATAATGCTTCTTCAAACTCCCTTTTTATTCAAAAATCTTAATTTTGTCAAGGAAGCAACCCCAAAATTGTACCTTTTGTTGTGGAACCAGATATTGATTTGTTTGGGCTCAGTATTAGAGAGGATTGGAGAATATAAGCATGGAGGATGAAAAATAATGATGAATATATTGCTTGGTCTATGTGTTCTCTCAGTCTACTACAATTCTTCAACTTCCTTTCTATTCACAAATCTTAAATGAGTAAAGGAAGAAACCCAAGCTACACTCATCAAGATTTGGTTCCATAATGGATTGTACAATTTTGGGGCAGTCAATCCCAAGCTACAATCCATCTTCAACCGCAAGTTACAATTTTTCTTCAACCCCAAACTTAGTAAATATTAGAGAGGATTGAGTTTGGGGCAATCACAATTTTAGGGTTCATTTAGGAGTTTTAATTTAGGATTTATGTTTAATTAATTTATTGTATATTTTGGATATAATTAGACACTACCAGCGTGTTGTAAGAGTGCCATGCAAGAGGTTAACGTGCATTCTATTAATAATAACGGAGCCAATTGATGGCTGGATGTATTTGGCAAATAAAAGCAATTTATGGGGTACCACAAGATAATATAATATCTTTTGGGACTATTTTATCAAGGATTTTGATCTTTCAAGGATCAAATTAGTAGTTCTCCTTTTCTAAAAATGTTCCTTTAGAAAATGACACTTCTATAAATTGTATTTGTAATTATAAAAGAATAACATTACTTCTGGAATCCTATATATAAGGTGTGGGCATGGTTTGGTTAACTTGAAGAATCAAACTAAACTGATCTGAACTAGATATTCAGTTTAAAGAACTGAACCAAACCACTTTATTCACACCCAAGCCAGTTTACAACCGGTTTATAACAAATTTTAAACCAGAAGAAACAGTTTTAGCCGGTTGATAGGATTTATGACTTACGAGGTACCACTGCCTTGTCTATTTCTTGTACAGCAGCTACCTACTATAGCGTCACTGTAGGACTGAAATCAAAGACTTGCGGAGACGACCATTCCAAACACAGTAGCTTTCATATTCTAATTCTATTTAACCTAGAGTATTTAAAAGTAAAAGAAAGATGGACAATGTACAGGAAAATGAGGTCCAAGAGTACATGGGCTTGGAAATGCAACACGAACACGGGAGGTTTGGTGCACTGTGCTAAACCGAACTGAATTTAGGTTCAGTTAATTGAACCACTTAACATACAATCCGGTTCACCGTATTAAAAAAAAACCAGATTTTTTAAATAAGTTTGGTTTGGTTAGAAGTTTGATTCAGTTTTACTAGTCTTTTTGCACACCCCTAATTAACAGTTGCACGGCGCAAAATTGTTGGATTTGACTCTATCAGGGCTTGGTGAGATGATTGAAATTGGCGAGATAGACCAGAAATAATGTCAAAAATGTTAGAGATAATTAATGTTGATAATATGACCAACCACTCAGAAAATTATTTTCAAACCTACACCTATATGAAGTTAAATTTGTGTTCAGAGATTTTATTTTTTTTTATTCACGAAAGAACATATCAAAGTTCCACACTACAACTCATGTTGAAGTACATATTTTTAGGAAGGCTACTTTTATGGGAGACTGTATAACTCTATGCTTCTATAAAACGAGAATTAATTTTATGAGAGGTTCAAATAGATCGAACCTATAAAGATGCTACGTTATCTCAGCCAAAAAAAAAAAAAGAGTTCCACACTACAAGAGATCATCATTTTCAAACAAGAGATCGCTTGTTGAATTGCTAATGTTGATTTTTTTACGTCATCTTGTCATGTTAATTGGTTTAATTGTTGTATATGGGTTGATGACATAAAATTAAATCTACAAATATACTAAATGATATTTGTGCAAGATACAGCATTATAATTGGCATGAAGCCTTGAAAAATAGTGGCATGCAAAAGAGTTCCATTGAATAGAAGAGAAAGCATTAAAATTTCAACAATAAGATTTCTTTTTCCAATTAAATTAGGCATTTTCTTTTACACAATTGGATTCTTTCCTCTCCTCTCTCTCTCTCTCTCTCCACTTTTTATCGACAATGGAAGAAAATCAATAAAGGAAACGATGAACAGGGAGGAACCAGAATGCCAAACATTAACAATTCACCAAGACATGAAAGAATCAAAAAGTTAAAATTGATGAACAATATTAATCAACACCATGAACAAATTAAAACTAACTAATTAACTAGCAAATTGCTTCAGAAGAAGTCAAGCTCAGAAGCTGCTCAAGATACTCAGAACCCAAATCCTCCAGCACCAGCACATTTTGTGAAAGGATCTCTAACTCCCTAACTTCCCTTTTGGCCTTCTTGTTGTTGTTATTGTTATTGCTATTGCTATTGTTGCTAGCCTTGGGCTTCCTCCTCATGGTGTGCTTCCTCTTGAGTGCCAACACAGGGGAGGAACCATCTTCCAAACAAGGCTTATGGTTATTGACCATAATGTCCTTGAGTGATTCCCTCACCACTTCCTGTGGGAAATTCAGCACTGCCATGTGGCCCCTTGTGGACAAAGCTGCTTGGTCATAAGCTAGAGCCGCAGCCTCAGCTGTGTCAAATGTGCCAATCCATACTCTAGCCCCATTCCTTGTGGAGTCCCTTATCTCAGCAGCAAACTTTCCCCATGGCCTTCTCCTCACTCCTCTATAGGGTCTCTTCTCTACTTTGTTGCTTTCCCTTGGAGGGTATAATGGTAACTGTGGTGGTTGTGGTGGTGATGGTGTTGATGATGATGCTTGTGTTGTTTCTAATTGGCCTTGGTGTACATGATGGGTTGAATTGGAGGAGACTTCTTGTGATTCATTATTGCTTCCTTGAGAGCCTGAAGAAGAGTTGTTGGAATCATAGGATGATGATTCCTTGATTTGTGATGAGTGGTCATTGAAGTTGAAGGGAAAGGTGGTGGTGTTGTCTTCATAATTATTGAAGAAAAACAAGTCTTCCAAGGAGTAAGGGTCTGAAGAAAAAGAGGAATTTGCAAGGGAAGAGGAGGAGTAGTGAATGTTGTTTTGGTGTTGGAAGAAAGAAGGATCAAAATCCATATCTCTTGGAATCAAAATTGCAGACACCAAATTCAGTTTGTGTTGTTTTCGTTTTAATTTCTTCTCTGCCGGTGGTAGTATGACCAATACTCGTATGCTTTATGTGAAAAAAGATGTGGGGTTCTTGCCCCCTTATATAACCATGCTGAGGATTGAAACGAAAAGACCAAGGCATTGGAAAGATAAACCAATCGAATATTAAATATGAATAAAGTAATTATAATAAGGTGAGGCTGGGATTATTGGGCAAGGAGGATGTCTTTGAATATTATAACCCTTGGATTGTACTATTAAACGGTCAACCTATAGCTTAAATATAGCTATAAAAAAGCATTTGAAAAAATTTTTTAGAAGTGAATTTTTATTTGGAGAAAATTCTTTTAAAGTGAGTAAATAAAAATATATTTACTTTTTATTATGTAACGAGTTAAGAACATGATGAACTTTATTAAATTAAGAAGATATATACTTTAATTTTTCTCACCTTAGAATAAACTCATTTAAAAGAAACATTTTTCTAAACATTTATTAGTTTAATAAGAAAAAGAAAGTAAGTATTAGATTATCATTATTATCTTATAAAAAAAAAAGAATTATTATTATTATTATTATTATTATATGCACGTGAGTCAAAGAAACAGAATGAAAACGTGGGCAACTCCAGAATTAAAAGAAGGTTGGACCAACGGGTTGGCGACTCCCCCAAAAGAGACTAAAGTGGTGGATTCATTCATAACGAAACGAAACGTCATCGCCAAGGCAATATTATTTCTGTGTGTTACAGTATCAGTGTCAGTGTCAATGTCACTCTCAAGCATTCTCTTGTTGGCTTTGCATGTAAACTACCCGCCAGTAACCAGTGAGTGAGGATTGGTCAGTGAATTAGTATTGCCAGCCACTTGATAAATGTAGAATTAATAGTGTACGTACGCAAAGAAAATAGATAATATCATTCATTTATACAATTTAACTTGTAATTGAATTTTATCACAATTATCAATCATGTAAATTTTTTTCCATATGTTAATAACTCAGTAGTTCTATGTAATGTCCCAAATGTTTCTACTAGTGTTTATATATATATATATATAGAGAGAGAGAGAGAGAGAGAGAGAGAGATCTTTTCTTTACCACCTTCAAATTAATTAATTTCATGAGGCATATACGTTAAACTAGTATATTCATAACTACTCTGTACTCCATGAGAATAATGTTGAGCATCTATGTGCTCTTTGTATTCCAAGAACCTGTCTTATCTAAAATTCTTATCCCAAAACTGAAGAGACGCAAGAAAATAGGGTATGTGGTACATCAGCCGCCTTCGTGCCGCCTGGTTTCCGAGTAATTTCGAGAGTATATTAACACTATATCCATCCAAAAAAAAAAAAAAAGAAAAGAAAAGTTAATTAACACTATACATGCTGCAAGCCGTTGTTGAATTTCGTTTTATTCAACCAAAAGAAAAAAAAAATCATTAGTATATCCATGAAAATTGTTACTAAAGAGTATCATTATTTATTTGTACATTCCGATACTATATACCATTTTTTACTATGTTGAATCATGTGTAAATAAATAGGGAGAGTTCAATTATATAAGTGATAAATTTAGCTGTAAGAAAATGTGAAAAATTATGTATTAATAATTATGAATTTCAGTTATATAAGTGATAAATGTGGTAAATTTTTTTTCCTATATTATCAATTATATTATTACATTTACTAGAAACATAATTAAAATCTCAAGTTATTTATACATCCATCTTTAGATGTCTAAAGAGGTATTTAAAATTTAGATACAAAAAACATTTTCCATTACTAAATTATCAATATTATTCCTCAACACATACATAATTATTTTATTTAATCTCTTTACAACCATATTCAGGTAAGCCGATAAGATTTTTATATACTATATAAATGCATAAATATCTATTAATTCATTAAATGTAAACATCAAACAACAACATATTTTTGCAGCTTAAAGTGCTTCTTCTCGAAGACAAGCAAAAAGGAAAATTTTCTTCAAAAAACTTATCGTACTCCGATCCTAACCGATATGAGGAAAAATTATTAAAAAAAAAAATCATGGTGAATACAGTTCTAATGATTTTGAAAAGGAAAATACTAAACCGTTAAAATTTTGTTAATTATTTGAATTTTTGCTAAATTGATGATGTGATATTATTTAATCTTTGGATGAATGAGCAATCTTTACTCTTTTAATTTATCCAATCACTTTTTTTAAATTTTAGCAAATTCTGACAAATAATTTTAATGTATAGCATTATTCTTTAGAAAAATATTAAAAGAATGCAGACGATTGCTTTGAACGGTGAAAACATTTTAAAATTGGCATTTTCGATCAACTTGCTGTAATGTATGTGCAAGTTGCTTGATATTAAATGTATGCAATTGTTTATTAGGTTTGGGCCCCGACGCCTTGTGCTTTTAAGAGCAAAGGGAAGAAGATACATGCATCGACGCATCTTTATTCTCTACAACTTGCTTCAACCGCGAACATATTGGACAGTTGCTTTCTCTGATAAGTAGCGATGATTTATCATTTTCTTGAATTATTTTTTTTGCTCAAGACAAGAATCGACTGGTCCACCAGATGGCCTGGACTTAATTTCAAAGTTCAAAGTCAAGAGGAATATCATATAGAAGCCTTTGTTGAATATTACAATATCCTCGCATTAATTAAGACACTGGAGGAAAAAGATACTATGTAAATCGGATTTCGAGATACATAAATTGATTATGTATGACGAATTCTGTTTAGATGGCATATCTATCACGTTAAATATTCAATATTTCTAATACGCACTGTTTTTAGAAATTATTTTCACCACCAACTCATCCTAAGTACCAGAAAATATTTTTTTTCGTAAACAAAATTTCAAAAAAACTTGTTATTACATCGGTAGCTATTGTAGCTGAAGGATTTTCTTCAATTGTTTTAAGTTTTACTAGAATAGGTTGCATTGCTTAACCTTTTTAAATATATATAATTTTATCAAGCAATTCGGTTAAAAGAAAAAGAAACAGATTTGGTCCAAGCATTGCACGGTTCAAAAATATTATATATAAAAATTACAAAGCCAATCAAACAAGCATTCAAAGATCGAAAGGCGCAAAATATATAATGGCATATTGATAGATCATGTTACAATATTAACTTCACGTTAACCATATTGAGAGTGTATATGATTTTAAAACTTTAACACAGTTTTGGGGAGAAAGGAAAAACCAATTTAATTTGCATGTCACATTAATGGGTGTTTCACAACTTCAAAAACTAAGTTAACATAATTTTTTATTAAATATTATTTGATTCCACAACTTAAAAATTAGTTTTAACATAATTTTTTTCTTCTTTTGTACCTCTATTTTTTATTATGTCATTAAAAAAATCAATCTTATGAACAGTGATAGGTGGTGGCAAACAACAGTGCAGATGGGGGCGGCCGATGGTGACAAATAGTGGTGACGGCAGTAGTAGCCGGTGACAGGCAATGATGGTCAATAGTGATAGGCAGCAGTGGTGGGCAGCAATGGAAGGTGGCAACTAGCAGCAACAGACGATGGCAAATGGTGCAACTGGCGGTAGCAGACGGTGGCAATAATTGGCAGTGGCTTGCAGTAGTCAGTAGTGGATGATGGTGGATAGCAATGGTGAACAACAGTAGTGGATGGTTAACAAAATTAATGGTGAAAGAATTAATTAATGTGAAGTAAAAAATATAAAATAAAAAGTAGAAAATTTTGGGATAATATAAAACTAATTCAAAATTAATTTTTTTTAACAACTGATTTTAGATTCAAATTAATTCAAATAAATTTAATTTTAAAATATTTAAACAATTATCAAATAATATTTATTAAACATTAGGTTTCATTGTATTTAGTTAGCTCATTTTTTTAGTTTGCCAAACAATCCCTAATTCTGTATGGATTCCTACTGCAACATAGGATCCTTTTATCTTCTCTGGCTTTTGTTTGAGAAAAAAAAAAAGGGAAAAGAAATAAGAAAACAAATATATATCCGCCATATGAAAGCATGCCCAATAACAAATTTAGATTTGGAAAGAATGACATCGAATTTCCCTTTAGACGATATGATATACTAAAACAAAATCACTTCTATATATCTGTTTGAATTTCCCTTTAAAAAATATTGCAATGTACTACTATGTTAGAGGAAATAACAAATTGAGCGCCTCATCCCAAAAGTATGCTTGAGTTACCAATTGAGGTTTAATTAGCAGTAAAGAAGGAAGGTCGAAAAATATACGCTTGAGCTGCCAATAAAATGTCGTTTTCTTTATCTTTTATTTTTTTTTTTTAATGCTTGAGCAGCCACCTAAATGTCTTTTTGTGGAGACAACAAAATCTAGTTACAGATCTTATAATACTGTTAGTTTCGTCAAACTGATAAAATATTGGACCCTCAATCTTTTGATTGTTTGTTTAGTTAGAAAGATAATGACTTTGGAAAAATTATACAATATTTACTTTAAAATGTGGATATTTAATATTTATCTAAAACTTTTTTATAAATTTAATGGTGGAGAATGATGGAATACAATTACTCTAATTCTAATTATTAGTATTTTAAACTTGTTCCATCACTCTCTATTATTGAATTTATGGAAAGTTTTAGATTTATAATTTATATTTAGATGAATATTCAATATTTATATTTTAGGGTAAGCATTTTACAACTTATTTTGACTTTATGTCCCGCATTTAAGAATGGAAAGACAAAAGAGCTACCTTATAATAACTAATCTCTCTGTTTTATTTTATTTGTTATTTTAAAAAATGGTTTTATTTATCATTCTCATATTTTAATATAGAATTTATTATTTATTTTTCAATCGCACATTCTATAATTTAATGCGATATTAACAATAAATTAATTATATATTAAAAATTAAATAAAAATATTTTAATGAATATATTGTATAGTCAAAGCATTAGTTTTAAATTTTTTAATACTTGTGCATAAATCTAAGATGATAAACAAAATAGAATGGGGAGAGAGCTAATTAAAAAAACTACATGACGTTTGGGACCGCTGCTGATGCTTATATTCTGTATCCAATCTTGGAATAGGAAATTCTCACACCTGTCATTACAAAAATGGCAAATGCTTATTAAACGTCACCGCTTCTCTCGTATTTGCATAGGTATGTGTGTGTGAGTGAGGATCACTTTATTTAATGTATACCTCTAAAATGTTACTCTGAATTAAAATATTTGGGGATGTATCTTTGGAACGTAATACAGGATATATATAAAAAAATAAATAAAATAATAAAAATATTTGAATAATAGGTTTTATATAATTATTGTTATTTTTTTTTAGTTTTTTTTTATCCAAAAATTTATCAATATTTTTTAATAATATACTTGTAAGTTTTGTATATTATATACAAAACTTACCAGTGTATGATTCAAGACGCCGGTAAGTTTTGCATTTTTTTAACAAAACTTACTAGTATGTGTATTGTTTACGATGATAAGTTTATTTTTTATTTTTTACAAAACATGTCGGTAAAGTTTTATTGTTTTTTTTTTTACAAAACTTATTAGCATGTGCACTTTTTTTTCAAGACTTATCAGCATAAACAATGCACACGCCGATAAGTTTTGTGTAATATACACAAAATTTACCAGCGTATATACTGTTCATGCTGATAAGTTTCTGAAAAAAAAAATTGAACAAAAGTAGCAATGATTATATGGAACCCACCATTGCAAGCATTTTTGTCGTTTTCTCACCTTTCAATATGCGTCCATTATTTGTGCATCCCCCTATCAGTTCTCTACTCTCAATTCTAATCGTATACATTTAAATATTTATTATATTAATGTAAATGTATATAAAAAAAGTGTATTAAATAATTTTAAATTAATATATAATTTTATAGACATAATTTATAGTTCACGAACTTTTAATTCAATAGTAAATTTTGTAAAAAATAATAAAATGTTATTTAGTAGTGTAAGATATATATATATATATATATAGAGAGAGAGAGAGAGAGAGAGAGAGAGGTGGAAATTAAGTTATATTGATATAATTTTAAACATAATTACACCACTTAATAATTTTCTATAAAGTATATCGATCCAACCATTGAATTACAATTACATATTATGAAAATCATTTATGCCAATTTTTATGAAAATTGAACATCAATAAAAGGATAATCAAGTAGCCCTTATTTATATGTATTTTAAACATATAAATATTACGTCGATTTGAAAGTATACAAAAAAATATGCCAAACGATTTTAGATTGATAAGAAAATTTGTAAATATGATTTATATGATATAAACTTCCAATAGTTGGTTTTATCAAAAAATGGCACACGTAAAAAGTTATTCAATGATGTCACATATATTTAAAGTTATACTAGTATAACTTGATCCTAACCCACGACTATATAAGAGATGAGGGAAGCAAAATTTTGATTATATAATTATATATAGATGGTTAAAAATAAAAATTATTTAAAGATCATATTATTATTTAAAAAAATCACATAATTTTATATTTTAATATTAACTATTCATATAAAATTTAATAATCAAAATTTACATCACTTGCTAAATCCTCTTCCTATATATAAATAATGTAGTAAATTAAGTTATAATAAGATAATATAAGCTGTACGACATAAAATAATACGAATATACGTGTACATATAGCATTATTTTCAAAAGTATATTTTATTATATTTTGGGCTGCTCTGTTCCGTTAAATTAGGAATCAAGTACAAAATGATATTTCCTCCTAAAAAAGGTAAGGTTATGTCTATATTCTACGAAGTTGATTTATATGTTTTTTGACGGGTATCTTGAAAGGCTTTAAGCTGAGACAAGACACTCCTTTCAAAAAGCGGGACAAGCAAACGCTGGGTCTCCTTTTCAGGCTTTATGCCTCCAATTTTCCTTGCATCGAGTGTTCGCAGACGGTTGTGATGAAAATCCATGGGAATGAAACTTGTGGTTGCTATTGCTGGTGAAAACGACGATGTGCGTGGGTTGCTTGAGGGGCCAATTTGATGGCGTTGGTCAGGAGGCTTGCCCAATCTAGTTGTATCTGAATAATTAATTTTTGTGTTTTAAGGTGTTTCGAACACAAGGCATGGTTGGTTTCTAGGTCTCTTTGCTTCAAGTTAGTGTTTAGGTGTGAGTCCTCAAAGTATTCTGTGACGTTGTTTAGTTGGTTTTTTGGTCTATTTTTTTGAGGGTGTCTTGTGTCTTAGTGATTAATTGCTGAGATGTTCTGTATTGCTCCGCTCTTTTCAAAAAGTTTTGAGCTTTTATCTAATTACCAAAAAAAAAAAAAAAAAATTCAAGCATGCTAAACTTACCAAATTGCCTGAGACTGTGAAATGGTACAAGGCTCAAGAAGAAAGGAACCCTTGCAGGGGAAGCTACAGAGAGATGACGAGAGAAAACAAGGATGAAGTGGTGAAATGATTCATCTAGATTGAAGAGAGTATTTACATAAGTATTTATACTAGAGTATATTAGAGGGCTGCATCAGTGCACTAGCTGTACAATAAATATCTCTCTAGCTAACTAATCTCTCAACAGTTGCCTAACTGACTAACTCATACAATTAACAGATGCAATTAACCTTCAACTTTATTATTCTCTATCCTTTCAGCTTTGCTAGTCTCCATATTTGGTAACAGTCCCCCACAAGCTGGAGCATGGATACCCAACATGCCCAGCTTGGATTTATTGATGGACAAAGGAGAGGAGGTCAAAGCCTTGGTCAGCATATTTGCCACCCGGTTTTGAGAAGATACAGGCAGTAAATGCACAACCCCAGCTTGGGATTTGTCACATACCAGGTGACAATCTAGCTCAATATGCTTGGTGCATTCATGGAATATAGGATTAGAGGCTATGTGGAGTGTAGACTGACTATCACAAAAACAAAGCAATAGGCTGAGGATGATCAATTTGCAGGTCCTGCAGCAAGTATAATAGCCATTGGGCTTCACACTTGGCATTGGCAAGAGCTCGATACTCTGGGTCTGATGAAGACTGAGAAATGGTTGCCTATTTCTTGCTTTTGCAGGAGACGAGAGAGCCTCCCAGAAAGAAACAAAAGCTTGTAACAGAACGTCAAGTATCTGGACAAGAACCCAGTCCAAATCAGAATAACCCTGCAGCTTGAAGTTTGAGGTAGCAGGAAAGAACATCCCTATGCTAGGGGAACTCTTGAGATACTTCAGAACTCTAAGGGCACTGAGTAATGAAGGTTAGTGGGACAATCCAGATATTGGCTTAGCTTGCTCACTGCGAAAGACAAATATGATTGTGTTGGTAAGGTATAGAAGTCTTCCTAGCAACCGACGGTAGGAAGAAACATCATGCCATGGGCTGCCCAACTCTTTGGACAGCTTAAGAGTATAGTCCATTGGCGTGAAGACTGGTTTGGCACCCAACAAACCAGAATTCTGCAGCAAATCCAATGCATACTTCTGTTGATAGAGTGCAATGCCATGGTGAGACCGGGCCACCCCTACTCTTAAGCAGAACTTTCGTGGATCCAAGTCCTTGATACGAAATTTTGCATCAAGAAGTTGCTTCATGGCTTGAATTTCCTCAAGATTATCACCAGCCAGAACAAGATCATCAATGTAAACCAAAATGGCTGTTAAACCAGCAGTGGAGGACTTGGTAAATAAGAAATAATCAACACGAGATTGCACATAACTGGAACTAGTAAGAACTGCAGTGAGCTTGGCATTCCATTGCCAACTTACTTGCTTCAATCCGTAAAGGGATTTCTGTAACTTGAAAACAAGGCTAGGTTGGGAAATATTTAGTCCAGGGGGGACAAAATGTAAACCTCCTGGTTCAAGTCACCATGAAGGAAAGTTATGTTAACGTCAAGTTGGTGTAAGTGCCACCCCTTTACAGAAGTAATAGAAAGCAGCAAACGGATGGTAGTATGTTTGACTACTAGGCTAAAGGTATCCAAGTAATCAAGGTTTGGAGTTTGGGTGTAACCCTTGGCCACCAGTCAGGCTTTGTGTCGCTTAACAATTCCATCTAGATTGTACTTGATCTTGAAGACCCACTTGCACTTGAGGGGCTTCTTCCCAACAAGTAACTCAGTGAGAACCTAGATTCTACTCTGCTCAAGAGCTGCCAACTTGGCTTGAGTTGCTTTCTTTCAACAGTCATCCGCAATGGCTTCATGATAGGTAGTAGGCTCAATGTTGGCAAACAAAGCAACAAAGAAGCGTTTATGAGAATTAGAGAGAGAAGAATAAGAAATGAAATCAGAAAGAGGATACTTGCAGATGGACCATGTAGATGGTGCTGAGGAGTGGTGTAGTGCACAATGGTAGTCCTACAAGTATAAGGGCTTGGCACAGTTAGAGGTGGATCGCCTTAAAGGGGCAGGGGCAGGTGTAGAAAGCGGAGAAGAAGGTGCTAGAAAGTCAGTGAGCAATGGTGGAGGAGGCGGAATATAGGCAGTGGGTGGTTGGTCTTCAAGGAAAGAAAGGAAAGGTTTGGAGGGGTAGGAGATGGTGTGGGGAGAAGAAGTAATTTTGTTGGCGTTTGAGGAAAGGAAATATGTGTTCAAAAAATGCAACATCCCAAGAAAGAAAAATCTCCCTCGTAGTAAGATCAAATAGCAAATAGCCTTTTGTTCTATGTTTGTAGCCTAAATGCACACACCTATGAGACCTAGGATCTAATTTTGTCCTGTCAGTAGATTTTGTACATACATATGCAAGGCAACCAAATACTTTCAAATGAGAAAACTCCGCTTTGATGTTGTGGAAAATTGTAAAAGGAATATTTTGTGACAAATATGGGCTGGGCAACTGATTAATAAGGTAAACTGCATGCGCCATAATATGATGCCAAAAGTTCTTTGGCAAACCAAGCTGGAAAGTAAAGATCCAGCCACTCCTGAGATATGTTGATGCTTTCTTTCGACAACCCATTTTGTTGAGGTCGTTCAACACATGTGGTTTGATGAATGATAGTCTCGATCGGAGATAATAGTTGAAGGGGTATCATATAGCCTGATAATTTCTTGGATATATAATTGCGCCAATTTCTCCAACGGGTAATTTGCTTGGATGGATAGGAAATGAGCAGATTTAGTTAATCTATCCACAATGACCCATATAACATCATATTTCGTTGACGTCCTTAATAACCTCATTATAAAATCCATGGAGATACTCTCCCACTTCTACTCAAGGATTTCCAAGGGTTGCAACATCCTAGAGGGTTTCTGATGTTCCGCTTTCACCTTCTGACAAACCAAACACTTACCCACGAAGTTTGCTATATCCGACTTCATGCCCGGCCACCAAAACATTTTCTTAAGGTCTTAATACATTTGGTTATGCTAGGATATACAGCGAATTCACCTTTATGTGCTTCTTCTAAGATTCTTCTTTGGAGATCATTCCTTTCGGGAACACACACCCTGTCGTGACATCGCCAGATGCCTTCTTTATTTTGAGCAAAACCCGTTAGTTTCCCAGATTGCACGAGATTAATCGTATGTTGAAAATTAGCATCATGCTGCTGTGCTTGCCGAATCTGGTCCTTAAAGCTACTGATTATCTTAATTTGGTATAACTAAAAGGTTATGGGAGTTGTAAGGATTCCCAAATTGAGATTTCGGAAGCTTTCAATAAGTTCCGTCTCTTTAATCATCATCTAGGCTATGGTCAATGACTTCCTACTCAATGCATCTGCCACAATTTTTGCTTTATCTGGGTGGTATTTCAATTCAAATTCATAGTCTTTAAGGAGTTCCATTCATCTCTGCTGCCTCATGTTTAATTCCTCTTAATCAAAGAGGTACTTCAAACTCTTATGATCAGAAAAGACCTCGAACTTTACTCCATACAGGTGATGTCTCCATATCTTCAAAGCAAATACTACTACTGTTAGTTCGAGGTCATGAGTAGGATAGTTCCTTTCTTGTGACTTCAATTGCCTAGAGGCATACGCGACCACCTTTCCGGTTTGCATCAACACGCACCCTAACCCTTGTTTGGAAGCATCATAATAGACCTCAAACGGTCCATGAGGGTCTGGCAAGGTTAACACTGGTGTCGTAGTCAACCTCTTCTTCAAATCCTGAAAACTCTGTTCGCACTCTGGCGTCCACTTAAATGGAACATTCTTTCTGGTTAGCTTGGTCAAGGACAAGGCTATTCGAGAAAAATCCTTAACGAATCGCCTGAAATATCCAACTAAGCCCAGAAAACTCCTGACTTCAGAGACTGTGGTCGGTCTTTCCCAATTTAGAACTGCTTCAATTTTGCTCGGGTCTACAAAGATTCCTCTAAAGGACACTATATGGCCGAGAAATTTTACCTCTTTCATCCAAAATTTACATTTGGATAATTTAGCATAAAGTTTCTTTTCTCTTAAAATTTACAGATTTAGCCGTAAGTGTTCCGCATACTCTTGCTCCGTCTTTGAGTAGACAAGTATATCGTCGATGAAAACCACTATAAATTTGTCCAGATATGGGCGAAATATTCGATTCATGTAATCCATGAATACTGCTGGTGCATTCATCAGCCCAAAGGACATCACAGTATACTCATAGTGTTCGTAACGAGTTTGAAAAGCTGTCTTAGGGATATCTTGTTCCTAAACTCGAATTTGGTGATATCCAGAACGCAAGTTGATCTTGGAGAATACTGTTGCACCTTGTAGTTGGTCCATAAGATCATCAATCCTTGGCAGTGGATATTTATTCTTAATTGTCACTTTGTTCAGCTGCCTATAATCCACGCATAAGCGCATGCTTTCATCTTTCTTTTTGACCAACAAGACCGGAGCTCCCCATGGCGACACGCTTGACCATATGAATCTTTTTTTTAAAAGCTCTTCGATTTGTCTTTTTAGTTCCCTCAGCTCCATAGGTGACATTCGATACGGAGTTATAGATATTGGTCCCGCACCTGAAACCAATTCAATGGTAAACTCAATCTCTCTTTCCGGGGGGGATTTAGGAATATCCTCTAAAAAAACATCCGGATATTTCTTCATAACCGGGATCTTTCCTAGTTCCTGCTCAGCTTCTGTCATATTAGCTGACAAGAGGATATATCCTTGATTCTTTGACCCAAAAGAGTTCAGATAGAAGAGTATTGCAATTTGGGATTCAGAAAGTGAGACAGAGGAGAGTACCACCATCTTATCAAATAAATTGAGTACGACTTGATTGGCAAAAAGCCAATCCATACCTAGAATTACGTCAAGACCAGACAAAGGGAGACAAATCAAATTGGCGGCAAAGGTCCTACCCTCAATTCGAAGAGGAACATTGATACATATTTAACTAATTCTAACAGGTCCATTGGTAGAAGTCGAAACCAGTAGATCATAAGATAATTCGGAAATTAGTAATTGCAAAACAACCACGCAGTTATGAGAAATAAACGAATGTGAAGCACCCGAATCATAGAGTACAGTTAGAGTCTCAACGTCTAGATCACAGGTGCCTTAAATTAGTCCTTTAGACTTGTTAGCTTCTTCTGCGCTTATTGTAAAGACCCGTCCTTGATGTTGGGGTCGAGGAGGCTGTGATGGATTCCTAGTTAGGCACTCATAAATTTTGTGGCCTGGCTTGCTACATCTGTAGCAGGCATTCTGGCCTGCCAAACACGGCCGATCGCTATGATTCTTACCGCATTTTGTGCAAGTTGTATTTGAAAAAGACCGTTGGGGCTGCTTGCCTTTGTTGCTTGCCGGCGGAAATCTCCTCTATTGTGGTAGGTTGGGCTTGAATTTTGGGCCTTGTAGAGCTAATCCCCTCTTGAAATTTCCACCAGATGCCCTGGCTGCAGCTAGTTTCGAGTTGCAATCTTCTACAAGTCGGCACTTGTTCACCAACGTGGGGAAATCTCTAATCTCCATTGGCCCTATTGCGGTAAGAATGTCTTATCGTAACCTTCCTTCAAATTTAACACACTTCCAAGCTTCATCTGGGTTTCTCTGGTAAATCGTGAAAAATTTGCACAGCTCTTCGAACATAGCAATGTATTCAGATATCGTCCGGTTTCCTTGACGAAGTTGCATAAACTTAAGTTCCTCGGCATTTCGAATGGAAGCTGGAAAGTACTTCTGGTAAAATACATCCCTAAACATCGTCCAGGTGACCGCCGTCTGAGATTCTTCGAACAATCTTCGTACCCCGTTCCACCAAAACTCGGCGTCTGCTTCAAGCATGTAAGTAGCAAAGATCATCTTTTGATGATCCGAGCAATTCAGGACAGAGAAAATCTTCTCTATGGCTTTGATCCATTCGTCAGCTTTATCAGGATCATATACCCCTCGGAAGCTTGGCGGATTTGCCTTTCTGAACTCAGCAAACTTGAGATAGTCCAAATCAACTCCTAGGCCATGAGAGTTTCCTCCACAACTTGCCTCAGGTCATCTGCCTAGCAGTTCCATCATCTGGTGAGTTACCGCGGCTTGCTCCCGCATTGCAGGGGCCATTTCCCGCATTGTGGCCATAAAATCAGTCGGGTCCTCTGGAGCAGGTTCTGCACGTGGTCTGCTTCACCTTTCGGAAGCCATTAAGTTCTAAGTACACAAAACAAAAGTTATTGAGTTGATTAGGTTCAATACTAAGTCTAATATGCTAGTAAATAACAGCTCACAGGTCAGGCACTTCATACACATGCACGTCTGTATCTCAACCATACAGGCAAGATCTAGTGCACGTTATCAACTAAAAGTATAGAATATGCGCGAAGCATAGTCAGTCCAACTCTCAGGCCTTAGCTACGACGAACTGCTCTGATACCAAAAATGTAACACCCTATTAATTTAATGTTATATTTAATTCATAGCATGAAATTAAGTAGACTATGTTACCGTGTTAATATTCTGCTTGTCTTTTGTGATTAGTATCACATCACAAAACAGATGAAACTACGCGCTGTTATATAATAAACATGTATAGCATTATAAAATGTAATAAAATTTAATATAATATAACAAAAAAGATACAAATAAGTGATATATTTTCAACGGTATACGTACATATGTAGGTCGAAAGCCAACGCTTCAGTCTATGAATATATATTAAAAACAGATGAAACAAAGGAATAGCAAAATTCCTATTGCTAAAAAACAGAGGCAGAAATAGCAAGAGCAAGCTATGTTCAACGAGCCCAACTCGGAGCCATGGTGAAGCTGCAGGTTTGGGACCTCAATGAAGAGGGTGGCCGTTGAGTCCTTTGCCAGCGTCTGAGAATGATGCGGAAATACAGATTGAGATGAGAATTTTAAGAATTTTTCAGTAGGGTTTGTGTATAATGTTTATCTAACGTCACATACATTCTCAGTTACCTTGATTTTTATTTAATTTTTAAAAGCATGTGTTTAAACTAGGCTATCCGTTTTAATGAGTTTAAAGAAATGTTTGGTCCGAGCTAAAATTCAATTTTACTTTAGTTGACATAAGAAACATAATATATTACTAATAATAATTCACAGAATAATAAACAAAATAAATGTACAAACGGTAGTAAATAAACATAATAGCCAACTGCAAATATCTTAACCTAACTATTCCATGTAATCATGCATTCATGTAATCATGCATACTCATTCTTGATTCTTCCTTCATAAGCTTTTCCATTACTTGTCATCATTTTTCATCACTTGGTCCTATAAGAGTTCTTGGCCATTTAGACTCCTGAGTAATAGTCTGCTTTTCAGGATCGAGCTCGTTCCTTTACAGGAATACCGGGTTTACTTTCTCCAACCTTTCCACCGATCTATTCCCTTAACTTTTTATCTGGGGTTGGCCCAAATAGCATGAAACTTTTATAATAACATAATTCTTATTATAACTTTCATAATTTTCTTGAAAATGCACATCTAATTAACATGAATATCATAACTCATACATAGACTTTACCGAAATTTTGGCAGCATAACAGAACATGTCCACTTCCCCGTGAATAGTGCCAGTACATCAGAACACCAATTTATCATAGAAGTCACAACATTGCATACATATTTTAACATTGAACCCATAGTAACAACAATCTCATTAAGGCAGAGTTTCTGCCCCAACATAGTCAGTCAACCCGATTTTTCTAAATCAAGTCATAATTTCTATTTAACTCATTTGGACCTCAATTTTGGGTATGTTAAAGTGTTATGTATCTATTTTCTAACCTCTTTAGTTCCATCTAATTTGGGTAACTATAGCTCAAGATATTTAGGTTTTATCTTGGCCTGCCCAGTGGCTGGCCAAAATCAGACACCTAAAAGTAAAAATCCACTAAAAATCGAAAACTGATTCAAATCATACGAAATTGGTCTCATATTAAAGCTAACAGGATAAAGTTTCATTTACAAAAAGTTCCATTTCATTTGACTTAGTAGGACTTGAGTTATAAGCCCTGAATTCTGACTTTCCTGAACTGCCCTGTTCTGGCCCGGTTTGAACATAAGGCAATTTTCTTAGATCACTGGGAGCAAACGGGAGCTTATCTAATTCTGAAATTTTTATGGGATATCCTGCTATGTGTAAGCTTTCTAACAAAGTTGGTTTCATTCATTTCCAAGTAATATAGAGCGAGTTTTACCCTGAACAACCCAGTCTGCCCAGAATCAAAGTCAAAAATCTAGGTTGAAAATTCAAAAATTCATAACTTTCACAATACTAATCCAAAAGCCTTATATGATATATGTATTGATAGCTCTAGATGTCTAGTTTCTCATAAAAATGGTTTCATTGAATTTAATTGGCGGTAGGCCGAGCCATACACTCCGCCGTACGGATTGCCGAGGGTTTTTGGTTCTCCAACCCTTCAGCTCTTCCTATTTTCATTCTTTCTTGCTTCCAATTCGATTTTAACCAAATAATCAGTCAACAACTAGCCATATATCATCATAATCATTCAATTAATACATCATAGATTGGGAAAATAATCCATCCTCAGCCAGCAAAGATCACAGAATTAATGCAAGAATTAAATTTCTACCTTTGTTATATGTGGTTTGGCTTGATTTTTGGGGTTTGAATGAACAAAACTTGATTAGGCTTGATGGTTTGATGGAGTTGAGTGAGGAAAGAAAAGAAAAAGAGAGCTGAAAGGAGAGAAGAAAGTGGCGCAGAACTTGGGCCGAAAGAAAGGAGAAGAATATATTGACAAGGCTTTAAGGTGGTAAGCGGAATGAAGGGTTGTGATTGGTTGAATTTGCAAGGCTGAATTTCAGCCAACCCTTCTTGCTTTTGTGGCCAAAGTGGCGCCACATTTGGGTGTTAAAGTAAGGTTAAAGAGTTGGAATTCTATTGGTTCGGTTCCGACAGTTTAAAATACCGTAATCTTACCGATTTTCTTTAAATCGGTAAATCAGTTTTCAATAAAATTTTATAAAATCTCTTATACTTCTAACTTAAATTCCCTCATATCTAAACTCAGTTAATTACTAATCAATTGATTCTAAATAATTATTTAACCAAATTTTAATTATTCTCAATTATTCGATAAAATCGAATAATTAGGCGAAAAACGATAAAAGAATTTTGGTGGATGTTACAAACAACACATCACCTCGATCTAGTTTTGCAATTGTGCCATCAACAAAAACCAATTTATTCTTAGCCTTTAAAGCCATTCGAATAGGGCGAGACTAGAGGTGGTAGTTCCTCCTGTTCAAGATCGGAGAAACTACCAAAGGAGCTGGCGTCTCATTTGGATGCAGGTAATAGGCACTTGTTGGATCCAATGCCGGGTTAAGATTCATAGCTCCTTGAGCTGCATTCGGATTGTGGTTTGTGATTGGAGCCACAAGAACATTCGCTGCGTTCTGTAATTGTTCCTCCATTGCCACAATTTTTCAAACACCTCAGATGCAATACGATTAAGAACAAGAGTTCAACACAAGGATTGAACAGAGAGCCAAAAATCAACGCTTCAACGTCAAGAAAAACAGCAACAAGAGCCAAAAGCTCAAGAAGCAACCGATCCAAATCTGATGAACCAAGTTGAAAAAGAAAAGTGATCGATCCGAACCTGACGAAGTGGACCGCAGAGCAAAATGAGCGAATATGATGAAGTGAGCGGAAGAGTGAAGCGAACGAATCTAGATAACAGAACTGATGAATCAAATCAGCAAGAGTAGCGCAGCAGAGTTCTTTCATCCTGGCTCTGATACCATGTGAAATGGTACCAGGCTCAAGAAGAACGGACCCCTTGTAGGGGAAGCGATAGAGAAATGATGAGAGAAAACATGGATGAAGTGGTGAAATGGTTCATCTAGATTGAACAGAGTCTTTACATCAGTATTTATGCCAAAGTATATCAGAGGGGTGCATTAATGCACTATCTGTACACTAAATATCTCTCTAACTAACTAATCTCTCGATGGATGTCTAACTAACTAACTCTAACAATTAATAGATGCAATTAACGTTTAACTTTGTTATTCTCTGTCCTTTCAGCTTTGCTAGTCTCTATATTTGGTAACATAGTAGTGCATATTAATTGTATATATAAAGAAAAGTTTCTTATAGTGAATCATATTGACTCACTGAATTTAAAAAATTAAAAGCATGCTTAGTTTTTTTTTTTTTTTTATCTTTAAGATATTTTTATTATTGGACATTGCTTAACTAAGAAACCTTTCCACAATTGCTTTTTTTGAGATTTGAACATAGTCCTTTCTCTAAGAGTATAATTCACTTACCCCTGCATTAAACTCTTGTTAGCAAAGGCACGCTTAGTTTAAAAAAAATACTTTTTATTTATATTATTAACTATAAACATACTATTTTATTTTTAATTTATAAGATTTTATGAAATAGTCATTTAAATAGAGATAAAAATCTTGATTTTTATTATTTTTTTCACAAAATTTTAAAAATAAAAAATGCATTGAAAATAATGTAAAATTTTTATAGTCAATACTAAAAATAAGAAATGAAATTTCTTTTTTTAAAAAAAAGACAAAGTATATGGAAATTTTCTATAGACAACCCTTACATACTTGGAATAGTTTTATTTTTAGTCTAATTCTTACCCTTATTAATTTTGTAAGAATTTTAAGCTTCACTCACAAGGAAAATAATGTTTAAGGATAATTATGATTTGGCCCAACTGGATAATCCATTTCAGTCTAAAATTTATTAGATTGAATTTGACTTGTAAAATTTAATCTAGTATCTTTTTTGGGTTAAGGTCGGGCTGGTCTGACCCTGCTTGAAATCAAAATGCTTTTTTAAAAGTTATTTTTTTAAAAAAATTAATAATAAATTATAAGATTTTTATATTTTAATTAATATATGTTATATAATATGATATTATTTTGTATTGATATAAATTATTTTGAAATAGGTAGTGCAAAACATTCATTGAATTTTATTTCTTTTTTTGACTTTGCTATGTATAATGTTTAGATACTTATTTGTTATTTAATTATCAAGTTGACCCAATCATTAATTGGGTCATGATCAAATCAAGTTTGGGCTTAAACAGATAATCCAATTAAAAAAAGGGGGCAAATTCAAGTCTGATTCAACTTGGCTCAATTGAGCTCTTGTATACCCCTAATAATGTTTAGTTTTTGGCAACTTCTTTTGTCATCAGATCGAATTTATAAAATGTAAGAATTAACATTGCTTACAAAAATATTGTTGGGTGCTTATGATATTTGGATCTGTTGATTTAACATAACCTATTCATATCTTAAAATCTTAGATACCAACATATAGCAAATATGCACATGAATAAATACCATGATAAAAAATCATAAGGGTCTATTTGTTTTTTGTTTTTATTTTATATTTTTAATTTTAATTATAAAAATGCTACTTTATTTTAAATTTTTTTTAAAGATTTTGTAAACAAAATGGTGAAAACAGGAAATATAAATAGAAAATAAGATTTTTTTTTATTTTTTGTATTTTTTTTACAAAATCGTCAACACAGAAAATAAATTGAAATAATGTTGCATTTTTAATTACAACTAAGAATATGTTTAGTTCAAGAAAATATTTTCTGTTTATATTTTCTATTTTTTAAAATTAATTACAAAAATATCACCTTATTTTTAATTTGTTTCCTCTTTTAAGAATTCTATATAAGAAACAATAACAAAATATTGTATTTTCATTATTTTCTTTGTAAAATTTTAAAAATAGAAAATAGATTAAAGATAATGTAGCATTTTTATAATTAGTTTTAATTTTAAAAACAAAAAAATAAAAAGTATTTTCTAAAACAAACGGGCCCCAAGATGACGTATGTGAATCGTCAGTGCTGCAAGATTGCGCAAAACGATTGGGATACGTCTAACGAACACAGAATAATAAAATGAATCTGGATAGCAAAGTCGCATCTGTATGTTGTTTACATTGTCTTAAATGAGGGGCGGCCACGATCAAGCCAAGTGGGTAAAGCCGAAAGGTGATGACAAATTGTTCGCAAAATCCAGCACATTTCCCAAACTTGTGACGTCTTTGTCTATGTGGCATCGAGGCAGGTGGCATAGCATAGTTCCTCCACATAATAATTTGCATTCTGGTTGCGCTGTGATGGCGCATATACGTAAAGGCCTTTCCAATCGGAGTATGGTCGAACTCAAATATAATATATATCAACAAGATTATTATATAGATAAAATTGTTATAAAGGTAATAATAAAATAGAAACTATATCAATAGATGATAAAATAATAAAGATAAATCTATAACTGAAAAATAAGATGCAACAAATTGAATTAAAATATTAATAAATTAAATATTTAAATTTTAATTAAGATTTTGCTTTATCTCGATGGAATAACTAGTATTCGTATTTTAATACTAGGAGCTTAACTAATCTGATCCGATGGAGGTCCTTGAAGGGAATAGGGATTGTTGCTTTACCATTATATATAACTGGTGGCACTAAACATGGATAAGTATCATCAGCCGAGGAAAAGACTTAACTAAGAGTGACTTAAGCTATGAATATAGCATTGGCCAAACCATAGAGCCAAAGAGTAAACTACCAATGTTTAGGAGGCTGCTACCTAGATCGAGCCAAATACATGTGGCAACATCACTAGAGTTTGGTTGCTTAAAGTGGCCATACAAAGGTCCAAGAAAGAGGCTGAGGGCAACCTAGGTGGTCATTAAAGGGCAATCTTGGAATGGGCTCTACCGATAAATAGAGAAAGATTAAACCATTGCAAGGGATTCTCGAATCAAGAAGACAACAACTTATTTTACTTCTATTTGGCTTTACATTTTAGTCTTTTAGCCTTTTAGCCTTTTAGCCTTTTACTTTGTAGTTTTTATTCCTATGTCCTATATGTTAGTTCATCAAAACTTTCTATAAGAAGTTCCAATTGGATCCTATGGAATTTTCATCATACTTGATTTGAATATCAATACAAATTCTGTCAATTACATTCATCTTATACTTCTTTCGATTATGGTTAGTTTCTTTGATTGATTTTAGCTAAGTGCTTACCATTAAGTAATTTGGAAATCCATATCCAAGGAGTAGATTTCTATCATTAGAGTAATCATTTGACTCTTGGAGTCAAGGGTTTTAGCTAGCCAATTTCAAGGTCTAGTATACCTAGCACCCAACACAATACACTCAGCTGAAAATAGCCCAAATATATTTTTAGAACATCCAATAGGACACCAATAGATCAATCAAAGTTACCAAAACTAGGTTTAGACCACACTTGTCACATGATCTTAAGATCAGGAAAATACATTATACTAAGTCCATAACCACCAAAACAGGCAAACTAGAAGGGTGGAGGTCCATTGATGATCACATCGACCACACCTTGTACCCCTCCAAGGGGGCATAGGTTTGCAGCCGATGCAGGATGCCATGAACCCACCCATGGTTAATTCAGTTATATCCTCAGCAAGCAATTCCACATTATCCAGGACAAAGAGAGGGCAACTGCTATTATTACCACTTCTTTCATATGGAAACAAATTGATATAGGGTTGAATGACCTAATGCTGAAGCTGTCTAAATAATTAGTCAATATTGTTAAGCCAATAATTCACAATGAAATTCAAGTGTCTCAACAACAAGTTAATACAAAGAATAACTCTACTTTGGCTATGCTAGGGAAAAATACCATCAGTGGGAATACCTCAGCTAATCAACTTGAAAGGCAACCTACCCAGCCACCTAACTAGCAATACAGACAGGTGAGTATAACGCATAGGCCACCCAACACTCTCGAGAGTATTAGACTATTAGTGATACCCACCAATCCGAATGCAAACATGTGGAATACTCCCCACGATCTACCAGTGATAAGTAGAATTGGAGGGAGTGGGAATATGGAATCACATACATACAATGCTTCTAATATGGTACCGCCATATTCGGGAGCGGTTAATAAAACTAATACTTCATTTGCGCAACAACCACCCATGACTAATGCAATAGCTATTGGAGGTTCAATGCATAATTACCCAAGTCAAACTAGAGAAATACTTGCATGGTTCGAGAGCATCACGTGGTTGTGCTCTCAAACCAATCATGTAAGTTTATTTTACATAGAACCCACTACTAATACACAATTTCATGCAAACTGCACTTACATGATTAGCTAAAAGCATAGTCACGTGGTGCTCCTGGACCATGCAAGTATTTCTCGTCAAACTATATACTCACAACCTTAAGCCCCCATAATGCAAAACCAAACTCATTATTCCCAACTCACTATTCACACCTCTCTAACATAAAATTACACCATGCAAAGACTTGGGTATCAACTGCCTATTGGCAAGATGCTCCACCGCAACTTTCACTCCCGATGCAACTAGACCTTAGGGCAAATGTTCAACCTGTGATGGATTTGAACATGATTATCGAAGCTATTAGGCAACATTTTGACGCCCAACTTAGGCCATTGGACAGGTCAATTTATAGGAAGTCGTATCTTGACTAGATTGACAGGATTCCTTTGCTGAGGGGTTACCGAGGGGATACAAGACTCTAGATTTTTCTACCTTTTCTGGTGAGGATAGAAAATCTACAATGAAACATATTAATTGTTTATGGCCCAATGTGATGAGGCCAAATACAATGAGTACTATAAGTTTCAACTTTTCCCGTTGTCTTTCACAGGGCTACTTTTTCTTAGTACTCTTCGCTAGCTCCAAATTTAGTCCAGACATGGGCCGACATAGAAAGGCTTTTTCACGATGTTTCTATAGGCCCCAGCATGAGGTTTCTATTGCTAAGTTGATGAATATTAGGTAGTTGCCAAACAAATCAGTGGTTGAATTTTTAAAGCAATTTAGGAGAGTAAGGAGACGGTGTAGCATGTACTTTCCCGAGTTTGAATGCGCTACAGCAGCCATCAATAATATGCATCCCTAGTTGAGCAAAAGGCTAGTAGCCATAGAGTATTCTAATCTGGCTCAGTTAACATCCCAGGCTTCCAAAGTATAGCAATGTATTGTAGAGAAAGAATAGAGGAGATCTAACCTTGCAGGGCTGATAGGGCCATAATTGATTTTCAGTCATAGATTGTGATTTGGCCGAGGAAGATACTTGGGAAGACCAACTAGAAGGGCGAGTAAATATAATGGTAGCCAAGTTCATATATGGCAAGCCATACACTTGTTATGCTTTGACACCTTCCAAAGATAAAGAAGTGGCTAAGCCAAAAAAGGAAATGTACTTGTTTGACATCTCTCAAGCCGATCAGATATTCGATTGTCTTGTTAAAGACAAACAAATTAAATTCCTGGAAGCCCACAAAATTTCTGTAGCTAAAGAAATCAAGTGTAAGAAATATTATAAATAGCATCACTTATAGACTCACACAACTAACAATTATATTGTTTTCAAGGAATGCCATTCAAAAGGCCCTAAAAGAAGGAAGGCATTACCTTATGTATGGCAAAGCGTCATCATAACATCAGCCGATGGCGGAGGATATTTCAAGAAAATTAATTTAGATGTATATTCAGTGCACAATTTTATACCAAGCGAAAATTAAATCCGAAGATTGATGAATTCGAAGCCTAACCCTTGCCAAAAGGTAAAAAATAATGTATCCAGTGGATATATTAATGAATGAAAAGATACATTTAATTTTTTTAAAAGATAAGAAGAAAATTAAATCTTATGCATAAAAATTTATTTATACATAGTAAAGTAAAGAAAGATCCAATGTAATGCACATAATGTCTTAGTTTTACGCTTGTATATATATTAACTAAACTGCGCAAAATACAATTACCAGTAAAGAATTTTTTTACTCTGTATATTGTCAGGCGATAATGAAAAGATGTATATGAGTCGTTTGTATCTGCTCATTCGTACAGAAAAAGTATTTATTTTGGTAAATAATTATTTTTTTAATATTAATTTACTTGTTTAATTGTGCTTTTGAAAAAAATACAATAAAAAATCATATTTCTATTTATTTTGAGAAGTATAAAGAGAGTTAATTCTAATTTTAAGTAAAAATAGTAGAATAGAGAGAAAATAAAAACATAAAAAACGGAGTTATGTTTTCAAAAATATTCTTCACATTATTTTTTTTAAAATAACAAAGGATATCCTAGCTTTTTTTTTTTTGGAACCTAGGACACTTTTATCTACGAATCTAGGACATCTTTATTAAAATAATTTTTTATTAACTTTAAATTAATTTTTTATTGATATGATAAATACTTTTTTATCTAAACATATTTTTTTAGGAGTGATTTTCATTTTCTAAATTGTAATTTTATAAGAATTGTCACATCTAAACAAGTTAATAAATTCTTATTATAATAAAATGTACTTTTATGATTGTATTTAGATATAAAACAACTTTCTACTTCTAATGTAAAAAGACAAAAAGAAAAAAGAAAACCTCCTGCGTTTACTTCTACTTCTAATTCTACTTATAAAAAAAAAATGCCTTTTTAAAAACTTATCCACACAGGCCTCAGTCTGTTTAATTTATTGAAAAAGCCCTAAACCCTCAAAGTTGAATTAACATTTTAATAGAGCATTATGTAATTTTATTGCGTTTTACTGTTGATATGCATACATGACATCGTCGATCCATCTAGTCACATTATAATTTCTTTCATTATTTAAGTACTTTGTTAACAAAAATTTAAGAAAAAAAAAGATTATCTCAATTTAAGGTCAAGTTATACTATCAACCTTAACTTTCATTAATACTTATATATATTATTAGAATTGAATAAATTTAACTCAACTCAAAAGTTAGTTCATGGAAAGAGAGTTACTTCAGCTTTTATAAAGGCTATAGGTTATCTTGCCATATTCTCAAATAGTATAAGATTCTAATATACCTCCCTCATGCCTAGAACTGGATATCTTAAACATAAAATTTAAGAAAAAAAGATTATCTCAATTTGCGAGTAGTCTAATAATAATCATAAGATAGACTTTGATACTATATTACAATTAAATATGCCTAACTCAATCCTAAAAATTATGTGGGAGGGTTGCCCCAACTTTTGTAAAAGCTATCTTGATTATATCTTTAAATGATATAAGACTCTAATGTATAGAGCTTATTAACAAAGAACCATAAGAAAGATCCAATTCAATATCTTTGCACTAAGTTGTTAACATCAGTGGCAGAGCTTTTTGAAGATGGCCACCCAAAATTTTTCCCAAAAAATTAATTTACATACATATATAAAATTAAATCTATATGGAAAAGTTATTTTATATACATATATATTAACTCAAGTCTATTTATCATACAAAATTTCTTTATTTATGTAGATAGAAACTTTATCTAATAAATAAGCTTATGTTTAAAAATGCTACTCTACATAAATGATGCTTTTTCAATTTAAAATCATATCACCTTAAGTTTTGGTTAAAAAACTAAAAATTAAAAAAAAAACACATAATGATTGAATGTCATTTTAAAGTAAAAATAATATTTGTTACAACAAATAAGTAATCACAAGAGCTGAATAGTATATTCGATAGTCAAGTAATAGATTTATTAACTCTAAAATTTGCTTTAATTCCAAATTAAAGAATGTTACAAAATTTTTGAATTGTTAGGCGTGTATTTGGGAATGCAAGAAAATATTTTTTTTAAATAAAAGTTGTTTTGAAATAATTTCACATATTTAGCTAAATAGTTTGGATAGATTCTAAGCCAAAAAAAAAAAAAAATCTAATTTTAAGTGTAAAATCTACTTATAAGTGAAAGCATATTTTTAAAGTTTTTAATTATAAATAAAAGTTGATTATTTTATAATTAAAATATTTTTACTAAAATAACCCTAAATATCAAATATTATAAAATATAAACAAATTATTTAATATCATTTTTAGTAATTTGTCATACTAAACCAATTATTTTCATACCATTTAAATAAAACACACTACTTTAAAATTTCTTAAAATTAATACATCTAAACATAAAATTTATTTTCAACTACTTATAATTGATTATTAAGCTAATTTTAATCTCAAGACTAATTCAAACACATTAGCATTTTTACTTTTGTTAACAAATATTATCTTATGAACTTCACTAAACAAGAGAAGAATAATTTGCCTTTTAAAGTTTTTTGTTGTGTTAATTATTTGTTTTAAAGTTTATATATGTGATATGCACTTAGTTTTAATTTTTTGGTATATTGGTAATAATGAGGTTTGAATTTAGGATTTTATGTACTTAATTTTAATTTGATTATCCTTATTTAATTTAAATGTTAAATTTGTTGGCGCCCCCTAAAAATTTTCCTTATGCTCCGCCACTGGTTAACATAGTTTATTACTACAAATTAAGCAAACAACAATGAACTTTCATTATTTAAGTTACACTATTAGCCTACGCTTTATCTTGTTAAAAAAAGGGGGGTAACATTTAGATTTTTTATTTGGTACATTAACAACAATGAAGTTTGAACCTAGAACCTTATGTAGACTATCTAAATCTCTTATCATTAGACTACTCTTAGTGACCTAAGCAAAATTTAGATTAAATCATGTGCTTTGGTAACAGTAAATAATTTTAAAAAAATGACTATTGAAGCTACCATATTATTGAGGATGAGTATATTATACCTATTTGAACTAAAACCTAGTTTTCAAACCTCGAGCAAGTTTTAAAACATTAATTCTAGAGTAAAATATATTTAATCCCCTTGAAATATTAAAGAAATAATACTTCATTCTATTTGTTTGAGAAATATACATTCCATCTCAATTTACCAGGGAGATGTTTGGATTTTTTTTAGGGAAAAAACACTTTTTAAGTTTTTTTTAAAAACAATTGCTTTTATAAATTTTAAAAAGTGTATTTGGATAAACTTAAAAAGATACTTGTAGAAAAAAAGCCAATTTACTATTTTTTATAAAAGTGAATAATACCCTCTTTTTAATAAAAGCAGAAGCAGTAGTAATTTTTGAAATATAATTTTGGGCCCATTTGTTTATATTTCTAGCACAAAAACATACTTTTTTATTCTATAATTTTTCAAACAAATTACTTATAAAATTTTTAATATTATGTGTTTGTACTTCTTAAAAAAGTATTTTCTACTTTTTTGAGAAACAAATAAACAATTATTTGTCTAATAAGAAGAAGTAATAAGAGAGAGAATTTTATTTTTCGAACTTAGGAAGTACTTTATTCTCTCTCTCTCTCTCTCTTTCTCTACATGTCTTTTAATTATATTTTTATCGAAAAAATATATTTCTAGATTTATCATATTTAAATAGTTTAACAACTTCTAATTTTGATAAAAAGTATTTATACAATTATATATTTAAATATAAAATATTTTTCTGCTTTTGTTTATAGTATTGCTTCTAATTCTAATTTTAAATAAGTACTTCTCCTAAAATTTTAACCAAATAGACCTTTAATAAAAACTACTTTTCTTTCTATTTTTTTTAAAAGTTGTGTATTACTAATTTTTAAAATAAGTGGCAAGTTAACTTTTTTTTTTTGGGCTACAAGCACTTTTTTAAAAAAATTATATTTAAACATATTTAAAAACTTATAAAAGTGCTTTTTTAGAAAAAAGTGTTTTTCCTAAATAAAAACTAAGCAAACACATTTTTAGTGAATTGGGGTAAAGTGTATATTTGTAAACAAATAGAGTGAAGCGTAATTTCTTAATATCTCAAGCATATCAAGTATATTTTACTCTTAATTCTAATTTAAATGCAGCCTAGTTTTTATGTACAACAAAACGAAACAATTAATTATATACCGCCGTTTTATCGAATAAATTTTCTTTTTCTTTTTTTGTTAATTTGCTGTATTAAATAAGAGTATAATACATTTTAACCTTCTTAAATGGTTTCGTAAAATACCATTCGCAAAGACCCAGCTCATTCTTACCGTTTGAAGCACACCTCAGTAATGTCATTTTCTTTCAAGATAAGAGACGTAAAGATAATGCGAATTCTTCTTCTTCTTCTTCTTCGTTTTTTATTTTTTTTTTTATTTTTAAATTCAATCTTAAGCCATAACATGTGATGTGACACCCTTTTGGCGAATCCACGTGCGTCGCCCGCAACAAGACAAGTGCGAATATAAGCCCCGCGTCTCCCATTCGTCATGCACGCACCATCCTTTCCGCGATTCTTTGTGAGGTCAACTTGAACATACTAGAATTTAATATTATAGAGTTTATCACAAAAGATTTTCAAACCGTCACATATGACCCTATGGTCAAAACCTTACCAAGACACGAACATAATTAATGTTGGTTACTACTTTATCCCCATATAAATATATCCATTATGTGCCACACCAAGTAGTAAGCAGCTTCAAATAATTCATAGTAAAGCAAACATAGATTTATACAATATATAGTTGCATAGTTTAATTTTTGAGTTTCTAAATTGATTCCAAGGGTTTGAAGCTGAAGATTATGGAGGGAGATAGATCAATTTCGAATGCAAATGTTGAAGTCAGGTATAGAGGGATTCGTAGGAGGCCATGGGGCAAATTTGCTGCAGAGATCCGTGACCCTACAAGGAAAGGCACTCGCATATGGCTAGGAACCTTTGAGACAGCTGAAGAGGCTGCAAGGGCTTATGATGCTGCTGCTTTCCATTTCCGTGGCCATAGGGCCATTCTCAACTTCCCTAATGAGCACCAAGCTCCTTATAACCCAAACTCTTCATTGCCTATGCCTCTTCCTATTCCTCCTCCTCCTTCTTCTTCATCATCATCATCTTCTTCTTTTTCTTCTTCCTCTTCCTATTTTGGGGAGGGCTTTGTAATGAGAGCCGGTAATTCTTCTGGGGAGATAATGCAAGGTGATAATCATGGTACTTTCGAGTTGGAGTACTTGGACAGTAAGTTGTTGGAAGAACTCCTTCAGGATCAAGATGATACGCAGGTGTAATGACATGTGCACAAGTGAATAAGAAGCCAGCTAGAAGGAGAGTATTCTGGCCCGAAGTTTGTATTGAAGATCAATTTTCTTGAAACTTCTTGTTAATTTCTTTCATTAACTGATTTTGGTTGTTTATGTATCTCTGATCAAAGTTGTCTGAAACGAGATTGGACATTTGTAATAATTTTAGGAATCTTTGCTTTGGAAAAGAGGGCGCTTTTGTTAAGCAATGGATACCATTTTGATTTCCTGTGCACATACGCATGCATTTTCTGATGCTTATGTTAGAATGATTTATGTGGGCTGTAATCAATTGAAGTATTTTGATTTTAATAAAAATAGGCTAATGTATGATTTATATTGGAATACAGTATATAAGTTCAACTGCTAATCTAAGCAATACATTTATGGAGTTGGATATCTGTAGTTTTAATTGGTGTAGATAATAACAGTGTAGGCCTTAGCCCATATATAGGCCCATGAGTACTTGGGTTATTTATATATTTGGTTAGGTCCTCTTTGTACTCACTGAAAAATACAATCAGCCACTCCATAGCTTGCCACATTGCAAGTTGTCTCAGGAGTGTGAGTTACATAGGAGCCACTTTGCAAGATCAAACCCACTCGTACAGCAATTCCAATTTGCCTTGGATCATGTCATCAAAAAGTAAGTTTAAAATCTGTGTTCTAATTTCATGTAATCACTATATCGACTTTCTTCTCACATTTGTGTCAGAGCTTTGATTATATGAATTAGGACCTGATAAAGTATATGACTCGACGTGATTATGTTTTTGTGGGTCTAATATTCCTGCTGCCTTTTAATCTGAAAAGATGCAAGTGGCGATGAAGTTATGGCATATATAGTATTCTCACGAGTGCCAGGTCAAAATCGCTGCATGTGTTTTGTCATATTCTGGAAGTTGTAACGTCTTATATAATTTTGAATCCTCTTATATACTTGCGTGATTTGCCTATTTGACATTGCATTCATTGTCTGTTAAAATTATAAACTACAATACATATTCAGTTCTAGGAAATACGTCCAAAATGTACCGCGAACAAGGAGACCATGTGAATAGATGTGTAATTGGCCAATTCTGTGCTTTAAATTTCTAATGATATTATCAGTTTGTATATGTTGACAATATATCATATTCATGGCTGAATGTGTGAAAGCAAAAATTAAATATTCATGAGCATTATTGCATTCAACCTTCATAAACTTACGTTTTTCATATTTGAAATATTCCAGTTTTCAAATATATATGCCTTTTGCATTGATTTGAATGAATTATGTGCTCTGCACTGAGGAAGAAGCACAAAATCTACATTTACCTTTTTAAAATAATAAATATTCTTAAATTGAATTTATAGCTTTAAATTTTAAAATTGATATATTCTGTTTTTTATTATTAACCAGAAAGATATAATCATCTTGATTGTGTCTCTCAGTCAATCATAATTAATATAATTGATTTCTTTTATATCTTACTTATGATTGATATAATTGAGTTGCTATTATGTCTTAATTAATTATGATTGATTTGTTTTTAATTACTCACTACACTTACCTCAGACAATATTTGGAGCAGGCTAAGGATTAGAAGGGGTTTCGACATTATTATTGAGCGGCTTCATGCCCACTTAAGCACTGCCAAAATTATTATTGACATCAAGGATTGATCATATTGAAAATGTCCATCCCTTCTTGTGATTGATTCATGGGTCGGTTCATTATCCTAGGATAGGGACAATCTGGGTCTGTGGCCTTCTAGAGAGTCTAGATCCATCCCTGAAGCCATGTGCTTATTCCGCAGGTTAATTACATGATGGCGCCGAAGAGAAAATTTACGTGGCTAATTGTGTCAATCATTGATTGTCTGATGGTGATTTGATAAAATCACAACGAAACATCATACATATGTGCATATGATATTATATTAAAATAATAATAATTAAATAAATGAATGAATAAATAAAAATTTGGAAATGCCGTTACATTTATTTCATGAACAGTAATGGTGTTATTATGATTACACCTCATTTTGGACTATGTCATGATTTTTGGGCAAGAGAATTGTATAAGGACTTCCATGAATTGGTAATTACCATCAAAGTGGGATTACTTATATGAATTTGTGGAAGTTTTTGTAATTTGAGGAATGTTTCCGGTTGTTGCAAACAATTACCTGCCCAAAGGGGGTTGTTGTGTGTGATAATTGGAGGCTAGTTTTTGGATGAAGTTGTCGGAGATATATTGGTTAAGGAGGTCTATTGGCCCAAAGGTGGCAGGTTTCTGAACCAGTGTGTGCTTATTAAGTGACTCATCTTTATTTGTGTGGATGAAGTTATTGGAGGTGGATTGGCATAGAGGGCCCATCTGCCTAAAAGGGATAGATTTTCAAATCTAGTGTAAGCTCGCTGATTAACTCATCTGAGGTTTTGGCCTTGGTTGTTTGTTGCACTTTCTGCCTAAAGAAGAATGCGTAATGTTATGTTGGCCTCACTTTGATAGCTTGATTTATTTTGAAGCTATATCTTGCCTATATTTATTCTAATACATTCCTATATATTTTGTTTCAATAGTTAATTTTTCCATGAACAATTGTTCTACTTCAATAGAGATTCTGATTGGATCAAATTATAAAAAATGGAAGCAAGATTTGGATTTCTCTTTAGGAATTGTTGACCTAGACTTAGCGCTAGAAGAGAATAAACCTGTTGTCTTTAATGAAGGGAGAAAACTTGAATGGAGAGAATCCCTGACTAAGTGGGAGAGATCTAATTGTCTTAGTCTGATAGCTATTAAAAGGACTATCTCAAAACACATGTTGAGTGGCTTACTAGAAACCACAAGAGCTAAGGAATTTCTTGCTGTGCTGGGAAGGAAACCAAGTGTCTAATTATGTTGAATCTGGATATTGAATGAAACAATTGATAGGCATGAGATATGACAACATTGGGAGTGTAAGGGAATTCATTCCGAGAATGGTTCACATCCAAACCAAACTGAAAAGCCCAAGCCATATACTTTGGATGAAAAATTCCTTATCCCACATATCCTAAGTTCTACCTGATGAATTTTCTCAAATCAAAATTGCCTATAACACCTTTGGTGAAAAATGGACCATCAATGACCTTATTACCAAGTGTGTGGCCAATGAAGAGAAACTAAAGAAAGAAAAGAATGACCTAACCCTCCTCACTTTTCATGGTAAACCTTACTCTAGCAAGAAATAGAAAAGAAAATATTCTAATGCTTCTAATAAGGATTAGGACTCAAGGACTCTAATAACAGTCAGCACCATAATGTAGGAGGTCCTAAGCTAGCTGTCTTCAAGAATACTCCCTAGTGTTTGCTATAAAAGCAAAGGGATAGGAAGAATCATTGTCATAGATTCAAGGCTTGGTCAGACAATAAACATAGATTTAAAGGTAATCCTTTAGTTTTTGTCTGTTTTGAGTTTAACTTAGTTGATATCCCTGTTGATTCTCGATGGCTTGATAGTGGTTCTAAAACCCACATTGTTGTATCTTTGCAAGGATTCAAAAGCCTGAGGAGATCAAATTTGAGAGAAAGCAAGCTACAGATAGGAAATGATCTTGAAGTCTCAATGGAATCAGTGGGACATGTTAGTTGAGCTTTAGGAAGGGGATATGACCTTGTTTTGAAGGATACCTTTTATGTACCTTCTTTTAGGAGAAATTTGATTTATGTTTCTTGTTTGGATAAACTTGGGTTTCATTTTAGTTTTGGTGATGGAAAATTAAATTTGATGTTGAACATTGAAGTTGTTGGTTATGGTTATTTAATAGATGGTTTATCTAAATTATTTTTAGTTTCTAATAATGTTTCCTCATCTCTAAATGTTGAAACCTCTTTTTTATGGCACAAGCAACTAGGTCATATTTCTAGGAAAATGATTGAAAAGCTAATTAAGGATGATATTTTGCCTTCTTTAGACTTTGATGAATTAGGAACTTGTGTGGACAATATTAGATGAAAATTCACTAAGATCAAAAAGAAAGTTGCAACTAAGAGTTCAAGTGTTTTAGAAATCGTTCACACAATAAAAGTGGACCTTTTTCTCCTACAATTTGTGGTAATAGATATTTTATCACTTTCATTGATGACTTTTTCTTGATTTGGCTATCTTTATCTAATTAAAGAAATGTTTGATGCCCTCGAGAAATTTAAAATTTCTAAAACTGAAGTGGAAAAGCAATTGGGAAATATATAGGACCATTTGCTAAATACTTGCAAGATTTCCACAAGACACCATACCTGTAGTCCTAAACAAAATGGTGTGGCCGAAAGGCATGACTGCACAGGATGAGGAGCATGATGAGTAGATCTAACTTGCCAAAATTTCTATGGGGGGAAGCCTTGAAAACAGCCCTTTACATACTTAATAGAGTCTGAAGCAAATCCATCCCAAAAACTCCTTTTGAACTTTAGATAGGTAGAAAACCCAATTTGAACCATTTATGGGTCTAGGATTGTCTAGTAGAAGTTAAAATTTATAATCCCTTAGGAAAAAAAACTGACCCCAAACCTAGTCATTGCTTTTTTAGTTGATATCCAAATCATGCAAAAGGATACAGGTTCTACTATTCTAGCAAAGGTACTAAAATTGTGGAGTCTTTACATGCTAAGTTTTTAGAGCTTAATGTGGCAGATCCTGTTGATTCATTTAATGAGACTAGAGTTGACTTACATTAGACCTTTTCTTTACCTTTACCCGTTTTTGATAATAGCACCTTATTTGTTACTCTAATTGGGGTTAAGCCTCCTATTGCTAAGTACATTGTTGATCCTCCTATCGGTAATACGATTGACCTTCTTGCTATGGTTGAGGTTCTGTAACCTATTGAAATGGCTGAGCAAGTTCCTTTAAAGAGGTTAGTTAGACAAAGATGACCAACTATTTCAGGTGATTTTATGATTTATCTGAGCGAGGATGCTTATGATACTGGGGATATCATTGACCCTAAGAATTATTAGGAAGCTATTTCCTATCCTCAGACCAACATATGGATAGATGCTATGAACGAAGAAATGCAGTTTATAGCTAACAATAAAGTGTGGGAGCTTGTTGAATTACTCAAAAATTTTAGGTCAATTAGTTGTAAATGGGTTTTTAAAACCAAAAAAAAAAAAGGATTCAAAGGGCAAGATTGAGCGATTTAAAGATAGACTTGTGGCCAAAGGTTTTACTTCAAAAGAAGTTGTTAACTTTAATGAGACTTTTTCAACTATATCAGCTATAGACTCCTTTAGAATTATCATAGCACTTGCGGCTCACTTTGATTTAGAGTTGCATCAGATGAATGTCAAAATGACTTTTTTGAATGGCTATCCAAGTGAGGTAGTATACATGCAACAACCTGAAGTTTTCCAAGATAATGGAAATGAACATTTAGTTTGCAAGTTAAAGAAATCTATCTATGGCTTGAAACAAGCTTCTAGACAATGGTATTTGAAATTTGACGAGGTGGTGACTTCTTTGGGTTTCAAAGAGAACAAAATTGATTAGTACATATACCTTAGGGTTAGTAGGAGTAAGTCATATTCTTTGTGTTGTATGTGGATGATATATTGCTTGCTAGTAATGACCTTAATTGGTTTGTTTCATGAGACAAAACACATGTTGATTGGGTTCTTTGACATGAAGGATCTTGGTGAGGCATTTTTTGTATTAGGAATTGAAATTCATAGATATAGATCACATTGCATGCTGGATCTCAAAGGGCTAATATTGATAAAGTTCTAGAGAGATCTAATATGCAAAATTGTAAACCTAGAGATGTGGCACTCATCAAAGGTGACAAATTTGATAAAAATTAATGCCCAAAGAGTGAACTTGAAAAAGGTAGATATGAAGGATAAACCTTTTGATAGTGCCCTAAGGAGCCTAATGTATGCCCAGGTATGCACTAGGCCTGACATTGCTTTCATAGTTGACATTTTATGGAGATATCAATCTAATCTTGGGAATGATCATTGGATAGCTACTAGGAAAGTGATGAGGTACTTGCAAAGAACCAAACAACATATCTTGTGTATAGGAGAGTGAAAAACTTGGAGATTATAGGATACACTAACTCTGATCTTGCTGGGTGTCCTGATGATAGAAAGTCGACTTCTGGTTACATTTTCATGTTGGCTGGACATGCGATATCATGGACAAGCAAGAAACAGAGTAAAGTTGCCTCTTCTACCATTCAAGCAGAGTTTATTGCTTGTTATGCTACTGCTACTAGTTGGCTGAGGAACTTAGTTGTTGGACTCAGCATTGTGGATTCTATTGCTAGGCTATTGAAAATTTACTGTGACAACAGTGCTGTGGTATTCTACAGTAAAAATAATAAGACTACTAGTAGTTCTACGTATCTAGAACTAAAGTATTTAACTATTAGGGATCTTGTGAAGAACAAAGATATAGTTGTTGAACATATTGATATAGATTTTATGTTAGTAGACCCAGTGACCAAGGCACTTAGGCTCATTGTGTTCAAAAAACGCGTTGAGACTAAGGGCATTTTGAGTTCTTTTGATGTACTTGGTTAGTGGGAGTTTGACACTTATATTTGTTTTTCTTGGATGTTGTCACAGTAAATTTTCATTTTCAACAATTGATGTGTGTTAATTTTATAACTTTATCTATATATCAATTACAAAATTTTGAAACTTGGTGTCGTTGGGACCACTATGCCAATGGTTGGCACCAAATTGGAATTTGAGGCATAATGATATCTTGAAAACTCAGTGTCTTGGGGCCACTATGCTTGTGGTTAACACTAGTTTGGAGTTTGAGGCATAATGATATCTTTAAAACTCGGTGTCCTTGGGACCACTATGCCAATGGTCGACACTATTTTGGAGTTGAGACAAAATGGTTCTTTATAGACCATACAATTTTTCTGGCTTTAAAAGCATTGAGAGAAATTGTGAGGATCAACAATGAAAATAGCCAATGACTGTTGGATCACATTGGCATACTATTTTCTTGCTATACTCTATACTAATGACTTGTCAACAGAGTCAGTGACATTTGTAACTATGGATTGGTCCTACATCAATAAAGGATGTAATGACTACCATGATTTGATGTTGCTTGACTTTAGTTGGATCGAGTTATATTCAAATGTCACATCATGGATCATGTATTTTCTTAAATGTGGCCATATTAACAAAATTAGTTATTAGCCCGTGAGTCATTTTCTAAAATATAAATGTATTTGTTAAAACTATTCAATTAATTCTGCCGAAGTGGGAGAATGTTAGAATTATTTACGTGGGTTGCAATCAATTGAATTATTTTGATTTTAATAAAAATGGGCTAATGTATGATCCATATTGGGATGCAGTTTGCCCACCTACTAATCTAAGTGATCCATTTATGAGCTTGGACATTTGTAGTGTTGATTGGTGTGGATAATAACAGTGTAGGCCTTAGCCTGCAAGCCCATGATGGGAAGGTACTATGGTTATTTATATATTTGGCTAGGTATCCTCTATATTCATTAAGAAATACAATTAGCCACTCCATAGCTTACCCCATTGAGAGTTATGTTAGGAAGTGTGAGTTACGGAGGAAGCCCTAGCCACTTTGTGAGATTAAACCCACTCGTATAGCAATTCTAGTTTGCCTTGGATCATTTCATCAACAAGTAAGTTTCAAATCCATGTTCTAATATCATGTAATCACTCACCCACTTGAGTAATGCATTTGTATGTATAAAATTAATATATCAAGCAAACATGGGATTAGGATGTTTATGCGAAAATAAACCAAGATATATACAAAAAAGTGTGAAGAAAAAAAATAGTAACCTTGGTAAATGATTAGTACAAGTAGTTTGGGTTTGTTAAGCTTGTCTCGAGTTCTATTAAACTATGAGATTACTCTCTGAGAGAGAAGAGCACAGGCGAGAGAGATAGAAAGAAAGAGATTTGACAGAAAAGCTAAGGGGAAGTATTTTCATATTTGATTCAAAGAATGAATTACACAGGTACAAGTTTATATAGTGGCTTCATTAGCACTGAATACAATAACAGATCACACCTCTTTAACAACTCGTTGCTGATATGGCATAACTACTTCATTCACTAGCTCAAACACTACAAGGAAATTTGCAGTTTTCAATGGACAAATTTGCCACAAAATTTGGTCAAATCCACAGCTAATTGGTTGCTTGCAGTGGACATTGGGTCACAACATAATCAGGGCCTACTAATGGGTAGTGGTGGATTTTTTCTCTAATTTTTGTGATGAATTTTATCCCTTTAATTTATGGCAAATTTTCTTCCTCAAATTTTGTACGATTTTCCCCCTCTAATTTATGACAAATTTTTCTGCTCTAATTTGTGGTAGATTTTTTCTCTTTAATTTGCTACGGACTTTTCCCCCTGTTTTGCGGTTGATTTTTTGCCATAAATGACCAATTTGAAGGGGAAAAAAAAATACAATCTTCAGATTTAAACACACTTAATATTCAGATTCAAAATTATTTAACAAAGCAAATTCAATTCAAATATTTCAAATTCATATAAATACAATTTTCTACTACCTCTATTGTATTTTCAAATTTATCCATTGAGTCTTTAACAAAGAAATACTCAATATATAATCATCAACAATATCAATAATAATAAAATTAATAATAAATATTATACAAAAATAACTGATCAGTAAGATAATTTTATTTTATTTTTGTAAAAAAAAAAACTTGTTGGTGGAAGTGGCAATGGCTAGCCAATAGTAGGTGGCCGATTGTTGGATGGTGGCAGAGGTGGATGCAAAAGTGTGGAATGAGGAAAGAAAAAAAAAAAAGAAGGAAAGGAAGGAGTATAGAAAAAAAGAGTGAATGAAAAAGAGAGGAAGGAGGAAGGAGATTGGATGTGGTGTTGGGACAAGGAGAGAATGAGAAGAGAGAGAGAGAGGAGTGAAGGAGTAGAGAAGAAAAAAGAAGAGTATAAAATATAAAAAAATGTTCTAATGTATCTTTGGTAAAAATTCATTTGCAACAACACTTCAAATTAGCAGCAAATTTTTTGCTGCAAAAAAAGTTAAAATTTCAAATTTTTAATTTCATAAAAAATTAGTGGTAGTTTTTCCGCCGCAAATTAAAAGAGTCTTTGTTAATTTGTTTAAAACTTCTTAATATTGGCAGATTATTCACAGCAAAAGAATTAAAATTTTCAATTTTTTTTAATTTCATAGAAAATTATGGCAAAAAAATAAGCCATAAATTAAAAGAATTTTTTTAAAATTCTTAATAATTAGCAGTGAATTTTTGGCCACAAAAAATTGAAGTTTTTAATTTTTAATTTCATAGAAAATTAGCAGCAGCTTGTCCCCATAAATTAAAAGAGTCTTTTTTAAGTTTATTTTTAAATTATGAATGATTAGTGGCGGATTTTCTACTGCAAAAGAATAAAAATTTTCAATTTTTTTTAATTTTATAGAAAATTAGTGGCAAAAAATTTGCCAAAAATTAAAGGAGTACTTTTAAAAATTTTTAAAATTTTTATTAATTAGCAGTAGAAAATCTGTACCAAAACTTGCTTAATTTTTTTAAATTTAAAATAATTAGTGGCTGACTTTCTACCACTAATTATTGAATTTTTGAAAAATTTTTAATTTCATCAAAAATTAGCAGCGAAAAGACTGCTGCAAATTAAAAGAGTCATTTTTAAACTTTTTTTAAAATCTTAATAATTAACAGCAAATTTTTCCCTGAAAATAATAAAAATTTTCAATTTTTTTTAATTTTGTGAAAAATTAACAGCAAAAAATCTACTACAAATTTAAAGAGTACTTTTTTTAATTTTTTTAAATTCTAAATGATTAGTGGTGGATTTTTTGCCACAAAAAAGTTTTTTCAAACTTTTTTTAATTTTGGAAAATTAGTAGTGGCTTTTCTGCCGCAATTTAAAGAATGTTTTTTATTTTTTTAAATTCTTCATAATTAGCAACAAATTTTTTGCTGCAAAATAATTAATTTTTTATTTTTTATTTTATACAAAATTAGTGGCGGCTTTTTCACCATGAATTAAAAGAGCCTTTTAAATTTTTTTTTTAATTCTTAATACTCAGTAGTAGATTTTTCACTGCAAATAACACGAGAGTTTTTATTATTTAATTTTCATGGAAATTAACAGCGGCCAAGGCAGCCAGAATTATTTTTAAACAAATAATTAAATGAAAATTATCATTTAGCGGTGAATTTTTTTCCACAAAAATATCTTTTCTAGTTTCATTTTTTGATCTTGCATGGCCGATCTCCTCCGCAAATCCGGTGCAAATTTGCAAGGGATCGCATCTGCTGCAAAAAATTAGTTGCTAATATTAGTTTTTCTTGTAGTGTAAAAATAATGCAACAATTTTGTAATTAATAGGAAAAATAGGAAATTAAAATAGAATATGTCTTTTGAAACCAAACAAATCCTAATAGTTACTATTCACTTAAGATATTTGTTTGGAAGCATAAAATATTATTTTTACCATAATTGTATATAGAGATTAATCTTGATGCATTAACAGTGTAAAAGAGTTTTATATTGTTATCCATTCATATATTTCTATTTATAAGACCTTTAATTTAAAGTAGTGGGTAGTTGAATTACACATTTTTTTGCTAATATGACAATACATAATTGGATATTTATGTAATTTTTTTTTACAATAATAATGCATTCCAATTAAATCTTTGGATACATGTAAATTAAAAGTTTTATTGTACATTCACAAAGTATTAAAATAATTATTTTTCTTTATTTTCCATCATACCCCAAAAAAATTACCTTTTCATATGGATCACAAGTCTTATTTACCAAATGAATGGGCAAATCGTTGTCTAATAGGTTTCCAAAGGCAAATTAATTCATGGTCATATGTCTGAGTGATTTCTTGATGAAAAAGACAATAGCTGAAAAGTAGAAAGCGACCATACCATATGTCCTCTTCAAGTCACAAGTTGCCCTAATTAAGTTATTAATAGGGGTGGTCCCAAATATCATTTTTGTAACAGGAAACTATAGGAAAGGATAAGTAAAAGGTTTGGATGGATCTTGAAACAATAAATTGAGGTTTTGCCGCTTTCGGTTACATACATGTTATGCAGTGTTCGCAGTCCCTTATATTAAGCCAGTTGTTGGTGATCACCAAGCATGTTTCGCGGATCAAATTGGATAGGTTTTCAGGGGAAAGTGATTTTTGATAACTAAAAGTCAAGTGATTCAATCTATTGATTCTCTTATAAAATTATTTGATTATTTTAACTCAAAATATAAATATAATTTAGTTCAATTCAATTGTATCATCAGTTGAAATTGATATATTTTTAAATTTTTATTAAGGTAAATCACAACTACATCTTTTAAAGTTTCATGATATTGTAGATACCCCTAAACTTGCCCCACAACCTCATGGCCACTAACTCGGAGCTAAGGAAGAATATCATCTTTCATAATACTAATTTGTGTTGCGATAACTTCACGAGGGTGCTTATGAATCGCTGCAAGTGGTGGATTTCAGCATGGCAATATCGATGACAATCCGTTTGGCGAACTTGTTAATTTGGTGACGTGAATGATAGGGGTCTTAGGCTGTTGAACTTTCAATTGTGTTTTTTTTTCTTTTTTCTGCCGCTCTTGCCTTGTTGTAGCTTGCTTCCCTCACTGGATTAAGCCTTTCTTTGAATAAATATTGAAAAAAATTTATTATCCACTAAGTATTAACAAATGACCACTTCATAAAAAGAAATAACCATTCAAAATTGTTGTCTAACTTAAAATACTCGTCATTTACACTGTCATTCAGTGTTGATAAATGATCTGTCAACTATAAAATACTCTTCATTTACACTGTCATTCAGTGTTAAAAAATGATCTGTCAACAAAAATAAATAATTACTTAAAAATTCTAGACTAAGTGCATTTATAAAGTAGAATGCTATTTGCATTGTTAACCAATGAAAACCAAGTATGAGTGAAAAAGTGAGTAATGGCTAGATGGTGGTGGGCAGCGATTAAACAGTTACGAGCAGTCATTGAATGATGATTGCAAGGAACAACTATGGTTGAATAATTGTTCCGAGCACCGACAGCACGACAACGAGATTGGTTGGTGGTGGACAATGGTTGCATTTTAATATTGCCAAGGGGCGCTTTCCAATTGTTGATGCACTAACAATTTGAGAGAGTGAGGCTACATATAAACAAAAACAATAGAGAAAACCAAAAAATATCTTTAAGAGTATTATTGTCTGCTTATTAAAATATTTTGGTTCTCCTACTTTGATAATATTTATTATATCTTTTTCTGATATAATCAGTCTTTCTCGTTAAATATTCATTATTAATTATATTTAACATTAATTTTCCATTATGTTATACCACAAAAATTAAGAGTATATATTGATTTGTGTACGTTTTCACAACATTGATTTTTAAGTATGCGAGTAGCTTTTGCATTAACCCACAAAAATGAACATTCTAAATAGTTAACGAGATTGGTTCATTTTGTTAACCTTAACTCTATTATTTAAGTTATATATTTTTAATTTTTTAATATATTGAAATTAATTTTAACCCTATCATTTATGTTATATATTTTGAATTTTTAATATGTTGGAATTAATTTTAATATGCTGTTAATGTAAAATATTTTATATTATCATTTGATCATTAAAATATCATACATATAATTTTTGAGGTAATTATTATAAAAATTAATTATTTTTATAGTGATAATATATTAAAATTAAATTCTTAAAAATTTTCGCTAAATTTAGTGATTTGTCACGAACTTAAGACTAGTGATTTGCCATGAACTTAAAATCTTCACCTTAATGTTTATTGAAAAGAAAATAAAAACAAGCCGTCTAAATAGTATTATTTAAAATCTAATGTATTGTGTATAAAGTCAAAAGAAAAAAGTCGACAGTGACAGTTCCTGAGAATATTGCCTCGTAGCCCACCTAAACTTTTTGTATTAAAAAAAGAAAAAAGAAAATTGCTTCGTACCTAATTTGGACCTGGGATTCTATCATTTGACCAGGTACCCATTCATCTGCATGGTTGACACAGCAACGTTACGCTCGGTCAACAATAAACAGTAAATAAAAAAACTATTGGCACTTTTAATTGTTTATTCATTTTATTCAGGTATTAATAAATCCCAGTTAAATCGAAGTTGCTCGTATCAAATTTTTTTTGTTATTAGAAGTATAACTGAAAATTAACAAAAATTATTAATAACAGCAAAAATGTGTCACAAGCCTCAAGAGAAGAGCTTATATCACATACAATATTTATGACCGTATTGCTGACAACAAGAAATAAATTTAAGCCTTTTAAACAAAAAAAAAAATCAATGCTTACTAACTTAACCAAACTTCCACTAATATGAATATGAATAAGCAATTAAGAGAACCATGCTCATCTTTAAGTTAATGCGAGGAAATACAGATGTTAGAGGGGCCATCAAAAAATAAAAATTGTTAGATAATGATTGAGTTTTAGAGTTATATGTTATTGATGTATTAAGTGTTGATGATATATTGTGTGTGGATGGAGTATGATGTCTTTGTTTTTTGTGTCTTGTATATAACATTTTGAAAGAATTTTATCTTTTTAAATGTTAATTGATATAATACTTGCTTCACTCTTTACGTGTGTCGAGTTACCAATCAATTATTAAAAAAAAATTAATTCCATTCCCAATTTTTTTTAAATGTACGTGTTGGATTCCCTTAATCCATATTCCAGATTAATTTGATGTACACTACAGTTTGTGTATAAGATTTAATATATAAATAATCGAAAGATAGACAAATAATACAAAACAATCAACCAAGTTGAAATGTATAAAATTTCCCCATGCGCACAGTCCGTGCTTCCTGTGTTTTCCGCTGCAGGAGCTCCCATGATAAGTACTTTTACATATTTAAATCCTTTTCCTTTTTACTCTTATATTAATAAATTATCGATCAATATGTTATCACATAAAGATTTTTCAAAAAGAGATTGATGAATCTTATACTATGTACTTACTGGAAATAGAACGCCCCAACTTGTAATTTATTATTATTTGTGCAAGAGAATTCAAGGAATACTAGCAGTTGTTCTCACTCAGCTCAATAAGAGTGTTTGAATTGGAGTTGGGTACTAGATTAATTCTGCATACATACATGGTATTGGGACTAAACAATGCTCAAGGTTTCATCAATGACCAGTGCAGCCCATTAAGTAGACCTCTTTTTCCTTTTGTCCCTTTTAAGGTGAAATTAAAAATGCAAATTTTATTGCAGTGATTCAAACCTAATTAATCTGGACTTATGGGGGGCGCAGCCCATCCACCTGTCAGTTGCTTTCAAATTCATACATGTGTATGTGTGACTACCACTCATATTCTAAACTGGCAATTGCATTTGTCTCAATTTGGCTGCTATATATATAAAGCTATGAGAATTTTGAATTTCTTTCCTTTAGTTATGTTTCCACTATGGATTATAATGCATAAGAATTTGAGAGTCCAAAAGGTACAAACTAATCTTATATCGCAGGCTCTTTTTCATCTATATGCCTTCGTCTTAACTAGTATGTGATAATATGTTGATTTGATCATAATATGCGCAGCCAGTGGCAGTGACTTGTCAAGAAGACAACTTGCACTTCCAAGAGCAGGAATGAGGGCAGAAGCAGCTGCTTTTTATACATGTAAGATACTTAGTTTTATTTGTGTCATTGCCTCATCTAGTTCCCTTACAACCTCGTTCGACATTAGGAATAAAGGTTTATATGATTATAAGAGGGATGAGAAATAGAACGCATTTCATAAATTTGTAACTTGATGCTGTTCTTGGCTTATTAAATTCTGGGCATACAATTGTGGGTTACATATAATAAGGGTTGATAGTTGACACCATCGTAATTAAGTTATGTAAATTGTGTATTTAATTGGTACTGCATGGAATGGGGTTAAGAAAGTCTCGATCATCGTTTCACCTCCACATTAGACTCTTTATATTGGTTGCAAGTGTGTTAGAGATGGTGGATTTTCAATTTTTGTAACCAAGGGTGTTCAAATTTTGTAATTACCAGGGTATATGGAGACCAATTATTTTTTATTATGAACTAATGTGTTCACTAACGATATTATGAGGGACTAATTTGAGATTTACTCATTCTTGTTTTTCTTAAAATTTGACACAAATAATTTATATGATAAATAATTGTAATTTAATAGTTGAATCAATAAAAATTACATTTTATAAAAAGTTATTCAGTAATATATGTGTGCTAAATATGTGTGCTTTCATTATATTTTTCTTATAATTTTTATTGATATTAGTTTTGACCTTTCTGATTTATCGTAGTATTTTTATTTTAGTCTTTATATTTTGTTGCTAATTTAGATTTTTGTTCTTATAATTGAGGGTCAATTCTCATATTTTATTTTTATTTAGTCTTTAGTTTTTATAATTTCCATTCACCAAATCTGAATGATGTCTATTTTTATGAAAATTTGGTATCTATAACATAATTAATTATTAATTATTGATTCTCAGGACTGGGCTGTGTACACAAGCTGGCACTTGGCGCTATTAGCCTTTCAGAGATAGTATTTCCCTCTTGTTGTCTTGTGTACAGTGAAGAAACTAATTTCAAGGAATTATTGTGGAGGACAAACAAATTGCGCCATACTTGAGGTATTGATCATATGATTTCTTTTAAACTTGTTATTAATTGAAAAGCTTCATTTCAATCTTAGGCAATGTAGTGATGATTACTTATTCACTATTGTATGGTGCTGAAATTGAAAATGGCATTGCAATGCATTTTAGTTAAATATATTAGTCTATTTATAACATAGGGATAATATAATAATCACAGTAGTATACATCTCATAAATATTAATATATCTTTTTTTCTTTTTTTTGGGCGAGTACCCAAAATACGTTCAATTAATTACATAACTCCCCATTGATGAAAACCCATGCTAGTAGGGTCTTGCCACAAAAACTCTCACACTGGGATGGGGAATCAAAACGAGTAAGCCCAAACTAATGAGAAGTTCTCTTGTATTTCTTCGTATTCTGGAGATGGATGGAAATAGCAGATATTTCTATCACCATACTCTAGCTATTTTGTTTGAGATTTTTGGACCACATCGACTCCTCCTCCATTAACACACATTCATATTTAATCCAAAACTCTTGTTAGAGATTGTTAAGGAAAAGATTCCAATCTTATTGCAAACTTTTGTTGATCCCTTCAAATCTACTCACCAAATGATTTTTCCTCCTCAAAGCATTTCCGAAGACATCTTGATTCCATACCCTGGCTTTTTGAGGTGATGGACTACACGTTATCCAACCAAGAAAGATTAATGCATCAGCTATATTTAACCCACCAAAACATACGTGGTACACAACCATGCAGCTAAGAAATAAGACATATACAAAGGGAATGAGGTGTACAACTGAAGCATCTGGAGAGGGATACTGCCATTGCGCATTACAAAGAGCACGATCAAGATGTCCATGAAGTTGTTCTCATTTCCAGGTATAGCTAAGATCACCATGGAATCCTAAATCCTCTAGCTCGTAAAAATTAATGCAATCTTGAAAGGCACCTCAAATTAGAGAGGACAATTACATTGTCTATTATGTTAAAAAAGAATGGAGTTAAAGTCCTCTATAGCGCACCAAGCACTCTCAATATATAAGCTAAGATTTTTATGGTCCTTACAAAGTTTAGCTCAAAGAACACCCTGAGGCATGCATAGCAAGTTGTAAAGCACTAAGAGGAGCTTGCAACTAATCGAAATTTCCATGTCAACAAATTGCATACCAAATTTCAACATAGAGACATGCATAGAATTATCATCCCATAAGCACCAAATTTTACCAACAAAGCCATGAGACTTAAAAGGAATTCCTAACACATTACCTCTCAACAATCCCATCAACTTTATCACTGACAATAAGACTCCAAAAGCACTAATATGGAGAAATGGATCTTTCTACACAATCCTTCATCAGTAAAGGGGAGGACTTACCTCAACTCCACAATAATTCCAAAACACAACACTCTCGAACCATTCCATGTCCATTAAAAAAAGTTGTGTTTATAGCTGGGGAAAATGTTGTGTTTGTAGGACAATTAAATGTTGTGTTTGAACGTGTTAGGAACCCATTCATTACCAGAATACACGAAAGAATGGACAAGTGAGGAAATGGACACAGAGAGTATGGGGGAGTAGTAGAGGTTGCACATTTGTAACCAACCCTGCTAAGTTGGCATAGGAAGTGAGTTGAGAGAGCTGTATATATAAGAGGGGGTGTGTGTGAAGGAGGAGGCTAGAATTGGGACTGGACTCTTGGGAGAGACTAAGCCTCTCTAATGCTCAAGAATTTTCTTTTTAATTTTATGCTAGCTTTGAATTGTCTTCTTCTTCTTCTTCAAATGAGCCACATTTGTTCATCTTGAGAGTGTTAATAATACACTTAATTTCTGCTATTTTCTAGTTGTTATTTGTTGTTTCTATCAAATGGCATCAAAGCCTCGTTTTTGGGGGCTGTGAGGGCTTATTGCTAAAGCTGCCATAAAGATTAGGATAGAGAATTTGGAAAGGAAGATGGATGAGGTTGAGTGGCTTTTGTAGGGAAAGCACTAGACTCAAGCTCGACAAAGATCTCCTCTGTGACGAGAGTGCCAGAGGATGGAGGAATGGGACCGCTGGCAGTAGGAGGAGAGCCGATCGTGAGTTTTACCGCTACAACCTTCCGAGCATCATGACTCCATTTCTTATCATGGGGAACGTCGCGAACGTTGCGACTTTTATTCTTAACATAGGGAGGAGCGATATTTGCCACCGTAAGAAGTGAAAAGAGTATAGCACTATTGTCAATGGCCAACCACTGCGAAAGCCACTGGATCTCAAGACCACCATGAAGGTATTGCCAGAGTGGTAGGCAAAGATGAAGGCAGTTGAAGGTCGCCCCAGCTGCTTTGTGAAAGCTGCTCAAAGACTGCCACCAAAACCACCAAACTTAATTGCTAGCTAGCGGACGGTGAACATCACCTTAGGCAGAGAATGAGATCGAAACACAAAAGGAGTTGCATAGAGCCGAGGTACACATGGAAGCTGCTCGAAGACAGTTGCTAAAACCATTAGACCTAGAGCCATGTGCAGCAGCTGACAAGCCATTTCCATCGATGAACAAAGCTACAGCATAAAGGAAGAGGGGACGCCATCATACCTGTAGCGCCATGAAGAAGTAGAAGAAGAAAGGAGGGGTAGAGTTGGATCTTCGAAAATGGGTCAAATTGTTGACCTAATGGGCCAAGCCCAAACTAATCAGTGGAGTATATGGCATATTCCATTAGGAATTTATTTTCCAGAGGGAGTTAGCCTGGCCTAAACCCAATGGAAGAAGAGTTTTGTTTCTGAATATGAAAACTATCCTTGAGGTTAATGGGTCAGACCCAATTGAAGGATGAAATTACTAGAGGCTTCAAGATTAAGGCAGTAGAGAGATTGCAAGGAATGGACTCTTGGTTCAACTTAATGGGCTAGGTTCAAAGCAATTCTAATGATGAGAAAGTTGATGTGAAGTTACTGGGCCAAGCCCAGGTGAGAAAGAAAAAGAATGGGCATTATGCTAAAAGGGAACCTGATATGCAGATATTGGGCCCAGCCCAATTCATGGAAGCGAAGGATTGGTATGCTATTAGGAGCTTTGTCTTGAAATTAATTGGTCAGGCCCAAAACTATGAAAACCTATGGTGCCCTTTTAGAATGGCAGGGAATCTATTAGTGACCATGCTACTCAATTTCCACCATCTCTTCGTAGCTCAATCGGGCCCCATGACCCCCGGCATCGTGGTGTGTAGCTTCTTCGATAGCACTAACCTCAACATCCATTGCAACTTTTCCCAAGAAATTTTGCATTCTTGCCACATGCATCGTGAGGCTGGACAAGCATGGAGCACCCATGGAGTGAAGTTTTCATCTTGTTCTGACTTAATTTTGCATAGTTGAGTATGATGATGGGGCTGAGGGCCCAAATTTTCTTGTCAGAGATGAAACAAAGCACTAGAATATAGTTGATATGTTGAGAATACTGGTAACAATGCTTTCATCAAGTGCAATAGAAGATATGCTCTCTACCTTGTTGCTTGGATTTTATGCTAGGGGAGAAGTTGAATGGTATGCATTTGAATAGGTGAATTCAAAGTTTCTGTTAACCATTTCTGCAAGATTCAGGGATTCCTACAAGACAAGCATAATGCTACCCATGTTTTTCATTACAGTTGGGGATGAGGCTAATTTGATATATTCTCCTAGTGCTGTTCGCACAAGAATTAAAGGTTTGAGACCTAGGTTTGTTGTTGCTCATAGGCTTTCTACAATGGGTATTCTACTGATTCTGTTAGCAAATGTATGAGGAGCCTGCTACTAGAAAATTCCATGACAATTGGACATCTTGTCAACAATCTCAGAGTGGTCTTGAAAGGTGATGCTGCCTATGCTATGGATTGTAGTGAGCTTGCATTTAAGTTGGCTTCTATTTATAATTTTAGACAGGGCTACGCAGCTTCCAAACCAGTTATATTAGAACCTATTATGTTTGTTGAACTGAAAATACCAACCAAATTTACGAGAACTGTTACAGGTGATATCAAAAAGAGAAAATGAGGGATTGTTGGCTATGATAAGAAAAGAGATGACTCTGTTATCACAGTCCATTTCAGTCTTAACAAAATATTTGGGTACTCTACAATTTTTCATTCAATTCCTCAAGGACAGAAGATGCTCTTCAAGTGACTGAACATTCTAGAATTTGTGGATACATGTGGATTGATGTTAGTGATTCAGGAGCCTGGGCAATGTTTAACTACCTTAATGTCTAGGAAATATCAAGAAATTCTGAGTAAGCTACTAGGATCAAATCTTTTAAAGGGGAGTATTGTTAGGAACCCACTCATTACCGGAATACATGAAAGAAAGGGCAAATGAGGAAATGAACATAGAGAGTATTGGGGAGTAGTGGGGGTTGCACATTTGTAACCTACTCTATTGAGTTGGCATAGGAAGTGAGATAAGAGAGCTATATGTATGAGAGGGGGTGTGTGTGAGGGAGGAAGCTAGAATTGGGACTGGACTCTTGGGAGAGACTGAGCTTTTCTAATATTCAGGAATTTCCTTTTTAATTTTATGCTAGCTTTGTATTGTCTTCTTCTTCCTCAAATAAGCACACTAGTTCATCTTGAGGGTGTTAATAATACACTCAGCTTCTACTATTTGCTAGTTGGTATTTGTGGTTTTTATCATAACCCTTCCATATCCATTAAAAAAAATTGTATTTGTAGAACAAGTACATAGTCTAGCCATTATTTTATATTAAAAGGAATAAAGTTAAAGTCCTCTATAGCACACCAAGCACTCTAAATATATAAGCTAAGATTTCTATGGTCCGTTCACAAAGTATAGCTCAAAGAACACCCTGGGACATGCATAGCAAGTTGTAAAGCACAAAGAGGAGCTTGCAACCAAACAAAATTTTCATGTTGACAAATTACATACCAAATTTCAACACAAACACTCACATAGAATTATCATCCCATAAGCACCAAATTTTACCAGCAAAGCCATGAGACTTCAAAGAAATTCCCAACACATTACTTCTCGATAATCCCATCAATTTATCACTGACGATGAGACTCCAATTAAAAGCACTAGTATGGAGAAATGGACCTTTAAATACAAATCCTTCATCATTAAAGGAGAGGACTTGCCTTAGCTTCACAATAACTCCAAAATAAAACACTCTTGAACCCTTCCATGTCCACTTAAAAAAGTTTTATGATATAAAATCATATATGTGCCTCTATCTAATAACTAAAATTTTCGGGAGAGATTGTTCATAATATTTCCAAGTCAAACTTGACCATGAACAAACCCTACCCAACATCCATACTATCAAAATCACCTCCCATATAGCATATCTCTTTCATTTTAGACTTCATCAATTGATACCCCATATTTTTTGTTTTTTTCCTAAAAGTTTAACAATGAGAATCTCCTCCAAGGAACTGGCAACCCATTTAGGACTTGTTAATCAACATGCAACATAGGAAATAAATAATTCCCATTTGAATATTCAATAGAGACCAATTTTTCATCCAATAAATCCCTTTTAGGCCTTGATGTCAAAGCAACTTTATATCGTATAAGCTTCTCTCTAATCCCTCAAAGTGGCGCCTCCAATGAAACTACCTCCATAGCACTCAACCCTCTCCCCCATAAGAACTTCTCGTAAGGCATGTAGTAAGGTTAGGCTGTCATACGGTCAGGTTACACTCTCTTGTGTCTCTTTGTTTAGATAAATCATCAGTGTGCATTAAATTAAAATCTTTGTTTAGAAAGAAAAAGGCTTACTTTGTTTGCAAATCGGCAGTCATACAGTGAGGTTAGGCTATCTTGTGTCTCTTTGAAGACACGATTTTGGTTTAGTATCTTGAACAAAAATATTAAGATGGAAGTTATTTTGAAATGGTCCATCTGTTTGAGCTACCAAATTGATATATCAAAAACGAATGAAAAGATTTCTTTTTTTTTTCATATAACTTTATTGAATATTTATATTGAATTTCTTTTTATTATGCATGAAAATATGGTTGAAGTTAAAATGAGGAATATACTTAACTGATAAAAAAGAAAGAAATAAAGGAGACAGAAATTATTAGCAGTCCAAAGTGAAGAGTCTGTGGTGTGTGGAATTGATAAATTTTTTGGGAACGATTTTGCAGAAATGAACATGAGGTGAATGTTCAAAGGAGGAAAAAACGAAACATGAGGTGAATATCATTTTTTATTGATATAAAAACTGAAGGAATATTTTTTGGAGGAGAAAAAAATGAATTCAGGTCTGATCAACACCCCTTTTTTTCATAGAGTAATACTATTTACATTTGTACTTTTTTTTGGGGGTCTAATAAATATACAAGTTCGGTTTTTTTAAAACGCACACAATATTAGTCCTCGTCCAATTGCACAAACATAAAAATTGTGTAGTTTTCTCACGAAAAATAACTTGTACCGCATCTAACATTCTTTTCCCTTTTACAGTCACGTTTTCAAATAATAGGAATTAGAAAACAATTTTTAAACTAAGTTCCTCTTTTTTTCAAATTAACAATATCAAGTGTCCAAACAAAACGCACAGTTATATCCAATTTTCAGTAATGGAGATTAGGTCTAATTAAAAAAGTTAATTCCTCACATATCACCAACTATGAGTTTGAATTTTAATTAAAAGCATATCCATATACAGTACCTGAGATGCTTCTTACAGTATTACATCTAATAGTAGATATCCCATTAAGTCCCTGTCAAAAAAAAAAATAAAAATACCCCATTAGGGAAAAAAAAATAACAGTTATATCCAACTTTCTATTTCTATTTATTTTGTTCCATTCTTTTGGCATTTTCTCCCCTTTCATGGTCAAATTCTCTCCAACTCCTTTCCAATTGAAGCCAAGTGTTGGCTCGAGAAACATAGGAGAAAGTAACAATATTGGATAAAATAAACAAAAGAATAAGTACAAAACAAGGTGGGATTTTAGTCATTTCGTATTGTCAGAGACAATTTCAGTGTCTGATTCGGACGCCAAACCCCCTCGCCTTCTCTCTCTCTCTTCCCCCTCCTAGTCTCTGCTAAACCCTATCTTTCACCCACAAAAGCCACCTCTTCTGCCTCTTTTACTTTTTCTCTCAATGCTGAATCAAATTAACGTTTTGAATTATAATATGGTTTGTAGTTTCTTGGACTTCAGCTTTAGCTGCATTTTATAGCAGAGGATAAAAAAAGATGGTGGACAACGGATACAGTGCTGGAGAAGAGGTAGGTGTGGTTTCTTTAATTATTCTATTTAATTACTAATTAAGCCTATTATTATCAAGGGTGAATTCTTGAATGAAAATTACTTTAATTAATCTCCATAATGAGAAGATTGCATTGTTTTTGGTTGTGTGAGGTAAATTGTCCAATATTGAATTCAAATGAGAATCCGTGTCAGCTGAGTAGTTGGCGTATTATTGATCCTATCCTATGAGTCTCTTGCAGTTTCTTTATTGCTACCGGACATAGCAACTTAAAATGTTAGAATGCCAAAGATTCGCCGTAAAATGTATGAAATATGCATAATAATTTGAGAAATATGGTGTCTAATCTGGAATAGCATCACTTCAAATTTCTTCTATGGTCAAGAAATTTGGTTTTCCAAATATTGAATGATCTCTCTTTATGTATAATGTGTAACACCGACAAGATGGTGAAGAATTCAGTTCCTGTTCTTTTCTCTTGTTTTCTCAATCCTGCCTACAAATTTTCATGGAATTCATTGTTTAATTTATGCCTTTCAATTTCCAACATTTTGGTTTGAGTAGACTTTGCCATTATATTCATTTCTTAATAACAATAAAGATATACGTCTTTCGGACTTTTGGTTAAACCACTACTCTCTGGTCTTAAGCTTAATATCATATTAATTTTCTAAAAGAAGTTTAAATTCTTAATATGCCTGTGTTTAATTCAGCTAGCAAGCTAGTGTTATTACCTCTTGAAATCAGGATCTTTAGAATGTTTCTGAAATTAATGAGGTTGAGCAAATGATAGATCATAGATGTTATAATCTTCTGTATGAATATAATGCTCAATGCCATGTCCTCATTCTCATTTTTCCTATGAGCATAAGAGAAGGTTTGGCAGGATAATATGAAAACATTGCACCTTGCAAGTAAGCGGAACTTTAGAATGGCTAAGTGTTAACGTCAATAACGTTTTTCCTTTGAAACTTCACTTTTATATATCTTCCCAAAATCTAATACTAAAGATATGTTCAAGCTTCAACGTCTTCCAGATAGCAAGTTGTATACTCCTTTCTATTGATGCCCTTGATGATGATTTGACTTGCATTGTTGGTGTCTTTGCCACAAATATATGGTTTTAGTTCAGGCACTCGATGTGTGTTTGTGCGAAATTTCTGCTTTTGCTGTTTTATGTTCTTGAAGTGTAATAATGAACAGAATAATAATTGCAGCTGTTATATAAATTCCAACTTTATAAGATATTTCTAGTATGTTGAAGTTTTAAGAAAGGTTGCTCGAGAGCTGGATAACATAATTTAGTTGTTAACATAATGTAGCATTTTTGTTGATTTTTGGATGAATAAGTGACTATACTATTTCATTTCATCCAATAACTATCATGATTTATGTCAAAAATCCAATAATATTTTTCTGAGAGTATAGCATTGTTTAACAGAGACCATAAATGATAATGAATGTCATTGTGAGACTAGAATTGTTTTTTGAAGCAGGAATTTAAGGCTTTCCATATGTTATGCTTAATGCATTCAATGTCTTTAATGACATTTGTTAGTTTTCCCCATTTTTTATTTTATTTTTATTTTTATTTTTTGATAATTTTCATCACTTTTATTGTTCTTAAGATCTTGTACATATGTTGAACACTTTTCTGGTTATTGTGGTTGTAAAATCCTCATTTCCTTCTGATTGATTACAAATAAGATGTAAAGAAAGGGAGAAGCAAGATATGAGATGTGAAACAAATTAAGAAAGGTACCAAATCTTTGGTAGATTAGTATGCTATCCTGATCTGGTTCTTTATTTGTATTGTGATGTTGTATTTTCACCAAGTAACATGTTAGAGATAAAATTATTTTTCAATGCCTTCAACTAAGAAATTGAGCTGTAAGGCTAAAGAGTGTTTTTGTATCTAACACGATACATATACTTGCCCAAGAGAAATGTTGTTACAATTGGTATCTAGAAAATTGATGTAAAATTTGAGAAATTTTCTTTGATGATAGGAATAAGTTATTATTACCATTTAGTGTTGAGCTAGCACCTTAACTATGATATTGAAAATAAGCGAAATGCTTGATTGTGCAAAAGAGATATGTGCATGTGCTCACTGTGATGCATTTACATGAGTGATATGCATTTTTACTATTACACCTCACTTCAATTTATCAAAGATTTGCACAAAATTGCTTCTACTAAGTTGCAGTGTACTAAACATTAAATGATGCAAAGTAATAATTTTTCTTATCCTTGAATAACCTATTTTCTCATAAATCTCATTCTTTGTTGCATGTGTCTGTGAATATTTCTTGAGAGAAACTCTTATAATATTGTCGTATTGGAATGTGAATGAACAACTAAAATAAATCTTTACAGGATGAAGGATATTTTTTTTTTTGGTTATAAATAAAAGTGCTTTAACTCACTAGAATTAAGGAGCCAAAAACAGCTAAGCAGAAATTCTCGATAAAAAGATTAAACAAAAAGACCAACACCACAACCGCCAAAAAAATGGCAAGCCCTATTTGGACATGAAGGATATATTTGGTGCAAGAATAGATTTAAGACACACCAATGCAAAAACTAGCTAGATAATTGAGGAACCACATAAATTAGCATGGAAGAAAGAACTCAAATTCAACTATAGAGAAACTTCAATGATCTTCTAAAACGCAGCAAAGATGATTGCCGATTACTACGGTGAGAATCAGTTGAACTAATTAGCAAACAATTCATTTTTTAGTGATCAAAATATTAGAAATTCTCTTAGTGGATCAAAGAAGAAATTAGAAGACTTATTAGAAAGAGACCAAACATGCCCTATTTGGACATTGATCTCATAAAAATGCCAACAACAACAACAACAAGCAAGAAAAATGAATCTTAGTGAAACATATTTATTTGAAGTAGCTAGGGCTTGCACTTTGATCCGATATGCTTAGAAGTTGCTCTAGGTATTCAACTCCCAAGTCCTCTACCACCAGCACACTACTTGGTCTCTCTGATGATTCCTCTTTCTCTTTACACTTTCCGGCACCGCCTTTATTGTTATTAGCCTTTGATAACAATTTCCTTCCCATGCAGTAGTTTCTCTCCTTGAGTGCAAGTGCTGGTGAACACCCTTTGCTGCAACCATATTCCATCCCTTGCAAAGACTCTTTGACCTTTTTGACTGGAAAGTTGAGCAAAGCGTTGTAGCCTCTCATGGAGAATGCAGCTTGGTCATAAGCCAAAGCAGCATCTTCAGCACTATCGAAGGTTCCAAGCCAAACCCTTGCTCCATTCCTCGTTGTGTCTCTGATTTCAGCTCCAAATTTTCCCGAAGGCCTTTTCCTTACACCTATGTACCTTTCCTTATTATTCTGCACATGTTCTTGTTCATCTTCAGGCTTCTTTAGCTTTGGCTCCTTGTTGTTCCCTAATGTTGCTGGCGCTTGAGAATCCACGGAAAAGTCAACCATATCGAAGGAAAGAGAATCATGAATAGGGTCATGAACATTATTGCTCGAAAATGTTCGGAACAAAAAAGTGTCTGAAGGATCCTGCGACGTGTCCCAATCTGGGATCTGAAAGAAAGGAGTGGTCATATTTGCCAACGCCTTTTGTTGCTTGAATTCTATCATGACCTCTAGGCTGTAGCCTTTAATTTATATATTCGACTTAGATCCCAGCCAATTGTTTCTGTTTCTTATATTATTTTTGGGGCATCTATCATTGAAGTCTTAATAATAATTTATGAGCTGCTACAGTGAAATTCGAGAAAGAATATTGATCATTTGTCTTATTAAAAGAATTTATAAAATAATAATGCATTTTGAATGGAAGAAACCAATATTGGTGGATTTCATTTTTGAATTCAAATCTGCCGCAATTATGAAAAAAACTATACAGAATGTAGTTTCAGATCGCACCTTTCTAACTTTTTGTAACATCATGGGTTAAAGAAGGATAATTGTGATTGGTGTCGTTTGGATACGTGATAATAATAATAATAATAATAATAATAATAATAATAATAATATGAGTAGCTAAATATGTGATGAAATTAGAACCCATTTGGATAACACTGATTATGACAGTTTTTAACTCTTTGAAAGTTAAAAGTTACATTCTTAATTTTTTTTAATTTCATTTAGTTATATAATTTATTACTTCCTAAAAAACCATTTTAATATTTTTTGAAAAATTAAAATATCTATTTTACCAAAAAATATTTTTTAAAACTCTCAAAATAAATACTTTTGTTATTATATATCTAAATTCAGAATAACTTATTTATAAAATACTTTTAAGAAGTTTCTATCACATAAGAGTGATAAGCTATTTATCCAAACTAGCCGGCCTTGAAAGCTTGACTGTAAAAGGAATTTACCTCTTGTAGATCCGAAAATTAAGGAACTGTTATGTAGTCCCCTATGTGTGGATTCGATGATTTTTCACTGAGGAACTACGTCTATCTATAGTGTTTTTGACATTAAATTTGATTTGATATATTAACTACTACAATTTCCATTCAATTAACCCTAATTGATGAAATTTTGACTTGATGAATGTCAGGCCATAAAATTTGGTTTGATTGTGATTGATTGATACTAATTGATGTCATTTTATTTTATTTTATTTTATTTTTGACAGGTTATGAGATTTGGGCTAAAAAGATTGGGTCTCTTCTTCATCTTTTTTATTATTTTTATTTAAATAAAATTATACTTTCATTTTTAAAAAATTTATATTTTAATATTTTAATTTTTGAAAGGTCAATTATATATATTTAAATTTTAAAAGATTTAGTATTATGATATTTTAATTTATTGTTATTATTTTTTATTTTATTGAAGTATTATAATATCAAATCTTTGAAGGATTTAAGTATATATAATTAATTTTTTGAGAAATGAAGTGTTATAATGTCAAATTCTTCCAGACTCAAATGTAATTAATCTTTTGAAAACTAAAGTATAAACAAAAAAAATTTGGACAAAAAATGATGTTCATACACATCATTCTAATAAATAAAGTCAGACAAAATTCTTACTCTAAAGCGTTTATGAAAATGGACAAAACAATTTTTCAACCTAGTGATGTACAGAAAGAACGAAAAAACATACTTTTGATCAACTTTCAGGATGCAATGAATGAGGATGATTTGGATCATAGGCATTTAAAGTGCGAAATGTGGAAATTGTCTCCTGACATTAAAGGATAAGATGGTCAATTGCTTATACTACAGGTGCAATTATTGTAGACAATAAGATTGTGTTTGAATTGGTTTTAAAAAATGTTTCATGTTGTCATTTATAGTTTTCAATATTAATTATAAGACTGTCACATTATTTTTATTTTGTTTTCTGTTTTTTAAAATTTGTAAAAATAACTATGAAAATTTTTTTTTTATTTTCTCTATTTTTTCACAAAATTCTAAAAACAAAAATATAATAAAAACAATGTAATAATTTTATAATTAATATTAAAAATAAAAAATAGAAAAAAAGTCTTTTAAAATTAAACAAACCCTAATATTTACTATTCACTTAAGATATTTGTGTGGCAGCATAAAATATTATTTTTAATTATCACGATTGTTGAATGTAAATGAAAACTTTTATTGCACATTCAGTGTATTAAAATAATTATTTTTTCATGTGGATCATAAAGCTTATTTACCGAATGAATGGGCAAATCGTTATCTAATAGGTTTTAAAGGGCAAATTAATTCGTGATCATATATATTTGAGAGTAATTTCTTTGATGAAAAAGACAGTAGCTAAAAATTAGAAAGCGACCGTACCATATGTCCTCTCCAAGACGCAAGTCGCCCTAAATTATTAATAGGTGTGGTACAAAATAACATCTATGTGACAGAAAACTATAGGAAAGGATAAGTAAACTGTAAAAGCTTTGGATGGACCTTAAAATGTAACAAATTGAGGTGTTGCTGCTTTTGGTTACGTACATGATATGCAATATTCACTACTGTCCCTTATATTAAGCCAGTTGTTGCATGTTTAGCGAATCATGTTGGACGGGTTGTCAGGAAAAATGTCAACCGATTCAATCTATTGATTCTCTTATAATATTATTTGATTATTTCAACTCAATTCATAAAAATTTAATTATCGGTTGAAGTTGACATATTTTCAAATTTTTATTATAATTTGTTAATATACGAAAAATCAAATTCCGCATTAAAAAAATCAAATTCATTAATATATAAATATTTAATTTGATCAAAATGCATCAAGTACAAGTTTTAATTAATTAATCAAAAGTTCAAATAAATTCATTAAAATACACTAAAATATAAATCTAAACTTGATACTCCAAATTAATTGCCAATTCTATAATATATAACAGACAAAATTAGGTTTGGTTGACTTGCATATATGTTGATCTGACCAGAAAGGACTATATTCCTTAATATGGTGTCTCAAGTTTTTTATTTTTTTGGTCATTGCTGTCTCAAGCTCAGGCTATGTATATAAATAAATATCGTCGAAGAACTCTCTCCGCATTGATATAACCATAATTCGAATTAAATTAGTTTTATATCCGAAAAATATGGGTAACATAAAACTTTATATATTAAATATTATTTAAGAAATATATAAAGTTTCAGTTCGGTTTGGATAAGGTCCGTTTGGAAGTTCAATCGATTTTTAAATTTAGATATGAAAACCGATATAATTTAATTAAGTTTTTCATTTTTGTTTTGAACTTTTTGATTCACTCTATCTTCAATTTTTTTTTTTTTTGGTCTTGATTGGACATTTCGATTTAATCACCCCTAGCGATCACCATCCAAATTACGCAGAGACAATTATGCTAAATTTATCATTATGACTGAACGTTAATAACAAGTGACGGGCCTAAGTAGGAACATTTCTATGGTTGAACTAGTAGCATACTAATGTATATTTTAGAAGTGTATATTTTATAAAATAAACATGCGATATGGAGGGAGAACTAGTTTCTCAGTATACAGAGGTTATAAATAGAGATTATAACGTAGTACAGTTTGGAGGTCTTTTTGCAGGCGTTGTGGCCAGTATTATACTGGTATTGGGATGCCTGTTTTTGGTTGGGCAGCTCTGTTGTTTTGTGATGTTTTTTCGTTGTTGTTGTGGTGCGTGTTGCTTTGTTTTAAACTTGTAAACTTCCTTTGCTTCCTCCCTCCTCATTGAGGTGGTTGAGCTTTGTTTTGAATTCATCATTTAAAAAAAAAAAAAAACACAGAGAGATTATAGTATAGTAAGGCCCACCAATGGGGATTGAGTTTAATAGAATGGTTTAGTCCCTTACAAAGTGACGAATTATGGTTTGAATCTCAACTAAGAGAAACACTTGCATTTAATGTCCAACTATACCTCGAACAAAATTATCTTCACTCTCCATTGAATGAGACCCTATGACGAAACAGCAAAATAAGAGTATGTTTCGTTTTCATCTTCATTTCCTATTTTTTTATCTTCAAAATTTAGGATGGAAATAGTGAAAAGAAAAAATATATTATTTCCTTTTATTTTCTACTTTAACTATTTCCTTCGTAAAATCATGAAAAGAGAACGTAAATGCTAATCCATTATTTTTTTCATCTTATAAATTACTCACAATATTTTGAGTTGTGGATAATATAGTTAGATAAAGTCTTCCCTAAAATAATGACTCCAAATTTAAATCCTTAATATTGTAAGTAAAATTTAATGTTGTAATGAACTTTTACTACAACTATTTTTGGGTTCAATCCATTATTTAAGGGGTGTTTGATACATGAAATATTTTTACATTCTATGAATATAACTATGGGAATGTAAGATTTTCATATTTGGTACGTAATTAAAAAAAAAATCCCCGGTAAGTTACATTAATGAGAATAAAAAAGTGATCGATTTTCATTTCCACCCCCATAGGAAGGGAATGTTTATGCAAAAATAAAAAGATAAAGTTATCCCTATTATTAACGACCACCACCACCGATTTGTGGTCACCACCATTAACATCCACCACTAATTGCAATTATTGGATGCAACCACAAATTACCACCAGCATTGTCGACCACTTGGCATTGCCATCGATCATTGTGCCAAACCACCATCGTTGGGTCACCACTACCAACCAACATCACCGGATGCCACTATCGATCGTTGCTACCGATTGCCATCGCCAATTGCTGCCACCGCCATTTTCTCTAGGTTATTTTTGAAAAAAAAAAATATAATATTCGTAGGAATGTTAGTACCAATTAAACATAAAAATGGTTCATTCCCAACAATAATTTGCAAGATTCTTGGAAATTCAGTTTGCATAACAAACCTCTCTAAACATCATGCTTGGGGAAATTATTCCTAAAAATAGTATTCCTGAGAATATTAAAATGAAAAATCATTCCATGTACTAAATGTCTTAAGAGGGTGTATCATAAATAGAATGATTTTTCATTCTTTGAATACTATTCTTGGAAAGTCATTCAATTATTCTTGATAATAGCTTTCTTGGGAATGCATTTCAGACGTGTTTGGTATGCAAACTAAATTTCTAGTAACATTCCCAAGAATAAAGTATATTTTTCCAAAAATGCCCGTGATGAAATGGTGCTGACCAACAGCCAACAATGAGTTGGTGGTGCTTTGACGGTGGCTTCTGATAGTGGTCAGTGGTGGTCTAATGATGATTTAGTGATAACTCATGTTAGTGGGGCCTTATTAGTAATCAATTTGGGTTTGTGTTGACAGTAGGTCTATATTTTGTAGGATTGGCAACATCTACGTGTTGAGGCCCTTGGGTTACAACATAGAAGGAGTGTGAAACACTTTAGGCACTGGTCTAATGGAGAATATGCCTACCTCCAATGAAGTGCACTCAGGTTTGAGTTAGCAAAACTGGCAATGGTTAGGAACCCTTCCCTCTCTCCTAAACCCCCCAACCAAAAAAAGGTTAGACCAAAAAAAAAAAAGAGTGTGAAAGAAATATTAAAATCAAGCATTTTAACCCAGACCAAAAAAAGAAAAAGGCATTTGTAACAAGAAAATATGATCAAGCATTGCATTATGTAATAACTTCAATTAAGAAAAGATGTTAAAGAGGACATTTACTGCTTTTATACAAATTCAAAAAATTAAACTTCTCACTTGATAAATGGGTGATTTTATCCGCTCACCTTTTTTTTTTTAATTTCACCCACTTCATTTTGTTATCTTGATTCAATAAATTAAGGTGAAATTTGATAACATAAAAAAAAAAAAATAGCATTGAATTTCTAGTGATAAAAAAATCCAAGTAATATGTTTGTTTGATCGAAAAAGGGAAGATGGAGTGTCATGCAGCAAAAGGCAACAAGTTGGAGAATCGGGGGCCACAACAGATTAAAGCCGAGCCAGAAGGATTGGAAGAAAATAGTAATCGTGTGTGTAGATGATCTCCCACTAGATATGACTTGGGACTGGCTTCTTCATATATTCAAGTTTGAAGGACAAGTGGTGGATATGTTTGTTTCTCATAAGAAATGGAAGAACAGTGATGGCCGTTTTGGCTTTGTCTGCTACAAGAGGAAGCAAGAAGCTTTGGAAACAGTGAAAAACCTTAATGGCATAAAGATAAAGGGGAAGGTTCTCAAGGTCTCCCTAGCCAAATATGACAGGAATAGCACAGGAAGGAGAGAATGTAGTAGCTTCTCGGGGGGAGGCGAAGAGTTTACGAGAAGTCCTGAAAGATGGTAGGAGCTATAGGGATGTGGTGAGAGGGACGCCTCAAAACAACAATGGTGGCAACAAGGTTGTAAAGGGGTACATAAACCTCAATTCCCTAAGACCTTTATGGTGCAAGGGGAACTTTGCACAAAGGACTTTGAACGGTTGGAGAGGAGTTTGATTGCAGAAGTTTTTAATCCAGTCAGTCTTGATGAGGTCAAGAAGAAGATTATGCAAAGTCGGGTCAAAATTGTGAATGTTGGCTTTATGGGAATGTACAAATTCCTAATAACTATGGGGACTAAACAAGAAGCTGAAGCAACCATGGTTCCTGGCCATGATGGATTAAGGAATGGCTTTGACGAGATTATCTTATGATCACTGAAGGAGACATGCCAAACTAGGAGGATGTGGCTTGAATGCTGAGTCTTCCAGTCCATGGGAGATCCAAAACAAATATATCCAAGATTGGGGAGCTATTGGGAAAGGCAATAAGCATGGACATTGGTTCGGGGCATGACCCTTGGCTATGCCCATGTTCTTATTGATACGACGGTGTTTGTGTCTATCAATAGATGGGTTGGTTTTTCTCTAAAAGACAAGATTTATGATGTACATGTTAGAGAAGCCATGGGGATTATCTTAACAGTGAACCGTATAGATGGAGAAGAGGGGAGTAGGCATGCTTTGAATAAGGATATTGCAGATCAGAGCATTGCCAAGGCATTTAGAGTAGAAGGTGAAACATCAAAGGGGAATGAGGTGTTGAATAGTCCGAGGGTAGAATTGGAATTGTAGCTGATTCATTCTATGATGCATAATAATCAAGGTGATTGCAGCCCCACCAACAATAAATATGACCCCACAAATGATTTGGAGTATAATTATGTGAGAATACTAGTGGATGGACTGTTGTGGGCTAACAATGAAGCAGAGTGTAATTCTCTTAGGCTGGAGAAGTAGTCCCATTTGTTAAAGCAAGTTAATGGGGATGAAGGACATATTGGTTATGTGGAACCTGAATCTAGTGGGCCTAAAATCCCACTAGGTTTTCAAGGATAGGTTTGTCCGAATGGGACCTCATCTTGGGTTCCAATACAAGAAAAGTCTCAAATGTCTGAAACAAGCCAAGCACAAGATAGTTTGAGGGACGAAGCTATTGTTCCTGTTTAGGAACAAACTGGGACTCCCTACATAGAGTCTTTTCCAATTGATAGGATTCCTCGGACTCCTCTGCTTGATTCCAATCCATCATCTCAGAAGACAAATAAAGAGGATGAGGCCGTGCCAAACAAAGAAAACCTGGTGGAAGCACAGATAACATGGGGATTGGGGAAGGATTTGGGTCTTCAAGTTTGTGATGAAAAAGCAATGATTATTGCATTGTCAAAGGTCCAAGAGCTGCAAGATTTTGTTGTGGCAAAAAAAAGGGGGTCGACCTAGGAAGCAAAAGGGCCAAGCTAAAGCTTGAGTAAGTGCTTTGCTTAGCCTCTGTTACCATTTGCTAATTTTAAGTTAATGATATGATATGATATGGTGATGGCTGTGTATTGAGTTAATGATATGGTGATATGGTTTTGAGTGACCTGATATGATATGGTGGAATCGTTGGTATGAAATATGGGATGCACGCTGGTTGAAAATGTATCACAAATGGGTGGTTCTTCATTTGAAGAATTCAAATGTTTGTGGTGGTTCTGCTGCTATATTCTTGGGGGAATAAAGGTGAAGGCTTGGGGGCTGATTTTGAGATTAGTTTTTCAATTTGGCGTGTCCGCTACTTGATTCTCGTGGATATTAGAGTTAAAAGGTCGTTGCTAAAGTCAATACTGGGGGACCCATATGTTAACTTTTAAGAGATGAGAAGTGTGCTTAATCTGTTATGGAAGTTTTTATTCAACAATTCTAAAGGTCCAGGGCAACTAAAGGCAAAACACAGTGGTTTGAGATGGCCTATGGTGCAACAAGGCTATTGATTTAATTACCATAATACTTTTTGGTATGGAAACAATATTGTGAAGCATGATGTAAGGGTGCAGTTATGTTTTGGGTGTTATCATCTAGTCAGCCAGGATGTAGCAGGTGTCTTGACTGATAAATATGGAGCCAAAAAATCATATTTTTGTTATCTTAATCTTTGGAAGGAAAGTTAAAATCAGCATATCGTTTAGCAAGTCATCAAGGAGTCAGCTGCCTTGTTTTGTGGGGAAATCTATTGGTGTTTTGTTATTTCTAGGGAGTCTTTGAACTATTTTGAGTAGGCGAGTCTTTGTTTATTTTGAAGTCTAGTATTTGTCTTTTGTTTTCTGTTTGGTTTTCTTTAATGGCCTTTTTGTTTCGAGGTATGTTATTTGTACATACCTTTTTCTCCAACACCCCAACACTCTCTCTCAGCTTTTTCTTTCTTCATCAATCATTTCACTCTTTTCATTTTCTTTTATAATTTTTTTTTCTCCTTTCTATCTCTGGGTGTCCAAGGTGTCTACCTACCCCAGTGGTACAAAAAATATTTCTCTTTTGTTTCTGAGTCTATGTTTGTGCTTCTCACGTAATGTGGGTCCAGCCTTTTTCAACTATAGAAAAAAAAAATCCAAGTAATAAAACAAAAATATATTTTAAATTTAGGTGCTGAACATGTTCTAAAAGATTGTGAATATTTATTATAATAAATTATATTATGTATTAAAATTGTACTATAATAATGATTCATATTAGGAAATAATTGCTGTTGCATGCGTTTGGTGTTTCTTTTACGTGCACATATGTTGTATGTATTAAATATTTAACAATTTCCATTTACATTTATTTTACTCATATTGATCAAACACTCATAATACAAAGAGAAAACATAATGAAAGAATCGAAGACTAAGATCTCCACCAACTAGAATTTAGTCTAGCAATATAAGGAAGTTAGTCTACTACAATATAATAAATCATAGTTCAAATATCAACTGAAAGAGTTACTTATATTTAAGTATCCGACAGCACTTGAACAAAATTGATTGCTGTGGGAGGATATCTATGCAAAGACTAAGATCTCAACAACATGATAGGGTATTGTGCCATATCAATTTTTTTTTTTAAAGAAATCAAAATCAGTTAATCATGTCTTAAAAGAAGGATTAAATATCATTTGAGTCTCTGTACAGTTGAATCAAATTTTAGATTTAATCCCTGTAATTTTTATTTTTTTAGTATAGCTCCCTATGTTTTTCTACTATTTGAGTTTTAGTTAATCATTAAGAGGTTAAAACAAAAATAAATTAATAACAACTAGTTTTTTTATAAAAAATAAATAAATTAAGGATTCCTTTATACAAAACAATAACTAATTAAAACCTAATACGGTAAAAAAAAAATTATCAGGATCAATACTTAATTGTAGGGATCAAAAACTAAATTTTTAACACTATAAAAAATTAAATAAAAATTAGTAAAACTTATAGGGACGACAAAAACCTTGTTTTAACCTTTAAAGAAAAAAGTCAATATATATTGCAATGCTCGATGTGATGTTTCTTGACCTAATTAGCTATGATTTCTAGAACTTTCTCGCTCTCAAAATGCCTAAAATAAAACAAAAAACGGTGAAGACCCAACGTTTTATGTGGCGGCTTAGTGCTTTTTTTTTTTTTTTTTTTTAAATTTCCCCCCAACTTTAATGATACTAAATTAGGCATGTTTGGAACCAGTTAGCAAATTTAGGAAGCAGGTTGCAAGTGGTAGCAGTAGTTTAACTGCAAATACTTTTCATAAACGGGTACAATGAACATGTCGAAACAATGCAAAGATCACTCGTAGTGTCAGTGTCACGAATTTATGGTTTTGGATGTTTTTGTTTGCATGCCATTGCCTGGGGATCATCCAGAGGATCCAGCGAATTTGGTCAAGTCTTGTTGTTAGTATCTTTTTTTTTTTTTTAATTATATTATTATTCCTTGCTTCGCTATCAATGCCTATATTATTATGGTGACCTTTATAAATTGATGCTGCAAGCGTGTCCATGAACCTAGCCATTATATCATAAAAAAATGATTAAGGGAATGCGCAGGTAAGCATTTAAATAATTTAAGCAGAGTGAAAAAAAAAAAAAAAACTTATCGCAGTTAGGTAATGCACCACTTGCTTAACTGCCAGTAGGTTCTACTTTGGAGTATAACTTAATTAATCCCACTTCCCAATTGCAGATACTAATAACTAGATGCATGACTGCCACAAACAGGGAAGCAGACGCATGAATTGATACTTGGAATTTGTTATATTTTATTGTGCTTTTCCCTTTTCCCGTTGAATATTTTAAATTTGTTGCTGGAAATTTTGCTTAAATAAAGGCAAGTGATTAGCAATTTAGCATGTTGGTACGTTGCATCGTGCAATGGTCAAGGCCAAGTGGCATTGGTCTACATCATGATGACAAAAGTTTGTTCCTCAAATTGGTAGATTCACTTTGAAAAAGTAATTTACTCTCTTCGTTCATTTATAAATATTTTTAAAATTCTTTACAATAAATAAGAATATATTATTAAAAACTTAATTTTAATATATTATTAGTGTAAAAAAATTTCATATATATACAACCATATATTGACATATCAATAAAATTATTTGACTTAAATATCTAATATCTTAAAAATTTTATAAATAGAAGTATACAATTAGATAACAGTATAGAATTCTTTTATATTGATAGTGCATTAAAATTAATCTTTGTTATTAAATAAGCTAAGATATAAAATATAACTTAATTTAATTAAATTCTCCTTTATCTCTCTCAGTTAATTATAGTTATTAGATTTATTTGATGTAACAAAAATAAGTGTAAAGTTAAAAAAAATTAATTATTAATTTGTTAATATTCCCAAATAACAAATAATTTAGAACAATTTTTCTCCTCAAAAAATACTTATGAGTAAACGAAAAAGTATCAGTGATCATTATTAATAAAGTTTTAACAAAATGATTAATAAATGTTTATTATTTAAACTAAAATTTTATGAAAGTTTAAATCTTAGGAAAAAGCCAAAAATGTATTTAAATCTTAAAATTTATAGTTTAAAGTATCTTGACCACAATTTTCCAATTAATCCCAATTATTAACAGCGGACAAATACTTTCTTCTCTTAAAATAATCCATTTGAAAGTTGAGAACATTTCTGTCAAAAATATAATTAGAGCGTTTTTTTTTAACCACTGTTCTATAAGTACTGGGCAAAAAATCAATAAAAAAGTTTCGATTAAAAAGAATGATTTTTAAAATTTTTAATACATTGAACTTATTAAAAATTTTAAAGTTTTTAATTTTTTATTCTTTTACAGTACTGATTAGAAAAACTCATATAATTAAAAAATGGATTGTATCAAAAATATATAAATTTGTAACGCTAAAAATAAAGGAAACCTAGGAGAATGTACCAAAATAAATGAGGAAACCTAGGACAACTGAAATGAGCTGTCTGAAAAAAGGGGAAAAAAAACAGTAAACCAAGGAAAAGTGAAAAGCTGCACGTGTTCCAAATTTGAATAATGCTACCAGAAAAATTGAATAATAGATTAATTAGTTTGCAAACCAGCTAATGTTTGCCGCAACTTCCCCAACCTAGGATATAATCAGAATCACATGATTAAATAAACTTTCCTTTTTCCCTTTGAGTCTCGGATAAAATTTAAAGTGGGTTCAACGGTTTAAATATCAGTTAAGGCAATGGTGAAATTCACACGCATAGTATTAATTTTTTTCAAAATTAATACTAACGAACATTAATAATAATTATTTAAAGATATCAATTTACATATATTGATAGTATAAAATAATTTAATGCTGTTAACTAATAAAATTGTAAATAGTTACCTATAATTAATTGTCAATTTTTTATATTTTTATTAATTAATAGTGTAAAGTTATTTTTATACTATTAATATATATAAATTAAACTCTTATTTAAAAATTAATTATATTGAAATTATTAAAAAAATTAATAAAAATTATTTAAATGGAAATATTAAATAATTTCAATAAGTAGACGGTAATACTCTTAATTGGTGAAGGGCTCTTAAGTGGGTTACTAATAATATTGCTTGGTAACTACTGTTTCCGTTTAAAAATAATTGTCCAATTTTAAATGCATATATGAAATAAGGAAATAATTAAAAAAATTTGAATATTAGAAGAATTTAGATATATTTTATAAAATTATCCTTACTCAGGGTGTGTTTGGTTCAATTTTTTAAAAAAATAATTTTAAAAATTAAATTTTATATGTAACTAAAAATTATTTTTTTCAAAAACTACTCTTTTTAATTTTTACAAAAAAATTGAAAACAGATTTTTTGATATTCTAATTATTTTTAAAAAATTATTTAAATATACAAAAATTAATTTTTTATGAAAAAAGTAATTTTTTGCCCAAAAAAACTTCAAACAAACACACTTTTAATTCTCTCTTTTCCTTAATTATCTTTTTTCACTTGCTCGAAAAATTATTAGGTGCTCTTAGAGCGTCATATGAAGTATACTCATAATCAATAATAAAATAATATTTTAAATAAAAATATAAGTTAGTGGTTGATTCTATCTTAAAATATCATTATTATTGGCTATTAATATATTCATATGGTGCTTCATGAGCATCTAAAAATTTCTTACATTTACTCCCTCTCCTCTATTTAATAAAGGTATAACTAGAAAAAAAATTAATATTATATAAAATTTTTTAAAAAATAATTATTTGTGAAAAAAAATAAAATTTTAAAAGTGAACAATTATTTTAAAATAGATAGAGTAATTAGGACTTGGCTTTGTATCATTTGACCAGGTATCTATTCATATGACATGGATGACACAACAATGTTTCGACGGGTCAACAGTAAAAAGTAAATAAAAAAATTACTAGGACTTTTAATTGTTTATTCATTTTATTCATTAATCATCTTTAATTTTTTTAATTAATTCAAGTTAAATGTAAGTTAATCATATCTTATATCACAATTTTTTTGTTATTAGATGTATATATAACTTAAAAATAACTAAAATCATTGATATATAAAAATATGTCACTGGCCTCAACAGTAAAGCTTATATTACATACAATATCAATAACTCCCCCATTGCTGACAAGAAGAAATAAATTTAAGCCTTTCAAACAGAAAAATTCGATGCTTACTAACTTAACCAAACTTCCACTTATGTGAATATGAATATGAATATGCAATTAAGAGCATGCTCATCTTTAAGTTAATCCCATTCCCAACTATTATTATTTTTTTTTTTAATGTACGTCTTGGATGCCCTTAACCCATATTCCAGATTATTTTGATGGACACTAAAGTCTCTGTACAAGATTTAATATATAAATAATTAGAAGATAGACAAATAATACAAAACAACCAACCAGGTTGAAATATAAAATTTCCAGATGTGCACAATCCTTGCTTCTTGGGTTTTCCACCGCAGGAGCTCCCATGATAAATACTCTTACATATTTAAATCCTTTTTCCCTTTTAGTCTTATATATGTTACCAAAAAGATTTTTTTAAAAAAGATTGATGAATCATACTATGTACTTACTGGAAATATAACGCCCCAACTTGTAATTTATTATTATTTGTGCAAGGGAATTCAACTAATGATGATCTCACTCAGTTTACCAGGAGTATTTGAATTGGAGTTGGCTACTGGATTCTGGATACATGCATGGCATTGGGACTTAACAATGCTCAAGGTTTCATCAATGACCAGCGCAGCCTATTAGGTAGACCTCTTTTTACTTTTGTACCTTTTAAGATGAAATTAAAAATGCAAATTTCTTTGCAGTTATTCAAACCTGATTAATCCATTAGCGCATGAGCGAAATGTATCTGGACATATAGAGGCGCAGCCCCTAAACATCATCATATTCCAACTTTGTTCAATGTTCATGAATGCATGCATGCACTTGTCAGTTGCTTTCAAATTCATACATGTATATCTGTGACTATGACTTATATTAAATCGGCAATTACGTTTATCTCAATTTCGCTGCTATATAAAGCAATTGAGTGATATGATATGCGAATTTTGAATTTCTTTCCTCTAGTTATGTTTCCACTATGGTCTATGATGCATAAGGATTCATGAGAGTCTAAAAGCTGGTCCAAAAGGTACAAACTAATCTTATATCACAGGCTCTTTTTCATCTATGCCTTCATCTTAACTAGTATTTGACTGTAAGTTGATTTGATCCTAATATGCACTATGCAGCTATTGGCAGTGGCTTGCCAAGAAAACAACTTGCACTTCCAAGAACATGAATGAAGGCAGAAGCAGCAGTCTGTACATACATGTAAGTATTAGAATAGTTTACTTCTAATTTTGGTTGTTTCGGTGCCTTAATTATTTCCTTTAAAATCACGTTAGACAATAGGAATAAAGGTATGATTATAACAGGGACCAGAAATGGAATGCATTCCATAAATGTGTAATCTGCTGCTGTTCTTGGCTTAATTAAATTTTGGGCTTAATAAGTGTTGATACTATTGTTCTTTAAAAAATCGAACATGTATAGTCATGGTAAAATTTCGAATCTAGGTATTACTTCGTTCCATTGATCAGGAAAAAGAAAAAGGTATAATTTTACTCAGTTGAGCAGTAGCAACTAATATCTGCACTTACTAGTTATCTAAACTATATTAATTAAGTTATATTGGTATAATTTTAATCAACACTTACATCATTAAATAATTTTTTGAAAGATTTATTTTTAAATAATTTTATATCGGTATAACTTAATCTTGATTCATTCTTAAAATGTTCATGTGTGTGTGGCTCAAGAATTAAATTCTTTGATCTGAAAAAATAAAAAAAGGACCAGTATATAGATCTTTTAAAATATTAGGTACTCAGGTGAACAGCATATTTAATGTGTTATATTATTACCTACTCGCTGTTTAATGTTTATGTCAAACTACGTCTTCTCTAGGCCTATTGACAAAATATTCAATAACAACGTTGACTATCGTCTTATGTATACGAAAAATTGTAATAATTAGTTATTTTAACGAAAGAACCCTTCTATATAATGCATTAATGTTATCTTGAGTCAATTTTATTTTAGTCCTGTCGAAGCAAGGCCGCTTTACATGGACATTTATGGGTTTGGTTTTTGATGCTGAGAATTGCTTACGCAATTTTACGGAAGTTTTGAGTTATCAGTTTCTTTCATTACATCTTTTTATAATTTTTATTTATTTGAGTTTTGATTGTTATGATATCTTGTAATATTTTTAAATTTTAATCTTCATAATTTGTTGCTAATTTAGCTTTTTGTTCTTATGATTGAGGGTCACCTCTTGTATTTTATTTTTATTTATTCCTTAGTTTTTATAATTTTCATTCATAATGATTTCTATTTTTATGAAAATTTGGTACATATAAAGTTATTGATTATTGATCTCTGAAAAATAAAAAGCTTAATAATAAAAATTTATAAAACTTGTAACAAAAGAGCTATAAAAACTTATACCTTAAAAAATTATAATGATCACAATCCAAATAAATAAAAATTATAAGCCTAAAAATCTACCTTAGATCAGTTTGACATGAACTGAAAATAAGTATGAAAAATTCAGATGTTAATTTTTCGTACAATTTTATTAATATATTTAACTCATAAAATTTTAACCCCATCTTCAGCTCATGTCAATCTTACCCTAAACCTATAGATTTATTCTCAGACAAAACTGTATTTTACACCTCCTCAGGACTAGACTGTGGATACAAGCTGACCCTTGCCTATATATCCTTTGAATTTCGGCCATACGGAATCCCCTTTTTCTGTCTCTGAAGTTGTTTGAGAGCGACATGAATCCCTCTTGTTACGTTGTGTATTTTGGAGAGGAAACTAATTTCAAGGGAAGATGGTGGAGGATCAATAAATTCCACCGCAGAATAGGTATTTATGAGATTTTGTAAACTCGTTATTAATGAAAACTTCATTTCAATCTTGGGCAATGTATTACTTGTTCACTATTGTATGGTGCTCAGATTGGAAATGGCATTGCAATGCATTTAGTTTAGTTTAATATATTAGTATATTAAATGGAATCTAGAGACAATGTAATAATCATAGTAACATACATCTCATAAATATTAACATATCTGTTTTTTTTTTTACTTTTTTGGGTGAGCACTCAAAAAACAAAAACATTAAAGCTCAATTACAAAACTTCCTATTGGAAACCCACACTAGTAGAGTCCTACCTCAAAAACTCTCACGCATTCGAGTTGGGAATCAAAATGAGTAATCCCAAAATAAAGAGAAGTTATGCTATATGCATTGGTCCTATCGAAATGCTTGAGAGGTGGAAATAGCAGATATTTCTATCATCAAACTCTAGCCATTTTGCTCAAGATTTTTGGACCCCACATAAACTCCTACTCCTTCATTAACACACATTCATATTCAATCCTAAGTTTTTGGTGGAGATTGTCAAGGAAGGGATTCCAACTTGTTGCAAACTTCTATTGATCCCTTCAAGTCTGTTCACCAAATGATTTTTCCTCCTCAAAACATTTCAAAAGACATCTTGATTCCACACCTTTTGAGTGAAGGACTACATATTATCCAACCAAGAAAGATCAATTTATTAGTTATCTCTAGCCAACCCATCAAAACAAGTATGGTACAACATCTGGTTAGGGATAAGGGGTTTTAGGTTCCTCTTATAAGTTAGATAGCTACTATGACAAATCTAGAGGGGGCATGGCTCGACTTGAAAAAGGACGTGTACAACTAACATATCTGAAAAAGCATACTACTGTTTCTCATTACGAAGAGCACAATTAAGACATCTGTGAAATTGTCCTCATTTCCAAGTATAGCCAAGATCACCAAAGAAGCTTAAATCCTCTAGTTTGTAGAAACTAATGCTATCTTGAAAAGGCACCTCAAATTAGAAAGGACAATAACCTAGTTTAGCCATTTATTTCATGTTCAAAAAGAATGGAGTTAATTAAAGTTCTATGCAGTAGACCAAGCACCCTGAATATATCTTTCGACCTAGTGCACGAGGCTCCTACCTCGTGGGGTCTAGGTAGGATAGATGTATGCTACCTTACCCTCATAAATGGAGAGCCTATTTCTAGGATCTAAATTCATAACCTCCAAGTCACAAGACAACAAGTTTACTATTGTGCCAAGACTCACCTTCAAGCACCCTAAATATATGAGTTAAGATTTTTACATTTCCTCCAAAGTTTAGCTCGAAGAAGACCTAGGGGACATGCATAACAACACATAAATAAAGCACCAAGAGGGGCTTGAACCTAGTAGAATTTCCATATTGACAAATTGCATACTATATTTTAGCACATATGCACACTTAGAATTATCATCCCATAAGCACAACCAACAAAGTCGTGAGACTCAAAACGAAATCCTAACACATTACTTTTTAACACTCTTGAACCCTTCTATGTCCATTAAAAAAGATTTGTATTTGTAAGGAAAAAAGGTCCAGAATATGCACTTAGAAGTCTTTCCAACACCTTACTTGTCTTATCTAATCAATTGTTGAACACTAGGTTCTGCACCACCATGTTCCTTTTATACCCAACACCATTTCTTTCATATTTTGTTTTTACAGCCTTCGTGGAATCACTCTTGGGGTGAACTATTTGACCCCTATGATATTCACCTCACTACCTACATTCCCTTAGCACTATCCATGCATTCAAGTGATTGGCTTTATAGGCATTCTCCACCAATTTCATAGTTTCCATAGCCTATTTATCTTTTTATCCTACTACAAAACCCTTACATTTCTATGCAAAAGCATTATTATGCTTTGTGAATGATGGCTTAGACATTCCACCTATGGTCGTTGAGCGAGCCCATCCTTTCCATTTGATCCTTTGTTTTATTTCCCCAATTCTAAAAGGTCTAAAATATTCCCACTACAATTTTACCTTTTGTGGATGAGCATTTTAAATATCATCTTATTTTAGGATAGGCTAGATAACTATCATCTAATGATTGTTATCTTTAGTATAGCCCATATCTCCCCATTCGTAACTTTCATAAGTAATGCAAAGATGGGATTTGTTCTATTGCCACTGCCAATTATTGCCTTATGTTTCTCATTAATTGACAATGTGAAATCCACAACTATCATTTTATACATTTGTTTATTTATATCCCTTGCATGTGATTTTTCCTTGCCATGGAGGATTATCTATTTGAATCTCTCTTATCACCACCAGACGTTGAGTTTGGCACTACATTAGATTAGTTAACTTACTTTTTCCTTATTACTATTAGCCACTCTCCATCGGCCAAAGATTCCTTCTGAAATTTGGGGATCATATCATTGATCTATCATGAAGATTCCCCAGCTATTATATCACGCTCCTTCTGCATTGACACTGAATTGCTTGAACTTGTATTATTAAAAATTTCAAATTCAGAGACGGAAAACATTTGTCGCTAAATTGAGCAAATTTCGTTACTAAACAAATTAGAGACGGATTTTGCGATGGAACAGATTCCGTCGCTAAATATGGGGTCGCTAATTTATTAGCGACAGAATTTGTTAATCAGTCTCTAATTTGAGACGGAATATTTCCATCTCTAAATTTCAACCCTCTATCTCTAATATGTAACCAAATTTGATCACTTTATCTACCAAGAAAGGCATAAGAGACGGAACAATTACGTCGCCAAATGAAAATATTCCGTTCGCTATTTAGAGACGAAATATATTTCGTCACTGATTAGCGACGGAACAACTTCCATCACTATTTAAAGATGGAAACAATTTCCGTTGCTATTTGGAGACAGAATATGCTCCATCTCTAATTAGCGACGAAATATATTCCGTCTCTAATTTCTAAACCTGTTTTAATAATTTTTTTAAATTTTATAAATGATTTTATATTAATTTAAACCTGTAAAAATTCTACAATATCACAAATTATAATTCTAGTACAATAATACAAATTCAGCAGGGCCTTTTCTAAAACAGTGATTTTAAGATTCAAACTTTTAATATCATAAGATTGTCTTATGTTGTAATCTGATTTTGCTGGTTATAAGTTGTTATTATATCTACTTTTGTGGTATAATTTAGTCATGAATTGCTAACCGAAGTATTATGCAATGTTATTTTTAAATAATATTGCTGAGTTTTTCTTTACATCAATGTTATACGCGGTACACATAGATTGAAATATTAGCAATGCAAAGAGGAGAGTCTGTTGTGTTTCGAATGGATAATTTTTTGGGAACGATTTTGATGAAATGAACACAAGGTAATGCTCAAATTTTTTTTTTAGAAAAAAAAGGTTCAGAACATGATGTGAATACCAATTTTTTTGTTGATCTGGGACAGGGATAAAAATTGAATTAATATTTTTACGGGAATAAAAATAAACTCAAGATAAATACACGACACCTTTGTAGAGTAGAATGCGAGGGGTTTCTTTTCTTTATACTTATATGATAATACATATACATACATATATATATAATTAATTAATTAATTAATTAATATTTTTACAGGAATAAAAATAAATTCAAGATAAATACACGACACTTTTGTAAAGTAGAATGCGAGGAGATTATTTTCTTTATACTTATATATATATATATATATATTAAATAAAATGATTATTAATCTTTTCACCAAAGTTGATTTTATTTGTATGACGTCCAATAACTCTTCGTCCCCCTTTTCACAGTTTACCTTTAGTAAGAACAAATTTTCAACTTGCTTTCCCCTTCAATAATATAAAGTCCAAGCAAAATGTAACTCATAGAGACAAAGTGACACAGGCTAAAATAATAAAAGAATAATTGATAAACAATGTGGGATTTTAGTCATTTCGTATCCTTAGAAACAATCGTATTGTATTACCGCTTCTCACAGTCAGATTCCGACAACAAACCTCAATACTTCCTCTTCCCCCTCTTCTCCTTTTCCTCTCTCTCTCTCTCTCTCTCTCTCTGTTAAACCATATCTTTCACCCACAAAAGCCTCTTCGTCTGTCACTTTTGCATTTCTCACAATGCTATATCAAATTAGTGTTGAGAGTTTATAATGTTTCTAGTTGTCTTTCTGGCTGAGGAAAATACTCCAGGGAAAGAAGTTGCACAACCGATACAGTGCTGGATTAAGAGGTAGGTTGGATTTTCCTTCTTCTTTTTCCTAAAGAATTATATTATTAGGCATCGTAGAATGAAAATTACTTTAGTCTTCATTTTGAGAAGATTGCATTAATTGTTTTTGGTTATCTGAGGGGATTGTCCTATTGGTTCAAATGAGAATCTGTACAAACTGAGTCAGTGTATTTGTTGGGAAAGATTGATCCTATGTGTTTCTCATAGTTATAAATGCCAGTGGACATAAATGCCACAAATACAGCATTCAGAAATTGCAACTTATAAATGCCAAATATTCACCTTAAAATGTGTCAAACAGGCATGATAATTTGTGAAATATATATGGTGCCTAGTCTTGATCCAATTCACTTCAATTTTCTTATATGGACGAGTAATTTGATTCTCGAATTCTTGAACAGTTTTTCTATCTTCTCTTATTTGTAATATATAACACCGACTAGAAAATGAAGAATTTAGCTCCCGCACTTTTCTCTTGTTTTCTCAATCATGGCGACAAATTTGCTTGGAATTCATTATTTGATTTTTGGCTTTTAATATCTAAGATTTTGATTTCTGAGTAGACTTATCCAATATATCTATTTCTTAGAACAATAAAGATATAAATCTTAAACAAGTTACTACTCTAAATTTTGTGTCTTTAACATTTCATATTAATTTCTAAAAGAAGTTTTGAATTCTTAATATGCCTGTGTTTAATTCAGCTAGCTAGTGTTACTATTATCTCTTGAAATCAAGATCTTAAGATCTTTAGAATGTTTCTGAAATTAATTACGTTGAGCAAGCGATAGATATAATCTTATGTTTGAATGCTCAATGCCATATCCTCATTTTCATTTTTGCTAGTAACATAAGAGAAGGTTTGGCAGGATAATATGAAGACAATTCACCTTGCAAGAAAGTAGAACTTTAGAATGGCTAAGTGTTAACATCAATAACCTTTTTCCTCTAAAATTTCAGCTTTATGTATCTTCCCAAATTCTAAAACTAGAGATATGTTCAAGCTTCAACGTCCTTCCAGATGGCAAGTTGTGTACTCCTTTCTATTGACAATTAAAATGCATAAGTGAAGCTTGTGACCTATTTGTCTTTCTGGAAACATGTACTGAAATAAAGGTAGTGCTTAATTCCTATGGTAAATTTATCGTAGATAAACTCTTTTTTAATTGATCATCACTGTAGTGATGCCCTTAGAGACTGGTTTGCATCGTTTGGATATTAGTATAAAACAGTTGAATGTGGTGACTTTGCCACATATATATGGTTTTGGTTCAGGCACTTGATATATGTTTGTGCGAAGTTTCTGCTTTTGTTATTTATGTTCTTGGAAGTGTAATGAACCGAATACTGGCTGCAGCGGTTATATAATTCCTACATTATTGGGCACTTGTGGTTTGGGTATGTATAGCTGAAGTTTTTGCTGGAGATGGTAAATGATAAATTAATGCTAGGCAACCAGATATTATCGTCAAAACTTTTCACATAAATCATGGGTGATGGTTGAATAAAATGAAACGGTATGTTCTAATTATTCATCTAAAAGTCACTAAGTATGCCACATTAAATATTATGGCACCTAATTTCTGATAAAATATCGAGTTCTCTAGTAGTTTTTCATATAATGTATGTATGTCATTGTCAGACTAGAATTGTTTCTTGGAGCAGGAATTTAAGGCTTTCTATATGTTCTGCTTCATGCTAGTTTTTACAACCTTTTATTATTCTTAGGATCTTGCACATATATTGAACGCTTTTCTTGTTATTGTGGTTGTAAAATCCTCAGTTCCTTTTGCTTGTTTATAAACAGGATGTGAAGAAGGGGAGAAGCGAGATGTGAGATGTAAAACAAATTAAGAAAGCTATCAAATACAAAATTTATGGTAAATTACTATATACTATCTTGATCTGGCTCTTTAATTGTGTTGTGATTTTTATCAAATGACATGTTAAGATATAAAAAGTTGTATGTTTACTATTGATAGCTCAATACATCAAAGATTCCTACAAAACTGCTTGCATTGATTAAAGGTATATCTTATATAATCTTTATAAGTATTTAGGCAATTTTATTCATGAATTAACTTTTAAAGTTGAATTAGAATCATTCAATCTTAAGATGATATCAAAGCTTATATTATACTTTATATTGAATTGCTTGCATATATCAAGTTTTTTTAACTTCATGCTCTATATATTCGTTTTTGAACGAGAGGGGAGTGTATTAGACCCACTCAATCTTAAGATCTATTAAGTAGCAGTGTTATGAACATTCAACAGTGCGAACTAATACTACTTTTTTTTCTTATTCTTGAAACACATGTTTTCTCATTGAATTTATCCTTTTCATATGTGTGTCTTGTGAATATTTGTTGTATTGGAATGTGAAGGGACAACCAAATAAATCTCTGCAGGATGAAGGACATATTTGGTGCAATAGATTCAAAGCACACCAGCCCAAAAACCAGATAAATAATCGAGGAACTAAATAAATTAGTGTGGGAGAAAGAATTCGAGTTCAACCAAAGAGGAACTTCAACGATAAGATACTCTTCTAAAATGCAGCAAGATTACTACGGCAAGAATCAATTGAATTAAGTGGAAACATTTTCTTCCTTAATTAGTGGATCAATGAAGAAAATGAATAAGGACTTATTAGAAAGAGACTATAAAACTTAAACATGCCCTATTTGGCCATTGATCTTATAAAAATGCCAAAAACAACAGCAAAAGAAGTAAAATGAAACTTAGTGACACAAGTTTAATTGAAGTAGCTAGGGCTTGCGCTTTGATCCGATATGCTTAGGAGTTGCTCTAGATATTCAACTCCCAAGTCCTCTAGCACCATCACACTACTTGATTTCTCTGATGATTCCCTTTTCTCTTTACACTTGCTGGCACTGCCTTTATTATTATTATTAGCATTTGATAACAATTTCCTTCTCATCATGCAGTTCCTCTCCTTGAGTGCAAGTGCTGGTGAACAGCCTTTGCTGCAACCATGTTCCATTCCTTGCAAAGATTCTTTGACCCTTTTGACTGGAAAGTTGAGCACAGCGTTGTCGCCTCTCATGGAGAATGCAGCTTGGTCATAAGCCAAAGCAGCATCTTCAGCACTATCGAAGGTTCCAAGCCAAACCCTAGCTCCATTCCTTGTTGTGTCTCTGATTTCAGCTGCAAATTTTCCCCAAGGCCTTTTCCTTACACCTATGTACCTTTCCTTATTATTCTGCACTTGTTCTTGTTCATCTTCAGGCTTCTTTACGACCACCAATTGCTTTGGCTCCTTCTTGTTCCCTAATGTTGCTGGCGCTTGAGAATCCACGGAAAAGTCAACCATATCGAAGGAAAGAGAATCTTGAATAGGGTCATGAATATTATTGCTCGAAAATTTTCCGAACAAAAAAGTGTCTGAAGGATCCTGCGACGTGTCCCAATCTGGGATCTGAAAGAAAGGCGCGGTCATATTTGGCAACTGCTTTTTGTTGCTTGAGTTCAATCATGACCTTTATAGGCTGTAGCCTTTAATTTATATGTTGGACTTAGATCCCAGCCAATTGTTTCTGTTTCTTATATTATTTGTGGGTATCCACCATTAAAGTCTTAATAATAATTTAAGAGGTGCTACAGTGAAATTGGAGAAAGCATATTGATCATTTGTCTTATTAGAAGACTTCATAAAATAATAATATATTTTAGAGTGAATTTGATTTCATTTTTTTAAAAAGTGATTATGAAATTTAAATTTTATATAATTAAAAATTAGTTATAAAATTATTTTTTTAATTTCTATAAAAATGTTAAAAATAATTTTTTTTGATATTGTAATTATTTTTAAAAAATTATTTAAATATATAAAAATTAATTTTTTTCAATAAACAAGTAATGTTTTATAGAAAAAAATTACAAACAAACACATGCTTAACTAAATGGAAGAAACCATTGGTGGATTTCCTTTTCGAATTCAATTCTTCTGCAATTATGAAAAAAAATATGCAGAACGTAATTTCAAATCGAACCTTTCTAACTTTTTGTAATATCATGGGTTAAAGACGGATAATTGTGATTGGCATCGTTTAGATGATGATGATGGTGATAATAATAATAATAATAATAATATGAGTAGCTAAATATGTGAAGAAATTGGGGCGCAATTAGGTAACATTGCTTATAAAAATTTTTAACTTTTTGGAAGTTGGAAGTTATATTTTTAATTTTTTGTCTCATGTGGATATACAACTTATTACTTTTTAAAATGTCATTTTAGTACTTTTTGAAAAATTAAAATATTTAACTTATCAAGAAACAATTTTTAAAACACTCAATACACATTTCTATTACATATCCAAATATAAAATAACTTATTCATAAATTATTTTTAAAAAGTTTCTTTTAAGTAAGATTTAAATAAACTATTTATCTAAATCAGTATGCTTTTAAAGCTTGATTATATAAGGAATTTACCTCTTATCGAATTAGATATGACAAAACGGGCTCAACTCACCAAATTGATATGTCAAACCTACAAAAAATGACAGATTATATTGAAATATTTGATCCATCAAAATTTTTTTGCCGTCATAACCTACCTTGCTTAACCTGCAAGTTAAGACAAGATAGGGCAGATTGGGCCTACGTGTAACACCCTACTAATTTAATGTTATGCTTAAGTCATAGCATGAAATTAAGTAGTTTGTGTTACCGTGTTAATGTTCTACTTACGTTTCGTTTATCCGAATCATGTGGGGGAAATGGGATGCCATACATCGAACGTGATAGAATTTATTTCATCGTAACAGAAAGGTAGCATAAATAATCACACGTGCCATCAACTGTATATAGGTATATATATATATATATATATATATATAGATAGGAACCACTGTTTTGATTTACATACAAGTTTCAAAATAGGATACATAAGTGGGGTCGTGTACTAAAAGACATAAGACCCATGTCAGTCAATCCAATCCTACGTGGTCCTCAGTGGACATTTCAAAATCTATCACTGCGTGTATGACCCAAAGCCGCATGCTACCAAAAGAGGGTCATGCTGTACAATACGGCCTATGGCTGACCTACTCAGTCAGATAGCCGTTGGCCACACCGGACGCGGCTGGTGAGTAGTCAGGAACTGATCCAGAGGAGGAGGAAGATGAGTCGGTGGCCTCTGAGGGGTCGCTCTCGGAGCTGAGCGGGATGTCCGGTACCACCTGCGGAGGTGACTCCGGTGCAGGGTCAGCAGGGGCCACAGGTGCTGCAGGTGCAGGAGGCGCTGGTGGAGGATGTGCCGCGTACAACGGGACCTCAAAGTATGGGGTGGTAGGATTAAAAGCAGGATGATGTAAGAGGACAGTAAAATCCCTATCACTAAATAAATACAAGCGAAACTGGCAAGAGCTGGTTATATACAACGAGCCTACTGCCGGATCATGATGGAGCTGCAAGTCTGGAATCTTAGCGAAGAGGGTAGCTATCGTGTCCATCGTCCACGTCCGAGAATGAGGCGGAAATGCGGGACGAGGTGAGAATTTGGAGAAATTCTCAGTAGGGTTTACATATAGTGTATACTGACTTCGGTTCATTCTCAGTTGCCTCGGGTTTTATTAAATTTTCTTAAAACATGAGATTAAACTTAACTACTCATATTCAGTAAGATTGAGAAAAATGTCTAGTCCGAGGCAAAGTTCAGTTTTACTTAAAATGACATAAGAAACAGGATAAACCATCAACATTAATACATAGGACAAAGGGCAAGATAGTGAATATACCACAACAAATAAACACAACGGACAAACTGCAAATATCGTGTAATGACATGTTCATTGCAATCATATGCTTAATGTAATCATGTAAACTTCATTCTTGAATCATTCTTCATAAACTTTTCCTCTTACTTTTCATCATTTTTCCATCACTTGGTCCCCTGGGAGTTCTTGGCTATTTTAGACTCCTGGGTAATAGTCTGCTTTTCAGGATCGAGCTCGTTCCTATACAGGAATGCCGGGTTTACTTTCCCCGACCTTCCCACCGATCTATTCCCCTTAACTTTTTATCCGGGGCTGGCCCAAGTAGTATGGAAATTTCATCATAACATATTTTTTGAGTTCATCATAACATAACTTTCATAGCTTTCTTGAAAATGCATATGCCTCTACATGTATCTCATAATTCATGCATATACTTTACCGCAATTTCGGCGGCATAACGGAACGTGTCCGCTTCCCCATGAATAGTGCCAGTATTTAGCATATCAATTTATCAAAAGAAACACCTCATTCCATGCATAATTCAACATATTTCATTCATGCTTCAATCCTCAATTCAAGGCACAAGTATTGCACTTTAGAATATGCTTACTGCTTCACTACTTGTATTCAACCCGGTTCTTGTAAATTATGCCATAATTTCTATTTAGCTCGTTTGGACCTCAATTTCGGATATGTTAAAGTGCTATGTGTCTATTTTCTAACCTCTTTGGTCCCATCTGATTTGAATAACCATAACTCAAGATATTCGGGTTTTATCCCGGCCTGCCTTGTGGGTGGCCAGAATTGTACACTTAAAAGTAAAAATCTACTAAAAATCAAAAACTGGCTCAAATTATTGGAGTAATATTGAGAGAGATTTGAATTTTTGAAGTTCGACCTAGGAATCAGGACATCCACCCGGGCAGTATGGGTTGAGAAGGGTGTAACTCACTCTATACAACTCCAAATCGAGTGAAACTAATTTTGTTGGAAAGCTTACACATAGGAGAACAATATCCAAAGAAATTCCGAGTTTGTTATCATCTCAGTTGTTCCCAGGAAATTGAAGAAGTTACCCTATGTCCAAACCAGGCCAACACAAGGCAGTTCAGGAAGGCTAAGTTTCGGGGCTTGTAACTCAAGCCCTACTGAGGCAAATGAAATGGAACTTTGTGTACATGAAAGGTTGTCCTGTTAGGTTTAATATGAGGCCAATTTTTCCTATCTTCATCCTTTCTTGCTTTCAATTCAGTTTTAATCTCACAAACAGCCAATAAACCAGCTGTAGTTCATCATAATCAATCAATCAACATATCAAATTAAGGAATTAAATCACCATCAATCATCCAAGAGTCAGAAAATCAGGCAGGAAGAAAAAGAAAACCTCTACCTCTTATTATCTAGTTAGGTTTGAGCTAGTAGCTGAGATGAAAGTTGGATGGAGTGGGTAAGTGGAGAAGAGAAAAGAGGGCTGAATTGAGGAAGAGAAGACAACGTTGGAAGAATGGAAATTTGAAGAGCGGAGGAGAGTATATATATACGCAAGGCTTTGGAGTGGTAGTTAGGATGGGTGGTTTTGATTGGATGAAATTCTTGTGGGTAAAATTCAGCCATGTCTCCCTCTTGTGTGACAAAAATGCTCTCCACGTCGCTTAAGAAGTGAAACTCGCTGCCAGCACATATAAACGTGACATCGGAACTCGTGAGGTTCTTAAAGTCGGAATTCGTACACATCTATTCGGATTAAGTCGGAACTCGTAATTTATAGGATCTGGCACTCCAGCTCGATATCGGAACTCGGGAACGAGGAGAAAAGACTTTGGTAATGAACTCGGAATCCAATTTAGCTAAACTCGGAGGTCGCATGTCGTGTACATTTTGGAACTCGTATATCACCTTCGTTCCTACCTGAGCATAAGGTCGGAAATCGTAAGTCATGCATGAGTCGAAATCGTAAATTTGCATGCATGATGTCGGAAATCGGAAGAAATCCCTTGTAAGCCTTGGAACGAAGTCGGAATTCGAAGCTAATATTCAAGTCGGAAGCGGATTTATAAGACAAACTCGGAAATCAGAAATTTCAACATTAGATGGGATCGGAAGTCGGAAATCGGACGTTACACTACGAGCTAGGGTGTTTCTTTATTTTTTTGGGTACAAGTTTTTTTTGAAAAAAATTGAGTTTTTTAAGATTATATTATTATTATGACTTATTTATTTATGAATTTTATATTATAAACTTATAATTAGTTATTATTTATAAACTTATTCTTATATCATAATTAATTTATTATATTTATATTTAAATTAAATTTAAATATAAGTTATGTAATTTAATTTTTTTAAATTTATACAAGTATTATTTTATTATATTTAAATTTATTATATTTAATTTATTTAATATACCTTTATTTTTTTATCCACCAATTCGCCCTTAAATGGGATAAACTAAAATATTAAACTTCATTTTCTAAATTTGGCTTGTCCCGCTTTGCCTTGTTTTTGGTGGACGGAGGCAGGGTGCCCACTTTGCCACCAACCCAAAATTAATGAATTGTTGCATAATCCTCTATTGCCTAATGTTGATTTTTTCTTAATGTGTCTATGTGTGGCTTTGATGACCTTTCATTGGGCTATTACGTCTATTTACATTGTTTTTCTTTTGATTTGATTGATGCTAATTGATAAATTTTGATTTGATTGTGATTGATTGATAGTTGATTCTAATTGATTTTATTTTATTTTATATTAAAATAATTATGGGATTTGGGCTAAAAAATTTGGTCTCTCTTTCATTTTTTATTTTTATTTTTAATTTTATCTTTTTATTCTTTTTAGCATTTATTTTGTTATATACATTAAAAGAAAAATTTTGGATAAAATATAATATTTATAGTCACGCACATCACTTTCGTAAATAAATTCAGACAAAATTCTTACTCTAACGCGTTTATGAAAATGGACAGCAATTTTTTTAACATGGTGATGTACGAAAGAACGTAAAAAAAACCCACATACTATTGATCAACTTTCAAGATGCAATGAATGAGGATGATTTTGATCAAAGGGGTTTAAAGTGCAAACTATGGAAATTGTACCCTGACATTAATGGTTTGTTTGTATAAAGAAAGAAAATAAGAAAAAAGAAATAAAAATAAAGAAAAAAATGAGTAAAAAAATATTTTTTTATGTGTTTAGATAAAAAAATTGAAAATAAATTTAAAAAATAAAAATTGTGTAAGAAAATAAGAATAAAATAATATAATTATATAAAATGACTTACATATCTCTAATGTGTATAAAAAGTGATATAAACATATCTATGTTACTAATTTATAATTCAAAACTTATTTTTCCAAAAAATTTATAAATAAATAAATTTATGATAGATTTTAATTTAAAAATATTTTATTTATAGAGTAATAAAGTCCTCCAGCATTTTTGGTTCAATTGAACTTCTTCGTACAATGAGATAATGTTCATTGGGTGATGATTTGATATTTTAATATGGGCATATTTGTCAAATCAAATCCTTCAACTCATTTCTTCCTGTTTTCTGCCGGCATTAGCGAAGAAAACAATTTGGTGGGCCTATAGCATATGTTTTCTTTCCACTTTATTTTTTTCTCTTGATTCAAGTAGTTAGTGGAGATGTTATTTTCTTCTCACTTTTTTTTTTCCCTTTTTCTTTCCATTTATTTTCTATTAATCCAAACAATGGATAAAGGATAACGTGCTCAATTGCTCAGCTCATAATCAAGATATAATTGGATCTAAATCCTCTAAAATAAGTAGATTTATAAAATAAAAAAGTGAAGTTATAACAACTCTTGAATTATTTAATAGATTCTATTCATAATAAAAATTATTAATTTAAAAGTTAATAATCTCTTATTTTTTATTTTATAAATCTATTTATTTTAAATAATTTATTGTAGACATTTAACAGCTCGTTTGGATAAACAATAAAAAGAGTGGCGAGATGAGAAGAAAATGTTGTGGATCTCATTGTAACAATTTCTTCTCATAATGTGCAGAAAAGGGAGATGGAACGCTTTTCGATGTTATTTATCAAATTTGCCCCTGTTCTGGTTGTTTTGACTAACGTTATGCTTTACGTTCTTCTTTTTCTGTTTTTTGTTTTTTTGTTTTTACCACACGTATTGTACTTGGTTTTCAAAAATATATAACAGCGATGAAAATATAGGTTTTAATCTTCATAACAAATATTTATTTTATTTATTTATGTGTTTATTTTAATTTATAAAAATATGTTAAAAGTATAAAAATAAAAATTAAGAAATAATTTTGTTCTACTTAATTACAATAAGGTTATAAAAGTCATTACATAAAATTACATTTTTTTTCTTTTCTTGTAACTATGCATCACAATTATGGGATTCATGCCTTTTTAAATGGGGGATTGATTGGGTGATGCTGGCTGATTCTAGGCGTGCGTTTGATTCGTGGATGGCTATCAGACTATTTACAAGCCATAAGAGACAGTGGCGTGTTTGCTTCTTTGCAGTGTGGCGTGGTCCATCTGGGAAGCTCGCAACAACATCATCTTTAGCAACGAAGCTTTTAGCGTTGATCGGTGCAAATTATTGATGTGGCATCGATGGCAATTTATGGACAAAATCGTGGTGCACTTTTGCAAGAAGCAATTGACTAGTTTCGGAGTGTGCTAGCCTATGGTGCATCTGCATGAATGTTGGAGTAGGATACATCTACTTTTGGATATGGCAGAGTCTACTATTGTGTCTGTGTCTGTTTGCAGTAGCATGTCTTTGTAATGGTTGTCCATCGTTGGACTTTTGTAGGCGTTTGGTACTTTTGTTTTATTTTCACTATGTTTTGTAGTTCCTGTCAGTGCTACCTTCCCCTTTGGAAGGTTTAACCTTCTCAACTTATCAAAAAAAATATTTTTTTTTCTTTTCATTTTTTCTCTAAACTAAATAAAAAAAGAGAAAAATTATTTTTTTCTTTATTTTTTTCTCTTCTCATCCAAACAAACAAACCATAAGGGTGTGTTTGGTTTCAAAAAATGTTTCATATTGTCATATATAGTTTTCAATATTAATTATACGCCTATCACATTATTTTTATTTTATTTTCTATTTTCAAAAAAATTGGAAAAGGAACTCTGAAAATAATTTTTTATTTTCTCTATTATTTTACAAAATCTTAAAAATAGAAAATATAATAAAGACAAAGTAATAATTTTATAATTAATATTGAAAATATATAATGGGAAAAAATGTCTTTTAAAACTAAACAAACCCTAATATTTACTATTCACTTAAGATATTTGTGGGGGAGCATAATATATTATTTTTTAATTACCACGACTGTTGAATGTATATGAAAATTTTTACTGCACATTCACAGTGTATTAAAATAATTATTTTTCATAAAGCTTTTTTACCAAATGAATGGGAAAATAGTTGTTTAATAGGTTTTAAAATGCAAATTAATTCATGATCATATATAAGGATTAAAAATAGGGTAAAAGTTAAAGAGATTAAAAATAAGGATTAGTTGTCCCTATGGTTTTCTACTATTCGAGTTTTGGTTTGTCCTTAAGAGATTAAAATCAAAATAAATTATTAAGAACTAATTTTTATGAAAAATAAAGATTAATCCTTTATACAAAACAATAACTAACTAAAACCTAATAAGGTAAAAAAAATTATAACGATCAATATTTAATTGTAGGATCAAAAACTAAACTTTTAGCACTATAAAGTTTAAAACCTAAAATGTAAAATTATAAAAATTAAAACTAAAATTAGTAAAACTTATAGGGACGACTAAAACCTTGTTTTAACCTTTAAAGAATAAAGTCAATATATATTGCAATGCTCGATGTGATGTTTCTTGACCTAATTAGTTGTGATTTCTAGAACTTTCTCGCTCTCAACATGCCTAAAATAAAACAAAAAACAGTGGAGCCACAACGTTTTTATGTGGCGGCTTAGTGTTTTTTTTTAATATATAATTTTAATTTCCCCCATCTTTAATGATGCTAAATTAGGCACGTGGGAATCAATTAGCAAATTTAGGAAGCAGGTTGCAAGTGGCAGCAGTAATTTAACTGCAAATACTTTTGATAAACGGGTACAATAATGAACATGTCGAAACAATGCAAAGATCACATATCGTAGTGTGTGTGTCACGAATTTATGGTTTTTGATGTTTGTTTTGTTTGCATGCCACTGCCAGGGAATCATCCAGAGAATCTAGTGAATTTGGTCAAGTCCTGTTGTTAGTAGCTTCTTTTCATTATATTATTCCTTGGTTCGCTATCAATGCCCAAATTATGATGGTGACCGTTCAATCGATGATGCAAACGCATCTATGAACCTAGCCAATATATATCATAAAAAATTATTAAGGGATGATAAAGTGAGCATTTAAATAATATTAAATAGAGAGAAAAATTAACTTATTGTAGTTAAGTAATCAACCGCTTGCTTAACTTCCACTAGGTACGCCTTTGGACTATAGCTTAATCCCATTCCCCATTTGCAGATACTAATAATTAGATGCATGAATGCCAAAGAAAGGGAAGCAGATACATGAATTGATACTTGAGATTTCGCTTTTTGTGTTGAATATTTTAAATTTGTTGCTTGAAATTTTGCTTAAATAAAGACAAGTAATTAGCAATTTAACATGTTGGTACGTTGCATCGTGCAATGGTCAAAGCCAAGTGGCATTGGTATACATCATGATGACAAAAGTTTGCTCCTCAGGTGTGGTAGATTCACTTTTGAAGGTAATTTACTCTCTTCGTTCATTACAAATGTTTTTAAATTTTTATACAATAATTAAGAATATATTATTAAGAATTTAATTTTGATGTATTATTAATATAAATTTTTTTTACATATATATAATCATATATTGCACATCAATAAAAATGTTCGATTTAAACATCCACTACTTTAAAAGTTTTACAAATAGAAACATATGATTATATACATTAAGAGTACACCAAAATTAATCTATAATACTAAATAGGCTAAGATATAGAGAAAATATAACTTAATTTAATTAAATTATCCTTTAGCCCTCTCAATTAATTATAGTTATTAGATTTAATCGATGTAATCAAGATAAGTGCAAAGTTAAAAAAATTAAATAATAGTTTATTAGTATTCCCAAATAACAAATAATTCAGGACAATATTTTTCCTAAAGAAATAGTTATAAGTAAACGGGAAATAATCGGTGATGATTAATAATAAAGTATTAAGAAAATGATTAGTAAATATTTATTATTTATAAATAAAATTTTATAAAGTTTAAATCTCAGGAAAAAGCCAAAAATGTATTTGATTCTTATAAATTGATAGTTTGAAGTATCTTGATCACAATTTTCCAATTTATCCCAATTATTAACGGTGGACAAATATTTTTCTTCCTTTAAAATAATCCATTTGAAAGTTGAGAACATTTCCCCTCAAAAATATAATTAGAGTTTTTTAACCAGTGTTCTACAAGCAGTGGTCAAAGAATCAATAAAAAAAATGTTTTGATTAAAAAAATATGATTTTAATTTTTAATATATTAAATTCATTTAAAATTTTAATTTTTGTAAAATTCTTTTACGGTATTGATTAGAAAAACTCATAATTAAAAATGGATTCTACACAAAAAAAAAAATAGTATAAGGAAAGCTAGGACAATGTAACAAAATGAATAAGGAAACCCAGGACAACTGATATGAGCTGTCCGAAAAATATAAATAAATAAAAAAAAAAAACAGGACAACGCCTTTCATGTAGGATCTGGGCTGGCGGGCTCAAACGGAGGTAGGAGGCGAGGGTGGAGTGGGGTTGGAGAGTGAGAGAGGGGAATTTCACGATACATCCCATATAATTTGTTGTATCAATACTACATCACATCTTTATTATTGGATAATGCGGTGCCTGAAGCACCATTTATAATAGGGCGTATGGCAGCCTCTGCCTAAACTTAACCCTTTTAAACAAAAACATTCGATGCTCGCTAACTTGGCCAAACTTCCATTTATATGAATATGAATATGCAATTAAGAGCATGCTCCTATTTATGCTGATTCCATTCCAACTTTTTTTTTTAAAATGTACGCGTTGGATCCCCTTAACCTATATTCCAGATTAATCTGTTGCACACTACAGTTTGTGTATATGCTTTAATATATAAATAGTTGGAAGATAGACAAGTAATGCCAAACAATAAACCAAGTTTGTAAAATTTCCAGATGTGCACAATCCATGCTTCTTGGGTTTTCCGCCGCACGAGCTCCCATGATGAGTACTTTTACATATTTAAATCCTTTTCCCTTTTCCTTTTTGGTCTTATATTAATAAATTATTAATCAATATGTTACCGCATAAAGATTTTTCAAAGAAAAAAGATCGATGAATCTTCCTATGCCGGCAACGCCCAAGCATGTAATTTATTATTATTATTATTTGTGCAAGAGAATTCAATGAATACTAGTAGATGATCTCACTCAGTTCAACAACAGTACTTGAATTGGAGTTGGGTACTGGATTCTGGATACATACATGGTACTGGGACTTAACAATGCTCAAGGTTTCATCAGTGACCAGTGCAGCCTATTAAGTAGGCCTCTTTTTACTTTTGTCCCTTTTAAGATGAAATTAAAAATACAAATTTTATTTCAGTGATTCAAACCTAGTTAAACCAATATTAGCCATGAGCGAAATGTATCTGGACATACAGAGGCGCAGCCCCTAATCATCATTTTAATCCAACTTTGTTCAATGTTCATGAATGCATGCATGCACCTGTCAGTTGCTTTCAAATTCATACATGTATATGTGTGAATACCATATATATATATATATATATATACTGGCAATTGCATTTGTCTCAGTTTGGCCGCTATATTAAGCAACTGAGTGAAATGAGAATCGAACATTGAATTTCTCTCCTCTAGTTACATATGTTTTCTATAGACTATGATGCATAAGGAATTTACCCTCGAAAAGGTACAAACTAGTCTTATCGCCGGCTCTTTTTCATCTATTCCTTCGTCTAGTATATATGTGACGATATGTTGATTTGATCATAATGTACTGCTAGTGGCAGTGGCTTGTCAAGAAGACAGCTTGCACTTCCAAGAGCAGGAATGAGAGCAGAAGCATCTGTCTATATACATCATACATTATGTGAGTACTTATAACGTGCTAGAATAGTTTACTTCTAATTTTATTTGTTTCAGTGCCTTAATTATTTCCCTTAAAATCACGTAATGAGAAATGCAATGCATTCCATAAATTTGTAATATGGCGCTGTTCAAATGGCGTGCTAATTTTGGGCATATACCATAGTGGGTTGATACTATTGTTCTTTCAAAATTCGAACATGCATCGTGAAGGTAAAATTTCGAATCTAGGTTAAACTTCATTCCATTAACCCGAAAAAAAGGGTATTACTTCATTCCGCTGAAAAAGATTTATAGCAGTTGAGTAGTTGCAACTAATCTCTGTATTTATTAGTTATATATACTATATTAAGTTATATCAGTATAATTTTAATCAACACTTACATCATCAAATAATTTTTTGTCTAAATGTTCATTCTTAAATAATTTTATATAAGTATAACTTGATCGACCATTCTTAAATGTTCATGTTGCATTTGATTTTTACTATTTTCTAAAATTATTCTACAATTAGCTTTTATGTTCTTCATATTTGTGTGGCTCAAGAATTAGATTCTTTGATCTGATAAAAAGGGGTATATATATATATATAATTTTTATTGACTTGAGTTTTGATTTTTGTGATATATAGTAGTATTTTTTTAATTTTAATAATTTGTTGCTAATTTATTTTTTGTTCTTATAATTGAGCGTCAATTCTTATATTTTATTTTTATTTAGTCTTTTGTTTTTATAATTTTCATTCATCAAATCTCGTTGATTTCTATTTTTATGAAAATTTGGCATATATAAAGTTGTTAATTATTGATCTCTAAAAAATAAAAACCTTAATAATAAAACATTATAAAACTTGTAAAAAAAAAGCTGGAAAAAACTTATACCTAAAAAGATTATAATAATCACAATATAAATAAATAAAAACTATAGGCGTAAAAATCTACCTCAGATCGGTTTGCTATGGAATTGAAAATAAGTATAAAATTTTAGATATTAATTTTTCGTATAATATTATTATTATATTTAACTCAAAATTTTTTAACTCTATTTTCAGCTTATATCAAACTTACCCTAAACCTATAGATTTATTCTCTGATAGAGCTGTATTTCACGCTTCCTCAGGACTAGACTGTGGGGACAAGCTGGCACTCGCCGCTATTTACCCTTTCAGTTTCAGCCATACGAAGTCCCCTTTTTCTGTGTTTGAAGCTGTTTGAGGGCTAGTGAATCCCTCTTGCTACCCTGTGTATTATGGAGGAAACTAATTTCAAGGGAAGATTGTGGAGGACCAATAAATTGCGCCACATGAGAGGTATTCATGTGATTTCTTTTAAACTAGTTACTAATGAAAACTTCCTTTCGATCTTAGGCAATGTGATGATTATTACTTGTTCACTATTTTATGGTGCTGGAATTGGAAACGGTGGCAATGCAATGCATTTAGTTTGGTTAAATATATTAGTATATTAAATGGAAACTAGAGACAATGTAACAATCACAATACATCTCATAAACATGAAGATATCTTTTTCATCTTTGTTTTTTTTTTTTTTGTTGGGTGAGCACTCAAAATACAAAAACATCAAAGCTCAATTACATAACTGCCCCCCTTAGGAGCCCACACTAGTAGAGTCACTTTTGCCACAAAAACTCACAATCCCAAACTAAATAGAAGTTATCCTATATCTCTTCGTCCTCTGGAGATGCTTGAGAGGTGGGGATAGCGGGTATTTCCATCACCAAACTCTAGCCATTTTGCTCAAGATTTTTGGACCAGACATTAATTCCTCCTCCATTAACACACATTCATATTCAATCCATAGTTCTTGGTGGAGATTGTCAAGGAAAGAATCCCAACTTGATTTGTTGCAAACTTCTATTGATCCCTTCAAATCTATTCACCAAATGATTTTTCCTCTGTAAAATATTTTCAAAGACATCTTGATTCCACATCCTAGCCTTTTGAGTGAAGGACGACACATTATTCAACCAATAAAGATCAATGTATTAGCTATCTCTGACCAACCCATCAAAATGTGTATGGTACAACCGCATAGCTAGGAAACCAAGATTTTTGGTTGCTCTTATAAGTTGTATAACTATCAAGACAAATCTAGAGAGGGCTGTTAGCGACCCAAAGTATGGGAAGGTATATACCTGTAGGAAGAATAGAGTTAGTGGGCTGACTTTAGGCCCATTAGTAGGATGAGGACAAATTAGAAGTTTGTTGTGCAGAGCTAGTGAGAGAGAATAGCAAATCATGTGGAATTTGCTGTACTAGGGAGTGTTATATTTTTGTGAGGGAAAGAGAGTGAGGTCATTTAGATATTTTGAGAGTAACAATTGAGAGACTGAAGGGCTCCTCTATGCCTAGGAACTCTTACTTTCTTCTTGTACTTCCTTTCTATTCATAGTTGAATTCAATCAAGTCCTAAGCTATATTTCACATTGGAATCTCAATCTAAGGCATATTTTCAATGATATATTCTTCCATATTTTTCTTTGTTGATACCAGTTTTAACAATTGGTATCAAAGCCCGATTCTTGAGGGCTCTGTGAGGGTATCCACACATGCTGCAATGGGGTTAGATTGGGAGGAGCGTATGAAGAGAATAAAGCAGATGTTGAAGGAAAACAAGAGGAAGTTGAGAAAAAGACGACCCAGGCAATGTTGACTATCAATGTGGGAGGACAATAAAGTGGGGTGGTGGAGGAGAAGATCTACCACAATATTTTGGATTCTTGAATTTTCTGCTCTTTCTAAAATCAGGCAGGTTAAGAAGGAGGAAGAGGAAGAGGACAACAGTGAAGAAGGTGAAGATTTGAGTGAATATGAGATGGATGCATATGGAGTGGAGGAATCAATGGCAGAACAGGAAATGGGAGTGGTGAATGTCGGCCACCATTCTCAAAATTCCATTAAAATGAAGGAGACAATGGAGACAAAATCCCTCTCAAGATGGAATCCCATGAAGTAGCAGACGAAAAAAGAGCCTCTGTGAATTGTGGGGATTTGGTTGAACAGAAGGAGAAGAGGGGGCCAAGGGTTGTAGCTATTTGACTTCGAAGTAGCTCAACTGCCCAACCATTGCCACCAAAATCGCTGGACACACAGGAGCCACCAAAGCCACTAGAACCACTTGCACTATAGCTGTCGCCACCAAAGCCACTAGACCTAACCTCACCGGTAGGGACAGAGAAGACACGAGTTGGAACTTAACTCAAGTTCGCATACATGTAGGCCCATATCCCATTGGCAAAACCGCCGGATCTAGCAATAGAGACGCTAATCAAGAGGGTGGGGGTGAAGAAGGAGGAGGTTCAAGTGAGAAGGGTGGCTGTGCAACATCCCCTTGCTAATAATGACATAACAAAGAAGAAGGGAGAAGAGGCAAGCAGGTCAAGTTTTCAACAACTAGGTCAAGTTCTTAACTTATTGGGCCAAACCCATATGAGTAAATAGAAGCAGGGTTCAGAAAAAGAAAATCAGCGAGTTATAGAGTTATTAGGCCAAGTTTAGAAGGGAATATATACAAATATGGGTCTAAGAACTCCTTAACGAAAAATATGGTTGGGCCAAGCCCAATTTATTAAGGGAAAGAAAGTGGGTTATGAAGAGATAGAGACCCAAGAGAAGTGTACTGGATAATTGAAAGAGAATAATGAAAAAGGGATAGGGTGGGTCTATCAAAAATTAGGCTACATTCTTAACCGAACGAGCCAAGCCCAAACTAGGAAGGGGAAGCATTGGAGTGCTAGAGATGGTACCAACTTTTTGAAGTTGCTGTCGCTGATAGGTTCTCTACAATGTGTGTCTTACCATTTTTGTTGGTTGGTGTTTTGGGTGTTATTGCTGTAGAGGGCAAGCTCCAAATTGCGGATGCTAGTTGCATGGAAAAACTTGACATTACTGAAATTAAGGTTTGGATTTTCATAAAGGATAAAAGGGAGACCACCATTGATGTCAGTTTTTCTTAGAATTTGCTTAGACAAGGAATGCAACAAATTATAATTCATTTGGAGATTCTAAAGTTCCAAGCACTCTAATATTCAGATATTTTGTGGGATTTGCTATAGTGAGGAGTGTTATATTTCTATGAGGTTTGAGCTCATCCAAATATTTTGAGTTTAGAATTGAGAGGCTGAAGTACTCCTCTATACTCAGGAACTCTTACTTTTTTCTTGTATTTCCTTTATGTTCATAGTTGAATTCAATCAAGTCCTAGGCTAGGTTTCACACTAAAATCTCAGTCTAAGGCATATTTTTAGTGATATATTCTTCTATATTTTTCTTTATTGATACCAGTTCCAATAGGGACATGGTCCGATTTGAAAAAGGGAAGTGCACAATTGAAGCATTTGAAAAGGCATACTACCATTGCTCATTTCAAAGAGCATGATTAAGACATCCATTAAATTGTTCTCATTTCCAAGTATAGCTAAGATTACCATGGAATCCTAAATCCTTTGGTTCATAAAAACTAATGCAGTCTTGAATGGCATCTCAAATTAGAGAAGACAATAACCTAGTAATTAGCCATTTATTTCATGTTCGAAATGAATGGAGTTAAATTCCTTTACAACATACCAAGCACCTGAAATATACCCTTTTGGTCTTGTGCATGAGGCTCCCACCTAGGAGGGGGTCTAGGGAGGGTAAATTTACGCAATCTTACTCCTATAAATAGAGAGGCTATTTCCAAGATTTGAACCTATGGCTTTCGGATCACAAGGCAACAACTTTATCGTTGCACCAAAGCTTACCCTCAGGTACATTGAACATATGGTTTAAGATTTTTGTGGTCCTTCCAAAGTTTACCTTGAAGAGCACCTAGGGGACATGCATATCAAGCTATAAAGCATCAAGAGGGGTTTGCATGGAACCAAATTTCCATGTGGACAAATTGCATACCAGATTTTAGCATAGACATACACATAGCATTATCATCCTATAAGCACCAAATTTCATTGACCAAGCCATGAGACTCAAGGAATTCCTAGCACATTACTTCTTAACTACCCCATCAACTTTATCACTCAAGATGAGGTTCCAGAAGTACTAACTTGTAGAAATAGGACTCTATGCAAATCTTTCACTAGTGAAGGAAGGAAAGGAGTTGCCTCAACTACACAGCAATTCCAAGGCAAAACATTTTTGAACCCTTCCATGTCCATTAAAAAGGTTATGCACATGTACTTAGAGGTCTTTTCTAGCACCTTCCTTGTCCTCTCTAACCATCTTTTGAACACTAGATACAACATCACCATGTTCCTACTTTAAGCTAACCTCCACCAACACGTGCAAATATATCCCTCATAACCTTGAGTGTATTCATATCAACCTTAACAAGCTTCTCCACTATGGAAGCTAATGCACGTAAAAGACTGTCATCATAATATAACAGATTCAGATATGGGAACTGAATCTAACAATAATGCTATCCATTATTGCTTCAAAATCCTGGAACTCCAAGTACCATGGCATATTGAGAGATAATGATCAAGGACCAACCAAAGACCACCTTCCATAACTTTGGTTTTTGTACTCCTCCAAGTCAAACTTGACTATGAAGAGACTATACCCAACATCCGTAATATCAAAATCACTTCCCACATGCCATATCTCTTTCATTTTAGACTTCATCAAGTTATACCCCAAATTTTTTCCCAAATGTTTGACAATGAAAGCCTCCTTCCAAGGAACTAACAGCTTAATTAGGAGCTATTCATCAACATGTGCACACATAGGAAATAAATGATTCCCATTTAAATACTCAATAAAGACCAATTTTTCATCCAATATATCTCTCTTGGGCCCTGGTGCCAAAGCAATTTCATATCCCATAAGTTTCTCTCTAAACCCTCAGATTGGCTACTCTGGAGAAATTACTTCCATAGCACTAAACCCCCTCCCTCGCAAGAACTTTCCCTTTGGCATCTGGTTTGAATATTGTGAATGGAGATAATTAATAATGGGAGAGTTTTAGTCTTATAATAAGTCAATCCAACTTAAACCATGTTAACTAGAGTTTAATAGAGTCTGAACAATGATGATTTAGATTAAAAAAAGATTAAATTAAAGCAGTGGAATTGAAAGCAGTGTCTGTACCAGATCATTTAGCTCTATTTTCATATTTTAATTTATCGATGAGTTCACCCTTTTTCGTATGTATAGCAAAATAATGATGATGAGTGGTTCATCTTCATTGGACATTAATATATCTACAAATAGAGGAGACACTTGTAATTACTGGATATCATCACTTGTCTGGCTATCCCAGTTAGATGCTATTAAGTGATTTAAAAATTTTGAACTGCTTCTCAATATTTTCTCATTTTATCTTTGATGTAGAATGGCAGTGCATATGAGATTGAGAATTGTTGAGCGAAATTTGCTGATCGAACATCAGGCACACGAAGGTAGGCAGCACCTCCCTAGTCTATATGAACTTTTTGTAATATATATTGCAAATTGAAATGAAAACGTTGAAATAATTAGTTTATTATTGGCTTTACGTATCTGTTTGATTAGTTCTCTGAAGAAGTAATTGGATTAGTTTCTTGAGTAAATAACAAGCTAGAGGAGAAAAGTAAGAACTAGTTGCTTGCCCTTTATCTTTTATTTTGTATATTGACTAAACAAAAAGTTGTATTTGTATTCATGACTATAGAACGTATGGCATATACGTGATTGGTTATCCATCTCACCCCGTTGCTTTAGGACATCATAAGTTTATAAGAAATTTAGAATAAATCATAAACCTAAAGCTAATTATTATTGTTTTTTTTACTTACATATAAAATTTTAGATTATAAATTCTCTACTTAAAATAGTATCTATTGTGTCAGAATAATATTGAAGCAAAAACTCAAATGTGTACTAGTTGAAGATGTACATGAGACTAACAGATTTGTTTTGACTATCATCTCTCAACAATTTATTTGAACCAGGCTTAAAACATTCATTTAAGGGGTAAGGAAGGGGGGATGAATAGGAAGCATCTTGGTTTGCCTTATTAAACAACTCCTTTTGCTAATTGGAAAAAAGATAATATTAACAGGCTTATCTATAATGAACATTTATTTCATCTATTGTTTTAGAAGAAATAATTCAATAATCTTATCATTGTCTTGTTTTCTGGTTGATATTTACTTTTCAACTATTGGGTATGGTCTCAAGTATTTATCTTTACATGAAAGTCTGAGATGTTTGTAGAACTCAAATGCTTTATTCATTGCAAGAATGATGATTGAAAATAAACTTACTCTGTTTGTTTGACTACTGGAAGTCATACATTGGGATGAAGCTGTCTCATGTCTCATTGAGGACACAATTTTGGATTAAAATCTGATAAAAACATATTTAGATGAAAGTTATTTTGAAAAGGCCCATCTTTTTTCTTTTTTTCTTTTTTTAAGGCTATTTTTAGACTAAGAGTGATAGTTCAGGAAGGCCTTCTCTAAAATAATGATTTTAAGATTCAAACTTCTAATATTATATGTAAGATTGTCTTACGTTGTAATCTGATTTTACTGGTTCTAAGTTATTAGTATATCTACTTTTGTGGTGTAATTTAGTCATGAATTGCTATATCAAAGTATTATGCAATTTATTTATAAATAATATTGCTGACTTTTTCTTTACATCAATGTTATACGCAGTCCACTTAGATTAAAATATTAGCAGTGCAAAGAGGAGAGTCTGTTGTATTTGTAATGGATGATTTTTTGGGAACGATTTTGATGAAATGAACACAATGTAAATATTCAAAGAAAAGAACAAAGCAGAGCACGATGTGAATATCAATTTTTTGGTTGATTTGGGACAGGGATAAAAACAGAATAAATATTCTTAGAGGAACAAAAATTAAATTCAATATTAAATACATGATACTTTTATAGAATAAAATGCGAGGAGAGAAAACTATTCTTTTCTTTATACTTATGTGATAATTTTTTTAGACCTTAAAATATATTGACAAGTTCAGTTCATTTAAAATATACATAATATTAAGCACTAATATATACGTTACACACCCAATATTAATCTTCAGAGAAATATTTTTTGTACATACTACTAATTGACATACTTTGACACTTTGTATCTATCTCTCTCCTCTCTCCTCTTGCTTTTTCACTTTTCCTTTTTCTTTTACAATTTTTTTCTAATTTTATCTCTAGGTGTCTGAATGTCTACAATAAAGAGTGATACAAATAACATTCCTCTAATCTTCCTTCAGTTGTAATCTTTTCACCAAAGTTACTTTTTTTGTATCATCAATAACAGTTTCCCCCTTTCACAGTTTACCTTTAATAAGAACAAATTTTCAACTTACATTCCCTTTCAGTAATATTAAGTCCAAACAAAATGTAAGCAGTTATATCCACCTTTCTACTTATACATTTGTACCGTTTTCTTTCCTTTCATTGCCATATTTCAATTTCTATGAAATCGAATCCAATTAGCTTTAGCCGGGAATCATGGAAAGAAAGGACACTGGCTAAAATAATAAAAAAATAATTGATAAACAAGATGGGATTTTAGTCATTTCGTATCCTCACAGTCAGATTCCGACAACAAACCTCAACACTCCCTCTTCCCCCTCTTCTACTTTTCTTCTCACTCTCTCTCTCTCTGTGTTAAACCCAATCTTTCACCCACAAAAGCCTCTTTTTCTGTCTCTTTTGTGTTTCTCACAATGCTATACCAAATTAATGTTGTGAGTTTATAATGTTTCTTGTTGTCTTTCTGGCTGAAGAAAATATTTCAGCGAAAGAAGTTGCACAACCAGTACAGCGCTGGACTATAAGAGGTAGGTTTGATTTTCTTTCTTCTTTTTCCTAGAGAATTATATTATTAGGCATTGTAGAATGAAAATTACTTTAGTCTTCATTTTGAGCATAAACATAAAATTACTTTGGTTGTGTGAGGGGATTGTCCTATTGGCTCAAATGAGAATCCGTACAAGCTGAGTCCGTGTATTTGTTGGGATAGATTGATCCTATTTATGTGTTTCTCACAGTTTCTTATTGCCACTGGACATAAATGCCACAAGTACAGCATTCAGAGATAGCTCTTATAAATGCCAAAGATTCACCTTAAAATGTGTTAAATATGCATAATTTGTGAAATATGGTGCCTAATCTTGATGCTATTCACTTCAATTTTCTTGTATATGGACGAGTGATTTGGTTCTTCAATTCTTGAACAATTTCTCTGTCTTCTCTTATGTATACCGATTAGAAGGTGAAGAATTTAGTTCTTGTATTTTTCTCTTGTTTTCTCAATCCTTGGGACAAATTTGCATGGAATTCATTATTTGATTTTTTGCCTTTTAATTTCTAACATATTGGTTTCTGATTAGACTTTTCCGATGTATCCATTTCTCAAGAACAATAAAGATATACATCTTTTTCGTAAACAAGCTTACTACTCTAAATTTTGTGTCTTAATATTTCATATTAATTTTCTAAAAGAAGTTTTGAATTCTTAATATGCCTGTGTTTAATTTAGCTAGCTAGTGTTATTACCTCTCGAAATTGAAACCTTTAGAATGTTATAATCTTATATATGAATGGCCATATCCTCATTCTCACTTTTCCTAGTAACATAAGAGAAGGTTTGGTAGGATATATGAATACAATGCCCCTTGCAAGGAATAGAACTTCAGAATGGCTAAGTGTTAACATCAATAACCTGTTTCTTTTAAAATTTCAGCTTTATGTATCATTCCAAAATCTAAAACTAGAGATATGTTCAAGCTTCCAGATAGCAAGTTGTGTACTCCTTTCTATTGACCATGATAATGCATAAATGAAGCTTATCATTATATTTGTCTTTCTGGATACATGTACTGAGAAGTCTGAAATAAAGGCAGTGCTTCTTATGGTAAATTTATTGTAGTCTCGTAGATAAACTCTTTTTAATTCATCATGGTTGTATTGATGCCCATATAGAATATTTGATTTGCATCGTTTGGATATATTAGTAACACAGTTGAATGTGGTGTCTTTGCCACATATATATGGTTTTAGTTTCAGGCACTTGACATATGTTTGTGCGAAGTTTCTGCTTTTGTTATTTTATGCTCTTGGAAGTGTAATGAACGGAATACTGGCTGCAGCTGTTACATAATTCCTACTTTATTGAGTATTTGTGGCATGCACAATTGAAGTTTTTATTGGAGATGGTAAATGATAGGGTATTGCTACTCAATCTTAATATGATATCAGAAATTATACTATATTTTAGAGTGAATTACATTAACCTCTCACGAGGTTCAGTGTAATTATATTCGGTACCCCTTTAATTTACTTTAATCAGTATATTATTTATAAACAGAAGAGTGTCAAATATAATTACATTGAACCTCAAGGAACGGCAATGTAATTTACCTTATATTTTATATTGAACCACTCGTATATGACTATTTTTTTTTCAACTTTACGCACTATTTGTTCATTTTTTGGGCATGAGAGGGGTGTTATGCCCCTCAATCTTAAGATCTACTAAGTAGTAGTGTTATGAAGATTTAATAATGCAAACTAATACCCTTTTCTTATTCTTGAAACACATATTTTCTCATCAAATTTTTCCTTTATTTCATGTGTCTTTTGAATATTTGTTGTACTGGAATGTGAAGGGACAACCAAAATAAATCTCTACAGCCTGCAGGATGAAGGACATATTTGGTGTAAGAATAGATTCAAAACACACCAACGCAAAAACCAGAAAGATAATCGAGGAGCCACATAAATTAGTGTGGGAGAAAGAACTCAAGTTCAACCAAAGAGAAAATTCAACGATAAGATACTCTTCTAAAATACAGCAAGATTACTACGGTAAGAATCCATTGAATTAACTGGCAACATTTCCTTCCTTAATTAGTGGAACAAAGAAGAAAATGGAGAAGGACTTATTAGAAAGAGACTATAAAAGTTGAACATGCCCTATTTTGCCGTTGATCTTATAAAAATGTCAAACAACAACAAAAGAAGTAAAATGAAACTTAGTGAAACAAATTTATTTGAAGTAGCTAGGGCTTGTACTTTGATCTGATATGCTTAGGAGTTGCTCTAGATATTCAACTCCCAAGTCCTCTAGCACCATCACACTACTTGATTTCTCTGATGATTCTGTTTCCCCTTTACACTTTCTGGCACTGCCTTTACCATTATTAGCCTTTGATGACAATTTCCTTCTCATGCAGTGCCTCTCCTTAAGTGCAAGTGCTGGCGAACACCCTTCGCTGCAAGCATATTCCATCCCTTGCAAAGATTCTCTGACCCTTTTGACTGGAAAGTTGAGCACAGCGTTGGAGCCTCTCATGGAGAATGCAGCTTGGTCATAAGCCAAAGCAGCATCTTCAGCACTATTAAAGGTTCCAAGCCAAACCCTTGCTCCATTTCTAGTTGTATCCCTTATCTCTGCTGCAAATTTTCCCCAAGGTCTTTTCCTTACACCTATGTACCTTCCCATATTATCATGATTTTGCTCTTGTTCATCTTCAGGCTTCTTCACCTCCAACAATTGCTTTGGCTCCTTCTTGTTCCCTAAGGTTGTTGGCTCTTGAGAATCCATGGAGAAGTCAACCATATCAAAGGAAAGAGAATCATGGATAGGGTCATGAACGTTGCTGCTTGAGAATGTTCCGAACAAAAAATTGTCTGAAGGATCCTGCGACATGTCCCAATCTGGGATCTGAAAGAAAGGGGTGGTCATATTTGGGAACTGCTTTTTGTCGCTTCAATTCTATCATGACCTCTTTGGCTGTAGCCTTTAATTTATATATTGGACTTAGATCCCACCCAATTGTTTGTGTTTCTTATATTATTATTGGGTACCTATCACTGAAGTCTTACTAATAATTTAAGAGCTGCTACAGTGAAATTCGAGAAAGAACATTGATCATTTGTCTTATTAGAAGAATTTATAAATGCATTTTGAATGGAAGAAGCCATTGGTGGATTTGTTTTTTGAATTCAAATGTTCCGCAATTATGAAAAAGACTATACAGCATGTAATTTCAAATCGAACTTTTCTAACTTTTTGGTATATCATGGGTTAAATACCGATAATTTCAAAAATTAAAATTGTTGAGTAAGTTTTTATAATATAATTTTGTATATTCGGTTAACAACGCGTTTTTATAATTATATATAAAGCTAAAAGAAGCAAAACTAATTAAATTAAAAAAAAAAAGAAGCAAAATATCTAACCCATTAGATATTTGAAGATAAGGATCAGACAAATAGCTGTCCCCAAAATATCTATCTTTGTTACGACCGAACATAATAGTCAGCACCAATCGGCGATTAAAGCTGTTTCTTTTATTATTATTATTGCTTTTACCTTGTTTGGCAAAACTAATATGGCGTTGAATATCTAAATTTTTAATCTAAATCACCAGCAGGGACGACAATTGGGATATGTGGGATCTGTATGTCCTCTTCAAGCTGCAAGTCAGAAAACTATAGAAAAGGATAAGTAAAAGGTTTGGATGGACCTTGAAATAATAAATTGAGGTGTTGCTGCTTTTGGTTACATGCATGATATGCAATGTTCATTACTGTCCCTTCTATGAAGCCAGTTGTTGCATGTTTCACGAAACATGTTGGACAGGTTTTCAGGAAAAAATGTCAAGTGATTCAGTCTATCTTGATTCTCTTATAATAGTATTTGATTATTTTAACTCAAAATATAAGTATACTATAATTCGATTCAATTTTTTTTTGATCTAGGACCTCCTAATAGAGTTAGAGGGGAAATAGGGAAGGGGATGGGTAAGTTGGGATAAAACCCCCGACTTGATATTAATAAACCCCTTATCACTTGGACCAAAATTAAGAGGTGTAATTTCAGTTACAGCTTACTAGGTAATTCGATTCAATTTAATTATGGGTTGAAGTTGATATAATTTTGAATTTTATTATAATTTGTTAATATATAAATAATCAAATTCATTAAAAATATAAAAATTTAATTCCATCAAAACACTTCGAGTACAAGTTTAAATTAATTAATCAAAAGTTCAAATAAACTCATTAAGGAAACAAGTATTGAGCTAGTAACCAAACGTTTGTGGTTCTTCAGTGAAGGTAAAAAGTAAAAGAAAATAGCAGTGGAGGAAAAAAGATGACACGTGTTAGTGGGCTTGAGGCCTTATATTGGTAGTCAATTTGGGTTTGGGTCGATGATATGGCTCCGTATGTTGCAGGATTTACTCCGTGATTGAGCCTCCTGTGTTACAAAGTACAAACATATAAGGAGCGTGAAAGAAATATTAAAATCAAGCATTAATTGTAACAAAAAAAAATATGAGTATTGCATTATGAAATAACTTCAATTAAGAAAAGATGGTAAAGAGGTTATTGTTTTCATTCAAATCCAAAAAAATTAAACTTCTTAGTTGATAAATAGGTGATTTTCATCCGCCTCACCTTTTCTTCCCCCCCCCTTTTTTTAATTTAACCCACTTTATTTTTTATCTTTAATCAAGAAATATAGGGTAATATTTGAAAACATTAAAAAAAATTAGCATTGAATTTCCAGTGATAAAAAAGCTAAGTAATAAAACTAAAATATATTTTAAATTCAAGAGCTGAATATGTTCTACAAGCTTGTGAGTATTTAATATGGTAAACTTGATTATATTAAAATTAGTGCTCCCTCTATTTCTAAATAATTGTTAAATTAGGGTTAACACATAAATTAAAAAAACAATAAATGATTTTGATAACCGTATAAAATAAATTAAGTGAACAAAATTATATCCGTCCAAAAAAAACATACTTCCACTAATGTGCAATTAATAACAACAACTAAATTAAGAGTATGATGGGAAAAAATTGACACTATTTTAATATTCTAAATTAGCAGATATTTTGAAACCTAAAAATAGTAGTTATTCAAAAACAGAAGGAGTATTATAATTCAATGATTCATATAAGGAAATAATTGCTGTTGAATCCATTTAAGTGCACATATATTGTATGTATTAAATATTTAACAACTTTCATTTATATTTATTTTACTTATATTAATCAAACACTATTAATACATAGATTTAATTTTGATAGTGTTAAACTTTTTTGTGCATGTTTGGGTACTACCTAAAATAGTTTTTTTTTTTTTAAATTGTTTTGAAAAATTAATCATGTTTAACTCAAAAATAAAAATAGATTATAATAAAAAATTGATAATTTTAAATTGAAAAAGAGTTTAAAATCATAAGCAATATTTTGGAGTTTATGATTATAAGTAGAAGCTAATTATTTCAAAATTGTTATGTTTTTACCAAATGACCCTAAATAACAAATATTATATAATATAAACAATCATTTTATATTCCTTTTAGTAATTTTATCATACAAAAGCAATTTTTTTCGTACAAAAAAAATAGATTATCTTAAAACTACTTTTCAGTTGAAGTACGTATCCAAACATAAACGATTATATAAAAAAATAATTATAAAAATAAGTAATTTTTGAAATAATTTTAATCTTTCAATTTTTCCAAACACAAACTTCATACATTAATCTAGTCATGTAGAGCCATTGTTAAAGTAGTTTGACGCTTACCATAGCTACTTCAAAAGTTATATGGAAGATATGATGTAATTGGCTAATTGTATAAAATATTTTATACCAATAGTATATCAAGATTAATATCTTTTTCAGTGGATCAAACTTACTTTCTAAGTACAAAAAGAAAACATAAAGAAAGAATCAAAGGCTAAGCTCTTGATATTAAAGGGTATATTACAAGTTTGAAGCACCCTGGACACTATAGTTGACGATAGATGACCCAGCCTAGAGTGTCATAGGTGAAAATTGGAATTTCTGTTTGCTAAGGAAAGAAAAGCAGTAGGAGAAGAGCTAGGAACAGGTTTGAAACTTGCAAATTTGTAAAGACCATTGTCAATAGTGCCTTGGAGAATGATCACCTTAGTATCCTGACATTTAATACAGCAATAATCAAAGTGAAATTCAAAGAAAACTCTGTTATCCTTTGCAAATTATGAGACACTTAACAAGTTCTTAGTGATATGAGGTATATGTAGGAGTTTATTAAGCAAAAGGGAATGACTACTCAAATTTGAAGTAAAACAAGAATTTCCAACATGATGAATTTGCAAACTTAAACCATTGCCTATAATGACATTTTCAGAACCTCCATCATCAATTTTGTCCATCAGATTGAGTGGATCTGGGGTCTTATAGTGAGTTGCCCCAACATCTAGATACTACTTCTGATCATACACAGTAGTTGGAGTTGCCAACACATTTGTCACTGAAAGATTAGCTCTAGGCCTGAAATTCTGCTGTCCCATACCAGAATCATACCCCTGAGGCTCAAATTTAGCTTGAGTAGCACACTGTGAGTCAAATCGATGCCAAAATTTAGAGCTACATGACTTCATTTCCCACAAACTTGGCAAGTAGGTCGATTTGAAGGAAATCTTCCACCTCTACCTGATCTACCCCCTCGACCTCGAATACCATGTGATCTTGGTCCTGATTAAGATCTTGAATATCGATCTTGATTGTTTCTAGGCTGAAACTTTGGTAGTTGTTGAAATTGAGCCATATTAGCTTGCACAAGATTCTCATTTCTTAGACACTTCTCAATCATTTCTTCCTGAGCCATAAGTAAGGCCTCAAGCTCCCCTACAGAAATTGAACCTGCTCTTGACATCATAGTTGCGATAAAAGGTCCATACTTCTCTGTGAGACCCTTCAAGATTGCTTCAATATAATCAGAATCTATGATAGCTGCACCTACTGAGATCAAAGCATCAATTGTACTCTTGATTTCAAGCAAATAATCACTAACTGACCCTTGTTCTTCACTTTTTTAATTCTAGCCTTAACTTAAGAGGCAAAGAAAATGTCTAACTTGTTCCATATCTAATAACAGAAATCACATCCTACCATCCAAGTTGCGAATGGTTTGCTTATCGTCGATAACAACCAAGACTTTAACAATGCATCTTGCTTCTTCCATTGTTGATATTTCTGAGCTAATCGCACCATTTTCTTCATCGTCTTCAGTTGCAAACTTCCTTGGAATTCCTTTCCCTTTGATACGATTAAGGAGATTGTGTCCTTCAATGCTTGCCTCTGCTTGTTACTTCCAAGGTAGATAATTTTCATCATCAAGCTTCAACGATACAGGACTCAAGAAGGTTTGGATCATCGACTGACATGTTTGTGAAGAACTTTGAGACACCATGGATGAGCACTGAGGCTCTGATACCATATACGTATCAAGCTAAGCTTGAGAGAGAGGAAATAGAAAGATGTGAGAAAGAGTGAGAGAAAGTGTTGAATGATTGCGTTAATTTGAGATGCACCAGCGTTACAATGTATATACATGTAGTGAGTTGAGAGGGAGAGTAACTAACTCTAACCACCACACTAACTAACTCATAACAGAACTTAACAACCTGCACGTGCTTCACACATGCATACCTATGACTTGCTATCCCTTACACTACACAACAAGGTGTGCCAAATTATTTCTTTATAAAGAAAATCAGACATTTAAATATCATTTGGTTTGCTATAAGGACCAAAACTTAATTGCAGAAAGAGAAGAGTATAATAACTTTATGAAGATTTCTAGAAAAGATACTAAGCTCGAAATTTATGAAAAAAAGACACTCCACTCCATTATAAACAAAGTTAATAATTAAAATAAAAGTAATATTATTATCTGTTAAATAAATATAATATTTTAATAAAATATTAATTTCTTCATAAAACTTGTAAACAATTTTCATTAAAATTTTTTAATATATATATATATTTCTTGAAAAATACATCTCTCTATGTGAGTTACACTCTTTGAAATATATTTAAATAAGTTACAATAATATATGTATATAATGCGGACAAAATGCAAAATAAAAGAAAGTATTTATATATGGGCCGGGGAATGCTTCCCTCCACGGCTTCATATGTACAAAAGAATATTGTCTTGGACAAAAAACTTATTTCCCTATTTTCTAAACCAATTTATTATTCTAGACAAGTTTGTTATTTAATTTTACTCACATTAAGTACTACTTTAATTTTTTCCCTCACCTAAGTAGAGTTATTTCTATTTACCTAAGTAATATTATCTTTTCTCTATTTTCTTCTATCTAAACAATATATTAATAATTAAAAGTTAAAATAATACTATTATATACTACAATTAATATACATGATTAAATAACTACAAAATTTTGTTTATGTTGACAGTATATTAGTTTTTTTTTTATGTAGACAATATATTAAAATTAAACCCTTATGAACATCTTATATTAATATTATACAAATTTAGTGTTGACTAAGATATCTTATCATTATGAGACTAATTTTGTAGTATTGTCGTAACAATTATGAGACCTTCTTAAGAATAGTTTTTCAACAATATTAGTTACTGATTTGTTTAACAAATCTCATGTTTCATATATTTTGAAATTATTTACATATATTACTGTAATTTATTTAAAACTAATTGATATATTAGATGCATTAACAAATAACTAATTTATTTTGTAAAGGATTAACCCACATGGAGAGATGTACTTTTTGAAAAATAAATATTTATTGAAAAAATTTAATGATAATTGTTTATCAGTTTTATAAAAAATATTTTATTAAATAAATTTAATCTTGACTAAGGTATTATAATACTAGCTTTTTAGTATTCTCATAATAATAAAGTCTTCTTTAGAATTGCTTTTTAATAATATTAATTACTGATTAGTTTAGCAATTCTTATATTTTATATGTTTTGAAGTTATATATATATATATATATATATATATATATATGTATATATATATATATATATATGTATATAATCCTTTTTTAACCTTTAAAGAATAAAGTCAATATACATTGCAATGCTCGATATGATGTTTCTCGACCTAATTAGCTGTGATTTCTAGAACTTTCTTGCTCTCAAAATGCCTAAAATAAAACAAGAAAACGGTGAAGACACAAAGTTTTTTGTGGGGGCTTAGTGTTTTTCTAATTCCCCCCTCTTTTGATGATGCTAAATTAGGCACGTGGGAATTCGTTACCAAATTTAGGAAGCAGGTTGCAATTGGCAGAAGTAATTTAACTGCAAATTCTTTTCATAAACGGGTACAATGAACATGTCGAAACTATGCAAAGATCACACATCGTAGTTTGAGTGTCATGAATTTACGTTTTTTGATGTTTGTTTTGTTGGGATCATCCAGAGGATCTAGTGAATTTGGTCAAGTCTTGTTGTTAGTACCTTCTTTTCATTATATTATTCCTTGGTTCGCTATCAGTGCCCAAATTATTATTATGGTAACGGTTATCAATTGTTGATGATGCAAACGTATCCATGAACCTAGTAATATGTATCATAAAATATGATTAAGGGAATGCACACGTGAGCATATAAGTAATTTTAAACAGAGTAAAAAATTAACTTATTCTACTTAGGTATTGATCCACTTGCTTAACTACCACTAGGTACTCCTTTAGATATAGCTTAATCCCACTTCCCATTTGCAGATATTAATAATTAGATGCATGAATGCCAAAGAAAGGGGAGCAGATACATGAATTGATACTTGACATTGGTTGAATGTTACTGTGCTTTCCGCTTTTTCTGTTGAATATTTTAAATTTGTGGCTTGAAATTTTGCTTAAATGAAGACAAGTGATTGGCAATTTAGCAAGTCGGTACGTTGCATCGTGCAATGGTCAGAGCCAAGTTGCATTGGTATACATCATGATAACAAAAGTTTGCTCCTCAAACGTTGTAGATTCACTTCAAAAAAGGCAGTTTACTCTTGTCGCTCATTTATAAATATTTTAAAATTTTTTAACAACAATTACGGATATATTATTAAAAATTTAATTTCAATATATTATCAGAATAAAAAATTTCACACATATACTATTATATATTAACACATCAATAAAAATATTTGATTTAATTGTTTACTATTTTAAAAGTTTTAGAAATAGAGACATTTGATTAAATAAAAGTATAAATTTTTTTTATATTGAGAATGTACAAAATTAATCTCTATTATTAAATAGGCTAAGATATGTTGAAAATATAAATTAATTTAATTAAATTATCCTTTATCTCTCTCTATTAATTATAATAATTAAACTTAAATGATGTAATAAAAATAAGTGCAAAGTTAAAAAAATTTAATTAATACTTTATTAATATTCTCAAATGAAAAATAATTTAGGACAATTTTTTCCTAAAAAAATACTTATAAGTAAACGAGAAAGATTCGGTGATGATTGTTAATAAAGTATTAAGAAAATGATTAGTCAATATTTATTATTTAAACTAAAATTTTATAAAAGTTTAAATCTTGGGAAAAAGCCAGAAATGTATTTAAATCTTATAAATTGATAGTTTAAAGTATCTTGACCCCAATTTTCCAATTGATCCCAATTATTAACAGTGGACAAACACTTTCTTCCTTTAAAATAATCCTTTTGAAAGTTGAGAGCAAATAATCCCGTCTTACTTTTTAATGTACGTATCGGATCACCTTAACCCATATTCCAGATTAATCTAATGGACACTACAGTTTGTGTACAACATTTAATATATAAATAATTCGAAGATAGATAAATAATACCAAACAATAAACGAAGTTGAAATATAAAATTTCCAGATGCCCACACACAATCCGTGCTTCTTGGGTTTTCCGCCGCAGGAGCTCCCATGATAAGTACTTTTACATATTTAAATCCCTTTCCCTTTCAGTCGTATATTAATAAATTATTAATCAATATGTTACCACATAAAGATTTTTTTTTTTCAATGATAAATCTTACTATGTACTTACTGGAAATATAACGCCCCAACTTGTAATTTATTATTCTTTGTGCAAGAGAATTCAATGAATACTAGTGGATGATAGCACTCAGCTCAATAAGAGAATTTGAATTGGGGTTGGGTGCTGGATTCTGAATACATGCATGGTATTGGGACTTAACAATGCTCAAGGTTTCATCAATGACTAGTGCGGCCTATTAAGTAGACCTCTTTTTCCTTTTGTCCCTTTTAAGATGAAGTTAAAAATGCAAATTTCTTTACAGTGATTCAAACCTAATTAATCCATGAGCACATGAGCGAAATGTACCTAGACATATAGAGGCGCAGCCTCTAATCATCATTATATTCCTACTTGTTCAATGTTCATGAATGCATGCATGCACCTGTCAGTTGCTTTCAAATTCATACATGTGTATTTGTGACTACCACTTATAATATAAACCGGCAATTACATTTGTCTCCATTGGGCAGCTATATAAAGCAATTGAGTGATATGATATGAGAATTGTGAATTTGTTTCCTCTAGTTATGTTTCCATTATGGTCTATGATGCATAAGGATTTATGAGAGTCCAAAAGTTACAAACTAATCTTATATATCGGTGGCTCTTTTTCATCTATGCCTTCATCTTAACTAGTATGTGATTATATGTTGATTTGACTATATGTTGGTGCCTTCGCTGGCAGTGGCTTGTCAAGAAGACTTCTGAGAACAGGAATGAGGCAGAAGCGCTGTTGTCTGTATATACATGTAAGTACTAATTAACATGCTAGAATAGTTACTTCTAATTTTATTTGTTTCGGTGCCTTAATTATTTCCCTCAAAATCACGTTAGACATTAGGAATAAAGGTATGATTATGAGAGGGATGAGATGAGAAATCAGAAATGCAATGCATTCCACAAAAATTGTAATGTGACGCTGTTCTTGGCTTATTAAATTTTGGGCATACCGTAGTGAGTTGCATAATAAGGGTTGATACCATTGTTCTTTCAAAAATCGAACACGCATAGTGAAGGTATAATTTCAATCTAGATATTACTCCATTCCGTTGATTATTTAACGAAAGAAAACATTTTTAGATAATGCATTAAGGGTTTTGCTTTTGATGTTAGGAATTGCTAACGTAATTTTACGCAATTTTTTGAGTTACCATTTCTTTCATTATATTTTTTTTTATAATTTTTATTGACTTGAGTTTTGATTTTTGTGGCATATAGTAGTAATTTTTTATAATATAATTTGTTGCTAATTTAGTTCAGGGTCAATTCTTATTTTTTTTTAATTCTTTAGTTTTTATAATTTTCATACGTCAAATCTTATTGATTTCTATTTTTATGAAAATTTGGTATATATAAAGTTATTAATTATTGATCTATGACTAATATAAGGTTAGTCAAAGTAGTAGTTGCTTTAATCTTTTAATTAGATATCTCATATTCGAATCCTAGAGTTAGAAAAAATTCCATTTGGGACATCTAAAGTACTCTTTGGGACCTCTACTGGTCAAGTCGATTAGTTGGATTTCCGGTAATAGGACCCAGTAAACTGGTGGACTTAACCCAAAGTAATTATTGATCTCTAAAAAATAAAAAAACCTTAATAATAAAACATTATAAAACGCGTAACAAAAAAGCTATAAAAACCTTATACCTAAAATGATTGCAATAATCACAATCTAAATAAATAAAATCTATAAGCGTAAAAATCTACCATAGATCAGTTTAACATGGAATTGAAAATAAGTATAAAAATTTAGATATTAATTTTTCGTATAATATTATTAATATATTTAATTCATAAGTTTTTAACTCCATCTTCAGCTTATATCAAAATTACCCTAAACCTATGGATTTATTTTCTGATGGAGCTGTACTTCGCACTTTCTCAGGACTGGACTGCGGACACAAGCTGGCCCTCGCTGCTACCCTTTCAGTTTCAACCATACGAAGTCCCCTTTTTCTGCCTTTGAAGCTGTTTGAGAGCTAAGTGAATCCCTCTTGTTACCCTGTGTATTTTGGAGGAAACTAATTTCAAGGAAAGATGCTGGAGGACCAATAACTTGCGCCATAGAAGAGGTATTTATGAGATTTTTTTTTTGGTCAACGTTTTTATGACATTTTTTAAAATTGTTATTAATGAAAACTTCATTTCAAGCTTAGGCAATGTGGTGATGATTACTTGTTCTCTATTGTATGGTGCTGAAATTGGAAATGGCATTGCAATGCATTTAATTTAGTTAAATATATTAATCTATTAAATGGAACCTAGAGACAATGAAATAATCATAGCAGCATACATCTCATAAATATTAATATATCTTGTTTTCTTGTCTGGATTAGCACTCAAAATACAAAAATATTAATGCTCAATTACATCACCCCCCGTTGGAAGCCCACATTAATAGAGTCCTACCACAAAAAGTCTCACACTCGGGTTGGGAATCAAAACATGCAATCCCAAATTAAAGAGAAGTTATGCTATATGTACTCATCCTCCGCATATGCTTGGGAGGTGTAGATAGCGAATATTTCTATCATCAAACTATAGCCATTTTGCTCAAGATATTTGGACCCCACATCAACTCCTCCTTCGTTAACACATTCATATTCAATCCAAAGTTTTTTTGGAGATTGTCAAGGAAAGAAAAAGGACTCCAACTTGTTGCAAATTTCTATTGATCCCTTCAAATCTGTTCACTAAATGATTTTTCCTCGCTAAAATATCTCCAAAGGCATCTTGATTCCACACCTTAGCCTTCTAACTAAAGGACTACACGTTATCCAACCAAGAAAGATCAATGTATCAGCTATCTCTAATCAATCCATCAAAACATGTATGATACAAGCATGTAGCTAGGAATAGAGGTTTTGGGTTCCTCTTATAAGTTGTATAGCTACTAAGACAAATCCAGAGGAAGGCATGGCTCGACTTGAAAAAGGAGAGGTGTACAATCAAAACATTTGAAAAAGTATACTACCATTGCTCTTTACAAAGAATACAATTAAGACGTCGGTGAAATTGTCCTCAATTCCAAGTATAGCTAAGATTACTAGGGAATCTTAAATTCTTTGGTTCGTAAAATCTAATGCTATCTTGAAAGTCATCTCCTATTGGAGAGTACAATTCCTTAGTCTAACCATTTATTTCATGTTCAAAAATAACGAAATTAAAGTCCTCTATAGCACATGAAGCACCTTGAATATATATTTTTGGCCTAATGCAAAAGGCTCCCACCTAGTAGGGTTTAAGGAGAATAGATATATGTAGCCTTATCTTCGTAAACGAAGAGCCTATCTTTAATATTTAAACTCATGACCTCTAGGTCACAAGGTAGCAATTTTACTATTATATCAAGGCTCACCCTCAAGCACCCCGAATATAAGAGTTAAGAATTTTATGGATCATCCAAAGTTTAGCTCAAAGAACACTCAGGGGACATGCATAACAAGCCATAAATTAAGCACCAAGGGCGGCCTTGCATCTAGTTAAATTTCCATGTCAACAAATTGCATAATAGATTTCAGCACATACACACATAGAATTATCGTAAGTACTGTGAGACTCAAAAGAAATTCCTAACAAACTACTTTTTAATAACCCCATCAACTTTATCACCCAAGATGAGGCTCTAAAAGCATTAGCATGGAGGATTGGAACTTTTTAAACAATTCCAAAACAAAACACTTTTGAACTCTTCCATGTCCATTAAAGAAGAGTTGTATTCGTAAGGAAAAAGGGTCCTAAACATGCACTCAAAGTGAAATATTTGATCCATATGATACTCATCTCACTACCTACACCCGTAGCACCATCCATGCCATTCAGGTGACTGGCTTTATAGGCATTCTCCACTAATTTCATAGTTTCCATGGCCCATTCAACTCTTTGTCCTACTACAAAGCCCTCACATTTCTATGTAGAGGCGTTATCACGCTTTGTGAGTGATGGCTTAGAAATTCCACCTAAAGCTCTTGAGCGAGCCCATCCTTTCCCTTCGGTGCATTGTTTTGTTCCCCCAATTCTACCTTGTGGAGCCTAATTCTTTTCTCCTACTTAAGGCCTAAAAACTCCTACTACAATTTGGCCTTTATTTTAGGTTGGGCTAGATAACTATCGTCTAATGATCATTATCTTTAGTCTGGCCTTTATCTCCCCCATTTGTAACTTTCATGAGCATTGCAAGGGAGGGATTTGTCCTAGTGATACCCCCAATAATTGCCTTGTCTTTCTCATTAAGTAATGATGTGAAATCCATAACTCTCATTTTATGTATTCCTTTATGCGATTTTTCCTTGCCATGGAGAGGATTATCAATTTGAATCTTTCTCATCACTATCAAAAGTTGACTTTGGCACTACATAAAATTAGTTAACTTACTTTTTCCTTATTACTGTTAGCCACTCTCTATCAGTTGAAGATTCCTTCTAAAATTTGGGGATTATATCCTTGATCTATTGTGAAGATTCCCTTGCTATTGTATCATGCTCCTCCTACATTGACACTGAATTGCCTGAACTTGACTGAATCTCACACTCTCTCTCAAGATGACCATAGCAATCACATTCAGCACAAAAAAATATGGAGGCCCTTATACTCCTCCTTATGCCAAGAATCACCAATGCATATTTTTCCAGTTGCAAGCTTTTTTAAGCTAACCTCTACACCAACACATGCAAATCTACCCCTTGTAACCTTGAGTATATTCATAGCAAACTTAATAAGCTTCCCCACTATGGTAGCTAATGCAAGTGAAAATCTCTCATCATAATATAATCAATTAAGAGATGGGAACTGTATCTAAACAAGAGTTCTATCCATTATTGCTTCAGAAGGATGAAACTCCAAGTACCTTAGGCATATCGACTGATCATGATCGAGGACCAACCAAAGACCACCTTCCATGACAATGGATTTGTACTCCTCCAAGTCCAACTTGATCATGAATAAACTATATCATCCAACATCATAACATCAAAATCACTTCTTAGATGCCATATCTTTTTCATTTAGACTTTATCAACGTATACCCCAAGTTTTTTTCTTCAAATGTTTGACAATGTGATCCTCCTTCCAAGGAACTAACAACTCATTTAGGATTTGTTCATGAACATGCAACATAGGAAGTAAACGTTTCCCATTTATACGCTCAATAGAGACCAATTTTTTATCCAATAAATCCCTTTTAGGCCCTTTATATCCCATAAGTTTCTCTTTAAACTCCCAAAGTGGTGCCTTTAAAGAAAGTACCTCGGTAGCATTCAACCCCCCTCCTCATAAGAACCCCCTCCATCGCATATGGTTCAAGTATTGAGTGGAGATGATAAGAGAATTTTATCCCTATAATAGGTTAATTCAAATTAAACCTTATTAACTTGACTTTAATAAATTTTAGACACTGATAATTTAGATTAAAAACTGAAAGTGGAGCCTATACCAAATTTAGTTCTATCTTTAGATTTTAATTTATCGATGAGCTCACATTTTTTTAAAAAATATATGAAGCCAAATAATGATGATAAGTGCTACATCTTCATTGTACATTATTTGGATTTCATCACTTGTTTGAGTATGCTAGTTAGATGCTATAAGGGTGAATTTGATATGAATGTAAAAATGGAGGTGGAAAATTTATGGGTTAGTTTTACATACAATTTTACTTATAAGTTCAATCGATGAAAATTCGTCCCCTTTTTTAAATTTTACCCCATACCAACAAACTTACAACTGACCCTAAGTGATAGAAAATTTCGAATTGCTTCTGAAGATTTTGTCAACTTTATCTTTGATGCAGAATGGCCGCAGTGTACATGAGATTGAGAGTTGTTGAGGAGAATCTGCTGGACAAACTTCAGGCGAACGAAGGTAGGCAACACCTCCCAATCTATAAGAGCTTTTTGAAATATATATTGCAAATTGAAATGAAAATGTTTAAATAATTGGTTTACGTATCTGTTTGACTAGCTCTCTGAAGAACCGATTGGATTAGTTTCTTAAGTAAATAACAAGCTAGAGGAGAAAAGTAAAAATTGGTTTTTCAAAACTTTATCTTTTATTTTGTATATTGACTAATTAAACAAAATGTTGTATTTGTATTCATAACTATTTAATGTATGACAGATAATTGGTTATCTATCTCACCCTGTTGCTTTAGGAAATCACAAGATTATACGAAATAAAGAATAAACCATAAACCTGAAGTTAATTTTTGTTGGAATGATAATTATTATACAAATAAGATGTTCATCGTAGTTTTTTACTATTAAATTTTAGATCACAAATACTCTACATAAAATAGCTAGTTTCTACTCTGTCATAATAATATTGAAGCAGAAACTCAAATGTGTACTAGCTGAAGATTTGCATGAGGTTAACAGATTAGTTTTTGTCAATATCTCTTAACAAGTTACTTGAACCAGATTAAACATATTCATTAAAGGGGTAAGGAAGGAGGGATGAAAAGGAAGCACATTGGTTTGACTCATTAAACACTCATCCTTTTGCTAATTAGAAACAGGAAAATATTGACAGGCTACCTATAATGGACATTTATTTTATTTATATTTTGTTAAATGGAATAAATTTATAATCTTATTATTTATCTGTTTTCTGGTAGATATTTACTTTTCAACTAATGGGTACGGTTTCAAATATTTATCTTTACATCAAAAGATCTGAGATGTTTGTTGAAATCAAATATTATCTTATCCCTTGGATGAATGATGATTGAAAATAAGCTTACTTTGTTTGTTTGACATATTGGAATTCATACAGTGGCATGAGGCTGTCTCATGTCTCTTTGAAGACACGACCTCGGTTTAATATCTCATACAAAAATATTAAGATGAAAGTTATTTTGAAACCGTCTATCTGTTTTTTTCAGAAAAAGAGTTATAGTTCTGCAAATCATTCTCTAAAACAATGATTTTGAGATTCAAACTTTCAGTATCATAAGTAAGATTCGTCTAATGTTGTAATAATGTAATCTGATTCTACTGGTTATAAGATATTATTATATTTACTTTTGTGGTGTAATTTATTCATGAATTTCTAATCAAAGTATTATGCAATTTATTTATAAATAATATTGCTGAATTTTTCGTTCTATACGTTATACGCAGTCCACTTAAACTGAAATATTAGCAGTGCAAAGAGGATAGTCCGTGGTGTTTGGAATGGGTGATTTTTTGCGAACGATTTTGATGAAATGAGCACAAGGTAAATTGTCAAAGAAAAATGTAGGCAAAACATGAAGTGAATATCAATTTTTTTATTGATTTGGGATAGAAACAAAAACTGAATAAATATTTTTAGAGGAAAAAAAATAAATTCAAATATAAATACATGATATTTTTGTAGAGTACAATGCAAGGAGAGAAAACTATTCATTTCGTTATATTTATGTAAAATTTTTCAAGACCTCAAAATATAGTGACAAGTTCAGTTCATTTAAAATATAATAATAATTGTGTAATTTTTTCACCAAAATTACTTTTATTTGTATCACCAATAACTCTGTTTTTGCCCCATCTCACAGTTTACCTTTAATAGGAACAAATTTTCAACTTGCATTCCCTTTCAATAATATCAAGTCGAAACAAAATGTAAGCAGTTATATCCAACTTTCTACATGCACATTTGCGCCGTTTTCTTTCCTTTCATTGTCATATTTCAATTTCTATAAAATAGAATCCAATTAGCCTTAGGCAGGGAATCATGGAGAGAGTGACATTGGCTAAAATAATGAAAGAATAATCGATAAACAAGATGGGATTTTAGTCATTTCGTATTCAGACCCAATCATATTGGGTTACCAGTACCACACAGTCAGATTGCGACAACAAACCTCAACACTCCCTCTCCCCCTCTTCTGCTTTTCTTCTTCTCTCTCTGTCAAACCCTATGTATCTTTCACCCACAAACGCCTCTTCTTCTGTCTCTTTTGCATTTCTCATAATGTAAATTAAATTAATGTTGTGAGTTTATAATGTCTCTAGTTGTCTTTCTGGCTGAGGAAAATATTTCGGAGAAAGAAGTTGCACAACCGGTACAGTGCTGGATTAAGAGGTAGGTTGTATTTTCTTAATTTCTTCTTTTTCCTAGAGAATTATATTTTTAGGCATTCTAGAATGAAAATTACTTTAGTCTTCATTTTGAGAAGTTTGCATTAATTGTGTTTGGTTGTGTGAGGGGATTGTCCTATCCTATTGGTTCAAATGAGAATCCGTACAAGCTTAGTCGGTGTATCTGGATAGATTGGTCCTATGAGTTTCTCACGGTTTCTTTGTTGCCACTGGACATAAGTGCCACAAGTACAGCATTCAGAAATAGCAATTTATAAATGCCAGATGTTCACCTTAAAATGTGTTTAGTCTGCGTGATAATTTGTGAAATATCGTGCCTAATCTTGATGCTATTCACTTCAATTTTTTCTTGTATGGACGAGTAATTTGGCTCTCCAGTTCTTGAACACTTTCTCTATCTTCTCTTGGGTATAATATATAACACCGACTAGGAGGTGAAGAATTCAGTTCCTGCTTTCCTCTTGTTTTCTCAATCTTGGTGACAAATTTGCTTGGAGTTCATTGTTTGATTTTTGCCTTTTAATTTCTTAAATTTTGGTTTCTGAGTAGACTTTTCCAATATATCCATTTCTTAAGAACAGTAAAGATATGCATCTCTTTCTTAAACAAGCTTACTACTCTAAATTTTGTACCTTATCATTTCATATTTATTTTCTAAAAGAAGTTTTGAATTCTTAATATACCTGTGTTTTCTGAAATTAATCAGGTTGAGCAAATTAAATGATAGATGTTATAATCTTATGTATGAATTAATGCTCAATGCCATATCCTCATTTTGATTTTTCCTAGTAACATAAGAGAAGGTTTGGTAGGATAATATCTTCCAGATAGCAAGTTGTGTACTCCTTTCCATTGACAATTGTAATGCACAAGTGAAGCTTGTGATCTATTTGTCTTTCTTGATAGATGTGCTGAAACAAAGGTAGTGCTTCTTTTGGTAGGTTTATCGTAGATAAACTCTTTTTAATTGATCATCATTGTATTGATCCCCTTAGAGACGATTTGATTTGCAATTTGCATCGTTTGGATATATTAGTAATGACACAGTTGAATGTTGTGTCTTTGCCACATGTATATGGTTTTAGTTCAGGCGCTTGATATGTGTTTGTGCAAAGTTTCTGCTTTTGTTATCCTATGTTCTTCGAATTGTAATGGACGGAATACTGGCTGCAGCTGTTATATAATTCCTACTTTATAGTTTATTTGTGTTATGGATAGTTGAAGTTTATTATTGGAGATGGTAGAGTAATGCTACACAACCAGATAATATTATCAAAACCTTTGACAGAAATCATGGGTAATGGTTAAATAAAATGAGATGGTATGTCTCAGATATTCATCCAAGAGTCATTAAATATGCCATGTTATTGTGACAACTAATTTTTCACAAAATTTCTGGCTCTTCAGTATTTTTTCATATAATGTGTATCATTGTGAGACTGAAATTGTTTCTCGAAACAGAAATTTAAGGCTTTCCATATATTCTGCTTAATGCATTCAATGTCTTTAATGATATTTGTTAGTTTTTATCACTTTTATTATGCCTAAGATCTTGCACATATATTGAATGCTTTTCTGGTAATTGTGATTGTAAAATCCTCATTTCCTTTTGAATGATTACAAACAGATGTAAACAAGGGAAGAAGCGGGATATGAGATGAAAAACAAATTAAGAAAGGTACCAAACACCAAATTTATGGTAAATTACTACATGCTATCTTGATCTGGTTCTTTAATTGTATTGTGATGTTGTGTACTTTTACCATGCAACATGTTAGATACAAAAGATGTATTTTTTACTATTGCCACCTTAGTTCATCAAAGATTCGCACAAAATTGCTTGTATAGTTAGAGTCTCACATTAGCTAAATGTGTTAGTGGTAAGCAAGTTACACTTCCAAGAGAAAGAATATATTCAAACCTTGAAAAAGATAATTGTTAGGAAAGTCTCTTAATCACAATAATGTTTAAGGATAGAAATACTTTAAAGACAAAAAAAGAATTGTTTATATTGTTAGAGTCCCATATCGATTAAAGGCATGATCTAAATAATCTTTGTAAATATTTAGGCAACTTTACCCATGATCTAGCTTTTGGATCTTAAAATGTTATCAAATCTTATTCTATGCTTTGTGCTAATCCACCCACGTATATATGTCCTTTTCTACAAATTTCATTGCTCCATATGTTCCTTTCTGCATTTGAGGGTGTGTGTTATGAACATTTAATGATGCACAGTAATAGTTCTTTCTTATTCTTGAAGCACATGTTTTCTCATTAAATTTCTCCTTTTTTGCATGTGTCTTGGGAACATTTGTTGTATTGGAATGTGAAGGGACAACGAAAATAAATCTCTGCAGGATGAAGGACATATTTGGATCTAGAATAGGTTCAAAACACACCAACGCAAAAGCCAGATAGATAATCGAGAAACCACATGAATTAGTGTGGAAGAAAGAACACAAGTTTAACCAAAGAGAAACTTCAATGATGATACTACTCTAAAACGCAGCAAGATTACTATGGTAAGAATCAATTGAATTAACTGGCATCATTTTCTTCCTTAATTAGTGGATCAAAGAAGAAAATGGAGAAGGACTTATTAGAAAGTGACTATAAACCTTATACATGCCCTATTTGGCCATTGATCTTATAAAAATGCCAAAAACAGAAACAAAAGAAGTAAAATGAAACTTAGTGAAACAAGTTTATTTGAATTAGCTAGAGCTTGCACTTTGATCCGATATGCTTAGGAGTTGCTCTAGATATTCAACTCCCAGGTCCTCTAGGACCATCACACTACTTGGTTTCTCTGGTGATTCCCTTTTCCCTTTACACTTTCTGGCACTGCCTTCGTTATTATTAGCCTTTGATAACAATTTCCTTCTCATGCAGTTTCTCTCCTTGAGTGCAAGTGCTGGCGAACACCCTTTGCTGCCATCATATTCCATTCCTTGCAAAGATTCTTTGACCCTTTTGACTGGAAAGTTGAGCACGGCGTTGTAGCCTCTCATGGAGAATGCAGCTTGGTCATAAACCAAAGCAGCATCTTCTGCACTATCAAAGGTTCCAAGCCAAACCCTTGTTCCATTCCTTGTTGTGTCTCTGATTTCAGCTGCAAATTTTCCCCAAGGCCTTTTTCTTACACCTATGTACCTTCCATTTTCATGTTTCTGCAATTGTTCATCTTCAGGATTCTTCACCGCCACCAATTGCTTTGGCTCCTTGTTGTTCCCTAATGTTGCTGGCGCTTGAGAATTCACGGAAAAGTCAACCATATCGAAGGAAAGAGAATCATGAATAGGGTCATGAACATTATTGCTCGAAATTGTTCCGAACAAAAAAGTGTCTGAAGGATCCTGCGACATGTCCCAATCTGGGGTCTGAAAAAAAGGGGTGGTCATAGTTGGCAACTGCTTTTTGTTGCTTGAATTCTATGATGACCTCTAGGCTGTAGCCTTTAATTTATATATTGGACTTAAATCTCAGCCAATTATTTCTGTTTCTTACATTATTTCTGGGTATCTATCATTGAAGTCTTACTAATAATTTAAGAGCTGCTACAGTGAAATTCGAGAAAGAATATTCGTCATTTGTCTTATTAGAAAAATTTATAAAATAATAATGCATTTTGGATGGAAGAAACCATTGGTGGATTTCGTTTTTAAATTCAAATCTTCCGCAATTATGAAAAAAACAAAACTAGAATGTAATTTGAAATTGAACCTTTCTGAGTTTTTGTAATATCATGGGTATCTAACGGATAATTTAAAAAATTAAAATTCTTGAGTAAGTTTATATATAATTTTGTAAATTTAGTTAACAACGCGTTCTTACAATTATATATAAAGCTAAAAGAAGCAAAACTAATTATCTAAAGCATTAGATATTTGAAGATAAGGATAAGACATATAGCTGTCCCCAAAATATCTATCGTTATTAGGACCGAACACAATAGTCAGCACCAAAATTAATGATTGATACTGTTGATTTTTTTCTTTTATCTTGTTTGGTAGAGCTAATATGGCGTTGAATCCTTTAATTTTTTTATCTAGATCACCAGTACTGAGCTCCAACTAATTTGACTTGAGTCAAGATAGTCTACTATAAGGGTAAACTCTTAGAGTTTAATTTTTTTTTTTTAGTAGAACTACACTTTGCTCCCTAAAAAGATTTGTGCTTTAACACTTTTATGTTCAAAAAATCAATTGCATGGACTTGAATTTCTCAAAAATTTAGCGTTATAACACTTCAAGTGTGTCAAGAGTGTTTCTCACACTCTATCTCCTTCTTTTCCATATCGTCACATCGATGGAGCAATAGGTATCAAAAGTGTCAAGCCTAGAGTGGGAATTTTGCCTATAGTATGAACATATATAATATCCTAATTCTATCAATCAACGACCTAGGGTCTCTACACCCTCTAGCATGAAAATAGAACCAAACAATTGGCTCCTACATACCAACCTTAAGCAATTACAAGAATACAATTAATTTTTGGTAATAATCATATTTTTCATGGGAAGTTAGACATATGATTATACAACCACCTGTGAGCAGAATGTATAATGCATACCATAGCTCTCACTCATTAAAACAATCAGCATTTTCTTCAAGAAGAAAATCCGCTTAAGTATGAACTCAAGCATAATTTCATGGATAAACATACATATCCATCATGTCCAAAGACTATTGCTATATAATTTCCATCCTTTGAGAACCTAGTCAAAGTTTGCAACACTAAAGTCTAATTACTTTATTAAAGAAAAATACGACATGAAGTTAAAAATAAATGCAATCAACCTATAGTTGATCCAATGAACAACAATCAGCGACTATTATCACCATAACAAGGATTTAAAACGTGAATATAAACTCGTTTGTAAGTGGAGAATATATCATATATAATAGTCTTAGAAAATTCAACACCTATAGGCAGAAGAATTTTCATCGTCAAATAATCCTAAAGTTAAACCAATTCACACATAACAACCTATAGGTAGGTCAATGCACTAATTGGTCTAAGCAACAAAACCATCCTCAATTCAACAAGTAGTTCCATTAACTTCATGAATGAGTCACTGTGGTGATATATATCCAAATCAATAAATAGGCTCCAAAATGGGGATGACAATTCAGTCTGTTAAAACATTTTCAACTTTCATGCATGAATTTTCCTTAAACATGTTTTTCAAGAGACACAACATGAAATACTTACTTCATAAAGGCTCATCACTCAAGTAGTGAACACTAATTTACACACAAGTGAATTTTCATGTACATACCATGCAAATCAAAATAATGAGTATTAGGCTACAATTTAATTAACACAGGGAGCTAACAAGTTAATTAGACCAAGGTTAAGAGCACTTAAATTTTTTGTAAATTATTTCATCAGCTTAATAATAGATAACCTTACAAGCCATTATTTACTATGCTAACTAACTCACTAGCTATAATAATTATTTATTCATTCTCTCTAAAATTTTATTATGATAATAAGGTAGCTCTCCTTCTCCATGCGCTTAACAAATGACTAAGTGCAATAAAGCAATGATAATTAATAATTATCATAATATTTCTCATAAAAGAATTTTATCAAGAGAAATAGAATATTATATTGCACAGCGGAAACTATCGTATGAATGAAATTTCATTGAATTAGGTTGAACATTAGGCACAATTGCCTTTAATTCCAGTATAAAATAATACAAATTAAACATGACTATTACAATTCTTCTCCTCAAGTGTGAATCCCAACATAGTACACTTCCCCTTAACAAAAGCCTTTTTGTGTATTCATGGAAAATTGCAGTAGATGTTCCATGGGTTAGGACCAAACCCCAACGCCATCTCAAAGTACGTGACCCAACCAAAACATCGGATCTAATGTCATTTGTTAGATCGATTAGGGGAAACCCAAGATCCACGAAGGTCCCCAATATTGGGCTAAGTGAAAAGCTATAATTGCGAGTCCAATGCCATATTTTCGCACAAAACCTTATATAATCTTCACTCATTCAAATCTTAACTAATGTAAGACTTTATTATCACACTTCAAAATATAACACTCTCCCCTTCGACTGTGACATGGTCATATATAGCAATAGTCATGCCCTTTTCAAGGAAATTTTTCAGCCATAACATCCACTTTAAACTGCTCCATATTTGGAGTCTTTCTCTCAAATACCCATTTGCTCTAATTGGCTTAAAAGATATCAAGAGCTTCCACAAGCCTCCATATCCCATTGCAACTTATGCAGAGTATCCATATCTTCAACCAATTACCAAACAAAAATGTCAAAACTACCTATGTCCTTTTAAAAGAACTTAACAAACCTATGTACAACTATCTTTACTCCATAGTTATGACAACAAGGCTTTGTAACATGTGGTATTCATGGGATAACAGGTGGCTTAAAGTTATTCTTGATAGAGTGGGATCACAAACTTTCATCTTAGTGGCTTACCCTACATACAAAACAAGGTGGAGGCTAAATTTCTAACCCTTAAATAGTTTACATAATATTCTTGGAGATTATTTTATTTAAGATATAAACAACTATTTTAAAGTTTCTTTTCCATGGGATTTAGGTAACTTAATGTGATTCAACACGAGACAAAATTTCGTTACTCAATCATCCCATTAAATTCAGAGTTTTTAATATACTAAATTGGAAAATAATCCCTCTAATCCATAAGATATTTAGCAAAAGACTTCATAAATTATCTATTATTATCATACCTATTTCAGAGAAAATTTATTATCCTAACATAACAATTTTGATTTTTTTAGCCCATTAACTATCTTCCTCTATCTTAAAATTTTTAAAATTTTTCCAAAGACAAAAACATATTTATTTTTAAATAGACAAATCATAGTCTACAAAATCAAGATCAAAACAATGAAAATGTTTTATTGTCTCACAAGGTTAGTTCCACAAAACAATATCAACAATTACCAAAAGGTAATCACATATTTGTCTTAGTAAATTTTTTTGGGTAACAATTTCAAGTAAGAGTTTAATTTGGTTTTCAGTGCTATACATGGAAAGATTCGAAAATATCAAGAAATTGATTAATTATATGAGCAATCAATAGTAATATTCATTACCATAAATAGGAACTTAATATATAATATAGACTGACTTGAGGGTGGAGAATGTATCATATAAAACACTAGTCACTGAATGATGGTGACTAGTAACAGGCCGAACTAGGAACATTTCTAAGGTAGAACTAGTTTATTCATACAAGTGTATGTTTTAGAAAAAAAAAATGTGCGATGTGGAGGGGGAACTAGTTTCTCAATATTTAGAAATAGATATTATAAATTAGTAAGGGCCATCAGTAGGGATTGAGTCTAATAAAAAGGGATATTCTACCACAAAATGGCAAATTATAATTTGAATATTAGGATAAGATCTCATATTTAATGTCCGATTGTATCTTGAACAGGATTGCCTTTGGTGATACTTATGAGAAAACAGAAAAAAAAAAAAAAAGAATATCTTTGGTTTTTGTTTTTTATTTCCCATTTTCTGAAAGAAGTAGTGGAAAAAATTTATTTCTTTCACAAAATTTTGAAAACAAACAAAATAGTAAATGAAAATAACAAATAAAGACAAAAACCAAACAGACTCTAAAGTAGCAAGATCCATTTTCTGAAAATAAGAAGGCAAAACATTAATTACTTATTAACATACAGTTGCATGCTTCTATGAAATGCTCTCAACCTAAACGCCAATCCATTGTTTTTTATCTTATAAATTACTCAAACAATTTTCAGCTATGGGTGATAGTTAGATAAAGTCTTTCCTAAAATAATAACTCCAGATTTAAAACCTTAAAATTATAGGTAAGATTTATTTAAGGTTGTAATGAACTTTCACTACTACTCACTATTTTTAGGCTCAATCCATTGTTTGTTTGTTTGTTTTTTTGTTTTTGGGTCTAAATTAAATAATTAATATCTGAAATTCACTAAATTTCATTAATCTGGTTTAAGCAAAGTCGGTTTATTATAGGGATAAGGCTTTTCTATTATTTTTTTTTCTATTTACAAGACTCAAACTTAAAACTTTGCTCAAGAAGAATAAGTATTGAACTATTTGAATTACTCAAAAGTTATGGTGCAATCCATTGTTTAAATGGAGTAGCCTGGAAAAAGGGAAAAGACAATACCAGTGAAGGTAAAAAGATGACTTAGTGTTGGTGGCCTTGGGTCCTTACATTGGTAATCAATTTAGGCTTGGATCGAGAGAAATTCTTACATAGTCTGGGAATACCATGTGGTTGTGTTCTCGACTAATTACGTAAGTATATTTTTATAAAATTATATATTAATGGTAGATCCCATATAAAATATATTTATATGATTGGTTGGGGAGCCTTGATCGTATCTTTCTAAATGCAAGTATTTCTCTTGGGTCGATGATATGGCCCTGTATGTTGCAGGATTGGCGGCTACTACGTGATTGAGGCTCGTGTTACTAAGTGCAAACGTGGGAGGAGCGTGAAAGAAATATTAAAATCAAGCATATGTAACCGAAAAGTATGAGCATTGCATTATGTAATAACTTCAATCAAGAAAAGATGGTAAAGAAGTTATTGGTTTCATGCAAATTCAAAAAATTAAAGTTCTTCGTTGATAAATAGGTGATCTTCATCCGCCATACTCTTTCTTTTTCTTTTTCTTTTTCTTTTTCTTTTTTTAATTTTAATTTAACCCGCTTTATTTGTTATCTTTAATCAAGAAATATAAGGTTATGTTTGAACATAAAAAAAAAAAGAGAAATTAGCATTGAATTTCTAGTGATAAAAAAGCAAAGTAACAAAACTAAAATATATTTTCCGTTTATATACACAAAAAAAACTAAAATATATTTTAAATTTAAGAGCTGAATATGTTCTACAAGCTTGTGAATATTTAATGTAGTAAACTTGATTATACTAAAATTATTATTCCGTTTCAAAATAATTGTCAAATTAAGGTTAATAACAAATTAACAAAAATAATAAACAATCTTGGTAATGGTACAAAATAAATTAAGTGAACGAAATTATATCCATCTGAAATGGAAAAAAACAATACTTCCATTAATGTGCAATTAATAACAACAACTAAATTAAGAGTATAATGGGAAAAAATTGATAATATCTTGATATTCTAAATTAACAAATATTTTAAAACATAAAATACCAAAAACTTGATAGTTATGTAGAAATGGAGGGGTGTTAGAATTCAATAATTCATATAAGGAAATAATTGTTGTTGAATCCATTTAAGTGCACATATATTGTATGTATTAAATATTTAACAACTTTCATTTTCATTTATTTTCGTTACATTAATCAAACACTATTATTACATGGATTTATTTTTGATAATATAAAAGTTGTTTACATAGTCATCTAATCATGTTGAGCCATTTTTAAAGTAATTTGACTCTTACCATAACTATTTAAAAAGTTTAATAAAAGATATGATATAATTGATTAATTGTATAAACTATTTTTCACTATTAGTGTATTAAAATTAATATCTTTTTTAGTGGATCAAAACTTAAGCTCTTCAAAACACAACAAGAAGGTGTGATAGATTATTTTTTTATAAAGAAAATCAGACAATCACTCTTCTAAAGAAGGTTTAAATATCATTTGGATTGCTACAAGACCAATACTTAATTGTAAAAAGAGAAAAAAGTATAACAACTTTCTTGAAATTTCTAGAAAAGGCACTAAACTCAAAACTTATTGAAAAATAGGACACTCCACTCTATTATAAACAAAGTTAATAATTAAAATAAAAATGATATTATTATATGCTAAATAAATATAATATTTTAATAAAATATTAATTTTTTCATAAAACTTGTAAACAATTATTATTAAAAAATTTTAATATATATATATATATGTATATTTCTTAAAAAATACATCTCTTCATATGGGTTATATCCCTTAAAATATATTTAAATAAGTCATAATAATATATGTATATAATGTGGACAAAATGTAAGACAAAATAGAGTATTTATATGTGAGAAATCTTAACTGCCGCACTTTATATATACAAAAGAATATTATCTCTGACAAAAAACTCATTTCCTCATTTTTTTTGAACTAATTTATGATTCTAGACAAATTTGTTACGCTCTATTTTTTTATTTAAAAAATGATACATCCACTTAACAAATTAGCCTAATTATCCTATTAATTGCTATTTCTCTCTCCTTGTCATCTTTTGTTTTTCCTATTTTATGCCACACTTTTTTTCTCTCAGGCCTTTTCCTTTTCACTGCTACTTCCCCGTTTCCCATCTCATAGCCCAAAATGGAGATTCGTCACAGTAAATTCAAGGTGGGGCATCAGCTACGAGGCATTTTTTTTTAATATTAAATAAAAAACGCCTTTTTCCCGTAGCACTTCGTCTTTTGATGTTTACTTACCTGATTTTTTCTGTCGTTTAGTCCATGTATATTTTTATGCCGTCCGAGTGTCACGAATCAAATAATTCGAAGGAAGCAATTTTGTAATTTAGTTTTATGTACCATGCATTATATTAATCAAATAATCAAATCTAGAAATTAAATTATAAAGGTCCACTAAGCCTAAAACATTTGTGGGTGCAATATATTTTGTTAGCGTATGAAAAGGACGAGACGGCTAGAGCAAACAGAAAAGAAAGAACTAACAAAGCGCCTATATATCAAAGGACGTGCTGCCTTTTCTTTTTGCCCTTTTGTACTGCCGAAATTGTTTTGCACCCTCACATTGAGGTGAGCTTTTGCCTACATATCGGGGGGAAAGAAAAGGACGAGATGGCTAGAGACATATGTTGGAGAAAAATTATAGTACAGAATAATTAATTTTTTTGGTGAATGAATAATTAAAGTTTATATGAATATATAAAGTAATTTTAATATAGCATATTATCTATTTACTTCAAAAATTAACATATAACCTGCTTACTTTAAAAATTATATGAACATCTCCAAAACCACATGTTGGTGGATGGTGCCCATTGACCACTACAAGATGATTCAAATTGAACGGGTGAGATGTAAGGCGTAATGTGATGTGTGTGTCTCTATGTGTGTGTGTATATATATATATATATATATATATATATATATATATATATATATATATATATATATATATATATGCCTTATGAGTAGTTGGGGATAAAATGGGAATAAAAAAATATGATAAGGAGAGAGAAACAATAATTAATGAGAGAAGTTCAAATTTTGCCAAGTGTCCTTATTGTGTTGTTAAGAAGATAATTAGGCTAATTTATTAGGAAGATATATTATTTCTTCTTTTATTTATTTAAATAATATTATTTTTTAAATAATATATTAGTAATTAAAAGTTAAAATAATATTATTATATACTATAATTAATATATATGATTAAATGACTATAAAAATTTATTTATGTTGATAGTATATTATTATTATTTTTTTGATGTAGATAATATATTAAAATTAAATCTTTATTATTATCTTATATTAATATTATACAAATTTGGTGTTGACTAAGATATCTTATTACTATGAGATTAATTTTGTAGTATTGTCATAACAATGAGAACTTCTTAAAAATAGTTTTTCAACAATCTTAGTTGCTGATTGGTTTAACAAGTCTCATATTTCATATATTTTGACGTTATTTGCATATATTATTGTAATTTATTTAAACATAATTAATATAATAGATGTATTAACAAATAATTAATTTATTTTTTAAAAGGATGTAATCCACATGGAGAGATGTACTTTTAAAAAATAAATTTATATTGAAAAAATTCTAATCATAATTGTTTCTGAATTTTATAAAAAATATTTTATTAAATTAATTGAATCTTGACTAAGGTATTATAATACTAGTTTTTAAGTATTTTCGTAACAATAAGATCTTTTTTAGAATTTTTTAATAATATTAATTACTAATTAGTTTAATAAGTCTTATATTTCATATGTTTGAAGATATATACATATATTATTACAATTTAGTTAAACATAATTAATATATTATATACACTAATAATAATTACTTTATTTTTTAAGAGATGTAACTCATGTGGAGATATATTTTTCAAAAAATACATGTATATTAGAAACTTTTAATAAGAATTATTTACCAGTTTTATGCAAAATTAATATTTTATTAAATTATTATTAACATATATTTATTTAACATATAATAATTTTATTTTTATTTTAGTTATTAAAATTTTGGATAATGGAATGGAGTGTTCTATTTTTTTATAAATTTGGAGTTTAGTATATTTTTCAAAAATCTCAAGGAAATTGTTGTATTTTTTTCATGCAAAAATAAAAAATTAAATTTTTGACACAATAAAAATTAAAAATAAAAAAGTAAAACTATGAAGTTAGAACCAAAATTACTAAAATGTACAGGGACCAAAACCTTTATTTAACCTTTAAAGAATAAAGTCAATATATATTGCAATGCTCGATGTGATGTTCCTTGACCTAATTAGCTGTGATTTCTAGAACTTTCTCGCTCTCAAAAATGTTTAAAATGAAACAAAAAAAGGGTGGAGACACAGTTTTATGCGGCGGCATAATTCCACACCCCTTCCCCCCCACAAAAAAAAAAAAAAAAATCCCTCTCTTTTGATGACGCTAAATTAGGCACGCGGGAATTAGTTACCAAATTTAGGAAGGAGGTTGCAAGTGGCAGCAGTAATCTAAGTGCAAATTCTTTTCATAAACGGATGCAATGAACATGTCGAAACAATGCAAAGATCACACATCGTAGTTTGAGTGTCACGAATTTATGTTTTTTGATGTTTGTTTTGTTTGGATGCCATTGCCAGGGGATCATCCAGAGGATCTAGTGAAATTGGTCAAGTCTTGTTGTTTCTACCTTCATGTAAATTATTATATTATTCCTTGCTTCGCTATCAATGCCCAAATTATTACGGTGACCTTTATAAATTGATGATGCAAAGGTATCCTTGAACCTAGCCATTATATCATAAAAAAAATGATTCAGGAAATGCGTACGTGAGCATTAAAATAATTTTAAAGAGAGTAAAAAATTTATTAATTGTAGTTAAGTAATGCACCACTTGCTTAACTACCACCAGGTACTACTTCGGACTATAGCTTAATCCCACTTCCCATTTTGCAGATATTAATAATTAGATGCATGAATGCCAAAAGACAGGTGTTAGGGATGTCGTTAGATGATGAACAAGTCAGGTAGTTATTTTTAGTTAGGAAATTTTGTTATTAGTTATTGCTTAGCTGCCATGGTAGTTAGGATTCAGTTATGTATCAACACAAATAAGTATACCTGTAATCTCATTGATCAATACAACTCATTCATTCATTTCCTCAATTTTCTCGAGCTCTCCACTCTCTCTGCTCTTTCATTTTTCCCTCTCCTTGAGCTTGGGTTCTAATACCTTATATGGTATCAAAGCCACAACAATTTATGGAGCCAACCAAGGTTGTTAAAATCGAGATTTTACATAGGATTGAAAGAGGGATATAAAATCGTAAATTGTGGGATTGTAATATTGATCGTAAAATCCTACCAAAAATAAATAATTATATTCATAAAAATATATATATGCATATAACATATCATAAATAAGCAAAATAACCGCATTTAACATAATTAAACTTCAAATAAACATGGACAAAGTTTCATAACCCATAATCCAAGCATCAAATAACCACAAGAAGTCTATAAGACCACAAATCATAACACAAAATATAATAGCCACAAGTTTTTGACATAATAAAAATTAAATCATCAAAAGAAAACAACCTAACTAGTTACTAGGCAACTACTAGAAATAGAATAACATCTAAAGCAAGTCATTTAGGCCATGGTCATCATATTCTTCATCTTCTATATGATCTATATCTTCATTGCCACCCCTCCGAATGAGTTCATCAAAATCATCATCATCAAGATCAGGAATTGCCAAATCATCTTTAGAGGCAACATTTCTACCTTCTCCTTGGGCCATAAGATCATTTGGAATATCCCAATTTTCTAAATTTTCCAATACATCTTCTTCTTCATCAACAATCCACTCTTCATTGGAATCCAACTCATCAAGGCTATACTCAAAATCATGAGGTTTTCTAGTTTGCTTCTTCTTGGCCAATCTTGAGTTGGCCATCACAAACACAACATCATTGATTATTTTCTGCTTCAAACGGTTTCTCCTCTTTATGTGGACCTTAAAAAAGTTATAGAAGCAATCATCAACAACACATAGCAATTGGCAACTAATTCTAAAAATGAAATACAAATTATATTAAACATTTATTATCTCAAAGGCACTCCAGTTGCGCTCACATCCAGATGAGCTACATGTCAAACTCAACACACGAATTGCAAATCTTTGAAGCTCTGGATGCTTATCCCCATAAGAATCCCACCATTGAGCTGGGGTTTTCATATTAAGAGCCTTGCTTGATTCTTGAAATCCTCAAGATGAGCATCAATTTTGGTAATCTCCTCTGTGTTTCCCATAATCCTTTCCATATAATCATAAAGTCCTCTTTTGACTTCATAATCAACCTTGAACCCAGGAGCATAATGTGATTGAGGGTTCAAGTAATAGCCTGCAGCATGCAAAGGCCTATGAAGTTGATTATCCTATCTTTCATCAATAATGTCCCATAAAGGCTTATAACTAATAAATAAAAAAAAATTGGATTAGCTACTAAACACTAGAATATTCTAATTTAAACTAAACTTGACTAAGCATTAATGATAAAGAATAGTTTACCTCTTTTGGACACCTTGGAAGGAACTTTGAATTTTCTCCTTTGCACGATCCATCTCTTCATAAACATACCCCATAGCTGGCTTCTCATCCGAATCAACCATATGAACCACATGAAGAAGAGGATAAGCACCCCTCAAACATATCACAATATCTCTCCAAAACATTCTATCCAACACCACATTTTCAATTAACTTCCCATCTTTGTCTTTGCAAACTTACTAGATTTCCATTGATTGGAAGTGAACATTCTTCTCGATGTCCCTTTTTTCTCATGGAGGTAACCCAAAGTAAGGTAGGATGTTGCAAAATGAGTCATACCCGACCTGTTGCAGGAGTGAAATGACAGATGTCTTAGAATAGATGAAGGTAGTAACTTTTCTTCCCTTATGAATTATTCTTTATGAAGATCCAATTTTTTTCTCAAAGTCCTCCAACATTAAGTCAATACAATGTGCTGCACAAGGGATCCAATAAAGATTCTTTCTTTTTTCCATTAACATCTCTCCAGCAGCTTTGTAATTAGTTGCATTATATGTGACAACTTGTACAACATTCTCCTCACCAACTTCCTCAACCACATCATCTATCATCTTAAAGATCTTATCAGTTGTCTTAGAAATATGGGAGGCATCAATAGACTTAAAAAAAAAGGTCCCCTTAGGGCTGTTAACTAAGAAATTCAATATGGTTCGCCTTCTCTTATCCGTCCAACCATCTGTCATAATTGTACATCTCATTTTCTTCCAATAAGCTTTATGTTTCTCCAATGATTCCATAGTCACATCTACCTTTTGCTTCAAATATTTCACTCTCAATTCATGGTAGGATGATGGCTTAAATTCTAATCCATGCCTTGCAATCTTTTCAAACATTCTAATATATTCTTCACTCCTTGAAACATTGAAGGGAATGGCATTGTTGTAAAAAAAGGAAGCAATTTCTTGACATGCTTCCTCCCTCAAATTCTTCTTAAATATGCTATTGATGGTTGCTTGAGAGCTAACACATCTTTTCTTGAAAATTTTTCCAAGTGTCTCTATTTCTTTTCCCTTCCTTTTTTCACCATTTGAAGAAACATCTTCACTAGTTGGTCCTTCTCCTTCAACCCCTTTTGTTTTCTTGATCAAGTTCTGATGCAATTCAACTACAATATCCCACATTTTCTGCTTAACCTCTTCATTAACACCGTTACAAGCCCCAACATCCTTTTGTGTTCCAGCCAAATGATGCTTCAATTGATAAACTCCCCCAGTTATGATCTTCTCACAATATTTACATTTTATTTTTCTTGGATCTCCATCAACAGAAATCCTATGTCTCCATCCCACATCACTTCTATTTCCAGTAGAATTTTTAGGTTTTTTTTTTTCTATTGTCTCCACTTTGACCCCCAAGCCCAATAAAGCTACCACTTTCAGATTGAGAAGGAGGCCTACTATTACCCTCACCAGCAGCACTTGATTCCATATTTCTACCCAAATATTATATAATCAGAGATCGAGTAATACAAGCTTAGAGAATAATAATTAAAAAAAAATGAAGGTCTGGAATCAGAATCAGAACCTAACATGACAAAACAAACAATAACTCATTGCTCACCTCACTTCACAAACGGACAGACCAACAGCGACAAAGAAAGAGTCAGCAATTGACGGCGACAACAGAATAACGGCCGATCAAGGCGAACAACCAAAGAACCAGCGCGCCTTGCGCTTGCATGAATGAGAGAGAGAGAGAGAGAGAGAGAGAGAGAGAGAGAGAGAGAGAGAGAGATAGACAGCGTGTTTTAGAGAGAAGAGAGTTCGAAGTTCGAACTTCTTCGAACAGAGCAGAGAGAGAGAGATTGACGAAGAGTTTGAGAAAGATGGAGCGTTTTAGAACAGAAAAGGGACGAGAAAGGGGGCGACATGGAGAAAGCATTGAAGTGCCTCATCTGAGTCAGGTAAGGATAGAAAATGGGCCGAGTTGAGCTCCAATGGGCCACATTGCCATCCGCCATAGGCAGGAATGATTGGATCGCAAAAATCGCCGATCCCACCGATTCCACGCTTTTGCTCGGCGATCCCGCAACGATCCGAGCTCACCGCGTTCCAGCGTGAGATAGGGATCAGAGATGTGGTTTAAGATTGTAAAATCGTGTGGTTTTACGATGTAAATCGTGATTTTGACTACCTTGGAGCCAACACATATCTCACCATCTTTTTCCACTGTTACAACAATGGTGACACTAGTTCCAAGCACGCCTCAAGGCTTTGTGCTCAAGAATTTCTCGAATCCTGTTTCTTTTAAGTTGGAGGAAGACAATTGCTTTCCATGGTAGCATCAAGCTTTGGTGGCTATCAAAAGTTAGAAGCTTCAATCACACCTTTGCAAATAGAAGGTTCCACCGTGGTTTTGATCTCAAGAAGATGAATCTGTAGGAGTTGAATTAGAGGAGTTCCTAAATTGGGAACAACAAGATCAACACATTGTCACATGGATGCTGGCTTCAATGAGTGTTGAATTCACCAATCGAGTGGTTGGATGTGATTAAGCATCTCAGGTATGGGATAAAGTTCAAGTTTACTTTGCTTCAAGAACTAGAGCTAAGATTAGCCAACACAAAACTCACTCAAATATGTTAAAAAGGAAGGATTTGTGTCATAGTATTTGTTGAAAATAAAAAGGATTGTATATTCTCTCTCTACTATCGGTGCATTTGTGAGTGATGAAGAACATGCTACTGCTATTTTAGAAGGTTTAAATCAAGAATATAATGCTTTTATTATTGCTATCATTACAAAATCTGATCCTTACATTATTGAGGAAGTGGAAGCACAACTCACGGAACAAGAAGAAATGCTTGAAAGGTTCAAAAGAATGGAATTAACCTGAGTTCAGGCTTACTTAGCTCAATCCACTACTAAAGATCCTAAGATTGCTAGTAGAAGAAATGGTGGAGGAAGAACATGTCAAGGTCATAGTGGTTGCTGCTCCAATTGGCACAATGGCACAAGGTCAACTTGTTAGCTATGTGGAAAAATTGGACATATAGTTTGGCAATGCTTCCACTGCTTTGATCATAGCTTTCAAAATCCTAATTGAGGTCCATAACAACAAGTTCCACCTCCCTTTGCATCATTCCATCGTCCACATGGTCCTCAAGCCTATTTGGCAACCGCAACCTCCTTAGCTTTTCACAATCCTCAAGGATCCCAAGCTTAACTAGCTACACTAGCAACCTTCTCAGATGCCTCTTGGTATCTTGATTTTGGAGCTACTCATCACCTGACCTATGATAGCACCAACCTTTTCACAAGCTTCGAATACAATGGCTCAGATCAAGCAATAGTTAAAATTGGCCAAGGTACGCACATTAAGCATTTTGGGCATTCTATCTTGCATTCCAAGAACCTAAACACTACTTTTCATTTCAAAAAGCTCATTCATGTCCCTGGCATAAACAAGAATCTAGTTAATGTATCAAAGTTTATAAAGGATAATAATGTTTTCTTTGAATTTTAGCTCGAATTTTGTGTTGTTAAATCATAGGTTACGAAGGAGATCATTCTCTGAGGACAACTTAGAGATGGCCTATATGTCTTTGATAACATTTTAGTAGGAAAGAATCTTGTTTCTATTAATTATGTTGCTATTCATTGTACTGTAAATCAATCTATGTGTAATACTGCTTCAGTTTCTAATTCTTTCTTAGTTTGGCAACAAAGATTAGGTCACAATGGTGCCAAGATTTTGTCTCATGTACTAACCTCTTGTAATATTTCTATACCATTGAATAAAGAAGGTTTTATTTGCATTGCTTGTTGCATGGGAAAGTCCCACCAATTGCCTTTCACCAACTCTACAACCAAATTTAGCCAACCACTAGAACTAGTCTACTTTGACATTTGGGGCCCAGCTCCATTGGATTCCAGATTATTAATAGATATTATATCTGCTTCATTGATGCATTCTCTAGATACACATGTCTGTACTTGCTAAAATCCAAATCACAAGCTTTTTAGGGCTTTTTGCAATACAAATCCTTCATGGAATTACAAATCCTTTTTGCAAACTAACAATGGCAGGGAACATCTTTCCTCTACCTTTGTTTAGTTCCTGCAAGCAAATGGCATCTACCATCACTTGACATGTCCTTACACATACCAACAAAATGGTTGTGCTGAAAGGAAATATAGACACATCACCAAGATGGGCCTATGCTTGCTTGTAGCCTCCTCCCTACCCTTACCATTTTGGGAAAATGCTTTCACCTCAATAGTCTTTATCATCAATAGATTTCCGTCCTAGACCACTAACCTCACTTCACTATACCAATTACTCTTCAAACACAAACCTGATTATACCTTCTTCAAAAATTTTAGTTGCACATGCTAACCACACCTCAGACCTTTCAACCGAACCAAACTAGAATTTAGATCATAGAAATGCATATTCATTGGTTATTCCCTAAAACACAAAGGTTATAAATGCCTTACCCCTTCAGGTAAAGTCATTGTATCTAGAGATGTGATTTTTAATGAATCAAAATTTCCTTATAAATAAGCATTGCATCAGCATTCACCCTCTCCACCTTCACCTTACACTTCACCAAACATTGTCCCATGCATCCAAACCATTAATCCCCAGCATCAGAATGCCCCTCATGCTTAGTGTACATCCAAAGCTCCTTCTAATCCTTTGCTATGTTCTAAGCTAACCCCTTCCTTGCCTAGCATTTCTCCAGTTGACTTTGCATATTCTGGTGGAGCATCATCAACTAATTCCTCTGATGAAGTCTCACCTCCCAGGCTTGTCTCTATTGTAGTAAGAGGAACAATTGGGATACAACTCCCCTTTGCTCTACTCTTTCCATCAAAGTCTCAGAACATGAAGATTAGAGCTCAACGTGGAATTTTCAAGCTAAAAACCTATGCTGCAACCCTTTTAGACTCATCTACTGATCTCCTCAACATAGAACTTCCTTAGTCAAGCAAGCTTTGAACTTTCCCCATTGGTTCAAGGCAATGGAAGAAGAGTATGTAGCACTCATGAAGAGTAACACATGGTCTCTGGTCTCACTTCTAGCAAATTAAGAGGAAATTGGCTACAAGTGGGTGTTTAGAGTCAAAAGGAGCCCAGATGGCTCTATCCAAAAATACAAGGCAAGGCTTGTGGTAAGGGATTTCATCAAAATGTGGGATTGGACTTTGGTGAAGTGTTTATCCAATGGTCAAGTCTCAAACTGTTAGGCTCATTCTCATTTTGGCTTTCTCTAAGGGTTGGAAAATTCACCAATTTGACTTCAACAATGCCTTCCTTAATGGTGAAGTGGAGGAGAAGGTGTTCATGGCTCAACCTTTAGGTCTTGTGGCTTCGAACCCATCACTTGTGTGTAGGCTTCACAAGGCCTTATATGGCTTGAAACAACTCCCAGAGCTTGGTTTATGAAGCTTAATGCTACCTTGCAACAGTTTGGCTTCTGCAACACCAAGTGTGATCCTTCTTTCTTTGTTAGAATTAACCCCACATCCATAGTGTTTGCTTTAGTCTATGTTGATGACATTCTATTGATTGGTTCTGACCTTGCTGAAGTCTCCTTTCTCATCACCAGCTTGAACAAGGTCTTTGCACTCAAAGACCTTGGTGAAATTTCCTTTTTTTCTTAGCATTAAAGCCCATCACTTGTCCTCAAGCAATGTTCTACTCACTCAGACCAAGTATGTTAAAGAACTCCTTAAGAAGGCTAGCATGGAGCAATCCAAGCCCATGCCAACACTTATGGTTAGTGGCCTCAAGATATTAGTTGTTAGGGATTCTCCCTTTCATAACCCTATGCTCTACAGATCCATTGTTTGGGGGGGGGGTTACAATATGCTACCATTACTCGACCTGATATTTCATTTGCTGTGACTAAAATTAGCCAATTTATACATGCTCTACTTGAGTGTCCTTGGAAAACTGTTAAGTGAGTATTAAGATATCTAAGTGGCACCCTGCAACACGATTTGAGCTTTCATCCAATATCATATTGGAGGCTCTATGCCTTTTGTGACTCAGATTAGGGATCAAATGTCAATGATTGCAAGTCTACCATAGGCTACTGTGTGTTCCTTGGTCCCAATCTCCTTTCTTGGTCTAGTAAGAAGCAAAATGCAGTGTCTTGTTCAAGCACTAAAGTCGAATTTTGTAGCTTGGTTGCAATTGTTGCTGGTGTCACTTGGTTAAACTCCTTACTAATTGGGCTTCACATGCCTCTCACTCATTCACCTACCATATATAGCGACAACCTTAGTGTCGTGCAGCTTACAGTGAACGCCATCCTTCATACCAAATCAAAACATTTTGAATCGGACCTCTTCCATGTACGTGATCAATTGCTGTAAATGAAGATTCATGTTTCACACATTCCGGGCTTTGAGTAGGTGGCTGACATCCTAACCAAGGCTATCTTGCCTCTTTTCTTCTTGAGATTCCGAAGCAAAGTAAGAGCCTCTCCACTAGAGTCCCTCGGTTTGAGGGGGGCTACTAGGGAATTTCTCCCTTATGTTATAGATGTTCCCATGAGACAAAGGACATCATGCATTGTCTCTGCGATTGTTGGATGGTCAGAGATGTTTGGTTGAGACTTGGGTTTGGTGTGAATGCTCAATTTTTTAATTTTACCCTTGATATTTGGTTGTATAGGAATGCTTGCGGGCAGAGGGCTGATTTCTTTTTTTTTTTTGGCTGCTCTTTGGTGGATTTGGAGATGGAGAAACAACATAGTTTTGGGAGATGGCTCTTGGCAGTTTCATAAGCCGATCTACTCTATATTTCAACAATATGCTGAGATTATTTACTTCTTGTATCAGATGGATGTTGCCTCTGTTAACATAGTCCCTCTTGGTCCCCTCCCCCATTGGGTTTTGTGAAGGTAAACACTGATGGGAGTTGTTTTTCTAGTCCTCAACACTGTGGTTATGGGGGTGTCATGCATTTCGAGGTGGGCGCCTGGATTATTGGGTTCTTGGCTTCTAGTAGGGCTCAAAATTTCACAATCCTTGAGCTTTTGGCTATTAGAGAAGGTCATGAGTTAGCTTGGTGCATGAGATACCATCGACTTATTTGCTAGTCCGATTGTCAATAGGCACCTTCAGGAGCTCGTCAAGTGAATTCAATTGATGGCCAAGAGACATTGGGAGGTGCAATGTAGGCTGATCATGCGCTCAGCTAATTCTGTGGCGGATGCTCTTGCAAAGCTTGGAGCTTCCTCTTTAGATGGTCTTCATCTATGGTCCAAGCCACCAACGGGTCTTCAATCTGTGCTCAATTCTGATAGCATAAGGCGCAGTTAAGTGATCTTGTTTTTCTTGTTTTTTCCCTTTCATCTACCAAAATAAATAAGGAAACCTAGGACAACTGAAATGTGCTGTTTGAAAAAAAAGAAAATTAATAAATAATCTAGGATAAGTGAAAGGCTGCACGTGTTCCAAATTTGAATAATGCTACCATAAAAATTGAATAATAGATTAATTAGTTAGTAAACCAGTTAATGCGTGCCGCAACTTTCCCAACCTATGATACACTCAGAATCGCATGATTAAATATACTTTCCCATTTCCCTTTCAGTTTCGGAGAAATTTTAAAGGGTAAGAATTGAATCAAATTCTTTATATCCATTTCAATTAATTCTTAAATTAAATAATAATATATGGATATTTTTTTTTGGAATGAATAATTTAAAACTTAAAAATTTATATTTTTCTCAAAAAAATATGTATTTATCATTATTTGATTTGAGAATTTGATGAAATAGATGTAAAAAACTTGATCTAATTTTTTTTTTTCAATTTTAAAATGGGTTCAATGTTTAAAGTTGTCGTCTGTCAAGGCCAAGGTTGAAATTCACACGCATAGAATTAATTTTTAAAAAAATTAATATTAACGAACATTAATAATAATTATTTAAAAATTCATTATATAAAAATTATTAAAAATATTTAATAAAAATTATTTAAGTGGAACTATTAAATAATTTTAATAAGTAGACGGAAACGCTCTTAATTGATGAATGACTGTTAAGTGGGTTCCTGAGAATATTGCTTTGTAACTAATTAGGACTTGGGTTTGTGTCACTTGACCAGGTGTCTTCCGACACGCATGACCCCCCAATGTTTCGTCGGGTCAACAATAAACAGTAAATAAAAAAATTATTGGAAATTTTAATTGTTAATTCATTTTATTCACTTTAATTATTTTTATTTAATTCAAGTTAAATATAAGTTAATCATATCTGATATCACAATTATTTTGTTATTAGATGTATAACTTAAAAATAACTAAAATTATTGATACATGACAGCAAAAATATGTCACAAGCCTCAACAGAAAAGCTTATATTACATACAATATTAATAAATCCCCCGTTGCTGACAACAAGAAATAAATTTAAAACTTAAAAAAAAAAAGGAAAATTCGATGCTTACTAACTTAACCAAACTTTCCCTCATATGAATATGAATATGAATATGCAATTTAGAGTATCATGCTCACCTTTAAGTTAATTCAATTCCCAATTTTTTTAAAGGTACGTTTTGGAGCCGCTTAACCCATACTCCAGGTTGATCTGATGCGCACTACAGTTTGCGTATATGCTTTAATATATAAATAAATGGAAGATAGACAAATAATATAACAAACAATAAAGGTCCATCTAGTTTAACTTTTGAAAGAAGGTCTTTTAAAAAAGATTTTTTAGATGAATTATTTTTAAAAAAATAATTTTTATTTGGTTTGAATATACCAAAAGTAAGTTTAGGAGAATGAGTTTTATTTAGATAGGATAAATAAAATTACTTTTGGTTGTTAATATGAGAATAATAATAAGATTCCTTTTCAAAAGATCTTTTTCTAAAATAAAAAATAACCTCAAAGATACTTTTTCTTCAAAAGATCTTTTAAAAAAAATTAAATTAAATACTATTATTTACCATATAAAGTCATTTTTTTCCCCTAAAAAGCCGTCTAAGAATCCCAAACTAAAATCCAAACACAAACTAAGTTGAAATATAAAATTTCCAGCTGCGCACAATCCGTGCTTCTTGGGTTTTCCGCCACAAGAGCTCTCATGATAAGGACTACTTTTTTTTACATATTTAAATCCTTTTCCCTCTCAGTCTTGTATTAATAAATTATTAATCATATGCTACCACATAAAGCTTTTTTAAAAAAAGTTTGATGAATCATACTATGTACTTGCTGGAAATATAACGCCCAACTTGTAATTTATTATTATTTGTACAAGAGAATTCAATTAATACTAGTAGATGATCTCACTTAGTTCTAAGAGTGTTTGAATTGGAGTTGGGTACTGGATTAATTGTAGATACATGCATGGTATTGGGACTTAACAATGCTCAAGGTTTCATCAGTGACCAATAAAGCCTATTAAGTAGACTTCTTTTTAACCTGTTGTCCCTTTTAAGATGAAATTACAAAATGCAAATTTGCTTGCAGTGATTCAAACCTAATTAATCCATTAGCGCATAAGCCAAATGTATCTGGACATAGAGAGGCGCAGCCCCTAATCAACATTACATTTCAACTTGTTCAATGTTCATGAATCCATGCATGCACCTGTCAGTCGCTTTCAAATTCATACATGTATTTGTGTGACTACCACTTATATTATAAACCGGCAATTACATTTGTCTCAGTTCCGCTGCTATATAAAGCAATTGAGTGATTTGATATGAAAATTTTGAATATCTTTCCCCTAATTATATATGTTTCCACTATGGTCTATGATGGATAAGGATTTATGAGAGTCCAAAAGGCACAAACTAAGCTTATATCACTCGCTCTTTTTCATCTATGCCTTCATCTTAACTACTATGTGATTATATGTTGAATTGGTCATAATGTGCATCTAGAGGCAGTGGCTTGTCAAGAAGAGAACTTGCAGTTCCAAGAACAGGAATGAGGGCGGGCAGAAGCAGCTGTCTGTATATATAAGTAAGTACTTGCTAAAATAGTTTACTTCTATTTTTTTTTTTTTTTGTTTCAGTGCCTTAATTATGTCCCTTAAAGTCACGTCAGACATTAGGAATAAAGGTATGACTGTAGGAGGGATAAGAAATGGAATGCATTCCATAAATTTGTGATCTGATGCTGTTCTTAGCTTAATTAAATTTCGGCCATACCAAAGTGGGTTGCACGATAATAGTTGGTACTATTGTTCTTTCAAAAATCGAACATCCATAGTGCAGGTATAATTTCGATCTAGGTGTTACTTCATTCCATTGACTTGGAAAAACAGGGTATTACTTCAGTCCACTTAAAAATACTTATATAGCAGTTAGAGTAGTTGCAATTAATCTCTCTACTTATTAGTTATATCCACTATATTAAGTTATATGGTTATAATTTTAATCAACACTAATATCATTAAATAAAACTTTTAAAATGTTCATTCTTAAATAATTTTATATCGGTATAAATTAAGCCTAACTTAATTTTGACCATCCTTAAATATTCATGTTGCATTTGATTTTTACTATTTTCTTAAATTATTCAAAAATTAGATTTTATGTGCTTCATATGTGTGTGGCTATAGAATTAGATTTTTTGATCTGAGAAAAAGGGGTTAACACATTAAATAAGCAATAACTTTTTTGTTGCATTAAATATATCCTGGGATTTGAACTTGTATCTTCATCTTTCAGGGGACTAAACTATTTATTATTCGTCTGACAACTTGTTAGTAAATATGCAATTATTTAATTAATCTTATTACTTACTCGCTGTTTAATGTTTTATGGCAAACTGCGTCATTTTCTCTAGGCCTGTAGACAAAATATTCAATAACAGCGTTGACCATCGTCTCGTAGATTCGAAAAATTGTAATAGTTGATTATTTTAACGAAAGAAAACATTTTTAGATAATGCATTAATGTTATTTTGGGTCTTTTATTTTAGTCCTGTCTAAGCAAGCCTGCTTTACATGGCTATTTATGGGTTTTGCTTTTGACGTTAGGAGTTGCTTACGTAATTTTACGCAATTTTGGAGCTTCCAGTGTCTTTCATTATATTTTTTTATAATTTTTATCGACTTGAGTTTTGATTTTTGTTATATATAGTAGTATTTTTTATAATATAATTTGTTGCTAATTTAGTTCTTATAATTGAGGGTCAATTCTTATATTTCTATTTTTTCATTCTTTAGTTTTTATAATTTTCGTTCATCAAATCTTATTGATTTCTATTTTTATGAAAATTTGGTGTATAAAAAGTCATTAATTATTAATCTATGACCAATGTGAGGTTAGTCAAGGTAGCAGGTACTTTAATTTCCTAACTAATATTTTAAGTTTGAATCTTGAAAATAAAAAAAATCTTATTGAGAGACCTAAAGTCCCCTCTAGAACCTCTACAATTGAGCTGGATTAGTCGAATTTCTGGTAATAAAACCTAGTAAATTGGTAGGCTTTATCCAAAAAAATCATTGGTTTCTAAAATGTAAAAACCTTAATAATAAAACATTATAAAACTTGTAACGAAAAAGCTATTAAACCTTATACCTAAAAAGATTACAATAATCACAATCTAAATAAATAAAATCTGTAAGCGTAAGAATCTACGTTAAGTCGATTTGATATGGAATCGAAAATAAGTATAAAAATTTAGATATTAATTTTTCGATAATATATTTAACTCATAAGTTTTTAACTCCATCTTCAGCTTATATGAAAATTACCCTAAACCTATGGATTTATTCTCTGATGGAGCTGTATTTCACACTTTCTCAGGACTGGACTGCGCACACGTGCAAGCTGGCCCTCGCTGCTACCCTTTCAGTTTCAGCCATACAAAGTCCCCTTTTTCTGTCTTTGAAGCTGTTTGAGAGCTAAGTGAATCCCTTTGGTTACCCTGTGTACTTTGGAGGAAACAAATTTCAAGGAAAGATGCTGGAGGACCAATAAATTGCGCCATAGAAGAGGTATTTATGAGATTTTTTAGACTTGTTATTAACGAAAACTTCATTTCAAGCTTAGGCAATGTGATGATGATTACTTGTTCTCTCCTGTATGGTGCTGAAATTGGAAATGGCATTGCAATGCATTTAATTCAGTTAAATATATTAATCTATTAAATGGAACCTAGAGACAATGTAATAATCATAGTAGTATACATCTAATAAATATTAACATATCTTTTTTCGGGTTTGGGTGACCACTCAAAATACAAAAATATTAATGCTCAATACATCACTCCCCGTTGGAAACCCACACTAGTAGAGTCCTACCACAAAAACTCTCACACTTGGGCTGGGAATCAAAACGTGTCATCCCAAACTAAAGACAAGTTATGCTAATATGTACTCATCCAACCGAAATGCTTGAAAGGTGTAAATAGCGAATATTTCTATCATCAAATTCTAGCCATTTTGCTCGAGATTTTTGGACTCCACATCTGTAGAGCAAGGAAATGGCTCTATACAAATAATAATACTTTATCTATTTATAAAGAATCAAGATTACAAATTTATGGGATACAAATTTCACTCAAACACTCTTGATTCCTCACCATACACTCACTTGCATAGTGCACACACTAACCTTTTCACTTAGACACACATACACCTCACTTGTGTATGCTCACACCAAAGACCACTCACCTAACACACACTCACGTTATTACTCTCACTTGCTGCACACTCGCATCACTCTTCTTGCTACTCTAGGTGCACACTATATGTGCCTGTGCACACTAGCACTCACACCAAAATCTATTCACTCTGCACTCACTTCCTCACAATGAGCACTCACTTTCTACACTCATTACATAATGACACAATGCCTATTTATAGGCTTCATGCGTCGGTGATATCAAACCGACATTAGAGACTAGATTTCTCTAGATATTTATTTATTTATTGACTCCTAGTTTCTAGAGCTAAGCTAGATAATTCTGGCTTTCCTTTCTCCAGAAAGTTCCGGCACTTTCTTTGATGCTAGTGCTAATATTTCATTTCTCTCTCTCAGCACTAGCTCTCCTTTGTATTTTGAGCTATTTACGGAACTTCGAAACTTTGAGGCTGCTTGATCCTTTTGTGAAGCATCTTTACATGTTATATGCTCCTTTTCTTCCATTATTACTGCAACATTTGCATACTTTAGATTTGGCCTTCTCTGCTTGGTCGATCTTCTGAGTTGTGGTTGTTGTTCAACTTCTTCTTCTTCTTCCTGCTAAAGCTTTCTCTGTTCCCTTTGATATATTCCTGTTTGCCAGGGACTTCGTGTGGGACTCTCCACCTCAGTTGAACTTGGAGACTCTTCTTCTACGCCTTCCTTTTGCTCCCCCATCTTTTCCTCTATTATACCTTCAATTTCTTTGGAGTCAGGTAGAATTACCTGTTGTGTTGACCACCAAAAGGAGGCTTCATTGAACACCACATTTCTTGATGTATAACACCTGCCAGTTGTGGGATCACAACATCTCCATCCTTTTCTTTGACTATCGTATCCCACAAATATGCAACGAACAACCTTCTTATCCATTTTGGTCCTCAAATGATCTGGAACAAAGACATAACATACGCAGCCAAATACTCGGAAGTGACTCATCGTGGGTTTAAGCTTCCATAATTTCTCGAACGGTGAGGCAAACCTTAGCTTCGCTTGTGGAAGTCGATTAATCACATGAGTTGTAGTCTTCATACACTTGGCCCAGAATCTACTTGGAACATTTTTAGCATGTAGCATGCTCCAACAAATCTCTGCAAGATGGCAATTCTTCCTCTCTGCTATGCCATTTTGTTGAGGAGTGTTTGGACATGTTATCTGTCTTCTTATCTTGCACTTTTTCAAGAAGTCATAGAATTCTTTTGATGTGTATTCCCCCCCGTTGCTATGCGTAGATACCGAATCTTCTTCCCAACTTTGCTTTCTTTCATCTCTTTAAACTCTTTGAATTTCGCTAATATCTCTGATTTTTCCTTCATGAAATATACCCACATATACCTTGAGTAATCGTCGATGAAGATCACCATGTAACGATATCCTCTGATTAAGGGTTGTTTTATTGGTCCAAGTACATTTGAGTGAACTAATTCCAAAGGCTCCTTGGCTTGGAATTTTGACCCTTTATATGGCAGTTGATGTGCTTACCATACTATAACCTAGCACATATAACATCGTCTCACACTTCTAGCTGAGGGAGACCTTTGAGCATTAACTTCTTCATCATCACCTTGAGCCTATGATAACTCACATGCCCAAGGCATGCATACCACAAATCCACAGTCTCGTTCTTATGAGTCTTTTCTACGTAAACTGACTCTACAGATATTATGTAGATTGACTTTAAATGCTGCCCTTTCAACAGAGGTTCCCTAATGATTTTTAACTTGTCATAAATCTTCACATCTTCTGGGCCAAACACCACATATCTTCTTAACTTTGTAATCTGTGATACTAAGAGTAAATTTTTCTTCATTCTTGGTACTTAATAGACGTTTTGTAGATGTACCTAATTGCCGCCGCAATGTGGTGAGATTACTACTTTCCCAACATAAGTGATCGGGAATCTTGAATTGTCTCTGTCACTAGTACTATTCGATTACCTTTATACTCTATAGTACTTTCCAGCTTCTCCTTGTCACCCGTCATATGATTGGAGTAACCTGAATCAATAATCCAATCCTCGTTATAATCAACGGCTAATTGATATGTTGCTATGAGTGCCACTTCTGCCCTTGGTGACTCCATAAGCTTCTTAGAATTCTTGTCATCAAAGTTTATTTCCTCCTTGCTTGCCAACAAGGCAAAGACATTCCATTCTTCTTCACTGTCATTTTCTTTTTCTATAGAGCGACTTGCAGTTGCTGCGTTGCTATCTACCGACTTCTCTTGTACCAGCAATCTCTTGCAAAATGCCCTCGCTTCCCACAATTGAAGCAGGTGCCATCACGTGTCTTCGTATTAGCTTGGGGTTTTCTAGAGCATGAATTTTCTTCTTGCTCCTTCCTTCCCTTCTCATTCTTGTTAATAGGTGACTTCCTCTTCCCTTCCTTTTACCAGTGAAAAGTGCCTCTTTTTCACTCTTCACTGATGCTCCAGCCATTTGTTTAGCCAACGTTTCTTGATCGGCTAACAAATTTTCTAATTGTAAAAAGGAAGGTTGGGTAGGCTAACCTTGAATGACAACAATAAATCCTCTATACTCTAGTCTTAGACCATGAATAATTATTCTCTTCATACGTTGATAAGATATTTTGCTATTTGGATCTAACTCAGAAATTTCATGCTAGAGAGACTTTACCTTGGTGAAATGCTCGTTGATCATCAAGTTTCTTTGTGTTGCCGATAAGAGTTGATTCTCCAAGAGTTGTAGCCTTGCATCATTCTTCTTGGAGAACAATGTTATGAAAGTGTCCTACGCTTCCTTTGGTAACGAGGCCTTCCTTATGTACTCCAGCATCTCGTCCTCTACCGTAGTCTTGATGGTGAACATAGCCTTCCCTGCTTTAATCTTCCATTTTCTCAATGCTTTTGCTTTTGCTGCAGGAGGTGGCATTGTCTCGCTACCTCCAACAACTTCCCACAGGTCTTGGCCTTGGAGATATGACTCCATACATGTCTGCCATGTATTATAATTATGGGCATTGAGCTTCCTAATCCCACTAACCACTTGAATGCCCGCCACAGTGACTTGATGGAATTTTCTCACTGCTTTGGTCCTAGATCAACAGCTTCACAGTCCCAGATTCCGACATGTGTTGAGAAGCTCCCCTAGAGACAGTGATCCTTGATCACTCTTGAAATGATCCCTGACCACTTGGCTCTGACGCCAAATTGTGGAGTAAGGAAATGGACTCTATACAAATAATAATGCTTTATCTATTTATAAAGAATCAAGGCTACAAATTTATGGGACACAAATTTCACTCAAACACTCTTGATTCCTCAACATACACTCACTTGCATAGTGCACACACTAACACTTTCACTTAGACACACATACACCTCACTTGTGTATGCTCACACCAAAGACCACTCACCTCACACACACTCACGTTATTACTTTCACTTGCTACACACTCATGTCACTCTTCTTGCTACTCTGGGTGCACACTATATTTGCCTGTGCACACTAGCACTCACACCAAAATCTATTCACTCTGCACTTACTTCCTCATGATGAGAAGTCACTTTCTACACTCATTACATAATGACACAATGGCTATTTATAGGCATCATGAGTTGGTGATGTCAAACCGACATTAGAGACTAGATTTCTCTAGATATTTATTTATTTGTTGACTCCTAGTTTCTAGAGCTAAGTTAGACAATTCTAGCTTTCCTTTCTCCAGAAAGTTCCAACACTTTCTTTGATGCTAGTGCTAATATTTCAACGTCAACTTCTCCTTCATTAACACACATTCATATTCGATCCAAAGTTTTTGTTGGAGATTGTCAAGGAAAGGAAAGGATTCTAACTTGTTGCAAATTTCTATAATTTCTATTGATCCCTTTAACTTTTTTCACTAAATGATTTTTCCTCCTTAAAATATTTCCAAAGGCATCTTGATTCCACACCTTAGGCTTCTGAGTGAAGGAATACACATTATGAAATGAAGAAAGATCAATGTATTAGCTATTTCTAACCAGCCCATCAAAACGTGTATTGTACGACCATGTAGCTAGGAATAAGAGGTTTTGGGTTCCTCTTATAAGTTATATAGCTACTAAGACAAATCTAGAGGGGGGCATGGCCCAACTTGAAAAAGGAGATGTCGTACAATCAAAACATTTGAAAAAGCATACTACCATTGCTAATTACAAAGAGCACAATTAAAATATTTGTGAAATTGTCCTCATTTCCAATTATAGCTAAAATCACCGAGGAATCTTAAATCCTCCGGTTCATAAAAACTAATGTTATCTTGAAAGTCACCTCAAATTGAAAAGGACAATAACCTAGTCTAGCCATTTATTTCGTGTTCAAAAAGAATGGAGTTAAAGTCCTTTGTAGCAAAGCAAGCATCTTGAATATATCTTTTTGGCTCAATGCATAAGGCTCCCACCTGGTGGGGTCTAGGAAGGGTAGATGTACATGGCCTTACCCTCGTAAACGAAGAGCCTATTTTTAGGATTTGAACCCATGACCTTCAGTTCACAAGGTAGCAATCTTACCATTACACCAAGGCTCACCCTCAAGTATCCCAAATATATGAGTTAAGAATTTTATGTTTACTCCAAAGTTTAGCTCAAAGAACACCCACATGCATAACAAGCTATAAATTAAGCACCAAGAAGGGCTTTCACCTAGTCAAATTTCCATGTCGACAAATTGTATACCAGATTTCAGTACATACACACACAAAATTATCATAAGCACCACCAACAAAGTCATGAGAGTTAAAAGGAATTCGTACTAGATTACTTTTTAATAACCCCATCAACTTTATCACCCAAGTTGAGGCTCTAAAAGTATTAGCATAGAGAAATGCAACTTTTTAAACAATCCCAAAACAAAATACTCTTGAGCCCTTCTATGTCCATTAAAAAAGAGTTGTATATATAAAGGAAAAAAGTCCTAAACATGCACTCAGAGGTCCTTTCCAGCAACTTCCTCGTCCTATCTAACCATCTTTTAAATAGTGAGTTCTACACCACCCTGTTCACTTCTTTCATGTTTTGTTTTTATAACCATTATAGAAACAACTGTCATAGAATCACCCTTAGGGTAAACTATTTGATCCCTATGATATTCACCTCACTACCTATATCCCCTAGCACCATCCATGCCATTCAGGTGAATGGCTTTATAGGCATTCTCCACTAATTTCATAGTTTCCATAGCCCATTCAACTCTTTGTCCTACTACAAAACCCTTACATCTCTATGCAAAGGCATTATCATGCTTTGTGAAAGATGGCTTAGACATTCCACCTAAAGCTATGAAGCAAGGTCATCTTTCCCTTTTGGTCCTTCGTTTTGGTCCCCCAATTCTAGCTTGTGGAGCCCAACCTTTTTCTCTTGCTTAAGGCTTGAAAAACTACCACTATAATTTGGCCTTTGTTTTAGGGTGGACTAGATAACTATGTTGTCTAATGATCATTATCTTTAATCTAGCCCATATCTCCCCGATTCGTAACTTTTATAAGCATTGCAAGGGTGGAATTTGTCCTAGTGGTACCTCCAATTATTGCCTTATCTTTCTCATTAAGTGATGACGTAAAATCCACAACTCTGATTTTAAGTATTCCTTTATTTATGCCCCTTGCATGTGATTTTTCCTTGCCATGGAGGATTATCTATTTGAATATCTCTTACCATCAGCAGATGTTGACTTTGTTACTACATAAGATTAATTATCTTACTTTTTCCTTGTTTATGTTAGCCATTCTCTATCAGTCAAAGATTCTATCGGAAGAAATAATACGAGAAGGGAAGTTGAATCATGCTTCTAAAAAACTTTTATTCCTAAAAGCTTTAAACAAGTTTTTTTTCTTAAGTCTTTTAACTTGGAATACCTAAGCACTTAAGTTAGAAGCAAAAGCTATTGTTTTCACAATGCTTTTGTTAGTCTGCAAATATATATATATATATATATATATACAGCACATGAAAGAATAAACTAATTATGAAAGATAGTAAAAGTGATAAGGATAGAAAATCACACAAGAGGATTTTACACTAGATCGGCCAAATCATGTGTCTACATCCAGTCCCTAACAAATTAGTTCAGATTTTATAAACTAAATATTCTTTGTCCAAGCTTTTACAACCAAGTAGTTCTTCCTAATCTCTAAGCTCACAAAAATCACTACCAGGTCAGGTTACAATATTCATATTGAATGGTTTGTGTTTGAATAACACTCACACTAAATCACTCTAAAGTGTATAATCACTTAAGAACAGTGTGCAATGACTTCTCAATACTCTCAATAACAGGATATTGGCTAATACATAGCAAATGAGAAGATTTTTCTTTTTAGAAGTTACAACAAGTAGCTTTTTGGACATTCATAAGGTTGAAAAAGATGAAGTCTTGAGAGATATTCGAAGGCATAGAATGCTTGACTAACCAACCAACTATTCATCGTCTTCCAAGTTTATACAGGCTTCAAAAATCTAGTTGTTAAGACCTTTCATACCTTAGGCCTAAATCCTTTTTTGATCTATTGATCTAAGATTGGAGAGAGAAGTAGCTTTGCTTTCTTTCTCAACAAGCAAAAATACCACCAAAAAAAAAAAACTAGCTGTTGATGGTCACCAACTTTTTAAAGTTGTCAATGCTTCTTTTGAATATTGCCTTATCAAGTTTGACTTTTAGGAATGGTTTATGAATTGTACAGAAGAAGCTTTAAGGATGAAATACTTTATGTGAATCAACTTTCTGGTGGTCACTCTTCTAGATATAGCCTTCTGGACAATTCATCTTTCTAAAGTGCTTGTGACCTTTCTAATGGCTTAACTTTCTTCTAATGACATAGATGCATCCTTTTGGACTTCGTGATACATTTCTTGAGAGATAGATCATAGACTTTTTGCCAAAAAGTTCTTTCCTTGCGATATATATCTATGAGATACGTATAAGAACTTTTAACTTTGTATGATCTTATTCTCATCCTTGTATGTACATGTGATCTAGTGTAAATGTAGATAAACACTTGGACAAACTATTAGTCCATACAAAAGCTTTTATTAAGAATTAATTTGATGTTCATCAAAACCCTTAACTCGATAAAATTTATACCACTTAGTGGCTTTTGAAGGGCATTGGAGCTTATAGATTCCTTCTAAAATTTGGGGATCATATATCTTTGATCTATTGTGAAGATTCCCTTGCTATTGTATCATGCTCCTCTTGCATTGACACTGAGTTACTTGAACTTGATTGAACCTCATACTTTCTCTCAAGGTGACCATAGCAGTCACATTTACCACACAAAATATGGAGGCCCTTATACTCCTCCTTATGCCAAGAATCACCAATGCATATTTTTCCAATTGCAAGCTTTTTTAAGCTAACCTCCACACCAACACATGCAAATCTACCACTTGTAACCTTGAGTATATTCATAGCAACCTTCATAAGCTTCCCCACTACAGTGACTAATGCAAGTGAAAATCTCTCATCATAATATAATAGATTAAGACATGGGAACCGTATCTGAACAAGAGTTCTATCCATTATTGCTTCAGAAGCTTGAAACTCCAACTACCACAGGCATATTGATTGATAATGATCAAGGACCAACCAAAGACCACCTTCCTTAACTTCGGATCTGTACTCCTTCAAGTCCAACTTGACCATAAATAAATTATATCATCCAACATCCATAATATCAAAATCACTTCCCAGATGCCATATCTCTTTCATTTAGACTTCAACAACGGATGCCCAAATTTTTTCCCCAAAAGTCTGACAATATGTGAGCCTCCTAACAACTCATTTAGAATTTGTTCATGAACATGCAACATAGGAAATAAACGATTCCCATTTAAATACTCAATAGAGACCAATTTTTTTTATCCAATAAATTCCTTTTAGGCCCTTTATATTCCATGATCTTCTCTCTTAAACCCCAAAGTTGTGCCTTCAATGAAAGTACCTTGATAGCATTCAACCCCTCATAAGAACTTCCCCCATGGCATATGGGTCAAGTATTGTGAGTGGAGAAAATAAGAGAGTTTTACCCTCATAATAGATCAATCCAAATTAAACCATATGAACTTGAGTTTAATAGATTTTGGAGACTAATGATTTAGATAAAAAAAAATTAATCTAAAGTAGTAGATCTGAAAGCACTGCCTATACCAGATTTAGTTCTATCTTTAGATTTTAATCGATCGATGAGTTCACATTTTTTCACAAATGTAGCCAAATAATGATGATAAGTGCTATATCTTCATTGTACATTAATGCATCGAAAAAAAGAGGAGATACTTGTAATTATTGTATTTTACCACTTGTCTGAGTATGCTAGTTAGATGCTATAGGGGTGAGATTTTTATGAGTGTAAAAATTGAGGTGAAGAATTTATGGATTAGTTTTACATACAATTTTGCTCATAAGTTCAATTGATGAAATTTTCTTCCTTTTTTAAAAATTTTACCCAATACTTACAAACTGAGTCTAAGTGATAAAAAATTTTGAACTGCTTCTGATAATTTTCTCATTCTTTGATGCAGAATGGCCGCGGTGTATATGAGATTGAGAGTTGTTAAGGAGATTTTGCTGGACAAACTTCTGGCAAACGAAGGTAGGCAACACCACCCTCATCTGTAAGAGCTTTTTGAAATATATATTGCAAATTGAAATAAAAATGTTGAAATAATTTGTTTACTATTGGTTTTACGTATCTATTTGACTAGTTCTCTGAAGAGCCGATAGGATCACTTTCTTAAGTAAATAACAAGCTAGAGGAGAAAAGTAAAAATTGGTTGTTCAAACCTTTATCTTTTATTTTGTATATTGACTATTTAAAAAAAATGTTGTATTTGTATTCATAACTATATAATCCATGACAGATAATTGGTTATCTATCTCACCCTGTTGCTTTAGGAAATCACAAGATTATTCGAAATAAAAAATAAATCACAAACCTGAAGCTGATTTTTGTTGGAATGATAATTATTATACAAATAAGATGTTCATCTTTTTTTTTTTTTAATACTTAAGTATTAAATTTTATATTATAAATACTCTACATAAATAGTTTCTATGCTGTCATAATCAAATCGAAGCAAAACTCAAACGTTTACTAGTTGAAGATTTGCATGAGATTAGCAGATTTGTTTTTGTCAACATCTCTCAACAATTTACCCGAACCAGATTTAATATATTCATTGAAGGGGTAAGGAAGGAGGGACGGAAAGGAAACATATCGGTTTGAATCATTAAACACTCATCCTTTTGCACATTAGAAACAGGATAATATTGACAGATATTGACAGGCTTACCTATAATGCACATTACTTTATTTGTATTTTGTTAAATGGAATAAATTTATAATCTTTATTATTATCTTGTTTTCTGGTTGATATTTACTTGTCGACTCATGGGTATGGTTTCAAGTATTTATCCTTACATCAAAATCTGAGATGTTTGTTGAAATCAAATAATGTCTTATCCATTGCATGAATGATGATTGAAAATAAGCTACTTTGTTTATTTGACATATTGGAAGTCATACAGTGGGGTGAGGCTGTCTCATGTCTCTTTGAAGACACAATTTTGGTTTAATATCTCATACCAAAATATTAAGATGCAAGTTAGTTTGAAACGGTCTATCTGTTTTATTTATTTCTTTCTTTCTTTCTTTCTTTTCTTTTCTTTTCTTTTCTTTTCTTTTCTTTTTATTTATAAATTAAGACTAAGAGTGATGGTTCAGCAAAGCCTTCTCTAAAACAATGATTTTAAGATTCAAACTTTTAATATCATGATTTAGATTAGTATTATGTTTTAATCGAATTCTACTGGTTATAGTTATTATTATGAATTTAACTTAAATATGCTGATAGTATAAAATAATTTTATACTGTCAATCAATAAAAATAATAGAAAGTGTCAACTTATATAAATAATCATCCATTATAATGAAAGGCCTACCATAATTTCTTACTTTCCATTATTTTTATTGATTGATAGAATAGTGCATATCAATTAAACTCTATTATTATATTTACTTTGTGGTGTAATTTATTCATGAACTGCTAATAGAAGTATTATGCAATTTATTTATAAATAATATTGTTGAACTTTTCTTCACATCAATGTTATACGCAGTCCACTTAGACTGAAATATTAACAGTGCAAAGGGGAAAGAAAAAAAGACAGAACATGATATGAACATGATGTGAATATTAACAGTGCTTTATTGATTTGGGATAGGGATAAAAACTGAAGAAATATTTTTATAGAGTAAAATGCGAGGAGATAAATCTATTCTTTTCGTTATACTTATGTAATAATGTTTTGAATTAGACCTCAAAAATATATTGACAAGTTCAGTTCATTTATACGTAAATAGCAGAAATTAAATAAAGTGAGTATGTAATCTTTTGACCAAAGTTGCTTTCATTTGTATGACCAATAACTCTTTTTCCCCCTTTTCACAATTTACCTTTAATAAGAACAAATTTTCAACTTACATTCCCTTTCAATAATATCAAGTCCAAACAGAATGTAAGCCGTTATATCCAACTTTCTATTCATTTCAATTTCTATGAAGTCGAATCCAGTTAGCTTTAGCCAGGAACTCACGGAGAGAAAGTGACATTGGCTAAAGTAATAAAAGAATAATTGATAAACAATGTGGGGTTTTAGTCATTTCATATCTTCAGACACAATCATATTGTATTACCACTTCTCAGCTCTCACAGTCAGATTCCGACAACAAAACTCAACACTCCCTCTTCCCGCTCTTCTCCTTTTCTTCTTCTTCTTCTTCTTCTTCTTCTCTCACTCTCTCTGTTAAACACTATCTTTCACCCACAAAAGCCTCTTATTCTGTCTCTTTTGCATTTCTCACAATGCTATATGAAATTAAAGTTGTGGTTTATAATGTTTCTACTTATCTTTCTGGCTGAGGAAAATATTTCAGGGAAAGAAGTTGCACAACCGGTACAGTGCTGGATTAAGAGGTGGGTTGGATTTTCTTTCTTCTTTTTCCTAGAAAATTACATTATCATCAGGCATTCTAGAATGAAAATTACTTTAATGTTCATTTTGAGAAGATTGCATTAGTTGTTTTTGGTTGTGTGAGGGGATATATTGTTCTGTTTATTTAAATTAGAATTCGTATAAGCTTTGTCGGTGTATTTATTGGGATAGATTGATCCTATGTGTTCCTCAGAGTTTCTTTATTGCCACAAATACGGCATTAAGAAATAGCAACTTAAAAATGCCAAAGATTCATCTTAAAATGTGTTAAATATGCGCGATAATTTGAGAAATATGGTGTCTAATCTTGATGCTATTCACTTCAATTTTCTTCTATGAACGAGTAGTTGGGTTTTCCAATTCTTGAACAGTTTCTCTCGCTTCTCTTATGTATAATATAACACCGACTAGAAGGTGTAAGAATTCAGATCGTGCCCTTTTCTCTTGTCTTTTCAATCTTGGCGACAAATTTGCATGGAATTCATTGTTTGATTTTTGCCTTTCAATTTCTAACATTTTGGCTTCCTAGTAGACTTTTCCAATATATTCATTTCTTCAGAACAACAAAGATATATACATCTTCTGCTTTAACAAGCTTATTACTCTAAATTTAATTTGTCTTGAGCTTTCGTATTAATTTTCTAAAAGAAGTTTTGAATTGTTAATATGCCTGTGTTTAATTCAGCTAGCTAGTGTTAGCTCTTGAAATCAAGATCTTTAGAATGTTTCTGAAATTAATTAGGTTGGGCAAATGATAGATGTTATAATCTTATGTATGAATTGTCAATGCCATATCCTCATTGTCATTTTTCCTAGTAACATAAGAGAAGGTTTGGCAGGATAATATGAATACAATGCACCTTGCAAGGAAGTAGAACTTTAGAATTGCTAAGTGTTAACATCAATAAACTTTTTCTTTTAAAATTTCAGCCTTATGTATCTTTCCAAAATCTAAAGGTGGAGATATGTTCAAGCTTCCAAATAGCAAGCTGTGTATTCCTTTCTGTTGACAGTTATAATGCATAAATGAAGCTTGTGATCTATTTGTCTTTCTGGATACATGTACTGAATGTCTGAAGTAAAGATAGTGCTTCTTTTGGTAAATTTGTCGTAGATAAACGCTTTTTAATTTAACCTCGTTGTATTGATGCCCCTATAGAAGATTTGATTGTTCAGATATAATAGTAACACAGATGAATGTGGTGTCTTTGCCACTTATATATGGTTTTAGTTCAGGCACATGATATGTGCTTGTGAAACTTATGGTTTTGAATTGTGGTTGCGATCACGAATATCGTCATGGTTGTGGTTGTTACAATTGTGAGTATTGCCATCGTCGTGACGCGCATTACGATGTGAAAATTGTGTTTGCAACCTAAGATTGACACTGTGGTCTAATGTGGTCAGAATGCGACCTGATGCGGTTGCATTGCAGCCATTTGCCGTGATTGGGAGTCATATAGCAATTGCAGTGTGACACGGTTGCAGCGGTGCCTGCAACTGCAATATTGCGGCCTCATCATGTGATGCAATCCACAATTTAAACCATAATGCAAAGTTTTTGCTTTTGTTATTTTATGTGCTTGAAAGTGCAATGAATGGAATATTGGCTGCACCTGTTGTATAATTCCTACTTTAGAGGGTATTTGTGGTATGTATAGTCGATGTTTTTATTCTAGATGATAAATGATAGAGTAATGCTACACAAGCAGATAATATTGTCAAAGTTTTGACATAAATCATAGGAGATGGTTGAATAAAATGAATGTAGCATGTTCCAAATATTCATCCAAGAGTTATGAGTATGCCATATTATTGTGATCACTAATTTCTAACAAAATTTCTGGTTCTCTAATTTTTTTTTTCATATAACGTATGTCATTGTGAGACTAGAATTGTTCTTGGAGTAGGAATTTAAGGCCTTCTATATGTTCTGCTTAATGCATTCAATGTCTTTAACGATATTTGTTAGTTTTTATCAGTTTTTATTATTCTTAAGATCTTGCACATATATTGAACGCTTTTCTAGTTATTATGGTTGTAAAATCCTCATTTCCTTTTGATTGATTACAAACAGGATGTAAAGAAAGGAAGAAGCGAGGCACCAGGTGTAAAACAAATTAAGAAAGGTAACAAATACCAAATTTATGGTAAATTTCTATGTGCTATCTTGATCTGGTTGTTTAATTGTATTGTGATGTTTTGTATTTGTAACAAGCAACATGTTAGATATAAAAGATGTATTTTTACTATTGCCACCTCAGTTCATCAAAGATTCATATAAATTGCTTATATTGTTAGAATTTCACATTAGTTAGAGGTGGAAGTGATAAGTGAGCTATACTCCCAAGAAAAGGACGTATGTTCAAATCTTAAAAAAGATAATTACTAGATCTTTTAATCATGCAACTGCAAAGGATAGAAACCCCTTAAAGGGAAAAAAAATGTTTATGAAGTCCCACATCAGCTAGAGGTATAGCTGAAATAACCTTTATAAATATTTGGATAATCTTTTTCATGAACTAGCTTTTAAAATTAAGTTAGGTGTATATAATCTTAAGACCAGAGCCTATTGTAGACTTTATGTTAGACCACATGTAGATACCCAGTTTTACAAACTTCATTGCTCCATATGTTCATTTCTGCTTGTGACCAAAATAAATCTGAGCAGGATGAAGGGCATATTTGGTGCAAGAATAGATTCAAAACACACCAACGCAAAAACTAGATAAATAATCGGAACCATATAAATTAGTGTGGGAGAAAGAACTCAGGTTCAACCAAAGAGGAACTTGAACGATAGGATACTCTTCTAAAACGCAACAAGATTACTACGGTAAGAATCAATTGAATTAACTGGCAACATTTTCTTCGTTAATTAGTGGATCAAAGAAGAAAAATGGAGAAGGGCTTATTAGAAAGAGACTATAAAACTTAAACATGCCCTATTTGGCCACTGATTTTATAAAAATGCCAGAACAACAACAAAAGAAGAAAATGAAACTTAGTGAAACAAATCTATTTGAAATAGGTAGGGCTTGCACTTTGATCCGATATGCTTAGGAGTTGCTCTAGATATTCAACTCCCAAGTCCTCTAGCACCATCACACTACTTGGTTTCTCTGATGATTCCCTTTTCCCTTTACACTTTCTGGCACTGCCTTTATTATTATTAGCCTTTGATAACAATTTCCTTATTACGCAGTTCCTCTCCTTAAGTGCAAGTGCTGGCGAACACCATTTGCTGCAACCATATTCCATCCCTTGCAAAGATTCTTTGACCCTTTCGACTGGAAAGTTGAGCACAGCGTTGCAGCCTCTCATGGAGAATGCAGCTTGGTCATAAGCCAATGCAGCATCTTCAGCACTATCAAAGGTTCCAAGCCAAACTCTTGCTCCATTTCTCGTTGTGTCTCTGATTTCAGCTGCAAATTTTCCCCAAGGCCTTTTCCTTACACCTATGTACCTTCCATTATCATGGTTTTGCACTTGATCAGCTGCAGGTGTCTTCACCTCCACCGATTGCGTTGGCTCCTTGTTGTTCCCTATGGTTGTTGGCGCTTGAGAATCCATGGAGAAGTCAACCATATCGAAGGAAAGAGAATCATGAATAGGGTCATGAACATTATTGCTCGAAAATGTTCCTAACAAAAAAGTATCAAAAGGATCCTGCGACATGTCCCCATCTGGGATCGGGAAGAGAGGAGTAGTCATATTTGGCAACTGCTTTGTTTTGCTAGAATTCTATCATGACCTCTTTGGCTGTAGCCTTTAATTGATATTGAACTCATAATGAACCCACCCAATATGTTTGTGTTTCTTATGTTATTTTTGGGTGTCTATCATTGTGAAGTCTTACTAATAATTTAGGAGCTGCTACAGTCGAATTCTAGAAAATTATAATTCATTTGTCTTATTAGATAAATTAGAAAATAATATAATGCATATTCAATGGAAGAAACCATTGGTGGATTTCTATGTTGAATTCAAATCTAATGCAATATAATTAGAGTAAACCCTGGTACCTATCGATTTTCATAATGGCCAATTCAATCTTTAACAAAAATAAATTAATAAATTGGTTTATAACTTTTTAAAAAGTCAAATAATTTAGTTCCTCCATCAAGTCTCTTCGTTAAATACTATGATAAGGCTCATTAAGTAGTTGATGTGACACCGGTATCTCTCATCCTATCTTTTTAGTCACTTCACTTATTAAAACGATGTTATTTTTGGTAAATTGCCAAACTAATATGCTGAATTTTATGCTCTAATCTAATACACAGATAAGAGGATTCTTGTCAAAATGACATCATTTGAACAAACGATAGTGACTAGAATGATAGAGTGAAAGATAATAGTGCCGCATCAACTACTTAATGGGTCATGTTATAGTATATAATGGAAAAACTTAATAAAAGGAGTAAATTGTCTGATTTTTAAAAGGTTATAAATCAATTTATTAGTTTATTTTTGTTAGGATTGTTTGATATTTTAAAAGGTCAAAGACCAATTTATTAATTTATTTTCGTTAGAAACTAATATATTCGATATAAAAATCGATAGGGACCACGTTGGAGATTTACTCGTATAATTATGAAAAATACTATAATGTAATTCCAAATCGAATCTTTCTAATAACTTTCTGAGTCATGCTTTTAAATTATAGTTTTTCATGTACATGACGGCTAACATTAGCTACAGTTCTTCAAAAGGTTTGGGATGATCCATTTCTGATTCTTTCTGTTGCATAATTAAATGATATTAACTGTTTTGGTGTAAGTGTTTGCACATAAAATAATTTATGTTTCTAATCCCTTGTGTAAAAGTTATAAGTTTAAAGGGAATCTAAAATATCATGGGTTTAAGACGGATAATTTCAAAGATTAAACTTGTTGAATATAAGTTTATATATAATTTTGTATATTTAATTAACAACGTCTTCTTTTAGCTTTATATAATTAAAGAATCATAAATTATATAAAGCTAAAAGAAACAATACTAATTATCTAACTCATCAAATATTTGAGATAACGATAAGACATATAGCTGTCTCCAAAAAATCTTTCTTCATTGCGACCGAACATAGTAGTGAGCAGCAAAATCAGTGATCAATGCCGTTGATTTTTTTTTTTTTTTACCATTTTTGGCAAAACTAACATCATGTTGAATCTGATCGATTAATAAGAGTGATGACATTTGTACATTAAAAACTTATTTTAATTATACACTTTTTTCTTTGAAAATAAAATAGAAAAAATGCATTAAAATATATTTTCTCATTTTATTATTTAAAAAAAAATGCAGTGTAAAAATTATATGTTGCAAGTTCCGCATCAAAAAGTCGTGCTATCCAAATATGGTACTTAAGTCCAAGGGTTCTTCCACTCAATAGGCTAGACTTTTGGGTTTGGCTCTTATTTGGATTTGAGTCCATAACACTAGTGTTTTTGTTGAGAAGCTGACACATAAAGAAAGCAACCTGGGAAAGGGCTACCTATAAGACCAGAGCGAAGCCACTCAGAGTAAGTTGTTGTGGTCATAGAGGGGCGACCTAGGAAAATAGTGACTTTGGAAAGAGCAATATGGAAAGGCCAGAGTGAAGTCGCTTGGAGTGGATAGCCCAAAATGGACTGTTGTAGTCATCAATCTTTAAATAGAGGTGACAATGTTACAAATCCCACGTCGAGAAGTCATATCATCCAAGTAAAATGCTGAAGGTAGTGTTTGGATAGATGACTAGTAAGGGAATGGCATGGAAAGGGATGGCCAAACTAAAAAATATTGTGTTTAGAAGTAATTTTAAAGGAGGGACAAGGAGTCCCTTCCTTGCCACCCAAAGGTCCAATTTTTAAGACATTTCAAATTGAGGGGGTAAGGAAGGAATTACACATATTTCTCTTCTTTTTTGTCATCAAAATTGTTAAACAACCAAGCAAGAGAATGACATGTTCGACTCCACTCTACTCTTTGCCTTTCTCTTCCATTCTGTTATGAGTCACTCACTTCTATCCTTCATAAAGCTCTCAAACATAGCCTACGTCTAAGGGTTCTCCCATCCAATCGACTAATCTTTTGGGTTGAGCTCTCTTTTGAATTTGAGTACATAACATTGTATAATAAAAGTAGAATATATACTATTTTTAACCTCCATTGTAAACACAAGCACCACCTCCACCACATCCTCAACCTCAACCCTCTCCATTTCACCTTGCATCATCCTCTCACACTCACACTGCACCTCCACCACCGCCATACGCACACAACTGTGCACATTCTCACCACAGTGCCAATGATGTATCTGTCCATGATACATCTAGGTTTGTTGCACCATTTAACACTCATTTGTTTCTATCTCATGAAAATTCTGAACAGTTTTCAAAAATGTTTTCAAAGAAATCTTATACCAAACCTATTTTGGTTGATCTCAAATCTTTTAAGAAAAAAGGGTATGATTTTGTGCTCCTTGTTTCTAATCAAGGCTGGTATGATTTATTTGAAGTGAAAGAAAATGTTTGTCCATAGCTTGTGAAATTATTTTACTCAAATTTTGGGTTTTTCTAAGTCCAAAATCACTTCCTATGTTTTAGGAAAAACATGTTACCATTGATACACATGTTCTTCTAAATGTTTTTGGTGTGATTGATTCTAATGTTTCCTATTATTACTACCACCACTCTTGCAACAACTCTTTCCCAGTGACTTCAAACAAGCTGCCTTTGGTATTTGCACTAACTTCACTACACTGGACGATGCTAAACCCTCTCATGCTACACTTGGTCCCAAATGGGCTCAATTTCATAGGATCATTTCCCTATTCTTGTTGCCCAAAGATGGTAGCCACCAGTTGGTTAGATACATGGATACCCTCATGCTGTATTGCCTTATCCACATGAGTCCACTTTCCTTCCCAAATCTCATGATGAGATATATGGCAAATTGAGCATCCTCAATTTGAGGTGCAAGTTTATCATATACTATGTTCCTGACAAGCATTTTCAAGCACTTTAGTGTAGAGCTTGAAAGGGAGGATGCTATTGAGGTGAAGACTGTTATTGAGGGATGCCAGGTGAAGCTGCAACTTAAAAGCATAACATAGAGGCATGGCATGGCATGGCAGTGATGGTTCTCTTTTTGCTAGGAAAGAAGTGGTGGTTTAACACACACAACCAAATAAAAAAAGAAAAATAATCTCCATTTTAAGGCTAAAACCCATTATTTCTCCACCTAAAATCATCAAACCACCATTAAACCACTAACAAAATGGAATTCCACTGCCACGCACATGGGTAGCAGTATTCAAACCAAAGCCACACTTCAACCAAGTTCAAGAAAAGGGTAGTAGTATCCCAAAATATCCCCTACATCAACCAAGCCAAGCTTAACCCAAAATACATAAAACATGGTTCAAAGTAAAATCAAAATCACTGTTCTCCACAAATAAAATTCCACCAAAATATAGAGGACAAAACTCACAAAAAAATAGAGAAATAGAATATCAAGGAATTTTCAACAACACAAGCCATTACCTCGACCATGCAGCCTATCACAGATATCCGCTATGCCATTGTGCCACTACTGATCCTCTATGACCTCATCCATGCTGGAAACCTGCTCCTTCTGCTACCATTCTTCCCTCTTCACCCTTAGCCATTGCATCCATAGAACTGCCCACTGTTTTCATCTTCTTCATCACAACCATCGTGAGATGCCGCATCATCGCTTTGAGCCACCAATGGTCGCTATTTATCATTGATCCGCAATGCCACTAGCCAACCACTGTCCTGCAACTGCCAGTCGGACAATGCTTCTCCGCTCGTCACCGCTCAATAGCCTAAGAGCAAGCCTCCCCCTTTTCATGCTAGTGGTGGTGTGGGTGAGGAGTCAACAACACTTTCCTTACTGCAAAAAAATATCACACCAATTATGGCTAGTTTGTGTGAGAAAATTTTCTTTACCATGGTTGACAAATTGTAACCATGGTTTGGATAGTGTGGTGGAGACTAAGTTGATATTAGTCTCTGTGTAGGGCTGGACTTGACTACAATATCTGTATAAGTTTGGGGTTCTTTGCTATATCATGAAACCTTAGGGGATATAGTTGCTATTTATCCTTTAATTTATATAGTGAAGCAACAAACTCAGCAACCATCTTCTTTAACAAAGCCTTACCACTGATAAGAATAGTTTTGAGTTTTGCAAGCGCTATTAATTGTTGAGCTATAAACTCTATTGTCAATTTCTTATGGTTGGTATAAGTAATACCGAAGTTTCCAGCCATTGCATCCCCATAACCTTATTTGCGCCATTCATTTTTAGTACATAAAAATTCATTGAAAAGTGACAACCTATATCAGTACTTGGAATTGGTCATTCTTGGTTTGGTGCAATAAGGGATTTCCATTACCAACCTAAACCTTGAAGGGCTTGATTTCCCTTAAGGGTAATCCTTGTTAATTTGGCTACACTAGTTTTGATAAAATTATAAATGCTACCATTGTCAATAAGAATGAGCAAAGGTTTGCCCTCACATAACCCTTTCACCCTTAAAGAATTGGGGTTATATTGTTCTACTATCATATTCAGGCTAATCTCTGACATCATATCCTTAATGGACCTCTCAGCTAATTATATATTGTTTCCTCATCTCTTCATTATCTCTTTTTAACGGTTACTCTATCCTTCCCTTTCATAAGTAGTAGGCATCAGGTCTTTCATCTATGACTGAGTGTGTGTTTTTCATCATGGAAATAACAAAGTCCTTTTTCCTAATTATTTGCCTAATTTGTGTGACTGATAGCCTCTTGTAAGCTAGGTTATTCACCGAAGCTTGAGTGGTAGTTGTAGTGGCTGTGTTTTGATGACTAGTGACTAGGTTAGTAGTAGTCACTCTTAGTAGTTATTTAGACATAGAAGTATTTTCAAAAGAATTGGAATAATTAATTCCCTTGTTGTATGGTCCATTACTGCTCCTAACTCCTTGGAATTTATGTTGCTACTGCAGCCATGATTGCTTTTGTTCATACAATTTCGTAAGAGAAACCAAATGTACATAAGATGTAGACTAACTAAAAGTATTTCGCATGTAAGGTAATCATGTGAAACCTCAATGTAAAAAAAAGATTAGCCAGGATTTCATAAGCCTTTTTACCTAATTAAATGATTCCTCAAATTGTGCTTTACACTTTGAGATTCCGGTAGTTAATTTGCTTGATCTCCTTTAAGGCAACCCTAAGGTCATGAAAGATTAGACATCTAACCTCACTTGTAACTCTTCGAGAAACCTATCCCAAGTATATTGTATATGACTGTTCACCACCTAGTGATACTATGCATCGTGGCACCTATGAGATGGAAAGTAATTACTCTAACCCTGATCTTTAGGCACCCCATAGATTTAAAAAGGTTGTTTCACTTTGAAAACCCATTACTCCGATGGAACTTGGAAATATGAAACCTTTATTGATGAATGTCAACAATTTAAGAAAACACTAGAAATGAAGGAAAATTGCAAGAAAAGGCAAGAAAAATGGGCTTTTTCCAAATCTCTACAATGTTCTCTTTTGATGCCTATTACAATCACGATGAATTTTTTTATATATACGGTGACATCTATAATTACCTTATATCATTCTTAGTGATTAGTTACAAGTTGTGATTATATTTATTTGTCTTAATTGTCATAACCTCTCAACTTGTCTAGAATTCATGTGCCTATTATATGTGTATCTGAGCGCACACACATGTGCATGTTTCTGTGTGTATAATATGTGATATGAACAAATCTTGGTTATTAAACTATATATGGATGACCAACATATTAAAATTTATTTAAAGGTCACATGAGTACATAAAAAATTCACATGATTATACATTTTAATCTTAATTAGTCTTGTAAAATCTAATAAAACACACACACATGCACATGTGCATGCATATGCATGCGCACACATAGACGCATCAAGCTGTCAAAGGAGGTCACAACTAGGGTTTTACATTGCATTTGTTGGTATTGCGACCATCATGATGTGCATTGTAGGTATTGCAGTATGAAATTTTTGTGTGTTTGTAACTTCAAATTGAACTCGTGGCGGCCTGATGCAATCATTATGGCATTGATACAGCTCATTGCAATCTTGATACAGTTACGTTATAGTCAATTTATGTGAGTCAGTGTCACACTGTGATTATGGTGTGATGTGATTGCAATGATGGTTATAACTGCAATGTTGCAACAGCATCATGTGATGTGGTCCGCAATTTGAATCTATGGTTGTAAATTGTGAGCCAACCTAACTTGACCTACCAAGGTAGGTTAGGCTACTTAAAATGTAGCTCATTTAGGCCTAACTCACATTATCCATGGGTTGTATATTTTGAGTTGGGTTAGTTGTTAGTTAATTTAGAAAATTAGCTCCAACAAGTGTTTTGGGTCACAAGTAATAAAGAGTAAGTACAAAGTATTGTTCCCGTGAGAATTGTAAATTAAGTACTAGTGCATTCAGAATAATTACTATTTAGGTGACAGAAAATACCAAAATTGAGAATAAAAATGAACAAACAAAATGAAATAAAATATGCAAATAATAGAAATCAATCAATAAAAAGAGAGGTGTTGGGGGTTGATTTCACCTAAGTTCCCTAGTTTTGTATTACCTAAGTATTAAATTTGTTTCTTGATAATGTCATTACTAGTCAAATTATTCAAAACTAATAGTCAAAGTTCAATTCCTTGGGACTATGGCCCTCTTAAGATAAATTGAATAGTTTAATTTCTTAGATTATTCTAAATCTATCATAAGGATGAAGAACAATAGTTCAAAAGATCACGAAAGTAGGTACTTCTATTCCTAACTACTCTAATGCCTATGGTAATTTCTAGATTGACTTATTTTATCAAGTAAATTTCCTTGCGACTATGTAAAACCATACATTAGTTAGTGAGTGATTGGGCCAAAAACAATATTAATAACACTAGAAATTAAGCAATATATTGAAAAAGAGAATTACAACAATAAAAAGAAATACAAAAACAGTTTCCTTAGATTTCATCTCCATAACACCAATAAAAATTAAGAAAACATAGAAAAAAAAGAACCTCAACAATAGAAAAGCCATACTTTTTTCTTTCTTTCTCTCTCTCTCTCTCTCTCTCTAGATTTTTCTCCCTCCAAGAAAAGAAGTATAACAAATTTATAATAATTTATTTCCAAGTGAGCAGAATCTTCTTTTGATTTCCTTTTGATCTTCTATTTAAAATCTTTATTGTAACATCCCTTTTTATCCTAAAATATTTTGTGTGGAATCACTTAATTTATTTGATTTGATTTGTTGATTTTACAATAATAATTGTTGATCAAATAATTAAAGCATAGATATTAACTTTTTAAAGTAAGACTCTAATTAGCAACAAACACTTCAAAATATACTATTCTATTATGATAATAAATAGCACTACATACTAATTAAATATTTTTATTAGAAAAGATAAATGAATAGTAATAATAATAATAATAATAATATAATAATAATAATACAACTAAAACAAAGAAGTCAAGTTAATTGACATAAGAGTCTTGGCCATAATTAATAGAGTCATTGAAGAATGATAGTGCGTAAATACACAACTAAACTCCCAACCAACTCAAGTGATTATAAATAGGGGCAGTGCAAGTTAGTGTGTGTGAGTGAAAAAGTAAGGGAATTAGTGTATGTGTGTGTGTGGTGTTGACATAAGGGAGGGTTAGGTGAAAGAGTGGAAAGTGAGAAGAGAGAGTTATGAGAGAGAGAGAGAGAGGAGAATGAGACAATAAAAAACAAGAAGAGAAAGAGAAAGAAAAGGGATGGCAACGGAAAAGAAAGGAGCGAAATTCAATGTGTAGGTCATTATTAGTTGTCTACAATAATTAGAGGTAGATAATAGAATAATTTGTGAAAAAAATACCATAGCTATATTTATTTATTACAAGTTATTTTATTTGTTATTCTATTAGATTAAAGTTACTTATTATTTATCGTTACCCGTTGTTTTCGTTATTGTTCTAAATTATTTTACTTAATATTCCTATATATTATTGCTCATTATTTGTTAGCATAATTTATTTATTGTTCTAAGTTAATTTATATTAAAGTTACTCATTGTTATTTATTATTGCAACTTATTTCATTTATGGTTTCCAATTTATTTTATTCATTCTTCCGTTATATTAAAGTTGTTCAGTATTGTTTTTTTGCAATTTATTTTGTTTACTTTTCCAAGTTATTTTATTTAATATTTCTTTATATTATTGTTCCTTATTATTTATTATTGCAATATTATATTTATTGTTCCAAGTTGTTTGATCTAATATTATTGCTTATTATTATTGTAGTTTATTTTATTCATCTTTTTAAGTTAATTTATTTGATATTCCTTTATATTATTATTATTATTGTTACTATTACTACTATTACTACTACTATTACTATTATTAAGATATTGTTTATATAATAATATATTATTTTGAGTTATCAATTTTTATAATAATACCTCCAGGGGACCAATATTAACAATAAAATATTATATCACTATAAGTAAAATTTATTATACACAAACTTGAGCTATTAAATTATCAATATCTTTACTTAAAATTTTATACCTTACAGTTATAGACAATATGATAACTCATGACTTATGAACATTATTGTGACCTTTGAAAGGACAGAACCAATATGTACTAAATGTGCCATGATGATAAGGTTAAATTCATGGACCATGATAAGAAAGACTCAAAAAAATAAAATAAAAAATGATCTTAAATTTGGTTCTTTTGGAACTTAATATTTAGATTTGACAACTCTATGTTTTGAGAAATTTTATTGAGATATTATATTATTTATTTTACTCAAGTTTATATTATTTTAGTTCTTGTGCATTTCATTTAAGTTTATGAATTAATTTATAACTTCTACATCTTATTTCATTTGTTGACTAATCTTATGTTTTATTATTTAATTTATCATGAGATAAATTTATTTATATTATTCGAGTTATTATTTATTTTATGTTACTTGAGTCTTTTATTTAAGTTATATTTATGGCTTAAATTTATGCATCTATATATTTATTGTGAATTTATGCATAATGGCAAGTAAATAATTTGAAAAGATGACATTTAAGATTTTGCTGCTAACCGTCAAGAAAGCAAAGGGATAAGACATAATATCCTTTTATGTAACTTGCCTTAGTTAGTATGACATAAAAATCTCGCTTTGTGATCACGATGTTAAGAGTAACACCAGAGAATGAGAATTTTTTAAGAGAATGCCTTCACATATATGTGAAATAAGTAGACAAAGGAAAGTAAAAGTTAAATCAAAGAGATTATAATTATATTAATTCTTGCCACATGTTATACTGCATAGCATAAATTTCTTTTTGCACTTATTGCTCATAATATTATAAAATATGATTTGCTTATAAGTAATATGATGTGAATATCATACAGCAGCTATGTAGATTTCCATGCTAAAATACGGTTAGAATTATTATAGTTCAAATGCTTCAGAATTTTTCATTATCTACTAAGAATTTTCAATTCTTATTCTATTTCTGCTGGTTTCAAATTAGTCAAATAACACTTTAGAGGAAGATAGACTCTTCCAGCTGCTAGGAGCGTATGGAGTTATATTTAAATAAATTATATTTTTTTTAAATGTTTAGCCTATGATCAGTAGAGTTTTACTTCTACTTTTGTACATTTAAGCGTATTTATATGTATTAATGTTCAACTTAGACCTTCAAGTATAAATTTATGCTATTAACTTTACTATAAATCGGTGTTACATTTATCTTCCTTTTAAATCTACTCCAAATATTTTTGAATCCTTTTCCAAATCTTCATATCTTTATTAGAATATTTTCCCTTTATCTTCTCATCCACTAGTGCTATTTTAATCCTCTATAAAAACAAATCTGTTGAGAATTTTTATCTATTAAGTATAAAAGAATTATATTCTCACTAATAATACTCATAAATTAAATTTATTGAAAATAATTAGGGAAACATTGAGAATAAATTTAGAATAATTAATACACAAATATAGGATAAAAAAATATATTTGCACAAGTTATCATTGACTTGAATTTTTTTCAAAAAAAAAAAAATGCTACAATTCGATGTTTGTGATAAACTAAATTTTGACAGTCATGATGCCAATAAATTTGACCCGTGTACTTTGCGCCTCTGTTTTTTCATCATTTGAATAGCTTAAGATTAAGGCGTCACAAAAAGAAAACGTCAACAGATAGTTTATATTAAATTTGTATTTATTATATCAAATATTAATATAATCTTCATATTTAAAGCGGTGGGAATTATTCAAACAACATTGACTTGGTAAGATGCTGCCTATGTCAATAGCCTATGCGTTTAACAAGGACGAGACAAAATTAGGCCGAAAAAGAATTAACGTAGGAGAAAACAGTGAAGGACACTTATTAATCAAACCAAGCATGTGCAGATTCGGACGCAATAACTAATTAAAACCAAGTTGTTAATTATTATAGCACGTACATAACAGTATCAATATATTAACACTGTGACCATTTTTTTGACCAAATTAATACTGAGAGTTAACAATAACAATTAAGGGCCCTTTAGATAAACAACTTATTTATACCCTTACATAAAAGCAATTTCTTAAAAGTAACTTATGAATAAGTTATTTTGTATTTGAATATAAAGTAACAGAAATACTTGTTGAGTGTTTTAAAAAATGTTTCTTAAAAAGCTACATATTTTAACTTATCAAAAAGTACTAAAAATGAGTTGTATGAGCAAATAAGCCCTAAGTCTTATTCTACTAAGTGGAGTCAACTATATGGATCAAAAAATGTTATCCTATTATAAATCATATTTAAATTCAAACTATTAAAATGTAAATATCTTTTAATAGTTTTACCTATTGTTTTTATAGATCTCCTTCTACCTTTAGCTATTATGGACTACCCTTCACCTAATTTACTTTTCTTAGAGAGTGTTTGGCAAACTATAAAAACCCTATAATTATGTATAATAGGGTTTGGTTTTTAATAAATGTTTGTGCCTAAACTAGTTTTTATCTAAACCAATTTGTGCCTAAACTCAGTTATGAAAACAATTAATTTTAAATTAATTTTATTTCATCCTAATTTTTTCTCTTTTTATTTTATTTCTTCTCGCTACTTTTCTTTTTACTTCACACCAAGCCTTTCATTCTCCATTGATTTTATTAACCATCTGCCGCCATTCACCACCACTGGCTACCACCACTAGTCACCACCAACTACTGCTAGCCACCATTGTCTACCACTATTCATCACTACTGTCTACCCTTGTTTGCCCCATTTGCATTGTCTATTGCTACCATCTGCCATTATCTATTGCTGCCAACTGCCACTGTCCACCTTCGTCTACCATGGTCGGCCGTCGCCACCCGTCCTTGCCACTGTTGCCGCTGACTACCACCATTCACCCTTCTCGTCCGCCGCCATCATTGGCTACCATTATCCACCCCAGTTTGCCACCATTTGTCATCATCCACTGCTGCCAGCCGCCAATGTCTACCACTACTAAAGAAGAAAGTAGTATAGAAAAAGAAGAAGAATATATATGTTAAAATTAATTTTTAAGTTATCAAACCAAATAATATTTAATAAAAAAATTAGTTCATTTTTATACAAGTTAACATAACTAGTTCTACTTTATATTATATTAATTTGCACTACAAGAAAATGCTCTATTAGTGGCAGAAAATTTGTGATGGACATGATCCACCGCAATTTCTGACGGACATGATTAGCCGCAAATTTTCGATGGATAGCGACAGAAGACGAACGCAAAGCGAGCCAAATAGGGACAAAAAAAATATATTTGCGAGGGCATATGCCGCCACTAAATGTTGATCCTTAAGTATTTGCAATAGCAAATGCCCCCGCTATTGTTATAGTATTTGCGACGGCTTTTGCCGCCACTAAATGTTGAACATGGAATGCTAGTGTTAGTATTTATGGCGGCAAATGCCCCCGGTAATTGGTATGAGCCGTCGCTAAACATTGAACACGAAATGATCGTGATAGTATTTGCACTGGCTTATGCCCTTGCTAATTGGTATAGCATTTGTAGCTACTAAATATTGAATGTGGAATATTAGTGTTAGTATTTGCAGCGGCTTATACTCTCGCTAATTGGTATAGTGTTTGCAAGGGCTTTTACTGCTGCTAAATGTTGAACGTGGAATACAAGTGTTAGTATTTGCAGCAGCTTATGCCCCTGATAACTGGTATAGTGTTTGCAGCGGCTTTTGCTGCTACTAATTATCAAAATGATTTAGTAAAGCCACTGCTAATTATCAAAATGATTTAGTAAAGCCACTGCTAATTATCAAAATGATTTAGTGCTGCCACAAATTCAAAAAATGTTTGCGATAGCTTATATTGCCGCTAATCACATAAACAATGTTCAAAAAACAATTTAAAAAATGTTGCTGCTGCTAATTCAAAAAACCATTTGTGGTGGCTTTTGCCGCCATTAATTTTGTCAAATAATTTTAAAAAATGAAAATAAAAAAATAAAAAAGGATCTTGTAGTTTGCAGTGATTTTGGTGACCAAAGCTGCCGCAAACAAATTTATATTATATCAGACATGCAGAGGAACAATGTTATTCACACTTCTCCCTTCTTTTATGCTTATTCTTTTCTCCTTCTCTTCTTCTTTCCTCCTACTCCTACACCCACTCTCATCCTTCATCCTCGTTCATCCACCACCTTTCTTTTCCTCCTACGTTTTCCGCTGTTGTTCCTTTTGTCTCTCTCGTTCTCTCTCTCTCTCTCTCTCTCTCTCTCTTTTGCACCTTTTCTTGTCCTTCCACCCTAACCACCTTTAGCCACTACCACTAACTACTCACTGCTGCTGCTAACTAGCCATCGTCGCCGCCGTCGCCACTGCCACAATCGGGTTTTTTTTTTTTTTTGGTTTAAGTTGTTTTACTGATTTTAATTTTTTTTATAACATATATTATTGATTTTATTATTGTTGAAATTGTTAATGATTGTGATGTGTTTCTTTGTTAAAGATTTAATGGACAGATTTGAAGAAATAGAGGTAGTCAAAGACTCATTGGAAGTTACTCAAAATTCAATGGAGAAAAATGAAGCTCAATAGCTTTGAGAGAAATCAAATGTAGTTAGAACTATGTTGAAAATATGGCTTCCAAAATTTTATTAAGACATCTATCTTGTTTATTTTGTATGAATCTGATGATTTAATTTTTTTTCTCGAATTGGCCATTTGCGGCGACAATTGTCGCCTAATTAGAGGGGGCAAAGTCCGTCTCAAATTAAAGGAGACAAAGCTTGCTACAAATTAGAAGGGGACAAGGTCGCCTCTAATATTTGCTACCGCAAGCAATTAGTAGCCCCTGGTTATGGGGTGGCCTAAGATCTACCGCAAATCCGTTGCAAATAAGCATTTTGTGGCCGATTTTTGCTCATTTGGGGCAACAAAGTCCGTCGACAAACGACCAATTTTATTGTAGTGTCGGTTTTTCAAGTTGGCAAGCACGCCATTTGTGAGGCTTCTAAAAACCTTCTCCGCTTATGCCTATACCACCTGAAGTGCAATTTTTACCATTTTTTTTTTTTACAATAGGCGCTACCCTACCTTTTTCTTTTTTAATGCATCCATTTATAATCTTATCTTATCTAGTGTGGCCATTCATCCAATGCAACATCTTCAACTCTACAACATTAAGCTAATATCTTTTGTTTGCTTTTTGCTACTTTACATTCAATCCTATACAAAGATCGTCAATTTTATAGTTGTACAGTAAAATTTTCCCTTTAGCTTAAGTGGTACTTTTATTTTTAATTTTTTATCACAAATAATACTTGAAGCATTCCTTCATGTCATTCATCTGGTTTGAATACTATGATTTACATCTCCCTATATTTCTTTATCATTTTGGATAATGGATCCAAGATAGGCATGGTGTTGTCTCAATTTTTACCTCTAAGTTATAATTTATGTGTCTCTTACTAAACTTACATTTTATATATACAATCTTATTTCTACTTATACAAAAACCATGTGCTTCCAAATCTTATCTCTACAACGCTAGCCTTCTATTCAGTTCTTTTCTCAACTATTTCATTAGGACTATATAATCTAAAAAAAAAAAAAAAATCTCTTACTGAGAGTTAAAAACACGGAATTATGTTTTAGTATGGGAAGTTGATTGCAAGTTTTAATACACTATGATGCATATACTTTCCAGAATTCTTTTATGAATCATGAGGCTACAATAATTAGTTAAGTCTTTCATATGCTATCTCTTTTTCCTGTTCCTCTACATGGCCTTTATATATACTAGTGGATTGCTAGGAACGTCTGCTATGTGCCTATCAATTCACATTTTTTTAATTTAGTGTAAACTTTTTAAAAAATTAAAACTTAAATTTAAAAAATAAATTCAAATGTATAAATAGTGAAATTTTGAATAATTAATTTTTATTATATAATTATTTTTTATTTTTAAAAATTTCAAAGGTATTCGAAGTTATTGGATTGTTTTGAATGTAATGATGAAAGTTATTAGATTGAAGATATTTTACAATTTTATCCCTTTTCTATTCGTATGTAGTTGATTTTATGCATGCCAAAAATGGAAAAATAATTTGGATATCAAATGGGGACAATTCCCTTTATTAATAGTATAGATATATATTCTATACATGCTAAACTTTGTATTTCATATTCTATTTCCTTTGTCTTTTTTTTCTCTTTTTTTATTAATTACAACTCACTTATGTTATTTATGTAGCTCATGTTAATACTTTTCCCTTCCTTGTATGGAAATAATTAATTAAACTATGTTGTGTGGTAGCACATGTGTCATGCTTGATTTATATTTGTTTAAAAGACATTAATGACGCGGTGAAAATTAATAAATCTTATCTTTGTTATATCCTCTTTCTATAAACAATTAATTAAACTAATCATAGTATGGTACGCTTGCTCATGCGTCATCCTTGAATTCTATAATTTTTTTGTGTATCAATATTGTAATGACACAATGAAAATCTTACATCGTACTCGAGTTTGTCGTTAGTCTTTAATGGAGATAAAGAACTAATAATATTTCATCAAAAAAATAATGTTTTTTAGCTAACATTTAATAATTTTGTTACCAAAATTAATTTTTAAGCTTACAGTTGTTGTACTTCGATGGATCCTGTTTTGCGCTGACATATATTGCCATTGGTGGAGTAACAAGCAGTCTTTCTTGAAAATAACAGAAATTTAGTGCATGTTTGTAATTAATTATTGAGTAAAACCCTAAATTGATCTTCAAAAGGTTGTGGACTATTAATTTGGTACTCAAAAGATTTGTGATATTAATTTAATTTTTAAAAGATTAAAATTTGTTTCAAGTTAGTTTAAACTTTCGACTAACTTAAAATAAATTTTAATATTTTGAAACTAAATTGATATTGCAACTTTTTCAAAAACTAAATTGATATCATAACTCTTTTACGGATGAAATTAATATCTCACAACTCTTTTGAGAACTAAATTAAGATTTTACTTGTAATTATTTTTAAAAAATAATTACTCTTTTAAGCTATCTCAAATTTTTTTATGGAATATCTCAAAAAAATTTAATAATAAATTGTTTTAAAATGAACTAAGCTAAACACACTTTTAAACTTATTGCTGAAATTGCACTAATCATGAAGCCCACATACTTGACTGGTGGTTTACAATTATTATTAATGGGACCGGATATATCAAAAAGGACTAGTCCCTCATGTGTGGCTAATATATCATACCATGTTTTAAATCGTATTGCTTTTAGTGGAGGATATCCATGAGAAACAAAAAGAAGGAAAAAAAGGGCTGATTTCCAATTAAGTGGAGTGTACTAATGTGTCCCAACGCTGGTAAGTCGTCTATAATTAAGTAGGTTTCGGAGCTGTTGAAAGAATTAGCTAATGTAATATTTGTGGACGCGCCTAGAATTAACAATGACGAAAAGCTAATAACTTGTCTCAAGATAAACTGGAAATAGGCGAGTCTCTGTGGATTCAAAAGTTTTTTTTTTCTTTATAATAATAAAAAAATCTAAAATTTTCTTCCACTGAAACATTGGCTATTTATCAAGTTAGGATTCAATGTGGCCAGCAAAACGAACTGATAATTGCCTAAGCTAACTGAAATCTAATGCAGACACAATGTTAAAGGAAAGAGTACTGGGCTATTGCCTCATAGAACAAAAACTATACAAGAAAAGTTTAGAAGGCCTGATTCATTAGGCCTTGAAGATATGATAACTTCTGAAAATATATTATTTTTATCCTATATTAGTGTATTAATTTTTTAAAATTTGTTCTCAACATGATATTTACCTAATGTATTTTAATAAATTTTATTTGAGTATTATTAGTGAGAATATAATTCTTTTGTGCTTAATAGATAAAGATTCTCACAAGATTTGTTTAGATACAGGTTAAAGATAACATCAATGGACAAGAAGATAAAGGGAAAAGATTCTGATAGAGATTTAAAGATTTGAATTTGAAGATTTTGAAGAGGTTGCAAAAAAGATTAGGAGCAAAGATCAAGAGTTGAAGATAAGAAGGAAATCAATAAAAGATTTTGCTCACTTTGAAATATTATTACAATTTTACTGTAATTCTTTTCCCAAGAGGAGAGCTAGAGAGAGAAGGAAGTATGGCTTTTCTATGGTTGAGGTTCTTTTCTATATTTTCTTAGTTTCTTTAGGTGTTAGGGAGATATAATCTTAGGAAACTAATTTTGTATTCTTTTTATATTACCTTAGTTCTTTTTTTGATACATTGCTTAATTTCTAGTATTCTTAATGTTGTTTTTTGGTTTAATCACCTATTAAGTGATATATGATTTTGTGATGTTGAAAAGAATTTATTAACATAGGTTAAAGTAGTTAGGAATGGAAATACTTACTTGTACAGTCCTTTGAATTCCTATTCTCCATCCTTAGGATAGGATTAGAATGCTTTAAGGAAAATTGTTCAATTTATCTTAAAAGGGTCTTAGTATCAAGGAATTGACTTTTTTACTATTAATCATGAGTTATTCGACTGATAATAGTATTGTCAAGAAATTAATTTAATATTTAGGTTATTCAAATTCTGGGAATTTAGATGAAATTGACCATTTACACACCTTTTTTATTGATCGTTTTCATTTCTTTGCATATTTTATTTTATTTTATTTTGTTTATTTAATTCTCTCAATCTTGATATTTTTTGTCTCCCAAATAATAACTTTTTTGAATGGATTCATACTTGATTTACAATCCTCATGGGAATAATACTTTATGCTCACTCTTTATTACTTGTGATCTAGTATACTTGTTGGAGTTGATTTTCTAAATCGGCTATCAACATATCACTAAAGGTATTAAGGCATAGAACACTTTGTGGTCACGACCAAAAACAAAAAATAAATAAACAAACAAAGAAGAGGACTTTGTGGTCTACTAGGTTGAACCAAGAATGTGGTTTATTGGTGCATAGTGATGGGTTTTTTCTAACTTATTAATTATATGGACTATTAGAGTCCTATGTTGTTTAAGAATATAGCCAAGATAATTTTTGTAACAGCTTGGATAACCCTCTTTTTCATGAGCTAATTTTTGGGATTAAGTTAAATCTATTTAATTCTAAAATGATATCAGAGATTAGCCTGTGATTGTTATTGGGTCACCCATAGATATCCAATCTTGCAAATTTCACACTTCAAATATCCAGTAATAAGCATGAGGAAGGTGTGTTAGAGTCCCACATTACTTAAGAATATGATTAAGATAACCTTTATAAGAGTTTCGACAACTTCCCCCCATGGGCTAGCTTTTGACGTTTAGTTAGCCTTATTCAATTCTAAGATGGACAATGTTCAATATGCTAAACTTATGAATTAAGCTTGCCATAAGCATTCCCAAATATAACATACTAGGTACCTGAAAACCAAACAACTAGGGACCTCAAGAATTGGCTACCCGAACAACATCCTCTTGAAGAAGGTTGAACATGAAAGGTTAGAGTTGGGTAAACAATATGCGGTCTGCAAATCAACACATTTAAAATGCAATCTATGCAGCTTAAGATCTGGTATTTTTCTAACCCATTTATTGGCAAATTTCTAGCTAGGCACGATTTGCTTAACCCATAAGTTAAGTGGACTAAAACCCGCGAGTTTGTAAACCAATCCCCTAACTTGTATATTTATTTATTTACCAGTGGCCCAATCCACAGCCTATCTCCACACCCCTTCCAAACTAACCACAAATGCACAAACTGTAAATCACTAATCATAACCCTATATTTTCTTATCTAGCAATGTTAGTGGAGAGATGGGAAGAAATCTCTAGAGACACTTCATCCCCTCACCATCTTTCCTCTCCTCCCTTCTCTATCCGTCTCAAGCTCTTCATCTTCATCTTTAGTTCTTTATCTTCAACCATGAGACTTTTTCATTGTCTCACTCTCACACATCACTCTCCCCCTCTTGGCCTCTCACATGGTCTTTGGAGATCCTTCTATGGCCCATTGTGCCTTTATCAGTGTTTCATAGCTTCGTCGATCGACCAGTGTCGCATCATGCCTCCTACTATCGCACCTTCATCAGAAGGTTATCACACCTTCGTCATATTGGCCTGTAACGTCCGATTTCAGACTTCCGATCCCATTTAATGTTGAAACTTCCAATTTCCGAAGTTGTCCTATAATTCCGTTTCCGACCTCGATATTAGTTTAGATTTCTGACTTCGTTCCAAGGCTTACAAAGGGATGGCTGTATCTTCCGATTTCCGACTTCAACTCAAGGTCTTGTGGGCTAGCAGGATTGTCCGATTTCCGACCTTAGTCTTCGAATGGATAAGAAATCCGACATCCGAGTTTGTTTCAAGCGGGGTGAACGCGAGATCAGGTCTCTAAAATTGTTCTACGAGTTCGAGTAAAAACTTCACGAGTTACGATCTCGAGTTCATTACCAAGATCTCTTCTTTTCACGAGTTCCGATATCGAGTTGGAGATCTGAGTCCTATAAATTATGAGTTGACTTCATTCGAATAGAGATCACGGAATCCCGAGCTTAGACTTGGATCTCTCATTCGGCCACATGAACGTAATCCCATGAGATCGGACTACAGGTCTCAAGGAAAATATGGCCAGGCTTCGATGTCACCAACCACACTGTAGAAGAGCCACGACTTCCGAGTTTAAGTACTTGGTTTGGAAATGTGATTCGAATCACATGAGTTCTGACATTTCAAGAAGTCCCGACTTTGAACTAGGAGTTCCGAGATCAGTTGATTGTCAGCTGTATTTCTTACGACCTCCGACCTTGATTCCAAGTCTCAACATAAACCAGACTTCCCCAAGTCACAAACAAGATGGTACGAGTTCCGACTTAAAGCAGAATAGGGGCAAGTTCCGATTTTAAATAGTATGGCGGTGAGTTCCTCTAAAAGGGAGACGTAGCTAAACCTTGTCCACAAGAAATTCAGCCAATCAGAACCCTCCAAGTTAACTACCACTCATGCCTATATAACGCCTTCTTCTCTGCTCATTCAGACCCATTTTCTGCGCCCTCTCTTCTCCCTCACTGCAGCTCTCTTTCCCCTTCTCCACTCACCCAACCCCATCACTCCTCCAAGCTTAGCCAGGTCCTAATAATTCAAGTTTCAACACTTAACTCAAGATCACACTCCAAAGAGGTAGGATTCAATCTCTAATCTTAATTTTCTCTAAACTAAGGATGCATGAAAGATTACTTTTGATGATTTCTTGATGATATATTGGATGTGTATGATTGGATTATTATGAAATCTTGAGTGGCAATTAGAATTAGAAGAAGAAAACTAAGAGAAATGGATGGATGAGGGTGCTGTTTTGGTGGAGATTCCACGGCAGTCCGTACGGCAGAGTGTACGGCGCCGCCTACAATCGGTCAAATCCGATGAAACCATTTTTAGATGAAAGTAGACATTCAGGGCTTTCCATAGATATATTATATAAGGTTATTGGAGTAGTATTGAGAGAGATATAAATTTTTGAAGTTTGACCTAGGGTTTAGGATTTTCATCCGGGCAGGGTGACATGAGGAGGGTATAACTCACCCTATACAACTCCGAATTAAGTGAAACCAGTTTTGTTAGAAAGCTTACACATAGAGGAACACCCCAATATAAGATTCCGAGTTTGTTATGGTCCCGATTGTTCCCAGTGAATCGAGGAAGTTGTCCTATGTCCAATCTAGGCCAAGACGGAGTAGTTCAGGAAGGTAGAATTTCAGGACCTATAACTCGAGGTGTACTTGAGCAAATGGAGTGAAACTTATGGTAAATGAAAGGTTATCCTGTTAGCTTTGATATGAGACCAATTTCGTAAGAATTGAACTTAGTTTCGATTTTTAGTGAATTTATATTCCCAGGAGTGTAATTCGGGCTAGTGACTGAACAGATCGAAGTAAAAGTTGAATATCTTGATTTATATAAATCAGAATGACATGGGACCAAAGAGGTTAGAAAGTAGACATATAGAGCTATGACATATCCAAATTTCAGATTTAAATGAGTTGAATAGAGATAAAGGTGGATTATACAAGATTCGGGCAGAACCGAATAGAATTGGCAGGATGGCCAAAATGATAATTTTACAAGTGTTAGTGAAACATATAAAGTTTGAGTTAAGGATTGCCAGCTTGACATTGATATATATGTGTTAAGTTGATTATGTTGCTATGACTGATTTGTCCGTGAGAGCTGATACTATTCATGGGGAAACGGATACGATCCGTTTAAATTTATAGAATTCTGACAGTCTATGAATGTTATGCTCATAAGGTTTAGATATGCAAGTATGAATTTAAGTATGATATGCGTTATGAGAAATTATACTTTGAATATATTACATTCACATGTTATGTTCATGTATGCCATGCATGCAAGTATAATTAGAATATGATATGCAAAATAAGATATGAGGCATATTCATGTATGCACAAAGCATTTGCACGCATGACAAGATATGGAAAGGAAAGATGATGAGAACTTTCAAGAGGGACGTACTAGCTACCACGCGAGGCATGGCATAGACCCAGCTAGCGTGGGCAGAAGCGTCTTGTCTAAGACTTGGGGCGACCCTCGACTGGATTAGTGGGAATAGACCGGTGTGAGGGTCGAGGAAAGTAAACTTAGTCACTCATATATAGGTACGAGCTCGGACACAGCGAGCTATTGCCCAGGGGTGAGAGAGGCCATTCACCTCCGAGGGACCAAGCACAGAAAAGTAAGACTAAGTACAGGAAAGAGCAAGATCAGGTTGCAAGTTAAAGAGAGATACAGATTAAGTCGAGTGCACTTGCATACAGATGAGCACAAGCATTGTTATGTGCATCTTCAATTATCCCATTAAGTGGTAAGATCATTAAAACTCTAGTTGAAGCATATTGCACTAATTGTATTTCTATGTTTGTAATATATTACCACAAGTGATTGATAAAACCTAACCCGCTTCGAGAAAGATGTTTTCCACTAAAAATCGAATCACTGTTTATGTATATGTGTTCATATTTTCACAATAAACCGAGGCGGCTGGGATGTTTATGATGACACTATAAGATTTGTTTAAATTTGCCTACTGAGAACCTCAGGTTCTCACTGCCTACTTGTATGCTTTTCTTTTCCGTAAACATTCCAGTACCCAAGTGGAAGTCAAGCACGAGGCGGAGTACAAGGCCACTCATTGAGCAAATGTTGGGTGCTAACCAAATCATAAGACTATCGAAGCTAGTTATCTCAATCACAATCTCTTTTAAAGTGTAATTATTTTATTATCCATGTATCCAAGACTATTAATCAGAAACGAAGGGAGCAGTAGAAAGGGCCATGTATGATATTTTTCACATTTTAAAGCTTACTTAGCATAGTGACAACCTTATCATGTAACTCCATGACTCGAGCATGGCTTATATGATAGAGGATGTTACATGGCCCGTATACCCAACTATAGGTAATCCTACCCCAAAAAAGTGAATGACCAAGATGGGCTAATGTATTTGCAACGCTAATAATATCTCCAACTCTAATAATATCTCCAACTACATGATTGAGATGACCTCTCAGCTCCCCACTTGGCAGCATGGTTATTCTGTTAATAACACTTGCAGTTGGATGAGTGCCTTCATGACACCCAGCCCTTAATTAGATTAAGAGCGCTTTGAGAGTCTATACCTACAGCCACCTTCCTATACCTGCTAATACAGGTCAAAGAACACCCCTATGAGCTCAGCTATGGGTCATGCAATTATACTTGAGACAAATTATTGGTTCCTTTCGATGATGGCCCAAAGATCAAACTCAAAATATTAAGTATAATCACATTTAATAAGTTTATATTAATAACTCTTCATTAATTTCTATTTAATTTAGAAACGGTCATTTTTCTTTAGTAAATTTTAATGATTAAAAATCATTTTTATTATATATAATAACAAGAATTTTTTTAATAAATGATTAAAATACTACTAATTAAGGAAGATATTCTTTTTGTAGTTGATTAGTTTTTTAAAAAGAACAAAAATACGACTTGAGAGAAGACAAATAGTTTGAATCTTTGTTCTTTTTCATGCATGCCCACTGTCCAATAATTCTTACACCATTTGGGTCTAAGGCTATTCGTACTTGGAGCTGTTCTTCTCGATAATGTGATGCCAAGTTGAACAACTGGCATTCCAAAAATCTAACTACTAATTAATTCAAACATGCATACCACTGACGATGGAACCCTCCCAAAAGGATTCATAAATTTTTTTTACTTTGGACAGAAAGTGATTGCCGACTTTAGGTCACCGGCCACAGCTGACAAAATGGATCAGATTCGCGGATCAATCTATTCAATATCCAAAAGAAATTAATAAATATTGGTTCGGTTGCTCTACAATTACCTTAGGACTAAGTTTGACAATAGGCGACGACATACATAAACCCGGTCAGTTAGGGATTATAGTAGTTCTTGAATCTAATCCATTGATATATAGGCCGTTTGGTTAAGATTCTAAAAATAACAATATTTTTTCAAACTTAGAAGTAGAAGTAGAAATAAAAGTAAAAATAGAAATTTATTTTGTATTTGAATATAATTGTATAAGTATTTTTTGTCAAAATTGTAAGTTATTAAACTACCTAGATGTGATAAATATAAAAGTATTTTTTTTATAAAATTACAATCAATGACATAAAGGAAGAGTAAGAATGAGAGTGAAAAGAGTGGTATTGTTTTTAAAAATAGTAAGAATAAAATCGTAATAGAGTGAGAAGGTAGTAATTTTTAAATTTGAAAAAAATACAAATATGTAATTTTTTTATTTTTGAAAAATAATTATTATAAATTATTTTTATTATTAATATTTTATTCCCTATATATATATATATATATATATATATATATATATATATATATATATATATATATATATATATATATATATATATATATATATGATGATATCAAAGTGCTTGAGAAAGGAGAGTTGAATCAAGAACTAAATTAAAACAAATGATTCTGCACACTCAAAACACAAATCAAAACATTCACCAAAATCTTATATTCGTGTATGAGATAATCTACTAAGTTAAGATGAGACAAGTGATGACAGAGTATTTGTTTAAGTAACTAGATAAGAGTAGAACAGAGATTGCTATTTAAATGAAAACTAATTAATATGAAATGACAATATAAGATCAAAATAAATCAAGGAGAGGATTAAGAAGATGACACCAAACAATTTATACCGCTTTGATCTCCAATCTTGGAGTCTATGTCAAGTCCCCACCAAATGATGAGAGTTCCCACTAATCAAAGGGTCTTCTTTACAAATCAAATACAAGAGATGAAGCACTCACAGCTCACTCTCAAAACCAACAAAGAAGACCCTTAGAATACAAAATCACTCAAGAACAAAGTGTTGACACTCAACACTCAAACAAATTTCCCAATCAAAAAGAATACCCAAACAATGGCCTTTTCAAAAAAGAAAAACTACTCTCAGCACTCAAGCCTTTTCAATATAAAACCAAAATACACCTCAGAACTGAGATGATTAAGACAAATACAAGATCACTGACATGAAAATAGAGTAGAAATTTATGGACTCGAGAATATGCCAAGGATTGATGAAATGCAGCTCTCTTTTTGTCAGTCCTGTAACAATTGTAGGGTTTCTTTAAATGGAGAAATCCTTTTTGACCATTGCAGGCTATTGTACTGCAGGTACTATCCTTTATGATCGTTTTTGGAATATGCAAGGGACACCTTTCAACATTTGATTAGCTCACACTTGTCCTTTTCTTTTGAAAATGCTTTTCTTTTTCTTACTTTTGTCCTTGTGAGTTGTCCCTTGGTGTGGCTGTCCTTTTTTGACTCAACAATTGATAAGAATTGAATTTCCCTCCAAATATTTTGTGCTTTGTTAAGATGCACATAATAAAGTTTGTTGCAACTGATTTATCTCTTAGTTCACCAAAAGATTTTCGCTTCTAGGAACACAATCTTAAAGTATGTGTGCTTTAATAAATATTTATAATTTCTTGAAACAATAACACACATATTAAATATATATAACACAATGTTTGTCATCACATGATTAGGATATTTTATCTAACAATCTTCCACTTGATGACAAACATAATTAAATGTTGCTAAGTAAAAAGAGTTAAAGAAAACTTCCCTAAGTGAATTTGCTCCTTTTTAGATTGAGTTCTTCTTTGATATTTGCTTTCCTTTTGTGTTCAGGCTCCCCGTTTATGTAGACTCCCCCTTGATCCAAGCTCCCCCTCAATGAAGGCTCATATTTCCCAATTTACTTCTTTCTACTCATTGCTTGAGAGAAAGATTCATGAGGGATATTTAACTTTAATCCTTAAAGGATTTTGAAAATATCTTGAAATGTCGCCCATACTAGTTCTTCTCCTTCCTTAGAAGGATGATTTTATAGATGGGCTTTTCCAATCAAAAGCAATCATGCAACAGTAAAAGAATTCACACATTCTTGCTGTAGAAACTTCATAAGTCCATGTATTCAACTAAATCAAGTAATCATTTATGACTTGTGACAGATTTGCCATGTTAGTAAAGTAATCATGTAGAATTGCAGGGAAATGTCCTAATAATGCAGGGGACAAGTATGTGCAATAGAATTAATACACATTACGTTGCAAGTTACATACCAAATATCATCAGAGTATATTAAACACAACAAAGTGATGAGCAAGATAAATCAGCAGAATAGCAATTAGAGCAAATTCAAAAAAGATTTATCAACATTCTTCACCATATTTTTTCTATTCCCTCTTTTGTCATCAAAGGGAATGAAGAATACTGAACAAATGTTGCAAAATAGAGTATGAATGAAGTCCATAAGCATTAAGATGCAGTTAAAGTGACTGTTCATCAAAGTATCAGCAGTGAAAGTAAGTAATAAAGTTATTACAGTCATCTATGAAGGTAGCAAAATAGATAAGGATAAGCATGATGCACAACAACATAAAGTCTTCTGAGTTTATGAGATAAAGGTGGCAACTCCGAGGTGTTAGAGGGAACTTTGTTCTCTTCTCCAGAATCAGATGGTTCCTTAGAGTCAGAGGAGAACATGTTGCTAAGCTAATTCTTAAGCAGCTTCCACTTTATTTTGGCATGCTTAAGCTGTCTTTCTACATCATTGTCTTCCTTAGTCTTTCGAATCAACAAGCTCCTTTGTAGCTCATTAAATGATATCAATTCATTTATGAATTGATCCATGAAGTTCTTCACCTCGCTACTTCTCTTTCTCTTGGAGTCACTATGCTTTCTTCTTCGGATAGGGGATAGGATCCTGACTTGTCCTTTGTTTTCGAATATTCCAAAGCCACATTTTTACCCTTTCCAGATAAAGATGCCTTGGGACCACCTTTCTTTATTGCTCATCTTTTTAAAGTGGTCACAACATCCTTAAACTCTTCATTTTGAAGGTTAACATCCAAAATACTTGAAAAACAGAGTTAAAAACATTGCACAGGGTAGAGACAAGGGTTTCGAGCTATTGACACATTCCTCCATGTGCTTCATCATAATATATCCGAAAGAGATTGGGGTTTTGGTGATAAGAGCATAAAGAATTAAGGTATCCATATAGGAGACTTTATCAAAGCTCCCCTTTTTTGCAAGATAACGTGACTGACAATACGATGGATTTGAGCCCATTTGTTTCCAAGGGCTTTGTGGGTGACCTTGTCCCCATCAAGGAAACTAATTGTCACATATATCAGAAATAACTTGGTCATAGGACAAAGTAAATGTGTCAGAGGTGACCCATTTTTGAGAGCAAAATAAGGAAGGACCATTTTCAGGTATATTTAAGACATCCAAAATGAGTTTGTGATCAATGGTGATTTCTTTCCCTTTTGAAGATGATGAAGAAGGAAAAGTTTGAGAATTTGACTTTCTTTGTGCAATGGGAACCCTAGGTGGTTTATTGGCGGTTGATTTTGTGCAAGCCATATTTATGGTGGGTAGTGGTGAGGTGAACCGACGGTGAAGGGTTGCAAGAGTGGAGATAGAGATAGAGAAATAGGGAGAAAGAGAAAATAAGTGGTAGAGAGAAAAGGGGGTATGCCAAAATATTATAAAGGAAAGATAAAGGAATAAGAAAAGGAAGGACAACGATTAAATTTTAAAAAATCATAGTTGTAAAATAATTGAGAGAGAGAGAGAGAGAGATAAAAATATCTTTCTCCATTTGGTGGGACCCAAAGTGATATAGTCTAAGGAGGCCCATAAGTGTTTAGCCCATATTATTAAAGGAAAGGCCCAATTACTCTCAGAGCACATGAGGATTCTTTAGAGCAAGACCAAGCATTTGAGTTCATTTGTCTCATCATTCACCAGGAGATTATCTCATAAACGATAGGGAGACAAATAGGTTAATTGCATACGAAAATTTGAATAAACTAGAAAAAGAATTAATGCGGATAGAACGTTCACTCAATATTGGAAGAACAAATCATGCTAATTTCCTTTCTTCATGCACAGAACCTATCTTCAAGTAATGGTAGTTAGAATACCACCAAGTTGAATTTTAGATTTTACAAACTTAACATCAATATGTCCTTTTTGCATATACTCACAAATAAAATGATACCTAATCTCAATGTGTTTAATTCTACAATGTAAAAAGGATTTTTAGTGAGATTTATAGCACTCATGTTATCACAATATAAAGGAATATTTAGAAAAGTTAAATTGTAATCAACCATTTGATGCTTCATCCATAATAGTGTGAACAACAACTTGAGGCAACCATATATTTAGCCTCTGCTATTGATAATGCAATTGTATTCTATTTCTTACTTGTCCAAAAGATAAGAGAGGAACCAAGAAAGCAGCAAAACCAAGAGGTGCTTCTTCTATCAATTGTATCTCCAACATAATTTGCATCACAAAAACCAGTTAGCTCAAAAAATTCAGATTTGGGATACCATAGACCAAGGCTAGATGTTCTATGAAGATATCTTAGTATCCTCTTTATTACCGTTAAGTGTGACTCCTTTGGATTTGATTGGAATCTTGAACATAAGCCCATACTAAAAGAGAGATATCAGGTCTTGATGGTGTTAAATACATTAAGGATCCAATCATTTCTCTGTATCTTGTTTCATCAATTTTTTTTCTAGCTTCATTTTTATCAAGCTTTGTGTTAGGATGCATGAGAGTTGCCATTGGCCTTGCTTGATCCATTCCAAACTTCTTCACAAGTTCTCTTGTGTATTTTTCTTGGCTTACAAAGATTCCTTGAGATATTTGCTTGATTTGAAGCCCAAGGAAAAATGAGAGTTCTCCCATCATGCTCATATCAAATTCACTAGTCATTAGCCTTGAAAATTCTTCACATAAAATTTCATTAGTAGAACCAAAGATAATATCATCAACATAAATTTGAACTAAAAGAAAATGATCAATGGAATGCTTAATGAAAAGAGTGGTGTCCACTTTATCCCTTTCAAATTTATTTTTGATAAGAAAGGTACTAAGTCTTTCATACCAAGCCCTTGGGGCTTGTTTTAACCCATGTAATGCTTTTGAGAGCTTAAGCATATGATTAGAATATCTTTTATCCTCAAAACTAGGGGGCTATTTTACATACATATCTTCATTAATATATCTATTTAAAAAGGCACTTTTAACATCCATTTGAAATAATTTAAAATCTTTGTGAGCTGCATACGCTAAGAGCATCTAAATGGCTTCTATTCGAGCTACAAGACCATAAGTCTCATCAAAGTCTATATCTTCTTGTTGATTGTAGCCTTGAGCTACCAATCTTGCATTGTTTCTCACTCTTCTCCCATTTTCATCTAATGTGTTCCTTAAAACCCATCTTGTTCCAATAATGGAGCAATTTTCAAGATTAGGAACCAATTGCCATATATACTTGGTTTTTATCAAACTATTGAAGCTCTTCCTTCATAGCTTTAACCCAAGCTTCATTATTTAAAACTTCACTTGCTGACTTGGGTTCAATGTTTGAGATGAAAGCAACATTGTTCATTTGTTGTTTATTCTTGAGAGAAGATGTCGTCACAATTTCTCTAGATGGTCCTCCAATGATAAATTATGACAAATTCTCTAGATGGTCCTCCAATGATAAATTAATTTAGATATGAGGGCAAGAATCTCCATTCCCTTGGTTTTATTGTCTGAGAAGTTTTAGAATTTTCTTTAGTTGTTATTTGTTGTTGCCCATCAAGTTTAGCAAAAAATTCAGGTTCTATCAGAGAAAAATCTGCTTTTACACTAACAATCTTTCCTTTCACATTATCGCTAAATGTCACATATCCACTTGTATTTTCTCATTTGTAGGAACATAGATGCATTTCCAGCCATATGTCTTAAGTATCCACAATCAAGATACCAAACATCATTTCTTTTGGATGTCAAGCAAACTTGTAATGTAATTTAAATTCTTTTAGGTATCCAAAGTCTTTTGGATCCTGAAAAGTTAGTTCCTCTAAGAATACCAGTAGCATTTACTTTGGTTAAAATAGGTATATGCCTATCTCGTTTAGGTTTCCAAAAAATATAGTATTGATTAGACAAGTGACCTTTGCCAATACAATTATAACATTGCTTAGGAAGTTTCTGCTGTGGTTTTGTTTTGGAACTTGAGGCTTTAACAAAATGTTTCATATATGGTTTACCATATCTCTTTTTGGTTGAAGAGGTTAATGGTTGATCAAAAGGATGTTTATAAAAACAATTTTGATAATGTTCATGATAGCATAAACCTGCTTTATTGATAGCACACCTTTGTTGTCCCAATAACCTTTCAGAATTTTTAGAGCCTTGGACAAACTTGGCAAGGTCTTGGGTTAAGGACTCAACCTTTTAATTTGGTGTAACATATCATTTTCAGATTTAAGATCACATGAAGATGATTGACTAAAACAACTCTTTAATGCCTCAACCTCAGATTTCAGAAAAGCATTTTCAACATTTAGCAATTCATTTTCCTTTTTTATGGCAGAGTACTTAGAAAGCATATTTTTTGAGTTAACCAATAAATCATCAATAATATCCAACAAGTCATCATGTGAAAGGTTAGAAAATTCTACCTCATCCTCATGGTTAGCCATGAGGCACAAATGAGCAGCATGCTCCTCTTCATCTTCATCATCACTTGAATCATTGTCCAAGTCTTCCCATGTAGATAGTAGTCCTTTCTTCTTTGATTTTTTGCTTTCTTCTTTCTTTTGAAGCAAAGGACATTCATTCTTGAAATATCCAGGTTGCTTGCAATAGTGGTAGGTTACATCCTTCTTACCGATTTCCTTCTTCGATGAGCTTCCATTCTTTATTTTATCTCTTTTGCTCCACAGCTTCATCATCCTTTGTGCGAATAGACTGAATTCATCATCATTTGGCATTTCTTCTTCTATATTAGAGTTGCTATCATCTTCAACTTTGCTTTTTAATGTTAGCCCTTTCTTTTTCTTGTCATTCTCTAGATGTGTAGTTTCAAAGGCCATGAGGTTTCCTCTCAACTCATCATAAGTGAGAGTGCTTATGTCCCTTCCTTCTTGTATAGCTATAGTTTTGGCCATGGATTAGTGAGACTTCTTAATATTTTTATAACCAGCTCTTCATCTTCAAAGGATTTGCCCATCATATCAAGATTATTGATAATGACAACAAACCTTTCAAATATCTCATCGATGTTTTCATCATCCTTCGTGTAGAATAGTTCATACTCTCTCATGAGCATATCAGTTTTTGCTTGTTTAATCTGCTTTGTTCCTTCATGAGTGAGTTGCAGCTTATCCCAGATTTCTTTTGCACTTTTGCATCTTGATACTTTTTGATACTCCTCAAAGCTGATGGCACAATACATCAGATTTACAACCTTAGCATTCATTTCAACTTTCTTCTGATCTTCTGGTGTCTATTCTTCATCAGTTTTTGGAACTCTTTGTCCTTCCTCATCTCTCTTCATAGGTGTGTCAGCCCATTAATAATGATTTTCTAGAGATCATAGTCAGTTGATTGAATGAAGATTCTCATTCTCTTTTTCTAGTATGAGTAGTTCACCCCATTAAAGAAAAGAGGGCGATTAATTGATTGTCCCTCCAGAAGAGTGTATGGTACCAAATTTGCCATGGTCCTTGGATCTTTTTCTCTAAGCTATTAAGCTTGCTTTTCAAAGAACCAAGCTCTGATACCAATTAATGGTATTGGAGTGCTTGAGAAGGGGGTTAAATCAAACACTAAATTAAAACAAATGATTCTATACACTCAAAACACAAATCAAAATGTTCACCAAAATCTTCTGTTCATGTGTGAGATAATCTGCTAAGTTAATTGAGATGAGACAAGTGATGATAGAGTATTTGTTTAAGGAACCAAATAAGAGTAGAATAGAGATTGCTGTTTAAATGAAAGCTAATTAATATAAAATGACAATATAAGATTAGAATAAATCAAGGAGAGGGTTAAGAAGATAGTGCCGAGCAATTTATTCTAGTTCGATCTCCAACCTTGTAGTCTACGTCCAGTCCCTATCAAATGGTGAGAGTTTCCACTAATCAAAGGGTCTTCTTTACAAACCAAATAGAAGAGATGAAGCACTCACAACTCACTCTCAAAACCAACAAAGAGGACTCTCAATACAAAATCACTCAAGCCAAACTGTTGACACTCGACACTCACAAACAAATTTCCCAATAAAAAACAATACCCAAACAATGGCTTTTTTTTTAAAAAATATACTCTCAGCACTCAAGTCTTTTCAATATAAAACCAAAATACACCTCAAAACTGAGATGCTTAAGACAAATACAAGAACACTGACATGAGAAAAAGAGAAGTGTATGGGCTCAAGAACATGCTAAGGATTGGTGAAATGTAGCTCTCTTTTTATGAGTCCTATAGCAGCTCTAGGGTTTCCATAAATAGAGAAATCCTTTCTGACCATTGCAAGCTGCATACTATCCTTTGTGACCCTTTTTTGAATACGCAAGAGACGCCTTTTAATATTTGATTGGCTCACACTTGTCCTTTCCTTTTGAAAATGCTTTACTCTTTCTCGCTTTTGTCCTTGTGAGCTGTCCCTTGGTGCAACTGTCCTTTTCTGACTTAGCAATTGATAAGAATTGAATTTCCCTCCAAATATTTTGTGCTTTGCTGAGATGCACATGATATAGCTTGCTACAACTTTTTTATCTCTTAGTTTACTAAGACATTTTCGCTTCTAGGAACACCTTCTTCAGGTATGTGTGCTTTAATGAATATTTATAATTTCCTGAAACACTAACACATATATTAAATATATATAACACAATGTTTGTCTTTACATGATTAGAATATTTTATATTTTATTTTGTAAAAAAAAATTAATATGTATAACTATTAATGAAGGATATTTTAGTCAAAATAAAATAATGAATAGTTAATGGAAAACCTGAAAAATGATTAAAATATAGTTTATCTTAATTTTTTATGAAAATGGGGTGTATGTTTTAAAATAGAGTGGAGGAGAGTATAATAAAGTCAGCAAATTGTATTTTATTCTTCATTTTTAGACTAAGATTAATCTGTCCAGCATGTTATTTTTTATTTTAGAATAATTAATAACTTGCTAATCTATTTTTTATTTTTAATTTTAAGTGATTTGACCTACAAATATATGGACAAATAAAATAAATTAATCACCTCAACCTATTTTTCAGAATGAATCGACTTTTTCTAGGCTAACGTGCGGCAAATCAAAGTGAATTGACCCATTTGCGGTCTCCCCAACCCGCTCGTTTTTTCTTTTTTTGGGGGGGGGGGGGGGGGGGGGGGATTTATCATTATCCTTACTATCAAATGAAATGGTATGTCGTCATCAAATTAAGTCATGATCCTATATTTATAATTTTTTTAATGAAAAACATAACTAGATAGAGAAATGGAAAACCGACCTTACCGTCTGTCCTCTTCGAGCCACTTGTTGCCTTAAATTGTTAATGGTCGCACGAAAGATCAGTTTGTGGGGGGAATCCAAAGAGAAAATAGAAAACCATAGAAAAAAACGTTTGGATAGGGACCATAAACTAACAAATTAATTGAAGTTTTGATGCTTTCGGTTACATATCTAATATTTATAATACCTATATACTATTGATTAGGAAAGTCGTTTAGGGAAAAAAAAAGTTGATGATCACAAAAACAATAGTATATAATTATGACTGAATGTTGGTAGTGCGTTTAGCGTGACCCGAAACATTTACAAAAAGTACGTAGCTAGTATTATTCATAGAGTGATACTACAGGGCCAGAAAATTTGCCCGAAATTCACATGCCAGAATTATGGCAAGTCAACCTGGCATACAATTAATGGTTTGATTATATATTTTATTAGCTTTTAAAATAAATTAAATATAGCTGTTCATTTGACCAAAAGTTACGCAAACCTTTCCGATTTGCAACTTCCATGAAATTTGAATTATCACTGATTACTTCTATCAAACTGGAATTATGTTTGACTGATTTTCGATTGTCACAAAACTTCTACATTATTTTGTATTTTTTTTCCTTTTTCGATTAAGGTGTGATTTTTATATCTCTTTTACCTGCATTTTATTTTCTGTTCATTCATCTTTGTTCATTCTTTTCAACTCAAGACAGTTTTTACCCCAGCTTCTAGTCATTCTTTTGAACTCTTTTTTTTTTGGAAAAAAAAAAAGAAAGAAACGTCATTCTAGGCATTTGAATATTTCACTCAAGATTTTAAATTTTGTTTCCAAATCGATAATTTATTCAACTTTGTTTTCTGTGAGGGATTTATTTGCCATTTGCTTCTTTCATTGAATCGTCCATCCTTTTCGCATTGGAAGACGATAGTGTTCAATGACAGCAGTGGTTGCATCGCATACATGAATTCATTTTAAGTGAGTTTTATGATAAAGCAATTGCATGAGATGATAGATTTTGTAGAAGGTATAGACAAAGCTTAGCTTAGATTTGAGGGACGAAAAATTGGGGCTCCGCTGAAGGAGAATATGATTACGTGTAAATCCACCTTGGTTGCCAGATAGTTCAGGCAATTAGATTCAGGCATTTTTCCTGGTCAAATAGTGTTTTTCTTATTCATATAAGTGTGTACGTGCATAAATTAAAAAAAAATGCGATCTTAAGGGAGTATTAATTAAGGTTAATTTTAATGCATTAGTAATGTAAAAAAATTTTATATAGTTAATCTATCATATCTCTCTATTTGCATGACTATTCAAGTAATGGATATGAAATTAACTATATCTATTAATGTAATAAGATACGATTGAATAACAATATAAAAAAATATTTACATTGTCAGCCTATCACAATTAAATTCAGACTAATTGCTCATTACGATAAATTCATAGGCAAGACTTTACAACAAAGTTATTAGTGAGTAGTGCTTATTAATAAGAAACTCAGATATAATAGTGATTATTAATTAATTTGAGACCGAAATAATATGCACTAATTATTTTAACATTTAATTAACTGAAATTTTTATAAAATATACGATTAACAAATATTAATCATAAAGTATCTTAATAGTTTCTGAATATATAAGCAATACATGTAAGAGATTAATTTTAATATATTATCAGTATAAAAAATTTTACGTTGTCATTTAATTATATATTATTATAGGTGACATTTTTGAGATAATCATTGTGAGAGTCAAACATTTTAATTAATGTGTAATTGAGAATAAGTCATCTTATATGAAAATTTCACATAATATATTGATTTTTATTAATGATTAAATTCTCTTATAGGTCTTATATTTGATCCTACTTTCTTGGTCAATAATAAAATCAACCTATGTCATATGAAATTTTTATATAAGATGATTCATTTCGTGTGTTAATATATAATTAAATAACTATATCGAATAGTTTTGTATTAATCGTATATTAAAATTAAATTCTAAAAGTAATGAGTGCGTATAGTAACAAGGTCCATTTTCTAAAATTCTTAAGAATTGAATGTGGCTAAGTACTTATAAAGATTATTTTTGTTATATCTTTAAGTCATGTAGAACTCTAACACACACCCTTTATGTCTAGTAATGGACATTGAAGCGTGATTACATGAAATTTGCAGGATTTAACATTTACAGGTGGTCCAATAATAATTAAAAGATAGATTCTGATACTATCTTAAAAATTGAGTGGCTTTAACTCAATTTCAAAGACTAGCGATCATGTCAAGGAGGGAGGATTAGTCAAGTATTATATCCTTAAGTGACGTGAGATTTTAACCATAAAAAAAAAAAAAAAAGAAAGAAGGAAGAATAGGATTCGTTAGAGCTAATTGGAACAAATATTAGAACCATGATCCTAGAGCATTGCCAAGCACTTGCATGACCATAAAATGTTCCCGGCAAGAAATCAGGATGAAGCATACGTGAAAGAAAAGACAAGTTAAACGCAACATACGTGAAAGAAAAGACAAGTTAAACGCAAAAGCATTGTTTATTTATTTATTTTTTGGTCAATAAAAGCATTTTTTTAATTAAATGGAGTTAACACGTTAGAGGAGGAAAAGAAAAAGAGAAGTAGTAGAAAATGCAAGTAAAAAAATAGACATGGGGTTTTATTGGAAATAAATTTGGGGTTTGGGTCATTGATGGGTTCCGCATGGTTCAGGCCCATGTTTGACAATCACCATAGTATGAAGGGAATATCTTGGCATAATGCTCTAGATCAGCTGGCCAATCTGTTGGCCTTGCAGCAGTGCATCTTGGGTTCGAGTCTGCCAGAGGCAGCCAGTGGATATTGAACCCTCAGTAAAAGTGCTAATAGAGTTTTATAATCACGCACAAAATGAATTAGTATAATTTTACTACGCACTTATAATTAATTCAATTACTTAGTGGAATACTTTGTAACAGATCTAAGAATTTTCTAATTAAGGATGAATATAACTAGTATATTTGACTGTAATTCTGCAGAATAGTACTTGGATAATTGATGGTACAATGGTAAGGAAGAATATTAACAACAATGAAATAGTAACTGTGGAATCACATAAGAATCAGTATCAAAGACAATGGAAGTGAAGGTTCTTTGAGTCATGAGATGTGAGCATTGAGGTTCACACTGAAGAAGTTGAGAAGGAATCGGTACAAGGAAGTCTCGAGAGGAGGAAGAAGGAAGAGTTTAGAGAGAAGGTTCATACCACCAGCATAAGCCTCTAACACGCATATCCCTCTAGTTTTGTGCTTCTCCTCTTGGCTCTAGTGCTCTGCCTCGTGCCCCCAATTCTCGGATCTGTTGCCATCTATCCATGTGGTGCAACTAACTCTGCTGAGCTGTCTTGGCCATGCTGTAATTCCTGTTCCCACTCTTGGTCCATGTTGACAATCCGTGGCTTACATGTTACATACTTATTGATAGGTTTACAATTTGAATGTTTTTTTCCTTCGATAATTAATTCATTGCTAACCATTGCTCAACTCTCTAAAGCAACAGAGTGGAGCAACAAAAGTTCAATGCAGGGTAAATACATACATAATTCAAAACATTAAAAAACAGGACCTATCAAGGGAAGAGAAAAAAAAAATTAAAAAGCAAGTTTGGAGAACTAGCAAACCAATGGAAAATGTTTGTAGAACTGGCTTTAAGATTCTAATAGGAAACGGCAATAGGACATTGATGTGGGAGAATTTGTGGCTGAGCATTGGTCCTTTGAAAGAGTCATTTTGCCAAGCTATACTTGTTATCAATGCAGAAACTAAAGAAAGTCGAAGAATGTGGAATATGGGATGGATTGATGTGGACTTGGAATTTAGTTTGGAGGAGAGAGATGTTTGCATGGGAAAAGGTTATGTTGAGAGAACTGTAGATTATGTTATCACAAGTGCAATTGATAAGGGATCAAAATGACAAGAAGCTCTGGTGCTATCATGGATCAGGTGGATTTTCTTCAAAATCATTCATTGATGCAGTGTCCAAACTACAATTTGGAGATCTCGATGTGTTTGATTTTGCTGCAAAGTGTGGTGTAATGTAGAGCCCACTACATTGATTGAACTTGACACCCACATTAGGCCTTACAAATAAAAATATGTCCAATGACAAAGAGGAACTTTTGGTAATTTGGACTCTCTTCATTGATGGTCTTCTAAGAGAAATGTCTAAAAAGTTGTTAGCTTTAGTGTAGTGAATAATATCATAATCAATGATTTTTTATTTTGACGAGATCATAATCAAGTGTATAGAGATTAAGTTGAATGGTATAGAGATTAGAGGGAAGACCATGAGCATTTCATTCGCTAAATATGATAGGAATGGAAACCCATGGAACGAGATTAAGCTACAAGAGAACATCAAGATTAGGGAATCAGTCAGATAAAGGGGAAACGTTAGGGGTAACTTCAAAGGCAAAAGGAGCTTTAAAGAAGTGGTAATGGGAGAGACCTAGAATCAAAGACGGAGATTGGGAAATGAATCTTGCTAACAATATGGAAAATGGTGATGACACAAGGAATGTAAAATAAAGGAAGCTGAAGAACATGGTGGAGAGAGTGGTGGTGGAAGAAGTGTGTAAGCCAAACAATATGGAGGATTTCAAACAGAACCTTGGGGTGGTGCTAGTTATGGTGATTAGGGAGCTGCTCACAGAAGAGGAGTCTTTAGTTAACACATTTGAGCATAGGGAGACAATGGAGGAGCAATGAACAGTAGGAGCAGGGGAGCAACCGAGGGCATTTCTGGAAGAAGAGGCTCTAATTGATGTTACACAAATCCTAATAGCATGCAAACCTTCCCATTGGCTCGTTTGAATTAACTTTGACATCATAAGCTTCTGGGGATAGTTGGTCAAAGGTGCACCATGGGTAGAAGCTTGTAGAGGAAGTTGGTGTCCTTTTCAGGCCGAAATTCCAAGCCCATACAACCACAGCCCACAACACGAAATCAAGAGAAGTGGGCCATGAAGTGAATCGTGTAGAGATAGAATGCAATGGCCCAAGTTGTCCTCCAGGGTTTGAAAAAATTCTTCAATTGGATGCGTCGACCAATCGGACTCAAGGGGAAATAGATCAAATAGAAAGTGTTCAAGGCATAGAGTTAGTGGAAGAGAAGATAGAACATGAAAAAGGAGGCCAGTTAGGGGAGGAATTTGAGGAATATGTCCTGCAAACCCCAAAATTAGGCTATGGTTCAGATTTTCAAATCGATGATATTGAAGATGCGACACCTTGGGAAGATAATCTTGTTGATGCAAGAATTACTTGGGTCATTGGGAAAACTTTGGGACTTAGACTTAGAAATGAAATGTCAATGATTGAAGCTTTAGCCAAAGATCCAGAATGTTTAGATTTGGCAATTCCTAGAAAACGGGGTCATCCCAAAAAGAAAAAAAAGGATCTAAGGTATGAGGAGTTCTATTTTATGTTTCTTCTGGTAGTGCGGTGCTGGTTCGAGGTGCTGTTGGTGGCTTTTGAGTTGGAAACTTTTTGGACGGAGGAAGGAAGTTTGTCTTATTTTAAGTTTGTAATGCCTCTATCTGGTGAAGAATCAGAGCATTTTTTGTAGCAGTTTCCACCACTAGGTGATTTGGTTTGTAAGTGCTTTCTTTGGTGATTTGTATGGTCTTAGGGCATTTTGTTTGGAGAATTGTTTGGTTTTGCATATGGTTGTTTTCTTCGGCAGTTGTTTGCAGTTGTGGAGGAGTCCATCTTGTTGTCAGTTTAGATCTTATGTTATTGGTGTTGTTGTTTTTATTTTGTTTGTTTTTGTTTTGTCTTGCTCACCCATGCTTGGGGTTTTGAGCTTATTATGTTTAATTGTCGAAAGAAAAAGGTGTGGTGTAATGTAACTCCACCAAAGGTGGAATTATTAGTGTGGATTGTTCTTTTGGGGAAGCTCAACACAAAAGATAGATTAGCAAGGTTGAACATCAATGCCAATTTAAATGTAAAGTGTGTTTTATGCAATGAAAATGTTGAGAGTATAGAACGCTTGTTTTTCACTTGTCCATTTGCATGGAAAAATTGGTGTTCCTGTCTAGTCAAGTGGCAAGTTGCTTGGGTTATGTCTAAAGACTCGAGATGTGCTTTTGAATCATGGTTGGAGACAAAGGTGAGCAAGATTCAGAAAAAACAATGGTGCAATTGGTTCTTTGGTGTGGTTTGGACTTTGTGGGAGGCGCGGAACGAGATTATATTTGATCGACATGCTTCTAATGTAGAGAGCTGCATTGAAGTGTTTTGGAAAAGATGGCAATTGTGGGTGTTTGCTTGGTGCATCTAAGCTTTGGCCAGCTACATAGTCTATATGTGGTGAAATCTTAACACTGATGTAATTCCTGGTCTGTAGTTTTTGCTTTTAGCAATTTTTTTTTCTTTGGTTGGCTATGGCCTGTGTCCTGTGTCTAATTGTTGGGTGTTATGTATAGCTTTGACGGTGTTTCTCTATAGCATGGTTTTGTGTTGTTCTTCATGGCTTGTTGTGTTGTTATGCTCTAGCTATAATGTGTCATGAGTCTAGTTCTTATTGGTGTTTCTGGATTGTCTTGTTCTTTGTTAGTGCTCCTATCCGGTTTAGGTGGCTGAGCCTATTTCAACAATAAAAAAAAAACATTAAAAAGTAGATATAGCAAAATATAACATTCAATGCAGAGGAGTCTCGAGATGGGTTGTTTTAGTAGGGGTAAAAAGAGCCTTGACCTAACTTAATTTTTATTAAATATGCCAAGCTAAGTTTTGCCTTGAATTAGTTAGCCAGTAAGCCCTCATGAGATTTTGACCTATTTTTACCCTGCTGTAAGTCAGGTTGACTTGTTGAATTATTTTTCTTCTTTTTATTTTTATTTTTTTTTAGCAATGGGCTAGGCCGAACAAATTAATTGGCCCAAGTCACCATTTTTAATTATTCATTTTTAAAGTAAAATTAATTTGCACAAAAAGGGTATGGCTCAAGTGATTGGAATTGTGGCCCTTTATCAACTACATCCAGGAGCTTAAAGGGTCTTGTGCTTGAGTCCAGAGTCTAAGACCCATGATGTCCCTCCCCCTACCCCCCTCCAAAATGACCCAAAAAGTAAAAAATTAAAAAGAGAGCCTTTATACAATACCTTGAGGTAGAGGAATCGGGTTTGATTCCTAGGAGCATAAGGCTCCGTCTCTCGCCCCACAAGAGGGGGCTGCCCTCCACTCCTTGGACCAAAAAAAGAAAAATGTGCCCAGCCTATTTTCTTTTCTTTTTTTTAGATAAATCAAAATTTTAACTTTTAAATCAATTCTTTTTGTTTTTATTTTTAACTAATTTGACCCACTAACATACGGTCAAATAAAATAAATCACCTCAACCTATTTTTCAGAATGAATCAAACTTCTTTATATAGACTAACCCGCTGCAAATCAAAGTGAATTGACTCATTTGCCATTTCTCCAACCAACTGCTTTTGTTTTTATTTATTTATTTTTACGATTGTTCATTATCCATGGTATCAAATCAAATGAAATGGCAGGTCGTTAAGTCATGATCATATATTTGCAATTTTTATAATGAAAAACAGAACTAGATAGAAATGAAAAACCGACCGTATATACCATTTGTCCTTTTCGAGGCTCAGGCCACTTGTTGCCCTAAATTATTAATGGTCGAGGTGGTACAAAAGATCAGTTTTGTGGAGAGGACAAAAAAACGTTAGGATAGGGACAGCGAAATAACAAATTAATTGAAGTTTTGATGCTTTCGATTACAAATCTGATATGAAATATTAATCCCGATATATTATTGAATAGGAAAGTCGTTTTGAAAAAAAATAAAAATTGATGATCACAAAAACTATAAAGTATCATTATGACTGAGTGTTGGGTTGGTAACAGCTAGTGCGTTTGGCGAGACCTGACCCGAAACATTTACAAAGGTACGTAGAATTAGTATATTCATTTCAACTGATTATTAAATCAAATAATGATATATAGACATTTTTTTTAAATGAGTAACTTAAAATATTAAAAGTATACACTGTTTTTTTAAAAAAAATCCATTTATTATGTTTTTATTTGAAAATTAAATGAAATGAATATAGAAAAATGAATTTAATCATTACGATAAATTCATAGGCAAGACTTAACATTACTTAATAAATAAGTGTATAATACGCATTATTTTTATTTTTACTTTTTAAGTCTAAATTATTAGTATTCAAGATTTATTAAATTCTAATTGATCTTACACTATTACATTATTGAGATTTAGTAGTATTTAAAAAAAGTTACTAAATTTTCAAAAAATATTGTTAAAACTATTTAATAACATATAACCTAAATACAGCATTAAAAAATGTTGTTACAAAAATTTATCAATATTTTTGGTACTTTTATTGATATTTTTAAGCGCTATAATTTATAAAAATATTGCTAAAAAATAATTATGTAAAGTGTGGATCGAGTTGAGTTAATAACTATAAAATAAAATTTCTTGCATTAATTTTTTTCTATTTATAAACTTAAATGTAAAACTTTAAAAGAAATAGATATTAAACTATTTAAACTGCAAAATTGTTAATTTTTTTGGTTACTTTATTTCTTTTATTTTTTAGCCATACTCGTAGTCCAAAGCATTCCAGGTGAGAAAAGAATGAGTTCCCACATAAAAGCAACCCCAATGAGGTTATATTAGAGTCCCATTTCTCCAATTGTGTCAGTCCCGCTTTTTTCAACCATTGGAACTATTTATTTGGGATGAGTTTTTTTAACCACAGCAACTATTTATTTGGGATCGGGACACCGACCTGCAGGTGGGCCACATACCACCAAGGAGGGACTCAAACCAATTTTTAATCATCCAATGGTCATTTGACACCTATGTTTTGTGACCTTTTTTTTAACAAAAATATCAATCTCTTACATTTTTTTTCATAATTTTTTTTTCAATTTTTTCAACACTTTTGAAATTTTTTTTAGATTAATTTTGATGTATTATTAGTATAAAATTTTTTTATATTATTATTTAATCAAATACTTCTATTTGTAAGACTTTTAATGTAGTAAGTAGTTGAATTACACACTTTTACTGATGTATTAATATATGATTAGATATTTGTATAAATTATTTTTATACAGACATTGTAATTAAATTAAATCCAATTATTTTTACACAAATTCTATTCCTTTTTCTTCCAAAAGAAAATTTAAATTAATTTAATTTAAATTCTTCTCAATTACTTGTAAAATTCTAATTTTTCTCAAAATTAATTTTTAATAAAACTATTTGGAAAATTTAAATTTTACATTTTTTCAATCCACAAAAAAATTGCATATTTAAAAATATTTATAACAATGTTTGATAAATATGTTATTTTTAATTAAAAAATCATATTGGACCAAAATTGGGATCAAGATTGATAAAATATGTACTCAAGTATATATTTGAGTGCGTGATATCATGTACTCAAGTACAAGCTTTCCATATTTGAGTTTTGAGTACATATTCAAATATACGATACCATGTATTTGATTACATGTTACTTGTATTCAAGTACATCATTATGAAACACGTATTTGAGTACATATTTGAGTATAAAACTAACTATTTCAAAATTAGCTTATAAACATGGAGCATCATTCTTTCACATTTATTTACAATATCTTTCTTTCTCCTTCTATTAACAATTTTGAATCTCATATCCACTCACTATCTTTTCTCCTCCCTCTTAAAAAATAAATGTGCAAAACTTTTACCTATAATTTAATTTTTTTAAAATTTAATTTTTAATAAAAATTATTCAAAAAAATCAAATTTTATAATTTTATCTAATTTGAAAAAAAAATTTCAGATTTATAATAAAGTATTTAATAAATATATTGATATATTTTTTATTTTAAAAAATATGTGAGACCAAAATTGAAACGAAAATTGAGACCTTTTATTAAAGTGAAGATCCCAATTTTAACCAAATTTTACTTTTTATGACGTGTTACTAGTGTGGCAAAAAATAGGATAAAAAATAAAATCTAAAATGAAACTTCTAATTGGAGGTGCTCTAAAACCTCTATACGGACGTCTGTAGTCTCCTAACGATCTTGCCGAATTCCATGCAATAAATATAAAAAAAAAAAAAGAAAAAAATCTATGCAATAACCTTGATTTATAAAAATTATTGGGTTGGGATGGGATGCCGTGCTCCGAAAGTGGGTGATGAAAATAAAATATACCCGAATGATTTGATATGATGTCCAAATGTCAATACACGCTTTACCCTAGCCTGTTTTCTGGATGATGCTGACTCCCGAGGTGGCTAGATTAATATTTTAAGTGATTCCATTTTTTTAGATTGTCTGAAACAAGTGAGATGATAAAATTAATACCTTGACATCATTATTTCACCAAAATCTAAATCAAAAGCATAATTCGGCCTAAATTGAATTATAAATTGGTTGGACGAGTAATTTGATTTCAAATCCAGATGTTATTCTAACAGCTTTTTAACCAGAAAAACTATAATTTTTTTTTTGAAAGATTTGATGTGAAATAAATTCATTCCTAAAGTTATATATATATATATATATAATTTAGTTTTTGAATTTATTTATGCTGTAACAAAATATATACAATTTAATGTTTAAATTTAATAGAATTGATTCTTCAAAAAAATTAACTTATTTTTATTAATGCAACATGGATGAATACAAATATACAATATGAGCCAACTTTTATAATTGAGTTAGTCGAACCCAAAAGTTAGCTGATACTGTTCATGCTCATGCATGATATGTTCCTGCTCTTGCTGTCATGTTAATAAGGTACATGCTCTTGTTGTCATGTTAACTAATTTAATGTGATTAAATTCAAGGGCAAAGTGCATGTGTTTTCTACTTCAGGAATAAATTAATCTATTAAAACTCAAACTTTTCGAGAATGAAATTATAATTTTGTCTTTTTTAACTTACTATTATAACATACAAATTTTGAAAATTTATATTGTATATACATCATTAATATTAAATTTAAAAATACTGTTAAAGATTGCAACACTAGTTTTTTTTAACAAAACAAAAAAATTAAAACTTTCATTTTATATTTATAAGGAGACATCAAATTAAAAACTTGACCAGAATCAAGTTTTCTGTATTTCTTGAATTTTCCTATTTCTTAATTGACTGCTCATAGCTCATAGCTCATTTTAAAACTGATAAGAAGTTATTGGGATATTTTTTTCTAAAACAAAGTTATCACTAATCAAATCAGTAACATAAAAGGAAATTAAAAAAATCAATCCAATAAAGGGGTAGGTACCTTAAATTCTGAAGAGCATCTACGTATTTAAAATGAATACAACAGCAAGCATTCAAATTATCAATTCTCACTAGGCGGTGCAGTACTTTTAAATTATGTATCCTACGCTTCAAATTAACCTACTTAGGGACGTGTTTCTTCATACTACTCTCCTCACAATCAAGAAGTTCCTCTAGCAACTTGTCATCCAAGCACTCCAACTCAATAACTTGTTTATCATGCTCAGTTTTAGTAATCGTTGAAGAAGATGAAGAAGAAGAAGATGGCATTGATGCTAATGAGGATGTAGATGCTGAAGCTAAAGATGATGAAGAGTAGTTCACAGTGGAACCAACATTGCATGACATAGGGTACTCATTTGGAAAATTGAGTATGGCTGAAGCACCTCTCATCTTAAAGGCAGCACGGTCATAAGCTCTAGCAGCTTCCTCCGCCGTCAAGTATGTCCCCAGCCACAAGCGGGCACCGTTGTGATTCGAGTCCCGAATCTCGGCGGCAAACTTACCCCACGGCCGCCGCCGCACCCCTCTATATCGAGTTTCTCTTGGTGACTCATCCTTGGCCTTTTCCTTTGAGTCATCTTCCATTTTGTGGTAGAGCAATATTGAGAAAGGACATTGAGGCCTATTTTGACATTTATACTTGGTAGAGCGGACAAAATGCAACTAGGTAGGTTGTAATGTGCAATGCTGATTTGTTCACCATAAGGTTCAATGCATGGGGAATTTATCCAACGTGGTTACCCCATGATGGAGATTGTTTTGAGAGTTCAACGTATGTGGATCATTACGTATAGTGGTGATGGCTGAAAGGCCTGTGGAAGGTCACCTCAAGAAGTTTTGTTTAGAATTATCCATAAATAACTCCGCCATATTGATATGCTTGGTCTCAGACCAGATACAAGGTGAGGTCATAACGATGGTAGATTGTAGGGCTATACTCTAGACAAAAAAAAAAAAAAATTGCATAAGTACAAATTTAATACATCATACTTAGACTTATTGTATATTTTGAAAAAAATTGTCAATTTTATTTTGAATATGTCTAAATATAAGTTATTATAAATTTGCATCCATCCATGCAAGAAGTTCTCGCTGACAAATGCTAAAGACAAATCATGTTTATATCTCACACCCTGTTTATTTGACAAAATCAAATGTAAGTGTGCAGCGAAATGGATTTCGTTTTAATCAAAGTGGTAAAAAGACATATAAAAATATATAAAAGGTAATAGAAGTATTATTATGTAATTGTAAAATTATTATATGCTACATGAGTGAAGGAAGGCATTACTTATTATGGAATATTGAAAATAGAAAAATAAGTATTTATCTTCTTTCTTCCAGCCCAAAAAATAATAATCCAAAGGTCTTCTGATTAGCTGATTATACTAGAAAGGGACTATGAAAATAAAGTAATTATAATCATTATTTACCGAAACAATTAATAAATTTCATTCACCACGTGAGTGATAGATTAATTATTCTGTATATGGTGAAACATTGAACTTAAGTAGCTGTAGCATCATGCCTTCCATCATGGCTTTAGGTTGAAACTGGAGAAGTTCTGATATAGTGGTGGCATCGTTCATGGGCGACACTTGTTGCCTCCGGAGAGACCACAAAAGCAAATGAAACCAATCAAGCATTTTGCCAAAATGCAACGGCAAAGTGCCCCTCGGGTTTAACCAACACGGGCAGCAAAATATCTTTGTGCGTCATGAATAGTAATAATTTGATATTGAAACATGAGTCTTCATTTATCACAACTCAAACTTGTTAGAATTTCTGGGTTTGAGCTTCCATTGACCCCCTATCTCCATTCTTTTTTGTTTTGGTCGCTCAAGTGCTTAAGAGAATGATAGGTAAGGTGGCCTCATTGAGATGCTTCAAGTTGGAAAGGAGAAGGTGAAATTATCTCAATTATACTTTGCAGATGACACCATCATTTTCTGCCCGCAAAGTGAGGTAACAATTAGGAACTATCAGAGGCTTTTACAATGTTTTTGAATTGATATCTGATCTAAGTATTAACTTTGAAATATTGCCCTAGTACCTTTGAATTGTGATTCAAATTGGGTCAAGAGGATGTGTGGTGTCCTAAGCTACAAATGTGGTAGACTACCTATGACATATCTTGGGATACCATTGGGAGCTAATTCGAAAAGGGTTGAAACTTGGGCTCCTATTATAAGCAGAATTGAGAAAAACTTAGCCAATGGAAGTCTAAGGTTATTTCAAAGCATGGTAAATCTGTCTTTATAAAATCAATTTTGAATAGCCTCCCGCTATATTACTTGGGTCATTTTAAATTGCCCAAAGGGGTAGCCAAGAAGATTATTTCAATACAAAGTAGATTTTTTTGGGGAAAAGCCGGTGAGACTAATGGAATTGCTTTGGTTAAATGGAGACAAATTCAAAAACCAAAAGAGGATGGAGATCTTGAAGTGGGAGATTTGATCATAAAAAATCCTGCTTTGTTATTTAGGTGGTGGTGGAGGTTCTCCAAGGAGGAATGTCCCTTGTGGAAGAAGGTTGTGAGCTCCTATAATGGGTTACTTCTGGAAAAGCCTATTGATATGCAAACTCTTAAGCTACAAGGTGGAGTCTAGGTAGATATATGTAGTGTAAACTTTGCTGATGACAATCTGTTGAATTCAATGGCACAAGGAATTAGAATGGAATTGGGTGATAGGAATAAAACTTGGTTCTAGGATGACAATTGGGTAGGGGTTACAAGGCTAAGGGAGAGTTTTCCAAGACTTTTCTCTCTTCCAAGTTGAAAAGAGGGCCTTGTAGGAGAGTGTGATTTTTGGGATGGAGTTGAATGGATATGGAACTTCCAATGGCGCAGATTGTTATTCCAATGGGAACTGGACTTGCTCCAAGATATGCATGATCTTTTAGCCACTGTCCAACTGAATAGATTCTCAAAGGATAGATTGATTTGGAAGTTTGGCAAGGATGGTCTAATCTCTAGCAAATCTGATTCGAAAGTAATTGGAATAAAAAAAAGAACAAAGTGAAGGTGTGAATAGCTATAGCTTCTCTAAAACTATTTGGAAAAAGTGTAGTTCTTGCTAGAATGGAAATCTTAGCTTGGTTTGTGGTTAAAATTATTGGTAGAATCAATACTAAAACCAGATTATGTGGGCTAGGAATTTTGTAGAATAATTAGGTTATATATGGTTTGTGTGATAGGTTCGAGGATGGTTGTGGTCATTTATTTTCTCAATGTGAGTTAGCATGGTTTTTGTGGTGTCATTGGTTAAAAGAATGGAATGTCAGCTAGGTATCTCCATTAGAGCCAAAATGCTTTTTTGAATCTTGGATGGGGATACCTATAAGAGGTCAGAGGAAGAAAGCTTGGTGCAGAGCTTTCTTTGTGAATATTTGGACAATATGGAGATGTAGAAATAAACATGTTTTTGAAGGAAAGATAACCATTAAAGAGAAGGTAAAGGAATTGGTTATGTTTTGGCCCAAACAATGGTCAACAAATGGTTGATTTGCCTAAACTAGTAGAAGAAGGGTTCTTTTTGAACAAAATTATGGATCGATGAACTCCAGGAGAAGATGTTGTGGTGACTATTAGTAAGCATATTGTTTGGCTATTTTCAGGCTGTGAGGTGTTGAGAAGTTAGGTTTGTGATGGAAAAAAAAAGAAAAAATGAGTGCAAAAGTGGAAGAGTGGATAGAGTTGAAATGATGATTGGAGGGGAAAGGATAGTGAGAATAAGTGTTGAGGGAAAATCAAATTGTGAGGTAAAATAAAAAAAGAAAAAAGAAAAAAGAAAAAAAGAGAGAAGAAGGAAAAAAAAAGAGGAAAAGAGGTTTTGGTGAATAAAATAATTGAATATTCATGTTTCAAATGCAACGAATATGCTGGTGGTTTGATTTTATTTTTGTACATGCACTAAGACCAACAATTTTCTAGTTTGTGTGTATGTTGTTAGCTCTATGTTATTGCCTCTGGTCATTAAGAATGATCTATAAGTGTGTTTCAACATATGAGTCAAATGATAAAGGGATGGTATTTGGTTTGCTGTGAATTGAGTGCATAGGATATAAAGGAGTCCATTTTTGGAATAGGTTTCAAATTTCTATCACGATGTGGTGTATTGTGTATGTTTGTGTATACTATAGGATCTCTTTCATTTTGGGTGGATCTTCATATATATCCTAAGTGGAAGGGAGTGATATAAAATGGTGGAAGTTGGTATGGTGCTGAATGACAGAGTAGTGTTTGCGAAGCTCGTGATCTTGGAAACTATATTTGGTATGGAAGTGAGGATTTTCAGAGGTTTAATCGGATGCTGTTTGGTGCAAGGGTTTGATGTCAGAAAAGAAACATTCGATTTGTTAGGTGTGGAGTTTCGATCTTGTCGTCATTTATAGTTTTAGGTTGTGGTTTTTATATTACAATAGGGAGAGGAAAGTAGGCAATTGGATGTTGATAACATTGCATTGCCTTAACATATTTTTCTCCTATTCAACCAGCTTTGTATAGCCTAAATATTATTGAAGCTGGTTTCTTTTTCTCAATTTTCTATAGATAGTAAGCATGGTAAAAGAACTTGAGAGGAAAAGAAAACAAGTGAAAAGAATGATAATGGAGTGAAAGTGTTATAGGAAAAATTAGATAGAAAATAGAGGGTGGTCGAGTATGTATATTGGAGATGAAAATCAAGAGAGAAAAAATAAAGAGAAAAAAAAGGGGTAAAGAGAAAAATAATCAGGAGGAAAAAATGAGGAAGTGAAGGATTAAAGAGATAGAAAAGAGTGAAAAGAGAAGAATGAAAAGGAATGGCAAAGAGGGAGTTTGGTAGAAACTAAAATTAGTGGAATATTTAATTTGTAGTGTTTCTGCATAGTTATTGGTATATTCATAATATGACATGCCATAGTGTGTTTATGTCTGCAACAATAGGTGTCTATTACGAGTGATAAGAACAATAACAATTCTGTTACGTCTGTTATGAAGGGATATGGTTAGTTAGGTTGTTAGGATTTGTTTTAGTCAGTTTCAGTTTTTATCAGTTTCATTCTTTCCTTTGTTATGCTAATATTAATGAAAAGTTTGCCTATAAGTAAGACACTCATGTATCAATTTTAAGGGCGTGTGATACAATTCATCAAAGTATTATCCAGTTTCTATACTTTCACTCATATTAGAATTCCTTATTCTTTCTGTTTTCAATCATGGTTTTGATTTCTAACATGGTATCCAGAGCTCAAGTCGATCCAAGATGGCATTGTTTGAGTCTTTCGCTTCTGCATTCACACCAAAGGTATTCTCCAAACCCATTGCTGACAAATTAGACGAAGAAAACTTTCTACCATGGCAGCAACTGGCACTTGCATCCATCAAAGGATAGAATCTGGATGATCACCTGGAAAAAGACAACATCCTAGAAAAATACACTTCTGAAGATGACAAAAGCTTAGGAACTGAATCTAAAAGATTCAAGGAATGAAGACAGTAAGACTACAACCTCATGTCTTGGCTGTTCTCCTCTATGGACACCTCATTCAAGAACAGAATGGTAGACTGCTCCTATGCTTATGAGATATGGGATTGCATCAAAGTCTACTTTGCTTCCCACACACAAGCTAAAGTTAAACAGCTCAAAACCTAACTCAAATCTATCAAGAAATAAGGTATTCCTACCTCTGAATATCTGTTAAAGATTAAGAAAATTGTAGATTCTCTTGCAGCAGCAGGATCACTTATCTCAGTAGATGATCACATTGTAGTAATCCTGGATGGTTGTCATGAAGAAAATGCTCCCTTTATAACTAACCATGTCCTTTCATAACAGACTTAATAGAATTACTATTTTCCTTTAATCACTTCGGGCTCAAACTCAGGGTTTCATCTTCTTCCACCCTAAGTTTGCAGGGGGCTGATAAGAACAATAACAATTCTATTACATTTGTTATGAAGGGATATGGTTAGTTAGGTTGTTGGGATTTGTTTTAGTTAGTTTCAGTTTTTATCAGTTTTATTCTTTCCCTTTTTATGCTAATACTAATGAATAGTTAGCCTATAAATAAGACACTCATGTATTAGTTATAAGTGCGTGTGATACAATTCATCAAAGTATTATACAATTTCTATACTTACACTCATTAGAATTCCTTGTTCTTTTTGTTTTCAAGTGTGGTTTTGATTTCTAACAACGAGTACACACAAGTTTTGCCCAAGACATTGGTCTTAATTTCATGTTGTATGTTTCATAGAATAATGTTAACAGTAGCAGCTTTCAACAGAAAATATAAGGTGACTATGTTCATATGGAGTTGGTTAAAGCCTTTAGCTTATCACCAAGGTGCAGATGTGGCTCTGGAATTTGCCATAATATTTCTAGGAAAATACAATAATGCTGATCTGAGGCAAATTTGGAGGGTTGGGTCAAGGCCTTCGACTTTTGGTATATATTGCTTATGTATAGAGATGTAAAAGACTTGACAAAATGAAAGGAAGTATATGGCTATAATTATGTGATTATTCTATCAAGGTGTTGCTATCATCGTGTATAGGTGTTTGGATCATGCAATGATGCTAAGGAGGTGTAATTTTTGGTTTTGGGTTTAGGTATATTAGTTATTTTTGGTCATATTGTAGTTAGGTATCAATACACAAAGGAGGGGGTATTTTGGATTATTTTCTGTATAGATTAGGAGTATCAGATCGATCTTTTTCTTTTATGGTTACCTATGTAATCCTTAGTTTGCTACTTTCCACATTTTATGTGAGTAGCCTTCAATGAATTATCCAAAAGAACTTTTTGGTTTTATAAAAATGAGTTAAATGGATAACCTAATTATTTTTTTGGAAACTCATGTAATTATTAAGTGGTTTGTGTGGGTTTTGAATTCAACATATAATATTGGGTTTGATCTTAATAGTGAATGTGTTGAAGGTATAAAGGCCCAGGGTAAACTAGGTCTTTAATAGATAGAACTAAGTTATTATATATTCATGCTATGGGTAGGATTCCTACCTCACTATTAACAGTCTTGATAGTTCACTGCTCCATCAATATAGCCCTTGTAAGGAGAATGAGTGAGAAATCTTGTGCCTGGCACATACAAGTGTGTATATATTTTCTTTTGTAATAGAATTTGTAGATAGCATTCATCGGTAATATGTATGTGACAAGTATGCAATGTTATTCATCTATAATCGTATTATTATTAGTATTCTAAATTCCTAGTGTAGATCCAATAAATCCTTGCCAAACTTTCCCTAATTGAATGAAGGTGAATATTGTAAGTTAAACTATACAAATAATGATAAAAAAAATGTTGCATAGTGATTATCAACTTTTATTATTTTTTCTCTTTCTCCCAATTTTGCATACCTCTTTGCAAAAATGCTACATGCACATTTTTTTATTATCACAAAATCATATTAGAGATATAAAAGGATAAAGTGGATCCTGTTATAACTAAATAATAAAATTATAAAGTTGTGAAGTTGAATACGTATGTATTTAATGTCGCTAAACTTATAAGGCTTCGAAAATGTAGGAGCAAGTTGTGATTATATATCCAGAAGTGATGTGACATGTGATTTAATTAGGGATATGTTTTTTGGGTTCATTTTGTCAGCACCTTGTTAAAAATGATGCATCATGCACCTTAATATCCAATGGATAGGATGTGATAGTGTATCAATATACCACTCATATATGATGCACTGTAAATTCTCTAGGTTCGCGTCACCATGCAGAAATCTCTCCCCTCACTCCACTCATCCTCTATTCTCCTATGTTCGCGGTAGTCATCAAGTTAAGCTCTTGTGTTAGTGCAAAATTCGACGGTCGCACCACATTGGTGAGCATGACGCCTCCAGTGTACAACTTAAGGAGCACTATTTTTTTGGGTAGCAAAAATCCTCAAAGATTAGAGCTTTGGAAGCATCCCCAAGCTAGTGAAGTAAGGTTAAAACACAGAAGAGGGAAAAAAGAGAACTTTTGTAGTCAAACAAAATTTTGATTTTGGCCATAACCAATTCTTCATGAAGTAGTCACTCTCGCAAATCCTCCTCAAAACAGCCAAGGCAAGGCCAACGGCGAGGTCGACAACATCGTCAGTGAGGACAGCAGGCGTGTTGGTGACATGAATCCCTTTGTCCCTACATCTGGCAAGGTGGTCTTAGAAGTAGGTGTGCATTGGGCATGTCATTAGGATGCCTATGGATTTCTTTGAAGCTCGATTTATCTTGACATGAGTGAGTGAGTGAGTTTTGCAGAAATGGAATAGAGAAAAGAGAAGGTGGAGAAGGGAGAGTTTAGAGGAAAGGGAGAGAAAGAGTGAATTAGAAATTAGTAGGATGTATTATATTTGAGTGGTGTATTGGTACACTATCACATCCTATCCACTGGATATCAAGGTACATGATGCACAATTTTCAACAAGGCAGATGACAAAATGCACCATTTTTTGGACCTAGTTTTGTGGACATTCAAATTGACACCAGAATTTATAAGTAAAAAAGTGGAAAATTTCAATTACTTATTGGGTGAATATCATGGCCAATAAGAAAAATTCTTTTACCAAATTCAAGAATATAGAAATTAAATCTTCATTATTCAACACATAGTTCCTTATATTTTCATGTAAGCAGATTTATCAGCATTGTAAAGTGAAATCCCATTATTTTGCACATGAATCCCTAGTGTCAATTTAGATGTCTAAAAAGTTGTGTTCAAATAATAGTTTTGATTTAATTACCTGCAAAGGAACAAGAAAGAAAGGATTGGAAGGGGTGTGTGTGTGTTATGCATCACAAGTCAATCTAGGATAAAATATACATTAGTCTAGTTGTTAATCAATAAGATACTGGTGTTTTGTTGTGATGGAAATAAAAAAATACACATAAATATAAGTTTATTACCTAAGGTTCTACTCCACCTTATGTGTCTTCCTGTGAGTGTGGATGACCTTGTGTTAGATTAATTTCGTATGCATCCATGGTTTCTTCCCAATTATTTTCTACTTCTATATACTAGCCCATCTGCATCTACTATAAGTTGTTACTTTTTAGCTTTATAACTTCTACTATTGTGACCTACCTGGTGTGAATGCTATATTTTTGTCCTTTTTGTTAATAAAAATAATATTTATTTTTATTTTTTAGCTTCTAAAATCTCATACTATCTTAAGATTTCAATTGCTTTTCAAAATTCTTATCTCATCCTATCTCAAACTTTTAACTGCTTTTATGTCATCTTACCTCAAATTTCTCAATTACTTTTCCAATCTCTTATCAGTTTGTTAACAAAAATCTCTCCCTTTCTTCTCTATAAAAACCCAACCTTATCACTTGAAAAGGGGAGGATTTTATTTTAGTCAGAAAGTGACGAGAGAATTGAAGTAATTGTGAGAGTGTGCATCCAAAAAAGAGTAATGCTAAAGGTTGATATTGGATCCACTTCAGAGTGTTTATTGATATATCTCTTTAATCCTTCATTTTTGCACATACACTATCTCTCCCTCTCATTTATCACTCGACACCTTTTAATCCAACACTACATTGCGCATCATTTTGTTTGGATTTTTCTCAATACAACAATATACTCACAACATCACCATTAACACCACCTTGTCACCACAATTCACTCTCTGCTAATAATCACTTCACCCATAGCCTTCTCTTACACCATAAATTTCCTTCACCATCTTAATTCATGACATAACCAAGCCCCATCACCAAGCCTCCATACCCACATCAAAACCGACATTGACGTTGAAGTCGAAGTCAAAAACCAAGTTGTGCTGGCTAGTTTTTTTCTTGGAATAGTGAAATCAGGGTATTAGCTCGTGGCATTTTTTTTTTTTTGGTGTGTTAATGATATTACCTATGGTGCATCTCCATTATGTTGGAGCATTAGTGTGCCCCCTCTCTCCATTTTTTTTTACTTCTTTTATCATTTTTTATTTTTATGTTTTTAATGTTTGTCATTTCTTTTTAAATGTTGGGCTTTTATTGCCTTTGGGCATTACATTTTTCCTTTTATTATTTTATTTCAATTTGTTTTATTTATTTATTTATTTTTATAAATATACACAAAATAAATTTTTTTATTCAAATATTAAAAACAAATTTTTTAAGTGTTTAAAATTCACACAACAATCTCTAATATTGATGTATGGCTTGACCATTCTCAAAGGTTATAAAAATTATAAGGATTTATTGTATAGCATATGCTATCCTGAATCCTATGCAAGAGTGTATTATTTTTTTTAAAAAAAAAATCTTTTCTTTTGTAAAATAAAAATCAACCCAACACATAATTATTTTCTACAAGAATAACAATAGCTTTGAATTCGTCATTGTACCGGAGGATACGTAGGAACGGGTAACCCTTGTCAAGCCAGAAATTAAATTTTATTTTTTTATATTTTATTTATTTATTTATTTTAGCTTCTGTAAATAATTATTTTTTTATTTTCTTTTGTAAATAATTGTTGTAAGTTTTTTAAAAGGGGAAAAATAAATATAATTATAATTACTGATTAATTTGCATAATAACCTTTAGGTAAACATCGAAAGACAGATATAATGGGGGTGTAGTGGGATTAAGCTTCCACCCTCCTCCGTACATAATTAGACTCCCAAATCTAATATCTTTAAAAGGCCAATTTTCCAAAATACAAGATTTTTCTGATTTTTTCCTAAACAAAAATTGGTGGCGGCTCAATTGAATTTATTTTTTTAATAAATTTTTGTGGCCTCTTGTCACGCCACCCTTTGGGCACGTTATGACACTTGAGTACATAAAAGAAGAATGCAAGTCAACATAATTACCTTACAAAATATTTGAATGCTGTAATTTTGTAACTAGAATCAACCTATTTACAAAATTTTCATGTGATTTCTCCATATTTTCTTGATTTTATAGGGATTGACTTCTAGTTCCTTGCCATCTTTTCTTCTTCTTCGATCTTCTTATAGGCCTTTTAGGATGGTGGGATTAGGGGAATTTGATTTGTCTTCTCCCAAAACTCTTAACTATAGACAATTTGAACATAGTATTGGTCAATAGAGTTATAGGCTGTCACAGACAACTGATTATGCACATAGTTGCCTAACCTATGATTTTTGAAGGCAATTGCAGCAATTACATGCTGACAGAGCAAGTTGGTTAATTGCCAAAATTTACAACTACAAGTCCTTTGGCCAAAGTTGACACCAACTTTGCACAACCACTTTTGAACGTCATATAAATCCTCTTCATCTTCACTTGACTATATGGGATTCCAATTGTTACTTTCTTTTTTCTCATTCCTTAACTTTCTTTGTTGGTTAGGTGTTGTGTTACCCATATACCTGGATAATGCCTTTTGCCTTATTATTATCTTCATGAGATAGCACCTAACCTCCTTTAGCTTTGCGATAATAGCCTTCCATTTGAAATACAATATTTTGGTATTGAAAGCCTCATAATCATCATTTGTGATGTTATCCATCTTAGGCCACCAAGAAAAATGACTTGGACCATGAATGTGGGTCAAACTTGTGATGTTATTCACACTTTTCCCTATTGTAGCTACAAATTCTTGTTTAGTTAGTGCTTTTGCACACCTCTCATACTACTCCATTTAACTCTTTATCTTTTTGTTGCTTTGTAAAGTTCTTCCACATGTGCATAGCACAAAATCTGTTATGAACCCTAAGCATTACATCCTATATTGCAAATATGACAACCTAAAATCACATATTTCCATATTATTAAGCATGTGCAATATTCAATAATAAATTGTAAAATTGTAAAATTTAAGAGTACACTTCTTTACTTTGTGTTGATTAAACATGGAATTCCAGCCATGAAATTTGTAATCCCCAAGATCTTTATGCAAACGTTCAACAACCACTTCTAGTTATCCCTTATCTTCATATGCACTATTGCATATGCAATAGAGAACAAGTGGTTATTGGCATCCTAGCCTACTATAATCAATAATTGCCTTCCATTATAACCCTTCAAGAATGTCCCATCCAAGCATATGAGAGGCTTATGTCCTGCCTTGAACCTAGGGGTGGACATAGGCTAGGTAGTTAGTTATGGCCTTTGGTCTGGCTTGCGCACATTAGGCCTAGTCTAGCTAGTCTATTTAGTAAACAAGCTAATACTAAGTTTTTCAAAAAGTCTGTTTAACCAAAAAAGTCATATCATAGGCTATAAAAAAGGTTTATTAGGCTGATAAGCTAAACTATTTATATTATATTATTATCATTATTATTTTTAAAGCCCTAATGATGATAAAAACCTTTTTGTCCACATAGAAATAGGTTTTTTGGCCTATATAGAAAGACTTTGGCCTATTAAAGAGTAGGCTTTTTGGTCTATTTAAAGGTCTTATTATCAAGTAAGCCTCTAAATAACCTTTTAGGCCAAGCTTTTAAAAAGTCACTCTAGGTTAATCAAAAAAGGAAAAACCTATGCCAAGTAATAGGCCTTGGATTAGGCTATATATTTAAAATACAAGCCAAACTATATAAGTTAAAATCTAGCCTAGCCTAACTTATTTCCACCCCTTATTACCTACATCCAATCAAATATAAAGCCTACTAAATTGGGTTGGTCAATTAGGCAATAGGGTTGTCTCCATCCCCACATTTAACACTAGATTTGTTCATTCTACCAAGTAATCCTAGAATCTTACATACTACTCTTTATTTGACTCCTTAATGTTCTTCCTTGCCATTTTAGTTGCTCTATATATCTTCCTTTCATTCATATGCACCCTAAACATCTTTTTAAAAAATCTTCTGCTTCTTGTGCTATTAGAGAAGGCTAGGTTCTAATATTCTCTTCAAGCTCTTCAATAGCTCATTCCGTATCGGCTATTTTGTTCTTGAACCCCCTACTGCATATATGCTCATTCATAGAAATTTTTATTTGAAAGCTTTTTAGGAAGTTCCTTCAAGTTTAGTAAATTTCCTAAGGACATGTTCAATTAGAGCATATTGCTCTTACCCTGACCTTCTCATTCGCAACCAACTTTACTTCTTTACTAAGACGGATATTGAACTTCCTCACTACCTTCTTAAAGTGGCACATGGTTTCAAACTCCATTCCAACTTGTAACTTAACTTGGCCAAATGGTGCATTTAGATTGTGCTGAGGGAAAATCGAAGTATATGAATCATCTCCATCATTTGAACTAGCTGGGGTGTGCAAACCTTTAGACAAATATTGGTGGACTCCAAGCTCTAAATTTGAGGTTGTAGGATCCTCAATTGGCACATAAATACCTAGTGCTTCATTTTCCCCTACCTCTATACAAAGGTATGCTTTATTGGCCTTAGCTGTCATTTTCTTTCTTCTAACTATTCTCCACTCCTCTCTCAAATTCCAAACCCAATTCCTTATCACACTGATAATCCTTTTCATTTTCTGTCAATTGCCTTACAAGTTCATGTTCTATTTTTGGTTAAGGGTTAGGTCAAGGTTGGGTTTAATTTGAGGAACTGGTTGAAGTGAAGGTTATAGTTAATGGTCAGCATGGGGGACAAGTTAAGGTTCAAGTTGGGTTTAGGGACAGTTTGGGGGATTGGTTTGGGGTCTGGTTGTAGGTTAGGTTGTAGTTCTATTTAGGGTTCTGGTTCAAATTAGGGCCGTTCAATAAGGGGTTATGGTTCAGGTTAGGGTTCTGATTGAGATTCTGGTTGGTGTTCTTTTATGTGATGTTAAGTTTGGGGTTCTTGGAGTTGATTGGATTCAAATTTTTCTTCTTAGGTTGGAGATTCAGAATGAACTTGTTAGGTGATTTTAGGCTTTAGTTGGGTAAAAGGTTGGGGATCTCTTTTTGTTTGGTGGGCTGAGGGTTGATTTTGGGCTACAACCTTCTTTGTTCTAGCTTTTTTTTTTTTTTTTCATTTTTGGCCTTTTTGTTGCTTGCTTTTTCTTCTTTGGGGTTCGAGTCTTTTGGGCACAACTTACATGATTCTTTTAGGATTGACTAGGCTTGTCATTGGTATTTTCTAGTAGAACTCATATGTGTGGTAGGGCATTTTGTTGTTGGATGTTGTATGGTGGAGAGTTTTTTGATGAGGTGTTATGTGCTAGGCTGTTTTGTGGTGGGCTACTTTCAGATCCTTCTTTATTATCCACAACCTTGGGGTTTTCAATAAACACCCACTTTCTCAATAAACAATCACATAGACACAATGAAAGGGACCACATTGGACCATTGGTATGAAGATGGTCGTGAAAATAAGGGAATAAATCAATAATCAAATTGAGAATAGTGAGTAGGAATGCCTTTTCAAAAGATATGTCAGGGACCATTTCCTTCAATAGCTCCAATAATCTTCCATTATTAAATGAGGGAGACATAAAAGTGAAAGGGGAATTTTGCCCCCTTGGGATTTTACTATGATGAAAAAAGGAAGGAATAATGAGGGAACATAACATAGGAAAGTAACTGTGGGATTAGGGTTACTTTTTTGGGGATTATATTTGGGATTTAATTTAAGCATAGGTTTTGCTAATTAAGAATTTGTTATGTTAATTATTGATTTATTATTTCATAGGGGTGAAAATAGGCTAGGTGGCCTGTCAGAGGCCTATGGCTTGGCCTGATCTTTATAAAAACATAACCAGACTCAAGCTTATTTAATAGCATGTTTACCACAACAGGCCAGGCCTAGGCTCATCATATAGCCTCCTGATCCTAACAGGCCGGCCTGGGCCGATGAACGTTTTATGCATGTAGTGTGCAATTTAGCTAAAATGTCAAATATGGGATTCAAACTCACTTTCTTTAAGTTAAGTTCCTTGCTGCTTCACCACCAATCCACCACTCTTTCATGTTATATATATGCATAATTTTTATCTTTAACACTTCATGTTACTTACTATCTAAACTTCAACCTTTGAAACGCTAATCACCCTTTTGTTCTCATTCTTCATTTACTCTTTCATCTCTTACCTTATCACTTTTGCTCCCCCCATCATCCTTCTCTCCTTTACAAACCATTCATTATCCTCATTCCTTCTTCCTCGCCACCCCACACCACCGCTCACCATGCCACCACCCCATTTGCTGCGCCACACCATCGCTCAATGCACCATCACCTTTGCAGATTGCTGGCCCTCCACCATACAAATTGTGGCTTGCGACCTTCTCCTTTTCTCTTTGTTCACTGCTGTGTCTAGTAGTTCATCACCCTGTGTCTAGTGTGTGGCAGTTCTCCCTTTCTTGGATTTACTCCCTTAAATTCCTTGCTTGGATTTTTTTATTTTTAATTTATTTTATTTTGGGTTTAGCTTTTTTTCATTGGTTTCAATGATTATCAGTTATCGATTGATGGCAGATTTGCAAACCACACTCATCTTAAAAAATGTTGATTGTGAGGTGATTTTGGTGAACAACGTAGTTGATACTTAGTTGACGTAACTTGAAAGAAAAGCATGTGGATTACTCATCAAGTGTTTTATTTCTAAAATAGGACTACTTTTGAGTGGCTTAGTTCAGAACCTTGTTGATATTGTTGTTAATAGAATGGGTGATCTTGTTGATACTATTGACAAAATTACATAAAGTTGTTAATTTTCTAATTCTCTTATTAGAGTAAGAGTTCGACTTTTTTTAACTGTGTTTGATTGTTGTGGGTATTGAAAATTGATTTTTGACTCTTGGTACTAGTATGTTATCTTGTTACAAGAATATGGTTTTTTCTTTTTCTTTATTTTTAGTTCTATTGCAGGATTCCTAAATAGGCTTTAGCTAGGCCAGGCCTTTAAACAGGCTAGGCTTAGGCTCAGGCCACAATCCAAGCTCAAGCCAAAAAAATTACAATATAAGCTTTGCCTGTTAAGGTTAAACCCTGGTCTGGACTGACCTGATTCCACCCTTATTATTTCATAACACATTTTAATTTTAAACAATGCCATACGTTAAGTTACATTGCCAAGTCAGAATCTAATAGTGTCATGTAAGAGGTTAATATGCTATACGAAGCTCAATTGAGAGTTGGATGGATTTGGCAAATAGAAATGATGTTTGGGGGACTATAAGCAAATAAAACATCTTTGAGAGGTTAATTTGTCAGCTAATGATTATGCATGGGCCAAAATGTCATTCTCCTTATATTTTTTTTATCATATAATTTCTAAACTCTAAAATAATGAAATGAGAAAATCTATTTTTAATACATTTTTCTATTTTATTTTTCAAACAAAAAAAGTTTAAAATTAATATAAGTTTTTGATTTTCTAAAAAAATTACTAGAAGTTTTTAATGTACAATTATTATCACTCTTATCAATTGATCGAGATTCAATGCCATATTATTTTTGCCAAAATAAGGTTAAAAAAAATCAACAATATTAATCACTGATTTTTGGGATGACTATTAAGTTCGGCCACAGTGAAAATAGATATTTTGGGGACAGCTATATGCCTTATATTTATCTTCAAATATTTGACGGGTTAGATAATTAGTTTTGCCTATTTTAGCTTTATATAATTATAAGAACACGTTGTTAATTAAATATTCAAAATCCTATACAACCTTATACACAATAATTTTAATTTTTGAAATTAGCCGTCTTTAACCCATAATATTTTAATTAGATTCCTTTTGTTGTAAAAATGTGGAGGTAGCCTTAAAATAAAGCATGAACAAAATAGCTCAAAATAAATTTGTGGAAGCATAAGAAAAGAAGACATAAATATTTAACGTGATTTGGCAAATAGCCTATGTCCACGGACAAATGTGACAACTAAATATTTCACTAATGAAATATGATGAAGATACAAAAGGTTGTCACATTCTACTCGGCCTAATTTCCAAATACACCAAAAATATCTCGTAGTATTTTTCTCACCAATGTATGCCCTCAACACTCAAAAGAGAATTTGAAGAGAACAAATAACTCTCTACTACAAATAAAAGAAGAAATGAGAGAATTGGATTTGGTTTGCGGTGCAAAGAGCTTACGAAGTGAGCTCCATTTATAGAGCTTTACATGCCAAAAATTCCAAAGCAAAATAAGTGCATTCGGTGCCTAACCACTGTACCATTTGCTGCATTGAAACAAGATATGCTCTTGGACTTTTGATTATTGTTTCTGACATTGAATTCAAAAAATCCAAAGCCATTAAGTTAACAAATCTCCTTTTTGGCTTGATTTTTCGTCGGGCTTCAAATTTCTGAAGTCATCTTCTTCAACATGCCCATAAAGGCAAACTCACATATTGCAAATGCCAATTAAGTACAAGCTATGCTTGAACTTAGCTATCATAATTGGCTTCATTAATATATTTGCTGGATTGTCTGAGGTACCAATCTTTTCCACAACTATGGTACCTTGAGAAATAATCTCCTGAATAAAATAATATCTGACATTAATATGTTTGGTTCTCTAATGATACATTTGATTTTTGGTCAAATGTATGGCAATTTGGCTATCATAGTAATTAACTATAACATCTTGCTCCAAACCCAAATTGCCAACCAGACTCCTAAGCCAAATAACTTCCTTTATTGCTTCTGCTGCTATCATATATTCAATTTTTGTAGTTGATAATGCAATAGTAGACTGTAAAGTTACTTTCCAACTAACCACTACCAGATAGCATGAAGATATATCCCGTTAGAGATCATCTTTTATCAATATCTCCAGTATAATCAGAGTCAACAAAACTAGTAATATTGTCACCAGTATTAGAACTCCTATCATATACTAAGCCAACATCTGCAATACCTTGAAGATATCAAAGTATCCATTTTACTGCCCGCCAATGCATCTTGCTAGGATTCCCTATATATCTGATAACAACACTAATGGCATGTGAAATATTTGGTCGAGTGCATACCATAGCATACATTAAGCTTCCAACTATACTGACATAAGGAACATGTGACATTTGTTCCTCTTCTTCAACAGACTATGCTAACTATGCACTGATAGTCTGAAATGGGCTACTAATGGAGTACTCACAGACTTTGTATTTTGTATTCTAAACTGCTCAAATACTTTTTCAATGTGCATTTTTTGAGACAAATATAATTTTCCAGTATGCCAATCCCTGTGAATTTCCATGCCCAAGAGTTTCTTAGCTGCATCCAAATCTTTTATTTCAACTTCACCACTGAGTTGCTCCTTCAGTTTCTTGATCTTAGACATATTCTTCGCAGCAATGAGTATGTCATCAATGTAGAGCAACAAATAGACTAAAGATCCATCTAAGAGCTTCTTGTGATATACACCATAATCATAGTCACTCCTAGAGTAACCATGACTTAGCATGAAGGTGTCAAATCTCTTATACCATTGGTGAGGACATTGCCTTAAGCCATATAACGTCTTCTTTAAGAGACAAACATGATCTTCCTTGCCTTGAGCAATGAAGCCTTTGGGTTGCTGCATATAGATCTGCTCTTCAAGTTCACCATGAAGAAAAGCTGTCTTGACATCCAGCTGTTCAAGTTCTAAGTCAAATAGTGCAACCATAGCAAACAACACATGAATGGAGCTATGCTTTACAACAGGAGAGAATACTTCATTAAAGTTTATTCCTTCCCTTTGGCTAAAGCCCTTAGAAACTAAACGTGCTTTGTTCCGGACCGATTCAACTCTAGGTGATCCTTTCTTTTTCTTGAAGATCCATTTGTAGCCAACAATCTTATGTCCTTTTGGTGGCCTCACCAATTCCTAAGTCTAGTTCAAGAGACTTCATCTCTTCACTCATAGCAGCAATCCACTATGCAGACTCACTACTCAAAATAGCCTCATGGTATGTTGTAGGATCTTGTATTTCAATGTCCACTGCTATTGATAGTGCAAAAGAGACTATGCTTGCATGACTATATCTCTGTGGTGGTTTTATTTGCTTCCTTTCTTTGTCTCTAGTGAGGCTATATTGTTGCAACTAATTGGAACATCCACATTGTCAGGGATTTGTTATCTCTTAAATGGGCTGATCAAGGGCATCTTCTTGTACCTGCTTTGGTGGTTCAACTTTCTACCTACTTATTGATATCGTGGTCTGTTTCTGCATTGGCAACCTTCTTTTTCAAATGTAGCATGGATGATTCATTGAACTTTATATCTCTGCTGATTATAAATTTGGGTGATTTAGGTTCAATACACCACAATCCATAACCTTTCACCCCTATTACATATCCTATAAATATGCATTTTAGTGCCCTTCGTTCAAGCTTGCCATTATCAATATGAGCATATGCAGGACACCCAAAAATTCTTAGATTCAAATAAGCAACTAGAGCATCGAACTATACCTCAATAAGAGTATTTAGATTGATTGCAGTTAATGGAGATCAATTTACCAAATAACAAGCCATATTGACAGCTTTAGCCCAAAATTCCTTTGGCAAGCCGGTGTTAGAGAGCATGCAATGAGCCCTCTCCAAAAGAGTTTTGTTCATATGTTCTACTATTCCATTTTGTTATAGTGTCTTTCACATAATACGTTGTCTTATTATGCCTTCATTTTCAGCGAACTCATTGAATTTACCTTCACAAAACTCTAAACCATTATCTATTCGGAGGCACTTGATTTCCTTGTTGGTCTTATTCTCAACAAGCACTTTCTATTTCTTGAAAGTATGAAACACTTCATTCTTGTGATTCAGAAAATAAATCTATACCTTCCTCAAAAAATCATCAATGAACGTCACTAGGTATCTAGCACCACCTTTTGATGGAATAGGCGCAGGGCCCTACAAGTCAAATTGGATGTAATCCACTATGCCCTTCGTCCAATGGATGGCAGTGCTAAACTTGACTCTGGTCTACTTCTCTAAAAATATAGTGGTCACAAAAGTCTAGCTTCCCAATTTTATGATTACTTAGCAAGCCACACTTGCTCAAAATGGGCATTCTTGTTTCACTCATATGCCCCAAATGCATATGCCATAAGCGAGTAGTATCTGAATTTGAATATGGTGAAGATGATACTGAAGCAGTGCCAATAATAGTACTTCCTTGAAGTAAATAAAGGCCATTGATTAATCTACCTTTAATTACAATAAAGCACCATTGAAAGCTTTTAGAACTCCACCTTGAGTAGAATACTTACAACCTTAAGAATCGAGAAAACCCAAGGATATAAGATTTTTCTTCAAGTTTGATATGTATTGAACATCAATCAATGTTCTCACAACCTCATCATGCATCTTGATTTGGATTGTTCCAATACCAATTGTCAGCACCCAATTTTTGACTGAGTTTCAAAAAAAAATTCTCTTTATTTTATTATTTTTTAGCATTCAATGTAAATATCATGATAAAAAAAATTATTGCAATTTAAATTTGACTCTTCCAATTTTTTATTCATCTCCTCTCTTAATTTGCTTCTTCTTATTTCATACTTTATTTATTTTTCATTCTCTTTTGTTATTGTATTTTATTATGAAATTATAAAAAAATAAAAATGAATAAATGAAAATTTCCTTAACTTAAACAAAAAAGGAAGCAAATTTTTGGAAAAACAAAACTTAATCAACCCAAAACCATAATTTTGCCAAAAAAAAAATTGTGTTTCGGCCTAGCCCAACCCAACCTTTATTTTCATGCTAAAATAAATAAAAATATTAAAAAAATTGAAACAACTTGCACAGCAACAAGTTGAGCAAATTGCTTAGCTTGGGCGGTCCAAGAACATGATAAAGAAAAATTCTTACATGGTTCAGGAGCACAACGTGGCTGTACTCCCAACCAATCATGTAAGCACATTTTCATGGAATTGTGTATTAATGGTGGATCCTATATAAAATACACTTATATATTGGTCCAAGAGTGTAGCCATATAATACTCTCGGACCATATAAGTATTTCTCCATGATAAAAGGGGGCGAGTAGATGCCAAAACAACACACACAGGTTGAGAGGTAAACACATAAACAAAAAGGCTTTAGTAGAAAAACTGGAAACAAGGAGAGGAAGTGACCAATAGATACAGAACAGTGAGAAAGAGTGCAAATACAAGATATATTCTGCTTCAAGAAAGCTACTACCAGGTATAAGGATGAACTTCTCCTGTTTGCTTGTAATGCAGAGATCATTGTTAAATGTTTAAAATTTGTTGTGTTATATTCTGTTTCAATTCTATTCAAATAAATCCAGTTACATCCGAAAAACAAATAATGTAAAATAAGGGAATATAGACGCAGAGCAAGGAATATGATGACTCAATGAACTAACAATCACTCTCACCCACATAACACATCTTCAATCTCACATAGAACACACCTTCTTAGATCATTCATTTGCAAGTCATCGAAAGGATCAATATAGAAACCAAAAATAAAAAAATAAAAAAACTTTGTGCTGGCACAATTGGGCAAATCCAGAAAAAACCAGGGAACCAAGCCAGAACTAAAAACTCAAAATCAAAATTACAGATTTGCTTGAGCAAAACACAGAAACCACCATTGTCTTCCATGGGTTTGAGCCAAAGTAGCTTCCTTCTTCCTTCTCTCAAACCAGCCACCAGCCACCAGCCACCAACAGCCACCTTCCACCTAACACAACCCACAAACCAGAATTTTAGACAAGATCACTTCGCAAATTGTTGCAAACAAATCACCCATGATTGAATCTCTAAACCCACAAAAAAGGAAACATGAAAACAAAAACACAGCTTGAATTTAAACATAGCAGCAAAGCAAACCTCCCAGTAAACCATCTTCATCGCAGAACAACCCCGCCGCCGCGCATTGCCGCAACGCCGTCGTGCATCACCACCACGACCAGAACCGCGCTCCACCGCCAAGGCCCCCTCTGCCTTTCAAGCCACTGCTCTTCTCTATCCCTCTCCGTGTTTGCATGCATCCCACCCCCAAAAGGCACTGGAAGCTTACCAAACACACTGCTAACAACGACTTCTCAGTTTTAGATACGTCACTTCCAGCTTCTTATGTTTGTGTTATTACTATTTTCTTTTTATCTTATTGATTTTTCTTGAACTTGATTAATTAATTCATGGGCTGTAATATTTTAAGGTAACGTTGCCAATGTTCTCTGCTTTCACTTCACCTTCAGTTTCATATGTTTGTGTTATTACTATTTTCTTTTTATCTTATTGACTTTTCTGAAACTTGATTAATCAATAATTCATTGGCTAGAATATTTTAAGGCCCAGCGTTGCCAACGTTCTCTGGTTTTACTTTTATATATATCTTTTGACAGTAAAGTGTGTTTTTCTATTATGAATTCTAAAAACTGAAATTCATTATATTTTGATGAAGGACAATCAAAACTAATTGTAATGGTGATAATGTTTTGGCTTTTCTGAGACATGAGAATTTCTATAGGTTTACCAGGAGTGCTGGTGAGGTTATGAACTTTCTTAATAAAATCTTTTTATAGTTATATTGCATGCTTTATTTTGATGCTTATCAATTCTAATTCATTAATTTATCATTTATTTATTTATTTTTAGTTGCCGTCTAAGTCATATTTGCATTCATATTAACAAAATAATCGATCAATGATTAAAAAAAAAATCGGGAGAGGATTGGAGTACCAATCAAAATAACTCTTTCTGAAATTCAGGTTTTAACAGGAACGCTGATGAAAATTGATTGTAAAATTAAAATAAAATATTGTAATAATTTTATTATACACAAAATAAAATAGATTTGTATAGTTTTGATATCATTATAGAAATATTTCAACACTCAATTAAATATTATAAGAATAACTTTCTTCAATTTTAATATTTCATTTAAGATTTTATATTTATAAAAGTTGAAATTGATCTACGACGAAAAAATTAGGAGAGAATTGGAGTACTGATTAGCCAAACTCTTCCTAACATTCTTAAGGCCTTATATTAGATTTTTTATCAAGAGCACTAATAGAATTTCATTTTAACTGCATAATAAAATAAAAATAAGTTTTCAATTACACAACAAAAAACAAATAATGATAATAGTAAACAAATGTTACAATCATAATTCTTTTTTTATTTTTAATAAAAAGATTACAAATTTAAGGAAGTGACTATAATAATTCATTTTGATTTATTGTTCCATTTAAAATAACATAATTTGAAACTGGCTGATGACAAAAATATTAGGAGAGGATCAAAGTAATCAATTAAGCTCTTCCTAAAACTCTTGAGGCCTTATTAGGTTCTGCCCTTGAGTGCTGGTAGGATTTGATATTAATAATAAATAAAAATATATTTCTTTTCATGTTAAAAAAATATTGTTATAAATTTATATTAAAAATTCTTCTTTATAAATAAAATCAACCAACACACTATCATTTGCAAAGAACTATGTGGTTTTAAGTTCCTCATTACACTAGAGGATACATAGGAGCGCAAGTCAAGCCAAAATTAATTTTTCTCAATTTCTTTATTCCATTTATCAATAACTATTGTATCCTTATTTGTCCTAAAAATAAAATAAAATAATTTTTTGAATTAAAAAATATCTTTTTTCTAAAAAATTAAAAAAATCTAAAAATAATAAAAAATGAAGTTTTTCCAATTTTTATGAATAATCAGTTATTATCAATCTTGTGTTTGAAGGGTAAAATAAATATTGTCTGAGCCATTAGTTTGCACAACTTATTTAAGGTAACCGTCTAAAGGACAGATGCATTAATGGTGCAGTAGGAGTAAGTTTGAAACCTTCCCTATATATAATCGACTCCCGAACTCAAATCTGGTTCTTGTAGGCCACCTTTTCTTTTTAAAAAAAAATAATAAGAAGGGTTGTTTTCTAATTTTTTTCCAGTTCAAAATAAATATTGGTGGCGACTCCATTGAACTATTTCTCATTGAGTTAATCCTCATTTTCATCCATTACATCATTTTCTTTCCATCATTTGTCATTCGCCATTTATCCGTCAATTTCCATCTTCCATTTTCATTTTTAACCTTTTCATTTTATTTTCTCTTTATGGTTTCATCGTCCTATCGCAATCCTGGTTGCGACATCAATAACTTTACAGGATAAATTATTTCCTATAAGGACAACACCACCATCAATTGATTGGTAAGAAGTAAAACAATCCCGGTTTAGACACATGTGATTGGAGCAGCTTGAATAAAAAATCCAACCACCACCAACTGAACTGATTGATACTAAGAGAACATTGTCAACCCTTTTAGCAATACTTGCTGACTCACTTGAATCTTTCTCCTTTTTATCTTTGAGCTTTGGACATGTTTCTTTTCAATGTCCTTCCTTCTTGCAATATTGGCATCAAGCTTTACGATGTCTAGACTTAGATTTCGACTTGTCTCTACTACGACTCGATCTAATCTCCTTTGACCTCCCTCTGGTAACTAGGCCAGATATAGTGTCATCATAACTACCGCTATCATGCTCCATCTTATCACGACTTAAAAGTGTGGACTTAACCTCAACAATTTTGAGACTTTCGTGACCATATATGAGCATCTCACGAAAATGCCTATAGAAAGGAGGTAAGGAACAAAGCAATATCATTACTTGTTGCTCACTTGAGAATGTCTCATCCATGTTTTTCAACTCTGTGACAAGTGATATGAACTCAGCAATGTGAGATTGGATTGATATCCCTTCTGCTATACGAAGCATATACAGATGTTGCAAAACACCAAGATGGTTGGTTACCATCTTAGTCATATATAATGACTCCAACTTGTTCCACAACAAATACACTGTTTTCTCTAAAAGGACCTATTGCAATACATCATCTGTAATGCACAACTAAATAATACAAAGAGCCTTTAGATTTGCCTCTTCCATGCCGACCCTCCACATTCTGAAGTTGATGTGCCCATCAAACTGCTAAATATTAAACTTTACAATAGGCATCTTTGAACAAATCGGCCTAGAACTCTATAAGAGCTCTGATACCAATGTGTTGTTAAAATAAGGCGCAAACAAATAACTCAAAATAAATATGCAGAAGCATAAAAAAAAAAAAAGATGCAGATTTAACATGGTTTGGCAAATAGCCTACATTCATGGGTAAAGGCGACAACAAAATATTTCACTAAGGAAATATGATGAAGATATAAAAGGTAGTCACAATCTACTCAACCCAATTTCCAAATACACCCAAAATGCCTTACAATATTTTTCTCATCGGTATATACTCTCAACATTCAAAAGAGAGTTTGAGGAGAACAAATAACTCTCTACTATAAATAGAAGAAGAAATGAGAGAATTGGATTTAGTTTGTAGTGCAAAGAGCTTACGAAGTGAGCTCTATGAATAGAGCTTTACGTGCCAAAAATTCCAAAGCAAAATAAATGCATTCGATGCCTAACCACTGCACCATTCGAAAATTGATATCCTGCTGCGCTGAAACAAGATATGCTCTTGGACTTTTTCCGATATTGACTTTGAAAATCTAAAGCCATCACGTTAACACCTTTAAACTAAATAACTGTGGCACAAGGGATTAGGAACATATATTATTTTATGTGCAAACAGTTGCACGCAAACACTTGCACCAAAACATTTAACATCGTTTAACTATGCAACAGAAAGAATTAGAAATGGACCACCAGAAACTTTATGAGTAACAGTAGCCAATATCTTAGCCGCAAAACTTACATTGTAACGTGAAAAATTATAATTTAAAAGCATGATTCAGAAAGTTAGAAAGATTCGAGTGGAAATTACATTCAGCATAGCATTTTTCATAATCGCAGAAGACTTGAATGCAAAATAGAAATCAACCGATGATTTCTTCTATTCAGAATATACAATACTATATTCTAATTTATCTAACAAGACAAGCGAATATTCTTTCTAGAATTCCACTGTAGCAGCTCCTAAATTATTAGTAAGACATCACAATGATAGATACCCAAAAATAATATAAGAAACAGAAACAAGTGGGTGGGTTCATTATGAGTTCAATATAAATTCAAGGCTAGAGCCAAAGAGGTCATGATAGAATTCAAGCAACACAGAGCAGTTGCCAAATATGACCGCTCCTTTCTGTCAGATCCCAGACTGGGACATGTCGCAGGATCCTTTTGACACTTTTTTTCTAGGAACTTTTTCGAGCAATAATGTTCATGATCATGACCCTATTCATGATTCTCTTTCCTTTGATATGGTTGACTTATCCATGGATTCTCAAGGGCCAGCAACCATTGGGAACAACAAGGATCCAAAGCAACTGGTGGAGGTGAAGAAGCCTGAAGATGAACAAGTGGAAAAAGATGATAAGGGAAGGTACATAGGTGTAAGGAAAAGGCCTTGGGGAAAATTTGCAGCTGAAATCAGAGATACAACAAGAAATGGAGCAAGGGTTTGGCTTGGAACCTTTGATTGTGCTGAAGATGCTGCTTTGGCTTATGACCAAGCTGCATTCTCCATGAGAGGCTACAACGCTGTGCTCAACTTTCCAGTCAAAAGGGTCAAAGAATCTTTGCAAGGGATGGAATATGGTTGCAGCAAATGGTGTTCGCCAGCACTTGCACTTAAGGAGAGGAACTGCGTAAGAAGGAAATTGTTATCAAAGGCTAATAATAATAAAGACAGTGCCAGAAAGTGTAAAGGGAAAAGGGAATCATCAGAGAAACCAAGTAGTGTGATGGTGCTAGAGGACTTGGGAGTTGAATATCTAGAGCATCTTCTAAGCATATCGGATCAATGTGCAAGCCCTAGCTACTTCAAATAAATATGTTTCACCAAGTTTCATTTTACTTCTTTGTTGCTGTTGTTGTTGTTTTGGCATTTTCATTAGTGTCCAAATAGGGCATGTCCAACTAGTCTCTTTCTAATAAGTCCTTCTCTATTTTCGTCTTTGATCCACTAAGAGAATCCCTAATATTTGATCTAGTTAAGAAAAAATTTGCCAGTTTCAATTGATTCTTATCGTAGTAATCTTACTGCATTTTAGGAGAGTATTTTATCATTGAAGTTCTTCTTTAGGTGAACTTGAGTTCTTTCCAAGCTAATTATCTATGTAGTATGTACTTTTTGCATTGGTGTGTTTTGAATCTATTCTTACGCCAAATATGTCCTTCATCGTGCAGAGATTTATTCTAGTCGTTCCTTTACATTCCAATACAACAAATATTCATAAGACACAGGCACAAATGTTAAATTTTATGAGAAAATATGTGGTTCAAGAATAAGAAAAAGCATTACTTTGCATCATTTAATGTTCAGGTTATAAGCAAATAGTAAAAATGCATCTTTTATATCTAACATGTTGCATGGTAAAAATACACATCATCACAATACAATTAAACAACCAGATCAAGATAGCATATAGTAATTTACCATAAATTTGGTACCTTTCTTAATTTGCTTTACATCTCACATCTCGCTTCTCCCCTTCTTTACCTCTTGTTTGTAGTTTGTCATAAATCATCTCTCTCAAATGTTTAAGTTATTAGGTAAAGACATATAAAACATGGACAATACATATGTCAATCTTATCTTATGCTAAATTAGAAGAATGGAGAAAACAAAGATGAAACTCTAAACCACTTGATCAAAAATACTCTGATAGTATATCATAAACCATCTCTCACAAAAGTTAAAGTCTTAGGTATAAACACATAAATGGTTTTATATCTTATAGTCAATTAAAAAGAAATGAGGATTTTACAGCCACAATAACCATAAAGAGCATTCAACATATGTGCAAGATCTTAAGAATAATGAAAAGTGATAAAAACTAACAAATATCATTAAAGACATTGAATGCAATAAGCATTACATATGGAAAGCCTTAAATTCCTGCTTCAAGAAAAAATTCTACTCTCACAATAACATACATTATATGAAAAAATATTAGAGAACCAGAAATTTTCTTAGAAATTAGTTGCTAAAATGATATGCATACTTAACAACTGTTAAATGAATAAATAAGTCATAATATTTTATTTTGTTCAACCCATGATTTTTGTCAAAAGTTCAGACAACATATTTTTCACTGTATAACATTGCTGTATCATTTACCATCCATCTCCATTCTCCAATAAAAATTTCAACTATTCATGCCACAAATACCCTATAAAGTAGGAATTATATATATAGCAGCTGCCGCCAGTATTCCGTTCATTACAGTTTCAAGAACATAAAATAATAAAAGCAGAAACTTTGCACAAACACGTATCAAGTGCCTAAACTAAAACCATATGTATGTGGCAAAGTCACCACATTGAACTGTGTTACTAATATATCCAAACGATGCAAATCGTCTGTAAGGGCATCAATACGATGATGATCAATTAAGAAGAGTTTTATCTACGACAAATCTACCATAAGAAGCACTATCTCTACTTCAATACATGTTTCCAGAAAGACAAATATATCACAAGCTTCATATATGCATTATAATTGTTAACAGAAAGGAGAACACAACTTGCTATCTGGAAGACGTTGAAGCTTTAACAAATCTTTAGTTTTAGATTTTGGGAAGAAAAAAAAAAAAAACTGAAATTTTAAAGGAATAACGTTATTGATGTTAACACGTATAGCTATTCTAATGTTCTACTTCCTTGCAAGGTGAAATGTATTCATATTATCCTGCCAAACCGTCTCTTATGTTACTAGGAAAAATGACAATGAGGATATGGCATTAAGCATTCATGCATAAGATTATAACATCTATCATTTGTTCAACTTAATTAATTTCAGAAACATTTTAAAGATCTTGATTTCAAGAGATAATAACACTAGCTAGCAGAATTAAACACAGGCATATCAAGAATTCAAAACTTCTTTTAGAAAAATAATATGAAAAGTTAAGACAATTTAGAGTAGTAAGCTTGTTTAAGCAAAAGATGTATATCTATTTTGTTCTTGAGAAATAAATATATATTGGAAAAGTCTACAAAGAAACCAAAATGTTAGAAATTAAAAGGCAAAAATCAAACAATGAATTCCTTGCAAATTTGTCACCAAGATTGAGAAAACAAGAGAAAAGAGCAGGAACTGAATTTTTCACCTTCTAGTTGGTGTTACATATAAGAGAAGATAGGGAAACTGTTCGAGAATTGGAAAACTGAATTACTCCTAACATCAAGATTAGGGGCCATATTTCGCAAATTATCATGCATATTTAATACATTTTAAGGTGAATCTTTGGCATTTATAAGTTGATATTTCTGAATGCTGTATTTGTGGCATTTATGGCCAGTGGCAATAAAGAAACTGTGAGAAACACGCAGGATCGATCAATCTATCCCAACAAATACATAGACTCAGCTTGTACGGATTCTCATTTGGATCAATACGACTAGGCGTATAGGACAATGTATTCTTCTCAAAATGGAGACTAAAGTAATTTTCTTTCTAGAATGCCTGATAATATAGTTCTCTAGGAAAAAGAAGAAAGAAAATCCAACCTACCTCTTAATCCAGCATTGTGCCGGTTGTGCAACTTCTTTCCCCGAAATATTTCCTCAGCCAGATAGAAAACTAGAAACATTATAAACTCACAACATTAATTTCATTTAGCATTGTGAGAAACGCAAAAGAGAAAGAAGAAGAAGCTTTGTGGGTGAAAGATAGGATTTAACACATAGAGAGAGAGAGAGAGAGAGAGAGAGAGAGAGAGAAGGGGGGGAAGAGGAAGTGTTGAGGTTTGTGGCCGGAATCTGTTTGTGAGAAGTGTTAATATAATATGATTGTGTCTAAGGATATGAAATGACTAAAATCCTACATTGTTTGTCAATTATTCTTTTATTATTTAAACCAGTGTCACTTTCTCTCCATGAGTCCCTGGCTAAAGCTAATTGGATTCCATTTCATAGAAATTGAAACATAAAAACGAAAAGAAAGAAAACGGTACAAATGTACAAGTAGAAAGTTGGATATAAGTGCTTACATTCTGTTTGGACTTGATATTATTGAAAGGGAATATAAGTCGAAAATTTGTTCTTATTAGAAGCGAACTGGGAAAACGGGGAAAAAAAAAAAGAGTTATTGGTCACACAAATAAAAGCAATTTTGGTGAAAAGATTACATAATCATTTTATTTAGTATCTGCAATTGACTGAAGATTAATATTATGTATATTTTAAATGAACTGAATTTGTCAAAATATTTTGTGGTCTAAAGAAAATTATTACCTAAGTTTAGCTTTCTCTCCTCGCATTTTACTATATAAAAGAATCATGTATTTATACTTGAATTATTTTTCCTCGAAAAATATGTATTCATTTTTATCCCTATCCCGAATCAATAAAAAACTGATATATATTCACTTCATGTTCCGCCCTTTTTTTTTTTAACTTTGAACATTTAGCTCATGTTCATTTCATCAAAATCGTTCCCAAAAAATTGTCCCCACCAATTTTAACCATATTTTCATGCGTAGTAAAAAATATTTTATATGAATAAATTCAGGAAATTACATGTAAAAACCATTTCATTTTCGTTTTTAATACATCCATTCCCTAGCTGGAAAAAAAAAACAGTTAGACAATTTCAAAATAACTTTCATCTTAATATTCTTGTTTGAGCATGAGATATTAAAACAAAATTATGTCTTCAAAGAGACATGAGACAGCCTCACTCCACTGTATAACTTCCAACATATGTCAAACAGACAAAGTACACTTATTTTCAATCATCAGTAATGTAATGGATAAGACACTTGATTTCAGCAAACATCTCGAATTTTAATGTAAAGATAAATACTTGAAACCATACCCATTCGTTGTGGAGTAAATATCAACCAGAAAACAAGATAATAATAAGATCATAAAATCATTTCATTTAACAAAATATAAACAAAGCACATGTCATAATAGGTAAACCTATCGATATTATCCTTTTTTCTAATAACTAGCAAAAGGATGAGTGGTTAACAAGTCAAACCAATATGCTTCCTTTTCATCCATCTTTCCTTACCCCTTCAATGGATATGTTAAATCTGATTTAAGTAAATTGTTGACAGATGATAACAAAAACGAATCTGTTAATCTCATGTAAATCTTCAACTAGTACACATTTGAGTTTTTGCTTCGATATTCTTATGACATAATAGAAATATTTTATGTAGAGAATTTGTAATGTAAAATTTAATATTTAAGTAAAAAATACTACAGTGAACATCTTATTTGTAAAATAATTATCACTTCCACAAAATTTAGCTTTTGGTTTTTGATTTGTTCTTCATTCGTATAATCTTATGATGTCCTAAAGCAATGGAGTGAGATAGATAACCAATTAACTTTCATACATTATGTATACATAGTTACGAATGCAAATACGACTTTTTGTTTAATTAGTCAATATACAAAACAAAAGAATAATAGATAAAGGTTGAACAACTAATTTTTACTTTTCTCCTCTAGCTTGTTATTTACTTAAGAAACTAATCCATTCGGTTCTTCGGAAAACTAGTCAAACAGATACGGAAAAACAATAATAAACCAATTATTATTTCAACAGTTTCATTTCAATTTGCAATATATTTATATTATAAAAAGTTCTTATAGCTTGGGGAGGTGTTGCCTAACTAAGTGTGCCTGAAGTCCGGCAAATTTCTCTCAACAACCCTCAATCTCATATGCAAGGCCATTAATCTGGATCAAAGATAAAAATGAGAAAATTTTCAGAAGCAGTTCAAAATTTTTTATCACTTAGGATATGTTTGGTTGAAGGGTAAAAATTGGGATGAAAATTTCATTGATGAGCTTGGCATAGCTAGACAAGTGATGATATCCAGTAATTAAAAGTGTCTCCTCTATTTGTCTATGCATTAATGTACAATGAAGATGTAGCACTCATCATCATTGGTTGGCCATATATATAAAAAAAACATGAACTCTATTACAAGTCCCACATTAGGCAGTCATGCTATCTGAGTATGGTATTTAAATCTAAGGATTCTCCTACCCAATAATCTAGCTTTTTGCTCTTCCATAAGTTTGAGTCCTTAGTGTTGGTGCTTTTATTAAAAGTCAAACTCAAGGAGGGGGCAATCTCAAAAAACGCTATATAAGAAGACCACAGTGAAGCCACTCAAATTGGGCAACCTAGAGTGGGCTACCTATGTCACAGATGAGTGATCATTGGCTTTTAAATGAGGGTGGCAATGTTACAAGTCCCACATCGAGAAACTATATCATACAAAGTAGGGTACTTAAGTCTAGGGCTGTCCCACTTAATAGACTAGCCTTTTGGGTTGAGTTCCCTTAGATTTCAGTCCATAACAAACTCATCAATAAATTAAGATATAAAGATAGAACGTATTATGAACTATCTCTTCCAAAAGCTGAAGTTGTTATGTAGAAGTATATAAATAGTATTATATCTTAATAGAACTAAATCTGGTACATGCCCCACTTCCAATTCTACTACTTTAATTTATTTTTTTATCTAAATCATCGTTGATCAGAATCTATTTAATTCTAGTTAATGTAATTTAAGTTGGATTGATCTACCATAGGAGTAAAACTCTCCCATCATTAATTTTCTCTATTCACAATACTCAAACCAGATACTATAAGGGAAGTTCTTACAGGAGATAGAGGAGGTTTAGTGCTATGGATATACTTTCTTTAAAGGCACCACTCTGAGGGTTTAGAGAGAAGCTTATGGGATATAAAATTGCTATGGCACTAGTGCCTAAGAGGGATTTATTGGGTGAAAAATTGGTCTTCATTGAGTATTCAAATGGGAATCATTTATTTCTTATGATGCATGTTGATGAACAAGTCCTAAATAAGCTGTTAGTTCTTTGGAAGGGGGCTCTCACTGTCAAACATTTGGGGGAAATTAAAAATTGAGGTATTAGTTAATGAAGTCTAAATTTGAAAGAGATATGGCATATGGGAGGTGATTTTAATATTATGGGTGTTGGGTACTATTAAAAATACACTACTTACCAACGGATTTACCGATAGAAAAATTGACAAAATCTGTCGGTAAGCATTTTATCGACGAAATTAGCGATAGATAGAATATATTAGTAACATAAGCATCGGTAATAAAAGAAATGAATATTGCCAATGAAAAACATCCATTGGTGTAATAAAAATAGCATTGGTAATAAGAGCATCAAAAGCCATCACTAATGGAATTAAACTAACAAAGCATTTATAATTACTGACGTATAATTTCACATCTTTTTTATAATTTAAAAATATTACTAATGTATTATCCATTGGTAATATGAAAATAATATTTAATTAGGTAGAGCTTCCTGTTAAATTAGGATCCTCCGTAAAAGTTAATTCATCCCTTAAACATACCTAATAATTACTTTTTCTCATTATAATAATTATTTAATTCAAATAATATTCTAAATAATCAATAAAATTTGAACAGAGTTTTCCCTCATGTTAGGAATCTCCATAGAAATTATTTTATCAGTCAAATACAAATAACAAATATATGTAGTCATACAAATTAATTAATTAATCCTAAAAACCATTCTAAAGCACATCCCCTTACTTCACATCATGCAGGAATATAACACCACAGCACACAATTCAAGCAATGGAAAGGAACTCTAAGCCTTCCCCCAGTCATGCAACCTCATTCTCCTTCTTCCATCCTACAACTCTATCCTAAAAATTTTAAGTCTCTAATATTTCAGAAAAATATAAAGTTTAAAAATGGGTATAATGTACATACCTAAAGCTTTCCAACTCACTCTGGTTGGTCAATATACTAATCACCAAGTGCTCCAAATGAGATCTTTAACAATAAACACAATAAATTAATTTAGTTAATTACTTAGAAACTAAAAATTTTGAGTAAAGAAATGGAATAACAAAAAGAAGCTAAATTGAAAAACTAAATCAATTAAAATACTTATTGACATACCATGAACACAATCGCAATCTCCAACAGCAAAATGAAAGCTTCACGGCAAGAAAATGGCTTGGGGCTATAACAGGATATGAGAGCGAGAGAAAGAGACATTCGACACGAATGAGGAAAAAGAAGGGGGCATTTGCATTTTAACATTCTATTTCATTATTACCGATGGATTTTCCGTCGATAATAATTTAATGAAACTATTCATTTCATTAATCACACATTACCACTAATAGAAAATGTATGGGTAATATGAAAACTAAACAGTCTTTGGCAGTAATTCCAAATTTCAAATGTGGATGGAAAATTCCTCTATAATAAAAGAAAAAAATTAATTAATATTTATTTTATCTAAATTATTGACATATTTTTTGTCTATAATTTATTAAGTTTTTAAATTAAATTAAGAAAGAAAACATAATTACTTACTGATAGTTTTTCATCGATATTTCCGACGGATTATAGCCGTCCATAAAATCCATCGATTTTTCATGAATCCAAAGTTATGGAAGGTGGTCTTGGATTGGTCCTTGATCATTATCTATCAATATGCCCATCATATTTTGAGTCTCAGGCTCTCGAAGTAATGATGAATAGAACCTTTGTTTATATTCAGTTCCCATATCTTAATTGGTCTATTATATTATGATGACAATATTTTACTTGCATTAGCTTCTGTTGTAGGAAAGCTTGTTAAGGTTGATATGACTACACTCAAGATTATAGGGGTTATATTTGCATGTGTTGGTGTAGAGGTTAGCTTAAAATTAAGAGCCTATAGATGGAAAAGTATGCATAGGTGACTCTGGCATAAGTTGGAGTATAAGGGTCTTCATATTTTGTGTGCTAAATGTGGTTGCTATGGTCACCTTGAGAGAGAATGTGAGGTTTAATCAAATTCAAGCAATTCAATGTTGATGCAGGAGAAGCATGATACAATAGCTAGGGTATCTTCACAACAGATCAAGAATATGATCACAAATTTCAAGACGAATCTTCGATTGATGGAGAGTGGGGCTAACAGTAACAAGGAAAAAGCATGTTAACTAATCTCATGTATAGTGCCAAAGTCAATGTCAGATGCTGATAAGAGAGATTCATATAGATAAACCCCCATGTCGAGGAAAAATGGCATTCAAAGGACATAAATAATGAAGGAATACACAAAAATGAGAGTTGTGCATTTCATGTTCATCACTTAATTAATGAGAAAGATAGGGCAATAATTGGGGGTATCACTAAGACAAATCCCCCCCATGTGGTGCCTACAAAAAGTACGAATGCAGGTGATGTGAGCTAGACTAAAGATAATGAATTAGACAATAGTTATCTAATCCACCCTAAAACAAAGGCCAAACCTAATGGGATTTTTCAGGAATTAAGTGAGAGAAAAAAGTTGGGCTTCACAAGCTAGAATTGGGGAACAAAAGAAAGGACCAGAGGGAAAGGATGGGCTTACTCAACAACCATAGGTGGAGTACCTAAGCCATCACACACAAAGCGTGATAATGCCTATGCACAAAAATCCAAGCATTTATAGTAGGACAAAGGCTTGAACGGGCTATGGAAGCTATGAAATTGGTACAGAATGGCTTTAAAGTCAGTCACTCGAATGGCATTGTCGGTACTAGGAGGAGTGTAGCTCGTAAGGTGAGTATCGTAGGGGTCAAATAGTCACCCTGAGGGTAATTCCACGAAGGTTAAAAAGACAAACCATGAAAGAAGTGGTGTTTGACAGAGAAGGAACATGGTAGTGTAAAACCTAGTATTCAGAAGATGGTTAGAAAGGACGAGGAAGTACTAGAAAGGGACCTCTGAGTCTGAATGCATGTTCATACCTTTTCCTACTTACAGACACAACTCTTTTTTAACGGACATGAAAGGGTTCAAGAGTGTTTTGTTTTCAAACTCTTGTGGAGCTTAGGTAAGTCCTTCCTTTCACTACTGAAGGATTTGTGTATGAAGTTTCATTTCTCCATACTAGTGCTTTTGGAGCCTTATCTTAGGTGATGAAGTTGATGGGGTTGTTAAGAAGTAATATAGATTTTGAGTTTCATGGCTTTGATGGTAAAATTTGGTGCTTATGGGATGATAATTCTATGTGTATATATGTGCTAAAATTTGGCATGTAATTTGTCTACATGGAGATTCAGCTGGCTGTGCAAGCCTCTTGGTGCTTTACAGCTTGCTGTGCATGTGCCCAAGGTATCTTCAAGCTAAACTTTAGAGGGACCATAAAAATGTCAGCTCATTTATTCAGGGTGCTTGTGTACTACGGAGGACTTTTGACTCCATTATTTTTTAATATGAAATAAATGACTAGACCAAGTTATTGTCCTCTCCAATTTGAGGTGTCTTTCAAGATCGCATTAGATTTTACGAACTGAAGGATTAGGATTCCATGATGATCTTAGCTATACTTGGAAACAAGGACAAATTGATGGATGTCTTAATTGTGCTCTTTGTGATGAGCAATGGTAGGATGCCTTTCCAGATGCTTCGATTGTACACCTCATTGTTTCAAGTCAAACCATGCCCCCCTTTGGATTTGGTTAATAGCTATACAAATCATAGGAGCAACCCAAAACCTCTGTTTCTTAGCTAAATAATCGTATCAAGCACGTTTTGACGAGTTGGCTAGAGATAGCTGATACATTGATCTTTCTTGGTTGGATATACCTTCACTCAAAACTCAAAAGGCCAGAGTATGGAATCAAGATATCTTTGCAAATATTTTAAGGAGGAAAAATCATTTGGCAAACAAACTTGAAGGGATCAACAGAAGTTTGCGACAAAGTTGGAATCCTTTCCATAACAATCTCTAACAAGAGCTTTGGATTGAATATAAATGTGTGCGAATTGGAGAGTTAAAGCGTTGTCCAAAAATCTCGAGCAGAACGGCTAGAATTTGGTGACAGAAATACGTGCTATTTCCAACTCTAAACCATCTCCACATGATGAAGAAATATAGGATAACTTCTCTTTCATTTGGGATTACTCGTTTTGATTCCCCACCCCTAGTGTGTGAGTTTTTGTGGGAGGACCATACTAGTGCGAGTTTCCAACGGGGAGTTACGTAATTGAGCTTTGTTGTGTTTTTGTATTTTAGGTGCTCACCAAAAAATAAAAAAAGATATGTTAATATTTATGATATACTATGATTATTATTGTTGGGCCGACTTTGTCGACATTATTACTATGGCCAATAATCGACAAGGCAGTCGAAGCCATCACTGATGCAAATGACACTCAGAAAATATTTCTAAGCTTTCAGGACTTGTCCAAAATGATGATAGGAGTGATTGCGAGCGGTTATAGTGGAGACTCAGGCAAAAGTTATCAAGACACGCGTGGCGCTCAGTGCGAGCGAGCATGTCATGGGGACAACCGTCAAGGACACGTGGCAAAGTATGATGGGTAATTGTTGAAGACCCATGTTTGACGTTTAGGAGGTTTGGTTTTCCTATATATATGGGTTATAGCGATGTAAAAAAGGTTGGAATTTTCACTCATAAACGCTCACATACTCTTCCAAGTAACCATGACAATCGAGAGTTCAGAGTGAATAATTCTTCTATACCTCTTCTTTATAATTCAATTTCTTAGGAGTAGTGTTCTTTTGTCATTCAAATATCTTCACCTTTATTTGTAAGTTCATTACATTGCAATAATAATTGTGTTGTTTACTTCAATATTTCATTCGAGCATTGCTTGTTTCTTGTCTTATAATCAACATTTATACTCTTTGACTTGAGAATTTATAAGAAGAGTTGTTTCCGCTCCCCGAATTAAGATCGGGAAGTAAGCCCCCTATCAGTTTTATTTGCTGTCTTGACAAAAATCCAAGAAAACAATTACATTGTCTCTAGGTTCCACTCAATAGGCTAGTATATTTAACTAAAATAAATCCATTGCAATGCCATTTTCAATTTCAGTACCACGCAATAGTGAACAAGTAATATCACCACATTGCCTAAGATTGAAATGAAGTTTTCATTAATAACTAGATTGAAGGAAATGACACGAATACCTCTCGTATGGAGCAGTGTATTGGTCCTTCACCATCTTTCCTTGCAACTAGTTTCCTCTCCAATATACACAAGGTAACAAGAGGGATTCCGTAGCTCTGAAACAGTTTCAAAGAAAGAAAAAGGGGGCTTCGTATCGCTGAAACTGAAAGTGTAAATAGCGGCTAGGGTCAGCTAGTGTCCTCAGAAGGTGTAAAATACGGTACAGCTTGTCCGAGAATAAATCTATATAGCTTTAGGATAAGTTTGATATGAGCTGAAAATGGGGTTAAAAATTTATGAATTAAATATATTAGCAAAATTGTCCAAAAAATGAATCTCCAAATTTTTCATTCTTATTTTTATTTTCATATTAAACTGATTTTATGTAGATTTTTACGCTTATTGTTTTTATTTACTTAGATTGTGATTATTATAATTTTTTTAGGTGTAAGTTTTTGTAGTTTTTTGTTACAAATTATAATTTTTATTATTAACGTTTTTATTTTTCGGAGATATATAATTCATAACTTTATTGATACCAAATTTTTACAAAAATAGAAATTACTCACATTTGATGAACGAAAATTATAAAAACTAAAGAGTAAATAAAAATAAAAGATAAGAATTGACCTTCAGTTATAAGAACAAAAAAACTAAATGGGCAACAAATTACAAAGACTAAAACTAAATAATACTACTATTACTATATACCATAAAAATCATAACTCTCAAATCAATGGAAAATATAATGAAAGCAACTGATAAACTCAAACATTGCGTAGAACTACGTAAGCAATTCCTAGTGTCAAAAGCCAGAGCCATACGTAGCCAAGTAAAGCAGGCTTGCTTAAAGAGGACTAAAATAAAAGTGACCCAGAATAACATTAATGCATTATCTAGAAGGGTTCTTTCGCTAAATTAATCCGTTATTACAATTTTTCGCATCCGCGAGACGATAGTCAATGCTTTTATTGAACATTGGGTAAATCTATACTTCAGTTAATGACAGATTTACGTTTTACTATTTTAGTATTTAAAAAATTTAAATGTATATATCATGTTAAATATATTAATCTTTTAATAAAAATTTATATATATATATATATATATATATATATATATATATATATATATATATATCTCTAAAAAATTAATATATTAAAAGTCAAATTTTTTAGGGATTAAAAATTATTAATATGTCAAAAGCAATTTTTTAGGAACTAGTATGTTGAAAATTGATATTTCAAGAACTAATATGTGTATAATTTTTCTGTTACAAAGATTAATATATTTAATATGAAATCTTTAAAAATTAAAGTATATATTTTTAATCTTTTAAATACTAAGGGTGTGTTTAGTTGGATTTTTTTAACGAAAAATAATTATTTTCATTTAAAAAATTAATTTTTATATATTTAGATAATTTTTTAAAAATAATTAAATTCTTAAAAAAATTATTTTCAATTTTTTATAAAAACTGAAAAGAATAATTTTTTAAAAAAATTAATTTTTAAATTTTTTAATTATATATAAAATTTAAATTTTATAATTATTTTTTTAAATCAAAATAAACACACCCTAAAATATTAAAAATAAAATTTTTAGGGAACAAAAAGTAAATTTAATCCTGAATATTTTGTCCATACGCCTAGAGCAAGATGACGCAGTTTGACATAGTGTTAATTTGCTGATAGTTCTGGAATGTGGTAATAACGGAAGGAATCATGGAAGATGTAATTTTGGACTGTTTTCATTCAGTGTAGCTGATGTCGAGATATTTATGTACTGGTCAACGTGCGTCTGGTTGATGCTTTTTTTCTCGATAAATGTATAAGGCCGCGACCCCACAACAGAGGGTTGCTGCCTGATCAGGTTGACGCCTGATCTGCGTTTACCAATGAGATATTTTTCGGTGTTCTAAATATTTAAAATATATATTTTTTAGATTATTTAATATATGATGTTTTAATAAAAATTTAATTTTTATATGAATTTATCACAGAGATCGACAGAAAATAGTTTTATACTTGTCACAACCAATGAAATAGGGAAAGTGAGTAAATCACATGGTCCTCATTATAACTTAGTTATTTATGTGATAAGACTTTCCACTATTTCTATTTGACAAACAGAAACTATTTTACACGTCAACAGATTTAAATTAAATTCTTTTTATATACTGATGATAATTTTATGTTGTTAATTAATGAAAATTTATAAAATATTAAATTATAATAAATAATTTTATTATAATAATTATTTAATATAACTATTATTTTCTTAAATTTTTATTATTAATAATATAAATTTATTTTATATTATTAATATATATAAATTATTTTCTTGTAATAATCATATTAAAAATATAATTATAGTAAGAGATAATGATGATTTATTAAGTTAATGTATTACACATCAGATAAAACAAAATAAAAGCCTATTATTAGTCGAAGAGCTTCTAAGAATTTTTGGTCTACAGATATGCTATTTGGTGCGTTTCTGAGTTAGTCCAGGTGTGATGTGACTTGTGAGTGTTATGAGCCTTTTGATGTCTTGCTGGTCTGATGGTTGTATCCTACTTTGCTAGTCTTTGCTGCCTGTGATAGTCTTGCTCTCTTTTAATCTATGCGGTCTGAGGCTTGTCTTGCTCTCGAGAGTCTTTGTTGTGCCTTAGATTATAATTATCGGGGGAAAGAAAATGATGCAATTTGACATAAACGTTAAACAGCGAGTAACTAATAGGATACATAAATAAATAATTAGAAATGATTTAATCATCAGAGATTTAAATAATTTATATAAAGTTTGAGATTCAATCTTTATTATCGTTAATGTACTGAAAAAAAAAAGATACATAGGTTAGGTAGGTAAATTGAATAGATTTTTATAAAATATAATTTTTTATTTAACAATTAAATTATAATTATTTATCATATAAATTATTTGTGTCAAATTAAAAAAATAAAAATTAATAAGAATATGATTAAATGATTTTTATTTTTATATATTTGAAAAATTATGCATCATATTGATTTTAATGTATGTATGTTTTGTAAAATATAAATGTCTAATTTAACGATAATTTTTGTAAAAGATTTAATTATTAAAAAATTAATTAATGATATAAGAGTTGATCAAATTTATACCGATAATATAGTTTAGATAACTAGTAAGTGTAGAGATTAGTTGCAACTGCTCAACTGCTATAAGTCTTTTGTAGAGGAATGAAGTATAATACCCTTTTTTTCTGGTCAATGGAATGATATAATACCAAGATTCGAAATTTTACCTTCACTACGCATGTTCGAATTTTGAAAGAACAGTAGTATGAACCCTTATTATGCAAACTATGGCATGCCCCAAATTTAATAAGCCAAGAAATAATTAAGGCACCGAAACAAATAAAACTAGAAGTAAAGTATTCTATCATGTTACTTACGAGCACTTACATGTATATACAAACAGCTGCTTCTGTCCTCCTTCCTGTGTTCTTGGAAGTGCAAGTTGTCTTCTTGACAAGTCACTGCCACTAGCTGCATATTTTGTCCAAATCAACATATAGTCACATACTAGTTAAGACGAAGGCATAGATGAAAAAGACAAAGCGATATAAGATTAGTTCGTACCTTTTGGACTCTCATAAACTCCTTATGCATCATAGTCTACAGTGGAAACATAATTAGAGGAAAGAAATTCAAAGTTCTCATATTACTCAATTGCTTAGTTTAGCAGCCAAACTGAGACAAATGTAATTGCCAGTTCATAATACAAGTGGTAGTCACATATATACATACATGAATTTGAAAGCAACTGACAGGTGCATGCGTGCATTCATGAACATTGAACAAATTGGAATATAATGATGATTAGGGCTGCGCGTCTATATGTCCAGATACATTTCGCTCATGGGTAATATTGGATTAATTAGGTTTGAACACTGCAATAAAATTTGCATTTTTAATTTAATTTCATCTTAAAAGGGACAAAAGTAAAAAGAGGTCTACAAATCAATCGGCTGAACTGGTCATTGATGAAACCTTGAGCATTGTTAAGTCCCAGTACCATGCATGTATCCAGAATCCAGTACCCAACTCCAATTCAAATACCCTTATTGAACTGAGTGATCATCTACCAGTATTCGTTGAATTCTCTTGCACAAATATAATAATAAATTACATGTTGGAGCGTTATATTTCAAGTAACTATAGTAGGATTCATCAATCTTATTTTAAAAACTCATCGTGGTAACATATTGATTAAAAATTTAAGACAAAAATTAAAAAGGATTTAAATATATAAAAGGTACTTGTCATGATTCATAGGAGCTCCTGCGGCGGAGAACCCAAGAAGCACGGATTTTGCCCATCCGGGGTACTTTGTTTGCCTATTCCAATTATATATATATGTATATATATATATATATATATATATATATATATATATATATATATATATATATATGTATATACAGACTGTACTGTCCATCAAATTACTCAGGAACATGGGTTAAGGGAATCCAACACGTACATTAAAAAACACTGGGAGTGGAATTAACTCAAAGATGAGCATGGTACTCTTAATTGATTATTCATATTCATGTGAGCGGAAGTTTGGTTAAGGAGGCAACCATCGAATTTGTTTTTTTTCGTTTAAAAGGCTTAACTTTATTTCTTGTTGTCGGCAATTGAGGATTTATAAATATTGTCTGTAATATAAGCTTTTATTATGACATATTTTTGCTGATATTAATAATTTTAGTTATTTTGTGATATGATTAACTTAGATTTAACTTGAATTGATTATAAATAATGAAAGATGATTAATGAATAAAATGAATAAAAAATTAAAATTCCCAATAATTTTTTTAAAATTTACTGTTTATTAATTTTTGACCCCACTAAACATTGTTGCGTCAACCATGTCAGATGAATTGAGACGCGGTCAAATGATACAAACCCAAGTCCTAATTAGTTTCGAAGCAATAGTCTCAGGAACTGTTAGTGTTTTTGTCTTTAGACTTTATGCACAGTACATTAGATTTTAAACAATATTGTTAGATGGTTCGTTTTGAGAAATAATTTTTGTATATATCATTTTTTGATATTTTTAGATATACTTTCTTTATTTCTCTTCTTTCTCTACTTGCTTTTTTCCTTTTTCCTTTTTCTTTCACAATTTTTTTTCTAAGTTTGTGAGTGAATATCTAGATATCCACATTAAAAGGTGATATAAATAACACTCCTCATTCGTTTTTATTTTCCTTTCAATAAAAAATTAAGGATAAGATTTTAAGTTTGTGACAAATCACTTAATTTAGCGTAAGTTTATAAAGATTTAATTTTGATATATTATAAATATAAAAAATATTTTATATAAATATTTAATTATATATTTTTTTATTAAAAATAATTGACTCTTATAATAATTACCTCAAATTTATACATATGATATGTTATGATTGAATAATAGTATTTTGCACTTACAGTAAAACAAAATTAATCTTAATTTGTAAAGAAATTATAAATTGCTTAATAAAAGAAATTAAAAAAATATAACTTAAATAATAGAGAGAAGTTTAACAAGATGAACCAAACTCGTTAATTATCTAGACTGTTCATTTCTCTGGGTCAATGAAAAAGCTAGTCGCATATATATACTTAAAAATCAATGGTGTAAAAATGTGCACAAATCAATACTCTTGGGGTTCGTTTGGATGAGTTTATTTAGAAAGATTTTTTTTAAAACAATCTTTTTTAAAATTTTTTTGAAAAAATAAAATTTATTTTATATTTAGATATAAAATTAATTAATATTTGTATGTAATATTAAAATATCTTTTTTTAGAAGGTAAAAATTGTAGCTACTCAAAAAAAATTGTGTTTTTTTTTTGTGATTCTACTTTTACTAAAATATTTTGCCCAAATATACTAAAAAATATTAAAATAATAGCATCCAAACGAGAATTTAATTTTTGTGGTATAAAAGGTTGATTACATTAAAAATAGATATGATAAAAATTATTTAAGGAGAATAATAAAAAAAAAATTAATAAGCAAACAATAATAGCTTAAGGATATTTCTTAATTTTCTCTATTATTTTTGCTTGTTCTTTAGTCTTACTGTCTCAAAATGTTAGGGCATCGACAACTAGAAAGCTCTTTGTGGCAATCTTAAAAATCAACCATTGTCTAACCATCATCTCGCCACTATCCAGTCTCTGCTTACCATCATTCAGTCATTGCCCACAACCATTCAATCACAACTATTTAGCCATTGTCCACCTCCCTCTAGCCATTGCTCACTTTTCTACTTATATTTTGTTTTCATTGGCTAACAACATAAATAGCGTTCTACTTAATTTATAAATGAAGCTATTCAAGAATTTTTAAGTAGTCGTTATCTATTTTTTGGTAAGAGATTAACAGTGAACGATTAACAGTGTAAACGAAGAATACTTTATACTTAAAGTTAAACAATAATTTTGAATAGTGATTTCTTTTTATGGAGTGATCATTTGTTAATACTAAGGGTGAGTTTAGTATGAGAATAAAAGTGGGGGTGAAAATTTCATGAATTAAGTTCATGAGTAAAGTTAGTCATGAATCTAGTTCATCAAAATTTCACCTACACATTTACCTTCATACCAAACTCACACTAAGTAAATAACAAATAAACATAAAAAGTTAAAATACTTTTAAAAAAAAGGAAAAGAATAGAAAAAAAAATTAATAACAAGAGTTAGCTATGAAAATTAGAAATTTATTATTGACTATTGACTTTTTTAAGTAGCCATCTGCTTAACAATATAGATAATATTCTATTTTATACATGCAGTCAAGAATTTTTAAGTGGTTATTTATTTTTGGTGAGTTCATTTATTAGCACTAAATGACTAATAGCGTAAATGAAGCCTATTTTATATATGAAGTTAGATAACAATTTTAAATGATTATTTCTTTTTTATAGAGTGGCCACTAGCTAACACTAAATTGCAAACAAGTGAATATAAAAAGTTGTAAAACACTCAACTGAAAAAATGGAAGATAGTGTAACCAAAAAGAAAATGGGAAGAGCCAGCTATAAAAATATTAAAAAAAAAATGAGTTTGGAGTGAAATTTGTTGAAGGAGGTGGTAGGAAGTGGTTTGGTGTCAGCCACTTGCATAGAGGAGGGGATATGAACAACAAATACTTTTTGATTAACTTGATCACGGACAAAGTAGAGGTCAAGCTCAAAATGTTTAGTTCTGCTGTGGAGAAAAGGATTAGCTGCTAATAAGACTACACTTAAGTTGTCACAAAACACAGTTGGTTGAATAGGACACTGGACATGAAGTTTTGCAAAAAGGGATTGAATCCAAGCCAATTCAGCAAGTATGGCAGCAGGACTCCTAAACTCAGCCTCTGCACTAGATCTGCTTACTACTTTCTGCTTTTTGCGAGACCTGACATAAGATTTGAACTAAATAACCACAAAAGCCTGATATTGACTTCCTATCATCAACATCAGCACCCTAGTCAGAATCACAAAAGGCTAACAACCTTAAATTTGGAAACATAAGACCTTGATCAAGGGAACTAGATAAGTATCTTAGGATACATTTTACAGCCTTCCAATGCGAAACTAGTGGTTTATGCATATACTGATGAACTTTATTAATTGAAAATGAGATGTCTAGCCTAGTAATGGTTGCATACTGCAACCTTCCAACAATGGACCTATATAAGGTTGGATCTTCAAACTCATAATCACCCTCAATAGATAGCTTTAAGGTAGAAAGCATTGAGGTAAGCATCCCTTTAGCAATAGACATGTCAGGCTTATTAAGTAAATCTTTGATGTATTTAGTCTACGTATAGTGAATTTGACCAAAAGGTGTATAAGTGGCTTCAATACCCAAGAAATAATGCATAGATCCTAAATCCTTCAAGGAGAAAATATTGTTCAATTGATTAATTATGGATGAAATTTTAGTAGGATTATAGCCAATAATAAAAATTTCATCAACATACACTAATATGTAGATAGTAGAAGTGTCAATGATTCTAATGGAGAGATGAGTCAAATTTAGTACTGGAAAAGCCAAATTGATTTAAAATACCACTTAGTTTAGAAAACTAGGCTCGAGGAGCTTGTTTGAGGCCATAAATGGCTTTGTGAAGCTTGCACACAAATTGATTTTGACCTTGAATAAAACCTTTAGGTTGTTGCATGTAAACAGTTTCAAGTAGATCTCTATTTAAAAAGGTATTATTAAAGTCAAATTGTATAGTTTGCTAAGAATAAGTCTAATAGTAGTTGGTTTAATGACAGGACTAAAAACCTCGTCAAATTCTAATCCTTCTATTTGATGATACCATTTAGCAACTAACCTTACTTTATATTTATGTATAGTACCATTAGGATTCCTCTTAACAGTAAAGACCCACCTACAGCCTAATATTTTGGAATTAGATGGTCGTGGGACCATGGACCAAGTTTGATTCTTAATTAGTGCATTATATTCTTCTAGCATGGCTTGTTTCCATTGAGAACATGCTAAGGCTTGTGTCACTGTTTGAGGTGCAGAATTAGTGAGATCAAGTTCTAAGCTCACTACAGCCGCATATGTTTTCTTCTTTGAAATTCTTGATTTGGATCTAGTGTACATAGAGTGGTTATTGGTGGTAAAAGAACAATTTTGGCCAGGTGGGGGATCAACAGGTAAGTGCACCTCAATAGCTGAATGGGAATAAGAGGAAAAATGTTTGGAGGTTTTGTAGGACCTGAGGATGCTATAGTGTGAGAACTAGAAAAAGGGGAATGAGAAGAACCTAGACTTCTAATGATATGTAAATGTGATGGAGAAGGTGATTGAGTAGCATGAGCAATAGGCAAAGTTGCAGGTGAAGGAACAAGAATAACAGGAGGTAGAATTAATGATGAGGGAGCGGAGATAGGTTTTGAGCCAGAACAAAATAACTATGGATAAGGAAACTTAGTTTCATCAAGCACAACATTTCTAGAGATATAAACCTTTCTTGAGGGAGAGAGATATTTATAACCTTTATGACTAGTGGCATAACCTAAAAATATGCATTGATGAAATTTGTAATCAAATTTATGAACATTGTAAGACCTCAAATAGGGAAAACATGCACAACCAAAGACTTTTAGGAATGGTAATCTGGCTTCTTGTGCTTAAGAATTTCATAAGGAGACTTTTGATGAGTATTATAAGAGGGTAATCTATTAATCAAATTTGTGGTAGTTAAAAAGGCCTCATCCCAAAAGGTTAAAGGCAATGATGTAGTAGCTAGTAAGGCCAAACCTGTTTCTGTGAGGTGTCTATGTTTCCTCTCAGCCTTACCATTTTGTTGATGGGAGTCGGGATATGATAATTGATGAATGATACCATTATCATTATCTTGTAAAAATTGAGAAAAGGAATGAGAAAGGTACCCCTTACCATTGTCTATTTGTAATGCTTTGATCATACAACCTGTAAACTTCTCAATCATAGTTTTATATTACTAGAAAGCATTAAAGATTTGAGATTTGTTAACAAGTGAAAAAAATACAAGTATATCTTGAATAAGCATCTGAAAAACAGACCTAATATTTAAAACCAGATCGAGAAGGAATGGGAGCAGGTCCCCATATATCAGAATAAATAAATTCCAGAGGAGAATAAAATTGAGTATTAGAGATTTCATAAGGAAACTCATATAATTTTTCTTTACAGCAGGGTTCACATAATGAAATCTTGCTAGAATCTTTATTAACAAAAAATTTACATCGAGATAGCACCAAAGCTATTATTCTATAAGGAGAGTAGCCTAGTCTTTGATGCCACATATCAAAAGAAGTACACTGAGTGTAAAAGGCAGTAGGAACTAAAGAACTTGATTGACATTTGGAAATAATCACATTGTCAATCTGATAAACTCCATCTTTTTGGGCGATTAACAATGCCTCTAATTCGTTGATTGTAAAAGGTTGTGATCTAGACATTACTATCATGATAAAAGGGGCATAATCTTCATTAAGACCATCTGGGTTACCTCAATATGATCTTCAATAGAGATTAGGAGCCCACTGTTATTAAAGAATCTACTAGTTTATTGATTGCTTTGAGCTGAGTTTTGAGTCGCCTGACTTTAGTCATAAGATTCAAACTCATAACCTCAAGCAAACTACTCATTCCTCTCACTATTAGTTCACTCGTAGTGATTTAAGAATCTTTAAACCATAAATTTGATAGATTTAAACCATTTTGGGCTTTTTCTAAGATTTAATCTTTTATAAACTTTATGTATAAATATTAAATATTTACAAATCATTTTCATAATATTTTATTAATAATCATCACTAATACTTTCTTTGTTCTCTTATAACATTTCGTAAGAAAATTTATTTTAAATTATTTATTATTTTTTGATATATCAGTGCCAATGATATTTAAATATATAACTTTATACAATTATTCAAGTATCTCGCCACTAGCTCATTCCAAATTGTTTAAATTATTTATTTGAGAATATTAAAAATATTAATTAATTTGTTAACTTTGTTTAATGCTTCAATTAAATCTAATGATTATAATTAATTGATGGAGATAAAGGATAATAAAAAAATTAAAAATATTTATAAATTTATAAATGAACGAAGAGGGCAAAATATTTATTAGTTGATAAGGTGCTAGTTGCTGGATTTGAATATTACTCGGTCTCCAGGCGTTGAGGCTGTTGCAATCAGAGTTTTATTAGGTGTTGTTGCTTACTAGGCGTGAACCAAGTTTCATGGCTTTGTTTCGTTTGCTTATGTGTTATGTGTTATGCTGTTGCTGTTTTCCTCCCATGATGCTTTCGGGGTCGAGACCTTCGTTTTAAACTATCGAGAAAAAAAAAAGAGAGAGTAAATTATTTTTCTAAAGTGAATCTACCAACTTTGAGGATCAAACTTTTGTTATTATGATGTATACCAATGCTACTTGGCCTTGACCATTGCACGATGCAACGTACCAACATGCTAAGTTGCTAATCACTTGTCTTTACTTGAGCGAAATTTCAAGCAACAAATTTAAAATATTGAACAGGAAAAGCGAAAAGCACAATAAAATATATAAAATCCCAAGTATCAATTCATGTATCTGCTTCCCTGTCTTTGGCATTCATGCATCTCATTATTAATATCTGCAAATGAGAAGTGGGATTAAGCTATAGTCCGAAGGAGTACCTAGTGTAGTAGTTGGAAACGTTTACGTTGGTCCAAGCAATAATTTGGATCACTGATGATCCAAACTTTTGCCAGTCACCAGCCGGTTGTAATGTGGTGAAAGACAATTTTGTCCATTTGATAATGTTATTTGACATTTTGCTTCCAATGACTTCTTACCTCTTCTCGTTTGTGTTCTTTCCCTTTCTCTCTCTGTCTCTCTCTTTCTTTCTCATGTTTTTCCCTTCTTAGTCGGAACTTATATTTCGCTAGAGGAATCAGCCGACAAGTACCATTACAAATCCTTCTTGTTAATAAACCCTTATTCTAACTTATTAAATAGCTTTTAATTCAATATTTCATATAAGATTTATTATTTTAATATTAGTATAATATATTAATAAATTATTATAAATATCAAAATAATTTTTATTATATTATTAAGTTAATTAAACTGTTACAAGTATATATATATATATATATATATATATATATATATATATATATATATGCAAAACACAAGTGTTATTATTAATAAAAATATTAGATTAAATTGTTTTAGATAAAGCCACATGGTTAAACACAATTCGTAAACATTTTGAAAAGAAAATTACGATTGAAAGCCAAAGTCGTGTGTATAACCTACGGCTTATTATTTACCTTGTATTTATATAATATTAATAAATATTTTAAGAGATAATATAAAAAATTCATGTAAAAAAATATATATAAAAAACAAAAAAATCTCAAGTTGGTTCCTGTAAAAAATAATATCGAATAAATTGGTCCCTCAAAAAAAAAAATATATCTATGGTTCCTAAATATTAAAAATATATGATAAGTTAGTCTCTTCTTGATATTTTGTTAGACCTTTTTATTTTATTTATATTTTTATTAGGGACTAATTTAAATTATTTATAAATTATTACAGATCAATTTGTCTTAAAAATCCTTCAAAAATATTAAGGAGGAAATAACTTGTCTAACGTTTGAAACTGGCAAGAACTACGAGTTGATTTTTTTTTTTTTGTACAGGGACCAATTTGTCCATAAAATTAAGAGAAACCAATTTGAAAGTCTTCTCTATATAAAAAAATATGAATTAAACTTCTTTAAACTCAAACTACTTATATAAGACAACCCCTTAAATATAAAGGATACAATTATTTTTCCCCTTACTTATAAATTAACTTTTTTCTTTCTTTCTTAAAAACAATCAAAGCTTTTTATTTTATTTTTTCAAATTCTTCATCAAAGTGGTTGCCTATAGAGTCGCTATTACTGGTAGTGGTAAAATGTTTAGATAATTTATATGAGGCTATATATTCAAATTAACCTTAGCTCCACCCATACACCAAAAAAAATGGTGGCCTATTAGGCATGACTTCATATTACATAAATTTATCAAAATAATCTAAATAAAAATTAAACTATTTTTTTAATAGATTTTAATGTGTACACAATATTAATAAGCATAGTTTAACACTCTTATTTCGATGTTATAGATTTTTTTTTTGTCATGCAATGTTATACACTGAAATTTTAACCTTACAATATGACAAAAGATTGATATGATGTGGCACAAAAAAGGTTACAATATATATAAAAAAAGTTATAAGTGAAATAAATAATGTATACTCAGAGATAGAAATGTTACAATGATTAAGATAATTGTTATATCCAATGGTATTGCACCTTGAAAAATGACTAAGTACCCTACACATCATTACAAGGCTATATGATAGGAGTGTTTTTCAGAGACCAAAATTGGTGGTAATTGATCCTTTAATATAAGGGAATTGTTAAATGATTTTTAATAAATTTTTGAGGCCTTTGAACATAGCCATTTTAAAAATGAAAGATTGGAAAAATCATGAATTTGGAAAATTTGGACTAAAAGCCAAGCTTTGACTTTTGATATTGAAGGATTTTGATTTTGATTTTTTTTATGTTTTATTTAAGTCCAAACTAGGGGTATTTTCTTATTTATGCTTATCTTCTAAATTGAATAGATTGTAAAATAAATGAGAATATTAACTTAAAATTAATAAATGTAAATAAGCGATGTAACAAGTGATAGTGGTAGAGTCCAACTAAGTTAATATAGGTCCAACTAATAAAAGACTATGTGTTTTAATTTAAATCTTGGGTAAAAATTATATGCAGAAAAAAAAAGAACAAATCTAATTAGTTAGGCCAAATTTTTTATTATTAGTTATACATAGATTAAAAGAAATAAGAAAAAAAGTAATTAATTATTCCATATATATTTTAATTTTAATTAGAGATGATAAATCAGATCAACTTGCCCTGCTAATAACCCGTCCAAAATAAGGCATGCACAAGCTAATCCACCTTAGTAATATAGGTTGCATTGCCATTTCATTCCGTTTTTGGGTAAGTTGGCCGACCAAAATTATTATTATTCATTCTTTATTTTTTTTATCATTACCATTAATTTTCTATTAAGATATATCTTTTCTGCTTACAAAATTTTCTTAATTATTTTTTTTCCAATAACATCCTACTAAAGTACAGTGGGCAACAAATCATTAACTGAAGGGTGAATAGAAGGATAATAAAGATACATAATATTAATTTTTTATTCGAGGGAAAGATAGGATAAACGATTCAATTTTTTCCCGTTATTGTTTAACTCTCACTTTAAAATCCATGAAATATATTCTCTTAAATTAAATTATATTTTCTTTTAAAATAAATATATTTACACAAATTTTGTTTCATAAAACTTATTTCTTGAATAATAATTTCATACATAAGCAATGAATGGTTCTTCAAATATATAAATTAATAATAAATAATAAATAATATTTATTAATAAGTAATATTTAATATAAATTTAATTATATATAATAAAAAATTATAATCTTGATAACTAATATTATAATATCGAAATTTTTTAGCCTTCAATTGAATACATACAATTATGTTTACTGAATAACATATGCTATATCATATTTTGTTCTAATTTTTATTTTCAAAGCTGTTTCAAAAATCCTAATTATTCATAATCAGCTACACTAATCGTGTTTATTATTATTATTATTTATCTATTACTATAGCTATAGTAATTACTTTAGCGATCATTATAGTTATACTATTGCTATTATTATATTAATGTTAATCCTTAATTGATTACTTTGGTCATTAATAGTTCAAGATATCCTAATAACAATTGGTATTTCCTATTTAATTATTAATTATTAACAGCATATATTAATTAATAATATCTATTCATTTAAAAATATATCTATACATAATGGTAGAATGTTGTGCGCGTCACATACGCCGGGCATGCAAAGATGTGCAGAATCGCACACCTTAGTTGTATGTCTGCCTGCGACTCAATCTGCAGACTACAGGATGCCCACTAACGTCATTTGACAATGCAATAGTTTTTATTTCTTAAATAATTATTTGATAATCGACAGTCCATCGATGGTCTAACAATATATTTTATTACATAAGATTTTTTGTATGAAATCTACGCCACTGCATTATTTTTTTCAATATCTGAATGGCTAAAAAAATTTAGATCACCAATGATCCAAATTATTACCTGGACCAACGTAAACGCTTCCGTAGTGGTTAACCGAGTGGAGCATTACTTAACAACAATAAATTAATCTTTTACTCTGTTTAAATTTATTTAAATGCTCACGTGAATCATTTTTTATGATATATTGGGTACGTTCATGGATACGTTTGCATCATCAATTTATAACGGTCACCATAATAATTTGGGCAATGATAGCGAAGCAAGGAATAATAATATAATGAAAAGAAGGTACTGACAACAACACTTGACCAAATTCACTACATCCTCTGGATGATACCCTGGCAATGGTGCAAACAAAACAAACATCAAAAAAGCATAAATTCGTGACAATGTCACTACGATGTGCACCAAGTTCGAGTGATCTTTGCATTGTTTCGACATGTTCATTGTACCCGTTTTATGATAAGGATTTGCAGTGTAAAATTACTACCGCATGCAACCTTCTTCCTAAATTTGCTAATTCCGGCGTGCCTAACTGGCATCATTAAAAAATGGGGGGAATTGGTTAAAAAAACACTAAGCCGCCACATAAAGCGTTGTGTCTTCACCATTTTTTGTTTTATTTTAGGCATTTAAAGAACGATAAAGTTCAGGAGATCACAGCTAATTGGGTCAAGAAACATAACATCGAACTTTGCAATCTATTGACTTTACACTTTAAAAGTTAAAATAAGATTTTGGTACATTTTAGTTTAAATTCCTATAATTCACCTTTTTAAGCTTTTAATTTTTATAGTATTAAAAATTTAGCTTTTGTTCCCACAATTAAGTATTGGTGTTTATTACTTTTTTATCCTTTTTTTTTTAAAAAAAAATTCTTTTGTATAAAGAATTGGTCTTTATTTTTTATAAAGAATTTATTCCTATAACTTGATTTGTTTTGATTTTGATCTCTCAAGAATTAAAACTCAAATAGGAAGAAATTATGAAGACTTATACTAAAAGATAAATATTATAAGGATTAAAACTAAAATTTGATGCAACTGTAGGAACCCAAATGATATTTAAATTTTTTTAAAAAAATGATTAATTGAAATAATCTGACACCATGTTTTATTCTATTTTTTTTTTCTTTTTTGCTTTTGATACAATCCTCATTTTGATATTTGTTTTGACATGTGAGTTATTTCTCCGGGTCGAATTATATACTTTGCATAAACACTGCGTTCTTTGAGATGAAGTGAATCCCTTTTTCAAATTGAGATATGGAATCAAGGAACTAGTAGTTGAGTCCTTGTTCCGATGAAAATCCCATGTACACACACACACACACACACACGCATATATATATATATATATATATATATATATATATATATATATATATATAGACAAAGGGCATTTTATCCCGAATGATAGGTTTTTAGGTCCGTCTTAAATGCACCTTGTAAAAGTATGGTGCATGATACACCTACAGGTGTACCGTGTATTTACTTTTAGCCATATTCAAAAAATGTAATTAAATGAAATATCATAGCGGCGAAAATGTGGCTAAAGAAAATTCACGAATGTGGCTAAATGACCTCTCTTATTTCTCTCCCTTTGTTGTTCTACTCTTTCATTCTCCACATCCTTCTCTCTCTTCTCCATGTCTTCAGAGACTACACATTCAAACAACAATGACAACAACCACCATCACCCTTACCATTCCACCTTTAATTCCTCTAACTCCATCCTTCTCCCAGCAACAACAACCCTCCCTCGACAAGATCTGCTGCATTGTCACCTCATAAAAACTGGCCGAACTGATTTCCTTTCCAGAGCTCTACCACCACCCTCCCACATTTTCTCTTTCCCGTCCCCTGTTTTCAGTTTTTTACCCCCAAGAAAGAACTGCACCACCATTTCCTCCTAGCACCACCATTTGCATCGCCCATCATAGTGCTACTGCCCAACTTCGGTAGCTCCAACCTTTGCATTACTGCACCGTGTCCGCTCTAGCCACTGCATTGCACTCTCGCCATGCTCCTAACGTCTCAGCCCATTGCATCACTGTTGGAGGCTCCGAAAGGTTGCAACTTTAGCATGCGCATATTAGAAACCATGAATGGAATTGAAAGGGAAGGAGGGTAGCAGCACCAGAGGAGCACTGAATGGCACTGGAAGTGCCCAGTGGTATTGTTTTGGTTGGAATTGAAAGAGGAGCTTGTTATTCTTATTGATGTTAAGGTTATGGATCAAAGCAAGAGGAGAAGAACAAGGTTGCAGAGATGGGGGTCACAATTCAGCTGTTGCACAGATGATGGTGGTGGTTGCGAAGGCCGTCGGTGGCCGAGCATGGAGGAGGAGCAATAAGGGTGTATCGATGAAGGGAGAGGAAGAAGATAAAGGGGAGTTCATCTTCTCACATTCATGAGTTCATTTAACTACATTTATAGGTTCATTTAGACACATTATGAACTTTATTTCGCTATACTTTCTGAATATGGGTAAAAAAAAGTGTAGCTACACTAGCAAGTGCATCACGCACCTACTTTGTAAGGTGCATTGTAGAACGACCCTAAGTTTCCCTAACTTAGTGTGTGTTTTAGCTGCAGCCTATTTGCATAGGAAATTTGCATATTTTTTATTGTCATCATGGAAATTGTTCACTTTGCCGTGGAAACCAGATGCTCACGTAGCAATCATAACCATTGAAATTTCCATTGTTACCATAATACTAGCATTGAGCAAAACAAATGTTGCACCAAGCTATCAAACTTCATAGAGTCAAAAAACATGCTCACCACTTAATAACACAACTTCAAATAATGAAATATCGAATTAACAGGAAAGAAACTTCAAGGCATATAGAGCCAATGACCATTCCAATGGATAGTTTACAAAGACAGAAAAAAGAAAAACCAATATGAGGTTCGAAGGAAAACAATCTAGCTATGAGGAATATATCAACGGTAACTCACAATCATTACTTGAAATTAGATCAGGACTAGCGGGAGTGATCACAAGCCAAATCAAGAAAAGTAAAAAAATCAGCATTCCAGCATCCAGTTGTACCATTGTAAAACTCAATAGAAAAAACCCTAAACCAACTCTATAGGTATGGCTCAAGCGTTAGGAAATATTTTTATAGGGAGTGGATCCTCTCTAACTTTTTATTCACATGATCATGCTATGTGAAGAGAGAAATAAACACAAGCAGTTAAATTGGGCTCCAAAAATTTTGATAGTATACTCCACCCATCTAAAGTGTTTGTGCTTGTCTTTCTCTTAACACAAAATGGTCATCTAGAGAAGAAACATGAGAGGCTCCATTCTCATTTTCTCCAATGTCCAAAATTTTCTCATATTGACAGCATCCTATTTATTTGAGCATGCATGGGTGAGTAGAAAGTCATAATTTTGTAACTACTTACCAAAACTGAAAGGGTATAATAATTGTGAGATGGTCGAGATAGACAATGGTCACTGAGCACTTTGCATACCAACACCCTCAACAAATATTGTGCAAAATAATTGTTATGAGAATATTCTTCATTGGCCGTTGATGATCAAGATAATGCATATAGTCCCAGCCTTTGCAGAAACCAATATTATTCATTTAGAAGAATTGGAAGCTAGAAGACCTAGTATAAATCAAAGTTGGATACCATATGCATGGACAACAACTATGATTGTTTCCTTTTCTTGTCCAAATAGAAGTAATTCCTCTGATAGTTCAAAACAGCCCAAACTAAGTGCCAGAATCCAATTTTTGGCCAACAAACAGATGGTGAATACAAGTAACAGAATGTGCTTTGCCACAAAAGAAAATTGCTCAACCTGGTCTCTCCAGAAGTCCTGATCAAGATATCAGGACAAGGTGCAACTGCCATGTACATGTGCCTCTCAACATCTGTTAACTTTAGTAGGCACTGTGAATCACCCTTCACATCCCTTCTAATCCCAATTAGGCCATACCCTGCCCCACTTTCATCTAACACCTTAATCTCATCTAATCTTTCTTCACAAGATTCCTTCACAGCATGCAAAATCTCATTGGTAGAAGTGTAAGCAACACATATGGACAAAACAGATCTAGAGTTATTAGCAGTGACTTCCATAACCCTCTCTGCAGCCAACCTTAGAGGCTCATTCAGGAGCTTCAAGTCCCCTACAAAATGAACCTTCATGCCGAAACGGTTCGCAATGCTTTCCTCCATGATCAACCCTTCTATCTTCTCCTTCATCAGGTCCATAAGAAACCTTGTTTCCTCAGGAGACCTCTTGAAATTGTCAATGCTGAAGGCATAGATTGTCACATACCTCACACCTAACTCATAGCAGTTCTTGAGCATTGACATGAGGGCAAAGAAACCAGCTCTGTGACCATACCCTTCAACCAATTTGTTCCTTTTAGCATATCTACGGTTCCCATCCATGATGAAAGCAACATGGTTAGGGATGGCACCAACAGATAGAACATGAAAAAAACATTTTCTTATGAAATCAACCAATTTCTCAAACAGACCATTTTCTCCACACCCATCGTTATTCTTTCCTATGTCAGAAATCTTGAAGTGCTGTCGATTCAACATAGAATTTTCAATTGAAATTCAAATCTGACTCTGTTATTTATTTTTTTTTTTAATAGGAAAATTGTAAGGGGAAGAACAAAGAAAAGTAGAATGAGGTAGTAACTCGACGACGAAATAGAAAAGCACCAAAATTTGTGTTTTCATTTTGTTCCTATAAATTTGGAAAGCTCACCTATTTTCAAGCATTCTCATAATCATCATTCCAGAAATATAGATAAATAGATACCGCTCATGATGTCTACATCTCATATGAAGCTCCAAGGAACGGTTGTGGCAGTTAACGGTTGGTTTCGTTATTTAAGGTATCTTGAAGCAACAGTGCAACACATGGACGTTGTCTCTATGGTTTTGGACCCTGAAATGGGCTAGGCCCAAGTTTTGAGTCTACACTGATTCTATTCTATTCCTTCGGTGCAACTGCGGAAAAAAGAATTTGTTTTAACCTTTAAGGGAGGGAATATTCCATATATTCCAAGAAAATTTTTAATACGTTGACACTGATCCTACATCAGTATGATTTCTTTTTTTTTTTTTTTTTGCAGTTTATTCAATTATGATATTGGTATACTATTGAAAGAATGTCACTTCAATAAAGTTTTTTTTTAAAAAAAAAAATTGATGGAAGTCATCACTTCCAATAAAGTTATTTTAATAGTTAAATTATAATTTGATAATGCATTATTAAATGGTAACGTTAAAAGATGGTTGAGTTATTGCATTCATGCTTTAAAAATAATTCTTGACTGCATAATTAATAAGATTGCTAAGAGTGACGGGAAAAAAAATCTTATATCTATAATGTTATTTTATTATTTTATCTAAATGATATCCGTTGATCAAAAGATTAATCAAACAAAAATGTTATTTCTACACAACTTCGTGTACATAAACTTCACAAATAAGGGGTTGGCACTATAGATAACTTTGTGAAGTTTAGGTACACTAACCCAGTTTTTTAGGGAGTAAATAAAAACTTTTTAAGATAAAGATGGACCAAATGAAAAAAAAAAAAAAGTGATATTTTGAGGGATAAAAAATATAATTAAGTCAAGAAAATAGACAAAAATAATAAAGTACATAAAATATTTGCACAATTTAGCCATTTGTCTACCTCTGTCCAATCAAATTTTATAATTTAATCACAATATAAACAGTCTTAATCTTATAAAATTCTGAACCCGGTTAAACCCAAATGCTGTTATGAATTTTCTTTTTCATTTGTTTTTCTTATGTGTTACATTACTTTATTTATACTTTACAGAAGAAATTCTTAACTAATGTGATAAATAATAAATAATACATAAAATATATTTTTTTGATCTGAAAGCATATAAAAAAAATTAATTACAATTTTCTTCTCTAACCTTTAGGTAGATTTCAATTTTATCAATCTAAGGACTTAATTTTCGTTTTAATATAAAGTTGTGCACAGAATATACTCCTGTTGTTCTGCATTAATTTTCTTGAAATATCGTTAAATCTGATCTACCATTGGCTGATGTTCATGAGATGACGCTTTGCCACAACTAAGGTATCAATGAGTTAGATTCCCCACTTTACAGATTAGAAATTTTGAATTGTGAGTGACAATGTGTTTTGTCGTTTGCCTAAACATCACCAAAGAAAGATAGAGTTTAGAAAGTGACACAGGAAGAATTCTTTGACATTTTATGTGGTTAACTTGGGATATATCATAGTCAACACCATAAATCCAATGGGAATATTTTAACATATTGTTGCGTATTAAATTTCATCGATCTTCTGATTTAATTTTAAGTTTAAATATAAAATGGTGCACATATAATATTCTTTTTTTTTTGGTAATATATAATATTCTTTTTGGCATTAATTTACTTGTAGTTTCGCCCAACATGATGTTGAGATGATGCTTTGCCATAACTAAAGGTATCATTGAATTAGTCGCCACTTAACTAAGTTTTGAAAATGTGAGTTGTGAATGAATATGCTTTGTCGATTGCCTAAACATCATAAAAAGATGGTGACCGGAAAGGAAATCTTTGCTAATTTTATGTACACCATAGTGGTTTCGCATCAAATCCAATGGGAATATTTTAACATATTGCCACCTATATTTCTCAGCTAGGAAGTTGGAATAAAACATTCAAATATTTATCCAGGATTGGCTAGCATTAAATCCAATCGATATAATAATAAAAAAAGGTTATAAGTTTAATTTTTGCCGGCAGTCCTTTATTTACCCCCATACCAAACGTATCCTAAAGGTGACTTTGATATGGGGAAGAAAATATATGTAAAATTACACATAAATCTAATTCATAAAATTTTCTCTCATTTTTTCCTTTATACCAAATTTATCCCATGAATACAAGAGTTATGTCCTTTTACATTAGCTACTTCCTTACTATTATCTTTTATATGTAAATATTACTATAAATTCTTATTAAAACTCGTGAAATATTTTAACTTAAATTATTTTGATGCACTGATATTTTAAAAAATTTTATAATATTGTTCAATAAAATATTATTACATAATAAAAAGAGTGTGATTTTAATTAATATAAAAAAATATATAATTGATCAGCAATGTAAACATCTTTACATATTGTATAAAAATATAAATTCATTTAACTTTAAGGTTGTACAACTTAAGAAAAAAAAGGCTCTCAAAGACATTCAAATTAATATATTGCACAATATTAATGTTATAGATTCATTATTACACTGTCAACGAGGGTTGATTCATTTGGCCGTCTTTTTACTTATATATCATTATAATTAAGTATTTTTTTAAGTACCTAATGAATCTGGAAATATGCGTTAATTTTGAACTAGGGCAAACTTTTCTCTTGATATCAAATTTTAATTATGTATAAAAAAATCCATCATTACTCTTCAACCGTGATGCAAAATATGTCATATAATACGCACTATTCCTTTTGCACAAGTTTGCAGCGCTGACGTTTCACGTATGGTTTTTCATCATGATGGTATTTATGCATTTGCATATTTGCTCTATGTTCGCATATAAGCGTTTTAGACGTGTAGGTTATGTACAATCGAGAGAGCCAAATTTTTATAAGCATCCACTAAAATTCATACGTAAAATACAACGTTTTTATTAGAAATGTTTAATGAAAAATATGGCAAGAGCGCTCAAGATATTTGAGAATAGAAAGAATATAGAAAAGATAAATTTTCTGAATGTGATAGACCAAATAAATGTGTTTTTTTTTTTTTGGTGGAAGTGGACCAAATAAATGTTACAATTGATCAATGATGAAAATTATATACTGGAGAAAATGCAATTAATTATTCCATTGCATAATTAATAAGATGGCATAAAAAGAGACAAAATAGGGAAGAAAAAAGAAAATTAAATATTTCAATGTTATTTTATTATTTTATATATAAGATATTTAAAAAAATTAAAATTTAAAGTCATTTTGAAAAAAAGTAAGTGTTAATTTAAGCTACTAAAAGTGGACTAATAATAAGAATTTGGATAGTATATATGAAATCATAAATTTAAATCAATTTTGGATCTTCTAAAGTGAACATATTTGTAAAGTAAAAAGTGAGAGATTCACTACTCTTGGATCAATAACTTTCATTATGCATAGGTCCCATCTATTGATCTAAGGGTAATTAACCCCTTACTTTCTCCCTTTATAAATATATTCACTTCAAAGGATCCAAATAATTAGAAAGGCTATTTATACATAACTTTGTGTACATAAGCTTCACATATAAGGGATTGTCACTATAGATTTTGAAGATTGAAAATTCGTTTTGGGGATTACGAAATGGTGATGAATGGCCTAGCGAGGTTTGCATAATGAGGAATCACAAAAATATTAGTACAATTTAGTAATTTGCTTACCTCTATCCAGTCAAATTTCATTAAATCACAATACAAACACTCTCAATCTTATAAAATTCCGAATCTTATCAAACCCAAGTGCACATAAAAACCAAACACTCACAATCCACACATATAATGTATTTCAAGTTACCAACACTTCATTTCTTTATTGAAGGATCATTTCACCTAAAAGTAGAGCCTAACGATCGCAAGGAGGCTAAGATTTCACACCATTACATCATTTTTATTTTTTTTGGACTGAATCATTACATCATTTTAGTTGATTTTTTTGAGCCTAAAATAATTTCAAGTGTGTCACCCAGCTAGGCAATGTAATACTGTGACCTGAAATCCTCGTATTTGAAAGACCTAAACAGTGGTTGATGATATTCATCGGTGAAAGCTTGTGCTGGCTCTATGACACAGTCTTACGAAGGAGCTACAAAAAAGGCAATGGTTGTGCGAGCATCACTTGAATTTGTCACAACTCAATATTCAGCACTTTGTAGATTACCATTAGTTTTCAGAAAGAACCACCCATTTCCCTTCGTTCGAATCCTCAATTCTCCCTCGTTGTCGCCGGAAATCGCCGCCACTACCACCACCACCGACCTCGACCTCTGCATCACCTCCTTCCTGCTCCCATCACCACTGTTATCTTTGTTGGCCAACGCTACCACCTTCGCCTTGCTCTCGTGCTCCTTATTGATCTTGTGTGACCAAAATGACCTCGTCAACCTGCTACCGTTCATCACCAGCAAATCCCTCGCCTTATCGAATCGTTGCCGCCACCTGAAAACCTTGACTGCAACCGGCGAATCCGTCATTGCTGGGCAGGGGGAGTGGCAACCTTGTTGCCAGCAATGATGGAGACTTAGAGGACGCCATATAGTTGGGAAGGAGGTGGAGTAGAGTGAGTAAAAATATCATAGAACTTGAAGGATAGAATAGATATTTTATGCTCTGTTAAATATTAAAATATAAATCTAAATTATTATTGAATTATTTCTTTGCAATAAAAAGATTTAATTTCAACTATGGATTTCAATTTTAGCAGTCAAGATTAGGTGACCATTTTGGTCTCAAACTCAACACGGTCCACAACAATTTTGACCTTAGTTATTATCTGCAACCCATTTTAATAAACGCCAAATTAACAAAATTTGTCAACACACATTTGAGCAAATGTACAAAGGGTGGTTTGAGTGAACTTTTTAAGAAAATAGGGGGAAAAAAATCGTCCTCCATGGACATGGGTTATTTGGAAGTAATTGGAACCAATCCTTGGCAGCAAGACAAAATTAAATAAGAACAAATAAATTCAATTGCATTAATTTTTTATTGTTAAGTAAATTGAAATAAAACTATTTCTTGGATTGTGTTCAAATTAACTTATATTGTAGTAAAAGCAATTTATAATTAAAAATTTACTAAAGCGTTTTTGATTTATTAGAAAAAAAAAAGCAGCAATTTTTCCTTGAAAAACAAGCTTTATTAGACTTGCATACAATAAGAGAAGTGTACCGTACCTGCAATTGGTAACGTATGTTTACCATAAATGCATCACGAAGAGGCTTAATAGCCATCCACTTTCCATTATGGGAGGCTTGAAGCCCACACATATCATCTTGGAGTAAAATAGTGATCATTAAGGGTGTTTGCGGTTCGATTTGGATCGATTTTGGGGAAAAAATCAACTGATCCAAATAATAAATTTTATTTCGGTTCGATTTGATTCGATTTGATTACAATTGAGAAACTGAACCAAGCTAAACTAATTTAAATCGGTTTGGATTGGTTCGGTTTTCAGTTTTTTAATAAAAAATTTTATAAAGTATAAAAAATAAATTTTATTTTGCATAAACTAAAAGTATTAATCGATAATTACAAATTTAAAATATTGAATTAAGATATAATAAGAATATTTGAATAATTCTAGTATTATAATATTATAGAATATATTTACATGTATATTTGTAAAAGTATAGATATGGATAAGTAATATATAATATATAATATATCTTATATGCATATATAATTAATGTGTAATATATTATTGGTTTAAATCGGTTTGGTTCAGTTTTAGAAATTAAAATCAAAAATTGAACCAATTTGATTGGTTTTTATAAAACAAGAATCAATTAAAACCAATTTATTTCGGTTTTAATCGGTTTTTGATTTTTTTGAATCGGTTTCAGTTTTAATTCAATTTAGATCGGTTTTGAACAGTCGTAGTGATGATGTTAGGATCAGAGTGTTTAGGTACTCCCAGTGTCAAACTTGGTTCAGGGCGTGGTGGATAATGATTAGCTGACAACAACATTGATTCACTGAGATCATTCTCAAAATATTCACATTCCAGACCAAGCCCTTCAGTAATCAACCTCAAGATTATTGATCTCAGCTTTTTAACTTCAAATGAGTACATGCCTCAACACACTCTCTTCAAACATAGATCTATTAGAACTACAGGTGTAGGATGCAGAATTAATTAAATTTATGTTGATATTAGGAGAATCTGAACCATGTTAGGTCTATTTAATCCAATAATAACTTAAAGTCGTGCTAACTGTTTTTTGGTGACTTTCATCTAGTAAATACAGTTAACTAAGAAAAATGATAAAGCGACAAAAAATTTTACTCCCTTGATTCACAATAATTGTCAATCTAAGTAAAATTTTTTTGTTCATAATAATTATCATTCTCATATATCAATATAATATCTATTATTGATTTTTTAATTTTATCATTCATTTTTATTAGTTGAAAGTCTAACACATAATGAAGTTATATTTTCCACTATACAATGAAATTGGATAAGGGTATTTTAGTAAACCTATATTATAATTATACAATGATTTTAAATTTTTTAATCTGTGTGAAATGGCTAAATTGACAATTATTGTGAACCAAGTGAGTATATTCTTAGAATAAGAAAAATTATTGCTAAGTATCATTTAATACTTCAACTTTCTAAGTCATTTTTGTCGTTCACTTTAAATAAATTTTTAATACAATAGCTAAAATTTTGAACACTGAATGCTAGCATATGCTCAGTCAAGCAATATCTACAACCTGTCCGATTAGCAATTTAGATAAAAGTGGTTACAATTTTAGAAGATAGTGATATCTTGAGAATTTCTCTATGATGAAGAAGCAAACTCACTATGGTTACTACTTTAGGTTGGAAGAACTCTTGTGAAGAGAAATTCTTAAACCCGCTAGACTATGAAATATTTGTTTGCTATGCAGTATTCAACATTTGTTATATCAGTTATATCATTAAAAATGTAGTCAAAGTAGAAAATCGAGGAGCATCGAATGATACATAGCAACAATTTTTTTCTTACAGTGTAAGATGTATTAACATTGGTGCTAATATTTTGTAACACTTCTCATTTACCTGTATCTAGTTGGATTTTCAGGCCATAAGTCCTGCCATTCCTCCAAAGGATGACATGGGTGCCTAAAATTGTCCTGCCATAGATGAACCTCTTCAGTTGCATAGTTGGGACTGCTTGGCTTCAAAGGATCATCTGAATACAATTTTTGCTTGCATTCAGCTGGCATCTGAAATAATTCCTTTATAACACTCCTTGTTTCATTCATTAGTTTCACCGAGATGCCATGATTGATAACCTGATTCAATGCCACATCAGTTTCCATTAAACATCATCAATGTAGTAGGTTCAATAATCTATGAACATTCTTCTATGCATTGGAAATCCTATAAATTGTTTGACCAAGAAAGACGAAAAATGCAAGAAAAATGCTATAAAGTTAGATGCCAGAGTTTGTTCACAATGTGACATGCTTAATGATTCTTAGATGGAAAAAGTGCGTCATGTTACGTTATTTTGTCCAATGACTATTCTTGTTTTCTATCAAAATTCTAACAATTTTTTATGTAGCATTGCTTTTAAAAAAAAAAAAAATAGTATGAACCTGAAAGAATCCAAACTCCTCAGCAGCCTTGATAATTTTCTGAATTGTATGGATACTATCACCTTTCTCTGCTTCACTCAGATCAATCACAGGGATGTTGCTGCTGAAGGGGATTTTGAGGTTGCCTGGTCTTGATTCTTGTGGAAATATGTAGTCCTCTGGGAGAGCCCGGACATTGTACCAGTTTGAAACAAGTTTCTCCATCACTCTGTTGTAGCTTGATTATGCTTTACTTGGTGAGACTAGAGGCAAAAATGAAGACGGCTACTACTAGTGAAGAACAAAACAGGAGTGCATTATTATATACTTTGAGTTAAGATCACTTTGTCACCTAACATGAAGTGTATGAAAGTGTTGATTAAGATTAATTTAATTTGCGGGTTTCTATAATTTCGATGTGTTTTAACATAGATTGCCATATTTTAAAAATTTTATAACTAGATGCTTAAACTTTAAATACTTTGTAATTGGTCCTTACTGTTTTGGTCACCCATTATTCGTTATACTACTCACAGATGACAGTTAACCATGCTGACGTGTTAATGGTTTAGTGGACTAGACAGGAAAAAAAAATAATATGCATAGAGACTAAATAGTAAAAATAATAATTTTTAATTACATTTAGAACAAGAAATTGTTTATCATCCTTAAAGCATTTTGTCCACTTTATTTAAAATATTTTAAGAGTAAATTACATTCCTCCTTCTAAGAGATTCCCTTATTACCGAATCCTCCCTTTTGTTTTTACAATATACACTTTACAATATACACAATATACCTCCACAAGGAGCATTAAAATTTTCATTATTTACAATTTTTACACAGAAAAAGTTCCTAACTACCTTTACAAATATTATTTCATATGGACAACTTCTAAAAACTATCCATACAAAAGATCACTTCCACTTCTCGAGGATAACTAAACCAAAATGCCAAAAGCCATATTTATAAGTCAAACCCCTATAAGATTTCTATTTATAATCAATGTAGGACTTTGACTTAAATCCCAACAAATCCTCCCTTAAGCCAAAGTTAACTCCCTTCACAATGCAAACTCTTGTATTGTCGTTGCTCATGAGACAGAGTTGCTAACCCTTCGCCATAACAATTTTTGAGAATAAAGTTGCAAATTCTCTTCAATGACAAAGTTGCTAACCCTTTATCATGACAAAGACAAAGTTGCAAATCCTCTACTATGAGAATTTTTAAGGATAAAGATGCTAACCCTCCACAACTAACTAAGACCAACTAACCTAAACCATTAGCTTTGATACCACTTGATTGGCAAAAAGTGGAAGAGAACAAAAAAGGAGACAATACACAAAATTTAATGTGGTTCAGCCTCTTCGGCCTACATCCATGACCCCTACAAAGAGTTTTAAATTTTTCACTCTCCACAACTTTTGCATGAAAAAAGTTGCTAATCATCCTTACAAAATATTACTCTATACGGACAGCTCCCAAAACTATCCCATACAAAAGATCACTCCCACTTTTATATGATAACTAAACCAAAATATCAAAAACCATATTTATAAGTGAAACCCCTACGAGATTTCTACTCACAATCAATGCAAAAATTTGGCTTAAATCCCATCATATTGTTCGCATGTTTTTCCATTTTTTTGCTTTTTGCTAGTGGAAAATCCTTGTCGTTGTTAAATAAGGATATTATAAACTTCTATTTAAAAGATATAATTAGCAATTATCTAATTAAGCATATTAAAATATTTAAAACTCCGGAAGTTTTCCTAATTTGACTAATCTAAGATAATTTTATTCAGCATAATTCTTTTGAAATAAATTTTTCATTTTTTTTTATCTGAAAGAGAATATCATAAACCAATAATTCATATTTTTAATTTATTCTCACCAATCTTATTTTATGTATATGCGATGTGTATATTAGAAATTGTCAAATGTCATAAAAAATATCTTATATCTGAAGATACAATATGGAAACAATTAGAAAAGTTGGGTGTAAGACATATTATCAATGATTTATTATCATCTTGTTTAGTATTCTGATGCTATAAGAGCCTTACTCGGCTGTCTATTTGAAAGGCACAAGGAAATGTCAAAGCATATTACATGAGGCTGTACTCAAATAAATTCAGTTGTAGAGACATGTAATCATGTTGCTTTATCATCTAAATTGAAAGTATTAGGTTTATAATTTTTTTATAAATAATTTTATTGTTTTTATATGGTCTTATTCATTTTCTAATTTGAAACTTATTATTAATAATGAGTAATTACATGAAAAATAAATTTATGGTATTTTTAGGTTCAATCAAAGGTTTTTTTAAATAATTTTTTTTACTTATTAATAGCAGGTTTTGTTTTTGTAAAGATATAGAATAACAATAAAAAGAGTTAGTAAAAGAGCTATTTGGAAAGTTAAAAATTATAAATGTTTCATTATGTTCCTGTGTAACTTCCAAACAAATGTCAAAAAAAAAAAAAAAAAACACCTTCAAACACTATTTAATGAATTTCTGTTTCATTCTCTTATTAATTTTTTACACAAACAGAAAGGTAACATTGTTTCATTCCTTAAATTGTTCAAATTTATTCTAGCCAACCCTATCCCCTGCCCCGCTTCTGTCCTCCCCATCATCATTGTGCACCTTCTTCGTTGTGGGGAAAATGGTGGTCGGTGATGCTAAGAGATGAAAACGTGCAGGGAGAGTGTGAGATCAATGAAAAAAGTAGAGTCCGAAAGTTAAACCATATTAAACCATTAATATCCAATTAATTATGGATCGTGTTATGTGTATATCAAATTAAATTATTATCGAAGCCTATAAGTCCATTTATCACCATCTAATCCCCAAAACAAATTTTCTGCCCTTAAAAAAAATTTAGTGACAACTCCTTGTATGTGAAGTTCGCACAAAATTATGTACAAATATTATTTTTGTTTGATTTATAATCTTTTTTAATCAATAAATAGAGGGATTAATTTTGAACTGATCAAATCCAACTAATGCAATAAATAATAAATAATATACAATAATGCTTTTTTCTGAGGGTATATAATAGTTTTTTCATAAGAGTTCTGAGGGTATATAGGTGGTATTTGGGCAAAGAAATCAGGCTTTGTGCAGAAAATGATGAAGAAGTGATTGAAGCTCTTGCTGACGATTTTAGAGCGAAGACAAGTGATGGGAACCAGGTCGAGGCCAAGAGAGATAGGGATAGGAAAAAGAAGAATTTTAGAGTTGATCGTGAATTGGGATGCTCTTCTTAATTATAGTCGTGGCCGTCCATTTTTCACTATTTTTGTGTTGCTCAAGTGTGTTCCTGTTTTATTTATTTATTTTTTTTGGGCTTGGTCCCCTTGGGATTTCTTATTGTTTCGTGTTTTGTTTTGTGTCGAGTTTGTGTCGTGTTCATCTGCATTTTTTGTCTGGTCTTGGGAGGGTCCTTCTTCTATTTCCTGTTTGCTCCTTCCCTTTTGGGAGTGTTGAGTGCTTCAAATTGTTTTTTTTTTAAAAAAAAAGGAATTTTTTCATTACAATTTTCTTCTCAAACTTTTTGTTTACTTTTCATCCCCTCTCTCTCATTTATTTCACCCCAAGCATGCACACCATTTCTGGTAACGAGCCCATGGTGCCATAGGCCCATTAGTGACAGCCAAAACCAATAAAATGAGTAAAAAAGAAAGAGTAAGAAACGGGGCAAAGGATGGTGTGATGTTGTCCGTTGTCATTTTTCTTCCTCTTATTCCTTCATTGCTTCCAACATGCTCTTTTCTTTTCTTTTCTTTTTTTTGTAATTATTGAAAATGACTTAAAACTCTCCCAAAAAAGAGACAAGCAGAGTACAAATAAACACCTTAATACATATCTACAACACCCATAGAATCAATCAAATTAAAAGAAAAAAAAAAGGCCTACTAACCAGCATTTCAACCTAAAAGGTAACCGTACCTACAAACAACGAAAACAAAAAGAGAGAATAAACATGTTAATGACAAACACCCACCAGCCTCTAAACATCACTACACCACGAGCACCTAAGTAAAACACTTCCATTTTCAACATCCATAAATCAATTCAAATTCTAATTTACCTTCTTCTCTGAAACCATACTCATTGATTCACTAGTGTCAACTCATGGGGCAACAGTTGCCTTCTTCGGCTCCACCTTCTTCGAACCAAGGGTTCAAGCTACCTCCAACACATGATAGTCTTTAGTAGAAGCAAGGGCCCTCACTTCCCTCTTGAAGAGATTTTCAATAGTAGCAATAAGAGAAAATTTGGTTATCGACGATTAACGTAACTACCTCCATAGTTGGGTTCGATCTATAGGCTATGTTTGGAATGGGCTGAGTTTGGAACAAAAAAGTGCTCTAGATTCTGGGCACGTACGTAACTCCATGGATTTTGCAAAAGCGACAATGTTTTATTGAATACGATCAAAACGAGCTTCATCTTGGGCAATGTTTCATTCAATTCAAGCCAAAACGACTTTGATTATGCTCTATTTACTGGCTCAATTTATCATTTATCCTTCTTATCTTAGCAATTAGATCTTCGAGTGTTATATCTTCCTCAGCCATAAGTGATCAATAAAAGCACCAATGTAATGAGTAGCTACACAACGCTGATTTAAGACAAAAATACCAGTCTAATAAGCAATGCAACAGCGCCAATATGCGGTCAATGAAGCATCAATTTATAACATTGTACTATCAAATATCACAAGTAGTAACATTGGTACTTTGAAGAAAAGATACACCCTGAGAATTAAAAAAAAAAAAATGTAAGGAAATTAACAAGCTTGTAAGCCTTCAACTAAATGAGGGAGTCTTACACAATTCTCCTAGCTTAGTTAATTTTCACTCAATTTAGGTGGTATAAGGAAGAGAATTAGGGAACTAGAGAGGAACAAGAGGAAGGAAGAAGATACCATGTTACACCACACCATCCTTTAACCCCCTGTCTTACATTTTGATTTTTTACTCCTTCCATTGGTTTGGGCTGCCATTGATGGCCCATTCACGATGCCATGGGCTCATTAGTCGTTACATTCTCTCTATAACATTTCAAACATACACACAATCTGTACATATTTTTTTTCACAATACCAACACTTCATTATTTATTGAATGATCTTTCACTTGAAATTAAAGCCTAACAATCAGAAAGATCTAAGGTTTCCTTTCATCACATCTTTTTTTTGGGATTGAATCATTATGTCATTGATTCATGCCTTTTTTCCTTAGCATTTTAGTCAATTTTTTTAGTCTCAAATGACTTTAGCACCATGTTTGTGTCACCCATTTTGCATTGGTAGTTTGACAAGAAATCCTTGAATTTGAAAGACTTAAAAAGTGGTGGATGATGTTCATCAGTGAGAGCTTGTGCTGGCTCCATGACACAGTCTTCCGAAGGAGCTATGAAAAAGGCACTAGTTGTGCGAGCATCACTTGAATTTGTCACAACCCGGTGTTCAGCACTTTGTAGCTTACCATTACTTATTATCTGTAACCCAATGTAACGCATCACAAGTTAATAAAATTTAACAAAGCACATTTGTGCCCAAGTGACAAAATTGAAAAGAAAGGAACAAAAAGCTTCCTCCATGGGTTGGCTTTTTTGAAAGTAATCGGAACCAATCCTTGGCAGCAAGATAAAATTGAACTAGAACAATATTGAATTGATTTGCTTATTGTGAAGTTCATTAAATAGAAACATTTCTTAAATTGTGTGTTATAATGAATGTGTTTACTCTAAATTGCACTTTGTACTTTAAAAATAAGGTGTCCGATCATAGTTACTGACGAAAATTTTAATAGTTTAAAATTTTGTAAGATATATATACCTGCATGACATGTTATAAATGTATAATAATTATTTCCTTTCATTTTTTCATTGACGACTATAATTGTTACTCTCTAGTACATGATGCACTTTAGAACAACTTCATTTTTACCATTTTTATCACAAAATTAGCTAATTTATTATTGTAATAAAAACAGTTTGTAATTAAAATTTTAATGACGGCTTTTAAATTTAAAAAAAAAAAATTTCCTTAAAAATTAATATTTAACAAACATACTTACAATAAGAGTAGTGTACCTGCAACTGATAGCCTATGTTTACCACAAATGCATCAGGAAAAGGCTCAACAGCAACCCATTTTCCATTATTGAAGACTTGAAGCCCACATACATCATCTTGGAGCAAAATGGTTATGAGGTTAGGATCAGAGTGCTTAGTTATTCCCAATGTCAAACTTGGCTCAGGGCATGGTGGATAATGATTAACTGACAGCAACATTGATCCACTAAGATCATTGTCAAAATATCCAAAATCCAGACCAAGCCCTTCACTAATCAACCTCAAGATCCTTGAAGCCAGCTTTTTAACTTCAACTGAACATGCCCCAACACACTCCCTGAAGACATAGATCTTTTAGAACTAAGTGCGAATTGCATAACTAAATTTATATCTACAACCTATTCAACTAGCAAGTGGTTATCATTTCATGAGATAATAGGGTCAAACTAATTCAAAAAAAGTAAAGAATTCAAGAAAGAATGGAAAGAATATGTATTTCCATTGATATTCCTGGACTAGGTGACCAAGCACCCCCTTCAAAACTCTACAACGGTGGAAGTTGTTTGAGAGACCTGCCTCTCTCTTCGAACAATTTCAGTTACACCCTCTTTTATTGATCATACAGTTGTCCCCTACCCACCTATCCAAATGTCACTATTTAACATATGTTATTTTTACAAGTTGTCTTACGTATAATAATTGGGCTTATGTGTTTACCTCATATCCCGTCTTATCTTCCTAACATAAACTTTTCTAATAATGGATTTCCTATCAATACTCCCCTAAGGCTTTCACCTTCTCCTCAAGGTGAAGAGAGGGAAACTGTTGTTGCAAATGACTAAGGGCTTCCCAAGAGTCTTCACATGCAGGTGAGTTGTTCTGTCTCACCAACACTTCTACATTCCCAATAGTAGAGTGTCTCAAATCAAGTAAGTTTGATGGTTTAGACTGTATTTCAAGCTCTTCATCCAGCTCAGAATGAAGAGACTGAATAGAGAAGGAAGGTGGAACTGCCTGCTTCAAAACATTAACATGAAAAACAGGATGTTTGCATCTAGTAGAAGTCAAAGCTAACTTATAGGCCACCTATCCCACCCTCTCCGTGAGGGCCCATAATACCTAAGGCTAAGCTTCTTATTTCTTCTAATACCTAAGAACTTAAGTCTATACGGCTAAAGTTTCAGATAGACACAATCTCCTACATTGTATTCCACCTCCCTCCTATGCCTATCCGTCAATTGTTTCATGCGATTCTTAGTCAATTGTAGGTTTGCCATCATGTCAAGCAGGACCTAATCCTTTCCCTCTGTTAGCTTCCTCACTTCCTTAACTTTAGAAGGAAATGTGTCTCTTTGGAAGAAGATAGGTGGGTCTTGGCCATAAAGAGCTTTAAAGGGTGTCATTTCAGTAAAGGCATTTTAGGTTGTGTTAAACTAATACTCAGCCCATGCCAACCATTGAGGCCACTATTTTGGTTTCCCAATAAAACACCTTAGATAAGTCTCAATACATCAATTCACCACCTCGGTTTGACCATCTATTTGAGGACCGTAAGCCATGCTATACTTGAGTCTATTATTTGCCAACTTAAACAATTCCACCCAAAAATTGCATAAGAAAATATGATTCTTGTTCAAGATGATGGTCTGCAGGAAACTATGAAGCTTTACTATATGTGATCCGCAAACTGTTGCACCACCTCTTTCGATGTAAAGGGGTGGTGAAAAGAAATAAGGTGGGTGTATTTAGTCAACTGGTTCACCAAAACCAAGATGGTATCCTTCCGTTTTACCTTCGGCAACCCCCTAATAACATCCATGGAGACCTCACTCCATACCTTGTCTGGAATAGGTAGGGGTTGGAGCAACCTTGTAGGGGGTAATACAATATTTTCTTCGTTGACAAGTCTTACACTCTATCACATAATCTTGAACATACCTCTTCATGCTTCTCCAATATACAACACCTGCCAATTTTTTGTATGTTAGATAACTAGAATGTCCCCTAATAAGGGAGTCATGAAACTCAGCTAGAAGCAAGGAAATTTTAAGTGAGGATCTAGATAAAACTCTTCTTCCTGTATAAAATAGATCCCTTGCATGTAGAGAGTATCTTTAGTGGGCGTCTGGATCCTTAAGTAAATCTTGAATAGTGCGCAATAATGGCGGACTTTTCATTATCTTAGCTTGGTGGATCTTTCATTACCTTGTCATGCACCTGGTCCCAAGCTCTTCAAAAGCTTCTTGTGCAGTAGTATTTGATTTAAAACCCTCCTTCTTAGTCAAATCTTTAAGTAGTTTGGCGATGACCCCATACCCCATAATACCTATAATAACCCATAAGACCAAGAAAACCCTACAACCCCTTCATATCCTTTGGAACTAGCCACCGAAACATGGCTTCAACCTTTCTTGGATCAGCCTCCACACCTCTATAGGAAGCTATATGACCCCCACGTATTCAACTTGCGACACCCCAAAATTATAGTTCATATGATTCACAACAAGTTGATTCTTTTTTAGGAGCCGAAAAACCTGTCGAAGACTATTCACAAGGGAAGTAAGGTTGTCATTATATACCAAGAAGTTGGGCGCATTTGTTTATGCTTTTGACCATTATTCTCAAAATCGACCAGCTGTTCCGACGGGTTGGAAATCGGCCAAGTATTCGTCCTTGTTATATCTAAAAGATCGTTCCATTCAAAAATTGGAATTGAACCAGATAAACCGGTAAACCAACCAAATTGGACCGATTTTACGTGTTGACTTGTTTTTTTTTTTTTTGAAAAAAGAAGTGAAAAATTATTTTTTTATCATCAATAAATTAATTATTTTATTATGATGAAAAAGAGTCAAAAAATATTTTAGTTGGCTAAACTAAAAATTAATACATCTCTTATTTTTTTAGAAAATAATTTAGAGGTAATAAATATATAAATATAAAAAAATAATACGTGGTTACTATTTATAGAAGCTTTAAGAGTAAAAAAATTTTTATTCTAGGCAATTGGATCTTCTTAAATATTTTATAGTAGCTTTAAGAATAAAAAATTTAAAATTTAAGTAATATGAGACTTAATACTTTATTTGTATTAGTTATATTAATATGATTTAATATAGTAATTTTAATTAATAAAACTATTTTTATCATATTAAAATTTTTTAATCATTTTTATTTATCTCATAATATATATATATATTATTACATCCTAGTTGAATCTTTGGTTGAACCGGTTGAACCATTGAACCTCTAAACTGGTAGCTTGTTCGATTCAATACCCAATCCGATTTTCAAAACCTTACTTTTTATACTACAAAAGGTACTTTTTTTCAAAATTTTTCAAAAAGAAGTCATCATATAGCAAGTGAGCAGCGTGACATGGAAGGATCCCCAGCTCTTGGTGGCCTCCCCACTTCCCTCATGGCGTGCATTGTATTATAATAATTTTAGAATAGGTTGAATTTTAATTGCCATTAAAAATAAATTTTTATTAAAAAAATTTAGAAATAATGAGAATTTTATTATTTTATTCAAATAAAATATTTTGTTTATGAAATTAATGTAATTACTTTATCCAAGCAAAATATTTTATAAATGAAGGTAATGTAATTTATCCAATCGAAATATTTTAAACTTGAAGGGAATTTAATTGGTACATCTAAATTCCTTTGTATTTGAAATTATTTAGACTTAAAAATATTTCATCCAAACACACTCTTAAAGTTAAAAAAAGAAAAAGAAATTGTTGCTATGCACTATTCAATATTCATTACATCAGTTATATCATTAAATTTGTAGTCAAAGTAAAAGACAATAATAACCCACATAACGATGGAGGTAAACAATTGAATGATTTATAGCGACAACTTTTTTGTTAGTATAAGATGTATTAACATTGGTGTTAAATATCTTAACACCATTCATTTACCTGTATCTAGTTGGATTTTCAGGCCATAAATGCTGCCATTGCTCCAAAGGATGACATGGGTGCCTAAAATTGTCCCGCCATAGATGAACCTTTTCAGTTGCATAGTTGACGGTGCTGGTATACAACCTACATGGCTTCAAAGGATCATCTGAATACAACTTTTGCTTGTATTCAGCTGGCATCAGAAATAACTCCTTCATAACAGTCCTTGTTTCGTTCATTAGATTCACCGATATCCCATGATTGATAACCTGATTCAATGCCACATCAATTTCCTTTAAACATTAATGTAGCTGGCTCAATAATCTCAGAACATTTATCTTATGCAATGGAAATCCTATTATCTGACCAAAAAAGACTAAAAAATTAGAAGAAAAATGCTGTCCAGTTAGAACTTTTGTTAATCTCTCTCAAAAAATTTTCTTGGCTTTTAAGCCCTCTTTTTTCACTATTTTAGATTTACTGCCTACTGCATACATTAATCTAGTGGTTAAATGGTGATTTATAAGGATCGCAAGAAAATTCTTAAAATATTCATAAGGACTAAAAAGTAAAATTTTTAATATTTGTAAAGAGTAAACACATGTTCTTAAATATTTATATAAATCAAAATTTAGAACGCTAGAATCCAAAATCAGAACGTTTAAAAAAAAAGATCAAAAGTCAAGAAATTTTTTTAGAGGGATTAAAACCAAATTGACCTATAATTATGGATAATAAAATCATATTTAAGCCAATTTGTTTTTTTTTTTTTTTTGATAGAATGATGTCATATGTTTAAAATAATGATTTATATAGGAATAAATGAATTATATTACTTTATTTTATCCAATAACTATCATTATTCTCTATCAAAAATTCTAGCAATTTTTTTCATAGTAGCATTGCTTTTTTTGGTGGTTTTTTGTTTGTGTTTTTCTGGAGGGGGGCGGGGAGGAGGAATTAGTATGAACCTGAAAGAATCCAAACTCCTCAGCAGCCTTGATAATTTTCTGGATTGTAAGGATTCTATTACCTTTCCCTGCTTCACTGAGATCAATCACAGGGATGTTGCTGCTGAAGGGGATTTTGAGGTTCCCTGGTCTTGATTCTTGTGGAAATATGTAGTCCTCTGGGAGAGCCCGGACATTGTACCAGTTTGAAACAAGTTTCTCCATCACTTTGTGGTAGCTTGATTATGCTTTACTCAGTGAGACTCAAGGCAAAAATGAAAAGGGGTATTAATAGAGGAACAAAACAGGTTGTGCATCCTTGGAAATCACTACGTCACCTAACATGAAGTGTATGAAAGTGTTGATCTTATATTTTTAAAGGGGTATCCGGGTATGTAGTTGTCTAGGAACTGCTTATGGTCGTTAAAGCTTATGTAAGATTGAGTTCACTTTATTTAAAATTTAATATTTAAATTATAACTTTTTATAATGAGATTTATTATTAATGAATTTATTTATACTTAATTTTCTTTTAATTTTGAAAATAAAAGGTAATAAATATTTAAATTAATACTGACTGTATCATTTACTATGACTAAAATTTACATGAAGTTCCGGCAAAATAAACAATTTCTCGTAGTTTACATGATACTGTGATATGCCGGCTCCCCATTAGATAATACCTAACATTATATTATTTTATGACTCCTTTTATTCGACATTCCTTTGATTATATCATTTGTAAATTTTTCCCTTTTTCTTTTTGCTCAGAATCATTTGTATTATTTGGCAACGCCGAACGCGTACTTATTACCATCTTTTTAAAATAAAATCTCAAGTGTGCTGCTTTCGATTGAGGAAGGCCGGCCCAAGCCATTAACTTGTCTATTTTTTTTAAGTTGACTCAAGAAAAACTGGTGGGAAGACTAAGTGAGGGGCATGTGGCCCAAAAGTAAAAAGAAAGTTGAAACTTGGGAATGAAATACTGTCTACTTCTCACCAAATATAATAACAAACAGTTTGGTTCTATGTTGATTAGAGAGCAGCACCTCCAAAAGGCTGTGTGTAGCAGCAGGGCAAAAATAAAAGTTATCCTACTTATGTGAGAGATGTGTCATGCTGTTTATGCATGAGATAGATCACTCCATCTAGTAATCATTATTCAAATAAGTATAAATTTCAAATATTTTAAAAAAAAATATAGATTTTAATTATGTAAGTGTTGACTATAATATTTAATTGATAATTGGAGGTATACTATTTATGAAGCCAGTATATTGATTTAATAATGATATAACTGAAATTCATAATTATTTAAACTACGACCATTACATAATTGTTACTGAAGATAATATATTAATCCAACACTTATATAATCAAAATTCACGTAAATTTGAATTACAATAATCGGATGTCAATTAGAGTGCCTAACTCATTATATACAATTGATATAACTCATGTAATATGTAGCATGTGATACAACTTTAGCCTAATCATCATTTCTATTAATTTATATCATTGAAAATTATAGGAGAAACAAATATGTAATAAAGGTTTTGAGATTAATTTTGATACATAGTTAATGTAAAAAAGTTTTATATTGTTATCTAATCACACGCTTCTATTTATGAAATTTTTAAAAGTAGTAGATAGTTGAATCAAATACTTTTACTGATATAATAATATATAATTAAATGTGTGTGTAAAAATTTTTTACATCAATGGTACATCAAAATTAAATTCAAATGTTTTTCCCCCCTAATGTGGACCTTATTTGGCTGACATAAAAGTAACTGTGGGTTACATATGAGATGCCCAGTACATACCTTATTTTTAAAGTATTTTCATTTTATCCACAATTCTGTTGACCAACTATATGCTTCCAACTTATCATCTGGAGGTAGGACCATCAAAGACAACCATAAAATGGAAAGAAAAAAAGGAAAATACTCCAAGAGTAAGTAACACTAAAAAGATTTAAAAATAGGCCATAATTTCATTTATCCAAACCCCTTTGTGTACCTTCCTCACAAAGTCAAATCCAGACTCCTCATGCTTCTCTTCAAGTTGTTCCTTTTCATTTTAGCCAACACATGTGCCTGTTAGTCTGTTACTTAGAACTAATCCATTTCATTTGATAATAGCTCTTCTTTAGCTAATAAGTAATAATATCTTGCTAATTTAGTTTGCTTGCATGATTCCTTTCTATCCAAGACAAGATGATTTCTTTCTTTACATTGTTAATGCCATTGGTCAAAACTATTTATCCCTTGCCCCTAAGCTTCAAGGCACATCATATCTCCCATTTCATAGCTTAATTTGCTCATGGCACTGAACCAGAACCAATCCAACAAGCTTGGATATCAAGCTCCCTCGCTCATCAAAACTCAGGCTAGTACCCTCCATAACCCACCACAACCTTCACCAGACTATGCTTTTCCCATATTTGTCATTGTTGTGCTCAGCATCTTGGTCACTACTTTCTTGATCATAAGCTACTTCACTTTTTTGACCAAATGCTAGTCAAACTGGCACCAACCTAACCCTTTGAGATGGATCTCCATCCTGAGATCTCAACACAATAAGGACCCCTTCATAGCATTCTCTCCTGCCATGTGGAACCGTGGCCTCGATGAATCTGTCATTAGAGAAATCCTAGCAATTCACTTCACAAAAGGAGAAAAACGTGAGGATCAAAGTGTGTTATATGGCTGTGTGGTTTGTTTGACTAAGTTCCAAGAGCAGGATATGCTAAAAGTTCTTCCCAATTGTAGCCATGTCTTTCACTTGGACTGCGTTGACATTTGGCTTTAGACCAATGTCAATTGCCCTCTTTGTATATCAAGCATTTCAGACAATACACACTGTCCATTTGACCATATCATAGCTCCAAGTTCTTCTCCCCAGGATTCTCACTTACTTTCTAACATAGATAGTGATGAAGATTTTGTAGTCATTGAACTAGGGGGAGATCATGGAAGAGTGCTACCACAAGTGCAACAAGAAAGAAATGACTTAAGGGGAAGCATATCACAAAAGAGAAGTCAATCTACAATGAAAGTGGAGCAGAAGAAGCTTGGATCCTGGAAATCAAGGAAGTGCCACCATGTTTCCATCATGGGAGATGAGTGCATTGATGTGAGAAAGAAAGATGATCAATTTTCTATTCAGCACATTAGAAGATCTTTCTCAATGGATTCTGCAAATGATAGACAAGTTTACTTGGATATTCAAGCCATCACACAACAAAACAGGCATCAAAATGAGGCTAGTGTCAGTGAGGACTGTATTAGCAAGGGTCGAAGATCATTCTTTCCATTTTGTTATGGAAAAGGATCCAAAAATGCAGTACTTCCTTTAGAGGAATCTGTTTAATGTAAGATGACTTTCCATATTTTTTTTTTTTCCACTCTTCTTTTCTTTTTTTTTTTCTTTTGTTTTTCCAAATTTTAAGTTAACAAAATGAAGATCTTTGAGTTTGAGTAGGCTTAGTTATCAAAATGAACTAAGATATTTAAATCTGAGTAGTGATAGACAGCATAGGCAAATTTTGACTATAGAGTAACTTTTGCATTGATAGTGACATAATGAACTGACGATTGATTGGTTTAAATGGTTAGATATTTATTTTCCTTAATTAAGTCTTAAGTTCGAGTTTTATGAAAGAAAAAAGCCAATGTGAGGAGATTTCTTCCATAATGGACTGACCAAACTCAAGCCAAATTAATTAGAATTTAATGAACTCTAGTTACGGGTAGTTTATACCAAAAAAGGGTTAGTGACATAGTGCCAATGGGTCTGACACATATTGTGGGCTGAAAAAAAGGCATTGCGTTTAGCACCACTCCTTAAATCACAAAGGGTGAGTCTTTTCCTTCCTGAAGCTTTTTGTTTCTACTCACAAATGAATGCAAATGATTGTGAATAATCGTTTGCACCCCATTACCCCATACTCATGTTCTTTGTTGGGCACTAGTACTTAATTAGTTGTCAAACATCTTCCCTGCATGCTTTGATGCTCATGATCTCTCTTCCTTTCTTGGAGTGTATTTGGGGCCCTAAAATGTGAAGGTATAGTGTGGGATACTACAGAGAGACAAAACAAGTGAGCAAGTGTGATATGACTAGGAGAAGCTTTCTTTTTTCTTTTTTTTTTTTTATAGAACACGGGCTATCTATACAAGTTCGCCTTATTGAAATTGTCTAATTTTTGTTTGACTATGAGAGCACAAGGGTTATGTTATCTCCCCACAAGAGTTGCCTCCTTGTAATTTGAACTCGTATTCTCCTCTTAAGGGGTGAAGATTGTTTACCACTCCAATCAACACTTTGTGGGAGGAGAAGCTATTTATTAGAAGCCAAAGTAGACAGACCCAGAGACAACGAGAAGCATTAAGTAGCAGCATGAGATATATCTTATTTGAAAATCATCTCTAGCTCCATTTTGCCTCACCGCAATCATATTGATATTGGGCAAGTGCAAAACACATCAATGAACATGGGGGCTTGATTTTCACACTATTGGTATTTCATTTCCATCTTTGTCCATGTTCCTCTCAACCATAACCTTTCCCATGCCTAATAGCTATATATTAAGAGACAAAAACGGAACCAAACACAATCCCATAAGAGAGTAATATATTAGTTGTCACTAAAGATAGATATTAAGAGTAAACATCATAAAGAGAGAGATACATAGACTTAGTTTCACCAACCGCAACCAAATACTTTATGTCTTGTTCTGTACATCGTGTGCACTCTTAATGTTCACTTTTAACATACAAATAACATTCCTCTCCCATGAAAGGTACCCGCAATAGGTAATAGGTGAATGCTCAAGATATCTGCCAAGACTCGAGAGGGCGTAATGGAGTTCCGTATAGCTTATATACAAAACAACTTAGGACTTGAGAACCACTTTGTCTGTAAATGTCACATTGTGGCTGACTTTGACAATGCTGCGACAGGGAATGCCATTTAGAATAGGATTTTAAGAATACCATCGATTAATAGGTTGATGAGCAATTCTTACATTACATTTTCCATATTCATTACACCTGTTCAAATTACTTAATAGAATTAATCTAATAACCAACAGTCCATAGTTAACCGCATTAACACTTCCCTGGGACCAAAGGTCAAGAAAGGCTCAGCCAAAAAATGCTGGGATGATCTCTTTTTAGGGTCCTTTTGCTTTATATAATCCCCATTTTGTTTATTCCTTTACAATGTGGGATCTATTATTCACTCATACCCCACATTCCAACAAAGCGCCCATTATAGAAATGACAATGGTTCCTTTCTCATCCTTATCCTCATTATGTCTTCAAGATCAAGCAACATATGCAATAGTTCTCCACATTCCCAAAAGCCTAAGCCAATTACACTCTGGTAAGTCCAAGCAAAAGGGCAAGTGAAAATTCTAGTAAGCAAGGGAATAAAAATAGGCACTTATTCCATTGGCTTTACAAAATCTAGTATAGCTACAAAAGAACAAAAACTTTGAGAAAATCATACAAACTTCAGCTTTGCACTTATTGTCTCCAAAGGTTCATGGATCAATTAGACTTGTGCAATCTAATTTCAGTTTTTCACAAACTGCAAGTAAGAAGATGAATAACACTGGCAAGCAATATGCACCATGCAGCATCTCCTCGATCAAATATGCGGTGCTTGGTAGCAACAATAAGGTACACAAACAAATAAGGAAAGTCTTCTTATTATATTATTTGAGAAGACAAACCATATTTAATGAATTGACAAACCTACCAACTATTAATTCAGAATTTTAAAGAAAATAAAATCTGAATATAATGATCAAGATATAACTATAACTAGGTTACAGTAATTACCTAAATAAACCTGTAAGGAACTATCAAAACCAGCAACTAATTACCAACTACGAATACCGCAGAAACTCCTCAGAATGTGCAATGGCAAAGTGAAACAGGAAGTCCGCTAAGCTGTCCTGGATTGATGTAACGACATTTCAGGCTGGGAGCTCCTGGAAGCCGCAGGTGTATGAGGTAAGGGCAAAGCCTTCATAGAAGACTCGTTTGCAGAGGCACCGTGGGCTTTTCTCTTTAATTGCTCAAGAAGTCGCCGGGCTTCTCTAAGTTCTTCTTCCGCACTTGCTCCATGGCTTTCCCATGCATCGATAACTTGCTGTTGAAACTCAATTGCAATGACATAGCTGCAATTTCAAGATACAATTTTTTAGAAAATACATAATTTATCTATTCAGCCAGACACTTATCAGTTGCCAAAGCAATGACAAATGAATTAAACAGGTATAGATAGTTTCACATTCTCCCCAGAGCGATAGAAGCAAAAAATGGGGGACAGAAACATGCTGGCTGATTCCATTCATCAAATTTTAGAGCATTGTTACTCCTCTATTAAGAGAAGCTCTGAAGTGGGAACAACCAAAGAACACATATAAAACACATTCCTCATAATCCCGGAACTCTGTTGTGCTCCAAAATAAATACTATTACATGATCACTCCCCAATATATGTAAAGGACAAATGGTCAAATATATCTATGATAGAACAAAAACCAAACAATTTTAAGCATCTCAGATAACAAAGATACTTCCTTAAAATAGAAGTAGCCCAAAAGTTTGAAGGATGAGGAATAGCCCAAAAGTTTGGAGAAAGGAATATGTGCAAAGTTGGATGCTGACATTACAATATAAATACAACAACCCTTGCTTTCCTATTGGAGAAAAGAAAGGAATACAACTACGCTTGAAAAGTAACATACAGCTTAAAAATATCAACGCTTAGTTTCTTATTTACCATTAATCCATTATTGGCTGGAAGCCAAATTATTTGGGTTTAAATTTAATAAAATTATGAAATCCAACTCAATCACCAAACAAAATTTAAATAAAAAAGGTAGCTTGCTCGGAAAAATAAAATAAAATAAAATTGTCAATCTGTTTTGCTGAAACATCCTTGTATTTACGTGCAGAAATATGGAATAACACATGCAGATGGCACCAAACATAAGTCGACAAAACTGAGGTATCACCTACATGTCATATGTGTTCAACAAACGGCAACTGCACCATATTCCGTATAGGATAAAATTCCAACATACATTTCACAGGATAGGATCATGTACATAACTTTATAAATAAATTTTGTGTAGACTGCGAATAAAATAACATCTGCAATTGAACTCAAAATGGAATAAGCTCAAGAATGAGAAAATGTGTAGCCCAACAATGTGCCCGAAAAGAGATCACCCATCAATAAAGACCACACAGGCGAGTCTGCTGGGATGCAACTTCCACAACTGTAGTTTAAGGAAGTTGATTTACTGTTGCAAACGAAGAAATTGCCTCAAAACATTCGTGCCAAACACGGTTTTGGGACAGAGTGCGCTTGCTGGTTTCAAAGATCAGACAAAAATTAAAAAAAAAAAAAAAAAAAAAAAAAAAAAAAAAAAGAAGAGCAAGATGCAGCAGTGATAAAGGGCCTGAAAGATGAAGAAGAATCAAATTCAGACGAGTGACACTGCTTAATTTGATATCGCAATTTTGTGAAGATGGATTTACTGGACGTCTGGACCATAACAAGCTTTTCAGAATCTCTCTTCATAATTGGTCCATGGCAGTAACAGAAACATAAGAAAACTGAAAAACCATTGCCAACGAAAGTTACTAAACAGACCACAGAACAGTATGAGGAACCCAAAAAATATGAAATAAGTTTGGCAGGAAGTTCAGAAAAGATAAACGAAGCAAAACTTTTAATGGCTGTCTACAAATGCAAAATTTCTATATGTGAATATGGGCTCAGGACATAATTCCTTACATTCAAGATCTACCCTCAAGGATTTCATCTTTCAACTCCATCAAATTTAATCTAATATTTTAAGAATAGAAATCTATGCTGTACAACCATGTATTAGAGAGAGGACAATGTTTTACAAAGTAACTAAATTTTACTAGGAAATAAAACTTAGTTTGATAACTGATAAGAAATATATGAGAGGGAGACTAATTTGCATGATTAATTTTTATTTCAAAGCAGTATATAAACAATGAGAAAACGCATGCATACATATTAATCATTATGCACTCTTTCTTTGTAATAAACTGTTAAAAGTTGAATGCATGAGAATTCAGCCATCCAGGAAATTCACAGAAATAGTTTCAATGCGATCTGGAATCTGGATGGCACACTATTGTATATATGTTCAAAAGTTAAGTGTTTAGACCACTATAGGTAATGAGATCAAGTACATTATATATTATAATTAGTCACCCAAAACCAGTTGTTCTCAGAACTGAAAAATAAAGAGAATAAGTATCAAGATATGACATCAAACCAAGAAAATCATCCATACCTTCCCATCTCACCATAAGCCTTTGAGAGGTTCTGACATGCTTCAATTGTATCTACATGATGTGGACCAAGGGCTACATCCATAATATCCTTTGCTACTGCAAACATCTGTGCTGCTGACTGGGGTCTATCCAACTCTAAATATGCCGCTCCCAAATTGTTGTAAATATAACCGACTCCGAAATGCTTGGGACCAAAGCTATCTTTCAATCTTTCAGCAGCACTTTCCAAATAAGGAATAGCCTGCTGCACCTGGCCTGTCAGCAACAGTAACCACCCTATTCTTGCAGAGATACTTCCCTCTGAGTGCTGCTCTTGTGGGAGCTTCTCCAGCAAAGCTAGTGCCCTCTTCAGCAAGGAAATTGCAGTTTCAAACTCGTTCATGGTTTCATACTGCATCGATATCTCTGAGTACGCCTCAGCAACTTCCACCGGAGATATCCTTTCTCTTTTGTCAAGAATCCCAAGACAAATCTCCAAACACCTCTTGCAGTCCGCAAACTTCTCCTGATTACATAACGCCTTTGCCATCGACAAAAGCACGAGCGCTCGGGTCTCACTATCCTTATCTGTCTGCTGCATGACATTCCTCAAAGTACCAACAGCCTCATCATATCTCCCCAAAGCAATCATCATATTTGCAGCATCGATCTCAGCGCACAACAAATCATCATTAAGGTTCCAATTCTTCAAAACCCTCTGCGCCAAAACATTCTGCTCCAGCGCCTTCTCATGATCATCCAACCCACTATAAATAATCCCAAGAAGCTTCCTATCCCTCGCAACCTCCACCGAATTCTTCCCCAGCTGCTTCTCATGTATCTCCAGTGCCTTCAAACAATACGGCAGCGCCTCCTTGAAGTTCAAAACTGCGACATAGGCCTCCGCCATGTCGCGGTTTGCCTTTCCCAACTCCACCCCATCTTCCTCAAAAGTCTCCTCCTTGATCTCCAAACACTTCCTGAGATTCTCAAGTGCCTCCTCCCTCCTCCCCATGGCATTCTTAACATTCGCAAGCTCGAGCTGAACCGCGTGAAGCACAGGCCTTAAATCATCATCACTAATAACACCCTCACCTTGCAACCTACCCAATACCCTATTAGCCCTATTAAGGTACCCCAAACTATCACTAAACCGTTTCAACCCAAAATTAGCAGACCCCATTAACTGCAAAGTCATTGCAACAGGCAAATTAGGGTTCTTTTCACTGTCCAAAGCCTTCAATGCCCTATGAGCAAAAGAAAGAGCTTTTTCGGGGTCCTCACCGTCTTGGTCAAGTTTTAGGCCAATCTTCAAAGAAGCCAAACCAAGCTCTCTCTCTTCGAAAACACCTTCCATTTCGTTGAAAATCTTCACCATTTCCGAGGTTGTCTCTGCGGACTCGAATGCTTCTTCAAGTTTCGATTTTTCCTTGTTTTTTCGCTGCCTTGAAGGTAACTGAGAGGGTTTATCGACGATGGTGCTCATGTTTCGAAATGGGGTGGCGAGAAAATCGTTTTTCTCGGCGAGAATTTGGTGGGTTTTTGTGAAGGGGTTGTTGAAGGATGCATTGTGTGGTTTTTTGCAGAGGATGGTGGAAGAGAAGAAGGAGAATGATCTGCGACGAGTGAGGAGAGAGAACAAGGCGATAGAATTCGAGAGCTTTCTCATGTTTTTGGTGATTCGCTTGTGAAGTGAAGCGTTGTTGAGTTGTTGTTCGTGTTCTCGTTTTGTTTTTGATGGTGTTAAACCTTTGCAAAACCCTCCATTGATGAAACGCTGGAGGAGGAGAGGAAGGTTTAAAGTAGGGAAGGGAACGCTGTAAAACGCCGTCGTTTTATGGACTTTAATCATATATTATTCTTTTTTCCTTAACGTTTGGTTTTTTTTATTTTTAACTGCAATAAATGATAATAAAATTTGAATTTATAATTCTATACAATTTATTCAAGTTCCTTACCACTAACCCTCTTTTAATGAATTAGTTTGGTTTGTAGTTTATTTTCAATAAAATGAGAATAAAAATAAATAATTGAATTCTTACTCTTCAAAAAGTAGCATTTGATACATAAAAATAGTTGGTCACAATGAAAGAGACTATACTTTAAACTATCTCTATTTATAGTTGACATTTTTTAATTTTATTTTAAATTTAAAAATATTAACATAACTGACTATATATATAAATAATTAAAAATAATTTAATATTATATAGAGATATAAGTGGATTGAATAGACTCAATCAAACCACATCGAACCAATTAAATTGGTTAAGGTCATCAGATAGAATTTAACCAAACTCGATCATAATTGACTTGAATATCAGGTATTATAATTCTAAACTTGATAACCCAATATCTAAACCAATGATCATATCTCATTTTATTTTTTTAAACACCCTTAATTATATAATAAGTTATGTCATGTTGTTATTAACTAGTGACATGTGTGGTTAATAAGCTATATTTTGCTAATTGATATGATAGAATTTAGCTATATATGTTATGGACTGGAAATTTGTAAATAAAATTAAGAAAATTTGTGTCAAATTAAATTTTGTAATATTTTGTGATATTTTTAAAACATATTTGTTGGTTGATTTTTTATTTTTTGAAAAAAAAAGTTATTCAACCACCCAAATCAAACTAACCCGAATTTCAGATTTGGATAAAAAAAATTTTAAATTTGAGCTAAACCAACCTGGCCGGTTATACCTCTAACATTATAAGGGAGACAAAAAAATGTTAGTGACTCACAGTACTCTTATTGGATAGTTTTGAAATGTAGCAGAGGGAGTTCTTGGATAAAGGGTGTTTTTTACAAAAAAAATTTTCATTTGTATTTGATTAATGTGAATATGTCTATGGACCAAAAAATAAGTTTTAATTCAATTAATATATATCAAAAGGAGAACCCCCTTTATGCATAGGCATAGATGTGAGGGATTCAGATTCCAGCGTTGCCTTGAATGTGCGAAAAATAAATTTATTTTAATAAAGAATAGATTCATTTATAAAGACAAATATTGTATTTTTGGTGCTTTTAATCTCTCAAAAAATAAATACATATTATTTGACGTTTGAAGAAAAATTTCTTGCAGTTTAAAATTGATAAAGCAGTTTCATTAGATATAGCATTTTAGTCAAAAACAAATTATAGTTAAACCTTGATTTAAGCTTTTGTTCTACTCAAAACCTTAATTTTATGTTTTTTTCAATTGGATTTAATTTATATATACTATTAGTGTAAAATTTTTTACATAAATATCCAATTATATATTACCATATTAAAAAAATATTTAATCTAATCATCTACTATCTTAAAAATCTTATAAATATAAATATTTAATTAAATAATATTATAAAATTCTGTTACACTATCAATGCATAATAATTAAACTCTCTTTAATTTTTGTACATCTTATTCATATGATAAATAAAATGAATGTAGGAGAATATAATATAATATATTGCCATATTTCAACCTATTTTGAATGATGGAAAACCTAATACCCATACCCATATAACTTAGCTAATGTTATTATAACATCAATAAGTTAAAATTAGAGAGGGTTAATTATAACTTTAATTTACTCTATACATTCGAAGTATTTCAAGCCAATAGAAGTGGTTTAATGATAAAAAATTTGGATAATATATATGAAATCAAAAATTTGAACTTCATTATCACAAATGTACCCCAAAAAAACAAAAAATTCTTGTAGCTCAGGTGATGCTTTGTTTACTTTAAAGATAATGAGCTGAACCAAAAACATAAATTGGGAAGCAAAACAATGACTGAATGAATTAGAACACTAGACACAATGTTTTTCTATTTTAATTTTTTAGCAGTTCTTAAAACCAGGAAGGAAGCCTAGAAGTCCAGCACCCCTTTAGCTCCCCCTAGGTCCTCCCAACATCAAGCTGAGGCTCATTAACAATCCAACCTCACATCAATGAATCTATATACAGCAAAGAATAGAGTTTCCACTTCCCATACAAATAATATAAGAAGGGGCAATCATGACTTGGAAAGGACAAACCATAAACTTTGGATTTACAGTGTTTGGAAAGCAAGAACCTCCCAAACAAATAATGAAATGACAAAAGCCATCACTTAAAAGCTTGAAGTGTTTGGGTTTACAGTGGGGTTTTCTGGAGGTCTGCTATAAATATCATCAAAATGAAGATTGAATTCTCCTGCCTCTAGGTCATCACTGTGTGCTGCTCTAGATAGTTGGTGATAATCTCTCCAATACAAGTTTTGTTGTTCTTCATCATCTTGATCCTCTGACCCTCTATCAGAGAATTTGTCATGAAAATTATATGCTGTTTGGTGATTGAAATCTGGAGGCTCAAAAAAGCTTGTCTGGCCCCGTCCACCCTGTGCGTGACGACTTCTAGCCCACCAATGACTCCTGGTTGCATGTGGCAGATCGTTGGAATTCCGATCCTGAATCAGGCTTTCCTGGAAGATGGGAGCTGAAGTGGAAGCCCCGATATGAGAAGTAGCTCGATCATCGCAAAAATCATTCAGGTATTCTTCATAACCAGGTTCATTCTGTGTCAAGTTGGAGGGCATCCAATCTCTGGAACGATGCTCAGTTACTTCAAACGGATCTTCTTCTGGAACATCTCTCGAAGTCTCATCATGGGGTCGAGAAGTGTAGTACCAATCAAGAAGGTAGGGATGATTGTTTTGATTGGATTCAATTAACCACAATGAACCCAAGTGATTGCCAGTTACAAAAGCACCGTATGGCATATCCCCGGACATAAACCTGTATCTGTCTACATTGCTTCCCACGTTAGGACTACCTCTCCACATTCTAGGAGGGGAATATATATGCCTGTTTCCATGTCCTTGTAACTTTTGCTCTCTGAAGGTTCTCAGATTTAGCAAAAACTGCTTCCCCTGAGCATTTGGTTGCCATGAAGGGTAACTACTCTGAAAGCTGAAATGGCAACAGAAATTAACAAATAAAGTTAAGGACTTTTAAAAGATAAGTTGTCTCAGAAACTTTATTTATACACACTGAAATCTAACCATGAGAGCAGAAGCATCATTTTAATTTTAATCCAAATGAGAGGCCATAAAACTTCCTAACTATTCTTTGTCCTTTTGCTTCTTCATGTTATCATCATTAACTTACTAATTCGTCCATGGTCCTCATTTACACAACATATCTATATCTAAAGATTAGAGAGGTTCATGAAAACAACCACAATGAATATAAATTGCAATAGATCTATAATATCATGCCATGCGGATTGTGTATCTAGGGAGAAAAGGACTAAACTAATCCCTAGATACATCTCTGGACCTCCTCCAAGTATATTTATTCTAAAGATAAAAGATTCAAACTCCTTATTTTCATCCTGATTTTTTATTTTTTATTAAAAAAAAGATGAAAAAAGTCTAATGGATTTCAAATTTATGCAAAACGCTTTTCAATTTCTATAATGTCCAATATACTTGAGATCGAGCATGAACATACCTCAAAAATGATTTCTCCAACTTCCCTTGGGAACTCCTCCGGCTGCGAGGTGCATTGTAGGGGGAACCATAATTACTGTTTCCATGCTCTTGAAAATCAAAGACACTAAAACTGTGATAATATCATACAACAAAACATAATTAATATGGTCTGCCTGCAGCAAACTTCATATAGAAGGCCGAACTGCCAGAGACAAGAGGGATCCAACCTAAAAAAGATGAAAATTATAGTTTTGTGCTAACCTGCAAACATGACCAACACCTTCAACATTCACAGTAAAATCCGCAATGAACTGCAATATATCATCAACCCGCTGCAAAATAAAAGAACACCTAGTTAATACATCATACTATATGGCATGTAAATAAAGATACGTCTAAATACAGCAATGACCTTTGGGACAACAAACAGAAGTAAGTATGGAGTGAGGAAAATTGAGGCCATCTCCTCCAGTAACATCATCCCAGCATACTGCACCACACAAAAACACAGTAGAATGACAAGTAATATTCGAACCTATGCAATCATGTAAACAATGGATAACACAGAAGGGTGGATCTAGCTCAATGTAAACATATTAAACCAACACCTGATAGAGTACCTGGAATAAAGTTTCAAACTCAATTCGAACCATTTCAGTACTTTCTTTGCCTCGCCATCTCTTTGGCATATAATGTGTATGATGAACTACCATAGACATTGCTCCTTCAGGATCTAAGACCAGAAGCTCATTTGAAATCGCAGCCCGGCTAATAGCCGTTATAGTTCCAAAAACAGCAGCATACCAAAACAAGTTCCGACCAAATATCTGCATTGTTTTTTGTTTTGAGGAAAAAAAAAACTATTATTAGTGACTGTTCTGACATGTTTGTATATCTCATCATCTGCAAATGCAAGGAAAAGCAATTACATGGCCCTCTAGCAGAGACTCGTCCAGAAAAGCAATGATGATAAGAATTGCAGCAAAGCCACCCGATACAAAGGAGATGAATTTCGCAACGATAGATATGATAGGTGAAGGAAATTGCTTGAGAAAATCAGAAGCATGCACTACACTGCTATTAATCCGGTGCCTGAAGAGATGGTCCACCTATAACACAAGTTATTGGTAAGCTTGAGCACAAAAGCAAAATAAATCCAAGTGACATTATGCAAGACACGATAACTAGGTGCTAGCACTACAAAACTATTGATAGCTAATGCACAATATCAATTTCAAATAAGTACTACTTTTATCATGAATGCAAGACAGCAAATGTATTACAACACGATTTCCAAAATGTCATATAGCATATATACAGTTACTTACTAATATATAGGTTTCTTCAAATAACTTGTGTTAAGAAAGAAAAATAATTCTGCTTAAGAAACAGAATTTTCATTTAACAGATTCAAAACATATGCAAGGATGCGTGGGCCAGTAACTAGAATATCATCATCTTCCAAAGAGTAACATTTGATTACTATCCAATAAGGATTGCTCTGTTCACTTTGGGCTAGAATATTGCCTTGGCAAGACCCACATAGGTTGAAGTTAGATTGAATTGTGGAGCTTGGGCTAGTGCAGTTAGGTAGAAAAGTTTGCACTGGTCGAAGCACCACAGATCAATCTGTTTCTAACAACACCTTGCCAAGGCAAAGGCAACATATTCATCAACAGTTGTTTATAACTTTAAATCTTTCTAACATAAACCCAAAAGTAAAAGAGTCAGAGAAAAAAAGGACCAAGAAAAGAACCCCAATACCTCGTTGAATTCCCTAAATATCCACCTTGACAAATTTGACCATCTTCGAGATGATGCTGTGTTTGGGTGATTATAAACTTGTTCAGCATGCCTCAGAAAGAGATATACCAGCATGAATATGACAAGAAATGGAGAGAGTAAAAGCATTGCAAGCCCAACTACCATAAGCCTCTTCCTCAACGTCCTTGGATTTGACACAAAATCCCTTCGGACATAAAAGTTTCTGCAGAGAGCATTTTCAAAGATAAAAACCATAATTGAAAATGGAATAGTATAATGAACATTATCATACAAATTACTTAACCATATCACCGCATAAGTCAGCCTACATGAATTCACATGAAATACAAACACAAGATAAGAAAAGTTAAATGAAATAAATGTTCAATATTTACCCTCTCCTACTGCTCACCCCTCTCTAACTTCCTAACACTCCTAGAATGGCTAGCTAGACCACTAAAAGCCTTATCTTTTGATTTAATACTGCAGGTGCCTCTATATGTGGTTTTATCCATCCCAACAAAATTAGCCTACAGTTAAGCAGGATATCATTCATCTGTTCAACTTAAATACATAAGAGTTTGGCAATGTCCAATATCCAGCCAATTTCATTAAAACTTCTTTTACAGTCATAGCATAATCTATGTCAAGGATAATACTCAGCTTCAGACATTGGAAAGGCCTAGTTTCTTGGAACTACTACTCACAAATACCAGCTTGGCCCATCAAAAGGGATCTAAATCCCCCCTCTTTCTCCTTAAATGGATGCATAAGTCAGGAAAACATTGTGTCTTCTCTTCTAGTTGAGGCCCATAACGTTTTAGCTAATGAGATTATAGTTGAACCACTTTTTGAACTAGTTGAGTGACAATTAGTTTAGAGAAGTACCATTCAATTAGCAGACAAACTTGAGAAAATCTATTGAGGAGTTATATAAGAAAATATCAAACAGTTCTCTAATTCATTTACCTTGGTTCAACTTTACAAAATATTATCACTACTTTAACCCCAAAAAAGGCCAATCTCTATCTTTGTCTGCAGCAGTAATACAAATTTAAGATACCATGATACCTGTTGCTTTAGGCTCTATTATCTATCATTCACAATTTTATTATTTTAGCAGTAGCACCACAACAAAATAATTTTTATTACTTGCCAAAATAAAAATTTAAATGTCAACCATTAAATTATAAATTCAACACATTTGGTTGAAATATAACATAATGAAAGATGACACTAATACTGTGTAATTCATAAACAATGAATGGACTGCTCTTTAGACTAGTGAAATCTTGACTCACAGCACTTTATAGCAATTTACAGCTTTACATCAAACAGGAGTTAGGATTATCAAAGAGTTGTTTAAGGCCATATATTAATAATTTACAGGATCAATGGTTTATTTGTGAGGATGCCTTATCCTCTTTTGCACTCATTTCATTTTTTCTGACCTAATAAGAATACTTTTTCTATCAACAAAAACAATTAAAGGATCAAATGATATTGAATACACTGATAATACATGAAAAGGTATATGTAAAATAATTACCGGTCAAACATGCTTTGCAAGATGCACCAATTCAAAGTCCACTCAAGAGTCTTGGTTAGTATTAGACGATACTGTGTTCCATTAGGGTCAGATTTCACTGTAGGACCAGCACCTGGGACCCACTGAGAAATGGGGAAAGCAAGCACACCCTTGTTAAGCATTCCAATCAAGTAGTTCTCCTTCCGCATCAACCTCATCACCATGTCATGAGCAGAAAGATCCTTTACCACACATAGTTGTCGTGAGCTTTGCACCAGAACAACCTTTTCAATAATTGTAGCCCAGGGCATAGTTTGAATTTCATTGTCGGTAACATGGAGACTGTAAGAAAATCATGGTAAATTAGGCAAAAATACTTGATTAACACAAAATTTATCATTCTCTTCAATACATTTTAATTGTTTATCATTCATACTTACCTATTGTAGTAAAACTGTCGGATTTCTAGAATATCCTTTAGTTGAGCAAAGAACCTCAAGAAGCAAAATATCCAATAGATTGAAAATATTCCTAAGTATCCAACAATGATAACTTTGTTTAGTGTTAGTGGGGTTAAAGGGTGTCGACAAAGAGCTTCTTTAGCAAGATCACAGGGCTTGATTCCAGATTCAACTGCATCCATCCCACATTTTGCATTACGGAGCCCATTCCAATCAACATATAGTAAAAAAAATCCTGAAAAGCATATGGTGAACCCTAGACTCAGAAGTTCAACAATCCACTTTATAATGATGCACCAAAGCCCTTTCTCACAGTAGTAGCTGTAAAGCCTTTCAAAGAAGAGATCCAAATCAGCAATTGGTTCCACATTTAGGCTCTCACCATTAAGAAGCCCTGAAGGGCTCTCACTGCCTGGACTTGGTATCCTTCTGTAATCAGACAATTCAATCTCTGGTGGAACATCCTGAAGTAAACCTGTTGTCACTGCTGATTCACCTTGCCTTTTCCATTTGAATATACTGAAAGCAGTTGTATCTCTTGGCCTGCTAAACATTGTTCACAGACACTGACAGTGGGCATAAACAGCCCGTCCATGCCCCAAAGACCTCAATGGTTATGACAAGATTCTACAAAGGCAACAAAATCAATATTAGTATCTCCCAAACACAGCACAGAAATAGATATTAAGAGATACTACATCATACTTTAGCATTATGAACTATCAAATTGAACAAGTAGTGTGCAAAATTTATGGCTTTGTGCTGCTACTAATGCAGTTGTCCTGTTCACCGACCCAATTCCAAGTAGGAAAAGGAAAAGGAAAAAAATTCGCAAATCACCAATAGAAATATAGTCCACTACTCGACAAGGTCTTATATCACACTGCTGGAGTCAGCCCCATAAAAAAAATTTTCAATGGTTTCTACATATGGCAATCTGCCAAAGAATGCACGTCATACCCGATCACTAACTATCTCAGTGCAATACCGACATTGCACAAAGATTTAGAGGGGGAGTGACAGTCCTCACTAACAAGCAAATTGTATAGAGACAATACGCCAGTATAAAATATCTATGACAGTACACAATTGACCACGCCACACCACGCCAACCCCACTGCAGAGGACCAAAATTATACGGTATGCGAATGACGTTTGAAAATACAGCGCAAATGAATAGGATCATATCCACCCCAACCATCAAGAAGCAGAAAAAGGTTTCAACTTCCAATTTCATTAGCCAAGTATAAAAGCAAAAGAAGGTTTAAAAAAATGAGCTTTCTTGTTATAGCATAAAACAAAAATCCTGAACAGGAAGTGGCTAAGGCATACTAAATCGAAATTGAACCTAATAATTCAGTGATTCATCAAAGTGCAACTGCATTAAGAAACAATGCAACTGCATAACAAGAATGATCATACACAAGGACACGATTACATACACATTGACACTTCTAAGCAGAATTAGAACGGTAGAAAAACAAGCCGTGGCAACAAAAAACAAACTCTATGAAACAAAAAAAAAGTATAAAAACAACAATTGAAAAACAGAAAATAATTATAATAATAGTAATCTGCCTGAACCCCCACAAACCCTTTTTCACTATAATGAAAAACCATACAAAACAATGATTAAAACATCAAAAGACGGGTTTTTGAGCAACCCCGTGATTTAAAAAACAAAAATTTACACATGGAAAGAGAAAAAAAAGTTACCTTGGACTAAGACGAGAACATGGGAAGGTGTCAGAAAAATTTGAGGGGTATCCAGAAAGGGAAATGAAATTGAAAGGCGGGGGAAAGGGGCAGTGAAAGTTGAAGAATTGAAAGGAGATGAGAAGTTTGGAAGGTGATTGAATGAATTAGCGGAGAAGACAAGGAAAAGGAAAAGGAAAAGGAAAAGGAAAAGGGCAGAAGAAGAAGAGGGTTTTTGTTTGTTTTTATGGTTGCGTGGAGGAAGATGAAATTACAGTGTTCTAATCAATAAATACGATATATGACATGTGTTATGCGTGATATGATATAAGGTTTTTATCGAGTTTGGTTTGTTTTGAGTTGTGACTTGGGACTCTCTCTGTCTCTCTTGCTTCCTTCCTCTTCTGTTTTCTCCTCCTTGGCTTGGAACATCGTTGGGTTGTCTAATTGGATTGGGAAAGAGGAGATCGACAAGGAACGACTAGGAAACGTAACAATGGGGTAATTCTTATAATTTTTTATTATATAACTTTAAATAATATATATGAGATTTAATATATATACATTAATTAAATTATTTTATCCTATCATTCAATCACATTCTCCCTTTTGCCTAATTTTTAGAATAATGAAGATGAATGTTATGTAAATTTACTTATCTAGCAGCATATAATTAGATAATAATATAAAATTAGAATTTAATTAGTATGCACTAATAATATAAAATATACACATTAAACTATTTTATCTTGTTATTTAATCAAATTCTCTCCTTTGCTTAATTTTTGAAATAGTGAAGATAAAAATTATGTATATTTACTTATCTAACAGCATATAATTAGATAATAATACAAAAATAAAGTTTAATTGGTATGCACTGATAGTATAAAATAGTTTTATACTATTAATCAATAAAAATAGAAAAAAATAAGAAATTATAGTAGGTCCCTCATTATAATAGATAATTATTTGTATAAATTGATACTTTCTACTATTTCTACTAGTTAACAGTATAACAATACATTTAAATTAAATTTATAAAAATATTAGACAATATCAATCCATACAAATTAACCCTATATATAAAATCCTACCACTTTTGAATGTTTTCATCGTGTCCTTTACGAAGAATATATTTAAGTATTGAATATTGAATTTTATATGGCACTCACTTGGATTTTCATGTTTTTTTTTAATCTAAATCATTTGTAGTTGGAATTTAATTATTTGAATCAAATCAATTTATTATATAGGTACACTTTTTAAATATTAACCTTTTTATTCACAATACTTAAAATTAAAATATTATATAAGAATATAAATATCAAACTATTTGAATCAACTAAACACTAATTTAGAATTTGATTTCTGCCATTAGCATATATGTCTTTTATTTTAATTCATTTAATTTGTTATTATAGTCATTAAGATACTAATTCATATTTTTTTAAAAAATAAGTCTTTTTGTATAATTTTAAAATTTCAAATTAGACTTTTAAAAACCAAAATTAAACTAAACAAAATTGTAGGGATTAATATAATAAAGAAAAGTTATATAAACCAAAGGAATTAATTTTCAGCCAATAAAAAATAGGCAAATCATCTATTTTGTGCAGTTTTTTCATATTTGAATTATAATTTTTTTGTGAGATTAGAATTGGTTTTAAAATAAATTACATGACAACTTTTTGTTGATTAATAATGTAAAAATATTTTATATTTTTTTATATAAAAATATTTTATATTAGTAGCGCATGAAAATCAAACTCTAAACCAAAAGCTAAAGAGATAAAATAATAAATTTAATTTATATGCACCGTTAGTATAAAATTTTTTTACACTGTCATCCAATTAAATTCTACCATTTTCATGATCTTTGGAATAGTGGAGGGTAAGAGTCATAAACATTTATTTATGTGGCAACATATAATTGAATGACGGTGTAAAAAAGTTTTATACTATTAGTATCTATAAATTAAACTCTAAAATAATATATATTACGGAAATCTTTTTAAACATTTTCTTTCGATTTTTCATCATTTCACATGATACGGCCAATCTTCTATTGTATGCCTCCACTACTTCAACTTGTAATTCTAAACCCAACAACACACATACAAATTTCCCATTTCTTTTATCTTGATAAAATATAAAATATTTACATATTTGAGATGGTGTCCAACATGAAATTATAAATATAAACTTATTCCAATAACATTTCAAGATATAAAATAAATAAAAATGGTTGTTCAGTCTTTGTGAAATTACAGATGATTTTAACCCCCTCACAAATATATACTATAACACTTACAGGAACTTAAAATAATTTTGACAACTTAAATTCACGTATTAGACTACGAATTTTCTTTAACTGAAGAACATAACCATTCATTTTTTTATTATTTTTCACATATTTGATTTTTAAGTTTGATTGTTGAGATTCACTTAAACATCAATAAATAATAATTAAGATCATATACTTTTATAATTTAACACAACACATTAAAGGACCAAATCTTTCTCTCGTGCAAGTTCAGTAAATCAAGATTAATATATTGAAGAGATAGCATCACGATGCCAATTGTCAAGGTGCCTCCTCCGTAGTGTAAGTTGCATTGTACTACCTGTCCCACAAGTTTTCCTTTTCCATTTTTTTTTTCCTTTCTTATTCTGACTTTGAAGAAAACAAAAAAGATTGCATAAATTTGGTGCCGATCATTTCACCAAGATGAAAGCAAAGTTTTATAACTTAAAATATGTTTATAAGAGGCTTATAAGATCATCCATTAAAGGACTCGTCACATTAGCAAGGAAAATCGAATTTGTATCTCTATAGAATATGAATCCATTCCTTACCAACAGCTATCAACCGTGGTTAGCCTTATTCTAATTTTTTGGTCATTCCCTACTCTCAGTCAAAACACTTTTTGGTAATTTCATCATACACATACGCGGCATCAATTCAAGGAAAGGAATATCCTCTCCAACGTTCCCGTCCCAGCCCAAGGCCCATTTAAATCCACACAAAACAAAATCCAACTAGGCCCAAATAGCACCTCACCTCCCCTCAAACAAGGCCCACCACCCAGCCCACCAAAACATCGCAAACTCGCGGGAACCAACGGGACATTTTGGCGGGAACCAACGTGCCACCTTCTTCCCGCGCAAACCAAAAATCCTACTATATAAACAAACCCACCCTCCAATTTTTTTTTTTCATTACACCCCAATTTTTTATTTTTAATTTGTTTTCACAAAAATTTCAGATCCGAAAAAAACACGATGAGATCTTCCTTAGAAGCTTCATCTCCATCGTGCAGATCGAAGAAACCCAATCTTCGAAGCTCCAAAAAAACGCTGTCTTCGGACACAGTATCGCTCAGTTCGAAGACCCCCGAGAAGCCACCTGAGCTCACGCGCCGCACGCGCAACCGCGGCGTCGCTCTCTCGGTGTCGGAGGTGCGGAGAGTCGCCGAGGGGCTCCAGGATCGCAGCAAGCAAGAAACGACGCCGTCTGGCGGCAAAACTGCTAGGAGACAGATCACGTTGCCTTCACCACGTAAACCACCAAAGGCCAATTCCGATGAAGAAACCTTCAAGCTTCCCCGAAAGTATATCTTTTTTTTTTTTTTTTCAAATTTGCATTTTGTGTTTTTTGAATTTTTTTTTTTGTTTTGTTGATTTTTTATTTTTATTTTTATTTTTTTGGTGTGCAGGTATGAGGAGTTGGGTGAGTTCTTCGACAGCTTGGATAGTTCGATTCGATTACTTCGGTTGAAGGGATCGAAGCCTTCTTTCGCGAACATCAGCCACAAGATCGAATGCTTAACTGATAGGTATATGAGTGTGCAATTGAATTGATGATTGCTATTGCTAGAGTCTTTTTTTTTTTTTAAGTAAAGCCCTATTTTAGTACTGGTGAAAGATATACCTACACAATTCGTTGCCTCATTTCACTACTCTACCTCCAAAAAAGATGATTACTGTATTAGATCTTCGAGGGATTCTGCAGATTTTTTTTTTCACATTATGATTTGTTTTATTTGATTTTATTTAATTTTTGTACGTTAATCTGTTGGTTCAACCTTGGTGATCAACCAAAGCACTGTGAGTCTCAGGTTTCTTTTTTTCTTTTTTTCTTTTTTTACCTGATTCTGAGTTTTGGCTTGTTTAGGAGGTTTACACATGGTCATTTGGCTCAGTTGAAATATATCTTGCCTGAGGCAATTGCGATTAAGAAGGTGCTGGTGTTTGACGAGCGGACAAGTTGTATGGAGCCAGACCTGCATGTTACTATTGACCCCAATGCGGTGGAATCCGATGCAAAGTTGCCACCTGGATACGGCGGGAACATGTCATTGAGGAAGTTATTTCGCGCCCGGCTCAGAGATTTTTGTAAATCTCATCCTGAGGTATGCAAGAATTCCGGCTAGTATGTTTGCTTGATGAGGTTTGTTATGAAAATTAACTTATTGGTTATTGCTATACACTTTGCTGGTTACTATTTCCCTTGATTTTAGATCTGTGCCAAACATTGCTTAATGCTTAGTGATCATGTAGCTTTGTATCATGATCGCCACTGATTTGCCTTTTCAAATTTGGACTTGCGTCACTTGCCACATGTCCCCCCCCCCCTCTCTTCTCTCTCTTTTTCCCCTCAATTTTATGAATCATCATGTGGAATTCAAATGAGCATAAGTGAAAACTTGATAATGCATGTAACAGTAATGTAGTTAAATGCATGAAAGATTGTGGTGAGTTGTTGGTTTTTTCCCGCCAATTTTGGTGTTGGAGCACGTGATAAATTCCAGGTTGATCTGCTGACTTTAATACAATTGATGGTCGGTGATCATTCATTATATGCTTTATGGAAAACTTGATTTGGTGGAAAGAACAATGAGATGATGTTTATTAGCTGCAAAATATTTCTAGATAGACAATCTTCTTCTTCATTAGCTTTGTCACTATAAGATGCTGATGGTATGATATTTGCTATTGGCTATTTCTTTATTGATGAGATTCAATGCCTAATTGTTGACAGAAGAATAACCTGTGACACCTATCGTTCACAGTTTGGAAAATTTTCAATTCATAATCAATGATAAACTTTTTAAGATTCCCATTTGTTTTTTATGTTGAGCATAGTAGTGCAATTTCTGTAGTTTTTCTTTTTAATCATGCATACTATTTGGTCTAAAAGATGCTTTTACATCTAGGGTGATGAAATTCCAGAAGATATACTGCCTGAGCCATTCAATCGCCCAAAGCAAGATCACCTTTCAGACATATTGATAAGACCCTCCTCATCATTTGCTACGGAGACATTATCTGATGCAGATGCAGCTCTTCTGTCAACAGTATTGTCAGCGGTCATGCAGGATAACGACGCTTCGGATAATACAGAACTTGCTAACAGAGATAAAGACTTGTCAGTACCTGTGAAGGCATCGATTGAATCACTTAACCAGCAACCAGCAGTAGCCTCTCATATGTCTCAATCTTTTAGAAGGCGGTTTTCTCGGGGATCTAAGGAAAATGGAGCAGAAAATGCACAGAAAAAGTTGCCACCAGATTCATTCCAACCGTCGGTTCTCCCAGATTCAGAGTCAAGCCTGAAGAAAAAGCCCACATTTGTGGGCACTAGAGCTCATCCTAATACATTAGCAGCAAAGCCATCTTCATCAGATTGCTTCACATCATCCGGCGCTCCACCTGCTACTCCAAGCAAAATCATTGAGTGTACAGAAAATAAAGAGGGGTCTCTAAAAAGCGTTGATGCCATGTCAACTCCAGCTAAACTTGTTTCTACTCCATCCAGGCTGATGACCATAACGCCTGCACTACCTCCTCCTAAGAGACAATTCATGAGCCCAGATGATAGCTCTTCCAGTTCGCCTAACAGGCTGGTTAGGCGTCCACCTAGATCAAGGTCATTGAAATTTGACACTCCAGTGAAAAATAAGGAGACAGAGAAAGAAGATGATGATAATGGCTTATCAATTGATGATGATATTTTTGATATTTTCCCAGAGAGTCTTCTGCAATCGGTACGCCTTAAGCTTCTTTATAATGCTATATGTATCCTATAGTTTTTAAAATTCCTATGTTGGTTGATTAACTTATTAGCTACACTGCTAAGTATGTTGTTGGCTTGTTGCAATATGTAAAAAATTTTGCAGCTGTCGCATCCATTTGACATTAGATATGCTTCAAAATTTTAGTTATTATTTTTGACATAATTTCATCAAATATTGACAGTGGAACAAATATTACCTTAAATAGTTAGTTTTCTGTCATAGGCTAAAAATTGAAATAAGGATATCCAAATCCTTTTATTTATTAACCTATCAAATGATGCTGTTGGTTTTTGAGATCAGTTCATTAGCTGCAACAGTTTACACTGTACAATGTACTTCACAATATTTTCTTCTCTTAATGCCTAAGTATGCTTATGTTTTGTATTTTTTTTACCAATGAGCAAACTGCGTGTATCGCTTACAAGTATATTCGTTTTGTGAGTTCATCTATTTCATGAGTAGTTCCATAGTTTTCGACCTAATATCTTTGTAGGCTTATTTCAATCCTTTGCTAGAGTAGGATCAACAATAACTATGCCTTTCACTTTGCAGATTAGAGAAAAGGAAATTAAGGCAATGGAGGAAAGTAATCCAGCTATCTCGCAAGCAAAGAGACGGGAAAAAATGATTGCCAGCCTCCCTAAGCTCTTTAACATGATTCACCTCTTGTTTCAGTCAATGAACCGTTCGGTTATCACAAAAGAGGAGCTTGTCAGCAAGATAATCTCGGGCCATTGTGATATTGTTGACAGAAGTAAGTCACTGTTCTAAGCAAAAATGGATTGACTATTTTATTTTATTTTTTTCCCCCTCTAAATTTTCCTGGTTTATTGTATTCTCAGGTGAAGTAGAAGAACAACTAAATTTGTTGCTAGAACTAGTACCAGAATGGATTTCTGAGAAGTTGGCCTCTAGTGGAGATTTCCTTTTCTGGTAAGTTTCTTTGGTTTAAACATATTCTCTATTCTTAATAAACAATTCTAACGATGTACCTTTACAATTGTGTTGATGCTATTTTCTGTCTATTTGGCAGCATAAATAAAATGGTGAACGCCGAGGCCATACGAACATCACTTGAAGAAGCGAAATGAGCAAGAAGCAGACAATGTTCTTTGAAGTACAGTTGGAGGTTTATAAAGGGCATGATGTATGTTGTCCCTTTCTTTTGGGTTGATTGGAAATGTTCGATCAAAGTTCTATCGGGCTTGAGATTGGTAAAGTTGACATGTCAACTAAGCTTTTTGAGTATATGATGTACAAGACAGCCAGAAAAGGAAACATATCACAGGAAACAGTCCCTTTTTCTAGTTATTGTCGATTGGCAATGTTTCTTGTGCAGAGATACTGTTATAGCATAGGTAGCTTCTGATGGGCGCTAGCCGTTCAACTACAAAAAAAAAAAAAAGAAAAAAAAGGAAAAAAGAAGTAGCTTCTGATTGTTGGTTTATTATTTTCACATTCTTATTTTCAAAATATTGGTTTGAGTTGGGCTTACCTATACTATGGTTCAAACTCAAACCAACAGCACACCGAACCTAGTTTTCTAGCTAGATTGGTTATGAACACTCCTAATTTCAGCATGTGCAAGTTACTCTAGATTTATTTTCCCATTTAAAGGAAATTAATTTGAGTTGATAACATGTAATAGAAAATGATAAGGAGCAGAATCCATATAACTACAATTCTCTGATTCAACGAATTTATTATATCTATAATGCTAAGACACTTCATGAAGGAGAGTGGAACACGTAAAATGAACTTATGTATCGACGAACTTATATACTGAGTAACATACTAAGGTCTCGCTGAGCACCTTAATTCAGCTTATAAATTATTTTTGTTGCAGTCTCGATTAACTATTATGACTGCTCTTCATTAGGAGAGTCCAACATTCAAATAGTTCTTTATATTTTAAAAGTTTGTAATTAAATCCCTAAACTTACAGAATGTTTACAACTCAGTCTCCAGATGCAAAGGTTTGTTAAAAATCTGTCAATAAAAATGGAATATTTTCTCAATAGGTATATAGCATAGAATGAAATTTTACAATATTTTGTTTTCATTGATAGATTTTTAACCAATGTGCCAAGGAACCCAATTGCAAACATCTAAATTCAAATCCAATTGCAAACTTTCAAAGTATAGGAATTTATTTAAATTTCCCCAAACACTTTAAGGGTTAACAAATTAATTTAACCTTTTTTTTTGGTTGTATTACTATTTATCTACGCATTCATTTATTGTAAAATATAAATGTTCTTTAGTAAAAATTATCAAAGGACATTCTTTTTTGAAGAAAAAATTAACTTATTAAAATTTTTCTCAATTATAACTTTATTTTCATTTTCTCTATAAATATTTTCTTTTTTTTTTAATTGATAAATTTAGATCAAGGAGAAGGCTTATCTCAGTCTAGAATCAAAGTAAATATACTAACGAATCATCTATCAATTGGGGAATCTAAAATTTAAATCCAAATCATAATAATACATAAGTAAAAAGTCAACTAGATGAGCTAACCACCATTTGCTCTATATATATTTTTCTTGACCTTTCATATTTTATAAATCTTTTAACTTTTATAAAATTATCTTAGTTAATTAACGCCAGTAACCACGATAAGCATTAAATAAAAATAATTTAAAAAATATTCTAAGAGAAAGTTAAAAGAATATAATTAAATTTGAGGTAGAAATACATTTGCTGGAATATAAAATCTAAAGTGTAAAATTCATTATTTTTTTTCGGGGGCGGAAGGTCGTGTTTCATAATCATATCATGAAACAAAAAAAAAAAACAAAAAAATCAAACATAAAGAGTTTAGTTGATATGTATTGAGTGTGTAAAATAATTTTACACTATCAATCAATAGAAATAAAGAAAATTGAGAAATTATGGTGGGTCCCTCATTATAATAAATAATTATTAGTGTGAGTTGATATTTTTTACTATTTCTATTGATTAACAATATAAAACTATTTTACACTATCAGCGTATTTAAATTAAATTAAAAAAATTATAAGAACGGAAAATATCAGACCCAAAGCAGTAACAATAAGGGTCCTTAGATTTAAGGGTGTAAACGGATTGATTTAAATTGAATTTGAGTGAAAAATAAATTTAAATCGATTAAATTTAATTGAATCAATTTAATTTGGATTTTAAAATTTTTTTAATAAATTTAATCTAAATCAATCTAATTAAAATTATGTTGGTTTAATTTAAAATATCAGATTAATATGAAAAATAAAAAATTATATTCTTTTAAAAAATTTATTTTTATAATAATTAATAATAATCTAAAATTTAATTATAATATATTTAATAATAATAAATAGACAAATTTTTTAAATAAATATTAACAAAAGAATAAAAATTACCTATGTCACTAAATTTAAGTGAAAATTTTTGAAATATTAAATTTTTTAAAAAAATTAATTAATCAGATTATTAAAAAATAATTATATTAAAAAATTATAAATTTAAAATCAAACCAATAATAATTAATTTAATTTAATTTAATTTCATCTTTAAAATGGATCGATTATCTAATCCCATTTTGGCATGTATCTTGCGATTCATTCGATTAATCCTATCAACTTACCACCTTGCATGTAACCCTGGTTCCTTGATCCATCCATCGATGAATACTGTGTTCTTTATGAAGGGTCCATCGGGGTTTGCCCTGTCCTACTTCTACGTTGTTTTTGCTGTCCTCCACTCCAAGGATGTTGCCTCTCCACGAAAACCAAAATCGTGGCGCTGAGCCGCTGCTACCACCACCGGTCTTCTTTGATGATATCATCATGGAGATCCTGTCACGGGTTCCCCTGGAATCCCTCTTGCGATTCAAGTGCATGTGCAAGTCCTGGTAACCTCATTTTAACCATACAGACTCGCGTTTACCCGCGTCCAACACTGTGTCGTCCATTTCTTCCTGCGTTATTTTCGTCAGAATCCATTAGCTTCCGACATCTTTGAAGAGGATCGCTAACTATTGAAGGATAAATACTCCCTCGTCTTGGGTTCCTCTAATGGATTGGTTTGTTTCTATGATAGCACAAATACTTAATCTTTGTTCGCATATACTTATTGCTGTCTTAGATTTCTTTTGCTCGTGGCTAATTTTTCGAACTACAAAATAAGGTTGTTCCTTATATCTATGGAGAATCATTAATCTGGCCTCCGAAAAACGCTGACAATTTATCCCAAAAAAATTATTTTCTCCTGTGGTTTCTCAACAATTAATACACTGACAAATTAATTTCTGAAAAATTATTGCATTGATAAATTAGTCCCTAAAAAATTAACTTGTTAAACAAATTTGTCCCTATAGCATTTTTGCTGATATTATCAAATCCTATTAATAATAACAGAATTTATTATTGAGGTACCTTGGAGTAATAAAACATCTTTTAGGAATTAAATTATCAGTATTTTGATCTTTTACGATCAAATTGGTGGTTCTCCTTTATATCTATTATATCTATTGTCCTATGTCATGTCTATAGTAGTTATTATAAATATTTTCTTAAGATTATTTAAATATTTAATATTATATAATTATACAAATATAATTTCTTTATTTTATAATATTCCTTTTATTTCAATATATCTCTCAAATATATTTAATATTTTGTATCCAAATATATTGATTTATGTATGTACCAATTTGATCAAATTGATAGATATATTGAACGGATAGAGTATTATTGTATCTGTATGTTATATTTTTATAAATTTGTAGTATTTACATATCTATCTTATCATGTTCAATACTCATATCCCTAATCGTGTGATATAGGTTTGATTGTATGGTTAGTCTATATTTGGAGAATACTGCTTGTCCGCTTTTGGAATCCTGCTACAAGATTAAGGTCCAAGAAATCGCCGCCTTTTTGTGTCAATAATAATCAGTTTGGTTCTGGGTTTTCTTCTACTAAGTTTGGGTTTGGGTTTGGATTTGTCTATGATGATTCAAGTGACACATACAAGGTGGTAGCTGTCCTTTGTGATAGGAATGCCAGGGAGGATTCACAGAGAACTAAGGTGAAAGTTTAGTGTATGTGTGGTAGCTGTTGGAGGGACATTCAGAGTTTCCCTGCTCTCCCTATTGAAGTGCCAAATGGTGGGGGATGCTTCATCAGTGGCACTCTTAATTGGCTAGGAATTTGGAACTTCAATGGTGGTGTTTATGAATGGAACACTGTTACTACTATTGATCAGTTAGTGATTGTTTCATTCAATGTGGGGAATGAGACATACAATCAGTTTTCGCTGCCCGATGTTATCGATGAGGTCCCCAAGTTTGAGCCAATTGTTATGGTTTTGAGGGATTGCTTGTGCCTGTTTCATGATTACCAGGGAACCCATATTGTTGCGTGGAGAATGAAAGAGTTTGGAGTTGAAAAGTCTTGGACTTAATTCCTGAATGTTACTTATCAGCATCTTCAAGTCGAAAACTACTCTTTTTCTCTGACTAAACCTCAACCTCATGCTGGGGTGAGCCCACTGTGCATATCTGAGAATGGTGATGTCTTACTACTGAGCAAAGGTGGTGGAAATGTGATGATTCTGTATAACAACCAAGATAACAGTGTAGAATTCGTTTACTTGTTCCAGCCCTGGATCCGTTATCGGTTGATTGCCAGAGATTATGTTCCAAGCTTGGTTTCGCCTTGCTGAAATTAAGTTTGTCTGTAATGGTTTGCTTCTTTGAAATTATGTCACTTATTATTTCATTTAGGTTAAGTTAAATCCTTGCCATTTCATGTAGGGATAGATGAATTCAGGAGAGATAGTGTGAACAATTTTTGTGGTGTGGTGGTGCCTTAGTTTGACTAACTAGCTGGATAATTATATTATTCACTATTGCTTACTGTTGGGTGAAAATCTGTGGATTGGATGAAGTTGTTTTGGTTTTTTTTTTTTTCTATATTTATTATTATAAGCTTGAAGATGATTCTCTCATGGGTGTTCCATTTTTGGGTTGGTCTTCAAAACTTTTTAAACAAGATGCAGTTTAAAAAAAAAAAAAATGTTTATTTAGTTCTTCACATAATTTCAATTTCATTTCTTTTTCTTGAAAAACTTCCCTAAAAAATATGGAATACGTTGATGTAATTGATAGTTAAAGTTCCTCAGGCATTACATGGGCAACTTCATGCATACCTGTTCAAATGCATATGGCAAAGCTGAGTACATTCTGGCAGCTCTTTCTCTGTAGAAAACTGTTCTTTAATGGCCACAACTGGTTGCACAGATGTAGCATTTCGTACCCCAACGAAGAGGGCTGCAGCATACATGGATCCCATTGCATTAAATGTATCTTGTTTTCTTTCCCTGCATTAGAAGAATATATAAATAAAGGTGATGAAAAACACGTACTCAGATGATAACTCTTCCAGTTCACCGAACAAGTTGGCTACGCGTCCAACCCGATCAAGGTCATCCAAATTTGACACTCCAGTGAAAAATAAGGAGACAGAGAAAGATGATGATAGTGGCTTATCAATTTATGATGATATTTTTGATATTCTCCCAAAGAATCTTCTGCAACGGTGTGCCTGAAGCTTCTTTATAATGCTACTTGAAGAAAAGTTGCATATACTGTAGTTTTCAATATTCCTATGTTGGTTGATTTACTGCCTAGCTACACTGCTAAGTATGTTGTTGGCTTGTTGCAATATATAAAAATTTTTGCAGCTGTCTCTTCCATTTGACATTGGATATGCTTCACTGGAAAATTTTAGTTATTATTTTTGAAATGATTTCATCAAATATTGACAGTGGAACAAGTGCTACCTTCTTTTTTTTCGGTCATGGGGGAGGGGGGAACAGGGGCTTCATTGACCCTCTAGGAGTCGAACACACGACTCATTGCGGATACCATATGCGGTTAACCACTTAGCTACTAGCTCCTCTGCGAACAAGTGCTACTTTAAATAGTTAGTTTTCTTTCAAGGGCCAAAAATTGAAGTAAGGATTTCCAAGCCCTTTTATTTATTATCCTATCAAATGCTGTTGGTTTTTTGAGATTAGCTCATTAGCTGCAACAGTTTACAATGTACAATGTACATCTCAATATTTTCTTCTCTTCAATGCTTAAGTATGCTTACGCTTTGTATTTTATTCGCCAATGAGAGTGTATAGTATTTGCTTTATGAATTGATCTATTTCATGAGTAGCTCCACTGTTTTGGACCAAAACTATTCAGGCTAATTTTAATCCTTTGCTAGAGTAGGATCGAGAATAACTATGCCTTTCACTTTGCAGATTGGAGAGAAGGAAACAAAGGCAATGGAGGAGAGAGATCCAGCTATCTCGCAAGCAAATAGACGGCAAAAAATGATTGCCAGCCTCCCTAAGCACTTCAACATGATCCACCTCTTGTTTCAGTCAATGAACCGTTCGGTTATCAAGAAAGAGGAGCCTCTAAGCAAAGATAATCTCGGGCCATTGTGATAGACAGAGGTAAGGCACTGTTCTAAGCAAAAGTGATTGACTAGTTCATAGTTTTCCCTCTCTAAATTTTCCTGGTTTATTGTATTCTCCGGAGAAGTAGAAGAACAACTAAACTTGTTGCTAGAACTAGTACCAGAATGGATTTCTGAGAAGTTGGCCTCTAGTGGGGATTTCCTTTTCTGGTAAGTTTCTTTGGTTTAAACATATTCTTCATTCTTAATAAACAATTCGAACGATGTACCTTTACATTTCAATTGTTCTGATGCTATTTTTGGTAGCATAAATAAAATGGTGAATGCCGAGAACATACGTACATCACTTGAGGAAGCGAAATGAGCAAGAAGTGGACAATGATATTAGAAGTACGGTTGAAGTTTTATTAAGGCCATGATGTATATTGTCCTTTTCTTTTGGGTTGATTGTGAATTTGGCATATCAATTAGGCTTTTTCAGTAAAGTAAATGGTGGACAAGACAACCAGACAATGAAATATATCGAAGGAAACAATCCTTTTTTCTAGTTATGATAGATTGGCAATGCTTCTTGTACAGTGATATTATGCATTCTAATTTAAGTTGATTATTTATTTCTTTCTAGGCGATGGCATAAGTGGTTTTTTTTTTTTTTTTTTTGGTGAATGGCATAAGTGGCTTCTGAATTCTGATTGTTGGTCTATTATTTTCATTTTCTTAATTTTCAAAAATTGGCTTGAGTTGGGCTTACCTAAATTGTGGTTCAATCTCAAACCAAAAATGTACTAAACCTAATTTTCTAGTTAGATTGGTCATGAACACTCCTAATTTCAACATATACAAGTTAGTCTAAATTTATTTTCCCATTTAAAGGAATCGATCTGATTTGATAACATGTAATCGAAAATGATAAGGAGCAGAATCCACATTATACAATCCTCTGATTCAACGAATTTATTATATCTATGATGCTATGACATTTCGTAAAGGAGAGTGTAACACAAAAGATGAACTTGCGTATTAACGAACTTATGTATTGAGTATCATACTAAGGTCTTACAGGAGTGCACCTTAATTCAGCTTGTAAGTTATCTTTTTTGCAGTCTCAATTAGAGCACTAATTATTATGACGACTCTTCATAAGGAGAAATACAAAAAAGCTAGTCTATTAAGTAAGAAAATATTATGTCTTAAACACAAATTGTGCTTTCTTATTTGATAAAATATAAGACTCAACCTGTAATTACTACTTTACAGGTACATAGATGGTAAGTTTATCAAATAAACAAAGTAACATAAACTATGTCAGAATCTTGCTTGTTTCATTAAGCTGGCAGCTCACTAATTGTAAGCTAGAAGCTTCAATCATGGAAGGGTAAACCAAGACTGAATAAACAAGTCAAATTTCAGTAATGAGATGTTCAAGAGGAATATTTCCTATATACAGACAACAGCGAATTTTTAAGATCTTTAACATGTAATTTGCAATCAAAATCGGATTACAGAATACACATATTACATATAAGGAGAAAAGGATGTCACATTTATCGTATTCCATATATTTGAAGAAAGTTTTTTCAAAAGAATGAAATTGAAATTATGTTAACAACTAAATCAGTCAGGTTTTTTTTTTATGCATTTTGTTTAGAAAGTTTTGAAGACCAATCCAATAATGGAACAGTCACAAGAGAATCATTCTCCATTTTGGATAATCATCTTCAACTTATAATAAATATAAAAAATCAAAACAACTTCATCCAATCCACGGATCTTCGCTTAACAGTTAGCAATACTGCAATAGTGAACAAAATGATCCAACAAGTTAGTCAAACTTATGGGTCAATAAAGCCACTAGGATTGAATGGGTCAATTAAATTTGTAATGGTTTATTAGGTAATTTGTTAACAAATAATATATAATAGTAATGATATTTAGTCTTAATATTATACAATTTTCTCATATATTTTATTTTTGTTTCTATTAATAAGTCACTTGGTTTCTCTATTTATACACACAAAATCTATAATAAACTCTTTCTACTTTTTATGGGTTCATGTAATAAATAAAGTTATTGAATCAACCCCTTTCTTTTAGTGACATAGACTTAGAACCTGACCACATATGTAACTATCTAATTTAAAAATTAACATACTCTATTATTATTTATAAAATTTGTTTGAATTTATGTTTATCTTAATGTTCTAAAAGGAAAATATTGATCAATATACATTTTTTACTATTAATCTTCAAACATACATGAATGAAAAAAAAAGTTTCATTGGTCAACTTCTTATAAAAAATAATTAATAGAAATATATCAAAAGAAATCTTTTCATTTTTATTTCAATTAAATATGAAACCTATTAAAAAATATTAAAATTATGTAATTTGTCCAACTGTTCTTAAAATCAATTACTTGCAAATTGAATGAAAGTTAAGTGTAATTTTAAACTTGTAAACTCACTAGTAAAATTGAGAGCTTACCAATTTCATTAGAGTTTAATTAAATTTATATAAGTTTAATAGAAAGAGAGTTTATATGCAAATTAACTCATTTTTGTATGGTAAGATTATAAATTTGTAAGAGCTTAAGAGTTAAGTCAAGAATAAGTGTATTCAAAATCGAAAACCAATGTAAAAAAATCGAAAATCAATCAAAACTGAAATAAATTGGGTTTTGGGTTTAGGGTTTCTAAAATCAATCCAAATCAAATTGAACAAATAATATATTACACATTAATAATTAATAATCACATATATTTATGAGATATTTATATATTATATATTACTTATCCATACTAGCAGTTTGATAGGTACTACTGAATTTTTTTATTTTCAAGATATTGATATAAAATTGTTCATATAACATATAGAACTTTTACTGTTGTGCATGTTAAGGCAGCTTTTTATATTTGTTAAGTATTAATATGATTAAATATGGTTTACATTTATATTATTATTTCTTATTTTTTCTTGATTAGTTAAATTTCTTTTTTTTTCTTATTTTCTTCATTTATATACTTCACACACTCTTAAAGTAATTCATAAGAATTAATCATTTAAAACAGCTTAATTGAACTTTTACGTTGATTAGTGTTATAGTTTGTTTTTCACCCATACCTCAAAATGTCAAACTATACAATAAAGAATTTGTTGCCTTACAAATTTTACATTAGAAAAACTTTATATTTTCAAGGCACAATACTGTTCAAGCTCTAATCTTTTTAAGTTAAATAAACGTGCATATTTTTATTCACTTTCTAAAACATTGCAATTCTCCATGTCACTTTTCCTCTTGGAATTGTCAGTATATCATCTTTCATACCCAAAAGCTTGTTGTCTCCCCACATTTGAATTTCTAAATTATCATCAAATATGTTATGAAGAGGGTAACATCAATCATTTGTATTTCATGTGGATCGATGAACTGTTCATTAACGAATTTAAGGAGTATGTTCTCTAAATGATCCAAAAATCCATGATAAATTCCTTTTTCATGAAGTTCTAAAACAACAACAATCAATCCTTGAATTACTTGTTAGGTACTTTGAGTCTGGTAAGAGTTCCATCTAGGAACATTGTGAACTCAGTTTCATAGTTTAACCTCATTCAAATTCCAATATTCACCCATTGACGGCCACCTCGCTTGTTCTGAATTTTCTATAACTCCATCCTTCAGACTAATAGAATATTTGGAAGTATTGAATACACTTTTGCCTAGTTGGTTAACTCTTGAAACATGTAAAATAATATATTTAGAAGTAGGAAAGATATAATAGTGTTTGCAACCTTTAAAAATTTGAAATTTATTTCCATTTCCACCAAAAGATTCCTCGCACACAACAGTGTATAGATGGGCTAGTTGTGGCTTCAATTTAACAATTTCAATCTCTTTTTCATGCTCATGAGTAGCTTCAACATCATCTTCCTCTCCTTCTTCAACTTCTTCGAGGCTCGAGCATGGTTTGGGATTGAGACTTGGGCACGAGCGATGTTTGAGGAGAAGAAGATGGGGAAGAATTAGTGTAGGACTTCTTATTCTTTTTTGGGTGGAAGTAGGACTTCTTATTCTATTTCTTTTTCCTTTTTTTTTTCTGCTTCTTTGAACTAGAACTAGTAGTTCCACTAGGAAAAGTTTCATCATTCGACCATGGACCAATAGCACTGTGCTTCAAGAAAAGCTAAAGTACGAAACCATAATTGATGAATATCACTCTATTCCTCAAGTGTCAAGTCAATCTTCTTTGAGTAACTTAGAGGGATGCGTGGCTCCAACTCTTATGCAATTAAGCGAATGCTCGAAGCTAGTGTCAAGTATTTCAATGAATTGTTTACCTTATCTCAAACCATGTGTTAACTATTTCAATGAATTGCTTACAATATATCTATCTTTGCTCTTCCATTTGCAGTAGGCTTGTATCTCCATCGTAAAGAGGGCTAATGGAAACTACCCTTGGAGTGTATACCTCTTCATTTTCATTCACATGGGTTAAAATGTACTCTTATTAGCAATCTCAAAATGAAAATCACATTATTATTCCTAATATCTGTTGTGTTCTTTTTTAATGTGCGCTTTTATTAATGATCTCAATGTGTGTACTCTTCCTATAAAGGCAACTTAACACTTTTCCTCTTGGAAGTGTCAGTATATCATCTTTCATACCTTAAAATTTGTTGTCTCCCTATATTTGACTTGCTACTGGTTATGTGGGATTTTCGACGTAGGAATACTACTCAATCGTCAATGTAAAAACCCTTTGAATCCAAATCTTAGATTCGGCGAAGGGAGTCATTTCCTTCTCAAGAAGGGTAACAAGGCTTTTAGTGAAGTGTACTACTCGACTAGTTCATCCAAGAAGAGCCAATATCAAGAACAAATGAATTTGATTAAAGTAAATAAATTATGCTTACAAGAATTGAAATAAAAGCAGTAATTGAGGTGAAATGAAAACAAACTGAATTGAAATACAATGAAATGAAATGAAGTAAGAAAAACAAACTAGAGGTGATCATCTTTAGTCACAAATTGCTTGTTACTCCATGTGTGCTGGGACATCAAAGTTTAAGGTGCAAAATGAGTGCTCAATCATGCATTTTCTAAGTGAACTAATATCCTATTTGTAGACAAATTCTACTTGGGCTCTAAGTAGCTATTTTGGTCACGTGCTACACTATCTACTTCGACATGGGGAACAATTCTACACCTACATAGCCACGTTCTTCACCACATAGGCTTACTAAGAGTAGTGGCTCCGAGATCCTCGAGAACATACATCGTGGGCTTTGGTACCACTTCTTCAACACATCAAACCACTTCCAATGTCGAAACACATCATGACTTCCTTGTACTTCTTAAGTTCACAAACTCGCATGTATATGGGTTTTGACACTTCTTCTGCTAATACCTGCAAGAAACTAACCGTATTCTCTCAACAATTCCTACATCATCAGCATCAACAACTTTGAATCTATAATGCACAATATTATTGTTATAATTTGTTTACTTCGACAGGTCTTTTCTAATTATTTTTACCATGGCTTCGACACACTGAGCTTTTTCATTTTGACAAGCTAACCTCCTATCCCACAGACCCATCTTGTCAAAGCTGTGATTATTAACCCTTCAGTCTCCCTCAAGATTTTATCCAATTGTCAAATAAACTTATTCGAGCACCCAACAACTACATTATCATCAAGTACATTATGAAGGAGGGAAACATCAATCATTTCTATTTCCTGTGGATCAGTGAATTATTCATTACCAAATTTAAGGAGTATATTCTCTTGATGATCTGGAAGTCTATGATAAATCCTTTTTTCATGAAGTTCTAAACTAGCAACAATCAATCCTTGAATTACTTAATAGGTATTTTGAGGCGGTAGGCTTGAGTTCCATCCAGGAACATTATCAATTCGGTGTCATAGTTTAACCTTATTCGAATCCCAATATTCACCCTTTGACGACCACATAGCTTGTTCCAAATTTCCTATAAGCCAATCTTTCAAACTCATAGAATATTTGGAAGTACTAAGTATACTTTTGTTTGGTTGGTTAACTCTTAAAATGAGTAAAACAATATGTTTAGAAGTAGATATAGTGTTTGGAACCTTTAAAAATTTGAAATTGATTTGCATCCCCACCAAAAAGTTTCTCGCACACAAGGATGTAGAGGGGGCTGGCTGTGGCTCCAATTTAGTAGTTTCAATCTTTTTTTCGTGCTCATGAGCAGCTTCAACATCATCTTCCTCTTCTTCTTCAACTTCTTCAAGCTTGGGCACAGTTTGCAACTGAGGCTTAGGTACAAGTGATGTTTGAGTAGAAGAAGATGGAGAAGAATTGGAGTCGGACTTATTCTATTTCTTTTATTTCTTTTTTCCCCCTTCTTTGAGCTAGAACTAGTAGTTCCAGTAGGAAAAGTTTCATCATTTGACCATGGGCTAGTCGCACTATGCTTCAAGAAAAGTTGAAGTATGAAACCATAATTGATGAATATCACTCTGTTCCTTAGGTGTCAAGTCAATCTTCTTTGAGTAACTTAGACAAATGCATGGCTCCAACTTTCATGTAATTGAGCGAATCCTGGAAGATAGTGACAACTATTTAAATGAATCATTTACAGTACATATATCTTTATTGTTCCATCTATAATAAGTTTGTATCTTTGTAGTAAATAGGGCCAATGGAAACCATCTTTGGAGCATATGCCTTTTCATTTTCTCTTAATTTTTTTTAATGTTTACTTTTATTTATGATTGTAAAGTGTGTACTCCTACTGTAAAGACGACTTAACGCTTTTCCTCTTGGAGGTAGTCTCCTTAAGTGAGAGCCTCTCCACAAACCTATTTATATAAGTATTAGTGGTCGATCGCTACTATTGTGTAACCAAGCCCATGGTGATCTCTACTCCACTACTGTAATCAAAATATGTAAAAGCAAGTGAAAGAAGTTGCAATGATTTTAAGCAAAGTTGTATAGGTTTTCAAAATCAAGAAAAAGGATTTGACTCTCCAGTAATAACAAATCCTAGAGTATAGCATTATTCAGCCATGAGATGCTCTAATAATATCATCATTTGGCCATGGACCAGTATCATTATGCTTCAAGAAAAGCTGAAGTGCAAAACCATAATCACCGAATATCACTCTATTTCTTGGGTGTCAGGTCAGTCTTCTCTGAGTAACTTAGATGGATGCTTAGCTCCAACTTTCATGCAACTGAGCAAATCGTCAAAGCTTGTGTCAATCGTTTCAATGAATTGTTTATAGTACATCTATCTTTGTGCTTCCATGTACAATAGGTTTATATATCCATGGTAAAGAGGGCCAATAGAAACCACCCTTGGAGTGGATGTCTTTTCATTTTCTCTTCATTTTTACATACATGAGTTAAAATTGTACTCTTATTAGCAATCTCAAAATGAAAATCGCATTATCATTCCTAATCTATGTCGTGTCCTCTTTTAATGTGTACTTTTATTAATGATCTCAAAGTGTGTACTCCTCCGCTACTCGTAACCTCATTCTCATTTTATTGTTTCTGCATTAATACTCCATCCCTTTTGCAATATCATACCATACACAAGTATACATGTGCTAGTTTCAAATAGTGACACTTCTATTTCACAACATACGTATATTGAAAAATGAAAGCATGGAAACTTTTTCCTTAATTCTCGTCAATCTTCTATAAATAGTTTAGGAATTTGAAACATCAAATTACTAAATCCTTGAGTGTGTTGGGGAATGGTGAAGTGGAATGGATCCCACAAATACTCTCGTACGAATCCAATAAACCAAATATAATTATGCAATATTAAGGGAATGAAATTAATAAGATGATAATGAGTACATAGATACAATAATTTACGTGATTCGGCATATCCCATGCCTACGTCTATATCATGGGATAAACACTTTCATTATGAGAAAAAAAATAGTACAAGAAGATCACTTTATTCCCATATCCAAAGCCAAGCTTGTACACTCTCTTTCATAACAGAGTACCATTCTTTCACATTCTCCAAGTCTCTCTTACTGTTATATACTTAGACCATTGATTTTATTTATAACTAAGGGTCACCTCTAAGAATCCTTATCCCATATCCTAATAGATTTTCCATATCCTAATAAACTTCACATATCCAAACAAAATTCTCATATTCTAACAGATTTCACGTATCCTAACAGAATTCCCATATTCTTAAATTTAAATCTTCCTTAATCTAAGGATATACGTAAATAAAATAAATCACAACGCTATCAAGATATACATATTAAGCCAACTTTCCTAACAAAATGAACCATTGTAAATATCTATACCAATTCCTCACATGGGCAATGTGAAATAATAGCCTTGGTAATGTATTCAAAGTGTTTGCAATCAAGTAAGCTTATGTTGTAAATTAGTTTTGATTTTAACATGATAAAATGTGCCTTAGACATGAATGATGTTTAGGTTATATGTTCACTTGACAGTTGCAAGCTGAAAGAACATTAATTCTCGAGAACAAAAAAAAAAAAAAATCCTCATTCAGCTTTGAAGATGTTACTATATTAGCAACAAACTATATTATACACTTCAAATGTTACACAAATTAGTTTTGAGAGAAACCAGCCACAATAGCAAGCAATATTCCAAAATTTTAATGATACTTACAAAATCTGGTGGTATATATAGTGTAGTAACATCAAACTTTGTCTACCACATAATTCCTCATAAATTACTTTAAGAGACACTTTCCACTTTACCCTTCTTTACCAAAAATTACTTGGCATCCATCAGGACACCATAAATTATTCAATAATGATAGAATAATAGTAGCAATAATTCTATATTTGAGATAACAATAAAATTTTCAGTACTAGTGTAGACTTACTTTGGAAATATAAAAACATAAGATTCATACAAAACATGATGCAAGGTAGACAAAAATCCTAGAGACATTTTGTTTAGCTCACATTCAATTCTATGGATATGAACAAGTAGAGCAAAAGTCATTAGATAAAGCCTTTCAGATAACAGTATAAAATAATTAGATAAAAATATATAAATAAAAATGAAAATGACTTACTTTTGTTTCAACATTTGCCCAACAATTTTGGGCAAATTGTATAAAATCAACTATATGACCATTTGAATATTTTGTTTCATTTGACGTTGGTTGATCCTTCCACTTTAGAATTGGTCTTAATCATTCATTATTCTACATTTTATGGATTCAAACGAACTGTTATAACTTAAGTAGATGCTTGAGCTTAGAATGCATTGTATAAAGGAATGTCAACTTTATTCTTAAGAATATAATTGTTTGCTACGAAATAATTTTGTCTTTCAATTTGATACAATGCGTATGGATGTTTGCATGAAGAATTCATGCAAAAAATAAAATAAACATTAAAAAAAAGTGGACATATTTTAAAATAATCTTATAATTTCCCATGACACTCAAACAAATAAAGTAATAAGTTTAGGTCTTTAAAAATTCTGTGAAGACTAATTCTGCAGAGGCATTTTATCCACAGCCAAAACCTAGGTTTTCAAATTTCACTGCAGGATGGCAAGTGAAATCTCTTGCAAGATCGCCTTCAAAAGAGGCTTTATCTACAGATTTTTCATAATAAGAGCATAAACCATCCCACCAATTGCCTGGTTTACAAAGTGGATCTAAGGTTTTGGCATCATGTTTGAGTCCTTTATATGTTTTGGGTAAACTCCCAAATCAATTCCTAACAATGTTTTCAGTGAACTCATTGATCTCTGACAAAAAATAATTAGTCCTGTGGTCTTTGACAATTGTAAGAAGTGGACATAGCGGTCTCTAATTCACTTGCAACCAGTAAAGAGTATGATATAGAGGTAAAATGATGACAAAGACTTCCCCTACCCTATCTCATGTGGCACCCTTTAAATATATTGTAATGCCTTAATGTTTTATGTGATAGGAGTTCTAAATTTATTTAAATTATGGACTTTAGTATGATCTTTTAAATTAGTATTATGAGTATTTAGAAGTTACTGGAGTGGAAATAGGCTTACAAAGGTGAGTGAGACTTATAATTCATTTTTTTTTAAAAAAAAAAAGAAGAAGAAAAAAGGTTACCAACACTCAAGCGCCACCTTTGGGTGCTCAGGCGCCAGCTTTGCTATTTGGACGAGCTTCAGATGGTTGGGTGCTTAGGCACTAGAAAGGGGGCACTTAAGCGCCCACTGCAAGATGGAATTTTGGGAGTTTCAGGTCATTGGGCACTCGAGTGCTAGACATCAGAAAATGAATTTGGAGGTTTCAGGCAGCTGGGCGCTCAGGTGCCACAAGGTGGCCGCTCAAGCGCCCGCTGCACGATAAATTTGGGGATTTCAACCCATTTTTCATTCTTCTTCTAAAATTTCTCTATCCTCCATGTCTCTCTCTCATCTCTCAAACCCATAGCTTATCAATCTCTTCCCCAAGAATCCACCATAAATCACCTCTTTTCCCCTTTCATCATCATCTCCATCTCCATGGTTATGTCTCTCCCACCTTCTAATGGGAAAAAGTGAAGGTGGGAGGAGAATTACCATCTTTCATTCACTTGATTCTCTTCCTCAACAATCTAAGGTAAGTTCTTGAACTTATGATCTTCTTTTTGTTGAGGATTAGCAAATTTTTTCCATAGATTTGAAGTTGGAACAATTAGAGAAGTCTAAAGGTTCCAATTTGGGGGGTTTTTGCTATTATGGATAGTTTGAGTTAGATTTGGACTCTAAAAGTATATTTATGTTAGATTGGCATCTTTTGTAGCGTTGGACTCTTCTAAGGAGCTTCTCGTTGGCTCGGAGGAACCATCCACTTGAATCCTTGTCTTGGAGTTTTGACAGTGAGTGAATAGTGTAATTATAGTTAAATTTTTATGTGAAGTTATATATAAGTATATACATATATGATATGAGTTCATGTTGCTAACCACTTTGGTGAATGATTCAAATTCATATTGCTTCTAGTTTAGAATTTAATTCTTCATGAAATTATGTTAGATCTAGTTCACTAAATTGAAACCGACATTCAGTGGATGTTAAATGTTATGAGCATGAGACAAGACTTAAAAATTACATGTGTTAGCATGCGGAAGTTTTCTAAATTCTCATTATGCATTAATGTTATAGTAAGAAAGTATATGTTAGATTGAAAAAAGAGCTTTGTTGACACCGATGTTATAATGAGTAAAGTTTTCCAAAAGGGAGGAAACTGTAAGAGAACTATTTACTAATAACAATAGCATTAGCCTTGGTGCACCTCGAATAACCCAGCTAGCAGAGTGATTGCTAGCTTAGTGTAACATCCTCCCTTGTGTGGTACTAAACTTAAGAAATAGTACTACACTCGAAAGTAGTTACTATTACCTGGATGGACCTTGTTTGATAGCTATCTCTGGCTGTCTTCAATATTTCTTGAATTATCTGGAGTTAACATAGAAATAGGAGTGAGAATTGAAAATTCTCAATAGGATTCCTTACTCACAATATACTATATCATCGTTATTATCTCTAGCTACTTCAGTTTATTAAGGAAAAAAGTGAACATGCTATGTAATCTACCCAATTTAATGGTTCAAAAATATATTATCCGAAATAGAGTTTGTTTTATTCACACACTGATTAATCAAAGAAGGAGTAATTATGAAACAGTAATAGGTAAAATCAATAATAATAACAACTAGCTCGTAGATAGTGATGTATGCAGATGTACAAGTTTTAATTCATATCAATACATTGGAATTATTCATTCACTTTTTAAATAAAGTAGGAATTGAAGCTTAAGTATAGTAATCTAAAGAAAAAAATGAATAATATGCAAATATGAATACAATATGAATTCTTGATGTAGATGCCTCCGTTTCTTTTTAACTTTCCTTTCTTAGCACACATAGGCATTACATATTGTCGTTCCTAGGATGCTTGTTTTTATCATTATCCATACTTGGTCCCCTGGGAATCTTTTGCCATATAACTCTTGGGTAATAGTCTGCTTCTCATGATTGAGCTCATTTCTATACAAGATTGCCGGGTTTACTTTCCCGGACTTTCCTACTAATCTGTTCTCCTTAATCTTATTCAAGGGCTAGCCCAAGTAATATGAAATCCTTTATAATCCTCATAAATTTATATGCACAACAAATCTACCATGAATATCTCATACACATTTAAATATTTTGTTTAGTATGTGAAATCTCTGCCAGAATTTCGGCAGCATAACGAATCAAGTCTGCTTCTCATGAATAGTGCCAAGCTACCAGAAATATCAATCAAGCAATACGCCTAACATGGAGCATTAAGTTTATAACAATAATATCAATCATATAATATGCCAACATAAATTAGGTTTTTTTGCTCATTTTACTCAATTCTACCCGGTTTTGTAAATTCCACCAAAATTTCTATTCAATTCATTTGAACCTCCATTTTCGATAAGTTATAGTTCTATGTGTCTAGTTTCCAACCCTTTTTGTCCCATATCATTTTGATTTATGTAGCTCAAGTTATTTGAATTATACCTCAGTTTGTCCTATAACTAGCTAGAATTGCACCCTTAGAAGTAAAAAATCACTAAAAATAGGAAACTAGGTAAAATCATACGAAAATTATACTAAATTAAAGCTAACAAAATAAATTCCTAACAAGTTTCATCTCATTTGCATAAATAAAGCTTGAGTCATAAGCCCCGTAAATTGACCCTTCTGGACTATCATATTCTAGTTTGGTTTTGACTTAAGGCAAATTCATCAAACTATTGGGATTAATTGGGAATAAATCTAACTCTGAATTTTTATACGATGTTTCCCTATATGTTGGCTTTCAAACCTAATTGGTTGCACTCAATTTAGAGTTTTGTAGGGTGAGTTACACACCTCGCAACTCATACCGCCTAGAAGAGAACCCAGAATTTCAGATTAAATTTCAAAAATTCATAACTCACTCGATACTAATCTAATGGGACTTATATTTTATATGGATGGAAATCTCTAAATGTCTAGTTTCACATAAAAATAGATTAATCAAGTTTTGATGGCTGGTCTATACAAGATGAACATATGGATGCTGTAGGGTTTTCACCCAAACCACATCCTACTTCTTTCTATTCTCAAATCCTTCTACTCCAACTTTAATTCTAATCCAAACATACATAGAAAACTAACCCTAACCCATCATCTCTACTCAATAGATCATTAGAAATATGAAAGAAAGAGGAACCCCAAACAGCCCCAATTCATAAAAAACAAGAACAGAAATTAGAATTCCTACCCTTTTTATGTGTTAAACTTCCTAGATTCAAGTCTTGGATTGAAGAAAGTTGTTGGAACTTGTTGGAACTTACAAGCTTGATGAAGAACGAGTGAACAGAGATGAGAAAGAAAGAAAATGAAGGGGTGTTCTGCTAGTAATAAGGCTGAAAATTGCAAGGGAGTAGGAAGAAAATTTTTGAAAACTTTTAGAAGAAGTTTGAATATGATTAGTGGATTTGTTTCTTCATTCCAATTTGGTGTGGGTGCCCATTTAAGGGCTGATGTTATACCACTTTAGGGGTGGGTTGGCTGAATCTTAGCATTCCAACCTGGGGCTCTCACAATATAATTTCTATTGATTTGGTTCTGATAGTTTAAAATACCGAAATCTTACTGATTCCTTTAAATCGGTAAATCGGTTTTGAAAAAAATCCTATGAGATCTACTATGTTTCTAATATAGTTCCTTCAAATCTAATCTCTTTAAATGATACTTAATTGGCTTTAGGTAAATATTTAATCGAATTTTAATTAATCTCAATTATTCTATAAAAATTGAACAACTTGTTTAAAAATGATAAAATTTTTCGGACGTTACACTCAGCATGTCAGTTAACATGTTTGGAAGATATAGACATGCATAGGTGTGAAGTTATCATTTACTGCTGGAGTTAGGCCACAGGGCCACCCAATCATATAGCTATTTCTGGAATAGAATCCTCCCTTAAAGTTTTATTATGATATGAAATCAATATTTCAGTAGTTCTTTTGTTGAGAGAAAATAATTGTATTCCGTTTTCATAATTTAAAGTATAGCTTAGATATTTTTGCTTGTCTCATGCCAACTATGAGTACATTATTTCTCACTGAGTTTTATAGCTCATCCTGTGATTTCCTTATCTATTTCAGATTTAGCCATAAAGGTGGGTTCTGTTCCCCTTGTTTAATAGGATTTATGATGATATAGTGCTCCTTGAAACACAAACAGGGTCCGTCTTGGGTTATTAAATCCTTTGTATCATTTTGGCTTAGTGAAGCAATGTGTATATTAGTTGAATTTATGTTAATTACAAAAATCCTTTTGATAGCCTTGCGTGTGTAAAGGTTTCCAAACTATATATATATATATATATATATATATATTATATATATATATATATATATATATATATATATTATACTGGATTGTCTGAAAAATTTTTGTAGGTTTAGTATAATTAGAAATGTCCTAGTTTTAAGGGAAATTCTGTCAGTTTTTACATAAGTTTTTCGCTAGGCTTATGAGGGAATGAAATTTCCCTATGTATTGGTCACAACCGATGGAGGATCATTGCATATATCATTGGCATAACCCCCTCCCAAATGCATGATTTTGAAGGTTAAGGTTGGTAGTGATAAATTAAAACAACACATTTGAAGATTTTTTTAAAAAAAAAATTATGCAAACTGTATGTTTAGAGAGTATCATGTGGAATAGAGTTAGGGAAGTCCTATTCACCATGCACATCAAACTCTTTACTGGTCGCAAGTGAGGCAAAGACCATAGTTGTCCAATTTTTGTAATTATCAAGGATTATTGTGTCTAAATTTTGCAACTTTTTGGGACCATGGGACTGATTATTTGTTATCAAGGACTAATGTGTGTATCAAAGACATTGTGAGGGACTAATTTAGGGGTTTACTATATGTTTTGGATTAAATATTAGGAAATGACTGGGGCTTTCATTTCATAGCATATGCTATTATGCCTACATTGATCACACTAAATCCACATGGGGTTAGTGCCAATGGCATGGCCAAGTAGTATTTTTTGGGAGCCCCTTGCTCGAAGGCTCCAACTCCAACTTTAATGGCGTAAAAGCACTTGTAACTACAAATCAAAGGGGAATATGTGTCCGGTTGTAAAGAAAAGTTAGTGTAATATCTATACCGTTATAGCCTTTTATAACCGCTTTTGATCTCTACTAATTGTAATAAAACCTTTTTTAAAATCTAGATACATATGCGATACTATAATTTTTTAGCTTCTAAAACAAACTAATAGTTTACTAAAATTGAAAACATAGTTTACTATTTGGCAGATACAAGTCAACTACTCACACAAAACTATGATATCCCTCTCCGGAATTTTTCTCATTTTGCCACCAATATCTTATGCTCTTTTCTTCCACTCTTATTATTACACTATGCATCATTCTTTTTTGGTATATTTTTTTCTCATGATGATGAAAGTGGTCTAGTGGTCCTAGCAACCCCATTCTTTCATCCACGTATAAAGTTTTGAGTTTGGCAATGGGAAGGGTCACAATGTGTAGGTACAATAAATACAATGTTTAATTAGTTTAAATAATTCGACATTTATTTCACTGAGGTAAGGTCTCAGCTTAAGTCTTGTGGATGAAAAAAAAAAAAACTAGCACTAGAAAAGTTTTATTCCATAATGGTGGTTCATTGAATAAAAAAAGGTACAATAAATTTTTTTTATATTAGTGGCGTCATTGCAAGTGTTTTCCATAACTAGGGATTGAAAAATCACTTGTAAGCATGTACTCTATTGGCTGTTGAGTTTCATATATACTAATAAGCATGTTTTTTGTATAGAAGCTGTAGTATCTTTAATTAATTGAAGCCCATACACATGAGTTAAAATTGAATCTTATTAGTAATCTCCCAATGAAGATCTCATTATCATTCCTAATCTTTGTTGTGTCCTCTTTTGATGTGTACCATATTTGATCATTTGCCTTTTCAACAACACAAATTTTATCATTATCAAATAAAAAAAGAAAAAATAGGATTTAGTATTCTTCATTTTTCATTTTTTCTATTAAAGGAAAATAAATGAAAATAAAAAAATAATAAATGATAATTTGATAATTTGTTAAAATGATAAATGAAAGTAAACAAAATAAATTAAAAATGACGGGAATATTATTTTTACTTTTATTTTATTGTAACTTTTCTGTTTTATAAATTTATAATATCCCATGTATGCATTAAACATTATATATGTCAATGTAGAATGGCTAACGTGATATTCTTTTACCCAACATAGTTTTTAAATCTTAATAATTCAATGTATTTTTGGATTTTTTATTTTTTTAAAAAATAAAACTTATAATACAGGTAGCGCGGGGAAAATTAATTAATAAGCTACTTTTATATATGAGTTGGTGAAACAAAATACACAGCAAAGTGAACATTAGAGCAACTTCAATGAGGGAGTTTCCGAGTATCAATTTCCACATTTCGTTAGTCCCAATTTCTTTTTGGCCAATTCTCTGATAGATTGGCCAAACTATGAATTTTGTGGATTTTGTACTTTTACTGAATGCAAGGAGGGCACGTGGGTTGAAGTGGATTCACTGTAGAGACGTCTCACGAGTGAAATTAAAAGGAAGGATATATTAATGATCCGTGATTTAAGTTGTATTCGGTGGTTGGAAAATTAGAAAAAAAAAGAAGAAGAAGGAGATGTTACATAAATGAAGCTTATAACTTACATGAATATATATACTTATTTTACATTTTATGTTTAAATAAATTTATAACAAGATTAAATTAAATTAACTTTATTTAAGTTATAAACTCTATCAACTTTATTATGAACAGTTTTCAAATACAAAATATTAAATTTATATCTATTCAAAAAATATTTCAAAATTCATGCAAATAACATGGTCATTATGCATGTTTTTGGATACTCCACATATATCATATAACTAAAAGTCTCGAATAACTATTAAATTAAATTAAATAACACTCATTTTCTTTATGGTATGAGTAACACTAATTAGTTTACATTATCAAGTGAAAATTGTGTTTCATACATGCTTTTGTTTCTTTATGTTTAAGTTTTATGGTGCATTTTGTTTCCTCCAAAGATTGGTACTCTTGAAATTTTATAAATAAAATTTTATGAAGCTTAAGATATGAGGAAATGTTAAATTTATTCATTTAGGTGCCCTTGGCAATATTTGTTAGCAAAATTAAAAAAGAAAAAAAATATACAAATATCAAGCTTTCCAGAATATCATTAGTGTATTATATAGTGTTACCAGTATTTTCAGCAAAGTTACCAGCGTTTTGAGCAAAGTTACCAACATATTGTATAGAGTTACCAGTGTTTTCAGCAAAGTTACTAGTATTTTAAGCAAAGTTACCAGTATTTGATGAAATTTTATAAATCAAATTTTATGAAGCCTATGATATAAGAAAATGTTAAATTTATTCATTTTGGTACACATGCGCTACATTGTTTACACCATATTTGCTTCATAAATTTGAAGATTTCATAAAACGCAGGTAAATTCTTAGGAAACACTAATAACTTTTAGCGAAATATTGGTAAGTATATGCAATACGCTGATAACTTTATCAAGTTTGCTATTTTTATATAATTTTTTTCTTGTCAAATTTTGTAACAATTATTGACTATAGGCATCTAAATGAATAAATTTAACATATCACTAAATCTTACTCTTCATAAAATCAGATTTTAAATATTTTATAAGACACTGACAAATTCTTAGGAAATGCTAGTTGTAACATCCCAAAGAGCGTTATATCTGATTTGCATCGTTTTCTAGTTTATTCCATTGTACTAGAGAGATAAGAGCAATTAGGATTCAAATGTGAATGTTAAGGTCAAAAAAATTAAGTTTATCATGTAGAATATTTATGAAGACCATTAGCAACATTTTGCTAATTTAAAAGGAATCGGTTAAATTTCGACATTATTTAACTCAAGAACTAGATCAGTAGAAATTTATATTATTAAACCCTAACTTGAATAGCCATGATTTAGCCACTCATCCACCCTTGGCGGTGCCATTCTAACCATACAAGGGTGGTCAGCTCAAACAAAGTACAAAGAGTTTTGAAGTCCACCAATCAAAAGGCATATGTCACTTTCAATTTTAATGACTCAAACTCAAACAATCCCCATTCTCTCCCTTCAAACTTCTAGCCAAGAACAAACCCCTCTCCCCCTCATTTTTATTCTCCATCTCCTTCTCTCATCCTTGCTTCTTCATCTACTCGAGTTCCTTTATCCAAAGCCTTGCATCTTATTAGTTCAAACTCAAATTTGAGATAGGATTCTTGTGCTTTACTTGATTCTAATGTTAGGTGACTGATTAGGGTTGCTATGTATCTTCTATTTTTGGTATTGTTTGATGAATTTGGATTGGGTATTTAGTCAAAAACTCAAAGGACTATGTAAATAGGATTACTGGAAAATAGAACCTTAACACCTATCCGTACAACAAACTATACAGCTTGCTCTATAGAGGTTAAAAATTTATGAACTATTTTGAGATGAAACTAAACATTCAGAGCTTTCGAATCATATAAATTATAAGAGCATTGGATTAGTGATGAGAGAATTATGAATTTTTGAAGAAAACCCTTGAATCATGTTTAGTGTTCTGACCAATATGGATTAAGAAGGGCATAACTCACCTTATTCAACTTCAAATTAAGTACAACTAATTTTTTTAAAAAGACAATATATAGACGTTCATACCATAAAAATTTCATATTTAGATTTGAATTATATTGTTCCCATAAATTCTTTAAACTTGACCTAAAATGCTGTCTGGGTAAAATAGGGCAGTTCCCTTTAACCCATTTTGAGAGTTCATAACTTGGGCTCTACTTACCTATTTCAAATGAAACTTATGGGAAATGAAAGATGGTTAATTCAGCTTCATTTAGATATAAATTTTGGATAAAGTGAAAGGGATTGGAATTTTAGTAAATTTTTACATGTAAATGCCCAAATCTACCCTTCATCAGGGCAGTCTCAAATAAAAACTCAATAACTTAGTGTGTACTCATCAAAACTTAATAGAACTAAAAAGAACTAAAAATAGACAAACAATGCTACAATACATTAATTTTAGATTTAAATGAGTTAAGATGAATTTATGGCATAATTTCTAAAACAAAGCAAATTTAGGAGATTGAAGTACAATCGCAGATTTTAACTAGTTGAGCATTCTTAGACTATGAAAGGCCAAGGGTTGAAATTTGTTGATACAATTCTCTATTTTATCGCTGAAATGTTAGTATACTATTATGTTGAATTTGGTATCTTGATTGGTTGGTTGAAAATATACCTGTCGCATTTTTGGGGGAGCGGATTTTAAGCCATTATGCTATTGAAGTTTCAGCAGAATACAACTATATATGAGTGATGCTGAGTGATGCATTATTCCTTCAAGTTTAGTTAGTCATAATTACGTAATGTTATGAGAAACATAAAGATTCCATATTACTTGGGCTAGCCCCAGATCAAGATTAAGGGGAATAGATCGACGAAAAGGTTGGGGAAAGTAAACCCGACTATCCTGTATAAGAACAAACTCGATTCTGAGAAAAGACTATTGCCCAGGAATTTATATGGTTAAATACTCCTAGGGACCAAGTAAGAAAGGATAAAAATGCAGCATGGCAGCCACATACTAAGGAGTGTGACATGACAATCACGCTCCAATGAAGTATAAGATAACGATCATACTCTAGAATATGTATGACAAATAAAGAAAATTAAAGAAAGAGAAAGAGAACGAGTGTACTTGCGTTAGTAGTTAGCAGCATCTACATATACGCAGGTTCTATTTAACTGTTAGTCTATTATGACTATTATGAAATTTCTCCTTTTTCTATCAAGCTCGTATCAACCTGCTTCGAAAGGATACGCTTTCTAAACTTAATAAGTGAACTCTTATTTCTATATATGAAATCACATTTTCTTAATAAATTGAAGTAGTTGGGACGACAACAATGACATGAATTGCTAAATAGCTTTGGAAACCTACTGAGAATGTACAATTCTCACCTTGCACGTGTTCTCATGTCATCTCTAGACAGCTCAGGAGATCTCAATGAAGACTAATCCAGAAGGATTTGATCAAAGTCAGATGGGTTGCTGAAGACTATTGACGAATACCTCTACCCTTATTAGCATTAGTTGAAACTCCTAGTAGATTTGCTCATGTATAAAGCTAATTTGTAATACATTTACTTGTGAAATAGAAAAGATGTTGTATTTATTTCTCGGAATCTAAAGCGAATGATAGATCAATGTCCGTTCAATTATCAGTAATAACTCTTGGGTGCTGTATTATGGCTTAAGCATGATACTATACTAGGTAGGGTGTTACACTAGTAACTTTTAGTAAAATGTTGGTAAGTATATGCAATACGCTAATAACTTTCTCCAAGTTTGCTATTTTTATATAAATTTTTTTTCTTGTCAAATTTTATAACAATTATTGATTATGGGCACTTAAATGAATAAATTTAATATATCACTAAATCATATTCTTCGTAAAATCAGATTTTAAAGATTTCATAAGACGTTGTTGAATTTTTAGAAAACGCTAGTAACCTTTAGCAAAATGCTAGCAACTTTATACAATATGCTAGTAACTTTTTAGAAAACTTGATATTTATATAATTTTTTTTGAGTAATGATAATATAGATTTGGGTTTACGATGAACTGGAGTCTATATTATCATTTCTCTTTTTTTCTAATCTAATTTTGCTAAAAAATATTTACCGAGGATACGAAAATGAATAACTTTAACATTTTCCTATATCTTAGGCTTCATAAAATTTGATTTATGAGATTTCATCAAACACTGGTAACTTTGCTGAAAACGCTAGTAACTTTGCTGAAAACATTGGTAACTCTATATAATACGTTGGTAACTTTGCCCAAAATACTATTAACTTTGCTGAAAATACTAGTAATTCTATTTAATATGCTAGTAATTTTTTAGAAAATTTGATATTTGTATAATTTTTTCTCTAATTCTGCTAATAAGTATTGACCAATGACACTTAAATGAATAAATTTAACATTTTTTTATATATTAGGCTTCATAAAATTTGATTTATAAGATTTCAAGAGTACCAATCTTTGAAGGAAACATAATGCACCGTAAAGCTTAAACACAAAGAAACAAAAGCATGTATGAAACACAATTTTTACTTGATAATGTAAACTAATTAGTGTGACTCATATCTTAAAGAAATTGAGTGTTGTTTAATTTAATGTAGTAGTTATTCGATAATTTTAGTTATATAATATATGCAGATACCGGTCATTGTATCTTCTACTCATGGAGTATCCAAAGACATTTGTAAATTGCTATGCTTGTTTGCATAAATTTTGAAATATTTTTTGAATATATATAAGTTATAAGCTTCGTTTATGTAACTTCTCCTTCTTCTTTTTTTTCTAATTTTCCAACCACCAAATATAACTTAAATTAGGAACCATTGACACATCCTTTCTCTTAATTTCGCTTATTTGAAAGCACAAAATCCACAAGATACGCATTTTGGCCAATCCACCAGAGAACGGCCCTTTCTTTCTGCCGTTGGAGCTACTTGGAACCGAGACTGCCACTTGCAAGTGGAATGCGTCCCGCAACATAGGAACCCAAATTAATTTTTGCTAATCCAATAATCGCTTAACACATATTGCTTGTGACATCTTTTTTTTATTTTAGTGAACGCTTGACCGTTGGTTTGCAACGGTTGCATTTTAAATTATTATTTTATTTTTATTTTTATTTTATAAATATTAACTTATTTCAACTTTTTTTTACAACTCTTATTAATCATCCCAATACTTTCTACTCCTTCTACATTTAAAATTATGGAATGCTTTTAAAATTATATACATGATGTTATTAATCATGTAATATTTTTTAAGTATTTTGGAGACTTGTTTTATTTAAAGAAGAATTTAGTTTAAATTTTTTACATTTTAACTTTAAAAAATAAATGTATAAATTTTTTATTTGCAATTTAATTTTTCAAAAATTAATTTTTAATAAAAAGTATTTTAAAAATTTAAATCTTATATGTTTATCCAATATGAAAATAAAATTGCATATTAAAATATTTATAACAAAATATTTGATAAGTATGTTGATTTCCTTTTTAAAAAAATTAAAAATTATGTGGAACTAAAGTTGATCCCTTATGTTAGAGAGAATAATCTCAATTTTAACTTACTTTCACTTTTTTATGACGCATTGATTAGGTGATATTAATGTGACAAGTAATACGACAAAAAATGAAATTAAAATGGGACTTTCTCTTAAGATACTCTTGAAGACTCTACTTAGACCCCATAACATCAGTGCCAAATGTTGTGCCTTAGTACTGTGCTGTTACTATGCTGTGGCATAAGTGCCAAGAACTCAGTCATATTCTAATAGACAAATTTTTTTCTTTTGCTGTTATCTTTCCTTATACTATGAAGATTCGATCAAGTTTTATAATTATGCTATTTGATTTTTTACTTTCTAATGCAATCTTTGTCCCAACTTAAGATTTTTAACGAACCACAACATGAAAGAATTGTGGTTGTTGTTGTTTCGTTATCTTTTTCTGACATGTACTTATCCCTGTTATCATTAATTCAAATTTCAAAGCTTCGTGATACATTACTGAAACTTTAGACTATGCTTATTGACAGAACTAGTGGAGTGAACTCAGCTATAAATTACAATTTGTTCCCCACACCATTCCATAAAGTCACTAAAACACTTGTAATCGTCATACATGGAGAAGCTCCTCTCAAGCAGGTCATGCAACTTGCAATATGTTCCAGAATCTTACATACTCCCACCAGATAGCAGACCCGGGAGAGAAGTTCCTCCCTGCAACATCATACCAGCAATTGATCTTGGAGGAGAGTTGGGTTATGATGTTTCAAGCCTAACTTAGCAAATCATAAAGGCTAGCCAAGAATTTGGATTCTTTCAGGTCCAGTATTTACCCTTTCCCCTCCATCTTGAATGAAATTTGTTGACATATATTAAAATAAGTAAATTGATTGTTATTATTAGGGTGTGTTTGGTTCATAATTTGCAAATTACAGTTTGGTCTAATAAAAAAGTAGATTTTTTTTTTCTTTTTTAACTTCTGTCTTTATCATGGTTTGAGATTACAAATCATGCCGTATCATAACTTTACGTGATTTTGTCGAACATGCCAGAAATAAATTAAAACTTAACTTGTACTATTCAAACTATATTCTGGACCTGCTCAACCCCAACACAAACATGCATTTAATTGGCTTGGGTCAGTTGGCATGTATTTAGCATTTGCTTCACATTTGATCAAATCTCAAATTGCTCAAAATCTAATTATAGTTTGAAAAGAAAGTGCAGTTGGTTAATCATGGGATTCCCAAGAAGCCAATGGGTGATGTATTGCAAGTAGCCAGGGAGTTCTTTGAGCTGCCTGTAGAGGACAAGGCAAGCTTCTACTCTGAGGACAAAGCAAATTTGTAGAATATATACTAGCATAGACTATGCTGTTGAGGAGGTATACTAATGAAGAGATTCTCTAAGGCATCCTTGTCATCCTTTACAGGAACACATCCAAAATTGGCCTGATCAGCCAACTCAATAGAGGTATGATAGGATCATGCATTAAGTACACGAAATTTTCAATATAGCATACTAGTACATCTATATGTAGCACCTTTTAGTGGTGTAGAATTTGATTCTAGCAGAAGTTATTCCAGAGATTAAGTAGTTTGTTTGGATTGACTTTAAACAATTGCAAACTGAGGTTTAGTTTTCAAATGAGATTCTAGTGTAGTTCAAGATGTTTAGCAAATTCTTAGTTTATGAAATTCTAATGTGATTTTGTCCTATAAGTGGAGTTTCAATCAAAGCACGAATTTGTTACTTCTGTGGTGAAAGTTTTTGCCTCTACTTTTGGCTAACAATTTTTTATTTTTTTTATCCTTCACAATTTTTTTTTAAAAAAAACGTTAGCTTACCAATATATAACATATACCCTTTTCATTTATAACACAAATAAAAGTAATTATAATTAGAGAAAATTACGTTAACTTTCCCTGAGATCTATTGAAAATACACTTACCCTATTCTAAATTTTAAAATTACATCTACCTCTATTTATTGCTTATAAATCATTACAACAACGTCCCTCATAAATTAAAAAACTTTGTATAAAATGGCTGTTATGCTCTTAACTATTTTCTCTATTTATATTCTACTACCACTCTTTATTCATTGTCCTACTACACTATTTATTGTAAACCATTGTTCCAGCTGCACAATGAGCAAATCACCATTATTTTCAACGCAGCATCTCGGAAGTCAACACTATCATTCCTCTATGTTATGTTTAACTGCCGCTTTACTTTGTCTAAACATAATTCTTTTCCCTAATAGGTTCGAACAAACTAGTAACTACCATTGTTCCCTTCTATAATCTCTAGATTTGAAAAAAAAAAAGCATAATCAGTCCAACCATGCACAGAGAAAAAAATGCCACATAACCGAAATTAGCAGAGTGTAAAATGAAGGGGCGAAATATTTGTATAGCATATATAGAGCTATGCTTGAAGAGATAATGCTAGAAATTATACAAGAGGGGCGATTGATGGAATAAGAGGGAGAGAGAAGTGAATAAAAGGATGGAAATAGAGTTGAGGAAGTGAGATAGAGGAGCTTACGATGCTTCTTCTCTCAACAGCATCAACTATAATTACCTAGCTGTCATGGTAGGTCCTTCGATCTGCAAGCAGCAGCGCTAAGGGAGAAGCCTCCCCTTTCTTTGCAGTGCAACAACGATAATTTTGAAGGAGGTCAATGTAATTTCCCCTTATAATTAATACGATCCTTCAAACCATATTTATTTTATCAAATTGATCATAATCAATTTTACAAAATTAATTTAATCCAAAATTAAGTTTAGAAATTCTAATTTCAAGCACAACTAATTAACTGGTTGCTTGGCAGGGATCTCATGGGGGAGCTATTCAGAGAAAGTAAGAGAGTTTAGTTTGCAGCTTTTGGATCTTATTAGTAAAGGATTGGGACTTGGATCTGAATATTTCAACGGTGAACTTAGCAGTGTTCAGTTATTAGCAATAAATTATCATCCCACTTGTCCAGACGCTAGTTTAACTTTGGGTTTGTCTAGTTTGTCTAAGCACAGTGATGTTAACCTCGTAACCTTTCTTCTTCAAGATAAAATGCAAGGGCTACAAGTCTGCAAGGATGGACAATGGTTTGCAGTTGAGCCTCTTCCCAATGCACTAGTGGTAAATATAGGCCACATGTTGCAAGTTCATCCCTATACTCTACTATTCCCTCCGCCACTTATAACTGTCTTTATAATAAAAAAATTTTGTCCACAATTATTTATGATTTGAAAATTTTAAAATAGTATCAATCAACTTTTTTCAATTTTATTCTTACTCTTATTTATTTACTTAATTATAATGAATACTTTGCAATTTTTTAAAAAGGGGTAATTTTGTCAAAATAATCTAAATTATTTCATTATTTATACAATTTTAATAATTTTTTAATCCATGTACCAAAACCATAAAAAGCAGCTATAAGTGAACAGAGGGAGTAATCTCTATAATTATTAATCCATTTTCCTAGATTTAGTCTCCTATATGTGTTCTTTTCCAAAAAGTTGGTTTGCTCAATTTCAGAGAAAAATGGTATCCAACCTTAACCATTCGATCAAAGTCAATTGGGAACCATAATTTTAAATTGTTCTAATTGAAGATATCTTTCTATCAAAGTCCAATTTTAACTTCTAAATGTTTTGGGAATAAAAGTATTTGTTCAAGAAACATTTTTTAAGATAGAAATGAGGTTCTTGAAAAATATTTTTATATATACTTAGCTGTCCGATAATAAATAAGTAGTTTTATAAATTTTTGCTGCGAGCAATGATATTTGTGTATAATCTATCATCAGAAGCCATCAATAAATTTTAAGATAAAAGTATGCCATTGCACAAGATTATGTGAAAAGTTTATGAGAATGAGCAAGTACCATTAACCTACATTAAAAGTACTATAGTAAATTTATCAACAAAAAAAAAAGTAGTATAGTAAAAAATAGGTGGCTCAAATTGGTAGGCTGTTTCTGTGTAATTATCTTAGTTCAATGCATCCTGACATATATATTGTAGAGAGTAGAAGACTTTCGGCTTGCAGGGTGGAAATGATTCCTCAAATGTCTGACACGTACCTCTTCTAATTATGAACCTGGCACAGTGTTATTTTAAATCTTTATTATATATCCATATTGAAATTGACTGGTGTTGTGCTAAAATTGTCCATTGTTCCTTGAATTCTCATCGTCAGAGTCTTCCATGACAATGATATTACTCTGATAAGGAAGAAGGAAAAGAAAACAAGTTTTCACTGCCACTCAAAATGTTTTGAAACGCTAGTCGAAAAGTTAATTATGTTATGGGTTATAACTTATAAATAAGAAGAATTTTCTTTTTTTAACTCTCCAATTTCTAGACTAGTAAGTTGAAAACGTTGGGTTTGGCATTAGAAATTTCTTCAATCAATATGCACTCAATATTAAGTTGAGTATCATGTTTTATTAGTATTTCCAACATGATATGCATTTTTCCCTATGCTTTCATTTCATTGTATAGCAACATGATGAGTTACTCTTGGATTGAAACTCAAATTACTGATTCACTGAGATGAGTGTAGATTATCAGCAATGGGAAGTTGTTGAGTGCTGATCCACAGAGTGGTGATAAACAAAAGATTTGCACGAGCAACAGTTGGTAGCCTCATCCATCCATCCCTCAATAGCCATATTGAGCCTGCAAATTAGGGAACTTCTTGATGAATGCAGTCGCCCTTTGCACAAATCTTTTGAATACAAAGACTTTAATTTCTTGCATCCTATATAGCAGATACTCATGCAAGAGTGCCACCACTTGAGCGACATAAGCTCCAGTAACACCTTTGTCTTTAGAATGTTTACATAAATTGAAGGATGCTGATTGGCTCAATCGGGGAATAGCTGGACCAAAAAGACACTGTTTTTATTGGTGCATTAAAAGGTATTATAATATTTGACTTTTCCTATATCCTCTTATGAGATTTTTTTTTATAATTAATAAAAAATATTAAATAAAAAGTGTATATATATATATATATATATATATATATATATATATCTTAAAAATATAAAAATTATTTAATACTTTCTTATTTCATAATTTGAAGAATTACTAAGAGGTTTGATTAAGAAGAGATTAGGGATAAGTATTGTTTATGTACCCAAAAGGGATTGATCACAATCAAAGTGAATTGCAGTTATAGATCAACTTTACTTGTAATGTCAGAAATCCGAATTAAGGTAGGGTTTTATGTAATCACTGCTTGAAGTCAAAATTGCAAGAATAAATTCCTAACATTAAAATAAATATAGTTTATCTTTTCAAAGGTTATTTGATGTGCACTTTAGCCTGACTTTAAGAAAGCGTAATTTTCTTACAATTTATTGAGGGGCTTGAATTCACTTCTTTATTTATGTCGTTGATTAAATGGTGCAACAACTAAATAAATATTTCAGTGAACTTCGCCTTTCAGATAATTAATCTATATAAATATAAAAATCCCATTTCTTAAAATAGTGGAAAAAACGATCACGGCTGAACGGCTGAACCTTCATTTATATCCTAGCTTTTGCGGCTGGTGCTTGGAAAAGTTTGCTGCAAAGGCCTCAACATTGTCCAATTTTCATGATTACATACGGCAAAGAATGTTGAATAGTCTAACGACAGAACAAGAACTGTATCCTCTCGGTGAGAAGTTCATTCACATACACTGAATTAACAAAGACACGAGTAATATTGTTTTAAAATTAATCTGATGATACATATCCTTAGCTTGTGACTTGTGAGTTTGGTCCAATGCAAGGATAATGAACCCAACAGCCAAAAAGGGAAGACTGTACCTAGCTACAACAACCATGACTTTATAAGGTAGAATTATTTTGCCAAATCATCATGTCCCTACTTCCAATTATATTATCCTATAGGAAGGAAGAGGTCAAAAGCTACAGAGCAAGGTGACCCTTAAAACTTCCATGACTTTGGTACCTTGCTTTGAAGGAAATCTAATTGTGAAGTGAAGCGTTATATATATATATATATATTATCATTTTAACCCTTTTGGTAGTTTTGCTTAATGGAAGAAGTGGAAAGACAAATCAAATACAACCCCCCCCCCCCCCCAAAAAAAAAACAAGGAAGTGTGTAAGCCGTCGCCTTGCTCTCTTTCTATTAAATTTGTGCTACTAGTATTTAGAACCTTTTGAATGGTTAGAGACCCTTTGAAACGGTAGATTTCCTTATTTATTTTAATTTAAATCCAATATATTATCTTCTCAAAAGATTTGTGTTCCATCATCTAATTGAGGGATAGTCTAAGGACAACTTGATCACGCGTGGAATGAGATGGAAATAGAAGAAATGACAAGAAATGAAATAATTAAATTTAATTGAAGCATTTTGAAACATAGGAATGAAATAATAATGGAACGTCAACATGCTTATCTCTTTTTTCGTATGTTGGTGATAATGAAGTTTGAATTTATAACTTTATATAAATTACTCAAACTCCTCACCATTAGATCACTCTTAATGACTTCAATATGCTTCTCTCTTATGCCACTCAAAATTTTCATTTTTTTTATTTGTTCCTCTAAATTGAAAGGTTAAAGAAAAAATGAAAAACTTTTATTAAATAACTGAATAAGAGACTGGCATGTATCTTTCTATTTAATTCCTTAGCCCTCTATTCCATTGTGTTATTAGTCATTTTCTTTCATTATGTTTTAATCTTCCAAACATATCCTAAAATACTGCTTAGCGTGTGTTTGCATAATAACAAGTGAGGCTCCTTGCACCTGATGTCCTTGCACCATATGTGCTGAGTCGTTAGCAAAATATTGGGTTAAGGTCTATTAAAATCATGGGTCAGCTCAAAATTCGAATGATCAGGGATGAGCAACCCAAACCTAACCCAAGGGCTTTGTATGGTCCAATTTAATTTAGTGACTTATTTTAAACCTCTTAACAACTTCAGACCCCAAAAAAAAAAATCTCTTAATAATTGTTGTTTATATTTAGTTCCTTTTTTTTTTAATTATCAATGACAATGAAAAATGAACCTATAACCTTATAAAAATTATCCACACCCTTCAATACTAACCTATGACCTATGTCTGGTGGCTTTATACTTAGTCTTATGAAATATGAATGATAGAGTTACGTTCAAATTCAATAAGAATTATTTGTAATGGGGAAAATCCAATCTTATCGCATGTGTGCATTACATTTTGGATGTTGAACATTATCCATCAATACAGATTCTTTAACATAATCATTGGTGTGAAATAGTAATTTCAATGGAAAAAAGAGGGTGAGAGGGAGAGAATGGAAATATTTCGTCTCCTTTTCTTGTCCCATTTTTTTCTCTCCAATTAAATATTAATAACTCATTAAAAAGTTCATAATTAAAAGAGAAGTTATTGCTAATTAAGAGCATTTTTTAAAAAAATAAAGTATAGAGACAGAAAAAAAAAAATCTACCCCAAAAACGGAGGTACATAAGAATCAAAATAAAAAATTAAAATAAAAAAAAGAAAACATTTCATTACACACTATCGGCTGGTGAGAGCTGTATTAAATGACAAATGCCACTAAACCAACCTTATCTTCCAAGTGCAAATATTGGATTAAGCACTTTATCTTGCCAAAATTACGTGTGGTTACAAAAGGATTTGAAGCTTTCATGGTGGTAGGAATAACCTTTTTTTAGTACAAAGTTTATCAATTTTAAAACACATAATGCTTGACTTTTCTAGCAACAGTATCATTTAAGATTACATATTGTTGGATATGGTCAATAGAAAGAAGTTAATAGTAAGTTCATCATTCTGCCAGAATATGTACCTTTGCTGAAAGTGACAACTCGATTTCAGACCATATTAACAGTTGTAGTTATCCTCTAGAACACTAATTATTAGTGGTCGATGAATGGACTACAACATTTTACAAATATAATTATGATATTCCTTATTGAAGTTAGAAATCCGATTTCTAATAAATCACAAGATGACAAGAACCTAGTTTCTTTTTCTATCTTTTTTTACACTCAAGGACTGGAACATTATTACTTTAGCATACGAAAGAATAAAATAAAAGGGGGATTAACAGGAGTTTTAAGATTAGTACTGTTCATCATTGGATTCCTTATGCTCTTTTATCGCTGGATTGGGGTCACTAAATGAGCATATGGGAAAGGAAATAAACTAAAGTTCTAACCAAATTTATCTATAAAAAGAAAAGTTCTAACCAAATTTGTCACCCCAAAAAAACAAAAAAATACTAACAAAACACTACTTGAGTAATGTTATTCCGTACCAATAGCATCGAATGTAACATTGATTGATGTAAAACTAGTGAAAAGAGTGCTTTGACAGAAATCACAGATAAAATAAAGCAAAAATTGGAAAAAAAAAAAAAAAGGAGTATATCTTATAATAACATTGTTGATGAAAAATGTCAAAATATTGATTCGTACCAAATAATATTTCTAACTTAAGCTATGTGTCTTCACAAATTTTCAAGCAAGTTTGTTAAAGATAAGTTTAATGCACAACAAAGAGTAAATCCTTGTTGCTTAACTTCCAACTAAAAGATATTTCATTGAAGTATAGTGGCCACTAGTGTCACTTATTCATGTCATTTAAAATTAGGTTTCCTACGGGTGCTCCATTTCCGCGCCCATCAATATTGACTAGGAGAGCAGTGAGATGATCAAACTATTACTCATGACTCTGGAGGCTAACTAGTCATCCTTCCTAGATTAGGTGTTAGTAAAAGGCCCAGCTACAAAATCTACTTGGGATGATTTGGCTCCCAACCATGTTAAGAGAAAAAGTGAAAGCAAAAAAAAGAAAGACTATAGACATGATGAATGCTGGCATTTGAAAATCTAAATGCAAATTGCATACCTAATTAAAAAAAATATATATTGTCACAATTTCGTTGATGTATGTTGGCATTGCAAAATAAAGAATACCTACCTAATGCACGAATATATTGGACCAAACATGGAATTCACTTGATAAGAAAGTGAGAAACCTCAAATTTCTATGCAAAAATAGAAAGAAAAAACAAATGAGAAATCATTGTTGTTTGTCTCTTTGCATTCATGATAGTAGTCATTCCCTGTCACTAACTCAGCGTATTCATGCAGAAAGTCTAGTTGACTTTGTCCAATTACCATGACTCGAGCAAGCTTTTTGGTCATAGTAGAATTAAAATTATACCAAAGGTAATAATAATAATAGCTGTTCAGAGTTTTTTTTCATTTGGCGATTGAAAAATAATGGCAATGATTCATTTTTTTTTACCTGCATTTTTGTTCTATACATTATAGACCGATATAATTATTTTTGCTGTGGGTTTTGACCAAGATAAAATTTTCAAGCAATATATATCAAGAGAAACATTTGATTACCAGCAACTTCCGCTTGCGGTCAAATTTGGGATGAAAGATGAATATGATGGGCATTATTATGACTGATGCTCGAAAATTGAGGAAACCCTACAAGATGTTTGAACAACAAAACAAGGTTTCGTGATTGTGACTTGAACTGCTAAGAAACCAGGTAAACGGCTGTCAACTACTTTTGATAGAATTAACATATATATATATATATATATATAGATTGAAAGTTCATACATTACAAATCATATCCATAAAATTTGATATTAATAGAAAATTATTTAGTTCACTTTTTGTATAAATTTAAATCAATGTAATAAATATTTTTGAAATATATGTAAAATAGAATCATTTAATCACATCTTTAATGATGTTTAATTTTGTTAAAATTTGGTATAAATAATTTACATGATATGTAGTTATAATTTAATAATTGGATTGATAAGAATTATTTTCTATAAAAAGTTACTGAAGATTTAAGTATATTAATTCTTATACTAATGTCAATGAATCCCATATATATATATATATATAAAGGATAACAAACTCCATATTTTATTTTTTATATAAAATCCATGAACCCATCTTTTCCTTAATCAATACATAGTTTTGGATAAATATATAATTTTATTGTATCAACATTAATTATTTTTTAACTCTTTCTTCCTCTCCCTCTTAGTTAATATTTAAATATTATTGTTCTTTTTTTCATTTTTCTTTTATTTCAATAATATATAAGTGATTAAAAATTTAGCTAATATAAATTCAAGTAATAGAATTCATACTTTTTTTTATTATTCAAAAAATATTTTCATAAATTAATGTTCAATAATATCTTTGAGAGATATTCAAAAAATCATAATTTGAAAAATAATACTAATTCAAGTAATAATAAATTATTTACGTGATTTCAACCAATACTACTAATTCAAATATAAAATATTAAGTGAATTGTGAATTCAAGTAATATTAAAAATGCATAATATAAAAAATAATACTAATTTAGGTAATATTAATCACGTCAATTGGTAATAAACCTATTACCTGAATTACTAAATATTATTTGAATTTTAATATTGTTTTAATATTATACAGACTATATAAAAAATATTTTATTAAATATATTTATCCAATATGTATTGACATTACTTTAACTTTTATATTTAGATAAGAAAAAATAGAAAAAGATTAATAATATTAAAATAAAAAAATGTAGATAGAATATTAATTAGGAGAGAGAAAAAAATTAAAAGAATAATTAATGTGGATGGAACAAAATTACAAATTTACCCAAAATTATGAATTGACTAATGAAGAGATAGGAGATTTTATATCTAAAAAAATATGAAACTTGTTAGTCTCCATATAAAATTATAGAGGTTAATAACACACACACACACACACACACACACACACACACACATATATATATATATATATATATATATATATATATTTATAACCTAATGACACTTATAAATAAAAATATATATATTAAATTTAAATGTAATAAGAAACAAAAGTATTTTATATTCTGAACTAACTAACGACTTGAGGCTCTGCTCCTTATTCAAAGACAATCGATGTCTAAGTATCTTTCACATTGAAACCAATACAAAAAGTGTTACAACTTGAAGAATATATTATACCTTCTTTCAAAATAAATCTAAACATGTTTATCATCTATATGATCATTAAAATAGAAATATCCATAAAAGAAAATCAAAATAACCATAAAGGGGATAACGTAAACACCCAAAAATAGAGCAAACAAAGACACCAACAAAAGCAACAAACAAAAACATCATAATTAGGACAAACAAATTAAAAACAAAATAAAGGATACAAAATCCTGAACAATAAAAAGAAAAGGAAAGGAAATGGTGGGACTATCACTAAAGAAAAAAGCTGGTAGCCTTCCTCAACAACATTTATGCAAGGAGAGATAAGATAAAGAGAGAATAAAGAAAAAAAAGATTATATTTGTTATATATTTTCCTTTATTCATAAATAAGTATTTAATTAATTTATTTTTTTCAAACCACCAATATTAATCTAATTTGAGTCAAGTCGGTTCATTTTTGGGATAAAACATTTTTAGTAATAAATTTTTCTATTCATAAAATTCGAACTTAAAATCTTACTCAAGGGAACAAGTGCTAAAATATTTAAATCAATCAAGCATAGAGATAATAAATTTAATTTTAGTTTAATGTTATTGTAAAGAAAGAAAAAAAGAATGTATAAAAATTGTTTTTTGGAGCAATTGAATCTTTACATGACCAAGGCAACAATTTTTGATAGTATAGTGGAACAATAGGATCATTTCCCTGGTTAACCTTAAACGATTTGAATTTTGTCCTTTTTTGTAGTACTTTTTTCGGTTTATAATAGTTGTTAATTTGGGTAAAATTTTTTGATTCATAATAGTTGTCATTCTCACGTATCAATACAATATTTAATGTTGATTTTTTAATTTTATTCTTCATTTTCACTAGATGAAAGAGATAGCTATATTCCATCACATAATGAAGTCACAACACAATAAAATTTAATAAAAATATTTTAGCAAACCTATATTATAATTATGTATTGATTTTAAATTTTTTAATCTGCATAAAAATTGTCAAACTGGTGACTATTATAAACCGGAAGAAATAGAAGGATTATATTAAGCACATTCACTTGTACTACCCTTGAGACCACTCTATAACATAAATATACGGTTTAATCAACGTTGTAATATAAAAGAAGATAAAATGATTAGAAATCAGTGCCAATAATCACTCTCGAATGTAGCATTGTTAAAACAAATAATGGGATTCCAAAAATGCTGCTGAGTTGGTGAGTGGCATGGAAAAAGTACATATTTTAGGGTGGTGGAAGGGCAAGAAACATATTAAAATATAAAACTTCTTCAATGAGACCACAAACATGCTTTGTTTGTCCCATTTGAACCGATGATCAAGTTGATGCCGCCCGGGTAAATCGGTGCATGATATGATAATATGACATGGTTCCTGGCCGCCATTCAATGGAACATGGATTGGCCCATAGAATAGCCCTTAAGTAAAATTTGAATTATTAAGTGGTGGATTCCTTAAGGAATATTAATTATAATGAGTTATAAAGCAGGAAGTATTATAAGTGACGAAAAATGGAGTGTCGCAACTTTTTGGGCAATTAGATCATTGTTGAAAATGACCCTAAGAGGGTTTAAGTTCACTAATAGCATCTTTGGATTGGGATGGCTCAGAAAGAGGGAGTTTAAATGTGATTTTACTTTCATTTTATTATAATTAGTTTTGTGTTTAATTTTTCAATCAAATTTGATTATTTATTTACGCTATAATTTTGTCAAAAATATTAATTTCTTGCTTTCATATTGAGTGTTATTTTAATAACATTAATTTTGATAGAATTACTTTTTAAATAGAAGTATCAAATACAAATTATGTTGCTTTTTATTTAGTTTTTAAGATAATTTTATTCTGCAATACTGCTACAATTAAGAGATCCTCTAAATAATTTTATTCTCTAAAAATTAAATCCATATTATTCTTTTGAGAGTGTGGTTCACTTGTCATTATATACAATTCTTGTTGATATGCATTTTATTTTAAAATCACTTTAATTAAAATTAATTATAATAAAATCAATATTATCAAAAACCTAGCTTACAAACACTCAAATAGTTTCAAAAAATAAATTGAAAAATTTTGATGGTTAGATAAGGATGCATTTCCCTCAATTTGGTATGATGTTGTTGGCCATATCAATTGACAACACCATAAAGTGTGCTTAATAACCCAATTGAACTGTTCCCCCTATTCCCCCTCCCCCTGCCCCTTGTGCTTCCTCCTCATAAAGGATCACAACTAGCTAAGATTAAATTGACGCTCAAATTAGTACCTAACCATTCCTTAGTGTTCCTTCCAAGGGGCATGTGCCCTTTCCTACAATGCGCCCCATGCTCACGTTTCCACTAGTGGAAAATCCATAGGAAAGAACACCAAGTGCGCATGTTAAGTAACTCCAATATCAAAACACACACTCTTCCCTCTCTCTTACTTCCACCCTTCCACTAAGCATTTTTGCACCATTCACACACACACACACACACACACACTATCTTCTTATACGTGCCAGTGCCAAAAGCAAGCTAGAGAGAGAAACAGTTTCTCTCTCTAACCCAAAAACCAAAAAGCAGAACAGTGAAAAAGAAAAAGCAGAGCTAAAAAACAGAGCAGAAAACAGAGCTTTTTCTCTTTTTCTTCAACTAATGTAGCGCAAAGATTAGAAATTTTTATGGTTCGGTTCCCATAAAAAGCTTAAAACTTTGTGATCTCCTGCTCATTTCGCCACACCCCATTTTCTCATTTTCCTTCTCCATTTGCAAACTCCCGACGTTTTCCTTTCAGAAAAATCCATTCATTCACACACACAGACACACTCTTTTTGCATCATCAATGTCTTCTGATATAAGTTAAATTGACTTTTATTGGCACCTCTTTTTCCCTCTGAGCCTGCCTTCAACAGTTAAGGTGGTAACCATTCAAGTTCCAATGGAAAATTGCAATGTTCAAATGGCTATAGCAATAGTAGTAGTGGTAGTTTTGAGTTGGAGTGTTTCTTCTGGGAGTTTCTGAAGCAAAGTTGAAGTTTTTGTGGGAAAATTGGTGTATTTGGTGTGTTAAGTGGAGAGTGATGGGAAGGGATAGGTTACTATTGGCAACGGTTGGACCGCCATTAAAACGGCGTGCAGGGTTGAGGAGGAAACAAGCTGGAAGAGGGTCTTATAGGGGAAGCTAGTGGAAAGGTGTGTATTTTTCTTTCGGGAATTGGAGGGTGTTTGTTTTTGTTGTTGTTGTTGTTGTTGTTTTTGGAGGAGTGGTTAAAACAACACTTCTCTTCAAGGGTGCTAAAAAGTTTTGATTTTTGAGGAGAAGATGGGTAGTACCAATTTGCAGCAACTACTAAGAAGCCTATGCTTGAATACTGATTGGAAGTATGCCATCTTTTGGAAGCTCAAACATCGTGCTAGGATGTATGTTTTTTTTTTTATCACTTTCATTACTTGTCCTCCTTTTTGAGCTTTATTCATGTGTTGAATCTTTTCAGTGTGATAAAATGTTATTCCCTTTGTGTTTTTGCTCTTTATAGTTTGGTGATTTCTGTGCTTAGACTTAGTTCTTAATTATAATGATTTCTTGCTGAGATGGTTTATGATAGGATGCTATGGCGTTTTTTGATCCATTTAGTCACCCCACCTCTGGGAATAGACTTAGATGTTGTTGTTGTTATAATGATTTCTTGGTGAGTAAAGCATATGACACTTATTGCACTGATTCAGCATGGATTTTGGACTAAAGAGGGCATTGCTTGAATATCTGGAATCCATATCCATATAAGCATTATAATTTTGGTATGTTTTGCCGTTGAATTTTTTCTATTTTGGTTTTAAGGAAAAGTATTATGTTCTAAAAGTATCTTGTTTGATGGATTATAGCCTTTGTGTCTAGCCAGAGTGCTTTATGTTAGTAGCTGTAGTTTTGTATCTGACCAAGCTAAGGCTTGCATTTGTTATTGTTGGTGTCGTTACGTCTTAAGTGCAGCTGGAAATACCATGCATTACTGTGTAGTCATCTATTGATTTGTTTGGTTTTTGGTTGTGCATAACTCAAACCCAAAGAACTGAATTCCATGTGTTACCTTAAATTATATGCCGGGTGTGGTATTTGCTTGCAGGATCTTGACATGGGAGGATGCTTACTATGACAATCCTGATGGTAACGACTCTTCCAAAAATATGCACTGCCAGAAGTCTTTGGAACAGATTGGTAGTGCGAAAATTTCCCATGACCCTCTTGGGTTAGCTTTGGCAAAGATGTCATGTCATGTATATTCATTAGGGGAAGGGTATGACTAGTCTAATGAATATAGATGCTATTTATGATTGAATTTATCTTTTCTGTAGCTCTTGAACTAAGATCCTCTTTTTTATAGTATTGTTGGAGAAGTAGCTGTTACTGGAAAGCATCGATGGATCTGTGCGGATAATCTATTCAGAGATTCTGGCTCATCTTTTGAGGTGAGGATCCTGGTTCTCCAATATTCCACTTGTCACTATGATTCTCCCTACCTAGTATGATTTGAATATCTATAATCGGTAGCAGATATGTATGATGTCATTATATAACTAATTTCTAATCATTCTCATTCCATTCCCCCTCTTTGGTTTGATTTTCAGTTTGCTGGTGGGTGGCAATCTCTGTTTTCTGCTGGAATTAGGGTAAGATAATTGCTTACATTATGAAGTCACTCTCAATGGAAACTGTTAAAGAGAACTTTCTAATTTAGCAAGAAATTGGAATTGCCTGACATCACATTACTAAGGAAAATGGATGATTCAATTTCAACAGTGTATTTGAAAAATTGTGGTTCATATGGCAGTAGTCTTAATATGACAAATTATCTAGCCATTGAAGGACCCCGGCTCATTATTGCTATTTCACTCTCTGCTGCCAGAGTCTGATACATCCAGATGTTCTACTTAGACTATGGTATTTGTGGAAGTTTGTAGATTTGTATGAAAATATTTCATGGTCTCTTATACCTTGTAGAGCAAGTCTGCTTTGATGATCCAGAATTATATCAGATGTTTATTTTGTAATTCTATGATTAGTCAAATGTGCTGCATTGTATCAACAAGCTAATCACACTATTTTCTTTTGACCTGAAAGTACTCCAGTTCAAGCTAAATGATACTCTTCATTTGTTAAAGTTATATTATTAAAATACAGGAGATAGACTTAGATTTTTATGTGTTATGATAGATGGATTGTTGCAGAGTAATGAAGGAGGAGTTGTGGTATTGACTTTCCAATGAACAAAAGGAAAAAAGCAAATTAAAATAAAACTAGGGTTCTGGACTTCTGTTGTACTCTATTTTAGACACTAGTGGTTCTCTTCTAGAAGATGACTTGTTTGCATTAAGATTTATTATTAACAAAGCTTTGCTTTGTGTTGTAGACCATTGTTGTTGTAGCAGTAGTCCCACTTGGAGTTGTTCAGCTTGGTTCTTTAAATAATGTAAGATGGCTAACCTTCCCCCTGCCCTCCCCCCCTTTTCAATTTCTCATGCTTAAATTCCATTTTGATGATGATTGTGGTTGCTGATGTGGTTCAAGAAGGCATCTATTATCCCCTTGTGATGTGATGTATAATATTTTTGTTTTCAGCATTTTAAAGTTTATTTGCACTATCATAACCTAAGCATTCACCGAACATGACTTGCCTTGTACAATATTGTTTCTTCTCCAATTTTTGTAATTGCTGGCTGGTGAGTGATATATTGATTAAATACTTGTTAATCCTAATTATACGAACTCTGTAAGCTCATGTTGAGCTGCCAGTGTATTAAATTATAATTTACTAAACTATCTTCAAAAATTAGAAGATTTGTAATCAAATATTAAGGCATTTTTGAGCGCTGATTTTGCAAGTATAATTTCACCTATGATAAATGTTACAATGAAGAAATGATATCTACATAACTGCTTGCTTACAAGCACTTTGGTGCAAGTGGAGATTTTGGGGAAATGCTGTCCTAATCTTCAGACAGAGTTTCAATAGCAGTGAATACATTTGCTTTTGGTGTCTTTTTCTTTTAGTTGTTACATGAATATGAATTCGGTAACTAAATTGGCTGAAAAGTTGATTACTTAATCTGGAGAAAACTTGTTAGCCTTGAAGACAGATTCATGTCTGATTGTTCCTTTTTCTACCCCAAAATACTGCCATGACTTATTCTAACATGTGCATGTGTGAGTGTTTAGGAAATTTGTAGGTATATGCTTGATTCTCTTTTAAAATTTAGTTGGATCTGCTTACATTTTTCTCTTAGCATGGGATGTTCTTTGATTTTGATGAATTGTCAAATATTTCCCTGATATATGTGAAATCTTTTATGTGGAAGTGCATTTATCGTTGAAATACTTAATAATCTGCTCCTTTTTCTGTCATCATACCAGGTTATTGAAGATATGGTCATTGTGAATCATATCAGAAATCTCTTTTTGTCTACTCATGATTACACAACAGGCTATGTTCCTAGTCAAATACAAAATAGTGTGAAGAATTCTTCATCTTTGGTAACCTTCTGCCTCCACTTCTATGTATGTTGTAACTCTGCATGAATATGCTTGTGTGCTAGGGATCAGGGTTGTGTGATGATTGGCGTGTTCATCATTTTCACAATTCACACACTAACAGAACAAGTGGTGCTGTGCCATAATTATTTTTAACCCAGATGCATTGAGCATTCTCATAATGTTCAGATTCCATTTTTCTTTTTCAGGTGGATGCATCCACGAAAGCTTTGTCTTCAGAATTTATGCCTTCTTACTTACATGATATAGACAAAACCATGAAGAGTGAAACACTGGATATTTTAATGCCCTTTCAATGTTCTGGGAAGAACTATTCACCTCAAGCTGTTTATCAGAAAATGGCTGTTGATGTGGCCAAGCATGAGGGGCCTGAAGTTGACAATGATGAAAGTTCCATTTTGCTTCAGTCAATATCAAATATGATGAATGTGGAGCATCAGAAATTTGTAGGGATGGAACCTGCAAATGAGAGGAAGTGTGAGGGGAACAATACAAGTTTGGAATCAGAAAAAAATGGGTCATCATTTTTACACAATTTGGTTATGGATAATAGTAGCTTCAATGATTTAATACATCCATCAGAAAAAGTTGGAGTTGATTCTGTTTACCCTTCAGACTTTCTTGATGCAGTTGCTTGTGAAAGTGATAAATTACATTATGTAGATATCAAGCAAAACGGGATGTCGAATGTGTCCAGACCTTCGGATGGAAACTCCCAAAAGGACATGGAAAAGTTAAAGTTTCAGAGTGAGCCTTGTTACAAGGATACCTCATACACATTGAAATTCCCTGCTGGCTGTGAGCTACATGAAGCACTTGGACCAGGTTTTCTGAAAGGGAGTAAATATTTTGATTATACGGCACAGGTAAATCGAGATGATAAGACTGTTGAGGTGCTAGATGAGATTAGCTGTAGTCAATTGACTTCGGAATCTCATCCAGAGCATCTTTTGGAAGCAATGGTGGCCAACTTATGCCGTAATAATAATGATATTAATGGTGAGGTATCATTTTCTACTTCTATGCAATCTGCAATGGCCTCAGGAAAAAATCCTGAAGCTTCTATTCACTCTATGCACACTATTAATTCAGAAGGCTATTCAATAGATCAGTCCTCTCTTGTCAGTGAGGAAAAACACTGTAGTTTGAGTTCATCAGGGATATGTGGTGCGATATCCTCGAAAGGTTTTTCTCCTACATGCCCTAGTTCATGTAGTGAGCAGTTTGAGAGGTCTTCTGAACCAGCTAAGAACAGCAAGAAAAGGGCTAGGCCTGGGGAAAGTTGTCGGCCTAGGCCGAGGGACAGACAATTGATCCAAGATCGCATTAAGGAGTTGAGAGAACTGGTGCCAAATGGAGCTAAGGTATCTTGCTGTAATATAAATGTTCTAATCCCGTCTCAGTAAGTTTAGATTTTGCAAGGGCAGAAGTACCTATTCACATGGCTAAAAATTTTATTATGATTTCAACAGTGCAGTATCGATTCACTACTTGAGTGCACGATCAAGCACATGCTTTTTCTCCAGAGCGTAACTAAGCATGCTGACAAGCTAAATAAAGTTGCTGACACAAAGACAAAGGTAAGGTTTGATGGAATTTGAGATTTCTATCGTCTAGTTCATGGGCTTATAAAGAAGTAAATTGACTATACTCATCAATTAGGTAATAGGCATTGATATTTGAACTGGAAGATACGCTTACCTACATGCTTATGGTTAACTACATATTAACTGGTTTCTTACTCAGGTTAATGTCTTCAGCATAATAAGATTTGGGCACTTGTGATTCTTAAGGAGCAATTCATGCTGTATAGCATTGTTTTATGAAATTAAAATTAATTTAAATATTTTAAAATATATTCATTATTGTGCATTGTCCATTATTTAATACCACTGCAATTTTGCAGTTGCATCACATGGAAACAGACATTGTTGGTTCCTCTAGTTATCAACAGGGTTCAAGTTGGGCAATGGAGGTAGGAGGCCATCTGAAAGTTCGTTCAATATTAGTGGAGAATCTGAGTAAGAATGGGCAGATGCTTGTTGAGGTGTGTGCATGTTGAAAATTACAATTTTTATTTATCCTCTTATAGTGATTGATTTATCCTTTTATAATTTTTATTTATCCTTTTGCAATTTTTATTTATCCTTTTATAATTTTTATTTATCCTTTTATCCTTTTGTGAGGATATCTTATTCTCTTTTGTACATTCTCTTTTTCGCTAATAATATTTCTTTTTCTATCCCAAAAAAAAAAAATGGAAAAGAAATTAGAATAGGCGAGCTAGAGGGAAAAAAAAAAAAAAACTGATGAGAATGAAGGAGATTAGCGAGGGTTGGAGTCCTCTCGAAGACAGTGCTTCATTCTCAACATTGGATGCAGATTTTGTTCTTTTTATGCTAATTATGGCTTTATGCTGCAGATGCTGTGTGAAGAATGCAGCCATTTCCTTGAGATAGCAGAAGCCATAAGAAGCTTGGGCCTGACAATTTTGAAGGGTGCAACTGAAGCTCATGGTGAGAAGACATGTATATGTTTTGTGGTTGAGGTAGGATTTTGTTTCTTATTCAGTTAAACAAACTTGCTGCACTGTTTCCTTGTTTGTAGGACTGTAGAGAACAAACAGAGTTAATGGCAACATATTCTATAAATAATTAAAAAATCTTATCAAAACAATCGTTTATCACGATGATTCTTGTTTGAAAAATTAAAATGATTGCTTCCTTATTGAATGCTTACGAGACATGGAGACTGTAAAATTAAATTACACCAAATGGTGTTCTATGATCACTGAAAATTCTAGGTGCATATTTCCATTTTATACACTGTTGAATGGAATGGACCTCACAAATGAAGCAAAGAACTATGGTAATTGAAGCGGTGTTAACCAGCAACTTTTGTATATCTTGATAGCTTTGGGTTTCAGCAGAACTATGAACCATCTCTTTAATAAATAACGTGAATTTGACGGCAATTTTATAAACCATTTGCGTTCCTGAAGTAAGATAATCACGTAGTCAAATTCTAAGTATAGCGTATTATATGTAATCATTGGTGGAATTGAAGTTTGCAATAGTTCAAACAAACAATAACATAACAACTAAGACTTGTCCCATTATGTAGGGTCGATTATATGAATTAGATGACGCTATAGTGTCTGTCATAAATCAAGTTTGCATTCAAATAATTAAAATCTAAATATCTTTGTCCCTATATTCAACTATCAAGTGATTGATATTGATGAGCGAATTGTATGTCACAGGGCCAAAACAACAGAAATTTACACAGATTGGATATCTTGTGGCCGCTTGTTCAGTTACTGCAATCCAAGAGCACAATGTATTCATAATAATCGGTTGGTTCCTGGACACTTCTAAAGCTGCTTCATTGATTACTGCAACACATTCTTGATCTTTGAAGTTGATGCTCAATATCTCATGTTTCCTCCCCTCACCCCAAAGAAAATCTTGGGGGAAGGAAGATTGAGGAGCTCAAGAAAAGAAAATTACCCTTACATTTGTTTAGACCTATATCATATAGGCATTCTAGTGTGTCAAGGCTCCATTTGTTGTTTTTCTTATTTTCTTGTTGGAATGTATATGTGATTAGCATTTGTTTTGTTTTAACTTTTGACATTGAAAATAACATAATGCGTTGAACACATTGTAGTACCACATATCTTGTTCCATAGCGCACTGCATAATTGTTTACCGAGTTATACATTACATAGTAAGCAGCGAGCTAAAGTTGCTATATAATCAGCAGTTATAACTTAAAAAATATGGTCTATGTGGGCTTAATAGAAAAGGTGTGGAGATTCTATTTAATTATCTATCATAGAAGGAGGGTTTAGTGCAGGAGATTTCTATCCGGTGGGATCTGGAAAGAGTAGATATACATAATCTTATTCTCGCAAATAGATGTTGTTTCTAAGACTTAGAACTTAAGACTTAGAACTTGTGACTTCCAAGTTACAAGCAGCAGTCTTATTGGTGCATCAAGACTTGCCCTCATTTAACCTACTATCATAGTTTGGATGAAATTTAAATAGAGAAGTTTTTGCTCAAATCATGGTTTATATCTTATCATACATGCCATCAAACACCATGCTACAGCCTAAAATAAGGGAGGGCTTGGTTGCCATCTAGCCCTTTGGACCTATAGTAGCCAAGATATTCACTAATGGAGCTTTTCCTGTATTTGGGTGGGCTTTCATTGGATGTGAACTCCTCAATTGGCCCATATGGTTTGTGTCTGTGGCTAGCACTTGGATAAATATGACAAGCAGCTGATGCCCTGGGCCCAACTCTCCTAACAAGCACTCGATGCTCAACGCTTTTGAACTTGTCATTAGTGATGAGCTACACAAGAAATGACAATGGAATCAGTTACTTTATGCCGTTGCTAGATGCTTAAGCAGATCACTTACTTGTTCCCAAAAAAAAAAAAAAATTTAAAAAAAAAACAGATCACTTACTCATAGCCTCTCCATGAAGAAAGAGTAATGCTACACAGTCAAAATAAATTGCCAGAATTTTTGACAAGAAATAAGGTTAGCTATTGGATAGAGTAAAATTCACTTATCAAAAGATAAACATGTATGTTACGTCACCCTGATCTAGGGCGGAATTATTGGAGGAGTTAATATTTAATAGTTAATTTTATGTAGAGAATAATTTTTATTTTTACCAATAAATTTAAATAAAAGTCATAATATATATAAAAATAAATAAATATTTCACAATCAAAACTCAAGAGACTTGTATATGCAAAACATATTGCCTATTATGTCATTTAAATATCTAATTAAGTAAAGGATTTATAAAAATTATCCAAGTAAAAATTTTTAGAGAGGTCAAATAAAAAAATTAAAATTTCGGGGACGGCCACCACCCCTTTAAGGAGGAGAAGCCCTTACTTCTGGCAATAGGTTCGAGCAAAAATTCTTCCTATCTAGCATTTTTCATAAAGAAAATGAAAGATTCTATTTTAATTTCAGATTCTCATTTGTACATGTAGTACAGTAAAAGTTGTTACCTGCATAAAGTCACCAATATTTGCCACTAATGCTCCATGCATGGGGTTTATATCAACCCACTGATTTTGATGGAGAACCTGGAGGCCACCCATGGTATCTTGCAGGAGAATAGTTAGGGAAGATGGGTCTGAATGCTTGGTGGTGCCTAGTGTGAGGTCTGGTTCTGGACAAGCTGGGTAGTAGTGGCACACCATTGTTTCAACTTTCATGCACTCTATGCTTGAAAGATAGTCCCTCCTTAGCCCCAAGGCCTCTGACAGTAATTCTGATAATATCTCCCTGAGTTTGGTAATGTGTTCCATGTATTTGCTCACTGCATCCCTGAAGGAAAAGAAAATTTTGCTAGTGATTAGAAATGTGTTCACATATACCTATGTGTCAAAATGGGTGTAGGCATATCCCCCCCAAAAAAAACAAAAAACAAAAAAAAAAAGAGTAGAGTTCATTATAATGTATTGGATGAAGCTATTATTATCTAGTTAAAAGTTATAAGTAGTTAAAATTTCTTAGAACCATACGGCAGAGAGGTTTGCATCTATTAAGGATATTATAGATTGGGATATTAAACCAATCGAGTTTTAAGGGTGATATTAATCAAAGTGTCACAAGGGTAATTCGAATTTATAACCTTATTTTGATACCATTTATTGGATTAATAATTACTTATAATAAAGCTAGAAGTTATTACTAAAAATAAGGAAGAAATTTTATTTCTTTAAAATTTCTCAAAATTTCATCTTTCATAAAAGGGTTGATATTAAGTATGTGTTTAGATTAGCTTATTTTAGGTTCAAATAACTTATAATCAAAAACTTTATGAAACAACTTTTTGACCAAAAAAAAAAGTGATTGATTCCTTAAAATGATTTGTTACCAAATTTGCACTAAGTCCGTTAAATTCTAAGGTAACTCTAAGTAAAGCCAACATAATCAAATGATAAAAGTGTAAAGAAGTAAGGTAATGTGAGGGTAAGTGTGTGTACCATTGTTTGCAGGCAAAGCAGCTTTAAGTACTATATCCAACAATCTAAAGCAGCATACAACAAAAGTTAACTAGTTCCTTTCTATTTGATTCTGATACACATAACATAAACACATGCCGCCTTTACATGCACTACCTGCATATTAGGGGATAGGCCCCAGGACTCAGAGGACCATCTTGGAAGTCAAATGCTATGGTGTCCCTCCAATTTGCTGCTTTGGCTACAAAGAGATCACCATTGCAATAGTACCTTACCCTTACCTTGTGGTCCCGGGAATACCACTCCTTCTTCACCTCACTAGGTTGCTCATGGAACTCTCTGATGACCCTTAGCAAGCCATCCATGACACAAACTGGGACCCCATGATTGACCATTTGGAAGAACCCCCATGTGTGTGATGCTTCTTTGATCTCACTCACTATATTAGGCCTTTGAGAGCCTTCATATCCTGTGAGATCAATCACAGGAACATGGAGGCATGTGGTTGCAGTGTTAACTTCTGATGAATTTTGTAGAGACTCTGGTGGATGGATAAGGAATCTTGGGACCTTGACAACACCAGAGTCTACTAGTCCTTTGACACCAGCTTTGGTATCATCAAATTCCTTCACTTCCTTGGCTTTATCATAGCCTGCACCCTCTCCCACATGAACATCTTCATCAAAGGGCATCATCACTTCCATGCTAGACATAGTTTTCTTTAGATGGTTACTAGTATAGTGAGATTGGAATTTGATACAAATTTGAGACTTTGGTGGCCATTAAATGGAGAATGGTACAAGATGCCAAACATTGAATGTAGCAAAGAAAATAATAATAATAATAATAAAATGGCAAATCAGATGCCTATATTATATATTAAAAAATTATGAGACTTATCATTCAGAATTGGATGCATTGGTAAATTAGTTGAATTATCGTGAAGAGGTCATGATTGAAATTCTTGACAACTTAAGAGGGTCTCTTAATTATGACAATGCATTAGTATCATATTAATATTAATGAGAATAATCTAGTTAAGGATTAAAAAAGGCTAAAGAACAAGAAATTTGGATAGAATTTAATTGTCAGGATAATCTATGACATATTTATTGGCTTTTGGATTAATAACTGAGTCATATTATTTAATTTTATCCAATAATTACTATAATTTTTATTAAAAAAATCTGACAATATTCTTTTGACTGCCTGGTATTGTTAAAAAAATTATGGGATTCAATAAAAGCTGCAAAGAAAGGCAAATATGATGAGATACCCACTTTTATTCTGTCTCCAACCAAAACATGACAGTCTTTGGACGTTACCACACAATATTGGATAACCTCAGCATTATTGTTTTTTTCCCAAGATTGTATGGAGATGCTTTCGAAAGATGTTGCCAGTTCTGAGTCTAGTACTATCCAAAGCCGCAAATGGTATTCACTTCAACCAGCAACTGGACTCTAAAAACATTTTGTGTTGTAAGCAATAGCAAATGTAAATGCTATCCCCTCATCAAAATAATTCGAATTTGAAAATGGGGAGAACCACCATGTTGACACTCAAAAGTTTAACATATCAATAAATTAATCCTTAAAAAATGTTTTATTGGCCTATAATACTTTAATGATTAGCATGTCGACAAATTAGTTTCTAAAAAATTAATGCACTGACAAATTAGTCTATAGAAAATCAATATATTGACAAATTATTCCCTAAAACATTTATGATTAACAGTTACAGAGCCCATTAGCAATAATATAATTCATCATTAGAGTATTACGAACCAATAAAACATCTTTGAAGAATTAATTTATCAACAAATTGATATTTTAAAAGTTAAAATGGTAATTCTTCCTTACAAATATCATGTCATCTATAAATATTGTTTGGAATAACTCAACTCATTGGTTACGTGGTCACGTGAATGATCAAAGAATTGATCACAACTCATGTGATGAGAGAGTCCAAAATAAGAGAAGATTTAAATGAAAACATTAAGAGAATTACAATAGCAAATGAGTAACTATATATATCTTAATCTAGAATATTAAGATAATAAATCTATAAGTCTTTCCATTGTATATACTTTTGCTTAGTCTATATATTTTCTTAATTAATGCGAAATTTCATCACTTAATCTTAAAATTCCAACAATTAATAATATTATTTCAAAACTATTAGGAACATATTTTTTTCAAAAAGATATTTCTCTCGTATATTTCTTTTGAGAGTTTAATTTTGACACATTAGTATAAATTTTGTTACGTAGTTATTTATTATATATATAATTTTTAAAATAATTTATTGAATATTAAAATTAAATTTATGGTTTTATATAAAAAATATAAATATGCAACTTTTAGTTAATATAAGTGATTTGATACATATTTCTTTTAAGTAAGATCTCGAATTTGAGTATTGCAAATGAAAAAAACTAATATCGAGAGAGCTTTATCCCCATATTTGATCTACCCAACTTAAATCATATCAATTGAAGTCTAATAAATTTTGAATTTGATAATTTAAAAAAATAAATAAATAAATAAATAAATATGCAAATGTGAATGCGCTCCCATGAGAGTGAGACACTGGAATCAACTGTGAAGGCATGTATTCAAAATAGCTCATTATTACGAATTGATGGGTTGAATTGAGAAAGAAAAAACAAGAAATATTTATAAATAAATCATGCTGATAATAACTTTTTTCCCCTCACATCTTGTCAAATGATTTTTGTTCTTTTTCCTTTTACAGAAATATCTTTTTCCTTTTATGGAAATAACAAACCATGATACAATTCTGAGTCAACCGGGCTCAATATATTATTTTTTAACAAAACTTTTCTTTTTCATCAATTATACGAATCTTAATTCTATCATGCGAGATATCACTAATGAAACATGGAACACGGAAAACCCCCCAAAAAAACCAACCAATTGTTTTAAGTTATATTTTCATATAGATTATTAGAAATTTTCGGTAAACTTTATGTATGGCAATGTTCGTTACGTTGTACAAAACTTGATCATGTAAGTTTACATTATATAATATATTTTATCATATGTTTGGTATGATACCTGATAGAATGATATTTGATATAAAAAAAGTTAATTAAATTTTTTTATCTTATAATATTAAGATAAATTTATTTGATCTATAACTCTTAAAAATTTGAGAAGATTTTTTTATAAAACTGAATAAAATTCAGCTATTCACTATTATAGTTATGAAAATAAATTCTTAACATTTTTCATAAAGATACTATTATGGATTATTACACAACAAACACCAAATGAGATAAAATTATATAATCATCCATAGCGCATCAAACGTTGAGTAGTATAAAAACTAATATAATGTGTAATTTTTACTATACTATCAAGCATTATACTTTCAGATTTTTATACTGTATAATGTATCAAATAGGGCTATACATGTATTATATTATTTACATTTAAAAAATTTAAAATATAAAAATCGTGATGATTTCATGTATTATTTTCCTGAGTTATATATATATATATATATTTTGTAGCAGAAATATGTCCAAAAAATCATCCAAGAATAATCACCAATAAGATGGTTTGTCTTTTCTTGAAGGTACAATTCTAGAGTTATATTTGATAACATATAATTTACAATATTAAAAACATTAAGAAAATTAAACTAGTTGTTTCAAATAAATGTTGTTTGCAATATTAGAGATTTTTAAAATAATTATTTAAAGAAGATTTTATTTAACTATAATTCTTGAGTCGAAGTTATGTGACTAATTCCATAAAAAAAAGAAGAAGTTATGTGAGTAATTATTAAGACGAGAAAAGTATCCGCAAAATTCGCCGAAAAACAAAATAGAAACAACCTATTTTGTCGTGGACGAATTGAGAAGCCCGAGGACGAAGGGAAGTGTTAATTTCGGTGCACAACAACCACGCAATGTCATCCATGAAAGAACAAAGTTCTAAAACCAACAACCATTAATTTCGTTGTGTCCAACAAACATATCAGTGTCACTGTCCAATTCGTTGAAGGCAAGGCTAGCTCAAAGTACAATAATTGACATTACTGATACTTAAATCATGTAGGGCAGAGACGTCCCTATAGGTTACTTCAATATTAGACTCAAAACTACATTTGGATAATTTATCACCATGTGAATTAAGATTTGGACCACGATCCTCTTTTTTTTTGTTATTCTTTGTTAGTAGATTCTATAGCTGGTTCAATACATGGCCTCGACAAACACCTGTATCTCTCTAGGATTCTATATGATGAAAATAATTGATATCCCAATTAAGGTTTTATTCACGCCAGTTAGTTGCTATGAGGGAAAGGAAGTTAGGCCATTTTCTTTATATGCTATCAATTAATTATATATTATTGAAGTTATATTATTTGTTTATTATAGCAGACATCAAACAGATCTTTCTGACGTTATTATCGAGATGAGATAGATTAATGTGTGTTAGGTAAGAAAGATAGGTGTATATGTGTATTACATCAAACTACGTAATACACATCTTTCTTATGCACATTGGACATTCACAAAATATTTTTAATGTTATCATAAGTATTAATTACTGTAAAAATTAAATATTTTAATCATTAGTTTGCACACCATTGACATAATTAACTGTGACCGCAATATCATCATCACAATTTATGACTATTATTCAAATGAAAGTATTCATGTTAGTCTTTTTTTTAAGGGGGGGTGTCAATTTTATAGGTCTCCAACTTTTCGTTTCATTTGTTGTCAAAACATTTACCGTTAACAAAATTTTTTGGCAACAGACGACGCATGGAAATGGAACAGACTAACTTGGAACTTAGCCTGTACTCACGTGATATTTATCTTCCAAACTAATAAATTACTCCATCTTGAGCTCAGGCAAAAATTGCAATATGGAATATCAACCACGGGACTTGTCAAGTCCCACATAGGCTAGGGTATGTGTTGAATCCCACATGAGCTAAGCTCAACCTAGGGCATTAAAAGTCATCTAATAATGAGAAATTTAAATAATCTCATATGCATGAGATTAGAGATTTGAACTTTACTGTTGCTAATATACCAAAAGAAGAAAAAAAATAGGCGCCTAATCAAATCCAGTTGATTTGGATATAGATGGAAAACAAATTCTAATCAATCAATTTTTATAAAAAATTTCTTAATTTTATATACAAATTTCTAATCAATAAGATACATAGCCAAGTTTTATCACAATAATTAGCAAATTGACTTATTAATCATATATAAATCACTAGTCAATAATATAACTAATAATAACAACATAACTCATGATATAATTAAATAAGATGTAAAATTTTCTATTTTTTTTAAAAAAATGAAATCAAATCATTGGTTCAAATATCTGATCTAGAAATACTATATTTAATATCCGAACCAATCGGTAAATTAGTTCATTCTGCCTAGTTAGACAATTTAATTGGTTCAATTTGAATTGATCCAAGTTGACCAGTCTAGTCCATCCACTTACAACCCTGGTAAACACTCAGAGCCAATCTTATGTTTGGCACTTAATTTTACCAAACATTTTCAATTCACCCTTCTTTGCTGAGACATAGGTATTATTGCAACTAAATAGGAACAATTACAAGCAATGAAACAATACAATAATTTGATGGTCTGAGGTCTCCACACTAGAAGTGTATGGACTTTCGCAGTCGACAAACATTTCTTTAAAAAGCAACAACTGCTTCGAAAAATTATATCCTGCATTAAAAAAATTGCATTCTCTAAAATTATAATACTATTTACTTTAAGATATTTATAACTATTTTCAAAATCCTTATAAAATTTTCAAGAGTGATCACTTTAAAGAGGGCTTTACTACTACGCCCAACCCAAAATTATGTAAACAATTCTTTGAAAAAAAAAAAAATCAGCCCCCATGGAAAATTTATATACTCCAAAATTATAACACTGTTTACTTTAAAATATTTATAACCTTTTCCCAAAATCCTTATAAAATTTTCAGGAGTTTTCACTTTGTAGAGGGCTTTAATACTATTCCCAACCCAAAATTACATAGACAATTCTTAAGACCCAAAAAATAAAAAATAAAAAAGGTGGCAAAGTGGAAAATGCCAGTTAATTTCAACAGTAACATCAAGACCAAGTGCCAGACTTCGAGGACCTTACATCAAGACCACTAGAGCATAATGAAATTGGTACTCTGAGGTTTGAGTGCACAGGCTCTAATCCTTCCATTTTCACCCCTCAGCATAAAGTTTAGCCATTGAAAGATAGTCCCTAAAATTGTCCTAACAGATCATATATAGAACAAAAAAATAATAAAAATAATAGCCAATAATATAATCCATGTGAGTGGTGATGCTAAAGTTACAAATCTCAAACGTGTAAAGATTGACTCTGAACAAGCGAGAGCATCTAAGCCAAATCCTGGCAGAATGAAGAAAGGGTATAATGAACCAGGAAACAACCTGAGACACTCTTGCAAAAGACCCATCCTCCAATGCTGCCTGCTAATAGGTTTTTGTCTTTGGAGCCTTCTTGGGTTGCCTTTTAGGAATGGAGTTCTTCATCCCAATAAAGAACAGTAGAGCCCCAAAAAGAGCCATATTCTGCAAGAAGTAATGGTATTTGATAAAGAATTGCAACAATACATGAAGTAACATTGTAACAACAGGTTGACAGGTTGAATTTGGGCACTCAGGCATTGAAATAAAATAAAAATAAAATTACACTGACCTGTGTAAATTTGATGAAAAGCTGAGTGAATTCTTTGTCCTCGCTGTCATAATTGTAGAAATCATAATGGATTGGAGTAGCAATCATCTGATGCAGAAGCTGTAAAAAAAAAAGCGAGCAATAACATAAGCAACTGAGCATATGAGATGAGTATGAAATCCAACATTGTCAAGGAGAAAATGTCATTACAAACCAGAAGGAAAGCTCCAATAGAGCTACCAAATATGAAGAGAATCCCTCCAATGCCCTTGAGAGCAATAGCCCCAGCAATTAAAAGTTTAATCTGTTCACGACAACAATTATATCAGGGAACATTCTAATATGCAAGATAATGTAATATGCATGCAAAAGGGAGGATAACTCAATCTATAGCTACAAATTTATGTACATCATGATGCGAGGACCTAAGTATGTGCTACACCCATAATAGTTCTAATGCAAAAGAATCAATTATTTTCAATTGTTGTTCACAACTTCCTCAACCCATGCCACCTCCAACATTTTCATTTTCTATAGAGTTTCTATTACTGTTTTTCTCCTCAATTCTATTAGGGTTAATTGCAGTTTATCTCCTTGTATTATAGGCCATATACACTTTACCCCTTATATTTTAAAAATGTGCATCCAAACTATCTGCATTTTTGCAAATGTGCACTTTGGCCCTTTTGTTGATTTTTCATCAATTATGAACAAAAATATGACATATTCAAGATATCGGATTGCACATTTAGGAAAGTTCAAGGGGACAATTTGCACATGACTCAAAATTCAAGAGAGTATAGTGCACTTATTTGGGGTAAAGTGCACACTTGCAAAAATGCAGGTTGTCCGAATGCACATTTTTAAAATATAGGGGGTAAAGTGAACATAGCCTATAATACAAAGGGGTAAACTGTAATTAACCTATTTTATTATTCCTAGCCAACATTCCCAACACAAATACAATCACCTTGCCTGTTAAGAATCCAAAATTCAGTAGGGCATGCACCAATAAGCCTCAAGGACAATGATAAGCCTAATAACAGTTAATATTTTGTCCATATATTGTGACATGTCCTATTTGAAGATATTGGGTAACAGAGGGAAAGTATCATTTAATATAAGGTATATATTTCATCAACCATTAATCAGATGTGAGCCCTACATTTAACATAATAACTATAAAATGCAAAGACACTACTAAACTCACATGCAATCTCCACCTCCATACCAGACTGTTCTGTTTAATTTAACCACCTAGTGCTCATTCTTCTTTTTGCTAACCAGGCACATTACTTTCATTTTAATGAAATGGTATATTCATATTTCTGCAAAAAATTCGATTTTTATGAGATTGTTTGATATTGTTTGATACAAATATTAATTATTGTATTAGATATATTCGAGCAAACTTGATTTTGTTGACACGGTACACACACACACACACCAGAAGAAAAAAAAAAGGGAAAAAAGAGAGAAGGGGGGCGGGGGGAGACTAACCTCAATCTCTGGAAGATGAAAGCCAAATTGAGAATGCATTCGATATGTAAAGGCATCAAATTTTGGTCTGAGTGCTTTCACAGCAGGTCCCTCGTCAACTCCATATTCATTAAATCTATTAGGAGCAAAGAACAGGACACACAACAAACAAGAAACTTCACTACAACATAAGATGAAAAATGACAAAGAAAAGAAAATCTCGCAGAAATAATCAACAAAAGAGGATCGCAAACAAAATTGTCAAGTGTCTAATTGACTGTGAACAGTAAACAAAAGCGAGCAACACCATCAACTTTTGGACAACCATATTGGAGCTTAAAGATTCAAATTTCCAGCTTTAACCAATTAGCATAATCTTATAAAAACTTTAAGACTGTAAATGGTAAGGGAGTTCACTTTATTTACTATAAATCAAAGACAGAAAACTGCAAAAAACCGGTGCTTCTTAAATAAAAGAAACATTGCAAATAAGAGAAATCTCCTTTAATTATATGCCAAAAAAGATCATAAACCCAAAAAATAAAAGATCAATTTACTAACATTGATACAGAATAACACAATGACAGAGATATTATCATGCATTTAACAACCAATCTTGAATTCAATGTTTATGCCACTCATTCTTTTGCATCATATATGGCATTATCACAATATGTCACATCATTTTTTTCAAAAAAAAAAAAAAAAAAAAACTGTATCTATTAATATTATGCAACAAATATTATAGTTGGATCGAGCATCCACCCCAATAGTTCATTTTGCGCTGACACATGCAAAAAGGATCTTACAAATAAAAAATCCCATTTAAAAAAAAAAAGAAAAGAAAAAGAATCTGGTTCCTTGCACTTAAACCACGTCACAAGCATAGCTTGCTCAAAAAGACTACACATTAAAAGCTCAATTTTTTTTCAAAAAAAAAAATTATTGAAATGGAAGCTGTTTAAAGCTTAATTTAGCAAGAATGTCATTAAAAAAAAAAAAAAGGGATTTTGTTGGAACCAGCTACATTACATGACAACGTTGTCTTATAAATCTTAACGACACAAATAAGAAGAAAGAGGGGGAAAAAACATAGATCTACGATGTCGTTTTGGTCAGAGAAACAATTTCAAACCATAAACGCTACGGATCCAACTACCACCACAAGTCAACAGCCAAAACCACCAAAAAAAAAAAATTCTACAGAAATTAGCTAACTAAGAATCCAGAAACTTCCACTAATTTTTTTATTTTGAATAATAGTAATAATAATAATAAGAGAATAATATGCAACAAATCAACCAAAAAAAAATGAAAATGCAAAAAAAAAAAAAAGGAGGAGGACTGACTCTTGGTAAGCTGAGAGAATGAAAACGGAGGCGAAGAGGACTCTGCCGAGAAAAGAAGCGAAGGCCATTCTTGTCTTTTTCTCTTCCTTCTTCCCGAACACAGAGACTTTAGCGAGAGAGAGAGAGAGAGAGAGAGAAAGGAAATCTAGGGCCTGAAAATGCTGTGTGTGTGTGTGTGTGTTTCGTTTTACTCTTTTCTCGGACGGAGGAAGAGAGAGAGAAAAGAAAGATTTGAAAACATGAAGAGCGGAGAGAGAAAGGGCAGTGTGGTACTTTTGGTCTGTCGGGATCTTCCTTTCGTGGGAATTGGGCTTCCTTTAAGGTCCGATGCGGTCCAATGGGCTTTTCGGTGGCAAATATGGTGGATGGATTTGCTAGTATGAAATTATTATCATGTTGTTTGGGATGGAAAATGGAGATAAAATTGAATTTAGGTATAGTTGATTTAGTTTAATTTCTAAAAGAATTACTTTGAAAAGAAGGTATTTTAAAAAAATTATTTTAAGAAAAATTATTTTTGGAAGAAGTATTTGTGTTTGGTTTGAGTATTTCAAAAATAAGTTTAAGAGAAGTGTTTTTGTTTAGATAGAATAGAGTAAAATTATTTTTGAAGACGTAATTACCAAAAAGGACATAACGTATATTTGTGTGTGGTCCAAGATGTGTTAAAATGAGGGTAGTTCAATAATTTGTGTTTCTCATTCAATGACCTCAAAATGAAAAGTATCTCTTTGTAAGTATAAGAAGTTAAACCAAACACAATGGTGCATTGTATAAAAAACTTTCACTGGTGGTAGAAGGCCTTCTAGTGTTACTCAACAGTAATCCAAACGGGCACTCAAGCAATCAGTAATTAAATTCAATTATTTTATGATTTAAATTCTTATATTTGAAACAAACTAATAAATTATGGAATTGAATTCAGTTACATAATTTGGGATGTATGTGAAAATGAATTAAATTAATTATCTCAATTATTTTGCCCTTCATTAATAAATAGAGAGGAGAGAAGATATTAAATAGAATTAAGAGTATTTTCGATATATCAATTTTTAATATTAAATCTACCAAGTTAGAAATTATAAATCAGACATGTTTTATTTACTTTTGGGTATTTTTACAGAATTAAATTTTCTTTGGATTTTAATTCCATTCTATTAGTTGGTTTCAAACTAGGAAATTAAATTTAATTTCTTTAATGAATTAAATTCTAATGCTTTCCAAACAATCCATATAAAAGATTTGAAACGTACAACAAGACCGTAGTTGAGGCGTTGTCTTAGTGGTGGATTCGTTCACCACTCACTAATTGCACCCGAATTTGATACCAAGCAGAGCCTGATTTATGATATATGAACTCTCCCCCCTCTCCATTAAGGTGTGCATGTGTTGAAAAAAAAACCAACAACAACAACAAGACCCAAAAAGGGAGGGAAAAAAAGAAGGAAAAAAACACCGAGCTAGGGTCACGTGTTTGACCCTAGTCAAAGACCATAGAGCCTTCCCCCCCCCCCCCAAATGCGTGTGTAGACCAAAAAAAAAGAGAAACAAAAAAAAGCACCAAGCTAAAGAGTTGACAAATAAAAAAAAGACCAAGTTAAAGAATTTTTGAAGACTAAAGACCCAAAAAAAAAAAAGAATTTTTTAAGACATCTTAGAATTCTAATAAAAAAAAGGACATCTTAGAATTTTCTTTTTTTTCCCCAAAAAATAACTCTTTGTATTTGGTATAGAGATAAAGATTGAGAGGTAAAATTTCATAGATAAACTCTGTGTGCAAAATTGCACACAGAGTTTATCTATAAAATTTTACCATATATTTTTATTCTTATACCAAATACACCCTCGATATTCAAAATATTTAAATTATATTAATGTTGGATAGTTTAAATGTTTTAACATTTATTCTACTTACATTAAGTATTGTGTTCAAATCGTTGAATAGAAAAAACTAATATTTGAAAAGTTTTACTTTTATAGTAAACTAACCTAACTCAAACTAGAATATTGAATCCCAATAAAATTTGAATACTAGTTGTTACTTTTTTTTTTTCATTGTAGTTATGAAAGGTAACATGCGAACAAAACAAAATAAAAGAAGGGGGTAGAAACATAATCTCAATGATAAGTGCACAAAATATAACTCCATCTTTAAGAGCAAGACTGTTTCCATCAGAACTACAGTGCCTGTGAGCAAAATGAGCAATGTAGTTCATATAAGTAATTCAAATAATGGAAAATAGACAGACAAAAATAAGTAATAGTGTTCAATTTATATAAATGAAATAATTTTGGTTTTCTATACATGCCCTTTTCCCTATTATACTACCATGACCAAATTCCTTACAATGATAGTAACCTAATATCAAAAGATGCCATACAATTAGTAAACCAAAACACCAAAGATCTGATGCAATTACTCATGTATTATCCTATATAATTTAAAGCATATAACTAATACTGTATATTTCATGATAAGTTCGGAATTTTTAGACTTAAACAGTGTAATAACTTAAATGCCAACAAAATAGAATTAAAATTGACCAAAAACAGTCAACTTTCTAGCTTCTTTATTGTATGTGCCAGAAAAAATTGGTAAATCATAGCCAAGCATTTTACCTTCATTTGCCCTTTGAGTCTCTTTGTTTGTTACCAGTCATTGATCTCCCATCACATAAAGCATTTACACCACCAAAAATATGTTGAAGGCAACATTACTCATTAATTAGCCTATATTCATAATGTATGCAAATTGAAAATAACTATTCATTTTAACTAAACCTACGGAACTTGTGGGTAAATAGGAACATCGATAAATTGTGGGTAAACGGCCACATGAGGAACTGGGGGATACATTGGATGTGGAGGGAACATTTGATATGGTTCAATCATATGTAAATACCCCATGCTGGGTGCATTATGCGAGATAATACACATAGGATTCCTGATAGCAGATCCAACATGTCAGTCCAACCTACCATTGAGCATTTCTTTCTGATACAAGGAGAAAAAAAAAGGGAAATAAAAACCAACTTTATAATAAAGTAAATAGAAACATAAAGTATTAATGGTAAATGTCTTACATCATTGATCGCTTTACCATGATTAGTGACTTGCAACGATATGCCACCTTCCAATTCTTCCTTTCTTTAACCTCTAGTTTGCAACATTTATAATGCTTCATTATGTGAGGAGAAATTCATGAAAATATTGTGACCAAATTACAATACAACCATGTTTATATGATGCTTCATTATGCTTGACAATATTACTCTCCTTAGCTAAATTTTGGGTTAAGTTGCCAATTATAAATTCTTTTCTTTTATGTGGTTGACTTTTCCTTCCCAAATTCTATAGCACAATATGAGAAAGAGTTCTTAAACCCTAATCCATATACAAAATTTGTAAAAGTCAATCATAGTACTATTAATGTAGATGGACTTTGAACCAAACCTTTTTCTCCAACTCAAGCATTTCTATTGTCTCAATTTGCTACAAATCCATCTCCTCGCAAGTAGTCGAGTCTTCATTTTGCACATTACACAAATATTAGTGCTAAACTAAAATTCAAATGCAAAAAATCAAAATAGGTTTGACTTAAACTTTGTACAGTACTGCATTGTTGTCAACCTCATTGATGCACACATTAGATTCTAAACCTAAGTGCTCTTCTTCATGTAATGCATACTCATCGTCTCAACCAGCAAACCATGGACACTTTTTGTATATATGATTAGTTTTGTTTCAATGCAAGTAGTGCTTACTCTTCTTTCCATACTTCTTCTTTGATGGTGCACCCTTGGCCTTCACCATAATAGATATGAATTAAGTTTTCCAGGTTAAGAACAATTTACTTATATCTTGGCAATGAGCTTGAAAATATTGTCTCATATCTCAATGAAATCATCAATACTCTAAAGGTTAAATCACATAACTAGTTGTAATCAATGACTAATGCACCAAGCTAAAGCTCACCATTTTCTCATTATTAGGTTCTTCTGTTACAATTGAATAGATAAATTCACTCTTTGCACTCTTTGGCCACCTTTTCCAAATTAAGGAATCAAGAATCAAATCCTTATGCTCATGTTTCATTACATAGAATACATGCCTACACGAAATCCCATGTGACTCAAACAGTCAGCAATCACAGATGAATTTAGATCGCACTTTATCGAACACAATCTTGTACTCTTTTTTCGGACTACAAAATTGGCTCATCTTAAAGACCAAGTTGTCACCGATTTTAAGGTGAAAGACTATTTAGAGCACCAACCTTTTGAATCTCAAACTTCACCTCAATGAAAATATTTTACATGAAAGTCTTTGTAGCACATGCCTTAATCTTTCAGAGAGGAGTGCTCATCACAGGATTAGTAAAAAATGAATTGAAATAAACTATGAGCTCATTATTTTGTATTCTCTTAAGGCCATGTCTAGATTATGCATGAATTCAATGAGGCTATTATTTTCCTCATACATGTACCCTGATTTGTAATCGAGTTATGTCGTTCTAATATGGCCAAAGAAATTTCCCATAAATAGGCATGGGCCCACATCATCCTAGTGTCATATGTTTTTGAAACCCATTTGTTATTTGAAAGGCCATGTTTAGCTACAATCTCCTTCTAATTGCCTTCAAAATCATCTATCATATAATTTGAATAAATCATATTCTTGAAATCCTCTAAGAAAGTGGACTCTTAACATTCTCATATGCATTTTTTTGAAGGTGCCATGTACACAATCGGTACGTAGTAGTTGGGAAGACTTGTTTTATGGCATTCCTCATTGCACCACCATCGCCATTTGTCACAACTGCCTTTGGTTGCTTATTACCCATGGCTTTTAGGATGGTCTCCAGGAAACACTGATATGTCTCCACTCTTTCATCTGATACCAATGCACAACCAAAAATAGTTGTTTGTGCATGGTGATTAGATCCTGAAAAAATTACCAATGACATGTTATACTTGTTCTTTTTATACGTCACATCAAGTGCAAGTACATCTCCAAAACATTCATAGTCGATTATGCTACACCAGCCTACCCAAAAGAGATTTTTGAATCGATCATCATTAATGACAGTATACTTTCCAACGAACAAAGGATCATCGCATGCCTAATCTGGTCAATGTGATTGTATAGGTCTTTTTTGGTGAATCCCAAGTGTGCATATTCGCCTTTGGCCCAACAATGTAGCGCATTACATGGCAAGTTCTCACACCGAATTTGTGTAGGCTACCCACCAGTGCTTTGTCTACATCACTCATCCCACGATATGCAGGGATTAAATATGCATATTGAGGAGGGGTTAGTTCGTGATCATTTCAAAGATTTGTTCTCCAGGCGAACTAGAATCCTAGCTGGGTAATTGGTTCAAGTAATTGGCTTATGCCCCCTACGTCTATTTGTCCAAGTGTTTCTTCTCACGTAGGCCATCCCTACTGTAAACCAGTCGACGCATTACAATTTCTCCCTTCAAATTATGACCAATATCATCTCTCCTTGAAACAAACCCATGACACCTAACATATGTATTATAGAATGAGATGGCTTCTGCTTTACTCCCAAACTCTAATCCCCAAATACCATTAGTAGTCAACTCACCAATTCTCTTATGATGCATGTTAGATTCAACTCCATTTCTATCCTCCACATCATTATTGTCACTACCATCTTCAGTTTCATATGCATAATCAAATTCCATTACTAAATCATCATTCAAATTAGCATTAGAATCTTCCCCCATTGTTATTCGTGTGCATTCATAACAAGGTACCAAATTTACTACATACCACATAATATAGTATATCGATTAATAATTCACAAGCATGTAATTTTTGATTAAGCAAACTCCAAAATAATGACTAAAGAATTGAATTTAATTGCAGCATTTACAAAGAAACAACACAACCATACCTCTACACCATGCATATATGAGATTAATGCTGCAACTAGATTTCTCCTTATGACATTAGATGAAAAGCCACTATACAACCACAAGTATATCCGCATCAATCAGAATATAATTAATTAGGCAAACTATGAATTTAATTAATTAGCATAATTAACATGAATGGGACAAATTTTAAACTGTATGAATTCCTCTAAACTTACTTAGGACACAAATCAGGATTCAAATGCACAACTTCCATTTGTGGAGCCCATAGTCATGGTCAAATACCACAGGTCCTTCGATGAAGATGAAGATGATGTAATATCAATGGCGGCCAATGATGAATAACAAGGCGAAAATACAGGGCACAAACAAAATACACAACACTACAAACAAGAGCGCATGTATTGGGTTTGCAGGCTCTTGGGGGAAAAGGGATGCATAGTCACTTGAATGGGGGCTTACGGTTCTTTCCTGTTCCTCAGTGTTGTTGGAGCAACTCTGGATGACACTGGGCACAAAGGTTGTGTGTGTGGTTTTCAAGTTCTTGAAGCAAAGGGAAGAACGATGTGTTAGGATTCTTTCCTAAAGGACCATTTTTTTTTTCCATTTGGAATAATTTGAATTGATAAGCTAATAAAGTCTAAAATCTAATTGCAATTTGATATGTGAGGGTGAAAATGTGAAAGAATGATGGAATCAGGGCTACTTAACAATTACAATGAGATGTATCTTATGTGTGCAGTAAATGCCCATGTGTGTTAATGAGAAGGGAATACATTAGAATGGGTAATTTACCCTTTAATTTTAGAAGGCATGATAGCAATTATCTTGAATAAAAGGATTCATGTAACTCAATTGCATAACTTTTATGCTTTTACAATCAAATAAAAATTAATTTATATGTTGTTTAAATAAACCAAATCGTTGTAATATTTTTTTTAAAAAAATACAAACTTATATGTCAATATAATATTTATAACTTTTTATTAATTTCTCCATGTATGTTATATTTAGTAACTCAACTAATTATTTTTTTTTTATAACTTTTCATTATGAATAGAGTTGCTCTAAAATAAAGTTATACATTTTGCATGCATTTATCTATGATATCCTTTTTAATAATTACTTAAACATATTAATTCTTACACCAGGACCCATAAAAAAAAAATTTCACAGCCATGAATAAATAAATTGAATAAATTATTTCACATTAATTTTAAGAGATTAATTTTAATAGATTATGTAATATATTTCATACTGTCTATCAAATATAGGTATTATATGTAAAATTATAATAAGGTTAGCAGTTTTAATAACTATATATAATTGGATATTAGATAATTTTATATAAATATTTTATACAAATAGCTATCAAAATTAAATCTAGTATTTAACCTTCAACATCAAATTAACAGTTATTGATTAGATTTTTTTTTGCACTCATAATAAAATAACGCCTACACATGATATCCATAATTATCCATGTATATTAAACACACTTAAAACTATTTAAAACGCCTAAACTTAATTTTTTTTATTATTTTTTGTGCCAACTATGATATTAAATATACATTTCTTTCTTTAATAAAAAAATTATATATTTCTCTCTCAAACTTCCCTATAAATTACCTATAAATTATTATTATTATTATTATTATTTTCATTCACTCAAAAAAAAAAAAAAAACAAAAACAAAAACAAAAATAAAATCATTCATTCCATTTCATTGCCGTCATTGCAAGCCAAAAACCTGGGGAAAGCTTTTGCGGACTAAGCACCAAGCTTTGGTGTAGCGGTGTGCTTTTGCATTTGGCGGTGTTTGAAGAACCATCTCCACCTTCTTCTTCCCCGTCGGGTTGAGAGTGCTGGGTCACTTCGTTTCTCAATTGGGTATCTTCCAATTTCTTTAGAATGAATGGCCAATACGTGAAGAAACTGCTCCGCAATATGTGTTAGTTCTTTTTCTTCTCATTTTCCAATTTTCTTTATAATTTTTTTAATATATATATATATATATTTTTTTTGTAACATCATGGTGTTAGCATAGTCGTAGGTTCAGTCCAATGCTGCACTTGATACACTGCATCATCAGAAACAGTGTTCTGGATTAGGCGACAATTTATTTGCAAGAAGAACATGTGATAATGTTGTAATGGCTTGTCCCAATTACAGACTAAGGTTTTCCCTTAACTATGGAGGAATTAAAGGTGTTTATGAGAAATTGAAATCATGGATTCGTTTGGTGAAAAAGGTGGCTGCTTTAGCACCTATGATGCTCTGGCACTCCAAAACTGGTGCGGTGCCTGTGTAGTAGTGCAGAAGCTATCATTGTTTTTGGATGTTTGTGAATGATTTCTTTGGTGGATATAGTGATACACTAACGGTGCCTTTGGTATAGGGGTAAAAATAGGGGTGAAAATTTCATGGAATAGATCCATGAGTAAACAAAATTTAGATTTTGATGGTTTGAATATAGATAAAATTTATAACAGGACACTATAGTGTTCTTTGATCCATGTAGCTGACCCAACCTAGTGGGACAAGGTTTAGTTGTTGCATAGTGATACACTAAACTGTTCAGCTGCCGTATTTTTTTTATAGTTAGGCAAATTTTGAGTGGGGTTGGGGGAGAGGAGAGTTTAAGTTAAGAGGAGAAATGATGAATGACAATGTGTTAGGAACCTGGTATTAGACATAGAGAAGAAAAGGGAAATGCCGTATTAATTCACTGGAGAAGATGATATCAGTGTGATATCAGTCTCCTCTAGTATAATATTCACACACAAAAAAGATATAATGGTTTCTAGGTAGTCGAGAGACCTAGAGCTCTCCCAATTCCAAATCCTTCAAATTCTGAGATGCAGCCCTCAGTATCCCTCCCTTTGCCCATATGGCTCTAACCACCTTCCCACCTATTCAGAATATTTCTCTCTCCTATCTACCCTTGCCCAGCTGGCAAGGTTAGTTACAAAACCCCCTCACCCATGCCTTTACCACACACCCCACATACATCAACAGCACCCTTTCTTTTTCTTCTCACATATTCTTTTGCCTTGGGTGAAATATTCGTGCTAGAAGTAACATTTGTATCACTAGGGGACCTAACACAATGTTTTACTGATTTTAGATTGTGGCATTAGGAATGATTTATAAAATTATATATTTTTTATTCATTTTCCATATATGAACATAATTTTAAATATTAATTTAATGTAGCTTCCTTACCCATAACTTAGTTTTTAAAAAAGTTGTTGTCTTAACATATCATGTCATATTAGTAATGTCATTTGAATCCATATCTATGCTATATAGTTTGCCGACTCTAGTCAAACAATCATCGATTCATTTCATATGGTCATTGGGGATAGTAAAACACCGGTCTCCATCAATAGTTGTTGGGTTATCAATCTGGTTATGAGATTAATGCAGTAATGTGTTACACTCTTGTTGAAAGTTCATGAAGAACTGATATCACCAAATGTCTTCTCAGAATCAGTCCCAATTTTCTGTAGCCAAGTATTTAAGTTCCATAATTCATGATTTCATGTTAATACAATTTTATTGTTAATAAGTACTATCTGAATGTCCATATCTGTTCTTTTTTTAATTATTATTATTATTCAATGTGCAGATTCTACCAAATTTCTTTTCAATAGAGAAGAGCTGTGTCGGAACTATATGCATAGCGTTTTTACCCGGCTTCAATTGCGAAAGTCAAGAGCAGAGAAGGTAGAAGAATATAAGCTAACAGAAGAGAAAAAAGCACGTCAGATTTCGTTCAAGTCCGAAGTTAAGAAGAAGGCAGATGACAATTATGGGATTAGTAAAGACAGTTCTGATGATGAAGATCCCTTGGATAATAAGTGGAGGTTGGAGCTGGCTTGGCTCACGAAGGCACTAGAACCAGCTCTGCAATTTTGTAGATGGACTATGCCGACAGGTATGTTAACTTTGGCACATGTTTCATTTGATGAAGTTAGACAGCACGAATGGTTTCTATTACCTTTCTGTAAAATTATTTGTTTATAAAAAGCTATGATCATACATTTTGTTAATAAAAAGGGGTCATTCGATGTTTCAGTTTGCATTGAAGTAACACAATGCTGACTCTATATTCCATGTTATGCAGGACATGGAATTGGAAGCAAACCCCCGCCAAGCAATCGATCCCTTATGGAAATCATTGCCTGCATTAAACAAAGCAAGCTTGGAATCCAAGATTGGAGCTTGAGTGACCTTACGATTGGCTTGTATCTGATCTATCTTCGTCAAGCTTCTATACATCCACTCGAAGATATCAAAGGCATTCAGATATCGTCAGAATCAATAGTAAATTCTGAAACTGTATTTTAGAGCCAGAGGGCATACATGTTCATGTGATATTGTGATATACTTAGATGTTTGCTACTGTTTGTGTTAGCATATCGCTACAAATGATTGTGGTCCACTGCATGCTTTATTCTTATTAAGAAGTCTCATTGGTTTTCAGGTTCAAGATCTCATTTATCATCTTGAATTGGCTAGAAGTGCTTATAAGGATAGTCCTGTTGCTCTTGCAAGGAACAGCATGCTCAGAGAAAGTAATGTCATAAAATTTATTAAAAACTCCAGTGTAATGAGGCCTAGCTATTATATAGGGGTTGATCCTCGTAAAAAGCTTGTAATTTTGGGCATTCGTGGCACACAAACTGTATATGACCTTATCACTGACATTCTTTCCTCAAGTGTTGGGGAAGTCACCTTTGAGGGCTATTCAACCCACTTTGGCACTGCTGAGTCTGCTCGTTGGTTTCTTCATCATGAGATCGAAATCATAAGAAAATGCTTGGAGAAACATGAGGTGGGATGATTTTACCTCATCTATTTTGGTTTCCATTTGTTAGTTTACCTGTTTTCTTATCAATACTGTGAGGTGTGACTAACTCATTAACAGGGATTTAGGTTAAGACTTGTGGGTCATTCTATGGGAGGTGCCATAGCTTCTTTATTAGCGATAATGATGCACAGAAAATCATCGAAGGAGCTAGGTTTTAGCCCTGCTATTGTATCTGCTGTTGGATATGGAACTCCACCATGCGTATCCAAAGAACTTGCTGAAAGCTGCTCTGGATATGTGACGACAGTTGTGATGCAGGTGCGTGATTGCATTTGACACTGTCTGCAAGACAATATTTTAGCCGGATTATATCTAAGCAGTTCCTGGGATGAGTCAGATTCTTTTCCCAAGTTTTGTCTGTCCATCTTTATCTGTTCTGTTTCCCTTATGACTTCTTCTTTATTGATATGTACAGGATGATATTATACCTAGATTGAGTGTAGCTGCCCTGTCAAGGCTCAGAAATGAAATCCTTCAAACTGATTGGTGAGTGACATTTAGTTTATACTTATAGTCTTTAACTGAGCACCCCCTCTCCTTATTGTCCTTTAAGGGAATAGGACACACAGGAAACTGAGGAAAGCGCTCAGGAACCGGTTGCAGCTCTGTCGTAAAAAAATGCTGTTCATATATTTCAACATTGTTATTATCTTCCCTGTGCATGTAAATTTTGTTTAGAAATTAATTTTTTTGGGAGTTGGTATTAGCTAAGCAAGGTATGGCTTTTAAAGCCCCCTCCCTGCACTTTTATATGCATTTGGAAGTTTGCTAAAGGTTTAATTAAATCATATTTTCCTCAGGATGAGTGTAATTGAGAAAGAAGAGTGGAAAAGCATCATAGATTTGGTTACAAATGCAAAGCAGGTTGTGTATTCGGTGCAAGATGTAGCTCACAAACTTGCTGATTTTGCAAATTTCAGGCGAAACAAAATTTCAGCTTGTAAGATTTTTATATGCTGCTTCAAAACTTCCTTTTCTCTGATACAGTGCAATTAATTCTCGTTATACAGTGCCAACATTTCAAACTTCATTCAAACCTTGAATAGCCTACAGATCATAGCCCTCCTACAAGTGATTTGTTTTTGGGTATATACAATTATTGTTTTTCCTTGTCAGAGATCAATGCATCAGAGAATTTGTGCTATCTTTAACAAACCTCCTCCTCTGAAAATAAATTGGAAAAACAGAACATTAAGCAGATATCGCCACCCTATCATGTTTCTTTAACATGCAATCCTTCATTGCTGTCATCTCTTTGGATAATAGTAATACTTTTCTTATACCGACTAGGCCATGTACCATGGTAGAACTACATACAGTAACCCTTAGTTAGCTTTTCTTTTTTAATTTTTTCCCTTTTTTTTTTGGAAATACAATTTTAACCCCTTGAAATTGATATTTTGCCCCCTGTTCCCCCAGTCCTACTAACCTAGTTCAGCCTCTGGCCGTGTAATTAATTATGTTGAAGATCTAATCAAGCTTCTTTCTTGTGCTCAATATCAAATTGATGGTGCTTGCAAAAGCAAGAACAAGAAAAAGATATTGGAATGTTTAGACATCAGCATTTGGCTTCTTCAAACCCCCCCCCCCCCCCCCAAAAAAAAAAAGGTTATTCAATAGTAGATATTGCATTAAATTTACACATGAAAATAATGAAGAAAATTGTACATTTAATTTGTGCTTGTTGGTTCTTGCTGCTTACTTGCACTCTTTAATTGCCTTTATCGTGTGATCCTTATATCCTCGGCTGTCTTGGTGTGTGTAAACAGCTGGTCCCACTGGTAAGGAGTTGCCAGTTGCTACACAACCTCCTCTGTCCCCAAAATCAGCAAAGGAGAATTCAGCTGTCATGAAAGTTGATGGAACTAAGGCATCTGCGGTGCCTGAGGAGTTGTTTATACCTGGGTCTGTTTACTATTTGAGGAGGAACTTGGGATCCCAAAATAGTGCTGATTTTTTCACACTTTGGAAGAGGCAACCAGGTGAGCATTTCCAGAAGATAATCCTTTCAGGCAATTTGATCACTGACCACAGATGTGATAGCCACTATTATGCTTTGAGAGATGTTCTTAAAGGTTTGCCATGGTGCGGTGAGGACAGTATTTTTAGATAACGGATATGCATATATTTTTTTAAATTTTTTCATGATGCCATTTAATTGGAATAAAAGTGTACATTGTATAACTAGTTTTCTGCACTTAGAGTGTGTTTTATAGCTCTATAGTGTAGATTAGAAGTTAGACAATTCATGTCAAATACAAGAAGAATAATGGATGGTGTTTCTATCCTCAAAATAAACTTTGAATAAGTTTGAATAAGTTCTGAAGTAAGGGTTCAATCATTGCAGTGATTGTTTCCTTGTGGGCCAACATGTTTTGTGGTCCTGTTTTGAATTTCTATATACTCATGTTTTAGATCTCAAATTGATCATTGAGACTTGTGATTTTGAAGAGGTGTCTTTGAATTTCTTCATCCCTGTCTTGTTATCTAGTTGTGTATGAGTATTTCATTTTCATTTCTTTCACTAAAACAATTTATAGAGCAAACAACAAAGCCATCTCCTACCATGTAAGGTTGGTTACATGAATCAAATGACGTCATTGTCTTATCAAAAATTGTGTTCATAGACAAGTCATTTAAATCTAAGTCATTCTTAATGATTCGTCTACAATTGTTCTCGATCTGCCTCTACTACTTAGTGAGCTATCCTCTATCTGATTTATCCCATTAAAAATCAAGAGAGTTAAATTTTCAAACTATAAAATGTAGAATAAAATATAGCTCAAAGAAAATGAGAATAAAAGAAAATCAACCTAGATTTTATGAATTCTTTCATGTTTACATCCGTTGCTATATTTGATGAGACACTTTTTTAGAGGGATGCATAAGCAGTTGGCAATTGGATACTCTCGTGCTCCAACATGACTTGCTTAGCTTAAATGATCAATTGATCATGACATCATTTCACCATGCTCAAGTCATGGAGTAAACAGAATGCATTAATTGACTTTTCTAACCGAAAATGATTGAAGAGCCTTTATTGAATGTGCTTTGGGATGTCCGATGGAAGATTATACTCACCTTCATCTTTTAAAATAGTTGTAATATGTCTTCTAGTTATTTGTCGCACAATACTTTGCACTTATGCTGCACTTTTGCTTTTGTTAATGCCCATCTGCATGGGAATCACTTTTTTTCTTCAACACTTAAAAGAAAGAGACAAAAGTAAGAAAATTTGGGTATTATAGTGATGTATATTTACTAATATTACAAATTAGGGTAAATTATCAAATTAGTCGTTGAAATTGGTAACTGATTTTAAATTCGACTCACATTTGGAAACCTTCCGAATTTCTTAAAATTGTCAAAACTTGACCAAGTTAGTCCCTAGGAGGGACTAACTCGATCAATATAGAGGAACTAACTTAACTAACTTTTGCTAATTTCAAGGATGTTGGAAGAGTTTTTAAAACTTCAAAACTGAATTTGAAGTCATGAGTTGCCAATTATGGAGACTAATTTGATGCTTTACTCTACAAATTATGATATTTATAAAGTGATGTCAAAATTATGCACAAAAAATATTATTTTTTTTTCTTTTCCCTTCTTTGCTAGATTTGTTTTGACGTTATTATGTGTCTCGGCCAAATCATGGAAGCATAAATAAAGCAAAGGATAAGTGCGTCCTCTGATAAATGTGTAATCTTTTTGTTGTTACCATTTTAATAAGAAATCCCCCATAACCAAGCTATTTGGGGAGAGCACGGGGACCATCCCCTTTTTGTTTTTCTTTTTTTGTTTTTTTTTTTTTTGGGTCGTGCACCGGGACCATCCTATATGCTTCATTTGGGGTCTTTTGTTTTTTTTACTCAACCTCAGAATAATATGTCTATCAAAATTTTGGCTGCATTTGTAGTCACGGCTAGGCAAGGCCATTGAGTCAGGTTTGGCTACATTTCATAGCATCTAAGGTAAATTATAGAAATGTTTTTATTCGTTTTTTTAAGTGGCCATAAAAAGCTTGCTTTCTGGTAGCATTAAAAACATGTATTCCATATCCAATTGCACTACTTTAAACCAAAAATTATGATTGGTTTTTTCACTATGATACACTGTCCCAAACCTATGCTAGACATAGCCTAATATTGTCATGTGTGTTATCAATTGCTATAACTGGTTGGGAGTCGTTACGCTTTGATTTGTAATTGATTATTGAATTCTTGTAAACTTTTCACGTATTAGCGCTATACTGTAATATTGCCATCGTGATCATTCTTGGCTGAGATTATATAATTTGAAATAAAAATCTTAAATTGTTCCTCTAAATATTAGTGCACCGTCACATTAGTCTTCCAAAAATACGGCACTAAATTAATCATTCAGAAATATAATATAAAATAATAACTAAATTAATCGATTTGTGTCACTACTTTACTCCTTTATTGGGACCAATTTAGTTATTGTATCATTTTTCTTAAGGAACTGATATAGTAATAAAACTTTTAAAGGATTAATGTAGTAATATCTATTTTTTTTTTCTTTTGGGGTCAATATAACATACTAATCCTTGAAACACCAATTTAAAACTTTGTTCTATATTTTCTTCTTCGATGGAACGAAAATTATATGATAGACTTTTTGGGCTGGGCCAATCGGCGTGACTACCTGAATAAGCAAGACTTGTGTTGTGTGTATGTTAATGTTCCCATACTTGTGACTGGACAAAATTATAAGGCCGGTCTAAACTGACTTCAACATAAATTTGTCAATTCTTAAGACAAAAACTCAATGAGAAAGTCCCACCCCATGTAAAGACCCTAGTGCCGATGCTTCTTGTTCCCTTGCCATTCGTATTGAACCATCTCAAGGGGGAGATGACCCTGTCCTCTCTATAATGGTTTGGTGAATCCTTTCTTTCTTTTCCTTTTCTATTATCTTACATTCCCATTGCATGGAGTTCATTTGATATCCTTTTTTTCAAGTTTCTCTTGATAGCAATAGTGCTTGAATTGTTAGAACTGGTGTGAGGCTAGCTTGCACTCTTGTATTTTTTGCGATTGCTCATGCTTTAGGTTGCATCGAAGTATTACGCTGATGGTGTATACAAAACATACACCACCTAATTACCTTATTTCCTTGATGAGAAAATAATATTATTAAGACACTTCAGTATGATGTACTTCTCCTGTTCAAACCAGGGTTTGAACCCAAACTTTCTTAAGGAGGAATTGAAGGGTGATATAAAATCGATCTATTTCTTGCATCATATCCATAGTTAGTGCATTCATCCTAGTTAGAAGCTCTAGCTTTGTATGAAGGTCATCGTTAATATTGTCAATATAATTAATATTGTTTGAATAATTCAATTCGAACCAATTGGATGTCCTTATTACTTTTTATTTATTTATTTTTGAGTGTGGGTTTTTGCCGGTGAAAAAAATGCGTTCCCATGCTTTTCATTTTTTGAAAGGTATCAACAAGCTAGAGCTATGCAAGTGATAAATCAAATATCTGTTATTTCAATGTCAAGTGTATCAATGGCAAAAGAGGACAAAAAACTGAAAATTCAAGAATAATTCTATTTCTATATATATGTAATGCGGCCAGCAATAAATTTAGTGCCAAGAAATAAAAATTAACTCATGACTCATAAATGAAGACCTACAAGTCTAAAAAAAATGCATGCTGGTTAATAGTAACCGAAAAAGTAGGATAGTTAACATAACGACAAGTAAAATATGTCATTAAACATTAACATTGGGACATGTTGTCCACGCTATGTTGTAAGAATAAAACGAGAATTCTCTATGTACATGTAGGGTTGTTTCTCTAAGTTTAAATAGAGAGTTTTATATGGTATGAGAATATAAAATTAGGGTTTAAAGAAACATAGAGTATTATAAAGATAGAATAAGGTAAAGTTCAAACAGAAGCACAAACATTTAAAGAACTTTATGTAAGGTTTGCCCATTAATGTTAATAATTTGTCAGTATAAAGTTCATAACTGTTATGTAGCATTGTCAAGGTAGGCATTATGAGAGTGCTCTGTAACTGTTCAAGTTCAACGAAGTCAAGTTATGCACTTTAAAATATTACACTCTGTCTGATAAAAAAAATAATATGAAGATTTCATAATTATAAAATTTGTTAGATTAGGTTTAAGATATTATTTAAAATGTTTTTAATAAATTTTGATCATTAAAAATAAAGATTAATTTTGATATACTAGCAGTGTAACAATATTTACACTGCCATCTAATTATATGTAAAGTCAAAATATTACTCTTAAAGTATTGTAAAATAATTTCAAAGCGTAGGAGTCCTGCTTTAAAATATTTAAAAATAAACGTAATTCATATTTAAATTATTTTAAAATTTAATTTTAATATATTATTAGTGTAAAACTTTTTCCTATAATTATCATTTTATGTAGTACTAGATATTACTATTTTAAACAGTACATAAAAAATTTAATCTTATTAATATATTTTATATTTAAAATATATATTACAATTAACAATTTATTAAGAGTACATAAAAGGTATTTTTCAAAAAAGAATTTAAACAAGCATGAATTACTTTCCGTTGATGGGAATTGAATGCCGTCTTGTGAGACTAAATTTAATGTAAAAAATTCATCAATCAGTCAACAATAGTAGAAGTTAACTTGTATTTGGATATAACGTTCTTTGCATGAGGAGTAGGCTTCCCGTGCTGTGTCATCAGACTCGAGGTTCAAAAGGTTCAGAAAGACGCGGCAGTAGTTAGGTCTTGTGGACGGCAAAAACCAATTGATAGTTAAGACCAATGCAAAAATTGGGAGTAGAGACTCAAATTGATGTGACATTTGGCCTCTCTGGAGATAACACTTCACTAATACTTGGCCACCTTGTTACCAAATCAAGGAACTAATGTCCTCCGGCTTTAAGAACATTAAAGTCTATGCTAGTATTTTTTGTATAATTTGTAATTAAGTTGGTAGGCAAGATATTAATATAGTAATAAACTTTATTTTGTAAGTGGGTCGGCACCAAAATATTAGGTAACTTGTTTGAAACAAAGCCTAAAATGAGAGAGGCGCATGGTTTTATTCTTGGACTTTATATCACGTAGATACAAGGACAAATTTTGTAGGACCAAGCCTTCATTTTATATTAAGTATGTATCTATTAAGAGTTATGTTATTTATACATAATGAGTTAAACTTTTTCATCAATATGTGATGTTCGTAATTTAAATAAGTATGAATTTTAATTATATAAGTGTTGAATTAATATATTATCTTTAGTATAAATATATGATGAGAACATTGTTCAAATAAATATGAATTTTAATTATATAAATATCAAATTGGCATAATGACTTCATGAATATAGTATGCATTCTATTATCAATTAATATCATATTCGACTCTTATATAACAAATTTGCATTTATTTGATCTGGAAACACCGAATATAAACTAGGTGTTTAGCTTATTATGAACAGTCAACATTTTCCATGGCATTAAAATGTCACTTGCTTTCAGTCAAATGAACTTCTAAATGAGGTTAACTTTAGCATTGAACTATATATGTGTCTTCAAGCTTTTTCCAGCTTGTCTCCACTTGTGATCAGAGGTCATGGTCATGGAAAGTTCTCTTCATTCTTCACTGCGTCCTTTACAAGCAAAAGCAAAGAAAAAGGAAAAAATTATCAACAATTATGACAAACTCACATCTCTCTCACGAGATTGTAAACCCTTTTGAAATGACAACCTAGCTAGCTCCGGTTTCTAATGTAATTATAATTAAATTAATAGATTAATAAACGTCCATATATCATGGCTCAGCTTTGAACAACTGCCCCCCGTTCAAACTACATTTGATTTAATTTTAAATTTTGAAAGTCCCCTGTGATATAAACTAGAGCGTGTAAAGTATTGAAAACTAGTTATATTGTGCATCCAATATTTGTTTATATCCACTTGAAAATGAAGCTTTCTTCAGATGTTTCTCAATCATTAAGCAACACCATGTTCTTTTGTAGTTGGAAGTATTTAGATTGGAAGCCCTTTAGTTTGAATATCTAGAGGTAGTCGCTTTTGAGTTGCATCATCATTGATTATACAAGATACGGACTATTTAGTTTATATACAAAATATCGCATTTGAAGTTTCATTAACCATGTTGCACAGTAGATTAATCGTATACAAAATAGTTAGTTAGGTGACTCATCGTTGTAGGTGATCAGTTGCTTAAAGACATGTAAATATTTTTTTTATGGGAAAAGACAAGTAAATAATTAAATTCGATAATACAAAAGAATGTTATTAATTTTTTTATTTAAGGAATTGTTTCCATAATTTTAGGTTAAGAGTGGTCATTAAGTAAAGCCTCATTTTCTTTAAAATGACAACTTTAGAATACAAATTTCAAACCAATAACTTGTTAGATGAATGGTAAGTAGATTGATCCCCTACAAGGATGAGGACCAAAGTTTGAATCCTCGTAAATGCACTTATTAAGAGAAAGAGTAATTATAAATGTTCTATTTCTTATAACTGCAAGAATAATATTTTCCATAACTTTAACTTACCCAAAAAAAAAAAAAACACAAATTGCAAGTTATTATGTGAGTGAGTTAATGGTAAATGATTTGAATAGTATATATAAAGTTATAGGATCATTGATGTAACAAAAAAAAAGAAAACAAATTGCTAAATGCTTAAAGTCACAGTCCACTTATATTTACAACCAACCATTTTAGCATAATTTATGCATGGTGCTACATGTGAGAATAATTATTAATTCATATGGAGGTTACTTATAGTCTTCTTCTAAACTGAGAAGAATAATAAGAGGAACATCCAAACCCTAGCTACATATCTGGCAATCATCATAAACGTGCAGTGGCCCCATATTGAACCCTCAGTGTCTGCTTGACTAGCCTTGCTAAGACGCTTGTCAGCATCAATATCCAACACCATCCTTGTCCATTCAACAACCATGTCCATGCCCTTGATCCCTCTCTCCTTGCAGAGTGCAAACCAGACCGGACAATTATTTTCATATAACTTGCCTAAGAAAGCATGATTGAATGAATACATATCTTGCAATCGTCTTCAACCTAGCTGCACATATAGCTTCATAGCTAGGCCCTGGATAATTCCGTATCTAATATTTTTGAGTAGTTTAGGGCAAATCCTAAGTTCTAACCAACACGTGCACCACTTTTGTCACTATATGCAACCGGGGCATTGCTTTGTGTTTCAATCATTCATCAGTGACTTGAATCTAATAGTTATACGACAAATTCAAAATCAAGATCAGATTACCTAACTTACAAGAAATTGGCTAGCTTCATAATTTATAAGGACTTATATCAATTAACATAACCGTAGTTATAATCTATAACTGAAAATCAACCGCCAGTAAATTTAGATTCATGTTCATTGGAAATGATGCTATATATGTTCCTTTGGTATTGGGATACATGAATTAAAAATAACACTCGCTGAAAATGTTGAATGCTACCTTGTGAGTCTTTAATATATATTGTCAATTTTGTCATCATTGGTTGGATTTGCCTTCCAGGATTCATGACCTCAAGAAAGCCTGACCCTTATTTTATCGTTTTGTGATTAGTTCTAAATTCTGATCTCATTTATTTTAATTTCTCCATATGCGTGCAATTGATAATTTTTTTCGTTCTTTTAATCCATAAGATTTATTTAAGTGTAAGCACAGTGTAATTTAGTACGGCACGAAACACTACAGGGTTGGTGTTGACGTGGAATTGTGCTGGTGTGGGGCCTCACGACATGGTCAAAAATAAAGAATAGTGCCACTCGTGCGGTGTCTAACATACGGGTATCCAAAAAACAAAACACTGCAATATGATAATCAAGTACTATTATCGGATATGATTTTATATTGTTTACGTACAAAAGTATTATTGAGATATTATTAAATGACTTTTACCAAAACAAAAAAAGAAAAAATTTATGGACATTGAGATATATTCTTCAACTATTCATGTTGCATTTAAATTTTATATAATTTAATTTAGAAAAGGAATCAACTTGTTTTTGAAGATTAAGTCTTATTTTTAAAAATAAATATTATATGTTATAAACTTTATATCATATAATATTATTTTAAAAATAAAGTATATTAAATTTCAAACAAATTTGAGATTCATAGTTACATAGTTTAATAGTTGGTATACTTATTTTTTAAAATATATTATGTTAAAAAATTATTGTGATAAAATATCAAATTATTTTCAAATTTAATAAATTTTATAGGCTTAATTTATTTAGTGAAAATATTTAATTTAATAATTAGATTGATAAAATTTAATAGGTTCATAAAAGTTATTTAATAAAATAAATATGCTTAAAATTAATTTTTTGCAATAAGCTGATTTCTACCCATTTAATTTTGATGTATAGTTAGGATAATTTTTTATGCTTTCATATAATTTTGTGTTTATAAAAATTTTAATGAGTTTAATTGTATACAATATTAATCTTATTAATAAGGTTATATTTCTATAAGCACAAATCTCATTATGTAATTACGTAATATAATATTAATATTAGATGGAAGTGTAAAATTATTCTAAGCGAAATTATGTTAAATTTTTCATATGAAAGTATATTAAAATTAGATTATTTTGTAAAATAATATATATATATATATATATATATATTAATTTAATCCAATGGTAGACGTTCTTAAATTGTGTACCATACATGGGTTATGTTTTTATTCGTTTATAGTGTAACACTTTTAATCTACATATCAATATAGCAAGTAATCAGTATCTGAGAGACCGGAATCGGACGATGTAATAACAAATAATAATATGAAAAACTATACTCTATTAATATATTAAAGTTAAATATACTATTAATATTATATTTCATGAAGATATTGCTAAAGAGAAGAAACAAATAAACTATGAATTTGCCCCAAATAATTCTTTGTAGCATTTTGATTATTGAATGTTGCATTGTCCCCCGATGGCTAGTGCATTGGGTGCACTGATGTATGCAATAATAATAATAATGATAATAATAATAAATAAATAAAAGCTACTGTGTCACTTATAAAAAGTTGGTTGAAATAGCAAATAACTCTGATTTTCTAAGGGGCTCAGTTCAAATTTTAGAGAGTTGTGAAAAATTATGAAACAAATGCCATTTTGGAGAGCACACAGTTTACCTTTATATTTTTGTAATCAATTGAATAGAAATTAGTCTTAAATATCGGTGGTTCAAATGGGCCAAATCTACAAAGATATCCCGTGGTCTCTCAAAAACAAATGCCCTTGTGTATTGGAGGGCACATCAAAGAATAGAAGACATGATAGAAGGTAATAAGGTCAACAATTAAGTCTAAACTTCCCCAATCAAATACCAGAAAGACAAGAAGTGCATTAGCTTGGGTGGGAGCCAAGAGAATATATGGATGCCTCTCTGGACACTGTAGAAAAGGATTACTCTTTCAAGTTCCGAAACACATTAATTAGTTGGGACTTGCAAGACATCTTCACCTGTAAAGTGTATCCATTTTCTTCCTTTCCAGTATGCTAATAGAAAAAAGAAAGAAATTCAAACAGATTCGAGCTTTACATATACATGAAAATATCCGTACATTTTGTGTCTATTTTTTTTCGTTTGAACATGCACTGCACTTTGTCAGAATTTTTCATATGAAGCAAAACATGGTGGTGGGACATTATGTTTATCGACTAAAAACATACGTATTCGTGTGGCATCTTCTGGCCATGTGTTATAACTCTCAGTAGATTAGTTTAGAAGAACTGTTCAATAATGTATTCTTTTTTATTTTTCTTTTGTCAAATAATACACCGACAAACTCTTGCAGGAAGATGTAGATTATTGGATTCCAAACCTGCTCCTTTATAATTGGATGTTAAGATGAATAATTAACAATTATTTTTTTGCAGTGGATATAATGCAAAATACATAATGTTTATCACTATAATGAACGATAAACTACATAGACCTAATTAAATTATAGCAACATGAATTAAAATAATGGTTACCCGGAATCACCTAATATTCAAATCAATCAGTTTTGTGGTGATCCACTGTAGGTCATGCGGCCTGGATTGGAAAAATGATCCAGTACTGTGTTAAGTCAATCATTTCGAATTCACGTGCCTTCAATTGGGAAGGTCTCATAAAATCTTCAGCAAATACAATGTTATAATGACGTGCTTCGTAAAATTGGCTAAGATAAAATATAGGTATAAGATGTATGAAATGAGGAAATATATACAACTTAAAAGTACTTGGGCATAACGAATTCTTAATTTTATTTAACTGAAGCGCCTCTTTAACCTCACGATGTACTTGTAGCCAGTGTCCAAGAAAATGGTTGCAATAATATATTAATTAGTTGAAACTCCTCCTTCAGTTATTATATTTAGATATTAATTTTGATATAATGTTTATATAAAATATTTTATACTATCAATCAATCAGATATCATATATGTAATTTTTTATATAGTTATTGCAAGAATCAAATACTTTGAATAATTATAGAAATACATAATTAAATAATTGTATAAAAATCTTTTACATGTATCAAAATTAAATCCTTATATCCATTAAGGTATAAATTAATTTATATATCTTTATCTAATAACTTAAATTTTTATGATAAATAGCTCATGATATGGTATTAAAGTTTTTATGATCAAGTGGTTAGAGCTCAATTCTTATTTATCTTTATTCTTCTAAATAAAAATTAAATTTCAATACAAGATACTTGTATATAGTCCATACTTCAAATTTGAAGAAACTCTTGTATGAGAAGACATGTTGAGGTATAAAATTATTTATATATATTTACTCAACAACTTATATTTTTGGAAAGATGATTCATGATAATATATCCAACCAGGATAATTATAATTTAATTAAATAAATCCAGACCCTATTGGTGTATATGTCTTTTGCCTCCCACAGCACTATTTGCCGTTGCAAGTGGCAAACAAGTATACGGATATGACACAAAACCATTCCTCTTTGCGGGATAATAATGGCATTCAGAGAGGACTATGCAGGGCTAAAAGTCCTAGTCGGTGTGTACACATGGATATCTCTCATTGAATAGTACCCATAGGATGGTCCCATAAACGCTATCTACATACGCTAAGATTTGTTTTACTTAGCATTTTATAGTTTACAGTGGTTCCTTCATTAGATTTCTGAGGCACTTTTATATTCATTGTATAGTCACATGCATAGTGACTTTTGACGTGTAATTCCTCTAGCATGATTCTATAAATTACTCTTGAATTTTACGCCTAATATCTTAAGTTCTCGGATAATTAATATATATAGTTGACGTAGAACTAAATATCCTTTATCCAAATTGATCATATGATCACTACAATACTTCAGGTACCCTTCATTCCCTTTAATTTTTAATGTAATTTATGATAAATTGGTGCTTTGTGTTACTGTTTATGTTTATTGCACTTCTATATATTATATTTGACTTATACTCATGACGATGGTCTAACTCAAAATACTAACTAAATAAAAAAGTTTCATAGATTAAGTATCATATTAAATGTTTTTCATTTACTTGTAGCGGGATTCATAATGTAAACTGAATAAACAATTTGAAAATACCCTCCCATTTTCTAAGTTTGCGTGTAACAACATAATTATTCCTTTGATGAGAGTAAAGGCCTCTCATTTTTAAATTTTACTGAGCAGGTTTAGAAAGCTATACCCTCCATTCGGATTTCAAGTTTGGAAAGCCACCTTAGCCATTTTCATGGAGCATAAATGCTTTTTTTCTTGCAAATACCAATTCTCTATTTCTTTGGTTGCTTCTCAACTTTATTAGGAATTTACAAACCTAAAAAGAAGATTAGGACCGTTTATTTGTCCAACTCCACCCCCCCTTCCATGCCCTCCTCTCTAAACATTTAAAAAAGGCCGTTATCCACGATATTTTTATTTTATATTGTGACTTTTTATTGGGGCATTATAATTAGCTAGGCTTGAGTGTGGGGCCTAATTATACGTTTGTGTGAGGTCTACATGCTGGTGCCTATACCGGACAGAAGAAAGTGATTGAAAGTTATGAATGAGTATGTGCAATATTTGTTAAATGATAATTATACGGTATTGCTAGACAAACTGTGACTTCCAAGGCTTAAACAATTCCAAGTCTAGAAAGGGGTTATAAAATCTTCTTTCCCTTGTGCCTTCCCTCTCTCTCTCTCAATTAGTCTCTTATGTGTTCTAAACTAGTGTCACTATCTTTTGTTTCATTCATTTTTGGAATCTGCTTCTCTTTCTGTCCTTTTTCTGGCTGCTTTTAGCTTCGATTACCTGTACTTACAGGACAATTATTATGCTCATAACAAGTATCCACCTTCAAATGTTGAACGTTTGTCTACTGAATTAATATATATAATCAATCTTATTAACAACCATAATCAATCTTATTGACAACCATAATGAATGTTAGTTCAAACACACCAATCCCCACTAGTTTGTCAGACAGCCCCTTGAAGAGGCAAATTGTCCCCATGTTATTAAAATAGATTTTGTTTAAAAAAGTATTAAATATTTTTAAATAATAAATATTTATACTTTTTATTTAATGATCTTTTTATTACTTTAACTTATATTTTTAAAATACATGTTAACAAAAATCTATTAACAATATTACACTATCTGCGAGGTTAATTATTGATGTATATTAGTATGGAACTCAAATGGCATGCTCATGAAGTTGTACCCCTAATTCATCACTATCTATATGCATGCCATTACAAGTACCATAGTAATTTGTGCCGTTATGGATAAACTAGCTAGGCATTACGGTCATCTTTCTCGCTTTCCAATGGGTTAACGATCCAATATGCTAAATTATACAATAGCTTTTAATACCCCAACGAGAAACATATAGGCATAAACTCCTATCTCCATGTCATAAAAATTTACCAAGAACTGTTGTTTTTCGTTTCCTTGCATGAACTATATAGTGTTAGGGGGACCTTTGAACTGGATGTCATTAAAATTAATTTGTTCTTTTGTCTTGGTTGTTCTAGGGTCTAGCTAAGACTAAGAGTATGATTACTTCTTAAAACGAATGATTAAGAACATTAACTATAATATGATTATAAACTTTAAAATTATGTTTGCATATGTTATATGGATTTGACTCTTCTAACATGCATAATGTGTTTTAAAGAATAGAGTATAAAGTAAGCAACTATAAGTAAATCAAAAAGAAAAAAAAAAAAGGTATACAATTATAACTGTTAATGAAAGTTAAAAATTAAGGTTTTGAAATTTTATGAGACATAAGTACATGGATGATAGATTATTAAACATATGCAATAATCTCATCTTTTAAATTTTTCTCACCAACCGTTAATATTATACATTCTACCCTCTAAAGCATGTTGCCTTTAAACAAGTCAAATAAATCCTACATATTTACATATTATAAAACGTGGGAAGGAAAAAATGTGCTACATATATATAATATATGGTTTGGCATTCTTATTAATATGGTAGATAATTCTAGCTTCCAAATGTTTCAATAAAACGTTACAGTGAAGCTGTAACAACTAGTTTTTAGTTAGTAAACAATTATTGACCCATGTTCATATCCTATTCTCATATTCTCACGGTCATACATGTAGTTGCGGCTATCACAAATAAGGTACTGATACATATTATTTATTTAGGAAAAAAAAAGAAACGACAAGTGCAGATAGATCCAATCATCAAACAAAATGGGTTTGGTTAATGCTAGCTCATTTGTCGTATAAGGATGTTGAATGGAATCTCATTTTTTCATACAAATAAAAATTCATAACGGGGGATGATGATAGTGTTTTACATAAGGAAAAAAACAATGAACAACTGTAGGCCAATAAGGGAACCTAATGAAATTAATTATTCCTTATAATAATCCATCCCTTCCCCTTGCTCAGGTGTATATAAAGATGGTGAGAAATGATTATGATTTGCACAAAGCTGAAGAGAGCCAGAAACAATCAAAATCATCATAAAAAAAGACTCGTCGAACCCCAAACAACCAAAAGGGCCAATTAAGATGACTGGTTCTGGTTCTCCTTGTGGAGCTTGCAAGTTCTTGAGAAGGAAATGTGTGAGGGGTTGTGTTTTTGCACCTTACTTTTGCCATGAGCAAGGTGCTACCCATTTTGCAGCCATTCACAAGGTCTTTGGTGCAAGCAATGTCTCAAAGCTCCTTGCTCACCTTCCTGTGAGTGATAGGTGTGAAGCTGCAGTCACAATCTCATATGAGGCTCAAGCAAGGCTTCAAGACCCCATTTATGGTTGTGTTTCTCATATCTTTGCCCTTCAACAACAGGTTTGTTTAATTTTCCTCTCACAAGTTACAACAAATTAATCTTATATAGTAAGTAATTGGAAGAAAACCCTAGCAAAATTTGTGAACTATAAAATTTAATAGGTGCAATTTTGGTTTTGGTCTTTTTAGGTTGTCAATTTACAAGCACAGCTAGCTTATCTCAAGGAACAAGCAGCAAAAAGTTCTGTCAATGCCTCAGCCAATGGAAACCCTAATGAGAGATACTTTGAAAAACCTAATATTGCTAATTTCCCCCAAGATCTTCAAAGTTGGCTCCAGGTTGAAAATTCCAACATGGGGCTAGAAGATCTTCCCGACTTGTGTAACAATTCCTCTGCAGCACAGTATGGTGGGAACAGTAATGTTCCTATGGATCTAAACCCTATTGGGAATTACTATAAAAGTTCAGGAACCATGGATGAAAGCAGCTCATTCTCTAGCTTTGAAGAATGTTCCAACTCCATGTCCTATGACATGCAAACAAATGGGAGGAAGTGGTCCTTTCATGAAGTGGATGACCTTCATTCAGTGGCCTTTGGTTACAGCAGATGAATCAGCTTCATGGAAGATCAGAATCTACATGAAAGAATTGGTGAAGAAGATTTTATCAATTTTGAATATTGATGCTGCAATATTGTGAAGCATGCACTACTCTGTTGCCATAAATAAGCTAGGAAGTGTAGAAATGTTGATATTTATGAAAAATTGGAATGGATCAGCAACACCCCTCGTAGTGTTTTTGTTTTAATCCAGTGTAATCCTGGTAAGTAGTAGAATAGTAGTGTAATTCTTATACATAACTGTAACTCTGGTTTTTCTATGAGCTAAATTGGTTTGTTTTACGGACCTAGCAATATAGATCCTAAATTTTGACCTAATAAATACAGTCCCTAGTTACTTTAATGGAGTTTTAGCTTCCTTTCCTAGACACATCAGGTTTTGTAGTGGAATAATTTGGAGTATTACTAGATGGGAATCCCAAAGTAATTAACTGAGTGTAACCAAAAAAAAAAAAAAAAATTCCCAAAGTAATTGATAAATTTAATTCAGAAGCCCTATGTGAAGTTACTGATCCCTTATATCTTAGTGTTAGTGGCAAAAGCACATACAGAGAGAATACATGGTTGGGAATTATTTGCGCAACTAAATATATATAATTCATTGAATTAATGAGCTTTCTGGGCAAGGTACCTTGGTTGCTCAATGATAATACAAGCTGCATTTCTTCATTTCGCCCACTTCAAACTTTTGTTTCCCAGTTACTAGAATGTAGGCATGTGTAATCAAAATGAAGTTATATATATTGAGTTCTACATATGAAAAATACAAATGTATGCTGTTTAGTTACTTGGGTTTGTAGATCAGAACCTGAAGAAATATACAACTATTTTCCCAGCTATATTGGTAAGTGGAGGTACCAACTTGGTATTGTTTACACCTTACTATTGAGATTTTCCGTTTTACAATGTCTCTTGGTTGTCTAATTTACATATTTATGAATGTGTTTATGACATACAGTTTTAGATTAAAAGACACTCAAATTGAAAATAATTTGAACCTTGTGTAATTAGGTATATCTTTTTGTTTATCCAGTTTCAAAGTCTTTGAAATGATAACAAATCTTGTGGCTCTTAGAATATGCATTGTAAACAGCTTTAGAATTAATCTGGATCCTAGAACACTAGTTTAGACCAATTTGGTATGGGGGTAAATATGGGGAAGAAAATTTCATATATTAAATTTTATGAGTAAAATTGTATGTTAAGCTAATCTTTGAATATTTTACCTCTATTCTTACACCCATACTGAACTTGTCCTTAAAGTATACATTTGTAGGTGTGTAAGATTGGAAAAAGTATATGGCCAACTGGATGGGATTGATTTCAATGGTGAGTTCATTCAATTCTTACAAGAAGCAATAAGTTAATTTAAAGTTTAAACCGTGTGGTTTTTTCTTGGCATTATTTTTTTCATTTTTTTTCTGATAATTTGTATTCAAAGCTCAGCTCACCAAAACAATGGGAGGAGCCAAAACAGAACACCCAAAATTAAAAAAAAAAAAAAATCCAAAAACTATTGGAGTTCTCTCTAAACCAAGCCAAAAAAAATAAAATAAAATAAAATAAACAACAATACACCTAGAGAAACAAGGACCCCAGAAACACCCAGATTTATTTTTTTCATGTAGCCAATAACGTTTTCTAAACCTGGGAATTGGAGTAATTAACCTGAAAAAAAGAAAGAAAGGACTGAAAAGTATAGTTGAAAAGTATATATCTGAAAATTATGTGTAGTTTGATACATTACCAAGTTACACTATATCCCGTGCTTTCCTTCTCATTTAATTCCAGTTACTTGTAATGCATACATAATCATATGTTCACAAATTGCAAGATGAATATGATGACTTATCACTCAGTTATTCTTGTAGTTAATTTAACTAGTAAATGTGGATGTAATTTACGTCTCCGCCTACATATATCCTAAGTTTTAATTTTTGAATAAACGCCGGCCCCTGGACAGCAAACACACAGATATACAAAGAAGAAAAACGAAAACGAGAGGATCCAATACTTTTTTTCCTTCCTTAATTAGCCAACTGACCAAATGGAAAATTGAACTTGAAGTTCATGATGAATTTGCCAATTACTACATTTAGAATTGTTATATAGTTTATAAGCTAGCGAACTAGTGAGTATATGATGTACAATAGAATGTTGTCCGTGACCAAATAAAAAAGAGTTCATTCAGTTGCTCACACACACATGTATATAGCTTGTTCCAGTAATATTAGTCTACCATGCAATTCCATCTTCCTTGCACCCGTTTTATTTTCGGCAGTTCTATAGTGGACTAGTTTGTGCACGTTTGATAGGAATAGAAAAATGTTTTCTTTGTTGTATATCATCATGAGACTTGAGTCACATTGTCTCTCGCCATGATTATCAAATATATTGGGATTCTTTTTGCCATTTGTTTCAGCTTGTCCTTAACATATGGTGGTCCTTACCGTCTTAATTAGTTTGTTTTTTTTTTTTTTTATAATTGAAAAATTGTTCTCTTCCCCACTGCTTTCAGTTGTTTTTAATTGCCAAAAGGGTTTATCCCAATTAAAACACTTAGGGTTTGTTTGCAAATTTCATTTTAAAGGAGAAGAGAGGAAAGGGAGTGGCTTGTGAGATTCTCATCCTTGTTTGAAAGTTTTATTTAAAGGGAGGAAAGACATTGAAGTTAGTATAACCCCCAAAACTCCTGTTACATAGTTCCTTAAATTGAGGTATTAGTGCCATTAAAATGTACAATACTATTTTAAACTCTCTGTCAACCTTTTATTTTCTTCCATTTATTTATTTTAAATTTTTAAATAAGGATAAATTAAAACTCTCTAATTCTTCCTTCTTCCATACCCTTCCTTTTCCTTTGATGCTTTCCCTTTTATTTCCCTTGTAAGTTCAAACAAGCCCTTACACTTTTTGAAAGTTGCTGTGTCAAAGGCTTTGTAAAATATTTTTGCAGATGAACATTTAAATTACTGTTAGGCAAAAATGTGACTCAAGTTGTTATTCCTCACATATCAGGTGGTAAAATGGTTGGTAAAAGCTATGCCTATTATTTGCTAAAGCACTTCTGTACGACCATAAAAGCATCTGAATCTTTAAAAACATATCGTCAAAGATAAATTTATGACTTCTGCTATAAAAAAAACCACTCAATAATAGCATTCGCATATAGAAGCACAGTTCTATTTATCCATCTATATTTATATATTCACAAAATGAGATCCTACTTTCATGTCAATATATTATCATGCTTTTCTATAACTCAATAGAATTTGAACTACACTAATATATAATTCATTCCACTTTCATCTGCTGCGAATATAAAATTTAGTTTGAGCTCCATATATACGCAAATACATGTTCTGTAACAAATGGTTCTCTTGTGTCAATTCTATATACACCAAACTTAATATTCATGGAAAGGAGACGATCTTTTATAAGGAGAAATAAGAGAAAAAGTTATGGGTCCATGCTTAAACAATAAAACAAAGGCAAGAGATTTGCATGAAATCGATTGCGCCAACAAAACTTTCACAAGATTCAATGTGAACTTCGGAAAAATATGTTAATGATTGTTATAAGAGATAATTCTTTTGGTTTCTAATTTTCAACTAGTAGTATCAAGCTAGCTGATCCTATTTGGATCCATTTAATTGGAGGCAAAAAGGTTGAATAATTCATTGATCTTTTAATAAGAGGAGTAAGCAAAGGGACATCTGAGTATACTCACTTCTTGTTGACCTTCACTTATAATCAAGAATTGCTATCTCTTCTAAAAGCTTAAATTACTAGGTAAAGATACATAAATAATTTTATATTCTAACATTTTCCATCATACAAGAGTTTTTTTGAATTTGAAATATAGACAATGCATATCTACTTTACTTTGTATTGAATTTAATATTTATTTAAAAAAATAATGACAAATGAGAATTAAACTCTAAATCACCTAATCATGAAAGCTCTGATATTATATCATAAATCATTTCTTCTCAAAGCTTGAGCTATTGAATACATTAATGATTTTATATCTTAACATGTATAACTTAGGTTTAAATCAAGAATTGATGTACTAATATATGATCCATAATGCTATAAATCTTCATTAAGGCCAATGGTTTATGCCAGATATTGAAATAAATAAGAAATACTCCTCACACTAAACATTTTAGGTACTACAAAATTAAAGTAGGCTTTTGATAGAGGTAACTGTATATATTGTGCTTGTGCACACATGTACCCGCGTGTTTCTCCATTAAAGTCCAGGTTAACCAATTCATCTTAGCCCTTCTCATCCATATTACACTCCAATGGATATAAAACTTTGAGCATCCATTAGTCCTTTTCTTTAAAATCTTCACAATGGGCTGCTTTAAATAATAAATGTTGGAAAGTATGATAGAAAAGAGATAAAATTTCGAAAGAAGTGATGAGAGAAAAGAAAGTAATAATGAATGAGAAAAAGCTGCTTTTACAAACATAAGTTTATATAGAGGCCGTATTCAGTATCACAAGCAAAAATTAACCTCGTCTAAAAATTGTGGAAAATCCCATAAGAAGAAAAAATGACCATAATGAATTTTCGAAAAATCATTAAAGACACTTAATGTGTCTTGATTCGTGATATTATTATTTTAACCAATATCTTGGCAGTAAAGAAGTAAGAATACAGTGTAGTCGGTATAGACACTGTTAACCTAATGATGCTTAGCTTTACCAAGAAACATTTGACTTAGTATTAACTCACATTTTCTGATTCCGAACCAATTCTTGAGATTACTCTTAACACCTTTAAAAGGTAATTACTAGAGAACATCGATATAGTTTAAGATTTTAAGCATTGAATGTCTGGAATGAAATCGAGATCATTAAAAGTGTATTTGGAAAGGAAAAAAATAGAAATTAATTTTTTTTCATATTTGGATATTTTAAAAATAAGAAATGATTTCATTTGTTAAATCACATGTATCTAATTGTTTTGTATTTGAAAATTTATCAAAATTAAAAGAATTTGATGGAAATTGATTTGATTTTAAAGTTTAAATACAAATCAATACAAATCAATTTAAATCAATTTTATTTTTAATTTATATAATGTATTTTTTTTGTTATAATATATTTTAAACATAAGAATTGATTTATAGATGAATTTAAGTCCTATTTTATATAATCATTTCAAATATAAGATTTAATTTATAAAATCAATTCAAATCAAATTAAATTCTAATTTTAATCATTTCAAAATTCAAACACGCCTAAGAGACGGTGAGTTAGATTAGACTTTTAGTAATGTTAAGTTCTCAGTTTTACGCATCTTAGTGTATGTTCGATTTCACGTTGAAATCTTTCGTAATTAATTTGAAGGGGTGTAAATTGAGTTTTTATTCATTTCAACATATTTATTAAAATTATGTTGAATTATATTTTAACATAATTTATAGTATCAAAAACTATAGTTTGAGCAAGAGTAAAAAGAAAAATGTTTTTTGTTAGACCAAAACATAATTTACAAACTATAATCCAAACACACCCTTATATTATGAAATCTATAATGGGGACAATGATCATAGAATGAATTTGAAGCTTATTGATGGATTAGCCAGCTAATAGTTTAACGGCTCAACTTCAACCCGAACAAGCTATATTTGAATCAGTTATTTATCTAGTGCAGTTTTTTTTCTTTTTTCGGGGCGCAATTAGAGAAACTTATTAAGAGTTTATTTTTGTTTTTATTATTATTATTATTATTAGTGAACGAGTTTAGCATTGGAGAGTTTAATGAAGAGATTCGGTGTGCCGACTACGGGTTCGCATTCCTAATCGGGGTAATACTGTTTGCTCTACCCTTTTATTTTTTTTTTAACTCTATGTCCGTTTTTGGTCGAACTCAGTGTTTGATCCACCTGTGATATCGGGACCTTCGACCAATAGGCCCAAGCACAAGCTTGTTGTATCTCCGACATTCAATGGGCCCAGCAAAAGAAAAGCCCAATAAGTGAGACACCAACAGATAGATGTTGACCAAGAAGAATATCTGACCAAAAACAAAAAAACGAAAGGAAAGAAATACCAGCGGAAGAGAATTTTGACAAAAAAGACAAAGACACCAACGGAGGAGACACAGCTTTAATTAAAGAAAAATGTTATTTGGACATAATTATTTATGTGTCCATTTATCATTACAAATTTATATATAAATAAATAAAAAGTTCATATAGAAAATTGAAAAATCATGTGATAGTATTATCATTTATCATCATACTCCCTTGATTCTCTAAGAACTTACGTAAATTATTTATTTATTTATACATGAATTACTTAATTGATTGACATACAAAAAGTTATTTCCAAATAATAGGACTCTTAATTAAAATAGGATTACTCCTATAGCACTGAATAGCTGAGTGGCATTCATGCATGCATTGTATGATTAGTATGGCGTCAAAAGTAGTCAAAACCATCATATTGACTTGTTTACTTATCAAAATTAAATGAGTTGAATTAAAAAATATTATTTGATTCATTTAAATTAGTTTATTTTTAACCTGATTCATTTAACATGTAAGTTAAACGGATTAACTCAACGAGTGAATAGATTGGTTCGTTCACACCTTTTTTTTTTTTTAATTTTTTAACTTTTAGAAAAGTACGTTTGGAAAAATCGTTTTCAAAAAAAAAAAAAAAAAAGCCATGCACCCAACTTAGAGCTCAAAAGGGCCAAATCTAACCCATTATCCCTATTAGCTCAATTTTAAAAAAATATATTTTTAAAATTAAAATTAAAATTAAAAAATAAAAATAAAATTTACACATCATACAAACAATCGCTAATACCATGACTATAGGGGTGTTCAATTCTAATTCAACGTAATCAAAACCACTAAATCAATTTAAAAAAAAAAGCCAAAATTAGATTAAAAAAATGAAAACAGATCAAAATTGCCGAAGTTGGATTTGATTGGTTCTAGTTTTTTTAAAAAATGCATGAATTGAATCCGATTTCGAATTTAATTTTTAGAACTAATCTAATCTAATCCAAACCGAATAATGTTATATAATATAATTTTTTATTATTAAATTTATACTTTTACTTATAATAATTTTAATTTATTACATTACTTTTTTATTTATATATCATTTTCACTTAAATATCATTTGACATATATTAAATGAGTTATTTTTACCATTTATTTGTATTTATTCATTTTATTGACTAAAATTATTTTTAGTTTATAATATTTTAAACTCAAAATCCTCTTTTGTGAAAAATTGATCAAATCAATCAATTCCAATCAATAAAAATTAAATCAAATTATATTTAAATTAAATTGATCTACCTCAAATTATTATAAATTATATTATTTAAATTAATTTAATTTTTCCATTCAAAACCGATCCAAACTGCATCGCACGAGCACCCTAACTATAATATGATAACTCTTCAATCTTCACCATCTTTCCTCCGTCTAACTTGCACTACTGCCCTCACTCCCTTGCTCACTTTACTCCATTGCCACTCAGTCGAGACTGCATCCCACATGGCCACATGCCACGTGGATGCAATCATTTAGTCATTAGCCCATCCATCGGTCATCGTGAGTTCGTCGATCGATGCTGATCACACTCTCATAGCAATAGCATCAGGTCTACCTTCACTCTATGTTCTATTCTGTGAGTACCCAAAACCAATTAAACAACCTAAACTGTAGGAGCAGAAGAAAAAAAAAAAAAAAGATAAAGACGAAGATGAAATAGTTGAAGAATATCGTGACATGATGTTTACGTGTTTCCCTAGTGGTTCGGAGGCATTTGTGACGATGGCCAAATTTTGTTACGACATGATGATAAACTTGCCCCCCCTCCAATATGGCTTCTTTGGTCTCAAAAAGACAATTAGGCCTTATATATAAGTCGGACTCGCATTATATCGAACTATTAACACTTCTTATTAAACTGCGCTAACCTATTTAACTAGCTAGCATTAACGGGCTAGGTTGGCTCATTTAACATTGCTAATGATGAGGGGATCAACTGGATCCTGGATTGCAGGGCATATCACATTTCTGAACTCAAAACTTCTTAGAAATTATTGCATACACCTACGACAATACGTAAGATTGTGTTTACTTTATCCAGAACATGACATAGTACTGATTAATATCTTTATTACTTTTTGTTATTTAAAAACTATAAAACATGGACATATCATTTGGGTGTTGTGTCTACATATTAGACACGTGTCCATGTCAGATTTTACATAACATATTCGATGAGATATGTGTTTGATTTCAACATAGAAAGACACAATATAAATGCAGTCATTTACAAGTTACAAAAGAAAATAATACATAAATTTTGAATTTTAAATATTTATAATATCAAAATTTTTAAATTTTGGTGTGTCCCTTATATTTTTGTCGTATCATGTCTTATATTTATGTCAATATCTGTGCTTTATAGTTTAAAAAATAAAAATTCAAATAATACATATATAAATTAGCTGTGGACTCTACCATGAATTATGACTGAAATATCATATTGTACGTGAAATAAACACATCTCTACATGTTGTTTGACAAGCATACTCTAATTTCTCAAATCCCTTATTCTTAACAAATAAAGGATACAGAAATAGTTATGGGTAAAAAAGAAAGCCAATAGGAAGGGGAACTTTTTTAATTTTTTATTTTTCGATCTGAACTAGAATAAGGAACCTAAACTAGTAAATGTGTTATACTCTAAGGTCTTATTAAAATTTTACTAAAACAATAATGCTCGCGTGGCTAAATAAATTTAAGATAAAATGATTCTTTTACAAATTGTATAATTATCAATAATTTAAATTAAATTTAAATTAATAATTTATACATATTTATATTTTAATCTTATAGTAAATTATTTTAACTTTAATAAGAAAATATAAACAATTTAAATAATTATTTAAAATAATAATGCTAGCATAATAAAATAAATTTATCATAGAACAATTTTGTTACAAATTTTAAACAAGTGAAATTACAAGGGCAATAGTTTACCTATCTTATAATTATTTCCTATTTATATTATATTTAAAATTACAAATATTTATTTTTGGATTAATAAAAATATCATGAATTTAGTGGTTTGAAGAAATAGAGGACAAAGTATTTTAGAATGTATTTACAACTTATACTACAAGTTCTTATTAATTAAAATCTATTTAAAACAAAAATGCTTACATTCAAAGAAAATTAGCTATAGAACAGTTTTCTTACAATTATTGAAACCCCAATCAGATGATACCAAATATATATATTACTTAAATATGATTTTTTACCTTATTATTATTATTATTATTATTTTATATTAAATTTAACTAAGAATTATACATAATTATATATTAATCTTGTAACATATAAATTTTTTTGAATTTTGATAATACAATATAAATAGTTTAAATTATTATTAATAAATTTTTAATCTTACAATACTGCAATTGTATATTTACATCATACAGCTATATATATTAGATTAAATAATTTAAGTTTTAATAAGAAATGTTATTTAATTTTTAATTAATAAAACAACCATGGATTTTATATTTTGAGGAAGTTATCTATTAGATTTAATATTTTAAGTATTAATAAATAATGTTATTTACTTTTTTTGTTAGTCAAAATACAATGGATATAATGATTTGCGAAAATAGGACTGGACAATTTTGTGATATCTTTTTGCTAAGATCAAGTTATCAGAATAATATAACATAATATTGATTTTTAGATGAATAAGTGTGCTTTATCTACTCATTTCATCTAATCTTTCTCATAATTTCTATAAAAAATTTTGACAAATTTATTTCGCTTGAGTAGCATTGCTTATCACTGTAATGAAATAAAATTTTTAAATATATTAACTATATTCATATATTTGCCATCATAAATACACTAGTTGTTATTAAGTTAATGTTTTAGGAACCTGTGTTTTGGAAGTGAGTTGTATTAATTATTAATGTATAATTATGGATTCAGGTTTTAAGTGAAGCCAAGGCTTCGCATTTCTTGTTAAATTTTAAAATAATGATATGTATCATAAAATTCAGTTTATGAACATGAATTCGAGTATGTTGGAACTTGAAATAGAACTTTTTGGGAGATTAAGACCAAATTCATCAAATCAAAGTCTGGTTGTTTTCAAATCATAGGAGATCTTGCACACAGCTCAACCATCTCATGATTCTCATCTCTCACTGAAATTAAAACAGTTTGCTTCTGTCAAAACCGTGAAGGTTGCAATTATTTTTTTATTCACTTGGCAACTTTTCTAATCCGCAACACTATGAAGGGCAATTACTTGGGAAAAAAAAAATTCCTACGTCTAATTAAATTAACATATTATTGATCTCCAAATTGAATCAAACACCTGAAGCTGCGCGTGTGGCCCACTTTCAATCTTGACTAAATTAAAAGAATTCGGTCTTTTGGCTTAATGGCTTATCCCTGGGATCATTTCAAAACTAATGAAGTTAGAAACCACACATACATAGAATTTTTTATTTATGTTCTCTTAACAAAACGTTTTATATGTCAAATTTAATTTAATTTCATAAGTAAAATTCGCTTCTCAATTTAAAATCTTCTCCATTAATTTTTTTTTATTTTTTATAATATTTCTACTCTCGGGCACTATTACAATGAAGATGTCATTCCAACAACTGTATCCAACTCTTGTTGGTTTCTTCATTAAACTATGGTTAACCATCTGTGACCTAAATTAAACCTGCACGACATTATTTCATTCTCTGCAAATAAGTATATATATTTTCCACGCCCTGACAAAATCATGGGATGGTGAACTTTGTCTAATTGAACAAGAGGCATCTATGAATATTCTAATAGAAACTTGCTGAGTAAACAAGAAAGATACCACACTCTTCTCCATTTTCTTTTCTATTAGTCAAGACCAATACAATTTCTTCTCTTTGCTTTATGTTGGTTCCATTCGACATTTTTGGGACAACTTTTACACTCACGTTCAGCTAATCATCATCCCTCGCCTCCAATTATTATTATTATTATTATTATTAGTATTATTATTTTTAAGAATTGCTCGTCCAATTTTAAGTTGATAGTGATAGATATAGCACTCTCTAAAACGGTAATTTTAGAATCTAAATCTCTAACATTACAGATAAAATTTGCTTTAAACTACAATCTATTTTCATTGTGATCAATCATTATTTTAAGGACCTCCAATTAAACAATTGGTGTTTTGGAAGAATTACTTTTCCAGATGCAAGTAATGGAGTCCTATGGGCGGGTATGTACCAATTGGAGCCCAGAGCCTAAAGTCTTTAATTTTTTTCATTCTTCTTTTTCTGCTTTACATTATTTAATGCTTAGACATGGAATTACTTGCTGCTTGACTGGACTGATTATAAAATTTTAAGTAATTAATGGCATGAACATATTTAATTGGATGTCTTGCTTGACTGAGTCGCAAGAATATTAACTTTTTTTTTTTCTATTTCTTTTTCTTTTTTAGTTTAAGCTATTACAAAGGTTCATCATTGATGGTTTTAACACCTCTTTTATTCAAGATTTTGAGAACTTGGAATATAGATAATGTATGTACTCATTTACCTTACTCTAAAATTTGATTTCTAAAATAAAAAAAATGAAAACATAAGAATCAAACTTTACACCACTTGGTCAAATTCTAATACTGTGTTAATAATCCACTCCTCTAAAAGTTTATGTAATTAAGTAAATACTGATGAATACTTTTTATATATAATGCATAGGATTTACTGATACATGTAACTTTTTTTTGTTTGTCCTAGGTTTGTTTTGAAGGGGTCCATCAATATTTAAATTGAAAATAGCTTTCAGTGGCCTGCACAAACCATTTTCTTAGATCTTTCTCCCTTCGCATGACGGTAAGGAGATCTTTCTGCTAGTTATAGCTCTTTTGTCAGGATCATAACTTTCTACACGCTTGATAAGTCATTATCTTTTAAATAAGCAAGTTTCAGTGGCTCTATTTGAAAATAAAGAATATAAAACTCATTTGCACACGAAGAGATACTTCAATGGTTGGAAACTTCAAATCCAATTCACATTAGGAAAAGAGTTGGAAGTTTATGAGAGTGATGACCCGTACACTTGATCTATTATATTGTTGTAGTACGCTGATTTAGGAAGTGGAGTTTAACTAGGTGATACTTTCACTTGCTCTTTAGATATTATTTATTTATTTATTTTTACATATGAAAAAATTTAGGTTAAGAAAAAGACTTATCCTAATCCAGAAACAGAATATGCTTCTAGACTATCGCTTATATAGAGTCAGAGATAGTTATGGAATAGCAATGAAAGAACTTAAGTTATAATAATGTATGAATAGAAGGTTGACTAAGTGAGTTAATCCTTCATTGGCTACTCTTTAGTTAGTTTCTAGTACTTAGTTAGCTTACTAGATATATATATATATATATATATATATATATATATATATATATTTAACGAAAATGTTGAGCTAGATCATTATTGATATCGTTCTGTGGCCTTCCCTTCTTCTCTGTACCACCTATCATGAAGATTTCTTAGACCGAATTATAGGTTTGATATATTTAGTCAATTTATAAGGTGTAAAATGCATGCTTAGTTTTTTTTATATATATCAATCAAATTATTATGGAATTCACCAATAATATTTCAGTGGCATGCAAGGAAATCATAAAATAACCTTATGATTAAGTCAACTACATTTTGGCGCTCAGCTATGATCACAAGAATAGCAGTATGCAAGAATGAATCAATTCGATATAATACATTTTCTCTGTTTCTGTCTGTTTAACTTTACAAAACTTTAATTATTTGATCATCACCTCAGTAGTGTCACCCTTACCCTAAATAAATTTATTCAACTAAATGCATAACTTTATTTAGTCAATTTCGTGGCTCTACATCTATACGTAACAAATAAAAACAATGTTTTCAAAAGTATGGCCGGACTATAGTTATCAGGATGAATATTTTTCTCTCGCTGTTGTTGAGGCAATTGGATTTACCGAGCAACTAAGAATTGATTATATCAATTGGATTAGCATAAGTTTTCCGCTTTTAAGGAGAATAATTGATATAAAATTAATGTTGAGATTTCGCACGTAGTATATTAACTTCGATTTATTATTATTTTTGTTTAAACGACAAGGATTTAGAGTCCCTTGGATTGTGATTAATATGATTCCCCTAACGTTAATTGTCTCTATTTATAAGATTCGAATTTGAAATCTTGTTTATAAGTATAGAACTACTCGAACTAATTAATTAACTTTCATATTTATTAAAGATGAAGAAAGTAAATGTTTGGCATAACACTCAATACCAATTATTAACTGTAGCATGTAAATGCATTTGGTGTTTACTTTAACGCTTAATTTTTGTCACATGTGAAAGGTGTAATCCTTCAACGCTCAAAACCCTACTGAGCTAAGCTTCTTTGTATTGAATTAGGTGTCTCTCTATTTCATGTTACTATAGAAAGTGGGGAAACAAAACTTGTTATGCAGCCCATGCATTCAATCCAGGGGACACTTTGTCCACTTGTACGAATACAAAATCATTAGTGTATAGGTACTATACAATTACATTAGCACACTAATGTTAGGTAAACCTACCTGTTAAAATTATATATAAACCGAGTCAAGTGGGGTCCATTAGGTACTCACCATAAGGTAGTGCTTACCTTTAACTATAATGATAGCATCCAAGTCCTCTCTAGCCTCTGCCTCGCCAAAACAAAATCTTAAAAGAAGTCTCATCAATACACCCAAGGGAACATTGCATTTGGATCAAAACGTGTTCAGAAATGGGAGCAACTTGATCACTTTTGACTTGAGTTACCAATTTTTTGCAACATAAAAAAGAGAAAAACTCATAGACATATGGACTTATATGCTATGATTAAGGCTCATGCACAATCTCTTTTTGGTCCCCTTGGTTGCTTTTATTTTGTTAACAAAAAACAAAAAAAGAAATCATCAGATATAGAAAAAGAGAGTGTGCAAAAAATATGTTCATACTATTTTCTTGCCATCAAATAGATGACAAGAAACGTGAATGCAATTATTCTCAAACATAGGGAAAGGACAGAAGAGACCAATATGTGCTTGTCTTTTAAGAGATACAAATCCAAATTAACATCGATGGGGATTGTGTCAATAATTTTCTTTTTTTTTTTTTAAGAAAAAAAGGTTTCAAACGTGCCAAGGTTGTTTGTTATCTAATTAAACTTGTGATCTTGTTAGAAAGAAGATCTCTAGTTGAGGGAGGAGGGAGAGGGAGAAGACGAAGTACCACTCATAATTCAAAGGTAGGCATCATTATTGAACTTTGAAAGGTAAAGAATGCATAATAATTCAAGGCAATCCCTATTTTGTCTAGGCTTCCTCTTTTTATAAGGATGTCTCTATTAATATAAGAGAAATGTTATTTGTACTAAAATTTTTTAACCTTCATACTAACTCATTTCCATTTAGCATTAAATGAGGTGTGAATCTCATTTGATCTAAGTCTTATACCCCATCTAATAGTGGATGAAAGTGAGTTGGCACGAAATAGAGAAAATTTTAATATAAATAAAATAAATCTTATTATAGATAAGATAAAACTATATTATTTTATTATTTATACACTAGAAGTAAACCACCATACTAGTTTGAGTTAAGAGAAATGGGTTTTTATTTTCACTTGTAGTATAAACTCTCAAATTGATATATAGTGACTATAATTTAAATAAGTATAAAATTTCAATAATGTAAATATTAAACACAATTTTAACTAAAAATATATCTGTATTATTAAATGAAGACTATATATTATATACCTAAAATTTACGCTTGTTTAAACTAAGATCATTATGTATTGAGATTAGGTGTTTCTAAACCATTGTGTTCAAATAATAAAACTATAGAGTAAACACGATAACTTTCACTGTGAGAGAGAGAAAGACAAAGTCTTTAATATATATAGTTTGCAATAATTTAATTTAATTTAATTTAATTTTTGTTTTTTTTGGATTGAATACACAAACAAACAGAAAAAGCCTAATGCATATAGTTTAGGCTAATCATTAAGGGCAAGTTTTCTCCTTCACACTCTCAGTATATACAACACTAGGCAAAGAGCATCCCATCACAAAAGGGAATATCCTTCAAGAAAACATAGGCAGAGACTGGCTTTTAAATGGGGCTAGCCTCTAGTTATAGTTCCTCATCATCCTAAGTGCCAGTTCTTGCAGCTCACCCAAGTCATTGTTATATGATCTTTTCTTAGAACAAGCTTGGAATGAGAAATCCTCTCTGCTTTGCATATCTTGCATGCTCAATATTCCATCACTGATGCTGCTGCTTTGATCAAATGACTCAAGTGAGCTCTGAGGAGATATAGGGTTCATGTAAGTGGGATAAAATTGATTCAATGGTTGGCCTCCAAAATTATAATTCCCTGACCACTGATTCTCTAAGTTCCTGGACTCCATCAAGTTTTGAGCTAGTTGTGCCTTAACTTGCATCAGTTGTGCTTGCAAGCATGCTACCTACATTTCAACCAAAAAACAAAAATTGTAAGAGAATAACCATGATCAATTATTAAGACGATATGGAAAGTTTTGTTTGCATATTGATAATGACTAATGTACGTCTATGGTCAATAAATAATACTCTTGGACTGGCTCTTGAAGATTCATAGAAGCCAAACCTACCCACACATCAAGTAGGAGAAAAAGACAGGAGAGGGGTGGAAAATCCACTGGCTAAATTAATGGATTCTAACATGCTCATAAAAGGGTAGAGAAGAAGTATGGATCAAAATAGCCCTTGGTAAAATTTCATATTTAATCAAATATTCTTTTAAACAAATATATAAACGGTTCAGTTCTTGTGAGTATCCATACTTTCTTACGTTTTATGAACATGTTAGAAATTCTTGAATTAATGACCCCGTTGATTCCAAATTTCTAACCTATGTAAAAAACTAAAAAAATAAAAAAAAATTATAAGGGGAAGATGTGAAAGAAAAATTTTCTGGGTTGATAAATGGACGATTGCAAGTGTTAATTGTTGGAAAATTGGCTTCCACCCAAAAGAATGTTCAAACACAACCCCACTATAATTTTGCCAAAGATGTTATTTGTAGATGAAACTTAGCTAGTTTTCATCGGGGTATATCCAAAACTATGATCCAAGCATGAAATTAGCCATAAGCATCTCCTTTTCATAAATATATAAAGTAGAGAAGATAAAGTATACATATCTTAATTATATCAATATATGGAACTCGTTATATGAGCTTTGTAAATGTTTTAATTAGTACCTGTTGTTGTAAGGCAAAAATATGAGATACACAACCATGGACAGGGTCTCTAATACGAGCTTGTGCCTCATAAGCAATTGTGACCACTGCCTCACACCGATCATGAGCTGGTATATGCAAGAGCAACTTGGAAACATTGCTAGCACCAAACACCTTGTGGATTGCTGCAAATCTAGCAGGCCCTTGTTCTGAGCAAAAGTAAGGAGCAAAGATGCAATCAGAAGCACACTTTCTCCTGAGGAACTTGCATGCCCCACATGGAGATCCAGAGCCAGTGGCAGTGGCAGTGCTATTTCCAGTTCCGGAAGCCATAGAAAGAGAGAAAGAGAGAGAAAGAAAAGGGTGTTATGTTGAATAATATATTATGTTATGCTATATTTTGTGAAGCTGAAAGAAGTAATAAAATTTTGAGGCACACGGGTAGACTAGGAAATGGTGCAAAAATCTTAGAAGTGTGGTGTGGGGTGGGAGGAGAGTGAGTGAGGTGGAAAAAATGGTTGCTACTATGGTTTATGATTTAGGGGAAGAGTGGGACATTGGGAATAAGGGACATAAAGCAAGGGAAGTGTCTTATAAGAAACGTGAATGGGGGACATGGGAGGCTCATGTGCAGGGTTTTAAGGGGACATTTATTAATGGTAGAGGCAATATGGGACTGGGTTTTCAAATGGGATGGGGCTTAATTCTTTTTACTTTGTCTCATACGTATCTCTACATTCTAGCATTATCGCAATTAAGAGTTCTTTGCCATAATTATCTTTATAATTTGAATTTTGATCATCTCTTTAAGAATACTAACATATTTATTATTGCACCTAATCTTTATTGATAAAAAGGGTTAACTAGGGTAATAATTCTTTCATAACTTATGGATCACCCATTACCAAAAAAATATAGGAATTGAATTCAAATCATGACAATATATGAGCAGAAAAGCCAATTAGATGGGCTATCTCTTGTTGCTGTTAGTACAATGATTTTTATAATATCATTCAATCACATCCTATTATATATTATATAAGTATTGATCCTAAAAATCAATTTAAAAATCTTTCTAATTTAAAATTCAACTCACGATAGTATGACGTTCTAATTTATATAATATCTAAGGACTATTTAATAATAAGAGTGAGATTTTGAATTAAGAGGATTTTTAGGCACACCAATTAAGAGGACTTGGCATTTTTCTTATTATATATGTGATTTTGAAGATAGCAATTATGAGAGCCAAATAAGTTTAGTGATGTAATAATACATGATTAAAAAAACTGTTTGGAGAAATTTACATTGACTATATATTAAAATTAAATTCATAATTATTTTGTTAAATAGTTAGTAATGTATAATTAGATAATAATACAATAATAATTGTTTTGGTCTTTATGGTATTTTTACAGATATTACTGTGAGATTAAATCCTTAGATATTGTTACAATTAAAAAACTCTCTCAACAGTTGCCTTCTCCAAAGTTTAAACATTGATCCTGTTTTTGGAAGTGCAGTTTGCTTAATACAACGCCCAACCTATGTTAGCCCTCTAAGAGAACGTATTAAAGATTAAAAAAACAAATTATATGAAAAATAGAATTCTTTTATAAAAATAATATGTGGATATTTTCTTGAGATGAGTGTATACATTTAAATTTTAAATTATTTGTTGCAAGAAAAATAACCAAATATCCTTATTTAATTTGAAAATTTAATAAAAATATATATAAAAAAATTTGATACAAGTTTTACCCATTATATTTTTTATTTATAATACATTTAATATTTTTATATAATACTTTTCTCTTTTTGAATTTTTAACACGTATCTTTTTGCTACATCAAAATCAAAACTGTAATTAGTGTTACTTTCCTTTAAATTAAGTATTGGTATTTATTAGTTTCATTGGTGTGCCTCATGCGATTAGCTAGTTGGTTTCTTATATTTTTTAATTTTTATTGACAAGTGGAGTTATTGATTGTTTAATTATTGTTATAAATTTTTGCTTTATTTTCCGCCGAACGCCGCACCTGGGAGCTGCGGGTCTTTGTCGCTTTCTGACACTGCCACCTGCCGGTAAACACTACCGACAGCTTTCTACTGATTTAGTGCTCATTTAATATTTATTTACGTTACTGGTCATTATAAGATAACATTTAAAAAGAAGAAAATTATTTGAATACTAAAATTAATATGTAAATTATTATATCTTCATGTTTGTTTGTATTTTGTTTTTGACTGACTTTTAAATCATGCTAGCGGCTAGAATAAATTATAATAACAAAATCATTTGAAAAATAAATTATCAATTACATATATAAAGTATATCAAAATGTGGACAAATAACCACAATTATCTTTTAGCTTTTGAAATTGCACTAGAACGACAAAGTATGATTCTCCTAGTCACCAAATTCTTTCTTTAAATCAATACTTTTATTGCTTTTAATGTTTTACAGGAATTCACAATATGTAATTTGATATCAATAACTCAACCTAAAATTTTACAAAATTGCACGTATAAAAAAAATTAGACATTTTAAGAATATCTTTAAAAATGTAAATATAAAGTTTCGATTTTTTTTCAATACTTACTACTTTGAGCTTTGTGTTTATCTCCCTATACAATGTCATTAGGTGTCTGATTTTTAATGTAAAAATAATATATCTCATGAAAATTATAAAGCCAGTACCTTTAGAAAAAAAAATAAAAGAAAAAAAAAATGTCAATTGATGAGGACAAAAAATGAGCCTCGTTGTGCTGTATCTTTTCTTCCTTTGTCAGCCATTCTTGATTACAGAACTGTTACGATTTCTCATGCATAGATAAGCGTTCTCTAGAACAAAATAAAGGTGAGATGTCCGCCATTCAAAATTACACAACTATGAACCCGGATTGTTTTCAAGCTTAGCCTAACTTGTTATTTTAATCACAGTTTGTCTACATTTTCAGCTCAAACAAAAGTGTGTTCACATAAAATAGAATAATATAATTACATGTAATTGCATTAGTGATGAACTCTTAGGACTTTCTGGCTTGGAAGCCAGAGATTCCTTAAAGATATGATTAAAAACAAGAACGAGTACCATATGTTTTAACTGTTTGTGACATAGGACTATATATAATTCATTGCTGTATCGGGTTCTTCAAGATTTGCCTTTCATGTTTTGGTCGGAAAGAAAGAGTCCCAGACGCCTGGGTTATTAATGGTTATTGAGTTTCATTGCACTTAGGCACTTCCTTTTTCGTGCATTATTATAGTGTCTCCTAGGGAATCGAAAATTTGGACTTGGGAACCTTCCTCATAAATGCAATACGTTTGGCGAGAAATTGGATTGGGCATCATTTGATGAGAAATTCTTCGGTAATACTAATAACTTCTTAGTTTAGAGATGTAAATCAATTTTGTGGCTAGTTAGGTGGTTGATACTAAAAATTTAACTTCATTTTACATAAATCAATTTTGTCTATGCAAATCTAATTCTCTCTCCCTCTCTTTGGCAAATAAAAAAACGTTGTTAAAGTATTAAATCACTTAAAAATATGGTCAATATAATCTTTATAAGAGATTAAGCAACCCTCTTTATATGAATTAGTTGTTGGAGTTGAGTTAGGTTTTTTTTTTTTTTTTTGTCATTGGCCCACTTAATTCTATAAGATGGTGTCAGAAGTAATAATCTATTTTGTAGTTAATATTAGGCCACCCACAAATACCCTACAAACTTCATGCTCTAGATATCTGATTTTGAATATGAAAGGGTATTAGAGTTTCACATAACTTAAAGATATAGTTAAGATAACCTTCATAAAAGTTTGGTCAATCATTCCCTTGAATTAGTTTTTGGGGTTGAGTTAAGGTCCACTTAATTTTAAGAAACATTAATATTGTAACTAAAAGGAAAAACAAGGTTAAGATTGCTTCCTTTCTCTCTAACGCTAGCATTGTCTTCACTTTCTTCAAGAGCTCTCCCTCCATTTTTCAGATCAAGGGCCCCATGGAGGTGGTTCATCCTCTGTATGGTGATCAGTCACCCCCTTCCCTTCTAGGTTTAGGTTTTTTCTATTTTTGCCTTTTATTTTTGCCTTTTGTTTCCCACCCTCGTCTAGTTGATAACGTACTTGATCTTTATGTCTAGTAAGTTGTCTTGATAATAGAATATCTGGATTGGGGACTCATGCTTTGGAATGTTACAATTGTAATTACCTCTTGGATTGAATGATTGTGCTTGTGGCAATGATAAATTGACAATCTCTACTGGTGGATGTCGGTTGGGACATTTTTTGAGGTAATAGATCTCTTTCTATAATATAGATTGTCTTTGAAAACTTTGGCGAGCTGATCAATACCACAAAGTGAGCTATTGGTATACAGACGCTACCATCGTATTTGATAAACTAGATGCCACTACGTTCAACACCTTAACTCTAAGAAGTAGCAACTATTATGTTTTGTTTCTGTATAGTAAAGAGATATCATTTTATGATACTTTAGATAGATTTGAGATTTGACTGTTCACTTTTGCATTCATAAGTATTTGTGGTATGATGTGACAAAGTTCATGCTCTAAGGTTTTTATACTAAAATTGTATAGTTCTCATTTGTTAATTTTCTAAGCTTAGGCTATTTTTGTCAAAAGATTCTAATATGTTGTATTTGGACTTTTGCCTTTGTTTATTAATCAATGAAGCTTTTCTTTTCTTTTTTTTTTTTTGACAAAAAATAAGAACATTGATGCAAATGGGCCTGTGTAAGAATTTCTCGCATACCTTTTATTTCATTTGACACACGAGGCAGATGCACGTCTGTCTTAACTTTTTATGCTTCCTTTCCTCTTCACTTGTAAAAGGAAGAGGAACGACAAAAAGCAAACAAAGGTAGACATCATGTATCACTTTACATTAAAATAAGCACATTGCGACTTATCACACTTGTCAAAGTTGAAGTTTGATTCCTAGTTTGTCACTCTTAATGTCCTGCCATCCCCCTTCTCCTTATATGTGGTATGGAAGTTTAAAGAGATGAGAGGAAGCTATCATATTTTAAGCGGTGCATTACAAACTTTTGTAAAAACTTGTAACAACATTTATAAATAACTTATTACTAAGAAACATACCAACAAGATTAGACTCAAGCTTATGCAGCGGACGTACGCATTTTGTGAGACTTAAATCCAACTTTATTTTTTTAATTGTGCCATTTTTTAAATACAAATCATATCTAATTATGACCTAATAAATGATCAAATTAGACGAGCCTAATAATTAGATAAAGTATATAAATTTAAACATTCTACATAATTACGTTATAAATTTTATGAGTAAGAAATAAAAAAACAAAAATTAATTTATAATATATATTTTAAAATAAATTATACCAATATAAAAATAATGTTATGTTATATAAAATATTAATTGAAATCTGGAATTCATATAGTTTATCGTAAATATATATTTTTTAAAATATTAGTATTAAGGAATTTTGTGACTTTGACTAGCCAAAATTAATTCAAGGTTTAATTAATTTGTAAGTTTCTATAATTTGACTCAATTTTCAATTAGATTCTTATGATTAAATTTTTTTAACCAAATCTTTATATAAATAAATTTTGTAATCAAGTTTTTGAAGCAATCAATTATTACAAAATATTCGGTTAGATTAAATAAATTTTTATGTTTAAACTTATAAAATTGGGTAAAATTTATAATATTAGATTGCTGCAAAGATTTGATTATAAAAATTTATCTAATATAAAAACCTAATTAAAAACTATTAAAATATAAAGATTTAATTAAAAATTTGATCAAACTATAAAAATATATTAATTAATTAAACCTTAATTCAAAGTACGGATATAACTGCTCAAAAGGGTATTGGGTTCAATTATCAAAACTCAAATCCAACCCAACCCTTAGTCAAGACCTTTTATACCATTCCAACGAGGCAATGACCTCTATGGATTATGCACATGCCTTGTAAGAAGAGGGAATTAGTACGATCCCAAGTCCTCACTCCATCCCCTCCCCGTCCCCCTAAAATTCCCCAATCCGCTGCCCGAAAAAACAAAGACCTTTTATGCTCTTTTTTTATTTCAACTTTAATTTTAAATTTTCTTTCCTAAATTCTTTACTGACCCAATTGTTTTGATTATAGGAAAATAACTATGAACATTTATTATTGTTTTTAATAACCTCTTAGTTAATTAGAAAGGAACGTATAAGATGAGCCCAAAAAAAAAAAAAAAGTATAGCCACATATGTTATATTGTATGAACAAGAAGATAGAGGAATGATGAATAATAGTTGGGTGTTTCCTGGCCTCGGTGTGTTGTTGTTACTTTGGTTGCCTCGGTTGTTCCCTAATGTCAACTACCAAAAAAGAATAAAGGAAGAATGAATAATAGTACATACTTTCCCTTTCCTTCCTAGAAGAGTCATATAGGTAAGATGAATGAGGAAGCAACAGTGTGACAAACTTCTCATCTTATGCCAAACAAAGAATATCAAAGCTCGAAAGCTTGGAACATTCTTTTCGCCTTTTTCAGCTGATAACATTGATGAATCATGAAAGCATGTTGCCACCATCAAAGTACCAAACTCTATTTTCCGCTTTCTTCACCTTCATATATTTCCCATCCATTAATCCTGCAGGTGCTCAATGTAATGCCCCTCAGAGATGGGAGCTCACCAGAGTATCCATGCTGGCAAAGGTCATTTTTTTTTTCTCACTTAAATAATAACCTTCAATTTTGCATAGAATGTATTATTTTTAATTAATTCTTCATTTTTCTTTTAAGGCAAGATTTATAATAAAGCACAATAATATCATTTGATCTACATAACCGACTCCACCTAATAAAAAAATATAATGCTATTGTTGTATTAAGATTTATTCCTTCCATTTCACGCAATATCGAAGTTTAAAGATTTTTATCTACGGATTACAAAAACTATTGAATATTCTCAATTTTTAAAAAATTTAACTACATCACTTTATTAATATTCTTTCATTTCACTTAATAGAAATACCAAAAGATAAGGATAAAATTAGAGAAAAAATAATCAATGCCTTGTTAGTATTTTAAAATAACATATAAACTAAAATATTTTTTTTTCTCTGAGAGCACCAATATTATGATTTGAGCAGTGATATATAGTACGAAACAAAATTTACGAAACAGTAGTACGAATGAAGTGGACCAATTGAAATTGAGTGAAGGCGTAATTTTCGCACAAATAAGAATACATGGGTGGGGTTAGTGCTCAAAATGCAACAGTAGTTTGGATTCGTACGCCGTTTAACGAATTTTTTTTCATACCAATGTGCATTTCTGATATGATTTATGAACCAAAGTAGTTAACTTACTCATTATTAACTCTGGATTTTGTGCGTGGCAGCAAAGCTTGACATGGGAGTTAATTTGGTTCAAAAGCTTTATAGTTCTTATGTGCTCTCCCCTCTCAGGTTTCTGACAACTGTATGCGTCAAAATATAAGCTGAGAATGTGTTTGGTTGAATTGTTCTCTGACAATGTTTTTTCACAAACTCCAACAGGGTATCTAGTGGCCCATTTTCTCTGGCTAACGGGAGGTAGGCAATTTGGTTTGATTTCATTAATGAACAGTGACATCAAATTGGATTATTGTATTTTCATCAATGAGGTGTAACAAAATATTTCAATTTCTTCCATTGCAGCCTTTGCTTGAAGCTCCCAAACTTAATTGGCAATAGTGATTTGCTTGATATAACTTGGCTCAAGGGGCTGCATGATTCAAACTTCTTGATCACTTATAGGAGCCCAAGACCTCCATGTCTTGGTCAGCGGTCTCTAACCATTCTGGTTTGTTTCCATTTTGGCTCAAAGTCTGATTTGTAAATTCATATTAGAAAGAAAGAAAAGCAAGGAAGTGAGGAACTCATGGCAATGAAGTTTTTTCCTTTGCAGCATTCAGTTACACCGGAGATTGGGATTCATGGAATTCCCATGAACGATTTCTCCCATTCAGAAAGTGGAGGTGTGAGGCTGTCAAAATTGTCAATTGGGTTGGATATGAATGAGCCTTCAAGCTGTAATTGGAAAACCACAACTGGTGTGCACTTTAAGGTTGGTGAAGTTAATGTTGGTTTTGATTAATTCTTTTTTGATTAAAGTACAACATATCCATAAAGTTTCGACCTATTTGAATCCCATAGAAGAATAATCCTTGTTCCACTAACCATACACAAGAATTATACAGTCTTCTCACAATAGTTGCTTCTCTAAAATTTGAACTCATTCTCCTCTTAAGAAGTCAAGGTTGTTTACCATCTCAATTAATCCTTTGTGGATTTAGTTTTGATTAACTTTTACCTGTTCATTTTGTGCATCTAAATTTCAGTTCCACCACCTTTCTTTAATCTAAGCATTCTTGGTCATCTTTTTGAGATGAGAAATAATCAATTGGCGTGATCAATTTTTGCAGCATATTCATTTCATGAATGATCTCGGCCGCTCTGTAAGCAGAGATCTAGATGGCACTCCGATGACTCTCAGGTTGATGAAATTCAATATATTCAGTCCTAAGACAGTCTATTTGACTAATTTTGACATAACCTTGTATTTTTCAAATTTTATGCAGTGGAAATTCATACGACAACATGATAGTGATTAGTCAAGAATCTCGATTTGAAGAAGCAAATGATCACCATTTTACTCATGTAAGTTCTCTTCATTGGTTATCTCAGAGTGCATAATTCCTGATGGAAACTTGTGATTGCAAGTCACATTCTATTTGCTAACTACAAGTTACTCTATATTCAGTACAGTTTACGAATGGAACAAGGGATTCCACTTCATCCATACTTGGCAACCTTCAATCGGTTTAAATTTTTTGCATCAAAAGGAGTCAAAATTGGACCAGCATTTTTCTCCACCTGGTAAGTTTTACTTCCACATGGAGTGTTTATCATGCATTAGTGCCTTAGCCACTAGAGCATAGCTCAAGCATTAGGTTCTAATAAATGTCATGGTTTGATGTGTGTTCACTATAAGTAGTTATCATGCTACATTTATCAAGAGACAAGATATAATAAGGAGGGAGAGAAATGGAAGCAATTGAATGAACTATATGAAGTGATAAGGGAACTATGTCATTGGAAGTGAAGAGCACAAAAACTATTTGAGACAGCATACGCTTCCACTTTTCCTATCTTCTTGAGTACCATACCTACATCAGTTTTCCAATCTTCTTTGGCAGGTTGAGTGGTGGTTCACTTGTAGGATCCATTGCTCCATATCAAGCATTTGCAATTGGTGGTCCCAATAGTGTTCGAGGCTATGGTGAAGGTGCAGTTGGTTCTGGACAGTCATGTGTGGTATCTAAAAGTGAATTGTCATTCCCATTGGTATAGTGCTCACTACTTCCCAAGTGTTACATACAATAAGTGATTTCAGTTGTTTGTCTTCATTTTGAGTAAACCTTCAAAATTCCCTGAAAAAGACAATGGTGAAGGCATTAGTTCCTAAGAAATAAAAACTGTCAATATAATCTCTGAAAATTAGAAATGTCGGTCATAGACCAATGTGGGGCTGGTCAAATTAGTAGCTCTCTTAACCCTTAATCAGAGATCTCGAGTTCGAGTTTTCAAAATGGAAAAATCCTTATTGGGAGACCCCTACCCACTTTAGAGACTTCCATTAGGTCGGGCCAAATTAGCCAACTTAGTAGTAAGGCTCAGATACTAGTCGTTCTATTGAGACAAAAAAAAAAAAATGTTCTTCATATATTAGTCCTTTTCAAAGACTAAAAAGAACAAATATGATTGGTATTTTTAATTTTTCAGGGACTATGTTGGGGGTTTTTATTTTGCAGAGACTAATTATTGCAACATGCATTTGCAGCATTAATTGTGAAGGATACTTGTCTACTTGAGTATACCTCCCTTCTGCCACTGGTTTTTAATGTCCAAACCTTTGTTTCTGATAACTTTGGCACGATGTTTTAAATCTTGCATTGAAAGACTACATCTTCAAGGGTTTAAATCATGACCAGAATAATAGCTACATACTGTGCTTGCTTTAGTCTCAATTTGATTTTCACTTATATCATCCTCATAATTTACACAAAATCCAGCAAACTTTGATGAAATCTCCGTGCTCCAAGTCATACTGCTAGCGACAGGAAGCATTGCTTTCATTTCATAACATGAAAGACAAAATACCAAGCATCTTCTTATCAAGAACAATACACAGTATCTAATGTTATCCTATATAAATACTAATTAGATCTTTTGGCCATTGACTTATGGTACTGACAGAATGCTTCATACGTATATGACATTTTAGCATTTGTACCAATAATTGATGCTGAATTGTTGATCACCTATTTTACTCAATTTACAGGACAAGGAACTGACTGGTGTAATTTTCCTGGACTTTGGGTCCGACCTGAGGAGTAGTCACAGAGTTCCTGGTGAGTTTCATTCAATTGCTTAGAGATTTAGTTTCAAGTTTGATTCCCAAACAACTTAAACGAACATTTCCTACTTTAATGGGCAGTGTATTGTTTAATTTAACCCCCTTTTTTTGCCTGTCACCTTTGCTATTGTGCAATAGGAGCTATCTATAACAACATAACACCAAGGTGGGGTTGTAGGAGCTATGCTTGGAAAATTTTAACCTTAGTGACATTGAATAAAGAATGGATGGGAGAAATTTTTTTGTAGTTTGCATATGACTTGTATATATATATATACGCCCATCCTTGGAGTTAGGTAGGACAGAATGAAAAAATAGCGTTATACTACAGAGTGATTTTATTTTAATACCTCTCTCATCTTGATACACGCATACCTCAATGCTCACCCACACTTACATTAATTTGTGATATCTATACAATTTCTTTATGCGTTCCAAAAATTTTCCTCTCCTAAATTATTATCCTAGATTTCTTCAACTTCGCAAACTTGGATCAAAACATGATTGCTAGCTTCTGATTTCTTTAATCTATAAACCATGGCATTTAACTTTTAGCCTTTAGATATATAGCAGTTGTTGGTGTTAAATCGTAGTGATCTGTTAGTAATTTTCTTTAACATCTTCATCAAATGAGAATTGCAGGAAATCCAGCACTGAGGCATGGTAAACCAGGATCTGGGCTTGGGATTGGTTATGGCATTCGATTCAAAACCGAATCGGCTCAAATAAAAGTTGATTGTGCCATCAATGCCTTTAAACAAAGAACTGTCTACTTCGGAATTAACAATCTGGTTCTATGAATGCTAACATGGCCTAATGTTGCCAAATTTCCTAGCCTTTTTCCGCTCTTAAGGTTTTAATTATATCGAAGTTAGTGTAACAGTGTTAGATGATGCAAAAAGATTTTAACTGTGAGCTGTGACTTTAAATATTACAAAGACTTTAATAGTTTGAAGATGGCCTATTGCTGGTTCTGTGACACCAAATTAACTTGTCTGATACATATATTCTTCATCCACATATCAATTTGAATATCTAATCACTACATTCAAATAATGGAACTGTATATACATTCTTCATCCATACACAACATTCATTGGTGCAACAAGATGGAGTCAACGTGAATGTAAAAGACCAATATAGTTAAAAGACAAACCCTGTACAACGCGAATGTTGCAAGGTTAGGTTGAGTGACTATCATAAACACGTTATTCACCATGGTGCAACAAGACTGGGTCACAAAAAGCAATCACATGCTATTTGCTATCCAATGCCAATGATCACGCCGTGGTTTGATGGAGAGGTCTGCAAGTTTGCTTTCTCTTGGTCAAGGTGAGAATAAACATGTCCTAATCAACTAGTCATATGAAGGTTATGTTTGGTATGGGGTAAAAATGAGAAATAAAATTGAGTTTAATTGGGGTGTATTGACAGTCATCCAATCAAAACTTTTCATTTGCATGACCATTCAATTAGTGGGTGATTACATCATAGATTTTTGTTGATGTGGCAATATATGATTGGATGTCCGTAAAAATTTTTTATACTGATAACATATTCAAATTAAATCCAATAAAATTTTATTGTTGAATTTTATATTACTTTCTATCCGTAAAATTTTACTTTTCTTTTCTAACGCCATACCAAACATACTTTAAGAGTTAAAAAAATTTGAATATCATTCTAATTATTAAAAAATTTCCAATTATGTTAACAAAACATGAATTTAATTATGATATACTATTAATATAAAAAAAATTTACACATTTAATTATATATTATTATATTAATAAAAATATTTAATTTAACTGCTTATTATTTTAAAAATTTTATAAATAGAAGTATATAATTAAATAATAATATAAAATTATTCCGTATTGATAATACATCAAAATTAATCTCATAAAATATATCAATTACATGTTTTGTACACCTCAATACAAGGTTGTTCATATTTATAAAATGAAGAAACGTTCTCATCACAGTTCTTAAATTATTATTTTTTTCATTTAAATCTTAAATGGCAATTGTATTATTGGATGATACAAAGTCTAACACAAAAGGCTTTTTAGTAGAAGTGGCAAAAGTGAACGGAATGATGCAGGGGAGAAATGGAAACTAAAAAGAAGATCAACCACTCATTATTTTATTTTTTTGAAAAGAAATATGCCAGTAGTTATCCAAATGGATGAAAAAGTATCAAGAAAGCAGCTCGACCCCCCACCCTAGAAGAGAACAAAATCCAACGCTTTGTTTTTTCTGGCTTGGATTAAGGAAAGGATTATACTAATAATTGTCTCGTTATATAAACTAAGCCTTTGTTGGGATATTTCTTTTTAATGGAATACAGCAGGACTAGTGGAAATGTTGAATAAAATAAAATAAATTAGTAGTAATTAATTTGAAGTTAATGGGGAATTTGATGTTTTTGATGGTTATATAATTATTGGCAATTGTTAGTCATGGAGACTTAGTATGAGTTATTTGTTATTAGAGAGAATAATGTTGTGGTTATAGAGTTAGTGTAAGTAACTTTGAGTTGAAAGAAAATTATTCTTGATATTGTGGCCATTATAGAAAGTGTAAAGGGTTTCATAAGATTCCTATAAGTATCTTATATACTTTAAAATTTGATGAGTAAGAAAGAAATAAAGTATTTTCTTTAATTCTTTTTGTGTGGCTCTTCCTATATTCCTCTTCTACTCCAATATAGGAAAGAATTCGAAAAGGAAGGGAAGGGAAGAAAATGAGTAGGACAAAATTGCCTTCTTTGTTATTTGGGAGACTAATAAGAGAATATAATGAAATTTCATAGTCTTGTTTGAAAATCATATTATCAAGAATAGAGCCTAAAGGTTATAATTTTTAATTGAGTTAATATATATTTTGATCTTTGAAAAAGATCATGATTTAATAGATCAATCCCTTAAAGAAATTTTGGTAACACTTTTATCTCTAAAGTTAAACACATTGTAATAGGTTAGTCTTTCCATTAACTCCCATCCGTTAACTCTTATTTGAGATGATAACATGGTTGTTAAGTGTCATGTTGTAACTAATCTGGAACTAATTGAAATACTACATTTCAATAATACATATAAGAACACATTAATTATGTCCTCCTTTTCTAGAAATTGTTAAATAAAGGGCTAAAGAAATATGTAAAGTGAGATAATTAATGTGTTTTTGTATGTATAACATAGTGTTTCAAATAGTTTTAGGTTAGTTACAACATAACATTTAATGACCACATCATATTTTCTATTATGAGATAATGGTTGGAAGTTACCAGAAGGACTTCTAACTTGTTAGAATATATTTAACTTTAGAGATAAAGGTCTTGTCAAATTTTCTTTGAAGGAATATATTAAATCACAATTTTTTTAAGGATCAAAATATATAGTAAATCATTTTTAATTCCTTTCATTCCCTTCATTACAACCTAATTTTGAGAGAAATAGAAAGAGAGCTCTTGAGGGCAAAACAAAGGAAACTATTTTCATTCATATTAATTTTTTTCTATGCATATTTAAGTTTCAAACAAGAAAATTTATTCTCTTTCTTTCTATTTCTTTTTCATTTCTCTCATTAGTAGCTATCCAAACATATTGTAAAATTTTTAATAATATAGATACATATACCTTAAAAAAATATAAGATTAATTTTGATATACTATTAATTTATATAAATTTTTTCATTATCATATAATTATATATTTCTATTTGTAAGACCTTTAAGGTAATCGATAATTGAATCAAATACTTTGATTAATGTGGTAATAGATAATTAAATATCTACTTAAAACTTTTTTATATTGACAATATATAGAAATTAAATTAAAAAATGTGTTTTTTTTTGTATTATTGATACACTTATTTTCTTGAAACATTAGAGTTCAATTTTTATGTACTGATAGTATAAAATAATTTTATACCGTCAATATATAAAATTGTAAAAAATTGGCAAACTTATGGTTGATAATTATTATGGTAGATAACTACCAACTATAATTTAGCACTTTCTTACAATTTTATTGCTTAATATTATAAAATTATTTTACACTTTTAGCATAAAGAAATTAAACACTAAACATTATAACCATTGTACTTAAAATACTAATCTTAGAAAAAGGAAGGGATTAACACATAAACTGATTGTATTTTTTTTTTTAAATTTTGTTTAAATCAAACAAAGTCTACAATATTCAAATTCAATGCTTTATTTGCAAGTATCAAGTTGAATCACTTTTTATTTGTCAATAAATCTTAAATCACTTATCTACCCAAAAAAAAATGGTAAACCATTGACGTCAACTCAGTTGCGAAAAAATCATTAATTTTTAGGGTGTGTTTGTTTTAGATTTTAAAAAAAATAATTTTAAAATTTAGATTTTATATATAATTAAAAAAGATGAAAATAGATTTTTTAAAAAAATTTAATTATTTTTAAAATATTATCTCAATATATAAAAAACAATTTTTTTTATCAAAAAATATAAATAAACGCACTCTTAGTCTAATTGTACTATTCTATGGATGAGTATGAGGATTCAGGAGTGGGTCCGGTACACAATTACCTTTATTCCTTGTGAAAGTGTGTAACAGTAACAAGAAAGAATAATAGTAAGAATGAAGTTTAACACTCGTGAAGCTCGTACGCTGTATTTATATATAAACCTCTCAGTTCACCCTCTTCTCCCGTCTATTCTAACTCCTTTGTCTTTCTCTTTGCTTCATCTTCACCACCGCAACGTTTAAAACAGAGGTTCGTTCGTACCTTCTAGAATCTTCCTCCTCCTCCTTCGTTCTACTTCCATATATATCTTCAGATGTGGTTTCCGTTTCGCTCTTCTCTGCATTTTTCTTTGCTTCTTCGATTTCTCTCTTTTAATTTTCGCGGTGATCTTCGGTTAATTAATTGCAATTTTTCTTCTTTTCTTTTCTTTTTTTGGAAAGAGAGAATTGCACGATCGACGGTAGTGGAATCTTTGATCTGGTGAGCCATGAATGCTAGAAGGTTAGTGTGGATTATGATAACAGTTTTTCAATTCAAATTAATCTATTTTCTTTTTCGATTTTTGTAAAATTGTGGCTGTATTTTATTCTATTCTACTATGCTAGGAATTAATTGTTTGTTGATGTAGATCCTTGGATATGGTCGAATTATTAGGAAGGTTTGGAATTTGGATTTCGATGTTGTGATGAATTGATATAAGTGTGATTGATTGGGGAATTGAAGTTTCAATGATACTCCGTGCAAAAATTAAACTTTTAGTATCTAAAAATTAAACTCTAATGTTTAAGTTTGAATGGAGGAGTATGGTTTTATTTTTTGTTTGAATGACTTTGTTGTTGTGAAAATGGTTTTGTGTGGAACGAGGGTGGAGAATGCAGTGGTGAATTATAGATAATTAAAGTGTTGGTGTTCTTGTTGTTCCCATTCCCGAATTCCATTTTTCAATGATCCTTGGATCTTCCAATTGGAATAAGAATAACTTCGATCATCTTATGAGTGATGACTAAGTTATTATTTGTGGCACGTAGATTGATTCATGTAACAAGTATCAGGTGGTGAGGTGTTTTAAACTAGATGCCATCAGATCCTAGTAATTAAATGATTGTTTGTTTCTTTGTTTTGTCACTCAGTGCAATTCCTTTCTTGAGTACTCCCTCCATTTCATAATATTTGTCATTTTAGGGTTAACAAACATATTAAGAAACTCAATACATTAATTTGATAACAATAAAAGTTAAACAAATTTTACAAAATCCTTATATTGAAATGACAACTTTGTTTATATTTTCGACTAACTGCTTTAATAAACATAATTAATGTAACGATAAAATTGGAAAAGAAAATACTAATAACTTCTTGATATTTGAAATGGATAGATAATTTAAAACATGAAAAAAAGCTGTAGATTGACAAATATTGTAAAATGGAAGGAGTATTATCTATGTTGTCTGACATTTTATCGTGTTTAGTGCAACCCATGGTTTTAATTTGCGGTTGTAGTTGCTTTGTGTCTATCACAATTGTTGCAGAAAAGGGCGGCTGAAATTGCGGTAGAGATTGTGGTCATGGAGACCGCCAAAACTGCAATAATGTGGCCGCAATTTAAGTTGCTGACCGCAATTTACAATGATGGATCAACCCATCACTTTTTCCTTTTGTATTGCAGTTTTGGCAGTCTCCACATAATGTGGCCGCAATTTAAGTTGCTGACCGCAATTTAAAATGATGGATCAACCCATCACTTTTTCCTTTTGTATAGTATACATGTCAAGATATGCAGTGGAGACTTTGAGTTGACATTTGTATAAAGGTTATTCTATGAGTGCAAAGGAAAATTGACGGACTTGAGTGCACTGGTGGAGGACTTGGGTTATGGGTACATGTGCAACCTTTTTGTGCCCACATTCAAGCAACATAACCTGACAGAACATTGTTGTTGCTGTGGATGCCAAAAATTGATGTGTTCATGCTCATTGGGGAATAATTGTTGCATACATTATCCTGTATTCAGAAGGCTACGATGACATTGAGGTCGTAGATGAGTGTTTAACAATAAGAATTGGTTTTCTGTTGTTAAGTACTAAATATTGAATCAGCTAATGTGGATTCATAGGGTCTTTCACTCAAATTCAAAGCTTTATTTCTCTCCCTCTTTTTACTATCGCCCCCCCCCCCCCTAAAAAGACATATGTCGATAAAGTACTCTTTCCATTTTAGAATATCTCTCAACTTAGAGTTTACATACAAATTAAGAAAGTCAATAAATTACCTCAATAATAACAAAACGTAAGCTAAATACACTAAACTATCCTTATATAGTTATATTGAAATTACAACCATATTTATATTTTTCACTAAGTTTTTTATTTTGAAATACTCAAGTATATGTATCTTTTGCATTTGATATTAGAAATGCTGAAATAACTTTTTTCTTTCTTATTATGTAATTTACCTAGATATTTTATAAAATCATGGAGATGTCTGATGGATCTGATAAGTCTAGAACTGTTCTAATGTCTAGAAGGGAAAATTATCTTGCTTGTGTTTATTATCTGAATAGTTTGGCTCTTACTATTTTTTTATTAAATTTTTTCTCTGTTTCAGAGACAACCGTAACAACAGAGTTGCTCTTTTTGATGGTATTGAGGAGGGTGGCATCCGAGCATCATCTCTTTACTCCTCTTCCCATGAAATTGATGAACATGATAATGAGCGAGCGATGGATGGATTGCAAGATAGAGTCAATTTGCTGAAAAGAGTAAGTTTACTCTTGCTTGCAAGTTGCAACATACCCTCAACTCCCAGATATTTCTTCCTGTATATTAATAATTGATGCACCTTATTATCATTTCTTCGGCTTTTTTTTTTTTTTTTTTCCAACTATTGGTAACCATCTGAATGTTTTAATATAATGTTTCTCTTAATGTCATATTGTCATGTTATTTTGTTGGTTGGGAATTGAAAGTTTTAACTATACTACACTAGTACACTACAGAAATTGCAGCCTTCTGGACAGTAAATGTTTGGAATTGTCTCTATCTCATGAAAATGTAAGTAGCCCACAGTTTTGCATTGGTCTAAACTTTTTTTCTGTTAATGGGTGTTATTGTAACAGTTGTCAGGTGATATACATGAGGAGGTGGATAGTCATAACCGAATGCTGGACCGGATGGTTTGTATACTATAATATTGAAAGTATTTGCTGTTTGCTCTGCTACTTCTTTGTTCTGCTTTAATAATCTTTTGGTATTTATTTAGGGCAATGATATGGATTCTTCAAGAGGAGTCCTCTCAGGCACTATGGACAAATTCAAAATGGTATGTGGACTTGTAAACCCATATGCCTTTTGGAGGAGTATTTTCATCTAGTTTTTGATTGCTTTTTGTATTTGTTGTCTTCTCCTTTACATTTTTGTTGGGGAGAATGAGAACAGATGGTGGGGGTTGAGTGCTGTCTTCCTTCTCAGGATAAAAAATACCGCCCTCCCTTCTTTTTTTCCCCCCTCTCCATGTCTCTTTTGATGATCTTGTGCCTTCTTTCAGGTATTTGAGACAAAATCCAGCCGCAGAATGTTTTCACTTGTAGCATCCTTTGTTGTGCTTTTTCTTATAATATACTATTTAACTAGGTAATTGATCTTTCACTCAGCTGTCAGCTCTATGTTAGATCCGAGAGGAGGCTACTTGCTCTATTACCGTAATTAATGTTACTACTTGTAAGATGTTCTTTTATGTTTGTATAAAGACGTTTTAAACTGGTATTGAACCCAATGAGTAATGTGCATATCCAGTTTGTGAATATTTCTCCTTTTGCTTTGATTTAGGCTATGATTGTTTCATCTATATTTTAGACACACTGGATTTGGATATAACAGAGCGCTTTTGGCTGAAAAGCTTTTCTCAGTGTAGTTAGCAAAATGTGTATTCATTAAGTGTTAGCCTGTTAGGATCTAAATGAGATGCATGTATGTAGGTATGTGCCTGCTCTGCCAGTAGAGGCCAGGGCTAACTAAACGTAAACATACTAATTCCCTCCCCGTCTCCTTCTCTTCCCTCTCTTTTTTTATCGTGTCTGAATGTTTATAGTTTCTTGAAAGGTGACCCATTATTATTATTATTATTTATTATTTATTCATGAATTAAAGTTAGAATGGCCCAAGTGTGTGTGTTTGCGCGTGCGGGGGCCGGCTTCTTCTTCTTTTTTTTTTTTTTGGGAAAATTACTGGGACCTCTTCTGAAATCCGTTAATATTACACTTATACTTCTCTAATTTTTAATATTGCACGCAACTCCCCTGATTTCTTAATGACAGCACATTTGCTTCCCTTGGGACTAACTGAATGTTAGCTTTGTTAATGGCATATGACACACACGTGACTTTTATTTTTCTCAGTATAAAATATCATGTGAAATTTCAACTTTGCACTTTCTATATTCCCACATTTTTTCTTCTGCTTTTTTCGTTCCACCACTTAACACTTAGAATGCCATTGCACAACTAGTTTAACCAGTTTAATAGAATGGAGTGAGTCATATCAATATATATATACAAACAAATTGAAACACATTCAACTCAAAACCTTAGAGAAAGATATGGCATTGGTATTGGTAGTGGCGTTGAGAACAAGAATGTGTACTCATTAGGCATATTGAAAAGTTTGGTGTTTGGGCCAAGAGGGGTTTCTTAGATGCCATTGATGGTGGTTCTGGGAAGTGGATTCTATTTGGGAAAGGTGGATCTGATGTGGGTCTTAGTAAAGATTATAGCTTGTTTTCTCCAAGGGGTGTTAATGCTGCGGGCAAGGCTCTTGTTGTCCCTAACTGCACCAACCAGCAAGCATTTGTAGAAGATTCCTTAGTCTCCAAAGCCAATGAATGAGAAGAAGCCCCAAATTTCAGCCCCTGTTGGGAGAGGGGGTGAACAATATGGTGTAATGGGCCCTTCTTTATTGGCCACAAGCTTTTAATCAGTGCCACCCAATGAACCAGCCAACCATGGTTGATGATGTCGGTGCTTGACGTCGAGGTGAATAGTGTGAGCGATGGTTGATGTGAGAGAAGATGGGAGAAGGGGAGACCCGATGTCGAAGTGAACGGTGCGAGGCAAAAGTGGATGTGAACAATGTAACTGCCTCCTTTACCATGGTGGTTGTCAATGCCAAGGTGAGAAGATGGAGAGAAGGAGACAGCACAAGGAGTTTTGTCTGGGTGGGGTGGATGCAAAATGTGAAAGATAGAATTTAGGAATTAGGGTTTCTCAATTATTAGGGGTAATTTGGAGAAATCATGTGTTGTTAATAGCGCTTAACAATGTTTGGGTGCAAGAGAGTCGCGTGTCATTGAAAATTAGAGGGGGCTAAGTGTAATATTAAAAGATCTTAAGGGAGGTTATTATAATCTACCTTTTTTTTTTTTGGTTTTGTTTTGGGTGTTAGTTCATGTTGAGAGCCATTGGTAAGTTGCTTCTAGTGTGGTCAAATCAACCCATATATTAAAGCTAAAATCTACAGTTTGGTTAGATTGTGGTTTTGAAATTCCAACTAAAGTTGATACTATCCAATGCTTTTTTTTTTTTTCAATTTGTTTTAGACGTCTAAAACTAAAGATGAAAGATCTTATCTACAACAATTTTCATTATTTTATTTTTTTCTTTTTCAAATGAAATTCCAACTTCATCCTAACCGATTAACCCAATATTTGTTCCATTGATAAAAAAGGGAAAAGAATGAAAAATTCCCCTAATTTGATGGAGCTAGTTTTTGAAATTTTCCAAATTCGACATTTAACCACCACATTTGGTCAGCTACGTAAATTTCTCATATATAATTTACTTGTAGAATGAGGCTGAGATTGAATTCACAATAGTTTAATATTACATTACCCTTGATGAAGTGTTCTAAATTGTTCATATAATTGGTTTAGGCAATGAAGCTAAAAGGTTGAATTGATAACACTCAAATTACAATAGGACCTCAGCAACATCTTTGAACTTGGAAGTTACTCATTGACTTTATTTTTAACGGGGATTAAAATTAAAATTTATAATTATTGTCATTCGTTTTATTTTCATTAAGATGAAAAAACAATAAAAGCTCTCCTTAGTTTCAAAATTAAACATTCAAAACGATAAAACAATGCTAACATTTTGTAACAGTTGATGTAGTATTAAACATTCACGTTAGCTTTCATTGCAGAAGATCGCATTTTTGTTGAAACTCTCTCCTTGTCTAAAAGTATTTAAAATGCTTCTGAGCTCTCACAAAGAGGGAAATGTTGATTCAATCCATCATACCATGCAAGGTTGAAGTCCTAAAGGTAACATCTACTCCACTCCAGTATTAGTGCCTCACCTCTTAGGAAAACCTATAGCATCTTTAATCCATGACTAAGAAAAAAGAGGAGAATTCACGTAGAACTTTTTTGTTTGGGATCCTTCTAATAAGAAAATCCCCAATCCTAGGGGCCTTTGTGCTGTCTATCATGTCTTACGACAAAGTACAACTTTCTTTCCTTAGAGGTACTATCCTTTTTGGAATTCTTTGTGTAAGTAAGCTAGTTGCTTCTATTATGAAGCGTTTTTCTCAATATAAACTAATGTAAATAGAATATCTTTAACCAAACACTTTTACATAAGGCCTTCCATCCTCAGTTATTTCTAAAGTACCCTAATGCTATGCCTTATATTTACTATAGGGTAGGTGCTTTTTCTTCTATCATTCCTATTCTTGCTACTCCTATTGGTATTGATTGAGATTGCTGCAAAGAAAGTGAAAGCATATTCTCACTGGGGAATCTTAGCCTTAGCTCTATAGTCTTCTTGTTAGGCCCTACTATAGATATATCTTTATTAGCCCAAAGATTGACTATGCCTCTTAGGTTAGATCAAGAAAAGAAATCTCGAGAGGAGTTGAAAGCCATTCAATTGTAAGGAGAGGAAAGCCATCGAAAGAAAGTTCAATTTCCACTAGGCAAAAGGAAAGAGAAACTAAAATAGCGGGGATGGTAGAAAGAAGGACTGAAACTTGAGACCTTTCCCTTGCATCAAAGGTAGCTGGCCAAGATGTAACAAAAATACCACTAGCTGGTATGGAACTAGCACTGGCTGATGAGAAACTCACAAGAGAGCTCTTAGGGTATTACACTAGGATTGAGACTATAAATTTCTTACTCACTAGTAAAAAGGCACTGGGTTTATATAAAGATTACCTTGTAACTAGCCCACCATGAAAGACTTAGTACATCCTAGAAAAATGGATCCCTATCTTGAAATGAAAACTCTTGCTTTTCAAAGTGGCTTTCCAAAACTGAAAAAACTCATTAGCTCATTGACAAAAAGAATAAAACTAGGGAGGAGGCCCCCTAACAAAAAGGACTAGAAATAGATCTCTAACAGACTTTCTTTCATTCCTGCTTTTCTGTAAGCAGTAGGTCATGACCTGATGTGAGAAAAAAGAGCAAGATTCCTTCAAAGCAACTAGATTTTATTCTACCTGGCTTGAATTGAAAAGGGGACTTTACTAGTTTCTCAATTTGAAAGGCAGAAGTATGGGCTACTTCCTTCCTTGGAAGGGTTAGCTTTCACATTTCACTTTTATACACCATTCTATTTCGCTCTCTTAGAATTGAATGAGTCGAGCTTAACCACAAAAGTTTGCTTACGAGGGGAATGATCACCTAGGTGTTTATAAAGGCTATCTATGTTTTATCTCTGATTGATATAGAACTCTAACACACCCTTCTTATGCCCATGCTGGATATCGAGAATGTGAAAATTATAGGATTGAACATCTGCGGGTGGCCCAAATGAAGTTTAGGATAAACTTTGATATTATCTTACAATTAAGTAAACCTAATTCAACCCCAAAAACTAGCTTATCAAAAAAATATTGCCTAAGTACTTGTAAAGGCTACCTAGATATTATCACTAGCGGATATAACATCCAATCACGACCATCTTCCCTCCCGAAGCCGATTGTTACATTCCTTTCTCACTTTGTGATAATGGGGTCTGTAATTGCAGTTGAAGATGATTCCTTGTTATTGTTTTCCTTACGCCTTTTTGGTGATTAAGACCAAACTCGAATGATCTTTAGCCAAACCCATGAATTTTGGTTGCAACCCTGCCAGCTAGACTTGCATTTTTTTATTTCTATTACTATTATGTCAGGGTTACGTCATTTGGTACTGGTACAGTGGTACCGGTATACTGACCCAAGCACTCACAATCTTTTCTAGTTGGAGCTTGTCTTGATCGTTGGATCCATCATTCTCAGAATTTTGTTGCTTCGCATTACAGTAAGTACTGAATAACGTTGCTTTTGTCCTAATGAAAGATCTTGTCTTTTTGCTTCATCCACTTAAGTGGGTGACTTCTTTTTCGGTTTGTCGACTAAATTTGTTCTTAAATTGCACATGCCTACTACTTAGACAAAAGAAAAAGAAACATGCACCAGCCGGGAATCGAACCCGGGTCTGTACCGTGGCAGGGTACTATTCTACCACTAGACCACTGGTGCTGGGTTGTTAATTTCACGCAAGCTATTGTAGTTTTTGAGAGTCACACATACTAAATATATAATAGTACAATGTGCTGTATGCTACATATGAGGATTTTGGGCAAGGAATGTTTCACATAGGTGATCTCTAGCAAAGTGATTAATATAAATATATAACGTTTCCTTGAGTTAGCAACTTAGTACCAGCGCATTAATTTTTCTTCGCTTATTCTAGAGATTTGCTGGCCACATTCTTGTAAGGAAAAAAAAAAAAGGTAAACTTGGAGAATTAAAACAAAAAGAATTTACCTTATAATTAATTAACTTGCTGGCAGAAGCTGAATATTAATGAAAAGAAGTCAAAAGGTAAACATTAGATTGAGAATTGTAATATCTTTTGCAGCAAGCTGATTTAAATCAAATCAGATTTGACAAAGTCTAGTGAACTCTAAATGTTAGTGGTTTAGACAAAATACCAATTGAAAATTGCAGTATATTAAAGCTTGCGTTATGTTAGAAACGACGCATATGCATGAAAAAGACCAAACCGTGTGCGACATATGTTTGAAAACAAGCAATATGGTATATATGCTGTAGTCCAAGTCAAGCAGATTAAGCTCCGTCCATGGCCTGCTTAAATTTTCAAAAGATATATACGTGCGATATATTTGTTCCCTTTTCTTCTCTTCTCTTTAAACTTCCTTTTCATTTTTATTCTTTTTGGCATCTTCATTCTTCGTATTCTTTGAAAGTTCAATTAATGAACACTTAATTTGTTTCATATAATGCCGCGCAGAAAAATTAAAAAGAAAATTGTTTCATATAGTGCCTAATATATGAGGGATACAAAAAAACATACTCCACATAATGTAGCTAGATTCTGCTCATGTAACTGCATTAAGCATTGTTACTTATTTAAGCAACTTGTTCAAACTCTTTATGTAAAACTCGTGTGTAATCCACATCAAGTGTTGAGCTGAGAAAAAGTCCGTACGAAAAATGGATGTGTTGATAAAAGAATTCTTTATACTGTGCAGCATATTTCTTCATTATCAATTTATTAATTTTCATGCTAATAACAGCTCTTTCAAACAGAAGCAGCAAAATACTCAGCCAAAAACCAATCTAAAGTTCAGATCATATAACTCCTTGATGCATGACAAAAGATAGAGAAAATAATTCCTCAAAAAAAAAAAAAAAAAAAAGATAGAGACAATAAAGACAATAAGCTAGATTTTGAAATAAGTTTATTGAAAATGATTGTATGTGTAAAATGAAGAAATTTCCATACACGTACATTCATTTTACGGTTTGAGTGTTGTGATATAATAAAAGTTATTCATATGTCTTCAACTAACAACAGCTGGTTAAATTTTTGAAGATATATATTTAATTTATCACATAATATATTGTAATCTCTAAAATCGAATGCCATAGGTTTCGATCATTGTCAGTTTTGCTTTTAAAAATTAAAAATTAAAAAGATAAATTTCATCACGTTATGGAGATAGTAACACCCACTTTGTTTGTGTACACATAAATATAACTTCAATGTCATACCAGAACTACTAAGTTCTTTATTTAAAGCAATTTTGAGCTTCACCGATTTCATTAAGAGAATGGGAAGCATATCAACCTAGAAACAAAAAAGAGAAAAACTGTAACAATCCATCGAGAGCTGGTTAATGGGAGGAGAGCCCAAAATCCGAGGAGATTTAAACCAAGGGATTAAGTGAGAATTTATAATAGCGGGTCAAACACCATATCTTAATCCAAAACCTTAAGATAATGAGTCTATGGGTTCTTTATGTTATATATTCTTCATTTAATCCATTCTTAATTAATATAGGATTTCATCACTTACCTTTGAAATTCTAACACTAGTTTCAATAGTTTCTCATATCACTCTCCCCCAACCCCAAGAATAAGAATCCACGCAAAATGGTTTTTCATATGGAGATAAATAACGCAAGCAATATCACTTCCACTTAACTATTGTTGTGAGTGATGTTATTTGAATACCGAATCCAGTGCCTCACCGATATGAGCATACAATATATACATGTATCTTATTCATTCAGACTCACATTTACAATGTCTAGATAGTATATATACGTACAAAAACATTTCCCTGTTGTTGTAAATTGCCACGAGTGCAAGGATGCTACGGGCTGAAATGCTAATTAAGATAAATCATTTTCTTCATTTCTTCAGTATCACGTAAACATAGAAATTATGTTCATATATAGCCAAACGGCTGAAACCTTATCTATGAAATTATAGTAACATATTATATTTAGAGAATCATAGCTACAGAACTATATGTCTCCTTCTATTAATTCGTGACTAGTTAGATGGCTTTACTCTTAGAGCTATTACTCCTATATATTGTGAGCCTATACTAATCGTAGTCAGTCTCTCCTTAATCAATGATGACTTTATCATTTGTCTTGGTTTCTGTAACTATTAACAACCCATTAATTAGAATGACATATACTTCAAAGTTCAAACAGTGCAAAGCAGATATGGATCAGAAACCATAGAGTCTTCATATTTCAAGGACATGGATATGGGGATTATATGCTTGGAAAATTTTTATTTATTAAGAAAATAAAAGCGCACGCATATACATATCACAATTAACCTAATTTTCATTGCAAAGCAAGAAGCTGCATACAGAAAAAAAAAAAAAAAAGATTAGCAAAAGAAACATTTGCATAATTAAGAAGTTCAACTAGAACCCTAAATATATATAGTGATTTAGGGCTAGTTATTTTCAGGAGAATACGGGCATATAATGAGTACCTTCCTCATCAGAACCTTGAGCAGACCCACCTTAATTTTTATCTTGAAGGAGCCTCCAAGCTATCGAATCTTGCTTCCTATTGCTTCCAAATTGCAAGCCATCTGACTATACAATTGCATGCCACATGAATAAAGGCCTAAAAGCCGGACATGCTTATATATATAAATTATATATATACTTGATCATAGGTGGAATATATATATCTATGTACTCTTGCTATGGATGATGACCAAGTCTAAGCTCCAAATCCAGGCCATCGTCTTCACTGTTGTCTTTTAGCTTGTCATTATTCTCACGTACACATAATGGATTAGTGTACAAGCTCAAACCCCTCTGCCTCCAATCTTGTCCACACAATTTCCCACTATCCCTTTGGTTTTCTACACACAATATCTCACTATAGTGTACATAGGAATTAGGTGTGGCGGTACAACAATATGCGTGTGGAGGAAAATAAATTGGATGGCAATTATTATTCTCTACCTCATGATCAGGAACAGTAGTAGAATAGTAATTCCCTCTTCTTGCAACAAAATAGCTTGGAATTGGTGAATAGTACCCTAGATCTGCGTAGTTTTCATCAACCTTGCTTGAACTAGGAGGTGGAAAATTGGGTGGTTTGGCCTTGTTATTGGCTCTATCTTTTCTGTGTATGTTCATGTGTCCACCCAAAGCCTGTGCTGTGGTGAAGCCTCTCCTGCAAAAGACACACTCATAGGATCTTCCAGTTCCCATATCATCATTATTATGCTCAGATGATCGATCAGTTTCTTCACTTGAGCTCTTGGAGTAGTCTTCTGGGAAACTGAATTCCATGGTAATTAAAAAGTTGAGGTTTTTTTTTTTGGTGGGGTTTTTGTCTTTTTTGAAGAGAGGGGGGGGGGGGGGAGATGTATGTGATGAGAAATAGGGTCTCAAAGGGGAAGCGTATTATAGAAAGGAGAAGGTGGAGAAGGTTTGAGGAACAGACAAATAAAGGACATAGGCATTAGCTTGTGATAGTCAAGTCAATGTGGTGTAAAGAGGAAGAGTCTTAGAAGTTTGCTTAGAGAGGTATCTTGTTAGCCGGCTGTGGATTCATCTCCAGCATATATGATTATTTTATTTTTTTTGGGATAATTTTTTAATCTTAATAGTTCTTTGTTTATGATTGATTTGTCTCCCATTCCGGCTCTTGTGCTTTTCATCTATATAACTAGGTTTTCTTAACACCTTCTGTGTTTAATTACCACTCTAATACTTCTTAATTTGAATGTATGTATGTATGTCATATAGATGATGAATATATGTAGGTGGAAAAATTCGTATATCTTCGTAGAGGAAGAAATTTTCTTCGTTTAAGAGAATGTTAATTTAAGGATGCTATTTATATAATGTGAGTTTCACTACACACTTACGAATCTAAGTGGATAGGGTTTTGGAGAAAAAGGTTTTTCTTCATCGAGAAGTACAAAAGAATTTCTCATATCCATGAATTTCAACAGTGGAGAAGGGCAGGCAAATTAGAAAGGCCAAGACATGCCACTTGAAGGGCTCCATCAAAGGAGAAGGATATGCGTTCGGATTAACTCTTATCTCGTCTACATAATGATGTCTTATTCCTTATTATTAAACACGAATGCTTTTCACCAAAATATTTGGCCTCTTCCTTGTGTCAATTATATATCAAAAACACCTAACCTTATTCCCTGGGGGCTGGAGGCAGGTGGAGCGGGTTATGTATAGTGATTTTTCGAACCCGCTTAATGTTTATTTTATCTCTATAAATCATTGATATGGGCATTTCTAAGTCGATAGATCAATCAAATTGAATTCTAGACTGTCTCGGCGAAATCTTTTGAGAGCAAACCAACATGTTGATTTTTTTTTTTTAAATTTTATATTAGTACTTTTATACTAGAGTCTTACACCACTTAATGATATGACTAAATAGCTTTTATAAGAGTTTGGATAATCATCTTCTAATGAGGTAGCTTTTAGGATAAAATTAGACTCACTTAATTCTAAAATTATATTAGAGTCTATCTTATATTTGATTTGATATTGGCCATTTGCAAATGTCCAATACTACAAACTTTATGCTATATCTGTCTACACGAGGGAGATGTGTTATAGTCCTATATTATTTAAGAATACGACTATGATAGCTTTTATTAGAGTTTGGGCAACCCTTTTCTCATAAGTTAATTTTTGAGATTAAATTAAACCCACTTAGTTATAAGATTTTGACATATTACAAGAAAGTAAATCATGGTTTGATTTATCAGAAAATATATATATTTTTCACTTTTACTCAAAGCCAAAATAATTTAAGAATAAAAATCATGTTGAAATAAAACTCAATACAATTTTGTCAAACTTGTTGAAATGGAATGAAAATCACTTTGTACCCTTTAAATCAAGATTTGAGATATGCAATCTGAAATTCAAACATGCTAATTGTGATTTCATGTGCATGATTCTCTGAAGAAATTTGTGTACGATTGCCGTGAACTACCTACATTTTGATGTACATTCCAAATCTATCAAATATATGAGGCCATAATTCAATGGAGAAAAACTTTTTTATTTTTTTATTTTATGAACCACTATATTCGAAAATTCACTGCATTCAAACTAATGTGGTTTAAGTCGGTTGGCCCACTATAGAGGTATAGCCCTCTCAACACTAGTATTTTTTCATCCACAAGAGTTAAACTTGAGATCTTTAAACAAATATCAAATCATTTGAATTAACTAAGTATTGTTAAAGAAGAAAAGTTATTGGATAGATGCAGCTAAAAAATATGTTATTCAAATTTTTTCATTGACTAGTATATTTTGATCGTGAAATATGTTGTTAAGACTTCATAGAGACGATTACTTAGTCACCTTAAAATCATTAAAATTACCATTAATTCCATTAAACATATTTTAATGGTGAACTAATATTTTTTAAGTACAGTATTTTCATTCATAAAGATATCCTTGTCCTCACAATCCAAATTCTTTTGTCTCATTCCTTGTCCTTTCAATAATAACTTGTTATGTATAAGATTATGAGTAGTTATAAATTGGTTTTGAGATGAATTATGAGTGATTTATATAATATATTACAGTTGCGAAAATATGAGTGGGAGACAGAGAAAGGAATAAAAAAAAAAAATGAGATAGGCGATCTCTATCCTTGTTCCCATTATCTATTAAACAGTAAAAACCATACCGATTACTTAATTGCTAATTTACTGCCATGAATACCATTTCAAATAATGTAGTCAATGTTATATTACATTGCATGTATTTTTTTTATTTATGAAAAATTGACTACTACCCTAGTATTACAAAAATGACTGTTTGTTTTATTTTTAATGAAATATATTTTTTTGGTACAATGAAATAATTTATTTATAAAAATTATTACAAATTCGAGGATAAATAATTAAAATTTAAAATGTTGTTAAATATTTATCAAAATAAGAAAGAATATCTAATTTAAACAATGATTCATGGCTATCAGCCCCTTGACTAAGCATTTTTTTTTTAAATTTTACTAAATGCATCTGTGAGTGTTTGTCTAATTAATATAATAGCTTAGTTTGTTACGAATTAATAGTTATTGAGAATACTCCTCTAAAAAGCTTCAATTATTTAGTTTTATATTTTTAACATGCTTCTTCATTTTATATTGTGTTGATAAGAAGATAACTTTTGACAAGTTAATCAATACTACTATTTTGATACTATACCAAGTGAACAACTCTTTCGAAAATTTGGTAAGGGTTAAGAGTGGTTTTCCCTTCTAATAATTAAGGAAAGTAAAGTTGTTTGTGAATCTCATATTGAAAATTATAACTACGATTCAAGATAATTAGCATGATAAGCAACCTTATTTTCTTGAACAAAGCAAATGTATCCATCAAAGAGTAATAGCCCCGACATGATTCCAAAAGATTAACGCATAAAGCCCCTCAGCATGCTGGAAAGCTAAACTGTGGTAACTTATATTTCACGTGTCCAATAATTTGTATGTACCAAGCAATATAGATGTTAAATTTCTTTTACCCTTTTGCCTCTTCGCAGTCCAATTAACGCACTGTCAAAAAAGCATGCCGCATAGATTTTTCATAGGCATGACACAGCATGACCCTGCTCATTGAGATGACATTTGTTTACTTTGATCTTCATGTACTTGTGATGAAACAGGTTCGAAAGTACAGGAAATTATATGCTATATGGAAGAGCTTCGCCCCACCATATTTAGTTGTATTTGCGTGGAAACATTTAGGAACCTTCCTGCAGTACACATAAGTAGAAGAAAACGGATCCAAAACTTTTGTCCTTGTTTTTATGTCCTCGTTCCTGTGTTGTTAATAAGAATTTGTTAAATTAAATAAAAAGTAACATCATTTATCAATAGGGTTAACTCATCTAGTTAGTTTTTCGTCCATATGTTACTATAACTTATGTTTCAATTTTCTATATTTTCCATTGGTGGGTGACCTATAAATACCTATATAAATATTTAATGAACTTAGAAATATTCACTAACTTTGAATTGAGGCGAATCTTTCCCTCAACATAAATTTTTATTAAAAAAATAAAAGTAACATCATCTACCAATTTTAACATTGTGCAAATCAAAACCATTCATTAACTTTTAGGTGTGAAATTCTAATTAGGGGAAGGGGAGATGGAGCTAAGGACTTTAATCCGAAAGAGAAGATGCCATGTGTATAGCTTGTAGTTATTATTAGGTTTAAACCCCTCGGAATTTGTGGCAGCACATTGTATCGTTATGTCATCACAATCAACATCATTAATTAAGAAAAACAATAACCTAAAACTTAAGCTAGTTCCTCTTAGAATACCTGCCTACATTGTTTTGGCCTGCATCTGGAATTTGATTAGGTAGCAGTCCCCGCTTGATTTTCATAACAATAACAAGGGCATAACTGAGTTATTCTGTAGTTTGAACCAACACTTTATCTATCTGATGTGTATATGTGATCACATTTGAAAAAGGAAAATTCTTTTGTACGCCATCTGGATCATAATGGGAATACACCTCAAGAGTTATACTACTCTACTCGCAAGAGTGAGACAAGATATACGTATTAATCAATTATTAGATTAAATCAACAATTTATTTAAATATTATGAACAACGAATTTATTAATCATTTATCTAACTGATGTAAATATATGTACAAGAAATTATGCAATTAATCATTATACAATTAAATTTATCATACTTATTATATCAAATCACCAAGAGTATAAAACTTGATAAGGGTAGCATAGAATCTTCCAATTGAACTGCATAGTGTATTTTCCCGCTATTTATATATTGACAAGTGCAAAACTATTTTAGGAATATGTAAATTTAAATTATAGCTATCACCACATCAGTTATAGCAACCCTAACAACACGATTGAGGTCTATGTGTTCAATTCTCTTTGATTTGTTGTTGATTAATCAAATTTTTTATATTTGCCCCTTTACCAACAAAAGACAAAGCTCCTTTAACTTTTTCATAAGTAAAAGCGACAGGATTTCTATGTTGGCCTGCCAATTATTTACAAACATCACCATTAGTTCAAATCATAGATTTCAATAACAAATAGTAAGAAAACAATTTCAATACGACTGTAACTTGCCGCTACTTCCATGTTATAAGTTATTAATTTTTAGAAACCCAACAACAAGTTGAATTGACCATCAAATATTCTTTACGCAACAATATTGTTGTTGATTAAATAGTTGCAGCAATTTAGTTGCTTGAGCCTTGAGGTATATTCTCACTTTGTTTCACAATTGATAGGTACATGCGTGATTTGTGGCATGATTAAGAATCAAGCTTTGCTTCCTCAATTTCCTCGTTGTTTGGTACTTGTAAAGCAACCCGTGCATTAAATTGTATACCTGTAGTATAGTGAGACTGAGAATCCATAAACTTATGGTAAGTTAATTTAATAGGGTGTCAATTAGATATTAGTTTTCTGACTTAGTCAGCAAGAAACTTATAAGAGGAAGAGAAGGGTTAGAAGACAAGGACAATGACAAGAAAATGAAAGAAAATAACGCGAGTGCCATGGATTTCCTATTGAAATTTTGAGTTCTCTCAGATCTAGATTTAATTGTGATTATAACATGCAAATTAAGAAAAAAAAAACATAAAACAAGATTAGATAAGAAATACCTAAGTTGATTGAGAAAGAATAATTAATTCATAACTATTTTTTATTATTTGGATCTGTAGAGAGAAACTGCTCAAAGTAGGCTACAGGAAGAGAAAACTCATCCTATTTCAGCACTGGAATTAAATTTGGGCTTTGTTTTAATGGGGCAATACGCACTTATTTATAGTTGGTTTGAAAAAGAGGCCTCTTCTTTGTGTCAGTGAAATAATGGGTTAAATCTACTCATTATAGCAAATTCCATACATAAGGAAACATAACAATATTTATTATTGAGTAGTATGTAGGCCCAATAACAATAGTAATTACACATTTTAGCTTTAAACAATTAGGTCTAATTAATTTTGACATCTTATTAATCCAGATCCAAAGTTAAACATAATTTGATTTATGCAAAACCATAAAAATAATCCAATATTTCCCTATCATTGCAGTAGTTTTTCTCTTTTTTTTTTTTTTAATTAGAGTTTTTCTTCTTCATGTCAACAATTTGTTTGCTTGCTTGGTGTTGCTAGTAAGAAAGTAGGTTAAACAAGAATCGGGATGATAAGCACCTCTTTTGCTTCTTTCTTTGTTTATTTATTTGTTTTTTTTTTTTTTTGTGAGATCATAAAATATTTTTATATATATGACTCATATGAATCGTTTACATAGAATTAATTTATATTTGATTGTAGGAATATTAGGTTTAGACAATTTCTCCCACAATACTTGATCTCCTTGAGTTGGAACTAATGTCCCCATTCTGCATAGTTATAAGCCATTTTGATCCATAATTTGTGTACCGTGGGAACTCTTTTTTCCTTTTATTTTTCATAGGTATCCTGAAGTGAAAGTAATTTTGTTCAAGATATGGTTGGGTACTTCGAATTGTAATTCATCATTTTACGAGTGATTAAGAACCCGTTTAGATAATACGATTTATGACTTTTTAAAATTTTGTAAAAGTCAAAATGTCATTTTTAATTTTTTTTGTCTCATTTGATGATATAATTTATTATTTCTTAAAAATTTATTTTTAATACTTTTTGAAAAAATTAAAATATCTAACTTCTTAAAAAGCATTTTTTAAAATACTCAAAATAAGCATTTTTTAAAATACTCAAAATAAGCATTTTTGCTATTGTGAATCTAAACACAAAATTTATTAATGAGGTATTTTTCAAAAGTTTTTTATATCTAAGAGCTTAAATAAGATATTTATTTAAATAAGCCCTACACCCTTCTATCAGACCCAATCCCTGTTAGTGCTACTCTTTTGCTTTCAATTGACTATATATGGTTAATTCACATAATAATTGATGCCATCGTAATCAAAATGAATAATTGATACCTTACTATAATTATTGGCAAACAAATTCAACAGCTACAGCAAACTTACTTTTCTGTGTCTTTCCTTGGCAATGACAAGTAAATGAAGTTTCACTGGTCACCAATTTCTTAAGTCGTAGAACAAGAACAAGGGGTTTCATGATTTCTCCAAACCATGGTTTTTTTAACGAGATTACAGTGTAATTTATTATTTTATTTGCACTAAAATATTCAAATGTTATTTTTACTTATTATTTCTAAATTAATGAGTTTAACAAATGAAAAAAATAGTTTTTTCATTTAAAACAGGCAAACAAAATAAAGAATTATTATGTGCTAATAAATATTTATGCATCAATAAATTGAAAGAGAGTTTACATTAGCATAAAGATGTTAATTTGTCAAAAAAATTTAAAATAATAAAAAGCTAGAATTTGATTGAAAATATTTCTATAAAAAATTTTGAGAGGCATTTTAAAAAATTAATAGAAAATACATTTTTAGAGATAAAAATTAAGAGAAAAATTTTTGGGAAAAGATTAATATTTTAGAGTAAAAGTTTATGAAGAGAAAATACATTTGAAAAAGGAAATATTTTTAAATTTACAAAATATACAATATTTTAAAAGTTCTTTAGAATTAATATTATCATGAATCATTTTAATTATTTCCATAAATAATAAAATTGTAAATTATATTATAAATCATCTATTTCCTTCGCTTTATTTATTTTATACTAAAAGAAAGTAAAACTTGCTAAATCTCTTTGTCCCTTATTTTTCCTTTTCTTTTGATTTTTTTTTTAACTTTTTCTCATAACTCTTGACTACTTCCTAAAAGGTCGCGGAGAGAGAATGAGGGGGAGACGAAGATCTAGATGGTCATGGTCAGCGGTCAAAATAAAATTACCCGACTAGTTTCTGTGGTCCATTGAATCAATCTGCCATATGTACTTTGTTTTCTTGTTTTCTCTATGATAAACTATACATAAAGATCTTTACATTTTCTATGTTGAGGAAAGACGAAGCAGAAATCAAAGAACACCAAAAGAATAAAAATCAAACGGAGAGTGTCAAGAAAGACGTCCCACAACTAATTATGCTATTCTTAAATAAAATTTTAAATTTAAGTCTTTTGGATTAAAAAAAATAGTTCTAAAAAAATTTTATTCTATAATAGATTGACTCGAATCAAATGAAATTAATAAAAGTTTAGTAGATCTTAGATACGAGTGATTTAGAAACAAAAAATTATATATATTAACCTCATCCCAAATTTGTGTCTGAATATGTTCCTGTATATTTTCTTCTCCACAAACTTCTTTCATGTGTCATACCTCCAAATTACAATAGCCTACATGGACTCATTTTTATTTTTCGTAAAGACACCCACAAAAGCCTGAGGCCCAAGTTAAAAACTGGTGACCGCAATTACATAGAACCGAAGTTGAAGGAATGAGTGCTTATATCAAGCAATACAACAATAAAACAATTAAATCATATTTGATTAGGTGGGGTCATTAACATAGATCGTCGTAGTGTTCTATCATAATAAACTTGGTCAATAGTCAAACCTTAATATATAATTCTCTTTTAATGACTTCAATTATAATTTTTCTTGGTCTCATTCTACTCTTATCTATTAAACTAACCTCTATCTGATTTACTCTTACAAAATGAAAACTCTAGGGAAAAAACAAAAAGAATGAGTGCTATAGGTAGTTACTCCCTTTGTTTTATAATATTTGTCATTTAGGATCTTTTTTTTATATTTTAAATTATTCATCTATTTCAAATTCAAGGAGATATTAATTATTTTTTATTTTTATGCTATTACATTTTTTTTTGGGCCTTAAACCACTAATATCTAGAATTTATTAGACTCTAACTAATCTGATTCAAGTTAGTTGACTTACTATGGGGAAACTCCCCCAACACTTTTTTTTCCCCTTCACAATACTTGAATTAAGAGGTTGCTTAAGAGAAATAAGTGCCAAATCATTTGAATCAAATTAGTATTAGTAATTTTATATTACATCAATTATGCTATTAGTGGAATGAATAGAAAATATATATAAAGCTAAATATTCAATATAGAGATAATTTTGTAAAATTAACTTCATTATCTTTTACTATTATCAAAGTAATTTATCAACTTTCTTAATCTGTGTGTAAACCCTAAAAATAATAAATAATGTAAAACAAAGGGAGTATTAAGATATGATAGTTATATTAAGATATGATATCTTGTATACTCGCCGATACTTACATTAAGATATGATACCTCTACTGTATGAATTGAAAAAAAAAATGTTTTCCTTTTGCATATAGAAAAATTTAAGGCGTATATAGGTTCAGTGAGAGAAAAACACAATGATGTGTGATGTGTATATATGATTCATTATAAAAGAAGAGACAAATGTGGTTCTTTTGTTTCTTGTTTTGGGGAGAGTAGGGAGGCACTCATTGATGGCAAAGGTAGTTAGGGTGAAGGAAAAGTAAATGAGGATGAATGAATGGTGTGACGTGCGCCGACTAGCTTACTTTATCCCATTCTTCTTTCTTTCACTAAAACTGCACTTTAGCAGGATTTGTTGTACACATAGATGTCCATCTTCCCCACCTTCATTCCCTCATTTATACTTTGGTGACATCATTGCGCTATGTACACTTCAATTCTCCAAAGCTAATTGCCCCGTCCTTTACGGTGCTCTCAAGTTTCAAACCTCTCCTTACAATTACAATGACATGAAAAATTGCAATATTACAAAGGCTTTAATTTGCTAACATGCTCATAATTATCAATGGCTCATATTTAATTTTCTCTCTTTTCTCATTGTTTTTCAGAGTATATTAACAATAAAGCGTTTGCTTAAAGTAAACTACTATTTTGACGCCTTAAATGATCAATGTACTAATAAATTAGTCTTTTAAAAATATTTTATTAGTTCATGATATTCTAAGAATAAGTACACTGATAAATTAGTGCCAAAAAGATAAATATACCGACAAATTAGTCGCTAAAATATCTTTTATTAATATTAACAAAATTCATTAGTAATAAATAAATTGATCATTAGAATATTACGAACTAATCAAACATCTTTTGGGGAGTGATTTGTTAGCACATTATTTTTCTAAGGGTTAAAATGATAGTTTACTCCCACTTTCTTATTAGGTGAAATTAGTTATATAGATATGTTATTTTACTTTATCATACATTATCTTGGTTGGCAACCTGTTTAAATTCAAGTTATTCTTAATTAATTGTTTTAATTAATTATAGTTATCTTTTGTTTTTTTTTAATCTAAACTGCTAGTATTTAAAATTTATTGGACTCCAACTAACCTAATTCGAGCCAGATCAATTCCGATATAAAGTAAAACTCTCCCATAGCTAACTTTTGCTTTTTTTTTTTTTTTATTGGGATCTATGGTTACTTTTACTTTCTCTTTATCTTTAATTACTGAGTCACTCTTTCTTTGATCTACTATTTTTACTAAGAGACTTCTACTTGTCTTATCTTCGCGTGACAAAAAAAATGACATAAAATTAATGTTCATTTAATCTTTAGGTACTGAATTTCACAGAACAATCAAGAGAGAGAGGGAGAGAAAGAAGCATTTCTTGTTTTGGTTGGTACCGTCAAAAACTAAGTTTTCTGTTTAGAGAAAGGTCATCATGGTATGGAGCTACATCACATAGGGAACATGCAAGAGATCTTATGTTGGGAAACACAATGCTATACCATTATTAGACACCAAAAAAACTACCATTTTGAATAAATTGGACAAGGAAAAACGAGTTTAGTTTCCATCTATCCATCTATAAAGCTAAACACAACATGCACTATGTAGCAAAGCATTAATTCATCTCTCTTTCTCCCTCTCGCCTTTGCTTTCTCTGTTCTCTTTGTTCTGTTTAACAGTTCTATCAGAAAAAAGGCATCGAATTCATAACATGTTGAATGTCCCTGATCCTGACAACTTTTCTGAGTCTTCCTTTTCATTTTACTCCTATTTACGTTATGCTTACGTAATCGTATGTGTGTACATATATGATTGTTTATCTGGTATTCGTATATTAATTTGGTCTTCATCATCACACACGTGTGTGGATGTAAGTATGTACATATATTACAGATAATGTTGAGCCGGTCTATGATGTTTATATAAGAAAGCAACAATCTTTGCTGTTGAATAGTATGTTTGATTTCTAGTTTGAAACCTCAAAATGTTTGGACAAAAGCTTTGAAAAAATAGCTGTTGCCAAAATTATGATTTTGGAGTTTCCAAACAGAAACCAAACATACTATGAAAAGATTCAGTCATAAATAGTTTATTGTAATACATAATACAATGGACAATAGTTATATAATTATAAGTATTTGTTAGAATTGTTATCAAAATTTGTCAAGATTCAAAAATGGTGATTGAATAAATTAAAATTGAAGAAAACCAATCCATGTTAAGCTTGGAGATAACTTCACATCATTCTAACAAAATTACCGGAATCAAAATTTCGGTTGTTTTATATTTTAATTTCTTAGTTTATAATAGAATTTTATTTAGTAACGTATTATATCTGATTTTGTTTATTTATGTGTACATACATACAATCAATCTTATTGAGAATTTTGTGATAATTAAATGTTTTGCTCTCATTGATCAATGATCAACATGGTAGTGTGTATTTCCAAGAAAGGGCATGACAGAAACTACCCTCAAGAAACATAAAGGCTACGGGTGCATATACCCAGGAAAATGCACGGACATCATGAAGAATATTTTTATGTTGACTCACATGCTGATCTATCTAGATAGACTAGCTGAGGAAATTTATACTATATCGGAAATCATGTGCAATATTCATATTCAGTCAAACCAAGAAAAGAACTCTACTCATTGGCCTTTAATCTCTTAAGGTGAAAAGTGAAGACCAAGAGCAAAATCTAAAGCCAATTCACGAGAAGTATACAACATTATGAAAATTTTGAATCTTAAAGATTCATGACCTGCTTTTTGTGAGTTATGGCTTTTAATTTCTACCACATAACTAGTACACCAAAATGGTTTTCTAGGCACCTTTGATCAATCATATTCCAATGGCTAGAACCTAGAATCAAACAACAAGATAGAACTCTATGCAAATTTAACTAGACCAAATTATAAGAGCTCACAAAATAATACGATCCTTGAAATGCAGAATATAAAATGTAATATAAAGCAGCTTGAATAGATTAGGATTACCAAATTACTGGTGCAAGAAGTTATAGCAAATTTAAAGTTGGAGAATTGCAGTGTTCCCAAATTTTTGTTTGATAAATTGAACCTAGCTATAGATATAACTAGGGGTGACCAAGTCGAAGCTCCAAATCTAGCTTCTCCTCTTGGTGTTTAAGCAATCCCACTCCCAACTCCAATGTAATGTTGTGCTCATTGTTCTTGAAAACCTTGTGCTCATCATCCTCATCACAAACCTTCAATTCCTCATGAACTCCAATAAAAGCACTCCTTCTGTTCTTACTCATCATGTTAACATCCATGCTTTGAGGACTCATAAGGGGAATTTGTGGAGATGTAAGTCTAGGTTTCTTATCTCCACTTGTGGAAGCTGGGGAGGGTGAAGAAGACAAAGTGAGACACGGGCTATAAAGTGGAGAAAGATGTGCACAATTCAAAAGCTCATCAGATAAAGGAGACGGTGAAGATGAAGAGGGTGAAGAAAGAAGATTTGGGTTAGGCTTGTTAGTGCTAGGGTTAGGTTTAGGGCACTCAGAAACCCATGAAGACAAGGATGATCTCAATCTTGCCCTATCCCTCCTATGAACATTCATGTGTCCACCCAAAGCTTGAGCAGACTTAAACTCTCTCTTGCAAAAGCTGCAAGCATAGTTCCTTGCTGGCCATGAAGTTCCCCATGTATGCTCCTCAAAGCTGAAGCTATTCTCTCTATGAGTGTTCCTGTTCAGATAGTTACCTTCCATGATGCTTTTTCTTTTATGTGTTGTCTTGTTTGTTCAGTCCAAAACCTGTTACCTGTAGAGAGAAAGAAAATGGAGCCACATATTATTAAATAAGTATTTGACTTTGTATTGCCAATGGGACAAATCGAACAAGATGTGTGTGGATCTTACAAGAGAGCTTTTTCAGGGGCTTCAAAGGTGAGAGGGAGAGAGAAACTGATCCAAGAATAGCTTCATATTGAAGCTTGACTTCATGTACTCTAAGGCAGAAAAGTGAAGATCTCAGCAGGTGTACTTCATCTGCTGCTGTCTGCAGCTACTGTATCTGCTTCGCAAATGAAATGGGGGAACTGTGAAAAGTAGTATTCCCTTTTGCCTGATCTTGGAAAGCTGTGGCAGGTGGTAGCTAATGCTGATTACTATTACACTCAAGTGACTTTTGACAGTATTGAATAATGATATACACATACATTTGCACACACATCATTTTACCTCCACGTAGCTTTTCCCTTTTTTTTTTTTTTCTCCTTTTATTTTTCCTTTAATTTTTAGGTATTTCAATCCTCATTTAATGTTGCAATTAAGAGACTTTTCAAACAATTGTCTTCTTCAAGGTTTCAACCTTAGTCTTCTTACTAAAAATGTAGCTCGCATAGCATTGCACCAAACCTTTGTTAATACATAGTTTTATATCATTTGATTGCTATTAATGTATAAAAATTATTTATTTATCTCTACCCAATAACTTATACTTTTAGGAAAAATGGGTTATGACATGGTATAAGGATTTTTATAATTAAGTAGTTTAGAGTTCGATCCTTGTTTGCCACCATTATTCTAAATAAAAATTGAATTTCAATACAAGATAAAATAGACTTGTATATAATCCATGCTTTAAACTCAAAAAAGGATCTTGCATGAGGGGTATTAAAGTATAAAAACCATTAATATACATCTATAATAGTTTAAGCTTTTAAGAAAGATATTTTATAACAATTACAATTAAGCACACCTCTTTTATTTTTTCATAATTATAATCTGATTCTGTCACCTATACACTGAAATAAGAGATGTGATAATAGAAGTGTGTTGTCATAGCAAGCATCAATTTATATGTACATAACTTTTACCATGTTATTTTATTTTATATTTCTATGGGAACTTTTACCATTTAATCGATTGAGTCGACCTCAATTTTTTTGCATAGCGATATTCTGATTCTGTCACATTACATATATGTGAGAGATGTGATAATAGAAGTATTGTTTAGCAGCCGTGACTTTACATCTATATAACTTATACGATTTAATTAAAAGTGAGTCCACGTCAACTTTTTGCAAAACTATACTCTGATTTTGTCACCTATACAGCTGTGATGAGAGACGTGATAATAAAAGTGCTGTCTAGTACGCATCACTTTACATCTACATAACTTTAGTCATTATTTGATTACAATTGAGCCCACCTCAGTGTTTTGTATAACTACACTCTGATTCTATTGTCTGCACAGAAACGAGAGATGTAATAGTGAGAAATGTAATAATGAAGTGCTGTCTAATTAACATTTTTGTACGGTATTTGGCTTTGAATATGAGTAATTTCGTCGACACACATCAGCTCATCATATCACTTTAATTAGCTAGCCAATTACCAAATGCATTTAACAAAACAAAATATTATGTATACTTCAACAACAAAAATTACTCCAACTAGTCATCAAAGTTCCTTTTAAATTCATAGTTAGACATAGTTATATTTTTTGTTAAGTAGGTTTTGCAACTAGCTAATCAAGGTAATATAAAGTGATGTGTGTATAGTAATATTCAAAGAATATATCACACGCATTCTTGAAAAAGTAAATTGAACTTATTACTAGATGGAACCCTCACATCCTAAATCCACAACATAAAGAGAATGATATGAAAAAAAACAATAGCTATGAGTAACTCATAAGAATAGCTTTAGTGATATCAAACTTAAGCTCCGTGTTTAGGAGCCTCTGCTATTTAAGTGTTCTAAGTTCACAGAAAATCGTCTTTGGGGGCACAGCCTTAAATATCTCGAACTTACTATTACATTTAGAGAGTATACAGAAATCTTTATAAGAAAAAAATAGAAATCTGCAAGTTAAATAAAATAAAATAAATGATATAACCAATTTAAGGAGCAAATTTTTTTCTGCTTATTGATTAAAAAAGTTTAAGCAAAAAAATAATAAAAAATGAAAAATTCACCGTTACACACTGAAAGTGGCTTAAGTTTTTAGTCTACTCACTCTTAGAAGATGACACATGTTATTTATATTTTCCCTAAATTTTAAATTCAAATTATTTTGAATTAATTATGCATATATATATATATATATTATAATTTTAAATAGTTTTCTCTTTTATTCTTAGTTTTATATTATATGTTAATTAACTATGCATATCCTTTGAAATTTTAAATTTTTCCATTGAATATATTTTTCATATTCTTTTTAAACTTAAACTGAATTTAAAAATAATTATCCAATGTACAAGATATTTATTGTTATGGACTCAAATTTTAAGGAGAATCCAATCTAAAAGAGTAGCTTATTGGGTAGAAGAGCTCCTAAATTTAAGTACCACATAGGGTCCATTTGGTGTAACTTTTGGAAGAAGATTTTTTAAAAGAAGGTCTTTTGAAAGAAGGCCTTTTAGAGAAATTACTTTTAAAAGAATGATTTTTGTTTAGTTTGAATATGTCAAAAGTAAGTTTAGAAGAATGAGTTTTGTTTGGATAGGATAAAGTAAAATTATTTTTGGTTGTTGATGTGAGAGTAATAGTAAAATTATTTTTCAAAAGATCTTTTTCTAAAATGAAAAGTAACCTCAAAGATACTTCTTCCAAAAGGCCTTTTTAAAGTAAAATTATTTTTGATTGTTGATGTGAGAGTAATAGTAAGATTACTTTTCAAAAGGTCTTTTTCTAAAATGAAAAGTAACCTCAAAGATACTTCTTCCAAAAGGCCTTCTTTCATAAGACCTTTTGGAAGAAGTTACAACAAACGTTATCATTTACTGTACAAAGTCATTTTCCTTCTCCTAAAAGGCCTTTTGGCCGATACAAAACACAATCCAAACGGGCCCATACTTGGTTGGCATAGCTTTTGAACATGAGACTTATTTGACAAAAACAAAAAAAATAAAAAAGATATGGGACTTATAACATTGCCATCTCCATTTAAAGATGGATATTGATGGTGGCTAACTTTGGGTTGCTCACTTCGAGCGACTTTACTCTAGCCTTTTTTAAGTAGTCCTTTTATGTGTTGCTCCTTTCCTTGTTGACCACTTGGTGATCGCAGCAGCCCACTCTTAGCACCACACATTTTAATGCTTCAACTCTTTTTTCCATAAGAATGTAGTATGGGATATATGTGTATTTATTAATTATTTTTTAAATTAAAAAAATTATTTTCTGGGCACAAATTTGAAAACTAATTATTGTTCTAGTATTGCAAAAGAAGTCTTCCTTTTTTTTATTATAAAAATTGCTCCCTTTTGAGTTAGAGATAGTGGTTAGATAAAATTATATCTAAAGTGGTGACTCTAGAATTTGAACCCCAATATTACAAATAAAGTTTGCCTGTGGTCGCAATGTACTTTTACTAGTACCAAGCACTTTGGGCTAAAAATAGTCTTTAAGTTTTCTTATTTATTAAGCGAAAAATATAATATTTTAAAATGCCTAAGTAAATATATGAGAATTCCATGATTCTTGATAATAAAAATTCATTATAAGTTCTGAAGAATGTATGATGCTATATATATAGAATGTAATAGGACTTCTAACATTCCTACATTTGTAAAGGTGTCCAAGTGGATCCCAAGAAATAGTGTCTTGAATTTCGAGGCATCTAAGTTTATATGTTGTTTATTTATTTTTGTCAATACTTTTTATTTATGTCAACATTTGATTCTAGCATATTGATGATAAAGATTCAGTGTTATATACCCATGCCCAACTTGATGGCATAGCAAACAGCTGGCTCCTATAATGAGCTGAAAGGTACTGGTGAACATTTTTAACGCCACATATATATTTCACGTGAACAGCCGGAATAGTGAAATTGGGGCTTTTGATAAAAATCTTGGTAGTAGAATTCACTTATTCATCCAAAGATCACAAGTAATAACTCATCATTTTGACACTTAATTTCTGTCAAAAGATTTTGATTATTCAGCATTTTTCCTTTGCCTAATTACGTCTAAGATAATGCTTTTGACATCCAAACTTTTAAACGTATGGCATGAGCTGCACATAATTTTTTATTTTCATTCTTAATCTTACTAAGCCACTGTTCATTGTTCACCCATAAAAAATTGTAATAAAATAAAAAATGCAATGAACAAGAATATTGGTAAATAACACCACGCCTAAATAATATACAGCTTCAAACGCAAAGGCAACCCAATGGTGTACCGTAGTGCACATGTAATGAAGAAGATCTAGCAAAATTCGTTCGAGATTAGGCCAATTTTACATTGGTGGATTGTTTGCGACAAGTTTTAAAAGGATCTCAGGTTTTAATAAAAATGTCACAATTACATCGAGATTGCACGGTTTAAGCACTGCACTAAGATTCTAAAGTGCAAATGCTTCAGGTTTCGGAGGATATTACGTCAAAGAGAGGTAATGGACATAGGAAAGATTGGTAAAAAATTTTACACCTCATGAACTCTCGGGCAACATGCAATTCAGTGGATAAAGTTCTGTCTAAATGGATGATATCTGAAGGAGAAGAATTGGCAAGCAGGTTGTATTACAGCTTAGTAATGCATAAAACTATAAAGTAAGAAATAAAGGGGGGAGAAAAAAACTCTGGAAAGATGTTATATACAAAATTGTTACTCTAATCTATTATCTGTCATTTGACATCAAATAAGAATGACCTCTGAAGGGATGTCAAAAAGGTGAATTACTAATCAACAAGCTCATCATATATTGACTCTTTTGCTACCTCTACCTGACTGATCTACAATATCCTGATATGAACTGTTTATCTACAATTGCTGGGTGGGGTTATGTGACATAAGGAGTGAACATCTCTAACCAATGCCACCCCCATTACCCCACCTGCCATCCCCTCTTTCTCAAGCTTTTTCCCTGTCTTATCTCCTTGTTTCCCCAGATAAAGAGAGGAAATTAAAATTTAAGCCATATTGAAGAAATATAAGTTTTACTAGAAGAAATCATCAAATGAACCCTCCTTTTCACTTTCAGATCCTGAAAATGCAAAATGCAACCATAAGGAAAGGGAAATATGATTCTGTCAGACACTCTTATTTTTGCCTTGCCTTGTTATAAACAATAACAAAAGGACAATTTAAAAGAAAAAAAAAAAATTAAAACAAGTAAATCCAATATAAGCCATGTTTTCACTGTTGATTTTTATTGCAATAATCATTATCATCATTTTAGACACATATTAGTGTTGTTGTGAATATTAATGTCTTGGAAACAATAAAGTCATTAAGTTTTCTTGTAAATAGTGTTAGTTAATGCCCCGTGTATATAAATATATGCACAATGATCAAATAGATAACTAGTTCACATAACATAACTCTTTGTTTCCTCTCTTATTCTTTTACTCTTGTAACATGATACTCCCTTTGTTTCGATATATTTTTCAGTTTGATCAAATTGATACATTCTTAAATCAATATATTTGGATACAATTAGCATTTGATCCAAATATATTGATTTAAGAATGTACTAATTTGGTCAAACTAATAGATATATTAAAATGGAGGAAGTATCTAGAACCTAAAGAGAAGCAACCCTATACCTAAACTTGCCCGCTGGACCCACTGTCCTCTGGCGACAAATTTTTTGCACCACCATCGCCTGTCCCCAATCACCCCACGCCACTTCACTCCCTGCTGGTTACTCTGTACGTTGCTTGAATTGTGCTCCACCACTAATGCTGCATTTTTTTGGTTGATGTTTACTTTGTTTTTCTTTTATTACTTATCTAAAATTTGAGGCCACCATGTTTTCCACTGTCTCATCTACTGCCAAGAATTTCATCTTCAACTCAGTGATTCCCAGCTCACCAATCATCACCACTGATCCCCTCAATGGTTCTAATTATATGCAGCCGGCAGTGGCTATTGAGCTTTGGTTTAAGGGTCTTCGGTAATATGCTCACTTGAAAAAGAAGGCTTCTGAAATCCGAGCTGCTGAAACAAAGAAGTAGGAGGCCACTGATGCTCAGTTATGCACTCTTCCGTGGAATTATCTTGATTGATCTATTATTGACCTGCTCTATCCTTATAAGACTTGCCATGAAGTATGGGAAAAGGCTCAACTGCTCAATACTAATAATATTCAGCGTCTTTATGATGCTATTTCTGACATACTTAATCTTCAGAAATAGGATCGGTCCATGCCTACCTATTTGGGACATATTCAGGGTCTTCAATCGAAGTTCTCCAACCTCCTTCCAGTTACTTCTAATACTAAAAGGCAGGAAGAATATTATGACAAGTTTTTCTAATACTTTGTGACCTTTATTGACGATTTTTCAAGATGAACTTGGCTGTTTTTAATGAAAAGTCATGTGAAATATTTTCTGTGCTTTAATTTTTTTGGGCTTAAATTTTGCGGCCAATTTAAAATTACCATTCACATATTATGCGTTGCAGTGATAATGCTCATGAATGATTTTTTTCTTCTTTTACATTTTTTTTGACTTCCTAGGGTATTCTGCATCAATCTTCTTGTGCTCACACACTTCAACAGGGTGCTACTGAGCATAAGAATCATCATTTAATTGAAACAACACATACCTTGCTTCTTCACAGTCATGCTCCTACAAGGTTTTGGAGTGATGTTGTTCTTACCGCTTGCTATTTAATTAATCACATAGCTTAATTTGTTTTAGACAATAGAATTCGAGCCTCTTTATTATTTCCCTCTGCTTCTTTATACTTTCTTCCGCCTCAAATATTTGGTTGCACTTGTTTTGTTCATAATCTGACCCCTGGACAGGATAAACTTCCAGCTGAAGCTCTTAAATTTGTCTTCCTTGGTTATTCTCATCTCCAAAAAGGGTACGATTACTATCATCCAGACCGTAAACATTATATTACCTCTTTAGATGTTACTGGAAGAACTGGTACCAGATAATGAATAATAAAGAACAGTAATGGATAAAACCAGAGAGTGACACCAGTGTGGTATCAGCTCACCTGCACTCTGAATATTATTCACACCAAAGAGAAATAACAAGTATTACACTAGGTATTCAAGAGACCTAGTCCCCTCCTCAATTTCCTATTCCACTCAATTCTGGGATACCCCCCTCAGTATCCCTCCCCATCCCTATATTCCACCCACAAACCGACAACAGAATCAGTGAATTCTCTCTCCTCACTAGACTTGCCCAGCTGGCAAGTTAGTTACAAAACCCACCCAGGCCACACACCTCACTCATCTCACCCTTTCCCTTTTTGCTCCTCCTAACATACACATTTGCATAAGGTGAGACCTTGTTACCACAGTTAAAGCTACTGGACCCTGCATTATTCACTGATCTAGGCCCAATATCACTCAATGGGGGTCCTAACAGTTACATTCTTTGAGGAGTCTCCTTTTTTCTTCTCCTCTCCTGTTGAGCGTACTTCACTCTTTATTGTTCTCCCAATTCCCTTTATTGGCCCTCTTGCTGATATCACCCCTCAGCCTCCTCTCCAAACTCATCATCTTTGGCCGTGGCCCATTACTTCTATTGACACCCCCATAGACTCAGCCCTTGACCCAATGCGTTCACCGTTCTAGGTCCTGCCTCCTTCTAGTCCTCCACTTGCCATTTGTAAAGGCATTCATTCTACTCGCAATCCTCATCCTATATTGAATAATAGAGTTCCAATATTTGTTTTGGGAGAATTGACAGGACAAGTCATGAACAAGGGTACCGCTCTAATACCATATTGGATTATAGGTCTTTGGTAGAAAAAGAGATAAAAGAGAGAATAGAGAATAATATAACAATACATTGCTATGATATGTTGTGATGTGATGTCCTGTGAAACAAAAGACAAAGCATCTATATCCTTATTTGTATAATTCTAAAATCCTAATCCTACTTAAATTAAAGCAACAAATCATCAAATATAAAAAAATATAGAAACCAATCCTAAGAGATCATCTAAGATACTCTTTAATATTCTAAGATATGATATATGATATATGATATTCTAAGATATGATAAAGATATTACTAGATATTTTCATGATTTCTAACAAAAACATTAGGGTCATGAAGTCTACTTATAAATAATAGTAATAGTTAATGTCTCTTGGATATAAATATATGTTTGATGATTGAATAGATAACTAGTTTAGATAACATACTAATGCTCTTTGGTTCCTCTCTTGTTCTTCTTTTACTCTCTTAACACTGTGTTATTACAGGAGCAACTAAATCCTAGTACCTCTACCTTTGTGTGATACTCTGTAGTAAACCCCAGATTAAAAAAGGACCCCAAGATCTGAAAAGAGTACTTTTACTCTTATTTAAAAAATTCCATTTATAGTACACATGAGATGATCTTTATATATTGGTGGCTACCAAATTATTTTCTCCTAATGTTGTAAGCAAGTGTAATGGGAAGATAACTAGGACATTGACATTTGTGAAGAAAGTAGGACTGACCTGATCCATCCCCTGCAGTGATATCCTGAACTACAAGTTGATAAGGGCTTGGCTTGGGGGAAGCTTCTGGATTTGCAAGAGGAGCTGGAAATGTGAAATCAGAGTCTGTAGATGAAGTATCAGAGTTACTGGAAGCAACGTCAACTCTAGCAATAGGTCGAAAGGTTGAACTCAATCTTGATGAAGTACTTAAGATCATCTTCAGCTCGGCAACTTGACTTGACATGGAAGATATCATCCTGATACACACTAATTCAGATCTAGCATTAATCAAATAGTATTCAGTTTCAAAAGTCAAAATCCAAATCATACTAATGTCCATAAAAGGCAGGCAACATAAGCAATTTTGGCAATTGTGACAACGGTTAATGACATTTTCAATAAGTTATATTCTTTAAACCATATTGTCGATTATGGCCCACAGGAAACTGGAGTTTCCATTATGTCGTAAATCTTAGCGCTTTTTTTCTTTTTTTTTTGGGTTTATTGAACATTTTCTTCCTAACAAATAATGCAAATATGCAATTATTTCTATAAATTCTAGCATTTTTTTTTAATGGGAACAGATCTTTTAAAAGCAAAATCATCTCATTTCCTCATAATGCAAGGCTGACTGAAATCTTCTTCCAAAATGCCAACTTGCAAAGTTCTTGAAGTATTCATCAAGTGGATGACATAATGATGGAGGGCTTCAGCAGCAGCCTTTGAAGATGATAAAGGACTAACAATGCATTTCTATCTCTCAAGAATCAGTTTGTCCCATGCTTACTGGTGAAGATACCTTTGGGAGTGTCAATTAGATCAGTAACTTCAGTTAACCCTAAGTTTTATTCTAATTAGGAAAATTAGTTTCTTCTTGATTTTTGATGCGTTTAATTCAAGGGATCATGCCTAAAGGAGAATGAAGTCTAAGCTAGTTTTCTTCTTATACAACGTTTCTTTTTTCCCTTCAATTTGTCAACTGTCCAAAGCAGATATCTTCAGCAGAGAGACTTAAACTTTTTTTTTTTTTTTTTCCAAAACTCTAATTAATTATTGGCTTAATTTACCCTAAAAAACTTGACCCTGGTATCCCAAGTTTGCAGGCCTTCTTCAAAACTATAGAATTCTTTATATATTATCAGATATTTCTATAGAATTACAATCCTATAGGTTTCCCAGGTCTGCAATAAGTGATGAGTCAATTGACTGAATTAAGTCAAAAATAGTATTGGAAAATAATATGACTTATCAACATTAAACTTTAAACAACCAAGTCAAAATAGCATGTCTGTCTGCTAATTCTTAAAAGAGTGTTTATGGCTCTTAAAGGGCTGAGTTTGACCCTTCCAGCACTCGTGTTTTGTTTTTATGATTGTTTACACAAGTTTTATGCATAGTTAAAAGATACCATTTCAATTAAGTAAAAGTACATAGAGGGGAGAAAAAGGTCAATTAATCCACTATGCTATCAATTTTCCTCTTGGTATTAAACCATCATTGGTGGATCTTGGTCTTAGAAAATCAAACTAGCAGGATTACATGAATCCTCAAGGCAATAATATTAATACTACCTGTTCAATGAATCCTGAAGCTGATATACTCTTTTTTCAGTTTCTGCTAACTTTTTTCGTAACTCTTCGCTAGATCCTTGAGCTTCTACATATTTCCTTTCGCATTCATCAGCTCTTTCTTTTTCTGCCTGCAACATGACCTGTGCAATGCAATAATCACATAAAACTTAATAAGCGTGAATTGTAAAAGTATAACCATATGCCAGAACCTGTTATGTACATAGATATTGTACCACATAAAAAATTTGAAAAATAAAATTGGTTTATTATAATAGAAACCACGTGATTCTTTAAATGATGCTTTGATCTACACCATTCATCCTTGAGTTAATGCTGCAATAAGCTCTTTTCACCTTTATAGATGTATGGTCTTATATCACTCATTCTGTGAATATATACTACAAACATATAAATTACCTAGCGTATGAGTTCTCAGTCATGCTTCTATCTGCATTTCTAGATTGTTTGCATCCATTTCATCTTTAACTTACCAAGAATTTTGCTTGCCTTTAACATCAAACTCACTAATTATCAATTTCATCTTGCCTCTACAATATACATAGAAGAATTTTATGAGGAAAATAAGAGAGTGCTTTTTCTCTCTTACCTCTTTATAGAGTTAACTTTCATGTAATTCAACAGAGAAACTATACTATACTTGAACTCTGTGATTTATCTATTTAAAAAATACTTAGAAAATGAGAAGAAAGACAGAGTGGTATAGAACTAAATATTCTATATGTTTTCAAAAAGTGAAGAAAATAATAGTTATACTCAGTTCACCTTCAAGCTTTTTATTTCTGCGGTAAGAGCTTCAACCTTTTCACTGTCTTGGAAAGGACTAGAGGAATCCCTGATAGCTTCGGTGCTTCCAACATCTTGGAAAGGACTTAAGGATTCTTCTTTGAAAGCATTTAAAACTTCTTCGACTGAAAGACTTTCATTTTCCACTGAATTCTCCAAAACCTGGCATGCCATGATAACAAACCAGTTCATTTTGTTACGTCAGCAGCAAAGACTTCAAGAGAATTATGCTAAAAGAGGGTCCTTGACGTTTTTCTACAGTCATTATTGTTAGTGCCTTATACAGCACCAAAGATACTCCTAATAACATTACTTACTAAGTGTAAATGAAGTAGTACATCTAAACACTTTAAGCTGTCGGGAGAAGGCTGTGGAATAGTTTTGAATACATCTCTAACAATCACCTATTCCCATATTGATAAAGCTTATTAGTTGCTACTAATATTTGCAAAGATGACGAACATTAAAAAGGGAAAACATATGGGAATTTAACAACAGAATAAAAATATTAATGTAAACAGCCTTCTGTTCATGTTTCTCTGTGGAATGATTGACGCTTTGTGAAATGGTTGACAATTTCTTAAGGTTCTGATAGTCTAAGAGAGCTCTATGTCGGCGCCAATAGGACTGCATTTTTTTCATTCCCAAAATTTCAGGCAACAGAAAAGTTATTTTACAAAAAACATTAACATTACTAGGACAGCTCTAACCTGAATACTAGTTGATGCACTATTTTTCCTCCTATATTTTAAATTATCACGAGCAGCCATTGCCCGCAAGCCTGTCTGCAAGATGATGGCAGAAATCTTTATTTCGGTGTATTTCTTTCTGGCTAGTTTTCCACGCGTATGCGTTTGAATTCTGACTGCAGCCTTCCCCCTCTTCATGTGATAATATGATATCCGAGCCAGTTCGCCTAAGAGCCACAACAGTTAAGTACTTAAAAAAATTGATCGAACAAATGCTTTTACAATTTTGTATGTAGAACATCTTAAATCTATGCTTCAGAATCCCATTGAAGCTATAGAAAGCAAGCAACAAAGAAGCTATACAAAATTTGTCATCAGGACCAAACTCTATAAAAAGTCTTCATAATGTACGCATTTCACTGGTAAATGTTAGGAGTACCATAAGGACATTTGTGAGATAATGATTATCATGCCAAATTTGCATCGTTCAATGTCAATTACACTATGTTTCAGACAGTGATAAATAAGAAAGAAACACTAGGAGGGGAAACCAACACAGGCCCACACAAAGATAGTGCCATGAATGGATGGTGAAGTCTTTTTTCTTTTTTCAGGGCTTGGAAGAAACAGTTCTTTTTTCAGCAATAAGAAGCATTGTCAGAGGACATTGAAGAGGATTTCTTCAAAAAAATATACACTGAATGTTACTTTTTTAATTTCTTTTTCTTCTTAAAAATCATTACAGAGTTCCTTAGAAGTTTCACTTCAAGTATTTTTTTTTGATAAAATTCACTTCAAAGATTATAAATATTAAGATATAAAACTATTTAAGTTGCTCTACCCAACAACTTAAACTTTTGGGAGAGATGGTTCATGATATGGTATCAGAGTCTCTATGACAAAGAGGTCTAGAGCTCAATCCTTGTTCGCCCCCATTTTTCTAAATAAATGTTAAATTTCAGCACAAGGTAGAGTGGGCCTGTGCATTGTCCACACTTCAAGCCCAAAAGAGGCTCTTGCATGAGAGCCATGTTTAGATATAAAACCATTCATGTTCCTCTATCTAACAGCTTAAGCTTTAGGGAGAGATGATTCATGATAATAAATGATGACAATATTTTCTTCCCCATTTTAAGTGTCACTGTTATTCTCTTTTGTGTTTTGATGATGATTTTTCACTTATTTTGAAAACTATGAAAGAAAAAGGACTGCTAATTTTAATAAAATAAAGGTGATATATCTCAAACTGAAGGGCTTCATGCTTTCCTCCCCATGGATTTAGTCAGCCATTGAGTAACCATGGCAGAGTCATTAAGCCTTTCGTGCTTCACAATATATATATATATATATATATATATATATATATATATATATATGTATGTATATGACAGACCTCTACAAATGGATTGCACAAAGACAGAGGACTTTTGCAGTGCAATGTATTTTCTCCGACTAAAATAAGTTTTAGTCTGCTTCTGGATAACTGTTGCAGAGTTACTAAGTAGGCGTGCTCTCTGAGCATCCAACTCAGCCATCTGACCAGCTCTTAGGAATACTTGTGTTTCCCCTATCTGCAAAATTAGCAAGATCACAAAATGTTCAGTTGAATGTAGAAAAGCATCTTGCAATAAAGAATTTCAGTTCACATGTGAGTCAGAATATCCACCATTCGTCAAGAACAGTTTAAACATTTCATTTCATGCCCCAAATCAATTGGACATGTATCAGAAGAAGATTCTAGGAAAATACTATAACAGGAGTATCTAAATGTTGGTAATTTTAATTCAAAGGATAACAAACTCAATGCTTTTTTAATTTTTAAGAATAGGAAACAAAATAAAATTCAATAGAGTTACATTTCTACCTGATAATCTGTCAAGCCAATCTTCTCTAAAATCTTTCTACATGACTCCTTTTCATCAAAGCTGCTTAAATGCAGATAATTCAAGATGGGAAACTAAGTAAATGTCAAAGTCGAAAACAATGGCATCATGATTATTGAGTAAAAAGAACATGGCCAAAATTGGCATTAAGTTACACTTACTTTCCTCGAAGAACCTCCGGAGCAAGAATACCTAATCGGGTTAAAAATTCATGAAAAGCCCTGTGAGTTGGGAATCCTGCACATTTAATTCTTACTGCTTCAAGAACACCCTACAATATCAACAATGGTGCAAACTCTGCAAATGTCAGTTTAAAATTCAAAGCAAGGGTAGGAATATTGGAACTGCTTCTAACTGCCTGTTCACGAGTAGTTACTGGAGAATGTGAATAGGCAATGGAAGTGCAAATAGTCCTACCCTTAAAGCAAATATGGTACAACTTAATTCCAGAACCTGCTTACACCAGAACGTAATTGTTGGATGACATTCATATTCTCAAATATGCCAGGTTTTAATAGATTATTTGGCTTCACACATCTAATATAGTGAGGCTCTGTCAGATTGAGCGTATCCATCAATTGTTGTAATTGTAGCTGCACAAATAAGTAAAACAGCATTGACCGTTCAATTATATTAAGGCTTATCAGATACTACATAGTCCTCAGACCAGGCAAAAATCATATTTTAGATACCTTAAAACGAGAACCAATAGAAGAAAACTTAGCAGATTTGGCTGTCTCCTCAGAAAGTGGAGGGAAAAGACTTGCTACAAATGAACATCTTGAAGTACTTAGCATGTCTTGATGTTCAGGAACAACGTAGTCTTTGTTTTTGTCTATAAACTGCTCAGACTGATACTGGACCTGAAAAGAAATGCATAAATAACAACATTTAGCAGAAACCCACACTTAGAAAATAATAACATACACAGCAATGATGAAGAATCAAACTCACCTCCCCTGCATAGTGTACAACAGTGAAGTCTGAGCGTGCCAATTTTGGCTTGATGAAGCGTTTGTGATCTTTGAATGTCTGATAAAGTTTTGATGAAAATGTTTCATGAGTTGACTTTGGAAACATACTGCAAGAAGACAACAATAATGTCAATAAGAGGTATCAGTAAATGTCAAAATTGCAACATCAAGCTTATACACTGCCTATAAACAGTTTTGCGAGATATCATCAATGATCAAGAGGATGAATTATCAGGAAACAACTAGTGCACACTTTTTCCGGGAAAAGTTATAAGTAAAAGACCAAACTTGCTCATTCTTTCTCCTCAAACTCGAAAGAATGAATATCAAATCCTAGTAGTGCTAATTGCCAAAGGTGTCACATGCCATTACTTGTATACATCTTAGATTGACATCTACTTAAATACTAACCATCAATTGAAGGATATAATGCATGGCACGGTTATGAAACTGAATCTAGCACTTCGGCAAGATCTAAATCACATAAAGTTATTTCTTGCAAGTGCAACCACAAAACTCCACCCATTTCTCTATAGTGCTATTTCCAGACAAAAATGCATATACAGTATAGAAATCTAAGAAGAATAAAGAAATTTCTTCATACCAAGCTTCATCGAGCAGAGCAATGATTCCGCCTGGTTTCTGCAAAAGAAGGATTGTTTTAGATATACGTGTTATGCCATTCTGAAAGCAGCTTCAGAGGATACACACTTTGTACAGATTTTTTATTTATTTCCATTTATTAGATAGATATGTAACCAATATTTGTACCTTAATTTAGGATAGTAATCATTAGGCAATAATTACTAATTATTGGTAATAATTGCCATGAGTCTATATGTTGTAAACAATTGTATAACATTATTATTATTATTATCAGAAAATAATATTTAGTTTTCCTCATATTTCCTTTCAAGTCTCGCTAAACTAGAACAATCAGTTTCTCTTTCCTCGATTACTTTGGTTAATGGCTGTAAATTTTATGCTAAAGGGATTGGTCAAGCTAAATCCTCTCCCTACATTGCCTTTAAAATCTATTCTTTCTATGGCTAATTTTCTTTTTAACTTAATACTTGTTAGCCTACTCACCTGTTTTTTCTGTGACCTTTTTCACTGATTCCATTATTAAGTAGTATTGGGGAATGAGACAAACGATTGGTATCAGCCAAGGACTGTATTGGCCAACCATACCAAGATCACTGATGTCATGTACTGCTGTCGAGTCTCCAGAATTGATCCCTTGCCACTTCGGAACAACAGACCTGAATTGTTTTCTATATTTAAGTCTTTTTGTTCTTATTCATACACAATTCACTACTTCCACCAAAATTCTGCCTAGTGATAATGCTCATGAATATTTGGGGTCCAAGCAATGTTACCTCATGATAATGGTTGTCAATAAGAGAGTTTTGTCTCCATTTACTATTATTCATTTAAATGTTTGGGGTCCAAGTTGTGTTACCTCGTGTCAAAGGTTTCATTCTATTGTTACTTTTCTTGACGACTATTCTCATTGAACTTGGTAATATTTTATGAAAGACATAACCGAATTGGTTTTTGTATCTAAGTCTTTATGTTCTGAAACGCATACATAATTCAGTACTTACACCAAATTTCTGCATAGTGATAATGTTCGTGAATATTTCTCAGCCTCTTTTTCTTCTTTCATGACTTCATAGGGCATTCTCCATCAAAAAAAAAAAGATAAATAGTACAAATTTATACAACACAAACTTTTTGGCAAAGGATGTGTACTGTTGGATCATAACCTTCAGCTCTCCATCTGTCTTTCTAGTAAACTTCCGTACTTAGATTTTTCAAGCCACTAAACATTGCTCTTCTCCATCAATCTTCTTGTTCCCACACTCTACAACAAATAGAGCCATTGAACACAAACAACATCACTTAATAGAAATCATTCACACTCGACTCTTACACATCCATGTCCCTCTTCATTTTGGAGAGAGGCCATTCTTGGTGCCTCCTATCTCATTAATCGTACGCCATCTATCCTGCGAAATCCACTCCCTCATTCTGTTTTATATCCTCACAAGTCTATTTTTTCTCCTTCACTATGGATATTTGGATTTACTTGTTTTGTTCACAATCTTACACCAAGAAAAGAAAAGTTAATAGCTCGATCTATTAAATGTGCCTTCTTGGGATACCTTAGACTACAAAAGTGATATTGGTATTATTCTCCTGAACCATTTTCTTGTATAAATGTTACTTTACATGGACATTCTCCTTTCTGTTCATCTAATTCTGTTTTACACAAAGTCACTAAAGTTTGACCAATTCCTTACTTAGATACTACTCCATCAGTCTTTGCAACTAAGCCCTTTTAGGTCCATCCCAGATACCATTCTAGATGATTTACAACAAGAACCAATGGTTATACCCTCCTTAGGTCCCACTTCAAAGGGCACTAGTCCATCCATGTCGTACGAAAAGGTACTTGCTCTACTCATAATCCTCATCCCATTAATAAATTCTCATGTTATCATCACTTTCCTTCTTCACTTTACGCTTTTACCTCTTCTTTGTCTTCCTTGTCCATACCAAAAACAACAATAAATTCCCTATCACATCTAGAGTGACTACGAGCTATGATAGCAAAGTTGCCTACTTTTCATATTAGTGGTAGGGTTTGTTCCATTACCACCCGAATAATCTACTGAGGGTTGTCAATAGATTTAAACAGTCAAAGTGGGCCCCAATTGCACAATTGATAGATTGAAGGTACACATTATTGCTAAAGGCTGCACTCAAATATTTGGCCTAGGCAATGGTGATACTTTCTCCCTAAGGCTTCTATCTGCCTTTTCCTTTCCATGAAAACTATCCATCAATGGCCACTTCAACTTCATATAAAGAATGCATTCTTACATGGTGATCTCGAGGAAGAAGTATACATGGAGTAACCTCCCCATTTTGTTGCTTAGAGGGAGTCTGGCTTGGTTGTGCAAATCCTTATATGGATTAAAGCAATCTCCTCAAGCTTGGTCAGGTATGTTTAGTAATTAGTGTTGTTATATCTGACTTTTGCATGACTCGTAGTGAGGCTAACTGCCTTCTATGATCATTCATCAGCTTGGACTTCCACATATATGACATTGTTATCACCAAGGATGATCAAGAAGAAATTGTGATGTTGAAGAAGCACTTGTTTGATCACTTTTCAGACCAAGGATCTCAGGAAGTTAAAACATTTCCTAGGAAAAGTGGACTGAATCAAAGGTATGGATTTGTATCTCACAAAGCAAATATGCTCTAGACGTACTCAAGGAGACTAGAATGTTGGATTCTACACTGACAGATACTCCAATTGGTCCAAGTGCCAAACTTTGTCTAGATTAAGGAGAACCACTATCAGATCCAACCAGATGTAGCAGATCAATTGGCCGGTTAAATTATTTGTAACAAGCTTGATACATATGATTTATATGCATCAGCTTGAGGAGAAGTGTTGGAAATTGTGTTACTGATTATCATAGATATGTTGTAGCTATGTTGGAAATAGCTTAGTAATTATTATGGCTTTGGAAACATCATGAGTGAAATGGAGCATTGGAAACATTAGGCCTTTTAGGAACTAGTTAAACTATTTATCTTTCCTTGTTAATATCAGATGTATTGATGTATATAAATATATTAATCTGAGTGCTAACTCACTTAAACAATTCAGCCATAAACAGTTATCTTTCAAGTATCAAAAATTGAATATCGAATATTACCTTAAGTTCTTCTCACTTACATAGATCAAATACAAAACATATACCCAAGTAAGCAACTTGCAAGCACAGATGGAACATTAGATGAGATTTACTATCTAATTGAAACCTAGCTATATTTATACGTAGCAGCTATAGAAGATTGCAAAAAGAAGCAAAGCTATGAAGTATGTACAAACCTTTTCAATGAGATCCAGTACATCTTGATTATCTACAAATTCTAAGTAGCTCCAGTCAATGCCTTCTTTTGTGTATCTCTCTTGCTCCATCTTAAACACATGCTGCAGGAAATCATCAATGTCAGATTGCATGTTAAGAGAAAAGTCATAGTTGAAGATGTCAAATATGTGAAAAACTAACCTCATACCTGGTTGAAGTGTTGCTGCAGCTTTTCATTTGTGAAATTAATACAAAACTGCTCAAAACTGCAAAGAGGGAATTGGATATCAGCTTGGATTTATCCTATTCACTAAGATACCAAAATGAAACGGAGAGCTTGTTATGATAACTTGTCCTTTCCGCAAAAAATATTAATGGTATTCAGGGAGAAGGGTAACGTTGAGGATAACAAGTTCAAGCCACCTAAGCTCAATGAAGTAAAGGAGCTTAGGAGCTATCGGAACAGCAATATATAGTGTAGATATATATAACAATAATGAATGTTGATTGTATGAGACTTTATGTGTGTGTGTGTGCGTGTGTGTGCGCTTGTCTGTTTGTGCCTAAACAAGAGTATGCAGAGTATGCAAACATACAATCGAAAGATTAGAGTTAATAATAAGATCTATTCTCACCTATTAGTTTTAAAGCTTTCAAAGCCATATATGTCAAGAATGCCAATGTGATATTTTGAGCTAGGATCCTGTCCAATTGAGACATTAATTTTTTGGACTAACCTGCACATAGCAAAAGAACAGGTAATTGTAATTGATGTTTTCCTTTACTCTTTTTTTAGATAAATAAAAAAAATCATTCAGATGTAAATAACGTAATAGCAATAAACATTGGATATATTTCATTTTTACAGTTTTGCACGACATAGCCATTTTACCAGTCAAATAAACGAGAATATAGTGTCTTGGCTAAACCATCCCTGCTAACTGTTGCACCAAGAGGATCAAGACTTCTTCTGATGATTTCTTCTGGGGTAATCATCACACGCTTACAAAGTGCATCTTCCAAAGCATTGGCTTCACACCTGAAATAAGAACAAATTGACTAGCTAAGTAATATTAATATAAAGAAAGATATTGCATAATGATAACAGCAAAATTTTCAGCCACACATGAGAAGTTCTGCTGTTATTTGGAGATGGAACTTGGATTGCTCATCTTCTAGAACTGATGAATCAGAGTCCTCTGATTTTGCAAACTTAATGTTTCCAAGATGAAGAATAGCAGCTACAACTCTGAAAATTGCATCCTGAGAGGAAGGAGAGGGAGATTTATTACTAATTTTACTTGAAAATTCTGTTAGCAGAGGCAGCTAAAAGAATTATTAGAATAACTAAAGAAGGTCATAGTCATACCTGCTCTTCCTGACTGATTCCCACAATATCCATGGCTCTCTTGGTGCTGAGATACTCTTGAGCAGCATTAACACCAACTAATTCATAGCAACTGGATTGATTAAGGTAGTGAAATGATCTAGGATCCCCCAACTTATATTTCTCCTTGTCCTGAAAAAAAGCAATTAGCAATTAAGAATGCCACCAAGAAATTTATATAAGACATGATGACTAACAAATAGAAGATCAAGCTTCGACATGCCTACCTCAGGAGGAGAAGCACATAGAAGGTAAAAACAGTGATAGTTACGCTCAGGATATGAGATTTGGCAAACACGAGATCTCTCTAGCAGATAGGTTCTAATGGCTGCACCGGATATTCGTCCATACTTATCAAATTGAATCTCAACAAATTTTCCAAAACGGCTGCAGGAAAATAAAGCAAACAGAAGAAGGTATGGAACAGCTTCTTGCTTTTGAAATCAATGATTCATAAATGAGAAAGAACTTTTATGATGCCAGATACTTCTCATTGACCTTGAAAATAAGCAGCATGAAAAGGAAAAATGGATCCTAATAAAAGTTTTTTAAACAAGAACCAAACCTTGTCCCACTAGGTTGGGTCAACTACAGAGATTTAACGATGCCAGTCTCGTATCATGAACCATGTCTATAGTCAAACCATTAAAATCTTTTAATGGTTTCACCTATAATTTTTCTTGGTCTCCCTCTATCTCAAGCTATTTGGCTACTCTCTACCTGATTTACTCTCTTTAATAGGACTTCTACAAGCCTTCTCCACACATTTTTTTTTCTTCTTTTTTTATGAAAGAAGAATTTTGTTGAGATGAAGAGAAGAAGTATACAAAAAGGTAGGAGGACTAGAGATCCACTTTACAAGACAAAAGCAAGCAGAAGAAGGTATGGAACAGCTTCTTGCTTTTGAAATCAATGATTCATAAATGAGAAAGAACTTTTATGATGCCAGATACTTCTCATTGACCTTGAAAATAAGCAGCATGAAAAGGAAAAATGGATCCTAATAAAAGTTTTTTAAACAAGAACCAAACCTTGTCCCACTAGGTGGGGTCAACTACATAGATTTAACGATGCCAGTCTCGTATCATGAACCATGTCTATAGTCAAACCATTAAAATCTTGTAATGGGTTTCACCTATAATTTTTCTTGGTCTCCCTCTATCTCAAGCTATTTGGCTACTCTCTACCTGATTTACTCTCTTTAATAGGACTTCTACAAGCCTTCTCCACACATTTTTTTTTTCTTCTTTTTTTATGAAAGAAGAATTTTGTTGAGATGAAGAGAAGAAGTATACAAAAAGGTAGGAGGACTAGAGATCCACTTTACAAGACAAAAGCAAGCAAGCAAAAAACTAAGATGAGATTCTACCGTTTTTTTCACAATAGGTGTTACCCCAACTTTCTCTCTAATGCGTTCATTGCTAATCTTATTTTCTCTAATATGTCCACTATTCCAATGCAACATCCATGTTTTTGCAACACTTAGCTCATTTTCTTGTTGCCTTTTTATCACCTAACATTTAATCCCATACAGCATCACCAATCTTCTAGTTGTGCATTAAAATTTTCCTTTAAACTCAAGTGATACTTTTTTATTACAAATAACATCCAAGTCGATTGCCCATTTCATCCACCCAACTTAAATCCATGATTTACATCTCCTTCTATTTCCTCGTCATTTTGTATGATGGACCCACAATATATAAACTTTGTGACTTGTGGCATGGTATTGTCTCCAATTTTCACCTCTAAAGTGGAAATAGTGTACCTCCTATTAATTTCCATATACTTACTTCTACTTATTCAAAAAACATGTACTTCTAGAACTTGTCTCCATAGCTCTAACTTCTCATTAATTTCCTCTCTCAACTTTCCTATTAGGACTATATCATTTGTAAACAGAATGCACGGTGGCCTCTTGGATATGTTCAGTAAACATATCCAAGACTAGGGTAAAAAGATAAGGACTCAAGGTTGACCCTTGGTGCAATCTTAGAGTTATAGGGAAATTGTCTATGACCACCCCTTGTGTTCTCACACTACTTATGACTCCATCATATTCATATATATCTTTGATTGCTCAAATATAAGCAATACAAACTTCTTCTTTGAAACCTTCCATAAAACCTCTCTTGGCACCCTGTCGTACACCTTTTCCAAATCAATGAAAACTATATGCAAACTTTCTTTATTTCTCTTATATCTTTCCATCAATCTTTGTAGCAAGTAAATCGCTTCCACCCAAGCATAAAACCAAATTGATTTTCTATAACATGAGTCTCTTGTCTTAATCTCGGCTCAATTACTCTCTCTCTCATATCTTCATAGTATGGCTCATAAGCTTAACTCTTCTGTAACTTACACAATTTTGTATGTCTCCCTTACTTTTTGTAAATAGGAATTAAGGTACTCCTCTTCCACTCATGACATTTTGTTATACCCCATAATCTCGTTAAATAACTTTGTGAGCCAACAATGCATTTCTCTCCTAGACACTTCCACACCTCAAATAAGGATAAGGATATTATCAGGTCCCACTACTTTACCATTATCCATCCTCTTCAATGCTTCTTTTATCTCAAACTCTTGAATTCTACAATAAAAGGTGTAATTTTGGTCCTCCTCTCTGGTGTTTAGCCTATCAAAATATAAAAGAGTCTTGTGTCCTTCATTATATAGTTTGTAAAAGTAACTCTTCTATCTTTCTTTGATGTCTTGCTCCATAACCAAAATTTTACCATTTCATCCTCGACAAATTTCACCAAGACTAAGTTTCATGTTTTTCTTTCCCTAACTTTAGAAAGCTTGTAAATATTTCTTTCCCCCTCATTATTACCTAAGGATTGGTATAAAGTATAAAGCATCAAATGCTTCAGCTCTCGCTTAGCTTACCGCCTTTTTAGTATCTTTCTTAGTTACCTAATATTGTTCCCAATTTAAGTAGTTTTACAAAAGGACTATGTTTTCTAACACTCCTTTTGAACCCTAACCTTATCTTTCATGCTTACATCCGACCACCAAGATTCTTTACCCTTACGTCTGGAGCCTCTTACATTTCCATGAATAACAAAATTTTTCCCCAATAAAAATTCATACCAACTAAAAAGCATAGTACATGGATACAATGGTAAAGTCAAAAGGATAAAGATAAATTGAGTCAAGCATGCAAAACTCTCCACATATACAAGTAACCCAGTACGAAATTGAAGGATACACCAGAAATCACATGCATGGAAATGCAAGTAGGGTGCTCAAGAAAATCCAGTACATAAAGGATAATCTTATCACATACATTATGTAGCATATCAAAAAGCCAAGAACCATAGAACATAACCAGAAAGTTCTTACCTGGAATTGTCATTTTTTACAGTTTTTGCATTACCAAATGCTTCAAGAACTGGGTTTGACTGCATTATTACAATTTTGAAACATAAGGGAAATGATGAGTTTGACATTCACTGACTATACACCATGAAAGGGAAACTAATTAACATATCAAACTAGAAGTAATCAAAACCAGAATTTATCTAAAAGGAAAACAGAGAGCAAGTCTTCCTATTTTATAGATAAGGGAAAAAATTATTATTAAATGCAAGGAGAATAAACAGCATATTACGAGGAACAAAAAGTGAAAAGACAGAAGGAGGCTAAACTAGTTCATTCCATGATCTAATAACTTCCAAAATCCATACGTTATTAAAATATAGTGAGTCAAGTTCAGCAAACTATCTCGAGATCATTCCATTTAGCCTCATCTGGTTGATCAAAAATGCCTTTCACCTATTCTTCTAGTATACAACTTACTAAAATAAGAACATTGCAACAACAACCAAACCTTGTCCTACTAGGTGGGGTTGGCTACATAAATCAAACATTACCGTAGTGTCCTATCATAAACCAAAAATAAGCACATGACAAAATGTCTTAAAATAGGCCAGATCCATGTTGAAGTGAACTAACAGCTATTCTAGTCAATCCTAAATATCTTCACATTAGAATCCATTCTTGTCAGTTTTCAGTCATTAATGCCTGAAATATATTTTGTCTTCATTATAGTTCTTCGCATGTCTTGGACAATAAGAAATTAACTATGTTTTTAAGCATCTTTGTGTTCTCAATTGGACAAGAGCAAGAGCATGCAACGTTAAACAATAATTCTACATATGTGCCAGAACCAAACATGTAAAAGCAATAGCTACCATAAACCAGAATTAGATAACCTTCTTACTTCTAGAACTTGTTTTTCAACAGTCCGTCCTTCAGATGCAGTGTGACCACCCAAATATGCCAGGTAACGCATAAGCATTTTTGTGGTTTCTGTCTTACCAGCACCACTCTCACCACTAACCAGAATAGAGTTGCTTTTCTCCTCAGTAATCATTGCCCTATTTAAGCAAACGGTGGGAAATATGAATACTGGATAAGGAAGAAAATATGACAGTAAAAGCAGTGCAAACTCACCTATATGCTGCTTCAGCAATCGCAAAAACATGTGGGCTTAAATCTCCAATTGCTGCTCCCTTGTAGTGGTTCATGGCATTAGCATCATACAGGTGTGCAAGACTTTGGAAGGGATTGATGGCAATAAGAATATTTCCAGTATAAGTCTGCCATGATGTCAAATTATTAAAAGAGATACCCGTAGCTGCAGTAGTAAGTCCATATCTCCCACAAAGGTGAACATAAACTAATTACAAACTGAATGTGGGTGCTAATCTTACATATATTCCATTGATGTCGTATCTAGTTTTCAAATTATACAGCACTCCTGGCTCATGCAAATATGCAAGCTTGGTCATGTCGTCAACTCCGTCAGCAGGAGCATCTTCGTCCTTTGGGTGTAATTTTGACAAACGGGAAACAACCTAATGAACATGAAAATAAAATAGAAGATAAAATATTCAGATTACATGACCACACGTGTGTGCAGCAATTTCGCCAATGTGAAGTAAAATCAATTGCATTCTCAATCTTATTGGGGCAGCATGTCCCTTGACAGAAATAACTGTTCGCATTAATGTCTTCAGACCACTTCTTAATTTGCCTTTTTCAATGCTTATAGTTCTTAAGGAGAGAAAAATGTCAGAATGTATGAGTTGTATAAACATAAAATGCTTGTGAAGTCCTTGGATATGTATTTCTCATTGCTCTAATTAGTGAATGCTCTGACAAAGAATGGGAATGTTGAAATTTCAATTACAAGACAGCTTATCTCTCTCAAATCATAGATAACTAATATAAAAATATAGCAATTGCTTGAACTTCCCATTCCTTCTTGCACCTCAAGACATCCCTTCAGCCCTTGTAATTTCTAAGGCCCTAAAACCAACTGTTTTCCACAAAGGAAAGGACTAAAGAAAAAAGAGATTAGAAAGAAAAAGAAACATGAAAACAAATCTAGATGCCAGTTGACTTGGAAAATCAGAAAAAAATTGATCAGCCATTTCTCCAAAATATTAAGTGCAAATCTTGTAAGATCCCCATACTCCATAAGAACAGGAAAAGTTATGATGGAACTAACATCTTTCTTTTGTGATCAAGGGATAATGAATACAACAGAAGTCCTGAAGATGTTCACAGAAAATGTTAAAGCATTGTTTAATGGATATTAAAGTTTTCTGGTCTACCCTTCTCTTTGCGTTTGAAGGACAAGCTCCTACTCAAGAAATCATTGGGAAAATGCCAAACACACAAATGAAGAAGGAAGCTAGGAAGTTGAAGTATCTAGAATCCTTGAAGACCAAGACATCACAAAGGAATGACAGAAAAGTGGAACTGGAAATAAATAGAAACGTAAGAGTGAAAAGGCTATGACCTATAAAATATCTCAATTTTTTTTTTTGGTACATATAAAATATCTCAATTCACCTTATTCCCATTGCTAACTTGAATCTCAGCTTCCTCTCCACTGATACTTAGTACTTCTCCATCAATCCAAACTAGTTCTGGATCCCCAACCCAAACATGAGAACCCACAACAATGTTTTCTGCAATGCCCTGTAACATTTGTAATCCAAAGTATTAAGAAAGTTCTTACATTATAATATTGAAAACTACTATTGAAAAATTAAGGACACAATGTCTTATATTGATTCAAACATGCTACATAATCAGAATTTTTTGACAGTTGCCAGAATTTGCTAGGATTCAGTTGAAGTGAATTTTTTGACAGTTACCACCTATCTATTGTTAGATATTCTGTCAAAAGTTCTAGTAAAATAATCCCTGACTATTTAATATTTCCATATCAAAATGTTCGTGATGGTTTTAAATTACAGTTACATTACAATTAACGTGATTACAGAAAACAACAGTCGCGATTGCAGTTACATTGTGATTAATGCCATCGCAGAAACAGTGGCAAAACACCACTGACCTCGCCGCAATTGCTGCTGCGATGCGGTTGCATATAGCAGCGTAATAGCAATATTGCGACTGCAATTGCGTTGCGTACCACAATTTAAAACCATCTTCTTAAGCTAGAACTAAACAAAATTGATATGGTAAATTCGTAGAAGAAGAAGCTGTAGCAAAATTACCATATTCTGAGACACGAAAAGTGATGAAACCGAGTATAATTCATAACAGATCGGAAGATGTCACGTGAATCGGCATGGAAAATCGAGGTTCGGTGATGCGAGAGAACGCAACGAAATGCGAGGGAATGAGTTTTGTGTGGCGCGAACGATGATTGGAGGAGTGTTGTGTTGGGGATGATGGTGGTAGAGGTGGTGAGGTATGCGGGAAGAGAGGGAAAGGGAAATGTCCGAAGGCCCTGCAAAATCGCCATTCTTGTGGCTCTCACTCTTCTACTATTGCTCTCTCTCTCTCTCTCTCTCTCTCTCTCTCTCGCAACGACTTCGCGGCTTCCCTTTGAATATAACATGAACGCTTGCAACCGTTACACATCTTTTCACCCTGAATTTCGTTTTTTACTTTTTTTGTAATTTTTTTGGTTAACATGCTTTTAGTGTTAATTAAGTACATACTAAAAAACTTAAATAGTATAAATACAGGAGTAAATATCTTTTTTTTTTCTTTCCACATGTATCATCCATAGGAGGTAAGGCACCGTTCAGCGCAAATATGGGCACCTCTTCTAATCGAGATTTGAGCAGTGTTTCGTTATGTTGTAAAAACTAACTCCTCTAGACTCAATCTTTATTGGCAAGTAAATATTCTTTTTAGTTCTAATATTTTGAAATTAATATCAATTCATTCCTTGAAAAATTTCTCACATCAATTTACTTCTAACACTTTAAATTTTCATATCAATTTTATTATTATATCAAAAAATTAGTAACTTCTCATCTTCAACATCATATGTGGCTTCCCAATTTTGATTCTACTGATTTGGGTGTCAAGAAAATGAGATTGAAGTTTATCTGCATTGATAAGTATGGATTTATAAAAGATAATTTTAATTTATAATTTATTTATTTTCTAATTTTTCATTTTCAAGTTGATGAGGTGATAATTGTTTCCCCTTAATAGTAAAGAAGGACAAATAAGCAGCATAGCAGTGCACTAACATACTAATCAGGATAAATTGTAATAGAATGATTTGGTATAAAGATGAATTTAATGTCATAATTTAAAGTGTTAGAACTTAATTAATATCAAATTTGTTTAGAACCAAACTAATGTCATTTCCAAATATTATGACCAAAAAAAATTACAAATAAATAAATATAATTTTTTGTTGTCTTAAAACTAATATATATATATATATATATATATATATATATATATATATATATATATATATATATATATTAAAATTTTAAAGGATTTAATTTGAATGCATTGTAATGTAAAAAAATTTTATACAGACATCCAATTATATATTATTATATCAACAAAACTTTTTGACATAACCACCCACTACTTGAATAGTCATGCAAATGGAAGGTTTTGATTGAATAATAATATAAAAAAATTTTACACTGTTAATGCACTCAAATTAAACTCCATTTTAAATATTAAAATGAATATTAATGCTTGGTTAGTTCAAGTGGTTTAACACCTATTCTATCTCAGGTTCGACTCTTATGGATGGGAAAAAAAAAAAAAGTAAACCTAAGGGGATGTTTATTTCAAGGTTTGAAATTATGTTTCTAAGAATCATATTTTTGGGAATATTATACCTAGTTGTGTTATTCTTGGGTATAATATAAAACTAATTTGTTTAGTATTAAAAATATTTTAGAATATTTTTTGAGATTTCTAAGAATAAATTGAAATTTTGTTTGGTCTCTAATACAAATTTTTGGGAATATATGTGATGGTTCTCAAAATACCCCTAACATAATTAATTGTATTATTTATTATTATCAATTGAGGGATATTTAAGTCTTTTTGTTTATTAATTTTCATTCCTATGTCATGGGAATCTTTCATTTCTAAGCCTTACCATAGAAATAAAATCATATTAAAACATGAGAATATCACTTTCTTGAGAATCATTGATACCTAAAAATACTTTTATAAAACTTACAACAAACATGGGATTATATATATATATATATATATATATATATATATATATATATATATATATATATATATATATATATATATATATATGTCTCAAGTAATTCTTTCCAGGAATAAGTTGATAAATCTTAAAATGAATGCCCTCTCAAATCATATGGAGGTTAACATATAGACTAGGCCACTAATTCCCATCCCACGTGGAGCCACATAGCAAGACCTATTGAACACATTGGTCTGTGCTAAAACTCATCCCACCCCCGTAACCACAACCACCCCACCCCATTCCCATATTCATCGCTCCCACCCTCCCTTCATCTCCACCCCACCCCCACCGTCATAATACTTGTGTTTCAAATCATTGTGTTTTTTTCTTTTAAGGTAATAGCAATCACACCCCTTAAAATTTCAAGATATAGCACTAACCCTCGAACTTGTGTAAAAATTGCACTCCACCTCAAACTTGTGTAGATATTGCATTCCACTTCAAACTTGTGTAAATATTGCACTTCATCCCAAGCAGATGGCTCTTAATATGGAGACACAATGTTTGGGGTCCACGATGGACATATTCAATATTAACTCTTGAATTTCATTTAAAAATATCAGTGGTTGAGATTGTATTTCAAGTTTTTGTATCTTAATTATTCTCATTTCACAATTTCACTATGGCTGTTTTTGCATCACCACACACACCACTAACCGATCACTAGCCTCATTTATGGCAACATGACCCTGTTGCCTTACAACTCAGCTACCATGATGATGTTGCCCCTTACCCTCTTATGGCACTTCCTTCTCTATGTCACCCCTGCGACAGCTGCCACCAAATATTTCTTCTTCCATCACTGCAACCCTACCTTCTCAGCCACCTTTCACTAAAGGTTAAGCAAGCATGCCAAAAAATAATGATGATAGTTCAAATCAATTGAAAAAATCACCATTGAAGGGGACAAAGCCACAGTTCAGGCATCCCTTTGCCTCAGAATCTGAAAATTACTTATTTACTCATTTACTCTTCTCAACTCAAAGTTTCTTTCTTACCTTTTATTTTTGCAGTTAGATTTTTTGAGGAAATGTGATTTTTGTATGCTTTATAAAAAAGTGTGAAATTTTGTGAAAGGTATCTTTCTTGTGAAAGTTTTTTGTGAAATACTAATCAACTAAAGGTGGGTGTTTAAAATCCCTTTAGTTGTGGTAAAGAAGATTATAAGGATTCAAAGGAATTTTTTTTTGGCTTGGTTCTCAGGACAAAAGAGCTATTTCTCTTATTGTATGGGAGACAATCAAAATGCCAAAGCATTTAAGAGGACTTGATGTTGGGGATATAGTTGTTAAAAATGCTGCACTTCTTTTCAAATGGTGGTGTTGTTTCCTTTATGGTAATGACTCTTTATGGAAGAGAGTTATTTTTTCTAACCATTACTGCAGCACAAATTTGAGAGCCTTGAATATAGAGCAAGGTGACTGAGGTAGTTTGTAGGGGCAAATCATCTCTACATCATATCATAATGAGAAAATTTTTGAAGTCCTTTCCAATAGTTTGTAGAAAACAGTTGGAAAGGGAAACTCAACATTGTTTGGGGAACACAAGTGGATAGGAAATATGACTCTCAAGGATGCATTTCCTAGGTTGTATTCTATGCCAAATTAGCATATGACCTTCATTGCGGACATGGGATACTAGGATGGGTATTTATAGCGGTGGTCTTTTATCTGGAGGCAAGATTTCCTTTAGTGGGAAATTGAACTTTATCAATAGTTTCTCATAATTATTCAGCAACATATGTTGATAGTAGAATTGGAAGATGCTATTACATGGAGATTTTACCCATCTGGTGTATTCTCCACTATAGCTTTTTGTTTGAAGGTTGAAAACATGGTGGCAAGCAATATTGTTAGATCCCCAATGGCAAGGTTAGCATGGAAAGGCACTCTACTGCATGCTAAAATTCTAGTGTGGTTTGTACTACAAGGCCATTTAAATACTAGAGAAAATTGGCAAGATTAAATGTTATCCCCCCCCCATTGCTGTAGTTTGCCCCTTCTGCAAATCAGAGGTGGAAGTAGTAGAACATATCCTTTTTGGCTATTTGTTCTCTTGGAGAGTATGGGCAGATTGCCTTTTGTGGTGGGACCTAGTATGGTGCTGTCCAAATGAGCCTATGTCTTTCTTTAATGCTTGGTGATGTTGAGAGCAAAATGTGAACCATGTTATTCTACGTGTTTGTGTCGTCTTTGTGGAACCTTAAAAACAAAATTGTCTTCGACTATTTTCAACCAGATTGAGAGCTTGAGAAAAGACAGATTAAAGTTAGATGGAACTTTTGGTTGAAGTCTTGGATGGCTAATAAAAAAGAGATGATTAAGGACTTAACTTCCAATCCTTCTGCACTGACAAAGTGGCATTGACTAAGCAGAGGGTGATGTGAATCCCTAACTATTTGGAGACTATTTACACTAAGAGTCATCGAATAAGATGCTCAAGCTTTGACTTTCTTGTGTTGGTTTCTTTCTTTGCTATTTTGGATTTTTGTGTTTCATGTTATATTTGATATATAGGCATTTTTTTATGATGCGGGCTTGTCTCAATATGCTTGTTATGTTCTGTAATTGTTATGATGTTTTTGTGGCCTGTTGTTTTTGCATCTTTATACTATGATGGTTGTCATGTTGACTACGCTCTTGTTGCTCCACCGTTGAAGGATTGAGCTTTAGCTTATATATCAAAAAAAGTAATCAACTAAAGGTTACTTAATGCTTAGCATTATGGCATTGTCATCCCATATAAGACCCTATATCTTCACTTCACAATCCTATTACAAGCCACTTACCCCTCTATCAAGAATTTAATTTGATAATTAACCAACCTAAAAAAAAAAGATGAAAGGTGGCTGAGAAGGTGTGGAAGAAGCCAATGGCAGTACAAAAAAAAGAGAAATTGAAATTAGGAGTGAGAAAAATTAAGTTGCAAAAACTTGAAATACAATCTTAGCCCTTACTGAAATGTGGCTGAGAAAGTGAGGTTACGATGGGAGGAGGAATATTTGGTGGTGGCTATGGCGAGGGTGGCATGGAGAAAGAACTAGTGTAGGAGGGTGCAGGAGCAACATCATTGCAATAGCTAAGTTGTGAAGTAGCGGGGTCATGTTTCCACGAGTGAGGTTGATAGTGGATTGATAATGTGTGTAGTAGTATAGAAACAAGGAGAATGAAATTGTATAATGAGAATAATTCTGATATAAAAACTTGAAATGAAATCTCAATCGTTGATTTTTTTTTTTTTAAATAAGATCTAAAAGTTAATATTAAATGGATCCAACATAAACCCAAACATTGTGTCCCTATGTTAAAAGCCACCTTGGAGTGGAGTGCAATATTTACACAAGTTTGGGATTTAGTAATATATCTTGAAACTTCAAGGGATGTGATTGTTAATTATCCTTTTATATTAATGTTTTATTTTGCATTTAGGGTTGTGGGTTATGGCAGATTTTGGGTTGGGTTTTCTCCGATTGTGGTGTTGTTGGGTTTGACTTTGGTTGCAATGCGTAGAGTGAGACTGTATGTAATTTTGTTTTTGACATACCCTTTTTTTTTACTTTTTTTTTTAAATTTTTTGCTCCATATCTTTGATCTTTTACTTTTGTGAATGTTGAAAAAGGTGTACGCATAGGAAAAGAGGGACTAGTGGGTTAGGTGGGGTGGAGGTGAGGTGGGCAAGGTGGAGTCTTGGCAAGGACCAATACTTTTTTGCCAACGACCAATATGTCGATCAATGATATTATTAGGGACTGCTTTGGGAGGTTTACTCTAGTGCTAGGAAAGCTTTACTTTTGTAGTGGACTGATTCGACTCGATCTAGATTAATTGAAGTTTAGTGGATTTCAAATGTAGGTGGTTTAGACCAAAAAATTATTAAAATAGATAGTATTTTATTTTTCTTAAATTTCCTCCTATAGAAGTCATGCTACAGAGCAGTGAAACTACACAAAGTTCCTTTCCCCTTTTTACTTTTTTCTTTTTTGTCATATTTTCCCCTTTTATTAATTTTATTCTAGGGCTGAAACTTTTGTTTGTTTTTGTGATTTTTTTTGTTGTTGTCTTTATTTTGGGCTTTGTCTTTTTTTGGGCTTTTTTTAAAATTTTATTTTGGTGTCTTAATAGTCTCTCTCTCTTTCTCTCTCTTTTTTTTTTTAAGACAAAGTTGAGTGCCAAGATGGCGGTGGATCTCAAAAGGAAGACTATTGAGGATGATGTAGGAGTGACAAAATTGAAGGTTGAGAGAAGAGAGGATGTGTCACGGAGGCTAGTGCATGAGCAGCGGAGTGAAGAAAAGCTCACGGAGCTATCAAGGAATTTTGGATTCCAATGAAACAGCTATGCTTCAATCATCGGAACCGTGAGTTACTGGAAGCAACCAATCCAACAGAACCACCAAAATCGCCTGAAACGAGGTCTTTATACATGGCGATCTAGCTTCAACTGCCAAAACCGCCAGAGCTGCTAGATTACAAGGACGCATTGATTGCAGCAGTGGAGGTGTTGGCAGAGATGGTGGTAATGGAATGATTGACCATCAACTACTGTGTTGGTACAAGAACTATAAAGGAAGCAGTGGGTAGGGCATCCCTAAATTCGACTTAGAATTTTGACCTACTGGGCTAGGCCCAACTTATTAAGGAAAAGAAATAGGGTTACGAAGAGATGGTGACCCAAGAGAAGGGTACTAGACAATTGAAAGAGGAAGATGAAGAAAGGGTAAGGTAGGGCTATCAAAAATTAGGCCATACTTTTGACTTAACGGGCCATGCCCAAACTAGTAAGAGGAAGCATTGTAGTGCTAGTGATAGTACCAGTTTTTTGATGTTGTGTTACAAGAGCCTAGTTCTCAATGAGGCCCAATTTAATAAGAAGAAGAGTTAGGCTTTTAAGAAGGATTGGTTGAGTTTAGATGAATGTCAGATGAAAGTAACACAGCCCCATGATAGAATTAGCATAGCTCAAGTGAACTAGTTGATGAAGAAGAGTAAGTTTGGTGGTGCAATAAAGGGACGTTATGGAAGGCCACCCAAAAATTGTGAATTAAATACTGGGTCCTGAGACTTTAAGTTTAATGCCTATTCAAAAGTCTAGCTTTATTTGCAAGCTTTCCATGGTCTTGAGGTAGCTATCTATTTGCTTTTCTCAACAAGTGAATACGCATATGCTCTAGACATAGGAAAGAAAGCTAATGATGCAAGGAATAGAACAGTTGGGTCAATACATTATTCTCTTATGCATCAACGGA